>JAUMIR010000003.1:338968255-340302421 GCA_030847615.1 Gambelia wislizenii
AGAGGAAGGAACTGGCAAAACCACCTCAAGAGTATTTCTTGAAATTCATAAGGTTGCCTTAAGTACTTGAAGGCACATACACACAAGCTGAGCAGGAGTCTAAAGTGCCAGAAGGTTTCATCCCCTCACTCTAAACATTTCCATAACTCCAACCATTTAAGCCCTCCCCCAATAGTCTCCCTTCCTTGTTCTCAGGGGGCTTACCATCCTTTTTTTCCTTTCTATCCAGCATTCCCCCTCCCACCCACTTTCTCTTCCTCTAGATCCCCACCACCACCTGCATGAAACAAGGTGGAGGGCCACATGGAGTCCACTGACTGGAACTCCCCCATTTCTCTTTCAAGTCAACAGAAATTCTCCCTGAAGGAAAGACACATTTGAAGGTGATATTTCCAGTGGCAGCTGGTTGCTTCAATCTCATGGGGGCGGTGAATCTGCTTGAAGTTTTAGACTGAACTTTAAAGAAGTTTTAAAGAAGAAACTTTAAAGAATCCAAACTGTTTCATCCTAGCCCCACAATAGGTTCATAGGTTTAAACAGCTGCTCTAAAATTTGAACTCAAACCTAGAGTGGATTCACCACACTGCTGACTTGAATGTGCCACTTACTGCTAGAGGCACAATCACTTTATGAAACATTATTTTTACATTAATGTACTGCTTTCCCCATTGCATAAGGGATTGCAAGGCTGTGCATCAGGGAATGACCCTATCTGCATACTCTAACTTTCTCGATCTGGCAGGGGTTTAATGCTTTTAATGGCCACCGGACAGGCAGAAATTCAACAGGTTTTGACTTCTCCAAAGTGTGGTGATGGGAAAAGCATCATAAGATGGATTTCTTCCTGGCAGATAATTGTAAAAGGTACTAGAGTCATGCTCACAGCCATGTGGAATGGCAATATTTAGTTCAAAGTTGCAGAAGCAGAGCTGCACACCTGGTGTATTCTGCATGATTGCACACTGTGCATGGATATGCATCACATCACATATGATTGCACATGCATGTGCATGCACACTGCACAGTTTTGCATTATTCATACAAGGTGCATATGGTTGTGTAATGTTGCAGTTAGCTAACAAGATGGCATTGTGCAACCGTCTTGTAACTCAAAGCACATAAAGTAATTCTCTGTCTCCTCAATGTAGGATCACAACCCTGGTGTCATGCTAGACATGAATCAGGGCTGCATAACCTTTCTGGCCCAGATGGCCACATCCAATGTCAGCTTGAGGAAGCAGGGTCCACCCAGATGCACGTGCTCACACAAAAAACTCCTGGGAGAGGCTGCTTGTTGCAGAGGGTGGAGCTTCTGTGAGTTTGAATTTTTTAAAACTCCTGGGAGAGGCTGCTTGTTGCAGAGTTTGAGTGGCCAAGCCCCCCCCCCTCAAGCATACTTAAAAGTACAGCATAGAGTTTTCAGCATTAACTAAGAGTTCTTAGAGTACCTAAAAACTCTCACCATGGACACTGAGGGGACTGTGGCGGTCACCTGCAATACTTGTGCGATGTTTGTCTTCTTGGCTACAGACGTGGGGAACTTCACATGCACCAAGTGCAAGTTGGTAGCCCTCTTGGAGGAGAAAGTCCAGCAGCTGGAGACATGGGTAGCTACACTTCAACAGATTCGGGAGCAAGAGGTTTTCCTGGACAGAACAGAACAAACAGTCTTGGACAAGGACCACACAGAGGAACTGGCTGGGGAGGAGAGGGTCACTCCACAGACACAGGAGGTAGACAGCTGGAAGAATGTCACACACAGAACAAGAAAATCCAGGGATACTTCGAGCAGCTTGCAGCTACAGAATCAATTTGAAGCCCTCTCTCTTATCAAGGACAATGAGGAAGAACAGCATGGACAGACTTCAGGGGCAGAGCAGGGGACCTTGAGAGGACCACCACAAGAATAGCAGCTGCGAAGCCTTGGCGGAGGCGTGTGGTAGTGGTGGGAGACTCCTTGCTGCGAGGTACAGAAGCAGTGGTTTGTGGGCCTGACAAGATGACTCGGGAGGTGTGTTGTCTCCCTGGGGCAAATATCTGTGATGTGACTGAGAGGCTGACAAGACTTGTCAAGCCTACGGATCATTACCCCTTCCTTTTGGTCCATGTGGGAACCAATGATACTGCAAGGCACAGCTTTCCCAAGATCAGAAGAGATTATGAGGCCCTGGGGAGGAAGCTGAAAGAAATGGACGCACAGGTTGTCATCTTGTTTCTTCTGCCAGTTGAAGGGCATGGTCCAAGAAGGGAGAGGAAAATAGCCGACGTAAACAACTTGCTCCGTAGATGGTGTCGCCAAGAACAATTTGGATTCTTGGATCATGGGCTGCGCTTCCATGAGGAGGGACTTCTGTCAATAGATGGGGTGCATCTCACACCAGTTGGCAGAAACATTTTTGCCTACAGTCTCAAGAATTTGATCAGGAGGGCTTTAAACTGAGTCATATGGGGGAGGGAGACAGTATTCTGGGAGGCAAAAGGGCTGGAGAAAATAGTCCAACTGTCATAGAGGGAACAAGGCAAACTGCGCAAGGACCCAACAGTGGGAGGCAAAAAACTTGCACAAGCAGCAAGTAAAGGGAACACATGGTCTTAGATGTCTCTACACTAATGCACAGAGCATGGGAAATAAGCAAGATGAACTTGAACTCCTAGCACTACAAAGCAAGTATGATATAATAGGCGTTACTGAAACCTGGGGGGATGAGTCTCATGATTGGAATGTAGGAATCGAGGGATATAACCTTTATAAGAGAACCAGGCCAAACAAGAGAGGAGGAGGAATAGCATTATATGTCAGGGATATTTACACCAGTGAAGAGACCCATGACATCAATACTGGAAGCCAGGTGGAGAGCATCTGGATAAAAATTAAAGGGGAGGGAAACAACACGGATGTTATTGTGGGACTCTACTACAGACCCCCAAGTCAGACGGAGGAATTGGATGATGCTTTTCTAGAACAGATGAACACACACGCAGAAAGGAGAGATGTAGTAGTGATGGGTGACTTCAATTATCCTGATATTTGCTGGAAATCTAACTCAACCAACACTTCAAGGTCTAGCAAATTCCTTACTTGCCTGGAAGACAATTTCATGGTCCAAAAGGTGGAAGAGGCAACAAGGGGGTCAGCTATTTTAGAACTTATCCTAACCAACAGGGATGACCTGGTTAATTTGGTGCAAGTGGTGGGATCCTTAGGTGAGAGTGATCATGTTCTCCTGGAGTTTGTTGTACAATGGAAAAGAGAAGCCAGGCATAGTCAGACATGCATTCTTGACTTTAGGAGAGCTGATTTTGTAGTATGTGGGGAAATAATCATTGTAATGTAAAAGCAATCTTGTGTACCTCATTCACAATCTTAGATAAGTCTAGGGTTTTTCCCTGCATGCATTTGTTCTCCCAAAATTCCCTTTCTCTTATTTCACTGGGCACTTCCAGCCAACCGGAAGTGATGGGTCATTCAACACATGACCTAATTTGAATTTTATTGCTTTTGTGTAATTTTCCCTTCTAAGTCTGACTCTCCATGAGGATGGAGGTATATTAGCCATCTTAAGCTTTCTGAAACAATGCCATGATGTTTCACCATGCAGCCTTTTATCGTTGTGGGCTGGTGAGTCTTTCCTACCCTATTCTTAGTCAGTTTAGGAACCTCTTTTTAAGTTTGTTTTAGTATGTAGATTGAGATTGATATACCTTCAGTAAACTTTGTTTTGCATTTTAAACTGACTCCTTTATTTTTGTAATGAGTCTAATTTAACTGGGGGATCCCAGACCTCTGATGATAATTGAGCTTAAGTCTTAAGCATATTCTGCATGAACACAAAGTCAAAAGTGACTGAATGATTTTAACTCTTTTTAAAAGGAAATAATTCTTGTTGTTTTTAAAAGGACTAGATCCTGGAATTTTTTAATACAATTTTATTTTTAGACTCATTACTTTCCCACAGATTTCAACAAACTCAGGGAAATACTGGGGGTGATCCCATGGTCAGGAATACTAAAAGAGAAGAGACCTCAAGACGGATGGGACTTTCTCAAAAGGGAGATACTGAAGGCACAATTTCAAACAGTACCATTGAGGAAGAAAAATGGGAGGTGTCTCAAGAAACCAGGATGGATGACTAAAGAAATATCAACAGAGCTAAGTTTTAAATGGAACATGTATAAGAAATGGAAAAGGGGGGAAATCACCAAAGAAGAATTCAAACAGATAGCGAACACATGTAGGAGTAAAGTCAGAAAAGCTAAAGCACAGAATGAGTTCAGGCTTGCTAGAGAGGTTAAGAACAATAAAAAGGGTTTTTTGGGGTATGTCCACAGCAAAAGGAGGAAGAAGGAAATGGTAGGGCCACTACGCAGATAAGATGGCAAAATGCTAACAGGGGACAGAGAAAAGGCAGAATTACTCAACACCTTCTTTGCCTCAGTGTTTTCACTGGTATGGTAAAGGTAAAGGTAAAGGGGGACCAACCTGAGGATAAAGGTACAGAAGACACAACAGGGGAAATCCAGCACAGAATAAGCAAAGAGGTAGTACAGGAATACCTTCTTAATCTAAATGAATTTAAATCTCCAGGACCAGATGAACTACATACAAGAGTATTAAAAGAGCTGGCAAATATAATCTCAGAGCCATTGGCAATAATCTTTGAGAACTCCTGGAGAACAGGAGAAGTCCCAGCAGACTGGAGGAGGGCAAACGTTGTCCCCATCTTCAAAAAGGGGAAAAAAGAGGATCCCAACAATTATCATCCAGTTAGTCTGACATCAATACCAGGAAAGAGTCTAGAGCAGATCATTAAACAGAGAGTCTGTGAATATTTAGAAGGCAATGCCATAATCACAAAAAGTCAACATGGGTTTCAGAGTAACAAGTCATGCCAGACTAATCTGATCTCTTTTGTTGCTAAAATGACCAGCTTGATAGATGAAGGGAACGCTGTGGACATCACATACCTTGATTTCAGTAAGGCCTTTGACAAGGTTCCCCATGACATTCTTGCAAACAAGCTTGTAAAATGTGGGCTAGACAAGTTAACTGTTCAATGGATTTGTAATTGGTTGACCAGCCGAACCCAAAGGGTGCTCAGCAATGGCTCCTCTTCATCTTGGAAAGATGTGACCAGTGGGGTGCCACAGGGTTCTGTCCTGGGCCCAGTGCTATTCAACATCTTTATCTATGACTTGGATGAGGGAATTAGGGGCATACTTACCAAATTTTCAGATGAGACCAAATTGGAAGGAGTAGCTAATACCCTGGAGGACAGGATCAAAATTCAAGATGACCTGGATAAACTGGAGTGCTGGGCCAAAGCTAACAAAATGAAATTCAATACGGAGAAATGTAAGGTACTACACTTAGGGCGAAAAAATGAAATGCATAGATATAGGATAGGGGAGACCTGGCTGAATGAGACTACATGCGAAAGGGATCTAGGAGTCCTAGTAGACCACAAGTTGAACATGAGTCAACAGTGTGATGCGGCAGCTAAAAAGGCCAATGTGATTTTGGGCTGCATCAATAGAAGTATAGTGTCCAGATCAAGGGAAGTAATAGTGCCGCTCTATTCTGCCTTGGTCAGACCTCACCTAGTATACTGTGTCCAGTTCTGGGCACCACAATTCAAAAAGGATATTGACAAATTGGAGCATGTCCAGAGGAGGGCGACTAAAATGGTGAAAGGTCTAGAAACCATGCCTTATGAGGAGAGACTTAGGGAGCTGGGTATGTTTAGCCTGGAAAAAAGACGGTTAAGAGGCGATATGATAGCCCTGTTTAAGTATTTGAAGGGGTGTCACGTTGAGGATGGAGCAAGTTTGTTTTCTGCTGCTCCAGAGATTGGAACATGGAGCAATGGATGCAAGCTCCAGGAACAGAGATTACACCTCAACATTAGGAGGAACTTTTTGACAGTAAGAGCTGTTCGGCAGTGGAACACACTCCCTCGGAGCATGGTGGGGTCTCCTTCCTTGGAGGTCTTTAAACAGAGACTGGATGGCCATCTGTTGAGGATGCTTTCATCGTAATTTCCTGCATGGCAGGGGGTTGGACTGGATGGCCCTCGTGGTCTCTTCCCACTCTGCAATTCTATGATTCTATGATTCTATACGCACCCCCATATGCATGGACAGCAAGCTCTATAAATTATAAGCCATCACATCTGTATTTCCCCAAAACCTATCACAACATTTGGAAGCTTTTTTTGTAGTACAGACTGTAAGTTGTATAGTGGCACTTGTGACTGGGAAACTTAGATCAAACTGGGGTCAACACGTCAAAATGCAAATTGTTGTTTTCCTCCAAAACTGATGAGGTTTTAAAAAGTCATTCTGTAGTTTTGCAGTGTTTCATTCCACAAACCCTGAATTGGGAGTGTCACCCACAACTGAAGAACTCACAGGAAGAAGAACATTGTTGGTTTTGTCAATAGTACAGTCCAGATGCTGAGTATGTCAGCTCCATGGTTGTGATTGTGGTTGTTAACTGCTCAGTCAACTTTGACTTATGGAGACCCTATGAATGAAAGACCTCCAAGTCACCCTATCATCAACAGCCCTGCTCAGATCTTGCAGACCAAGGGCCTGGCTTCTTTGAGTGAGTCTATCCATCTGGAATGCAGTCTTCCCCTTTTCCTTTGCAAAAAAAGTAAGTCACATGTGGCCTAGATAATGTGACTGTTAGGTGGATTTGTAATTGGTTGACTGATAGAACCCAAAGGGTCATCACCAATGGCTCCTTTTCATCCTGGAGAAGTGACCAGCAGGGTCCCACAGGGTTTTGTCCAGGGCCCAGTGCTATTCAACATCTATATCAAAGACTTGGATGAGGGAATAGAGGGCATTCTTATCAAGTTTGCAGATGACACCAAATTACTTAATACCCCAGAGGAGAAGATCAGAATTCAAAATGACCTTAACAGATTAGAAAGCTGGGCCAAAATTAACAAAATGAATTTCAACAGGGAGAAATGTAGGATACTACACTTGGGCAGTAAAAATGAAAAGCACAGATATAGGATGGAGGATACCTGGCTTCATGGCAGTACATGTGAAAGGGATTTAGGAGTCTCAGTGGATCACAAGCTGAACATGAGTCAGCAGTGTGATGCGGCAGATAAAAAAGCCAATGCGATTCTAGGCTGCATTAATAGGAGTATAGTGTCTAGATCAAAGAAAGTAATGTTACCACTCTATTCTGCTTTGGTCAGACCTCAGCTGGAATACTGCGTCCAGTTCTGGGCACCACAATTCAAGAAGGATATGGACAAGCTGGAACGTGTCCAGGGAAGGGCAACCAAAATGGTGGGAGGTCTGGAAGCTGTGCCATATGAGGAATGGCTTAGGGAGCTGGGTATGTTTAGCCAGGGGAAGAAAAGGTTAAAAGGTGGCATGATAGCCATGTTTAAATATTTGAAGGGATGTCATACAGAAGATGGAGCAAACTTGTTTTCTGCTGCTCCAGACATTAGGACACAGAGCTATGGACTCAAACTACAGGAAAAGAGACCTAATCATTGGGAAGAAATTCTTGACAGTAAGAACTGTTCGGCAGTGGACTGGACTGCCTCAGAGTTTGGTGGTGTCTCCTTCTTTGGAGGATTTTAAGCAGAGGCTGGGTGGCGATATGTTGGGAATGCTTTAATTGTGTATTCCTGTATGGCAGGGGTTGGACTAGATGACTCTTGTGGTCTTTTCCAACTCTATGATTCTATGATTCCTATTGCCTTCTACCTTGCCAAGCATCATGGTCTTTTCTAGTGAGACATGTAAAAAAAAACAATGATATGTCCAAAGTACTCAGTCTCAGTTTAGTCACCTTGGCTTCTAGAGAATTAAGCCTGAATTTGCTCTAGGACCCCCTTTTTTTAGTCTTTTTAGCAGTCCACAGTATCCATAGAACTTTTCTCCAGCACCACATTTCAAATGAGTTCATTTTCTTCCTATCAGCTTTCTTCACTGGCCAGCTTTTCCCAACCACCCATTTGTTGTTGTGTTCCTTCAAGTCATTTCCAACTTATGGCAACCCTAAGGTGAGCCTATCACAGGGTTTTCAGAGAGTGTGTGACTTGCCCATGGGTTTTCATGGTTGAGCAGGGATTCGGACCAAGATCTCCAGAGTCGTCATCCTACACTCAAACCACGACACCATGCTTTCTCTGTACAACCATACATAGAAATTAGAAATACAATGGCAAGGACAATCTTAACTTTGGTATTCAATTATATTACTTTACACTTCAGAATCTTGTCTAGTTCCTTCATAGCTGGCCATCCAAATCTTAGGGAGATTTTCAGATGCCTCTTTCCGCGCAAGCAGCCTCCAGAGCAGTAACGAGGCTGCTGCGCAGCAAGGAGTCCATTTTGGACGATGCAGTTTTTCTCTCGGCGTTGTCCGTGACTGTTGCGGCTAGCATTGGAGACGGCTGCACTGTTTTTCACTTACGGAAGTTGTCCGTGAGTAAAAAACAGTGTGGCCGCCTCCAATGCTAGCTGCAACAGTCACAGACGCCGCCGAGAGAGAAACGACGTCATCCAAAATGGACCCCTTGCCGAGCAGCAACCTCGTTACTGCTCCGAAGGCTGCTTGCGTGGCAAGAGGCGTCTGAAAATCTCCCTAGTCTTCCTCTGATTTCTTGATGCCATTTCCATTCTGATTAATGACTGAGCCAAGGTTTGGAAAATCTTGAACTACAGTATTTCAGTGTCTTCATCATCTACTTTAAAGTTATGTAAGTAATCTATGGTCATTATTTTTGTTTTCTTAATGTTCAACTGTAAACCTACCTTTGCACTTCCTTCCTTGACTTTCTTCAGTAATCATTACAAGTCCTTGTAATGGCATTGTAGCGTTTTAATTGTTGGAAGCCACCCCGATTGTTTTTAGCAGAGGGGTGGGGTATAAATATTATTATTATTATTATTTGCTATTTTCGGCTACTAGCATGGTGTCATCTGCCGATCTTAAACTGTTGATGTTCCTTTCTCCAATTTTCATGCCTCCTTCCTCTGAGTCTAATCCTGCTTTATGTATGATGTATTCAGCATACAAGTTAAACAGAATCAGTTAAAATGTAGCCTTGTCTGACTCCCTTGCCAATTAGAAACCATTCTGTTTCTTTCCTAACAGTAGCCTCTTGTGCTGAGTACAGGTTATGCATCAAGACAATCAAATATTGTGGCACACCCATTTCTTTAAGAGTGACCCATAGTTTTCTTGATCTAAACAATCATAGGTTTTGCTATACAGTTGCCCCTCCACATTCACGATCTTAGCATTCGCGGTTTTGCATATTCGCGGTTTTGGGAGTCCCCCCACCCTCCCAAAAGCAGTGACACGGGGCCTCCAGGGGCCCTGCGAAGGCCTTGGGAGGGAGGGGGAGGGCCAGGGAGGTCTCCACGGGGCCTTTGGAGACCCTCCGAAGGCCCCGCAAAGGCCTTGGGGGGAGGGGGAGGGCCGGGGAGGCCTCCGCAGGGCCTTTGGAGACCCTCCGAAGGCCCCACGAAGGCCTTGGGAGGGAGGGGGAGGGCCGGGGAGGCCTCCGAGGGGCCTTTGGAGACCCTCCAAAGGTCCCGTGAAGGCCTTGGGAGGGAGGGGGAGGGCCAGGGAGGCCTCTGTGGGGCCTTTGGAGACCCTCCAAAGGCCCCATGAAGGCCTTGGGGGGAGGTGGAGGGCTGGGGAGGCATCCATGGGGCCTCAGGAGGTTCTCCGGAGGCCCCGTGAAGGCCTTGGGAGGCAGGGGGAGGTGGGGGGAGTGGCTATGGGGCCTCCGGAGGCCCCGTGGTCGCTTTGGCAGGGGAGTGGGAGGGCAGTCATTATTCACAGAATTTTCACGTTCGCGGGGGCCTGTGGAACCTAACCCCTGCAAATGTGAAGGGATGACTGTAATCTATAAAGCACTGGCTGATTTTCTTCTGAAATTCTGTGGTGTGTTCCATTATCCAATGTATGTTTGCAATATGATCCCTAGTGCCTCTTCCTTTCCTAAACCCCACTTGGACATCTGGCATTTCTCATTCTATATATTATAAAAGTCTTCATTGTAGAATTTTAACCATCACTTTGCTTGCATGGGAGATTAATGCAATGGTTCGGTGGTTACTGCAATCCCTGGTGTCCCCTTTCTTGGTCACTGGAATGTATATTGAGGATTTCCAGTCTGTGGGGCATTGATTTCCATATATGTTGACAGATTTTAGTTAGACTTAGAGTAGATTCTATCTCTGTAGCTTGAAACAGCTCTATTGGTATGCATTCTGTTCCTGGTAATTTATTTCTCGCAAGTGTTCTGAGTGCAGCTTCACTTTCTACAATTGTAGGTTCATCTTCAGATGGTTCTTCCTTGTACAAATCTGTCATTCTTTAATATCTTTTATATAGTTCTTCAGTGTATTGTTTCCATTGCCCTTTTATTTCTATTTGGTCATGTCATGTGCTCTCCTGCTGGTCATGTAGCATCCCCTCTTGGTTTAAATTTCCTTTTGATTGTTCAAAGCTTGTGGAAGAGGTATCTTGTTCTTCCTTTTGTTGCCATCTTCTATTTACCTGCATTGATTGTTATAGAGTTTTTCTTATCCCTGCTCACAAGTCATTGAACAGTTGCATTCAGGGTTGTTATTCTTATTATTACATTCATTTAAATAATAAGTTCTGACCCTATTTCTGCCACTTTTGCTTCCCATCTGTCTTTAACTGACTGAAGAGTTTAATCTGTCATCCATTGAGGCTTCTCTTTCTTTTTTGCTACAGATAGTATCTTTTTCTATTCATCCCAGACAATGTCCATGGTTTCAGTCCAGAGTTGTTCTGACTCCTGGTCAATTAGGCTTAATAGTTCAGACTGATTTTTTATATTATCTTTAGTTTCTATTGGAATGTTCTTCCAGTTGTATTTCAGCACAAAGGTTGGTTTCATGTTCTTCTTTAACTTTACTCTAGCTGAATCCACACTATACAAATAATCCAGTTTGAAACTGGATTATTTGCCATGGCTCTTCCTATGGAATCCTGGAATTTTTAGCTTGGTGAGACACCAGCACTCTTTGAAAAGAAGGCTAAATACCCTGTAAAACTACAAATCCCAGGATTGTCCCTACTTTCTCCTGAGTCATAGGTGACAGTGACACCAAGATCCCAGGCAAAGTCATATGATTTGTGTTTAAGTCATGTTGAAATCAATGGGGCAAATTAATCATTTTTTTCAAAAAGATGAGCGACTAACTTCTCATGGATTGACGCAAGGGCACTGAATAGTAAAATTGCCTTTGGAAAGACTGGATGAGAAGTTTTTTTAAAAAAATAAATCAGTCAAGGTGGCATTTCCCTCCCACCCCCCCACCCCCATGTCATTATAAAAAGAAAAGAAAAGAAAACCTTGCTGTGCTACTGAAAATCCTCTAAAGGCAGGCTCTGGATGGATGGTCTGACACTACTGTTAATAGGCTTGAGAGCAATAATCTTCTATACATTACCTACAGTATCTCAAAGCAGATTGTATTCATGCCAGACAGACTGCTCTAGGGCAGTTGATCCATACATCATCATCATCATCATCACCTTTATTTATATCCTGCCTTTCCCCTAAGACTAGGACTCAGGGCAGCTTACACATTTAAAAGATAAAATTAAAAAGAAAAAGTCTATGTTAAAACCAAATTAAACTATTAAGCATATTAAAAACATACACTCTAAAAAAATTAAGTTGAACAATATGGTTTTTAAAACAGTACTGTACTTACAGTCTTTTTGTTAAAAGCCTTCTATTCTAAAACTAATCTGAATTTTTTAAAAATTGCTTCCAGATAGAAGAGGTGGCCATTGTAGCTTCTCCAGTTTCAAAGTCCCTCCAGGGGCAGCTGCTGAGAAGGCCCTCTCTTGTATCCCCATCAACTGTACCTGTGTGATGTTGGTAGCCACAATTTAGATGGCCCTTTCTTGAGTAAAAGACATGCTGTAATTCCATAGTCAGGGAGACTTAAAGGGAAGGCACCAGAGGAAAAATTAAGATCTAGAGGAGGCTCATATGGAGGCAGGTGGCTTCTGAAATATCTTGGTACCAAACAGACAGCATCTGCCTGCCTGCATCTATCTTTGGTCTGTTATAAGACTGTTTCAGCTTACTTTCGGGGGCATGCCCTCCCAAAGCAATTTACAGCAAAAGTGAAAAACAAAATATGAATGACAGGTGATCATATTCAACTACCAAATCTCAGGTTGTGCACAACTCATGTGTGTGTGTGTGTGCCTTCAAATCTCCTGTCAACTCATGGTGATCTCATGAATTTCATAGGGTTTTCTTACACAAGGAATACTTAGAGGTGATTTTGCTAGTTCCTTCCTACAGCATCAGGTATTCATTGGCAGTCTCCCATCCAAGTACTAACCAGGGCTGACCCTGCTTACCTTCCAAGATCGCACAAGATCTGGTGCCTTTATACAGATACAGTAAGAGCTGTTTGCAGAGGAATGCACTGCCTCGGAGATGTGGTGGAATCTCCTTCTTTGGAGGTTTTTAAACAGAGGCTGGATGGCCATTTGTCAGGAATGCTTTGATTATGTATTTCTGCAGGGCAGGGAGCTGGACTAGGTGGCCCTTTTGGTCTCTTTCAACACTATGATTCTATATGATTCTATAATTTAAACTGTTTGTCTACACGTTTGGCTATCTGTTATGCTGTACAAATTGATATTCTTTGTCACAGAAATACCAAACTTGATGTGTTATCTAATGGAGGATGGGGTGAAGACTGTAGTAAGGTTTTGGACCCAATCCATTGGGTATCTCGGGTTCTTCCCAAACAAATGCTTCAGATTTCTGTTTTTTTATTGCTGTACAATGCTTATTTATGAATCACTTTTGTCCAAGTTTGGTATTTATACTTAGGATGACAGACCAAACATTTTCTTGCAAGCTTGGGACCAATCAATCAGCAGATTTTGTTTTTGTTTTTTAATGCTGGCTTGGGTCCATTTTGCATGGGACTTGGTGTGAAGCACATTTCAAGGACTATAGGTGCTACCAATCAAAACTTTAATTTGCATCATAAACAAAATAATTAACATCATTCTGAGCAATGCCAGGTCAGTTTCCTAGTACATAAGAAATCAAAGATGGACTTGAAGAGTGAGAGATGGAAGAACAAAGCATAGTGTTGATCAGGAGATTCAATGACTGACTGATTTCTTACCTTTCTCTTGGCATGGGTCCCAAGGTGGTTCACATAGTTCCAAGATTTGGAGCCACCAACTCAGAAGGTCCTGTAGCTAATGCCTCCCAGCCTTGTGGATCTCTATGGCAGGCACTCAAGAAGGACCCTTGAGATAGATCTTGGCATACAAGAAGGGTTGTAGTGGCAGTGGACAGCTTCCATGTGAGCAGGGAAGTGAATCTACTCCAGCTGTTAGTCCAAACTTTAAAGAAGTGATCAGAGATGCTGAATCTATTTTGGATAGGGTCAGCACCATGGATACCTCCTTTACTGTTCAGAATAAAGCCTAAAATAGATTCACTACTCCACTGTCATGGAAGCCATCAGCGGTAACTATTTGAATGGTCAAAGGCATTGCCTTGGGCTGAATATGGAATAGCTAGCCTTTCTTGACTTTTGTGTTGGTAAAACATTCTATGATACTGTTTGTGACTATGTTGCCTAGCCACACCAACTAAAGCAATGCTTCCAAAGAGAAGAAAGGGCATGGGACCTAATGGAAGAGAAGACTTGACAGCAGACCAGTGCAGCCAGAAGCAGCAAGAACCCTGGACAACCTCATATCAATAAAGAAGATTGAAAAAATGAGAACAGCTTTCTGGGAAGGGCTACTTATGCAAGAAATTAAAATGTCAGCCTTGGAGCAGGGCAAGTAACATGTACAGTATGTATACAGTGGCGGACTAAAACATGGAGCAAATTCACCTCTCCACTGACATTGGAGGCCACAGTTGCCACTGTATAGATGTATTATCTGAACATGAAAACATTCCTTTCTTAGACAACGGTCATGCTGGCTGGGGGATTCTGTGAGTTTCAGTCCAAAATAAGGAACCTTTCCAAAATCTTATGTACCTGCATGCATTCAAGCACAAATAACTTATGCTTATCAAGTTTGCAGATGAAACCAAATTAGGAGGAGTAGCTAATACCCCAGATGACATGATCAGAATTCAAAATGACCTTAACAGATTAGAAAGCTGGGCCAATATTAACAAAATGAATTTCAACAGGGAGAAATTTAGAATACTACTCTCTCTCCCTCTGGCTTTTCTTTGCAAATGAAGATTCAGGAAGGACTCATCCCACACTTTCTGCAAGCACACTGATGACTAATAAGGTCAATCCGAGATAAACTAGTCTGGTTGCAGAAAGCACAGCAGAAGGTCTCCTTGGGTGATGTTTCTGGGTTGTGATTCTTTCTGCATTGTCGTTTCTCTTCCAGACTTGTTCGGTGTGAGTTCTCAAATAAGGCTGCAGCACTGTGGATATTGCGTCTCCATGCCTCCCGATGTGAGGCCAGGGGGGGCATTGTTGGTGATTAATTTGGCTGAGCCTGAGATGTTGTCTCAGGGAGTCCTTGTATCTAGGCACATTTCTAGGATGCAGGACCATCGCCTCCCAAAAATAGTACTCTACAGTGAACTCGCCATCGGTAGGCGTAAGAGGGGCGCTCAAAAAAAAAAAAAGGATACTACACTTGGGCAGTAAAAATGAAATGCACAAATATAGGATGGGTGACACCTGGCTTGATGGCAGACATACAAAAGGGATCTAGGAGTCTAAGTGGACCACAAACTGAACATGAGTCAGTAGTGTGATGTAGCAGCAAAAAAAGCCAGTGTGATTCTAGGCTGCATCAATAGGAGTATAGTGTCTATATCAATGGAAGTAATAGTGCCACTCTATTCTGCTTTAGTCAGACCTCGCCTAGAATACTGTGTCCAGTTCTGGGAACCACAATTTCATAAGGATCTGGACAAGCTGGAACGTGTCCAGAGGAGGGCGACCAAAATAGTGGGAGGTCTGGAAGCCTTGTCCTATGAGGAGTGGCTTAGGGAGATGGATTTGTTTAGCCTAGGGAAGAGAAGGTTGAGAGGGGACATGATAGTCATGTTTAAATATTTGAAGGGATGTCATACTGAGGATGGAGCAAACTTGTTTTCTTCTGCTCCAGAGACTAGGACACAGAGCAATGGGTTCAAACTACAGGAAAAGAGTTTCCATCTAAACATTAGGGAGAACTCTCTGACAATAAGAGCTGTTTGAGAGTGGAATGCACTGCCTCAGAGTTTGATGGATTCTCCTTCTTTGGAGGTTTTTAAACAGCGGCTGAATGGCCATCTGTCGGGATGCTTTGAATGTGTATTTCTCTATGGCAGGGGGCTGGACTAGATGGTCCTTGTGGTCTCTTCTAACTCTATCTCTCTCTCTGGCTTTCTTCGCAAACGAAGATTCAGGAAGGACTCATCCCGCGCTTTCTGCAAGCGCGCTGATGACTAAAAAGGCCAATCCGAGATAAACAAGTCCGGTTGCAAAAAGCACAGCAGAAGGTCTCCTTGGGTGATGTTTTTGGGTTGTGATTCATTCTGCGTTGTCATTTCTCTTCAAGACTTGTTCGTCGTGAGTTCTCAAATAAGGCTGCAGCATTGTGGATAGTGCGTCTCCATGCCTCCCGATGTGAGGCCAGGGCGGACCACTGTTGGTGATCAATTTGGCCAAGCCTGAGATGTTGTTTCAGGGAGTCTTTGTATCGCTTTTTTGGAGCGCCCCTCTTACGCTGACCCGTGGCGAGTTCACCGTAGAGTAGTATTTTTGGGAGGCGATGGTCCTCCATCCTAGAAACGTGCCCTGCCCAGCGCAGCTGTGTTCTCAATATCATGGCCTCAATGCTGGTGATCCCTGCTTGCTCAAGGACAGCAACATTCGTCACATAGTCAGTCCAGTGTATATTTAGGATTGTGCGTAGACAGCGCTGATGAAAGCGCTCGAGGAGTCGTAGGTGGTGGCGATAGGTGACCCATGTTTCAGATCCATAAAGGAGGATAGACAGTACGATGGCTCTATACACACTGATTTTTGTGCTTTGCCTCAGGTGTTTATTGCTCCAGACTCTTTTGTGAAGTCTTCCAAATGCACTATATGCCTTTGCTAATCTGTGATCGATCTCTTTGTCAATCTTTGCATCTGAGGAGATGATGCTTCCCAGGTAGGTGAACTGCTGAACGGACTTGAGCACTGATTTGCCGACGGCAATGTGGGGATGGTGGTGTTCGTCCTGTGGTGCAGGCTGGTAAAGAACTTCTGTTTTCTTCAGGTTGACTTCTAGCCCAAACAGCTCTGCAGCTGTTGCAAAGCAGGATGTTAGGCGCTGCAGAGCTCCTTCTGTGTGGGCAACAAGGGCAGCATCATCGGCGAAGAGCAGCTCACGGACTAGATAGTTTAGAGTCTTAGTGTGAGCCCTCAGACGGCTTAAGTTAAACAAGCTACCATCAGTACGGTAGCGTATATAGATGCCGTCGTCTTCTTCAAGCTCTGCCATAGCCCTTTGGAGCATCATGCTAAAGAAGATTGTAAATAAAGTTGGTGCAAGAACACAACCTTGCTTCACTCCATTAGTTATTAGAAAGGGCTCTGAAAGAGCATCGCCATATCTGACTTGACCACGCTGTCCCTCGTGTAGCAAGATAATCATTTTAAGGAATTTGGGGGGGCATCCTAGTCTTTCCAGGATCTGCCACAGACCTTTTCTACTTACAGTGTCAAAGGCTTTGGTGAGGTCGACAAATGTTACATAGAGACCCTTGTTCTGCTCCCTACATTTTTCTTGCAGTTGCCTAAGGGCAAATACCATGTCTGTAGTACTCCTATTGGCTCTGAAGCCACATTGGCTTTCAGGGAGAAGTTCTTCTGCAATAGCAGGAACTAACCTGTTCAGGAGTATCCTTGCAAGGATTTTTCCAGCAATAGAGAGCAGTGTTATGCCTCGATAGTTTGAGCAGTCGGATTTTGCTCCTTTTTTCTTGTACAGGGTGATGATGACTGCATCTCGGAGGTCTGATGGCAGTTCCCCTTTTTCCCAGCAATTCACAAGGAATTCGTGGAATTTTTCGTGGAGTGCATGACCTCCGTGTTTCCAAACTTCAGGTGGGATTCCATCAATCCCAGCTGCCTTGCCGTTTTTCATCTGCTGTATGGCCTTAAAGGTCTCTTCCAAAGTGGGAGCTATGTCCAATTCATTTTTCATTGGTTTTTGTATCATATCTTGGATAGCTGGGGCTTGGACTACTCGGTTGGCGCTAAAGAGACTTTGAAAATGTTCAGCCCAACGATTTAGGATGGAGGCTTTATCAGTAATTAATGTTTGACCATCTGTACTGTATAAGGAGCTTTGGACCTGATAAGTAGGTCCAAACACTGCTTTAAGAGCTTCATAAAATCCTCTATGATCACCCAGATCTGCACAGCGTTGTGTCTTTTCTGCTATACTGATCCACCACTTGTTCTGCATGTCTCAGAGTTTTTGTTGTAGTTTGCTACATGTGAGGCGGAAAGCTGCTTTTCTTACATGACAGGTTGGCTGGGCGAGGTATGCCTGGTGAGCAGCTCTCTTCCTTGCCAACAGTTCCTGGATCTCTTGGTTGTTTTCATCAAACCAGTCTTGATTTTTCTTGTGGGAGAAGCCAAGGGATTCTTCTGCAGACTGGAGGATACTGTTTTTGATATGTTGCCAAAGCACTGTAGGAGAAGGATCTGTAGGGTGGTCTTCAAGTTTCGTTTGTAGATTTGCCTGGAAGTTGTCTCTCATGGTAGCTTGTTGAAGATTGTTGACTTGGAGTCTCTTCTTTAAGATGCCACCCCTCTTAGGTTTGAACTTAAGATGAAGATTTAGTTTACATCTGACAAGGCGATGATCTGTTTGGCATTCTGCACTGGGCATCACTCGGGTATGACGGACATCACGAATGTCTCTCTGACGGACTAGAACGTAGTCAATGAGGTGCCAATGTTTGGATCGGGGATGCATCCAGGTTGTCTTCAAGCTATCTTTCTGCTGAAAGATTGTGTTTGTAATAGTCAGCTGTTGTTCTGCACAGAACTCTAGCAGGAGGCGTCCGTTATCATTGCAATTTCCAACACCATGCTTGCCTAAGACACCTTTCCAGGCTTCGGAGTTCTTTCCTACTCTGGCGTTGAAGTCACCAAGGATAATAATTTTATCTTCTACAGGGACTTTTTGTATGAGTTGGCGTAGGTCTGTGTAGAATTTGTCTTTCTCTACAGGGTCAGCTTGCATAGTTGGGGCATATATACTAAAGAGAACAACATGTGGGAGGCGTAAGGAAATAATGCGATCAGAGTGTCCTGTTGGCAAGGTTTCGAGTTTAGAGGCAATGGAGTTTTTAATCATAAAGCCTACTCCTGACAGATGTTTTTCGGTTTTGGGTTTGCCAGACCAGTAAAGTGTGTAGCCGGCGCCATGTTCTTTAAGGCTGCCTTCCTCATGGAAGCGAACTTCACTAAGAGCAGCGATGTCAATATTAAGCCGTGATAGTTCAAGGGCTATTAGGGCAGAACGACGCTCAGGCCGTCCACTATCTTCAGAGTCTTGCATGGTTCTGATGTTCCAGCATGCAAGTGTCAGTTTATTTACACCTTTGGAGGCCGGTGTGTGCCTTTGTTTCTTTGCCTTGGTTTGACCGCATCAGAAGATTCCCGTTGGCCGCGGCTAGCCAACCAGGTAGTTGGGGATGAGCTTTCTTTAGGCCACCTTTTCTAGGCCCCTCTCCATGTGGAGCAAGCAGTGCTCTCCTTAAAAAAGGCTGCTTGGTCGTTCAGAATGCTGCCGAACAAGACTGTCATCTCCCGGGTCAGGCTTGAGCGACCAATGTCCTGAACCGCCTGCATGCAGGGTTGGGGCTGCGGCTTCCAGTGCATCTTTACACCTGCCAGTTTCGTCCCTCGCCAGTCGCTACAGGGCTTTTTTGGAAATGGATTTGTCCTTCGAGCCTGTGCAATGGATTTTTCTGGTGGAGCACAGCGTGCACAGAACTGGCCTCACCCTTTAAACCAGAGATTCATCTGCCGTGGCCTTGCAAGCATGGACATGGCAGTGAGGTCCTCGGGCCGTAGGTTTGATTAGAGTTTCCTTCTCTTAGATGGTTGACCTTACAGGGTTGGACGAGCACCATCTGCCCGGGTTTGGGATTGGAGTTTTCCTTCTCCTAGGACGGTTGCCACAAGGCTGGAGAGCCCATCCTGCCCTTTGACGCTCTTTGTCAGACCCTTCGGTTTTGACCTGTCTGGCATGGGAGACCCTACCAGTGGCTATTATGCCACCGCCAGCATAGCTCAAAACATCATTAGGGTACGCAAGCCTCTCTCCCACGACAAGGGGGCGTCAATGGAGAGGTAACTCTATAATGTCAGGGAAAATAGATATTGTAATTAGAAGTTTATCCCGCCTTTGGGTAATTTTATTCACCAAGGCATTGAAGACGCCAGCTTGTCTACTAGAACTCATAAATCTGTCTCTTGTTGTTATGTTTTCTCTGTCCTTCAGAGTTGGAAAGCAAGAAACGAAACCAAAAGGCTTCAGGTTTCTTGTTGTTTCTCAGAAGGATTGAATGTTTGGAAAAGTATATAACTGGGAGGGGATTTTGGAGCTTGTGTGTGCCTCCTGCATGCATCTCTGCTGGGATGGGCAGAGAGTAAACGCGCTCTGCATATTTTACAATATATAATTCTATGATACCTATTGAAATATCTTCCCAGACAGCTACAATCTCAAACAATTAAAATAGCTATTTTAAAAACACAGAGAAGAAACAGATAGTAGTAGAATACAACAGATAATTCCAACTTTATGTCTAGCCTTTTTTAAAAAAAATAGAGAATGAACCTAGCAGTGGCTGGTGGTTTTCACTTAAGTAGAGTGGTCCTAAGTTTTGAGCTCTATCCCTAAAATAGGTCAAATGCCCTGCATGACACCTTTAAAGTTCACAGTGAAACAGAGAGCAAATTAACTCCCCTATTGACAATGGAAACCACCTCCTGACCAACATTTAACTGGGCACAGGGTAGAACATAGATAGTGGTCAGTCCTTGGATCTCTGCCAGAGCACAGAAACAACTTGTTAAATTTAACCAACTATACATTAATTAGTTACCCTCTTCATCCAAGAAGGGTTAACTAGCTATTTTTGTTGTTGTTAATGTTCTAATTATCTGACCATCAAAATAAATTAGATAAATTTAAATGGTTATGTATACAAATTCTCTTACCCTTTCCCTAATGAGGTTGTAAAAGTAAATCCTCTGCTTCACAGGACTCATTATTCCTATAGTGCAATGAATAAAAGATTTGCCAGATTGTTCATTGCAGAGGTGGTCCCAAGGGTTTGGGATTTGAGACTCTGAGACTGTTGGAAACTGAAGGTGGCAGGGATGTCTCTGTCCCTTGCATGACAAACAAGTACTGTAGCATTGATTTTGTTACCTACCCTGATACCCTCTCCCTTTCAATAATTCATCAATTTGCTGTATTTCAGAAACTGGCTTATTTATTGGCCTTCCACATGGTTGGTAGTAGACAAGGGCCTCCTAAATGCAAGGAGGCAAGGTGTGCTCAGAAAACCTAAGGAAGAGGCCATCACAAATTCCTTAAAAGACATGCCTGGGGAGTAATTATGCAGGCCCCTTTTGGGCTGGTAATTAGGGTGGAAAGGTGCTAATTCTTCTAGATGTTACATGGAAGGACTCATTCACTAATCTAAGCAAAATGGCCAGACACTCTTTGCCTTGCAATACTGGTTTTCCCTCACACATTTCCTCCAAACAATAGAAAGTTGCCAGACACCCATCAGTCTTAATGTCTCAGTCATTAACAACTGTTAACACAACTGGAGCTTCCATTGTGTAACTATGGGAAACTCCAGCAAACATTGTATTCCACTCATAACACCCCTTCAGAGGGAATATTGAGTATAAATATCACCCCAAATCTAAGGAATTTTCCAAACGGGGATGAAAAAACCTCACCGAACTTGGGTGGAGGATGGCGCTATCTCACTTACAGTGCTCTGTTTCAAACAACGTCGTCCTCCTCCCAACCTTCCCCCATGCTTCCTCCATGCTGCAGGCATGAGAAATGCACTGCTTTTATTAATGGATAACCCCCAGTAATAAAAAGTGACATGTTTCTTTCTCCCCCAGCACAGAGGAAGTACAGGGGGAAGATCGGGAGGAGGATGCCTTATGAGGAAAGACTGAGGGAGCTGGGTATGTTTAGCCTGGAAAAAAGATGATTAAGGGACGATATGATAGCCCTGTTTAAGTATTTGAAGGGGTGTCACATTGAGGATGGAGCAAGCTTGTTTTCTGCTGCTCCAGAGACTAAAACACAGAACAATGGATGCAAGCTCCAGGAATAGAGATTCCACCTCAACATTAGGAGGATCTTTCTGACAGTAAGAGCTGTTCGGCAGTGGAACACACTCCCTCAGAGTGTGGTAGGATCTCCTTCCTTGGAGGTCTTTAACAGAGGCTGGATGGCCATCTGTCAGGGATGCTTTGATTGTGATTTCCTATGTGGCAGGGGGTTGGACTGGATGGCCCTTGTGGTCTCTTCGAACTCTACAATTCTATGATTCTATGAAGTTGTCCAAAACAGAGTGCTGTAAGCGAGACAATGCTGTCCTCCTTCTGACCTTGGTGGGTTTTTTCCCCCCGGCTTGAAAAAGTCCACAGTCAAAGTGTGCACAACCTTAATTCCTCCCTTACTCTGTCTGTCTATTGTGTGACCCTCAGACTGCTGTCTGAGTAGTTTCTGCTGCACAAATCTCTGCTATTCAGATAGGTACAGTATAGCCCATCATCCCAAACTCTTTTCCTCTATCCCAATACTTTCTACTTTCTTTATATCCTTGTATGAGTGCTTGAAGCCTGAGTGTTGGTGTGAATGCTTCCAAAATTATTTTTCACTAGAAACCGTTTTTATTTTATTTCCCGCTGTGGGTCTCATCAGTTATTACCGGTATACATAATACCAGTATACATAGATCAAAAGATCCCATCATTACCTGGCCACTCACTGCCATATTGAGCTAATTAAAATTCCCCATATTTATATCTGGACATACGCAGGGTTCCCATGAACCCCCTGTAATTTGGGTAACAATCTTTATAGGCCATGCTTCTTGATTCTAAGTGAGGAGGTAGAGAGGATGCAGTTATTAAATACTGAACAAAATATTCTGCATATGCTCAGAGGCACTCAAAATATTTCTAATTAGGAACTCTCCACTCTTTTTTAAAATTGAAACTTCTTCACATGATGAAGTACAACTCATATAGAAGAAAAATATAAACAATATAAAAGCCAACATGTAACTCTCCAGTGGGGACTATCAGACTTTACAATCAATAGGCTTTAAGTACATTGCTTGCACAACTAAATATTCACCACCTGTTCTTTGTAGTCACTGCACAGTATTAGTGTGGTGGATTAGTTTCCTCCAACTGGAATGCACACATCATTCCCTTTTCACCTTTTCCAATGCAGACAAACTCGCCATAGTATCTGAATGCGCAAGTGAACAACAAAAATGTCAGTGGAAGTGGAAAGAAGAGAGATCCAGATCAGTGGTTACATTTGATTGAACATTTGATTGACTGCTTTAGGGCAGTCTTCCACAACCTACAAGTTTCTGGTTCCATGGCACCACAAATCACATCATCCACAACCATAAATAAGATTGTAATAAATTTGTATTGGCTAATACATTAAAAAAAATGTGAAGCAGAGGGAGGCAACTTTAAAAACGATCCTCAAAAAAAGCATTTTTGAAGGAGTCAGTAACAAAATGTATTACTGGGGGGCACTGATAGCAAATCAGGCTATTCTCTGCAAATCCCATGGTTGATGTAACAAATTAATGATAATACAACCAATTAAAGTGCACTCCCATGACAAGAGCATGATTTTCTATTAATTATCAACATGAATTAATTATTTTTTAAACTTAACATTTGAAGCTCTGCTCCCTGAAGAGGTAGAAAACTGGGCAACCTTGAGATTGTTCCATAGATTCTGGTAGTATGATGCATGAGAAAAGGCTCCCAGGACTAGGAACATTCCATCAGCCTACTGCAGAGGAAATAAAGGGAAGTAGGACCAAAGCTCTGACTCTGCTGCAGTCTGGCAGCAGTCATTCCATCAGACTGTCGTTTGCAGCTGAGGGAAGGAAGGGGTGCAGATCCATTATTATTTTATTTTAAATAAATGGTGGATATTTTTAAATAGTTTGCTTGTACTGAACATTTTACACATTAACAGGTAGCTCAAAAGCATATTTCATGCAGCCCACTATATTAAGAGAAATGGTTTGAATTCACTAGATCAGTGGTTCTTAACCTGTGGTCTGGGTGATCCCATGAAGGCTGCTTGGCCCACCTCCTCCCTGCAGTTGAGTGGCCATGTGACAGGAGCAAAGGCTGGCTGGCCTGGTCTGCGCATTGCCATTCAATCCTGCAGGAAGAGGCAGCAAGAAAGCCTTCCCTCCCCCTCCAGTGCCTCTGAGGGAAGGTCTAATGGATGGTGTACAGTAGGACCCCCGTATCCACTGATTCATTATCTGTTGATGGAGTTATCCACGGGACACAAAACAGCACACCTACCATAGAGTCTTCCTAGAAAATCTGTCCTCTCTAGCCATTTTTTAGGTCCTCCAAGGCAACTCTATGGTATTTTAAACTGGATATCCCATTATTTTCAATGGCATTCGCTATTATCCATAGTTTTCGATATCCACGCCCCCCCCCAGAACCAATCCCCAGCAGATATGGGGGTCCTACTGTAATTGTATATTGTTGTTATTGTTGTTTTAAATCTTGAGTTAAGCTTTGGGGGTCTTGCTGAAATGACTCTCTTAGCCCTCTGTGTGCCACAAAATTCCTTCCTTCTTTTCATCCGATCAATAGTAAGCTACCAAACTAGCCATGCCCACATTCTGGTCTGTATATGGGGAAACTGGTTAATAGTTTCACAAGAATAAAATAAAATTTTGAAATGGGGCAAAGGAAAATGGATGGAGGATGGAGCACAACAGGAGAACAGTTTGTTTTGGTTTTATTTTTTTATTTTTTTATTTATTTATTTATTTATTTATTTATACCCCGCTCTTCAGCCACAAGGCTATCAGAGCGGCTTACAAATTGTATCACCTTAGCCTCTGTCCCTGATCAATATAAATTCATTTTTTAAAAATGCAGGTGACAGATACTAAGGACATGGCTAGATAAACCTAAATTATTTTTATGGAAAGAAAAAATGGCAGGGGGGGAGAGAACAGTTTTTTAAAAGCACAACCTACTTGTTGTGGATGGCAGGGAGGGCAGCCTAGGGAGACCCCCCATACACACACACACACACTTTGCTGCCACTGAGGAAACCAGGCTCTAGGACCCAGGAAGGAGAGTGTGTGCTGGGCTGGAGAGGGGGTGCACAAGGGGCCCCACTTCATCAGGGACCCACAGGGCCCACTTGCCATCAGGCAAGCTGATGCACTGGCCAGTCCGCCACTGCATCAATTTATAATTCCTCCATTGTTGAGTAAATTTTCTGGATCAATTTTATATCAGGTCCCTGTTGGAAAACATGTCCCCCAAAGTAACCCTGGTTTTGCTAAATTTCTTACAGAGGTGCCCAGGATTAGAGCTCATTGTGTATTAAATAAAAGTCTATTGTAATTATCTTACTGTTCTGATTTTTCTGATATTTTATCTATTTTCAGTCTTATGCACAAGTTCTTCTTTTGATGGATCTATGAATTGCAATAATGATGATGAGAATGGCATTTAGGCCACAAATATCAAATGCACAGGTATAGAGTAGAGGATATTTGGGTCAGCAGTGCTACATGTGAAAAGGATCTTGGGATTATTTTTGATCATTAATTGAGCATGACCCAGCAGTGTGATGCTGCAGCAAAGAAGGCAAACACTCTCTTAGCCTGCATTAATAGAAGCATAGTTTCCAAGTTGAGGGAAGAAAAAGACCCTGTATTTTCTGTGTTGGCCATGCATCATCTGGAGTACTGTGGTTAGTTCTGGGCAGTTCATTTTAAGAAGAGTATAGATAAATTGGAGCGAGTTCAGAGAAGTGCAACTGGGATGATATGAGGTATGGAGAAGAAAACATATGAGGAAAGGTTGAAAGAGCTGGGCATGTTCAACTTGGTGAATAGAAGACTGAGGGGTACACATGATCACATTTTTTATTTTTTATTATTATTAATTTTTAAGACAGATACTGTATATTCTGGCGTATAAGATGACCGGGCATATAAGACAACCCCCCAATTTTCAAGTAAAAATATAGAGCTTAGCATATATTCGCTGTATAAGACCACCCCTCAATTTGGCTGGCTGGCTAGCTGGCTAGAGGAGCTTTGCCAGCTGATCCTCTTTGTTTCCCAACTCACGAGGATCTCCTCATGAGTTGGAAAAGCGAACAGGATCAGCTGGCAGGGCTCTCCCAGCCAGCCAGCCGCTACATTCGCCCCTCTCTTCCATCTTCGGTTGCTCCCCAAAGGGGGTGAAGGCAGAGGAGGGGGCCAAATGAACTCGGTTTGCCTTGGCCACTGCCCATTCCCTCTGTCTTCATTCCCTTTGCGAAGGGAATGAAGATGGAGAGAAGGGAGAGTAGACGAGGCAAACCTGGTATAGCTGTTTGCAACAGTTTGCATCTAGCAGTTTGGCTCGTCCGCCCCCCTTCCCTCTGTCTTCATTCCCTTTGTGAAGGGAAGGAAGACGGAGGGAATGGACGGTGGCCACTGCAAACTGCTGGATTCGCCCCTTTCTTCCATCTTCCAGGAACGTGGAAGAAAGGGGTGAACATACCCGGTTTGCCTCGGCCACCGCTCGACATTGAGCGGCGGCCACAGCAAACCGCAACGTTCGTCCCCCTCCTTTGTCTTCGGTTGCTCCCCAAAGGGGGAGAAAGCAGAGGAGGGGGGCGAATGAACCGGTAAACACTTTGCCTCACCCCCCCCCCGATCTCCTGCCTCTTCGCTCTGTTTGCAAAGGGAGCGAAGAGGCAGCAGATCAGAGGGTGGGGTGAAGCAAAGTGTATCCGGCGTATAAGACAACCCCCGATTTTGGAGGATATTTTTCGGGGTTCAAAGGTCGTCTTATACGCCAGAATATATGGTACATAAAACAAAGACATAAAGACATATTGACTAGACATCATCTCTTTTCACCTCGCCTTTCAACAACAACATACCAGAATAACAGTACATACATTATGTAAAACACTAAAATCCTCCAATCACACATCAAAGCCTCTATAATTATATTAAGAATTATAATTGTCCTAAAAAATCAAACAATTCAGCATCTGTCATACAACATTTCTTGACTTCCTTCCTTTCTTTCCTCTTTCCCAGTTTATAAACTAAATATTCTCAATTCCCTTGTCCTATTATTATTCAACCTTCTATTTGACCTAGTTTTTCCTCTATTTTCTATTATCTAACCATGTAAATGCCATTCGATTATTCATAGATTAACCTTCCCCTAGATTTTCCTGCAAAATAATTATATCTTTCTAACCTTCCAAGTCTTTCCAAGTCCTTTTAACGTCTAACATTATTGACAGCTTTTCCATATCATAAAATTCTTTCATTTTCCTTATTTCCCATTAATCGTGGGGAGTTGTTCTCCTTTCCATTTCTGGGCCACTAATAATTTAGCTGTGGTAACTGCATATAATAATATTCTCCCATATTTCTTTTGTATGCTTGGACTTAATTTAGGTGACATGTTTAGTAATGACAATTCTGGATCTATTGATATCTCTATTTTCAATGTTTTGGCTATTAACTTGTATATCTCCTTCCAGAACTTTTTTGTCTTTTTACATGTCCACCAAATATGGAAGTAAGTACCTTTCGCTTCTCTGCATTTCCAACATTTATTAGATATATTTTTATAAATTTTTGCCATTCGCTTTGGGGTAAGGTGCCACATGTTCAACATTTTATAAAAAATTTCTCTCAATGTATAACATTTTGTGAAACCTATATTTACCTTCCAGGCTGTTTCCCATTCCTCTATTTTAATTTCATGGCTTATTTGTTGAGCCCACTTGATCATATATTTTTTCACCACCTCTGTCCCTAAATTGAGTTTCAATAACAGATTATATATTTTTGAAATCAGTTTTTTCTTTCCACCAAATACTATTTTATCAAATTCTGCGTCTTCCATTCCAAAACCTTCTATTTTGGAATCCCATTTGAATTTTTCATATAATTGTCGATATAAAAATCAGTAACATGGGACTCCTTAATTTTTTAATTCCTCTTGCGTTTTCATTTCATATCAATCTTCCTGCCTCTTAAGTATCATTTTATATGTTAACCACTTTCCCCTATATGTGTTTTCTTTTATATAAAAGGCCTAATGATTAAAATCCACAGAGATAGTCTTATGTGAATTTTCTTTTTGTATATTTGCCAAACTCTTAATAGCGCTCTTCTAATATAGTGGTGGCTAAACACCTTATGGACCATAGCTTTATTATGCCACATGTAGGCGTGCCACCCAATTCTGAGATTAAAACCCTCTAAACACAACAATTTCTCATCCTTTAGGTTTATCCACTCCGTAATCCATGTTAATGTACATGCATGATAGTATAATCTCAGATCTCGGAGTCCCATTTCTTTTGCGTCCCATAGTGTCTTCATCTTAATTCTGGGCTTTTCCCCTGCCCATATAAATTCTGATATGTCTTTATTCCATGGTCTAAATACTGCATCCGAAGTTAGAATGGGAATGTTTTGGAATAAAAACTTCATCTTAGGGAGAACGGCCATCTTTTTTGTAGAAAATTTGACTCAAGAAGGAAAGATTTAGATTTTTCCAGCTATTTAAGTCTTTTTTTATGTCAATCCACATTTTCCCATAATTATTATCATAAAGTTCAGAGATGCTATTAGTAATTACTATCCCCAAGTAACTTACTTTTTTTCCTATAACAACCTGTGATTTTCCCATTAGTTCTTGCTCTTCTATCTTACTTAAATTTTTCGTAATTATCACAGTTTTATCTTTATTTATTTTAAATCCAGCCAGTTGTCTGAATTCCTCTATTATTCTTATCACTTTTTCTATACCCCTGTTAGGGTCATCTAAAAATAAAACAAGATCGTCAGCAAATGCCTTTTGCTTAAATTCATGGTTTTGTACCCTCGGGCCATGAATCTCTGAATCTGAATTTATTTTTTTAATCAAAACCTCTAATGTTATTATGAAAAGTAAAGGAGAGAGGGTGCAACCTTGTCTTGTGCCCTTTTTTATTTGGCACACCTTGGATCTACCGCCATTCACTATTATATGTGCTTGCTGATTTCGATATATACTTTTAATCCAGTTAAGAAAGTTACTTCCAATATTCATTCTTTCCAGCGTTGATAAGATAAAATCCCACCTTATATTATCAAATGCTTTCTCAGCATCTAAGAATATCATTGCTAGTTTCTTTTTGTTATTCTTTTCATATAGTTGTATGATGTCAAGTACAGTCCTGAAATTGTCCTTAATTTGTCTATTTGGTAAAAAACCATTCTGGTCTCTCTGAATCCATGATGACAACACCTTTTTCAATCGTTCTGATAGTATTTTAACAAATATTTTATAGTTGACGTTTAACAATGATATTGGTCTGTAGCTTGATGAAAGTGTGGGATCTTTATCTGGTTTCAGAATCAAAATTATGTCCGCTTTCTGCCAAGATGACGGGCATCCTATCTGAAGAATTTTATTAAACAGCTTGTGCAGTGAGTGTATTAATTCATTTTCAAGTACCTTATAATAGCTTGGCATAAATCCGTCAGGGCCTGGAGATTTCCCTGCTTTAATACTTTTTATCGCTTCTCTTATCTCTTCTTTAGTGATTTGTGTCTCTAATTCTTGTCTTTGTTCTGGTTTAATTTCCTCAATATTTACTTTATCTAAATAGTTTTGATTTGTTTCATAATATCTCCATCTGCATTATGCCTCTTATATAGAGATGCATAGAAATCCTGAAAAATGTTCAAAATATCTTTTTGCTTTGTATATCTTTGTTCTTTCACTTTTAACTCTATTATTAATTTCTTCTCGTTTTCTTTTCTTAACTTATATGAGAGCCACTTCCCTGTTCAAAACAACCATGGTTTAAACATTTTGTTCTCTTGGCTATCTCATATACCATTTCTGCATCTAATTTTTTTCTTAAATCAATCAATTCTTGTTCAACATTTTTATTTTTTGGATTTTTTAAAATACTTTTTCTCTTTCTGTGATATATCTTTCAGCAATTCTTTTTCTTTATTCTTTCAATTTTTCTTTATTATGTACTCGTGCTGCATTATTGTTCCTCTTATTACCACTTTTCCCGCATCCCACACCACATCCAGTGGTGTTCCTTTATCTTTATTTTTGTTAAAGAAGAACTTTAATTCTTTTTTTATCTTATTAACTACAGCTTCATCTTTAAGTAGAAGATAATTAAATCTCCATTTGTATTGCTTTCTAATACCTTTTATTTCTAACCTTATTGGGCAATGGTCCGATATTATCTTTTGTTATATATCCACTCGTCTTATGTCTTTGATCAAATTTTTAGATATTAAAAACATGTCAATCCTTGACCAAGTTTTAAATTGGTCTGAGAAAAATGTATAATCCCTTTCTTTGTCATGACTATAACGCCAGATATCTACTAAGCTCATCAACCCCATCATCTCTTCTGTATTATTTTGTAATTTCCCTTGTTTCTTATATCTTACATATGTACGAGACCTATCCATATCTGGATCCATAACCCCATTCCAATCCCCCATAATAATCATAATCAAACTCCAAGATTCTTTTCTTTAATTCTTCTATGTATTTCTTCTTATTGTTTTGTGGACCATACACTCCCACCACCAATACCTTCTTTTCTAGAATCTTTACTACTATCCCTAAATATGCGCCTTTTTATCTTTAAATATTTCCTTAGATTCAAACTTCGATTTTACATAGATAGCGACCTCTCTTTTCTTTTTCTTTTTGCATTCTGTTACAAAAACACTTCCTAATTTTGCATTTCTCAGTAATCGCTCATCCTCTGACTTAATATGGGTCTCCTGTAAGCATATTATATCCACTCTCTGTTTTTCCAAATAATCATAGAATCATAGAATTGTACAGTTGGAATGGTATACTTTTTTTAATGGGGGAATTTAACCCTTGCACATTCCAAGAAATCAATGTAGTCGTCATTTTTATTCTATTCCCTTTATTGAATAAACTTAAACTTATTTTATATTCTCTTAAACTTATTTATCAGTACCTCCTACTGCCCCTAGTAGTTCTTCATTTACTGCTTCCTCAACTTCCTCTACCTCTTCTGTCTCTTCCTCAGTTTCTATCTCAGGATTTGATTCCTCTTCTTCCTGTCTCAAATCTATATCACTGTCTTCTTCTTCACTCGTTTCTTTATTTCCTTCTTTACCAGCTCCTTGTTCTCCCATTACTTTCTCTTCCAACCTCATTTTATATTTATGGTGACCTCGTCCTCTTTTCGTTTTCCTTAAGTCTTGGATATTATCTTTCTTTTCTAGTGATTCTCCATTGATTCTTTGTTTATTTTTGTCGTCCCTTCTCTCTTGTCTACTTTTTCCTACATGTTCTTTTTTGCTATTTTCTCTTTTCTTATTTTGCAGTCTCTTTAGAAATCCTTTCGCTGTAGTTATAGCATTAAGTACATGTTTCTTATAATTGTATGTCAAAGTTACTCCTTCTGTTTTGTTCCACTTATAGAATATATTTCTATCTCTCAAAATTGTAGTTTAAAAAGGAGTATTCTCTTCTTTTTTTATTACTTGTGATGGTATATCCTTAAATATTTTTACCAGTTGATCTTCTATTTTTCATGATTCCTTGAAGTTCTTTTGTAATATAATATCCTTAGTTCTCTCCCTGGTAAAATATATCACGATGTCTCTTGGTGTTTTATTCTTTTTAGCAATCCAGGAATTGATTAATAAAGTGTATTAACTTCCAGATCCAGTTGCTCACACTCCCACCCTATAAATTCCGTGATCGCTGGTATAATTCTTGTTGTTAGATCCTCGTTAGCTTGCTCCTCAAGACCCCTTATTTTAATACACTTGGATCTATTCCTTGTTTTCCTGTATTAGTTTGTAGTTTTCCTCTAGCTTGAATCTAGCCTCTAAGGATTTTGTTCTCTTTTCTAAAGTGACCATTTGTTCTTGTACATCTTTTAAATCATTAGTGAGCTTAGATATATCCTTTGTCATTGTTTCCAATTGACTCCCAAAACTGTCTGTTTTTGTATATCTGTTCTTATTTCTCCTTTTAAATCTTTCATTTCAGTTTTAAGTTCCATTCTTAATTTTTTAGATTCAGACAATAGTAACTGACTGATGTCAGATACTTTAGTTGATGTATCCAGAGAAGTTTTTCTCATGTTTTCCACTTGTTCTTTTTGTTTGGCCAGTGCTTTTCTAGTAGTGGGCATTACCTTCTTTTTAGATTTTTATTCTTCTTTAACTTCCCCTTTTTTTGCTCTATGTGTCTTGGATTTTATCTTATAATTTCTCTTCTTTTTCTCACCACCTACTCTGTCTTATACCTTCAACTCTCTCTCCTTATCTCAACACTTAATCCACCGATATCTATCTTCGCTTCTTCTCTGCTTCACTTTGACTGTATTTTCTTTACTGATGATTCTTAATCTCTACCCTATTAATTAGCCACCTTTCTAACTCTTTTTCCTCTTCAAAGTTTATATAGTAGATTTACAAATACCTCACATACTCACATACCACCTTATTGTCTAGTTATCATCAGATCAATATTTTTATAACAATACTCTTTCCAACTGTCTTCTGTCCAAGTAGTTAATTAATTTCACATTTGTATCTCTACATCACAACAATCAGATTAATTGTTGTTTAATTTCCTCCATTAAGTTTTATCGATATTTGCCTCCAGACAAGATAATCAGTACAAACAAATTCAAACAAGCAATTTCAGTCTTATCAGTTAATCTTTTAAGAAAATATGTACTTTTAAACTCAGATTTTATATTCAGAACTAATTTTATCCTTATTTTACATACCCAAATAAATAATCATTATAATCATTATAATATAATTAATACAAATTATATCAATTGCAATTGCCCAGTGCTAATTAAATTATGTGATTAGTTATACTAAACAATCATAATGAAACATATAAAACATATAAATTATAAACTTCAAAGACCCCTTGTCTTCATATAGTAATCTATAACTTTGCTGTTCAAAGGTAATTTAAATTAACTAGTAGATAATGAATTGTGCTAAACACTTCCAATTACTTTTACAGGATATATATATTTAACTATTGGAATTAAATCCAAGTATTATATTGTAATAAAATATAGAAACCTGTGTCAATTTCTTCTTTTGAGTTTATACAGTGTCTTCTAAACAAGGTTTTGCTTTACTTATATCCACATAGCTTTAAATCCTCTATATGAAAAAAACACAAACATCCACAATCAGTTAATCTTATACCCTCCCCCTTCTTTTGCTTCTATAATTCTTTCTTAACCATTCCTTACACAATTTCTTTTTATTATCGTTACCTATTTCTTTTATCCCCACTTACAGATTCTTTTAAACCTTTTGTACCCAATTTTACTCTCTTAGATTTTCAAATGTTCTAATATTCTCTCTCAAGTCTTCTAGTCTTTGTCTTCTTCTTTTTCTTCCTGATATCTTACTCCCTGCGTAGTCTGCTCCGTCCTTTTGTCTTTCCAATCCTCATCAAATCCATCTTTCTTACTTTATTATCCAGCCCCTTTCTTCTATTCTCTATCACCTTTTTAGTCCTCTGTAGTTATGTAACATACAGCCCTCTTTCTGTTCTGTCTGTCATCTTTATTTGGGGTTATTTTTACTTCCTTTCTCTTTTAGCTTCCTTTTCTTCCGTCTTTCAAACTATCATGTTTCCGTGCTTAAGTTGACCCAAATCCCTTCCCTCATCTGGTCTATTTCTGACCTCAGCTGTTATCTATTACCAATTCTCCGTTTCAAGCTTTCCCTACTGTCTTCAAAGGTTTCTCTATATCTTGTTATTTTGTTTATTTTGTTTATTTTCCTTAGCTGGTTTTAATATGCAGCACTTTTCAATGCCCCACATGGAATATCAATCTTTCTTCTCTTCTAACAATCCCTTTTCCAGGTTTGTTTTGGTTTGAGCTAATTTGAGTCCTTTTTTCGGATCCTTCTTGCTTGTACACCAGTTTATAGCCCCTGGTTTAAGATTAACACCGTTTTCAAAGAATAAACAGAAGAAAAAATACCTGGGCTCTTAGTGCTCCTGAGAAAGTAGAAAATCTTTGCCTTCCATATAGTCCTCTAAAATGTCTTTTAAAAAGTGGTGGCGACACAGCCCTTTGGGCAGCATTGGCGTGGGAGGGGTGTCATGGTCAGCCAGGACTCTGAGGAGTCAGAAGTCGAGGAGGCTGAGTCTGAATCTAGCTCTGCTTTGTCAGATGCAGAGGAACCCAGGTCTCAGCAGCCTAGCCCTCCCCCCAGCACAGGGTCCAAGCCTGGGAGACATAGCTGAGCAACAGCAAGAGGTAGAAGAGCAGGTACCTACTTTTAGGCAAAGACGAGCAGAAAGGGAGTGGCTGTGTCACTCCCGGAGACTAAGAGAAAGACGCTCATTAATCAACCAGCAGCTGTGAGTGGGAGCTGGGCCAACATAATCAACTGGGGGAGATGCTGAATTCCTTGTCTCAGGCTATCTGCGTTCCCTGGAGGAAGCCTCTGCCTTTGACTCTCCTGGCTTTGGGAACCTTGCTTTCTTGAAACCTCAAATTATCTTGACCCTGGACTGTCTTCGTTGACCCACCCCTGCCGGAATCCTTTTGACCTCAGATTGCCTCTTTGGTCTTCACTCTCTCTGGCCTCCTGACTCTCTAGGACTGCTATTGACAACACAAGGTACTGCACTTGCAACCGAGTTGTTGCCAAGCCGGGCTGTCTTATCAGCTATTTGACTTGGCAGCTTTCCCGACAAGGGGTAGCTTTCGACCCCCTCAACTTTCTGTAGCCATCATATTTCTTAATTTGATGGAATTTTATGCTCTACTCAGCTGGAAAACAGGTCGAAGCAAGCTTCCTCTGTCTATTCCCCAAGACAGTTTAAATCCCACAATAGCTTTTCTTTTGGAATTATTCCCATGCCAAGCAGCCAAGCTCAGGAACTCCTCTTCAACCCAACCGAACATATTGCCTCAGCCACCGGAAGCCCTGACCATGATCACATTTTTTAAATACCTCAAGTGCTGCCAGAAAGAGGAGAATGCTAGCTTGTTCTCTGCTGCCTCAGAGGATAGAACTAGGTCCAATGGTTTGAAGTTAGATTTTGATTGAACATTAGAAGGAACTTCTTGACAGTGAGAATGATTCAGCAATGGAGCCAATTGCCTAGAGAGGTGGTGGGGTCTCCAGCTCTGGATGTCTTCAAAAAGAGGCTGGACAGCTACATGCTGGAGATGTTGTAGCTGGAGATCCTGCATTGAACTGGGGGCTGAACCTGATGGCCCATGGGGCCCCTTCCATCTTTATGATTCTATGAAAGAGACTTCTGGTTGTAACCCAACCGTTTTCCTGCTCTCCTTACTGTTCTTAATGTAAGGAGGTTATTTGTGTTGGAATTAACAACCTTTGCATGCATGAACTCCATGGTAGTTAAATAGTTAAAGGGCATGTTCTCTCTAGGAGTTTATGCAAAGGATGTTTTATGACTAATTTCCTATTTGCATGTTTATGATGCCTCTCCTCTTCCTAAGTAGTACACACAGTTCTTTGGTCTCTTAGACAAGCCAAAGCAGGCAAACCTTTTTTCTGTCTTTTTAACCATGAATCAAATTTTTAAAGTAGCTCCTGTAGACCTTCGTATTTCTTTGATCCTTACATATCTGAAGATGACTGAACCTGTGTCTTGACTATGCACATGATATTTTGTAAGTAAACTATTTTTATACTTTTTAAAAGAAGACTACATTTGTTTTATTTCTCAACTAGATGTATTATGTGAGTGGGAGGTGATGGTGACTGGCTTAATCTGTTCCCATAAAACCTTCTGCAAGTGTGATTTTAACTCTGCTGCTGAGATCACCAAATCTCAAATATTTAAAATTCCAGTAATTTGAATGTATGATTTTCCCTTTGGCTTCCGCCTGTAGATTGAAATGGTGCATCTTCTCTGCAACAGCATTTTGCTAACTCATTCTACCATTTATATGGTAAAACAAATGGACATAAAGGGTAGAGATGATGGAAGTTGTAGTTCAACACTTCCAGAGAGCTCCAGGTTAGGGAAGGCTGTTTCAAATAAGTGAATCCATTCTCAGAGCCAGGTCCTTCTGATGGGAAAGACTGTGGACCCTTTCACCCTGAGGGATACCCTTCCTCTTAGGGCACACAGCCTTTTTAGCCTCAAGGGCGGCATGTGATGCACACTCAGGGGCACACACATGCTCTCACACAGAAGCATTTCTATGCATATGAACACACATTGTGGACATCTTCTTTCCTTCTCCCCATTCAAACCACCCCCCACTGTGATCCAAGTTCAAATCACTCTCTCTTTGAGTTGATGAAGAGAAAAAGTCACTTGAATGAAATTGGTTGAAAATCAGGGGGTTTCCATCAGAAGAATCAAGATACCCCTAAGGCCTGAGGTCACCGCCCTCCATGGACAATGTGATATATGTCAGGGAAAATAGATATTGTAATCAGAAGTTTATCTCCTCCCTTTTGGGTAATTTTATTTACCAGGCATTCAAGATGCCAGCTTGTCTATTAGAACTTATAAATCTGTCTTTTGTTGTTATGTTTTCTCTGTCCTTCAGAGTTGGAAAGCGAGAAGTGAAACTAAGGTTTCAGGTTCCTGCTGTTTCTCAGAAGGATTGAATGTTTTGGGAGAAGCATATAACTGGGAAGGGTTTTTAGAGTTAGCCTCTTGCATTTTGGGGGCTCCTTTCTTTTCTCTTAGCTCCTGGGGAACTTTGGAGCATACAGAATCATGGATGAATGTCTTCTGTCGTTTATTTTACTTTCCTTTACTTTTCTATAAAGCCATAAAGAAAATGAATATAGCCTCCTTCTTTTGCACCAGAGGTGTGCATGGCTTTGCCCAAAAGCCCATGCTATTTCACTGCATGCATCTCTGCTCGGATGGGCAGAGAGTGAATGCGCTCTGCATATTTTACAACAATATTGAGGTCATGGGCACCACCAAGTCCTTGGCAAGGTGCTAGGAGTTGCTTTTTCATAGAATCATAGAACCCAGAAGGGCCACCTAATTATCTTCCATGCAGGAATACACTACTAAGGCACTCCTGAGAAATTGCCATTTAGTCCCTGTTTAAAGACCTTTAAAGAAAGAGAGTTCACCACCCTCCAAAGCAGTCTATTCCACTGTCTAACAGTTCTTACAATCAAGAGGTTCTTCCTAATGTTTAGGTAGTATCTCCTTTCTCATAATTTGAATCCAAAATGACCTCAACAGATTAGAAAGCTGGGCCAAAACTAATAAAATGAATTTCAATAGGGAGAAATGTAGGATACTACACTTGGGCAGTAAAAATGAAATGTACAGATATAGGATGGGTGACACCTGGCTTAATGGCAGTACATGCAAAAGGGATCTAGGAGTCTTAGTGGACCACAAGCTGAACATGAGTCAGCAGTGTGTTGTAGCAGCTAAAAAAAAACAATGTGATTCTAGGCTGCATTAATAGGAGTATAGTTGTCTAGATCAAGGGAAGCAATAGTGCCACTCTATTCTGCTTTGGTCAGACCTCACCTGGAATACTGTGTCCAGTTCTGGGCACCACAATTCAGGAAGGATATTGAGAAGCTGGAACATGTCCAGAGGAGGGCAACCAGGATGGTGGGAAGTCTGGAGGCCATGCTCAATGAGGAGCGGCTTAGGGAGCTGGGTATGTTTAGCCTGGAGAAGAGAAGGTTGTGAGGTGACATAATAGCCATGTTTAAATGTTTGAAGGGATGTCATATTGAGGATGGAGCAAGCTTGCTTTCTGCTGCTCCAGAGACTAGGACACAGAGCAATTGGTTCAAACTACAGGAAAAGAGATTCCGCCTTAACATTAGGAAGAACTTCATGTTCAGAAGTTGAATTCACTGCCTCGGAGTGTGGTGGAGTCTCCTTCTTTGGAGATTTTAAGCAGAGGCTGGATGGCCATCTGTCAGGAATGATTTGATTGTGTATTCCTGCATGGCAAGGGGTTGGACTGGATGGCCCTTGAGGCCTCTTCCAACTCTATGATTCTATGAATGGTATTACCTGCTCTGGAGAAGCAGAAAACAAGCCCATTCCAACTAGTGGGATACGCTGCCTCGTAGTGTGGTGGAGTCTCCTTCTTTGAATGTTTTTGAGCAGAGGCTGGATGGCCAACTTTCGGGAATGATTTGATTGTGTATTCCTGCATGGCAGGGGGTTGGTCTGGATGACCCTTGTGGTCTCTTCCATCTCTAGGGTTCTATGATTCTACATGACATCCCTTCAGGAATTTAAATATCACTTCTTCATCTTCTCCAAGCTAAACATACCCAGCTTCCTAAGCTGTGCATCACTGGGCTTGATTTATAGACCTTTGATCATCTGGGGGCTTTATCACAGGAAGCTACTATTCTGGAATTATAGCCAGATATTGGCGAATTTGGCCAGTATTTATCATACAATGTAATCTCTATCCCATTGCTGGTTTGCATTCCAGGTGTTTCTGTAGTGCACCTCCTCAATGACGGGTAAAACTCATCAATGGCTCTCAGTACTGCTGCTAGGCCATTATTCCCCTTCATGTGTTAAGTCTCTTCCACAACAGTAGCAGTATGATGGAAGTCATGTGGTATGAAGGGGCTTGATCCTCTTCTCCTCCTCTCTCTCCCTTACTATTCCCAAGTGACCAAAATTGGCTTCTTTCCATGTCTTTCTTTTCTGTCTCTCTCTCTCTCTCCTTCCCCCTTGTGATTGTGTAATTACATGGAGGGGGGAGTTGTTGGAAAATATAGTTTGCAGTCCAATAAGTAGAAATGGTTTTGTTATTGAAGGGTTAACTGAGAAGCCATATGAGATGAGCTGATATAACTTCCTATAGTTTTGCTATTGGTGAATCTGGGATGAAAGGGAGTGTCTGAGTATCCTTCTTTGTTCCAGAAGCTATGATCCTTTAACAAACGGCATGGCCCTTGAACTGAGAGGATCCTGAAAGGAGTGTCCTGAACATAGTTTTGCAACAATGTAGTTTTTTAAGCATTTTTAACTAGTTTTTAGTTTGTTTTGATGGTGTTTCTTGTTCCTGCCAAGAATGAGCTCTCTAAACTGTAAGTAAAGATGTTTTTGTACTTTTTAAACTAACTTTTGAGTCTTGAGTGGTTATTTTGCTAGTTAAACAACTTGGGAAAAGACAAAGGGTGTTTGGTTATTTACTAAGCTATGTATGCTAACATTCTAACGCTACATGCTGCTGCGTTTGTTTTAAACTCTGCTAAGTTGGCTGTATTCTCCACTAACGTGTGAAATACAGTGTGGATGTTTAAACAGGGACAACATACCCTGGTATTTTAAACAGTATATTTTTACACATTCCAATAGGGGGAATAAAATAAAAATATTTTTTATTTTATTAAATAAAATAAAAATATTTATTCCAATAGGGGGAATAAAATAAAAATATTTTTTTATCATTTCCTGGTTATTACCAAATCACTGCAAAAATTTTTTTTTAAAAAAGAAAGGCACGCAAGCGCTGAAGACAGGGTTACAGAGTTGGCATGGAAGGACAGAAGATTGCCAAAGCAGTACAATTGCAGCACACCCACATGACTGGAGAGACAGTGTGATACTGAATGTTTTCAAACAGGTTTGTTCCCATTTGCTTCACTAGTGTGATTGCTGCGAGAAAAGAGGCTGGTGTGATAAAGTTCCCAGTCACCCTCTTCTGCTCACATTCCAGCTTGTCCATATTCTTGAACTGTGATGCCCAGAATTGGCTTTGCTCTTCTTTCTCCTCCCTGTCCCCCCCCCCGCCCCTAGAACCAGCCATAGGGAAGAAAGTAAAGGAGCAAAGTCTGGAAAGGATTCCTTCCCTTCCCTCCCCTCCACCCCTTGGTGATAAGAGAAATTCAGAAAAGCTCCAGAGGAAGGGCTTAGAAGAGACAAGAAGATCTCCCCATAGACTTCCAATTTAGGAAATTTCAGGGCAGATTAGGCCCATGGCACCTGACCACAGGTTGTTCATCCCTGTTTATCCTCAACCAAGGGGTAGCTCACAAAGGTTTCAAGCAGACATCTTTCTAATTGGTCTGTACAGAAAATAATAAATGGATACAAATCTCATTTCAGAAATGGAAACATTAAAAACAAACAAGCAGGATACTCTGTAAGTGGACATAAAGTGGTTGTTTTTTAACAAAGGCACATCATATTTCCAATGGCCTGAATTGGAATAAAGGATGTTCTGATTGGTTTTTAAGTCACATTTATCCAGAGCATGTTAATTTGCTATCAGTGACAGAATGCTTGCATTATCATCACCTGTAATATGAAAGAGGCCTTTAATAACATAATTGTCTCTTTCTGTACTTTGTATATTTCATTTCCCTCTGACATCCCTGTTTTCAGTCCCCTGCTGCCCTCTCTTTTTCTTTCTTTTTAATCTATTTATTTTTTATTAAGATGGTAATATCTCACAGTATACCATGGGATATCAGGGCAGCATGTAATACAATCAATTTAAAATAATTAAAATAGTAAAAAATGATAATAATAATTTGACCAGACTAAAAGCATATTAAACAATTTGACAAGTTAAAATAGGACCATTTAAAACCATACACATAAACAGACTGGGATTAAACCAATTAAGCCCTAAAGGCTTTAATAAGCAGCCATTTTTTCACTTGGCACCAGAATAAAGCCAATGTTTACACCAATCTGGCTATTATAGGAAAGGAATTCCCTAAGCGGAGTGCCATAGTAGAGAAGGCATTCTTCCACATCTTCCCATTGTGTATTGCTCCCCCTCCACTGGTGGGCAGGCATATATGTCACACCATGTGTGTATTTGTGTGTGTGTATGTGTAACACTGAGGGTAAGGCATCATTTATCTGATAAAGTGTAGTGTAGCCCACAAAAGATTGTACCCAATATATGTCCTAATCTTCCAGGAGTATCAAAAGACTTCGTTATTTTTGTTGCTGTAGAGTCAGCATGGCTCAGGAAATTTCTCAGCCCTGTTACACAAGATGACTGGAACTGAATTTAAGACCATTTATATATGGAGCCATTGGAAAATGGAGAACGCCAAAGAATTTCAGAAGAAAATCAGCCTGTGCTTGATAGATTATAGCCTTTGATTATGCAGATCATGAAAAACTATGGGCTGCTCTTGAAGAAATGGGTATGCCATAACATTTGGTTGTCATGTGTAATCTGTACCCAGGACAAGAGGCTACAAAGAAGTGGAATGGTTTCACAAAAAGGTAAGACAAGACTGCATTTTATCACCCTATCTGTTTAACTTGTGTGCTGAATGTATCATACATAAAGCAGGATTAGACTCAGAGGAAGCAGATGTTAAAAGTGGAGGAAAGAACATCTGCAGTTTAAGATCTGCAGATGACACCATGCTATTAGCAGAAAATAGCAAAGACTTGGAATGTTTACTGAAGAAAGTTAAGGAAGAAAGTGCAAAGGCAGGTTTACAGTTGAACATTAAGAAAACAAAAATAATGACCATAGATTATTTCTGTCACTTTAAAGCAGATGATGGAGACTGAGATAGTTCAAGATTTCCCATACCTTGGCTCAGTCATTAACCAGAATGGAGACTGCAGTCAAGAAATCAGAAGAAAACTAGGACCTGTGAAAGCAGCTATGAAGGAACTAGACAAGATCCTGAAGTATAAAGAATACTACAGTTAGGATTGTCCATGCCATTGTATTTCCCATTTCCATGTACGGATGTGAAAGCTGGACAGTGAAGAAAGCTGATAGCAAAAAAAAAAAAAAACCAAAACAAAACAAAACAAAAAACCTCATTTGAAATGTGGTGCTGGAGAAGAGTTCTACGAATACCATGGACTACTAAAAGACAAATCAATGGGTCCTAGAGCAAATCAAGTCTTACTTCGGACATATCATGAGAAGACATGACTCACTAGAAAAGACAATTATGCTTGGTAAGGTAGAAGGCAATAGGAAAAGAGGAAGACTGTGTTCCAGATGGATAGACTCAAGGAAGCCACAGCCCTGAGTCTGCAAGACCCGAGCAGAGCTGTTGATGAAAGGATGATTTGGAGGTTTCTCATTCATAGGGTTGCCATAAGTCAAAGTCAACTTGATGGCAGTTAACAAGAATATGTATAAAGCATGTCCATCTCAGCAGAGCACACACAGGATTTGAACTCATAGCCTCAGCAGCAGTACTCAAGAACCAATAAGTCATATTTTCCAGTAAGTAGGAGAAACCTTCAAGTTCCTAAATGGATGAAACTATTTAAAGACTGAAAGACATTCCATTCAACTTTTACCCTATATGCTGGTGAATTGATTCACAAGTGGTGTGCATTTAAAATTCTTTCATGGATTAATAGTAATAATGACTGACTCAAAACATCTGCAGTATGGCATATGCAATGTTGGCATTATAATTATGTTTTTAAGCTGGAATAACTACATAATCAAAGATGTTTAAAAGTAACCATTAAATTAAGCTGAACTACTTGTATATCAGAATGATTACAATCCCACTTTATGTGTTTACAGATACAATTCTAGGATGCAGATCTCTTTCAAGTTACCATGACAACTCACTTGTTTACTTTTCCAAGGTACAGTCTAAACAGGGTTGGGATGCTCATTTGCATAGTAATATCCTGATACCCTTTCTAGGCTACTGTCTGAATTCTGTATACAAACCAGAACGCTTTTTGTTCTGTGCAGGGAAATGTATACAGAATGCAGCCCTGATACATTTAATGCACCTGGAACATGCATACACACACGCACACACACACACTGCATGCACATATGCTTACTGGGATAAACAATGAAGGACAGGAAATAGGCTGGAAACACACACAGAAAAGAAAATGGATTATGTGTTCAGGCTCAGCAGTTCCACTGAAAGGTTTGCTGTTTGCTGAATGCTGCCAAACGTATTACTGTTTTAATGGATATACAGTGGAGCTATTGCCACTGAATCTGCCTGGAACTTACAACCTCTTCTCGGTGCTCCTAGTAAATGAAGTTAGATGGGTGGGTACCTTTCGGTGGTATTGAATGGTCTCTCCTGGAAAGCTTGTACTATCCTACATTGTGGGATTTTTTTCAACATCAGGTGAAGACTTTTCTATTTTTCCAGGCTTTTCAGATATTTTTACATGTGGGTGCTTTGTGCTTTTTAAATCTTTGCAATGCTATTAAAGGTGTTATTAAAGGTTATCATAAACACCTTTAATAGCATTGCAAAGATTTAAAAGGCATCCACATTTTAATCATGTTCTTATACTGTTTTAAGTATTATTTATGAATCACCAAAGATTTTCAGTTGCTGGGCTGCATGGAGAAAAGAAAGGAGGTAGTAGGTAAATCCAAATGCTGAAAGTTAATATGTCCTCTCTTGCTACTTGTTTTCAGGGAATGAATGATTAATTGTAGAAAGCACTGACAGCTACAATTACATTATTAATACTGGTCATTCACAAAACCACTGTTTCTACCGATAACACAAACACTAGGCACCAAGCTGATGAAAACATGTAGTATGCCATAAGACACATTTTCCCTGATTCACACCACTGAAAATGGTAAACTTCATTCAGATGTTTCAGTCTGTTTCCAGGAATTTGAACACAACTGTAGCCGTCCATGCTTTCTGCATGTATTTTTTTCCTCTGACCTCACTGTCTACAGTCCCTTGCTTTAGCCATGTGTCCTGTATATGTAGCTGAATTTCTGCATATCACAAGAAAAAGATTTCACCTAATCATTTGGAAAATCATCTTGATTGTAAGAGCTGTTCAACAATGGAACAGACTGCTTTGGAGGGTGGTGGACTCTCTATCTTTGGAGGTCTTCAAACAGGTTGGGTGGGCATCCGGAGTGCTTTAGGTGTGTATTCCTGCATGGAAGGTAATTGGACTAGGTGGCACTTCTGAGAACTATGAGTCTATGAAAAAAGCAACACCTAGCACTTCATCAAGCATTTGGTTGTACTCATGACCTCAACATCGTATTGCCCATGGAGGGCTGTGTGTGTGGAGGGGGATACAGGCTTCACCAGGTTTATAATTCCATATTCCTGCATGGCAGGGGATTGGACTAGATGGTCTGTCTGATCCCTTCCATCGCTATGCTTCTATGATGCTATATCTCTTCATGCAACTGATTAAGTGGGCTGACAAAAACCTTTGCATGAGAAATGTTTGGGGTGTGTGTGTTGGTCATCCATAATGCCATGATGCCTTCTGATCACTTTTTGCTGCAACAGTTTTCTCAAGGGCAAATGTGTGGTAAAAGTTGTCTCACCCCTTGCTGCTGTTGGGAATTTAATATAATTGAGATTTGTATCTCAGTAGCAGAGCAAAATAACACACATTTAGCAGGAGGATTTAAAATGAGAACAACAGTTAAGCCAGCCTGCCCCTGCCTTTATTCTCTGCTAGCAGAAAATAAAACAAACTTATCTTCCTTAGAAGTACAAAAGGTAATTTACTTACTGAAGTTCTTGTGCATGGAAATACACAGGATATGCAAGCAATGAAGTAAAATATATCTCTACATGCTGTCAGCTACAAGAGCTCTAACTAAGATGAGCTCCATCTTAAAAGATAAAAGAAAAGAAAGTGGAGAAGAGAAGCATCTTGGCTGCTCTCTCAGAACAAAGAAACTTGTGTACCTGCTCAGAGAAGAGTAGAGGTGTAGTAAAACAGACAAACAGGAAATTACCTGTAGAGTGCCCCCTTACGTGCACTTTTAAGCCCTTAATTGCCATGCAGCCCATTGCATGCAAAGGTTGCAATATTCCAACAGTTGCTCAGTGCTTCTAGTTGTTCCTTGCAGAGCAATATCCATTGACCCATCCCTCTGCATTGGCATAGAATTGTGAGTCAATGTGGAACAAAACCCACCAAAGACTATCCAGAAAGAATATACTATAATCTTTCCCTCCCTCCTGCTTGTCCGAATCTGTCACTCAAATACAACTCATCCATATGTGTGCTGCATCAATTGTGGCATTCCCACCTCACAGGTTTGATGCTTGTAACACATGACTGTTCTAAGTAAGCCAATGGCTGCTAACACCCTGCAGAAATAATGCAGTTTGACACCTCTTTAACTGGTGTGGCTCAATGTTATGGAATTCTGGGATTTATAGTTTTGTGAGGTATTTAGGCTTCTTTGTCAGAGTTCTGGTGCCACAACAAACTACAAATCCCAGGATACCATAGCATTGAGCCATGGCAGTTAAAGCAGTGTCAAACTGCATTATTTCTGCACCTTTGCTTAAGATCTACCTCTCTTTTAACTTCCACTCTTAAGTATGTTTACTTGGAATGAACTACCATTAATATCAATGGAACCTACTTTCAAATGCACTTATTCGCCTTCAAATATGTGTATCCCTCTAAACAGATTTTTGTTTCTACATCTTTAGCACCTAGATAAGAAGCCAGAATTCAATGGGTGCTGATTTTCCAAACATGTCATGAATGAGCATTGAGTACCTGTTGATTTCTGCCTGCCATGGTGCAGTTATAAGCACAGATCTTCACTTCATTAAAAAGTGAGCACCTTACATCCTTTTCAGGTGCTTCAATGGAATGCATATTATCTTAAATGAGTCATCTGCTTGACTGTGAATAAATGGACACAAATATTGGATTAAGCAAAATCTTAAATTAAAGACAACAGCAATACCCACAAGCTAGATATATACTCAGATCATCCCAGCCTATACAAACCCAAACTGTAAGAACATCTAGGAAAAAATGCCTTGCTATTAAAGGAGCTTCATTTTTAAAACAGGTTTAAACCCATCTACTTAGAAGTAGGTCCCACTGAATGCCACCAGACTTTGTCCCAGGTAAAGGTTAGCCTATAAATTGGCAGATTAAATTACTTGGTGTTTTCCAGCCTTTGACTAAGTGTGTTCAGGTGATAAATGGCTGTTGTATATATCTTCGTCGGAGTCCTAGCTAAAATAAAAATGTTGTGAGTTAGATCTAGAGTCAGTCAGATTTAGAGAAGAGCCCTGGGTGGGGGGACCTATTGGAATTTTAAAACATTTGAGATTTGGTGATCTCAGTAGCAGAGGTAAAGTTGTGCTTAGCAGAAGTTTTGGGAACAGATTAAGCTGGCCACCTCCTCCCCATATACAATATATCTAGCTGAGAAATAAACCAAGTTTAGTCTTCTTTAAAAAGTATAAAAGATAGTTTACTTACAAAATAGCATGGGCATAATGAATACACAGGTTCAGCATCTTCAGGTAGGTAGGAGGAAGAAATATGAAGGTCTATATGTTGTTCAGAACTTAGAAGCATCTTTCTCTAGAGAGCTACTTTACAACCACATATTTAATGGTGGAAAGTTAGTAAAAGAGTGTGCTTGCTTGGGGCTTGTTCCCCAGAGAACAAAAGGTGCCTAAGTGACCAGGAAGAGGAAAGGTATATGAACAAGCAAACAGGAAATTAGCCATAAACATGCTTTGCATAAACTCCTAGAGAGAACATGAACTTTTAACTACCATGGAGTTCATGCATGCAAAGGTTATTAATCCCAACAAAACCTGGGAATTAAATAAATTCGGGCTAACCAAATTATTTACTGACTTCAATAGGACTACCTTAAGAACGATTCTGTCTGGTGTGGGTGGCTGTGCCTTCAAATTGCCTGTCCACTTATGCGATGAATATCACAGTTTTCTTAGGCTAGGAATACTCAGAACTGATTTTTCTTAGTTCACTCCTCTAAAATATAGCCTAGAGCACCTGATATTCCTTGACTGTCTCCCATCCAATTACTAAGCAAGGCTAACCCTAGTTAGCTACCAAGTTCAAACGGGATCTGGTGGACCTAGACCTAAACATCTGTAATCGCATCTGAATATCAAGGGAGCAGGAACCTTTTAAATTCTCCCAGGTAATTTTCCCTCTCTTATTAGAGACTACCTACCGATGAACTGTAAAAATGCCTCCGTTTCAAAGGATAATATACTTAGGGGTACATAACTGTCTGTCGGTCTGTCTCTGTACTGGAGACTTCAGGAAGTTACGAGGAAAGGACAACGCCAAGAAAGTTTGTTTAAAGTTCCATTAAAAGAACAAGTAGTCGTCTAAGAGCGACGCTAAAGTGGGAAGACCATCTCAGGTCTCACCACGTTATCCGCCAAAATTTTCTCTTGTGGTCCACGTTCGGCTTCCCTGCCACCGCTCCAGTTTGCTTTACTACGAGGAGACGGGTGTAACACTGCGCGCATTCACTCCGGAGTGAGCGCTCTTCAGCCCAGTGGACTTCCTTCTATAGATTTTCCTTGGTTTTTTTTTCCCCCCCGGGCTGTGAGGCCGTGTTCTGGAGCAGTTTCTTTCTGACGTTTCCCCTGCATCTGTGGATCTGCATCTTCAGAGAATGCCAGCCACAGATGCAGGCGAAACGTCAGGAAAAAAAAAACTCTTCCAGAACATGGATCCACAGCCCGGAAAAAAAAACCAAGGAAAATCTTCGACTTCACAGTCCACCTATAGATGCTTCGGTTGCGTCTTTCCAAAGGCCAAATCTCTGAGGCTGAAGAAGGCTGCTGCTGTTCTACATTACTAGGCCCATTAAAAATTAATTAACGATTAAATAACCAGGGATCATTTCAAAGGGCGTGGTCTTTTTTGGTACACAGTTATCCACACGGATTCGGTGATGTTCGCCTGCGGCTAAATTTAGTGCGGGGGATGAGTAGGAAAGATTTTCTCCGGCACTCTGTCCTAGTTTTGGCACAATCAAGGAGGCGTTCTTGTCAGTGTCTGCTCCTTGTTTCTAGTCTTCCTGACCAGAAAAAGCAACAGGAGCAAAGGGATTGTTTGCTATGGATACTATCTCACCAGCCATCCCGCCCAGTCGAGGAAAAATACTGTATTTCGTGCATCTGTGGAAATGAATTCTGGCCCCCGAAAGCGGATTCCATGATAAATCTGTTTGTCTTTATGGCAACACATAAGACCCTGGGCTGGTTCCCCCCCCCCCTCTCCTGCCACGTCTCTCCTTGCGGAAAGAGTCAGGATGAACCTTATGGAGCCTCCGTGCGTTCAGGGAGAAATGCGCAAAAACCTCCGCGGAACTCCAAAGCGGGGTGGAGAAGAAATCCATTTCTCTCCAAAGTCAAGAAGAGCTCTAAGTCTAAGAGGAATGGGGATCCCTTCGAACTGTTACCTTTGCGTTCAAGGAAATCCCGACGTTCCTTTGAGTACTAACGTCCTTTCCAAAGTTGGAACGACACCACTGAATTGTGGAGAAAAGAAACTGGGAAACCAAAACTTGCGGAGGAAATTAAACTGGGGAGGAGCCCTCTTTTTAAACCACAGAAAGCTCCAACGAATGCTTCCTGACTAAGGAGTACACTAACCCGATAATACGTTTGTGTTCTGAGGGAAATGGGAGGAATTCGCCGGACCCCGTTGGAGCGCTTCGCCTTTGCGCTTCGCCTGTCTCCGTCTACCAAAAGACTTTCCCACTTTGGGGTTTTCACGGAAAATAACAGACATGCAAAGTAGGCTATATTTCAGAGGAAGGAACTGGCAAAATCACCTCTGAACCTATCCTGTTTAGAACACACCTTTCTTCCAACGCAAATAGATCTACTTAACCCTAAAGTACGGATACCAATACCACTGAGTGCGTAAAGTTTCCGCGAACTGGAGGAGGAGGACTTCCTTGAGCCAGGAGTAAAAGAGTTCTTTAGACTAGAGGTTTTTAAGGGGCGCGATTGTAATTTCAATGTATTCCACAGAAATAGTTTGAAATATATTTGGAAGGGAAAACATGTTGAGGATTCCAAGGCTGTAATAGATGTGAACCTGTATAAGAACGCCAAACCAGTGCCTTATTTCGACATATTATATCTTATAATCATTATGTAACTTTGCTCTGAATCCTTGTTGGTAGCCCCAACTAGAATAGACCCATCGAGACAATGGAATTTAGCTATGTGTTGACTTACCATTCAACAGGTGATTGAATGGGTCTGCTCCAAATAGGACTAAACAATAGGATCCAGGCTTCTGTGTCCAGTAAAAGTAGTATGAAGCACATATCATGGAATAGGTTGGGCGAAAAGCCGGAGAAAAGAGAATTAATCCACCACCACCCCATGGGCTCATATTTATAAAAGCCTCTTACATTTCATAAGGAACCACTTTTCATTTGTCTTTTTTTCCCCCTCAGAGTAAAACAGCCCGGCGAAGCTTGTGCGTGAAAGTATATAACGCGTTTAAGTGCTGGTGTATAATAACTCTAGAGTTATACCTTGCCGAGGCAGCTATATCACATTTTGAAGCGTCCTGTTGGACGAGAAAGTACATCAGACTCTGTCATTGTCTTAATTTACGCAGAGGCTGTGAGTCTTGATAACACACCAGGAGCAACCAGGCCCGAAGGAAACGTGTTCAGGTCCTACGGATTTGTTCGGGTAAGAGTTCTCTTTCCCACTTGAAACCAGCCGGGACTTTGTAAAATAATAATATTGACAATAATAATACTAACAACAATAGGTTGGGATCCCAACTTTGAGCATCACTCAGCCAAAATTAAGCAAAGGCCAATCGCATTTGTTCCAATGGGAAGACTTAAACGCTTGCGTAATTTCCCCGTTTGGGGTAGATTTTCACTGGAGATGTTCAGTAGAGTCTGTAAATCCCAGGGACTGATATCCAGACTCCTCCTTCCTTCCTATAGAGGTGGGGAGGGGGAGAAATATGTTTTATTGATTAAGGGAAAAGCCTTTTAGTTTATTTTATTTTTTTAAAAAAATGTGTACATCAATAAATAAATAAATATCTCGGATGATTACAGAAACCAATACAGTCACAGTCATTATACAACCGAAGAAGCGTCATCAAACCAACACTTGGGGAAAAGAAAAAAAGACAAAACGGAAGGGACTGAAAGGCAAAGAGAAATCAAGTTGCTGTCGACTGGACATGTTTAAACCCCCCTCCCCCGGTCCCATCCATTAAAGCAAATGGAAAGACCTCGTGGATGGCAGGATGTACAGTTTACTCCAGGAAGGAACCGTGGGAGGGAGAAAGTTTTGGAGAGGGCAAGGCAGAAGGTTCCCAGGCCCTAACAGAGAGGAGCCAGCGTCCCCTCCTTCCCCCGAAAGAGAGGGAGAGCCATGGGACCTGGCCCACTCCATTCGCTGGGGACAGTTAATTTCAACCCGCTCCATAACAGAGGAGTGGAGCGGGGGGAAAGAGATGGTCCTGGGGTGGGATTATTTTATACACTCCTTCCCCGACAGTTCTGGAAATTTGGGGTGTGGGGAGGCGTCGGGGAGAAAGGCATTTACAAAGTCTGCCTAGCCGTCCGGTACTGGGGGGAGCGGCCAAGCTTAGAGTCTCGTGTCCATCATTTACAGGGAAGAGCGGATGGCCCTCCGAGCCCCCCCCCAGCTTAGGGGGTGACGGCCAGGTCTCGCTCGTCTTTGCCGGAGGAAGACGGCGAGGCGGGGGAGTCCTCGTCGTCTTCGGAGCATTTGGAGGAAGCGGCGGGGGCGGCCGAGGCGGAGGCGGCCGCGAAGGAGGCGCACTTGCAGCTGTGGGCCCCCGCTGGCCCCAGGCCCCCGACGGCGCGGTGAGAGCCTCCTCCGCCGCTGCTCTTGCCTTCCTTCTTGTGTTTGACGCGGCGGTTCTGGAACCAGATCTTCACCTGCTTCTCGGAGAGGTTGAGGTAGGTGGCGATCTCGATGCGCCTCAGGCGGGACAGGTACATGTTGGAGGCGAACTCCCGCTCCAGCTCCAAGAGCTGCGTGCTGGTGAAGGCCGTGCGCATCCGCTTGCTGCTGGGCAGCTGGCCCGACGTGCTGTCTGGAAGGAGGCAAAGCGCAAAGCGTCAGGACCGCCGAGAAGGCATAACGCAAAGCCTCGCCACCTCCCTGCCCCGCTCCCTGAAACCCCCAAACTATCCACTAAGACTCGGGAAAGTTTTCAGAGAATTCCCTTTTGTAGGGCTACAGCTCCCAGAACCCCCAACGGTGGCCTACCCTTCCCAAGGCACATTTCCAAGCTCTGCTACAATCTCCGCCTCTCTTTCTTCTGGCTGAGACGCACGGCTGGAAACCAATCGGCTAACTTGGGAAGGCGTCGGAGGCTTCAGCACAAGGCAGTTTGCCTCCAAGCAGAGCTGGGGAAAGTTACTGGGGGAGGTGGGGTCTATAACTCCCAGAATCTGGCGAGAATTCTAGGAGTTGTAACTCCCCCATAGGAAATTGTGTTTCCCAGAAAGTGTAGTTCCAGCTCAGTCGAAAACAACCATAAAGGGAACCCTTTTGCAATTCGAAACGCATGCCTTGATACAGGGAAATGCATTCAAGATTACAGAAATTCAGGGCGCTAGAGGGGAAAGTGGCCTGAAAGACCCCTCTTCTCCTTTGCAGGGGGGGTCTTTGGAAGGGACAGGGTAGAGAAAGAATATCTCCTTCTGGACATTCCTCGACAGGCATTCCCTCACCAGTTTTTACTTGCTGGGCGTTGCGCTACCTTATCGTGACTGAGTCGGCAGGTGAAAAGTTAGATGGCCCGAAAAGGACACACCTCAGGGCTGGGCGACTCAGAGTCCCAGGTGCCCTGTCACGGTACAGGTGACACCTATGGTAGAGATCGAGACTCCCGGGGAAGAGCGGCCTCTCTCAACACACCTCCGGGCAGGTCCCCGGGATATTTTTACGCAGGATAAATTTGCATCTGGCTCTAAACTGGGCTTCCAATGGAATTTGGCTTCCCAACGGCTCGCAGTCCACTAAGGACGCTTAACCCGGTTGCTATGCGATGCGTTAACGAGCATCCTGTGGACTTCAGGGTCTAAGAGCGTGAACGTTGCGCGTAATTTTCTTTAGGATCGTGCCTAAGGACAGGAGAACGAGAGAGACCGTCTCCCACCCCTAACCCCGTCCTGCCCCTCTCGCTCCTGTCCTATCAGAGGGGCATCGGTCAGAGGTCGGGGAAGTTGTTTTTGGACTACAGTTCCCAGAGTCCCCCAGCCAGCGATGCTGGGAGTTGTAGTCCAAAAAAAAATAGTAAGTGGTCCCACTCCTAAATCCGATCCGTATCGTTAGCTTGCTCCCAGATCCATCCTAGGCAGGAGAGCTGGCGCGTTGCAAGTGGGAAACATTTATTTGGAGACCACTTGTACCCCAGGCCAGGGGGGATCCGGCCTCCCTCCCTCCCTCCCTCCCCCGTTCTTCCGGCCCCTCCGTCCCTTGGACCCCCCTCCCCGCCCGGCCCACTCACCGACGGAGATGCAGTGGAAGTGCCGGGGGTCGGGCAGGGGGTAGGCGCTGGGGTAGAGGGCGGGCGCGTGGGCGGCGGCGTGGGCGGCGTGGGCGCCCCCGGGGGCCTGGCGGGCGGCCAGGGGCGAGGCGCAATACTGGGAGCCGAAGGGCGGGAAGGCGGCCTTGAGGAGCGGCAGGGCCGGGGGCGGCGGGGGCGGCGGGTGGAGCTGCGAGGCGGCGGCCACGCACAGCGGGCACACGCACAGCAGCCCGGCCTTGCGCGCCGCCGACGCGGCTCCCGGGGCTGCCGGGCAAGCGCCTCCGGAGGCGGCCGAGAGGCCGTGGAGCGGGTGCGAGGGGTGGACGGCGTACGGGAAGAGCGGCGGGGGCGGCGGGCTGCTGGAGGCCGAGGCGCCCCCCTTCTTCTCCCCGCCGCCGCCGCCGCCGCCTTCGCGCAGCACCAGCGAGTCGACCAGGAAGGAGCGCGGCATGCCTCCGCCCCGTCCAGCCTGCCGCGCCTCGCCGCCGCCTCGCCCGGCTGCTCCCAGGGCCGCCGCCGCCGCCGGGCTGACTCCTCGCAGGGCGCTGACCAGCGCCAATGGTGCTGAAAGGGCCGCGCGGTCCGCTTTAAATAGCCCCGCCGGGGGCCATGTGATGCGGGCTGAGCCCGGAGCCCCCGCCGACGCCGCCGACGCCGCCGTCCAGGGGCTTTTTGTGGCGCGCCTTGGCACCGCCGCTGCACGCTCCCTCATTGTGCCCCTTGTTCGTCCGAGGGACGGCACAATGTCCCCATTCTTGTCAACCCCACCCACGCTCTCCTCGGGCTGCTTTCCCTACACCCCCCGTCCCTCCGCCCTTCTCCCCTCCCCTCGCTCGCCTCCGGACCCCAGGCGATTGGCTCCCTCTTCCCCAGCACCCCCCCCCGGCACTCTCCTTCTCTTTGGGCCCCTCCGGGCTACCCGATTGTTCTGAGAGGGAGGAAGGGGAGGAAAACGCAACCCTGCCCCTCCCCACCACCCCTTGCTCCCTTTCGGGGCTTGGGGCAAGTCCTGTGCCTCGTGTAGGCATAGCTGGAGTCGTTTACCTGGTGCCCGCGTCTCTGGAGCTCAGGCGTCCTGGAGGCTGGAAGGAGAAATCCAGGGGCTTCCCGGACAGACAGACAGGACTTCATTCCCAATTAGGCTGCCTACTCCGAAGTGTTGAGTTTGGGGGGGTGGTGGTTGTGTACCGCTCCCTCTGGGGTTGTGGAAGTTGTCGTTCAAAAAAGTAACTTTTCCAGGCTCAATCTATGCATTAGGAAGCCGAAACCTACAAGATGTGTATCCAAGAAAGTCAAATCCTGCACACAAAAACGCAGCCCAAAGCTATCTGGATGTCAATTCCATCCCTCCCAAGCAATGAATTTGCGATCTGGATCTACTCAGACTTCACTCCCTCTCTTCCTTCTTAGTAACTGCACATTTTGAAAGCAGCTTCAGTTCCACATCTGAAATGCAGGGATCCTAAGACTTTATTTGAGTTCAACTTGCATAACATATAACCTGTAACTTACATAGGCCAATCTTATTCACAGTTACAGCAGAGTGTTCCACTTATTTTAATTAGGCTTAAGCCGAAATGTATTATTACTACTGTTACTCTTTTTGTCATTATTGGCACAACAGCATCAGTATACCTAGCACCTTAAAGGGTTTTCATAGGCATTTTTAAACGACCTTACAGTCCAAAATGAAAAATGATTCCAAAAACCCTATAGACAGAAAAGAGAGTGGAGAAGACAATAGAAGGAAGGAGATATAAGTTCATGCCTGTGTGCCTTCAAGTCGCCTGTCAACTTATGGTGACCCCATGGATTTCATAGCTTTCTTAGGCAAGGAATACTCAGAGGTGGTATTGCCAGTTCCAAAGACTAAATGAAAGCAAATGCATTTTACTGGCTCACAAAACTTCCTGACACTTGAGAATGAATATCAAAGGATTAATATGCGATCTTGCTCACTTAGGAAATAACACCCATTTTCATTTACTATTTCTTCAGTGCCTACTATTACTTTACTTACCATAAGATGACTACAGCTGCTGCTAATAATATCCTCCATAACAACAATGTAAGGCTATTAATGACAGCAACAAATGATATACTGTACAGCCCAAACTGCAAAGGCAGCTTTACAACAAGTGGCAGGGCAGCAGCAACAACTAAGAGAAACTCTCTGTCCCAAGAGATTTACAAACAACATTTAGATTGGAGGTAGCAAAAATCATGGAACAGGAGACCCATGGATTGGAAAAAAGAATTTTCTTTATTGTAAAGTTAATGCTGGAATCGTTTCCAAAGGGTTGAGCCCTGAATAAGAGAAAAACAGTTTCTTATATAGCCACGTACTCACAAGCAGCCCCCACAAGCTGCTCCCTCCCCTTATTGCTTATTGTTTAACTTAGTTTCACAGTACAGTACTAGCAACTTCTCTACTCACAAGAATTGTCTTCATAACAGGAACTTACAGAAATTGTTTATAGAACAAGATAACAGCATTTCACATGTTTATAGAACAAGAAGTGTCTTGCAATCTGTAGCCTAGCTGAGGAGAGGGAAAAGAGAATTTAGCAAAGACCTGGAGGCCATCCAGTCTGACCCCCAAATAGTGATTGCAAGGTGACAGCATTCAGCAAATAGACATTAGGGCCCACACTTCCGGTGGCAAGGGCCCATCTGGCTACTTCAGGAGAGAGGTGAAAATTGTTGGAAAAACCAGCATTCTTCCTGCACCCCCCACTTGTTGTCTATTAGAGCAAAGCAAATCTTAGGAAACATTTAGGGACCTCCTGCATGTAAAAGAGTTCCTTCCCTTCTCCTCACAATATCCTTAGTGGGCTTGGCTTGTATCTCAGTCACAGCCAAGCTGGATTATCATCATGTCATCATGTGACCCAGGTCTACTGACCTCATGGTCCAAGATTACTTTATGACTCTTTGTTATGTTCTGCAAGGAAGAAGGAAGCATCCCCCCATGCTGCTGTAGGGATGGCTGCCTTACCTATCCCCCCTCACTGGTCTCACTGGATTGGTGAGTCAGGATACCTATCCTAACCTAGATCCCTAGTCAGATAGAATGTAGCTTCCCATGCATATGTAGATTGAAAAGCTATTGGTAAATACTCCTTGAAAGTATTCTTTCAAGAAGAAGTGGTTTGTTTTCATTTGTTTTTAAGCAGCTTGAGTTCTGAGTACTTTACTAATTGAGTCCTGTCCACATTCCAGTCTCTGCCACTTTGCTGTACTAGAAGTCAATTCTTAACCATTTTAACTTTGAAGAAAACTTCCCAAAGGGCTTGCACACTGGGACCTTTGATGAATTTTTAATTGTTAAGCTCATACACCCAACATGTGGGTTATGGGCCCAGTCAGACACAATTAAAGAGACTTGATCTATTTTTATTTTGAAAAGTACTTTTCCTGACTACTCAGACACTGCGTGCTTCTGTTTTCAGCCTGACTGAAACAAAGGCAATTAAGCATAATGGCCGAAGCTCATTCTAACTCCAGCTCTATACTGACTGTTCAGAAGCTGAATGGAGTGAACTACAAACAATGGTTCTGGTCCATTAAGATGCATCTCACAACCATGGGCCTATATTATGTCATAGAAGAAGTCAGACCCCAGCAGGCTGGCAGAGCTCAAAATTAATTTGATAAAGATGACAATAAAGGTTTAGCCTACATTTCTCTTGCTTTGGATACTTGGCATGGTTTATGAAATTGAAGGACTAACTAATGCTAGAGAAGTCTGGGAGACTCTGCAGAGACTGTGTGACACTCCTAGCTTGGAAAATCAAGTTGCTTTGATGATGAAACTTGTGAACATGAAATTAACAAGTCCTAAATACTTAAATGAGCATATAAATGATTTCAGAACTGCTTTTGCTGAGCTGGAACTTCCTGGAGAGGAAATTCCACAAGCAATGTAATTAGGACTATTTTTAGCAACTTTGTCAAAGTATTGTACTCCCATAATAAATACTTTGCAATTGAAAGCTGATGTAAGATTACAAGAGGTAATTATTGAAGTAAGAGAATTTCAAAACAGACAAAATATGATGGGCTTTAAGTCTGAAACAAGAAATCCTCAACAGCTAGCTAATCTTACTGAAAAGAAGCCGCATTTTAAAGCTGCTTTTTCTCCCAAGGCAAGTGAGGGAGAAATTAGCACATCAAAGGCAAGGCAGCCGCAGCAGAAACCAAATGGTCAGAAAGCTAACAAAGGAACATCAACCTTTAACTTCAAACAAAAGGCTTCTGGAAGGTTTAATACTGGTCTCACTAACTAGAATATGATGCAATCTTCTGAAATTCAATATAAACATGTCGTAATCATTGATAGTGGAGCCACAGGTCATTATTTTAATCAAAAGGAATGGTTTGAAAATCTGGATGAGAATGTAGATTTTCCTGTTTATCTTGCAAATGGTCAGACAGCCAGAGAGAAAGGGAAAGGAACTGTGTTTTTGCAGGCAAGGATTGGTCCTGATAAAATAGAAACTTTAAACATTTCTGATACATTTTTCATCCTTGGTCTGAATGTATCCTTCTATAGTGTGAAAACAACACAGCTAGAGGTAACAGAGTTATTTTCAAAAAGAACTTCTGTTATTGTCTCCATGGCATAGTTTAATTTTTAGAGGAACTTTAAAAGATGATATTCACCATATGGAGATTTCAGATTAATTTGCAAATGCTGCTACACAGTGCAATCACAAAGACTGCATTTATGGCATAAAAGATTTGCACACAGCAGTATTGAAAGTATAAAGAAATTGGCTGCTCAAGAGCTTGCAAGAGATTTTCATTTCAAAACATGCCCTAATAATGAAAAATGTGTGGAATGTTTGAAAGTAAAAGCAACTAGAGCTCCACATCTCCCAATTACTGAAAGACAATCCACACGGCCACTTGATTTATTGCATGCTGATCTCTGTGGCCCTTTTAGTCAAACATCCATAGGTAGAAACCTATACTTTATGACTACTACTGATGATTTCAGTAAATACACTCATACTTATTTCCTGAAAGAGAAAAGTCAAGCTTTTGAAAAGTTTAAAGAGTACTTTAATCACATCTCTAATAAATTTGGCTACAGACCCAAAAGCCTCAAAACTGATAATGGCTCCGAGTTTGTTAATACTGAATTTGATCAGTTCTTAAAGGAACATGGCATTGAACGTCAGACTGCTCAGATTTATACTCCTCAGCAGAATGGAATCTCGAAGAGAATGAATAGAACTTTGAAAGAGGTGGCAGTTTCCTTGCTTTTAGAAACTAACATGCCTAAAAGCTACTGGTCTGAAGCCATTCTTACTGCTATGTACTTGGCAGTAACAGACTGCCAACTAGATCCAGAGATGCTATTCCATTTCATTTATTATATGGGGTCAAACCTAGATGGAATAATCTTAAAGTTTTTGGAGCTAAGGCATATACCTACATTCCGAAACAGAAAAGAGACAAACTTGACTGCAGAAGTGAAGAGGGAATTTTTATTGATTATGCTAAAAATGCTTACAAAATCTTGAATCCAGATGGGTACACAATGAAAATATCAAATGCTGTTTATGTTGACGAAAGACCACAGTCTAAAACTAATCCAAACAAAGATGTTTATTCAGATGTGTTTGCAGTGGAAGGAGATTCCCACTAGTAGCAACAGCGTGTGGAGTTCTTCTATCCTCCAAGTGTCTTGCATCCAGAAGGTGCAACTCCAGCAGAGGACCTGCTAGCTGACTAGAAACCAGATGGCGCACAAGGGGTAGAGCCAGGTATCCAAGTCCAGGTGAGACAGTCTCAACACGATAACTGCAGAGTGCCTCCTTTGAGATTCTCTTATCTAGCCACAGGGGAAAGTCTTCTGCAACCCTCTGATTGGCAAACGATGAAGGGACTGCCAAAGTCTGGTTCTGAAAAACGGGTGCAAGCAGCTGCTGAGGAGATGTAACCTCTCTATAAAAATAAGACATGGCCTTTGACAGAATTGCCAAAATACAAAAGGGCAATTGGCTGCAGATGGCTCTTTACAACAAAGTAGAATGCAGAAGGGGAAATTGAGAGATATAAAGCCAGACTTGTAGCTAAAGGATACATTCAGCAATTTGGGGAGGATTACAATGAAACCTTCTCCACTGTAGTCACACATAGAACTATTAGAACTCTACTGGCCTGTTTAAGTATCTGTCCATGTGTGTAAGTATCTGTCCATCTGTGTCGGTTTTCTGTATACCTTGTGGCCCAATTGTTGGTTCAGTTTGCAGATGAGTAGGACATCCAAGACACTAGTAGACTGTGTAAAAAGGCTCTGTGAACCCCACTACCTAGAGGATAAGCTAAAGCACCTGAATTGGACTCTACAGGCTAATGGTTACTTCAGTTCAGACATCACAAGAGCAGCCAGACCCAGAATAAACCACAGGAATGAAGAAAAACAGCCAACCAAAGGGAAGGTATTTTTACCATACATCAAAGGAGTCACAGACAGAATAGGGAAACTGATGAGGAAACACAACCTCCAAACGATCTATAGACCAACCAAGAAAATCCAAGAAATGCTATGCTCAGTGAAGGGCAAAAGAGACCCTCTCACAGCATCAGAAGTTTACCGCATACCATGCAGCTGTAGACAAGTTTATATAGGGCCCAGTAAACACAGTGTGCAAACATGAATCAAAGAACATGAGAGACACTACAGACTGGGCCAGCCAGAAAAATCAGCAGTAGCAGAACATGGGATAAACCAACCTGGACACAAAATGTTATTTCAAAACACCAAAATTCTGGACCAGGCCAACAACTATCATGTCAGAATGCACATAGAAGCTATTGAAATGCACAAACACCTGGACAACAGGAAGGAGGAGACCCTAAAAATAAACAAACTTTGGCTACAAGTCCTGAAAAACACCAAAATCAAAACTCAACACATGCAAATGAACTCCACACAGGGACAGGGGGATTCCCAGCAGACAATGGACCATTAGCTAAATAGACACTAATCTTCCTTGCATATGTTCCCCCAGGAACTATCCATCCAAATACACAAAAGTATATATCTTCTCCAACAGGGACTCACAGTATATAAACCCCTCACACCCCCTACACCACTATACTCTGAAGATGCCAGCCACAGATGCAGGTGAAACGTCAGGAATAAACTCTTCCAGAAAGCGGTCTCACAGCGGGGGGGGGGGGGGGACCACGAAAAACCTAAAAGCAAATTTAGTTTGTAGGCGTGACAAGTAACGCTTTCTAGTTACTTCAAGGGGGAATTTTTGAAAAAAAATAACTTTATTTATTAACAATTCATTATTACAAAAAAGAAAAAAAAACATAAAATAAAAACAGACAAGTAACAACAAACCCTTTCTACTACAGCCCCCATCCTACCTCTCCCCACCCCTCTACACAGTCCCTATATTTCCCGCACATCCCTGTCTGCAGTCATTAAAAGAGGCAAGCGTTTTTAAAAGAGTCCCTTATACAGGACTTTTTCAACTTATATTCCATTCTCCTCTCAGTGCTGTGGGTTAGAATTCAAAGACGTAGGCGCGTTAGTCTAGAATATCAGTAAGCAAAGGGTTCTTGTAAATGTAGCACCTTTGAGACTGAGAGAGAAGGAAATTGTAGCATAAGCTTTCTTCTCCTTCCTCAGATGCTGGAGTCCCCTCACTCAGTCTCAAAGGTGCTACAAGAGCCCTTTGCTTAATGCTGTGGGTTGTAGTTGCTGTTGTCCTGTACTTTCCAGTCCTTTCCGAATTATGGCGGACCTAAGGCGACCCTATCACTGCGCTTTCTTTGCAAGATTTGTTCAGAGAGGGTTTATCATGGCTTCTAAGGCTGAGAGAGTGTGACTTGTGCAAGGTCATTCAGTGGATTTCCTTGGCAGAGCGGGATTCGAACCTTCCTCTCCTGAAGTCCCAATCGATCACTCAAACTGCTACATACTGGCTCCTTCTATCTCCCCCCCCCCCACCAAATAGCAAAGTGCCAGAGTGCGGCACTGGCAACGTAACGAGTTAACTTTCTGCGGGGAATGACAGACGGATTGTTTTCTGCTTAGTGTAACGAAGAACTAAACGAGTTGCTTTGGAAAAGAAGCTTTCCGAGCTTTGCTGTTTTGCATGCTTACAGTGCAATCCTATGCATGCGAGATCCGGAAGGTGTGTATAGGATGGGAAGTTGTTTTCGGCGCCTCAGCTGGCGCCGTTTCCTCCCTAAGAGCGAGCGAACTGAGTTCGGGGCTGAGAGAAGGCAATCTTCGTGCTTTGCGGACCCAATTTCTTTTTCTAGTAAATATTCAAACCGCACAGGCACACCCCATTGGGAACCCAACTTGAAGCCCCAAACCGAAAGCGGCTTACTTGGACTAAAGTCCCAGAAAGCAGAAACCACTTTAAAACTTCCAAAGAAATGCCTTCTGAATGGATCAGTAGCAAACCTTCCCTGTTGCTACGAGAGCATGCGAAGCTGTACCCAGAAGCCGGTCAGCTTTAAGTGCACACTGCCTTAGCCTAGCTTAATATTCAGTGGAGCTTTTCTCGAAGTGCTGTAAGTGTAGGGTCGGGGAGAGGGGTTGAAGTCCCAGACCTTTTACTGTACTAGCCAGCACGGGAACCAGGCAAGGCTGTGCTTTTGCTTTGTTTCTCTTGTTCTAATCTAGAATCTTGCCTTGTGAAATTTTGTTTTATTTTATTTGCCCACTTCCTAAGCTGAATATGGAAGGGGATCCGTCTCCTCTCCCTAGCAACTGTTTACTCCTACAGTGGGATTTGTAGTGTCCTAAGGCATTCCTGTATTTTGGGGGATGAGCCCCGATCTATGAGGCTTTAGGGAGGTAAAGGGTTAATAACCCCTGAATACACACCAAGCCCAAAGCTACTGGGAAAGAAGAATATGAAAGGGGGGGGGTGTATAACCAGTTCCCCCTTCCTTCCCTCCCTCTCTCTCCCCCTCTCTTTCCAGCCGCTGGACCTTATTGAATGTCATTGAAGAAAGTTTTGAATGCCAGATAAAGAGAGGCGAATTAAACTGTGTGACAGCAAAGGATAAGCAAACACAATGGGAACTCTGTCACACTTTGGGCAAAATCCGTGGGCTTTTTACCAAGTTTCTTCGCTATGATTGAATTAAGTAATAGGAAAACATTTTCTTTCACTTTAGAGCCCCGAAACAAAAAACTTCAAAGCCAAGAACACTTTTTAATGTGCAGTCTCCCCCAACAATGGAATCTCTGGTTTGTGGTGGCAAAATGTTGGAAATGGTTTCTTTGGACAAGAAGGAGGAGGTGATGGAGGAGGAGAAAAAGATCCTGGCCTGGAAGAAGCAAGAAGAAGAAAGCTACAGCCTAAGGGAGTCTCTCCCTCTTTCCCTCAACCTTACTCCAGCCTTGGCTTAGAGCTGGAAAGCCAGCAGGGCCATGGCTTGGGAAGGCCCATTTTGGGGAGAAGATGCAGAGCTGTTTTGCTTTATAAAGTGTCTGGATTTGGGATGGAGAATCAAATATGGGGCCAGAGTGGTGCCTTGATCCACAGCAGAGCTGGAAAATGTTACATTTTGGAGGACAACTCCCAGAATCTTCCAGTTTTGGAAGCTCTCATCCAAAGAAACCATATTTCCAGACCCTGATACACAGGCAGCAAGGAGGAAAGCAAAGCAGCCAGATCACACCCCTTTGGGTGGGGGGCTGCAACTCCCAGAATCCTCTAGCCAGCACAGACACTGGGACTTGTAGTCCCCCCCAAAATGAAATCAATTAAGTCCTAGCCATTTCCTATTACCATTTCCTATTGTTTTCACATGCCAGGTCCTGTATAGATGGAACTCCAATGAAGCCTCCAGAGTTGGCAGATTGTGACTCACTAACCCAAATGCAATGTACCAGTTGTGCATTTTACAGCCACCTGGGCCTTGACAACAATACCCATTACCCCCATCCACAAAAGGTTACCACCCCACCTGCTCAAACAGTAGGACTGCCCTGTCACCTGCCAAAAAGGGCTTAACACCTCGGGAATCTACCCCAATCCAACAGTTTCCACAGATACTGTGTTAGTAGAGAAGGGGCAGCAACAGCAGCAGTCCCCTGGTCTGTATTTATAGGGTAGCAGAGCTGTGTGTTTCAGGCAGACTCTCCCGTGCTGTCACACTTGGGAAAATGCAACCTTGCATGCATGGGGCATGGTAGTTAAAGAGTTAAATTGCATGTAAAGAGTGTTTATGGCTAAATTTCCTGTTTGTTAGAGTTTTATGACCTATCCTTTTGATGTCTTTGTGTGAATACTTACACAGTTGCCTTTCCCTGTGAGATGTCCATGTGGGCACACACACACTTTTACTATGGAGAGCCAATGTTTTGTAGAGGGCCCGTAGCATGTAGAACTCCTATGTTTACTTCCCTGCTTTCATATCTCAAGTCGATGTACCTATGTATTCCATGCACAAGATATTACTGTAAGTAAACTACTTTTATATACTTCAAGAAGACTGAAGCTTGTTTTATTGTCTGCTAGACTGTGTGAAGGGGGCTGGGAGGCTGGCTTAATTGTTATTCTCAATAGAAAATCTTCCACTGAACGCGTGTTTATTTTTACTCTGCTAATGATATACCAATATTTCCAAAAAACTAACCTGCTGCCCTCAGGTTTGGGGTGTGGTACTGTCCCATCACCACTATGGAAGTAAGATTTAGGTGGGCTCTCTACATGAAATGGAAGCAAGCACAAAATGTCATGGGCTGTACCTGTTCCCACATCTGATTGAACTGACTGAACATTGATTGAAGTGGATATTCAGGGATCTTATACATGCCAAACATAGGATCCACTACTGACTTGTAGTACTGTCCCAGGCATGGCATGGGAGTAAAATTGGACAACAGGGCTATGGATTTGGTTGACCTCCAGAAGTTTTTATACCACAAAAGCCATCATCTCTGATGCTGGCTCAGCTGTTGAGAGTCAGAGCACTTGTCTATACAAGGTGGGGGATGTGAATTATATGTACTGGAATTATTAAAATACTTTTGAGACTGGTGGTCTCAATAAGCAGAGGAAAAACAGTGCTTCAGCAGAAGCTTTCCATTAGCAGTACATCTAAGCCACTCCCCAAGCAAACCATTCCCCCACAGTACTAGCTAAGAACAAACAATATCAAAACTTCACTAGAAGTATATAAAAAGTAGTTTACTCACAGAATCTTGTGCAAGAAGTTACACAGGTACATCTTCTTAAGACATGCAAACACAGAAGTAAAAATACGAAGTTCTACATGCTAAAGACCCTCTAAAAAACTTGGGTACCCCATCCTAAAAGAAAAGTGTGTGTGTGTATGTGCCTCCATGGCATCTCAAACGGATAATGGCAACTGAGCTGGCTGAGCTCAAACAAAAGATCAAAGCATTTGCTACTTTTAGGAAGATAGGTTGTAAAAGGCTCTTCTAACAAACAGGAAATTAGTCACAAACATTCCTTACACACAATCTAACTCTCTAACTGTCATGCCCCCATGCATGCTAGGTTGCATTTTTCCCAACAATGTGCACTAATGCCAATTTGCAGCACCTGCTACTTGTCTTAATGGGTTTTTTTGCAAGATCGCAGGCATGCAAAGCTATCCACTTTCACTGTCCCCACAGGCATGCCTGTGAATCAAGATGGCAGGCATAAGTGAATTACTCGTGTTTTTATTCCCACCAGTTGCCACCACCAAACAGTATTTTTTTTAAAAAAAAAGCATATCTAAGGTGCAAAAGTACGATATTCCACCTAAATAAATAGAAAAAAGAAGGAAAAGATGTTTTGTCACTTCAGCACATGGTTGCTATGGTGAAAATCCAACATGGTGGTTCTGGGGGCTTGTCTTGTTAGCAAGCTCCACACCCTGCGCATGTCTGACCAATCAGCTTTCCACTTCCACTCCTGTTGGGAATGCGCAACAAAGCAAATGGGTTGTCCCAATGAGTTTGGGGGGGGGTTGACCCCCCCTTCAGAATATGACAGATTGATCCAGGATGCCATTTAGACAAATTATATTCTCCGAGTATTTTTTGAACTCCCTTTCCAGAGAGGTTCGATTGGCCCCTCCCTACTCTCTTTTCCATAAACAGATGAAGACCTTTCTGTTTCAGGATGTGCTAGATTTTCTATTTGTCATTTTCTTGTGTTTTATGGTTTATGTTTTTAACTGGTTTTAATTTTTTGATAGCTTACTCACTTTTTAACTTTTGTACTTTTTAAAGTTTAACTATTTTTTTATCTTTTGTAAGCTGCCTTGAGTCACAAACTGTGGGGAGGGATATAAATAAATATAATAAATAACAACAACAGCAGCAACAAAAACAACAACTGGAGGGTCACAAATCTCCTACTCTTATTAAAGTGGATCTGATAGAACTTTGCACTTGAAACCAATATATCTGGGGTTCAACTCAACTATAAAAAGTACTAGAAGATTCTGAATTATTTTTTTTAATTTTTTTAGTATGTTACATTAACATAACCAACTCATAATCATTTCATCTTTCACACATTTTCTTTCAGTACATGTAACTGTTATCTTACATATCTAAAAAACCCACACATTTGAAAAATTCATGCATTGTATATTATATATCAAAGTATTAAGTTATAATCATATGTGTGTGTGTGTGTGTTCTCTTCTCCTTTTCTTTTCTTATTCAGTTTTCTTTCAATTGTAATAATATAAAACTTTCAGTCTTATCCCTGATTTACCTGAGTATCCTGTTAATCAATCATCATCTACCAACATTTCCCTAAGTCCTTCTTGACTTGATCCTCCTAAATTTACTGCATCTTTACATGTGGACGATTCTGAATTCTGTCTGTCAACCTAATAGCATAGTTGTAGGGATAAGTCAGAGCAGTGTCCTCATGAATCTAGTGTCCTCCAGATGTGTAGAACTACATTCCTATCAACGTCTGGCCATGTTTGTTGGGGAATAATGAGAGATTTAGTCCTACATAAAATGGACAATTTGCCAGGTCCAGGAATACTGAAGAAGAAAATCTGCCTTGAGATTATTGTAAAGCAGTAGTGGGAAATATTCGGCCCTCCAGGCATTGTTAGACTGCAACTCCCAGCATTCCTCACCATTGCCTATACTGGCTAGGGCTGCTGGGAATTGCAGTCTAACATTTGAGTGTGTGTGCACGACATACAGGCTATATGAAAGATGCATGAAAGTCCCAGTCTCTGAGATTCTTGGAAGAATCATATTGGATTAGGGTAGTTTCCCAGGGGTATTAGTCCTTTTTTGGGGTAGGATAAAGTTTGGTTCAGTTAAGAGGCAGTTTCCTTTGCAGAATTTACAGAGAAATGCACTAAAATCTCTGCATATCCATCAGAAATAACCTCAGAAGTACGAGGCAAACAAGCAGTATTAAGTTATATAGTTAAAAAGGTTACCAGTTGTATTTTAAAATTCTGATTGCATGTTCAGATTGCCTAGGTTTTAACTAACTAACTAGGTTTTAACTAACTAAGAAAAGGTTTTGGAAAGAGGAAGAGCTCATCTTGGAAGCATCTTGGAAGCACTTTTTACAAACCCTATTTTCCTTGCCTAAGGGGTTGTCCAAACGGTGAAAATACTCCTCACAGAATGCAAGGAAAATGCTATCTGTCTTAATGGGATTCTGCATCATTTTGCCATATTCAGAAGGAGGGGGCAAAAAAACACAATATACTCCATGGGAAAAGCCTTCGTGGCTTTTCCTGGAGCTCTTAAAAGACAGTAGGGGGAATTTGCATTCCTGCTCATTGGGACAAGAGACGCAAATTGAGCAGAATCTGAAGCTTATTGGTTGGACAAGTGCAGGGGCAGAGCTTGCTAACAAGGCAAACACCTGGAACCACCATGTTGGATTTTTGCCTTAGCAAAAGAGCAAGGTGTTGTGGGGGGTGTTGCTTTTTTTCCTTAAGGTGAAATATTGCTCTATTGCACATTGGATATAGATTTTTTTTAAATGTTCAACAGTGGTCAATTGAGTTAAGTAAAAGAGCGAGTAATTCACTCACGTCCTCCATCTTGATTCACAGGAACAGCAAATGTGGATAGCTTCGCATGCCTGCCATCTACAAAAAACAAAACAAAACAAAACCAAAAAAACCCCACCAAAATGCATTAAGACAAACAGCAGCTTCTGTAAATTACCATTACTGAAGAGCAATCTGGGGGTTTTGTCTCATATAGATGAGGCCTAAGAAAACCCTGTGAAGTTCATGGGGGTGCGATAATCAACAGGTGACTAGAAGACATACACATGTAACTGAGGAGGAAATGGGAGGTTCAATCCTATAAAAGAGAAGTAATAAGGCAGTATGGCTGGATTAAATGGATCTTACTCCCAAGTAATGGTATACCAGACTACGGTTCCAGCAAGTGCCTTTCTTGCCTCAATGTGAGGTGCATTAAGATTTGTTTTGTTTTGTTTAATCTTGAGATCCTGGTTCATATAGGCAGATCTATACTGTGGTCTCCCACAGTCCTAGTCCAACAATGAAACCACCTCACCACACTGGCTCACACTGGTTGCCTAGATGCATTGATTATTGATAACCATGCATGACAAATTCTCTCTCTGGCTTTTCTTCGCAAATGAAGATTCAGGAAGGACTCATCCCTCGCTTTCTGCAAGCACGCTGATGACTAAAAAGGCCAATCCGAGATAAACAAGTCCGGTTGCAGAAAGCACAGTAGAAGGTCTCCTTGGGTGATGTTTCTGGGTTGTGACTCTTTCTGCGTTGTCATTTCTCTTCAAGAGTTGCTCAGCATGAGTTCTCAAATAAGGCTGCAGCATTGTGGATAGTGCGTCTCCATGCCTCCTGATGTGACACCAGGGCGGACCATTGTTGGTGATCAATTTGGCCAAGCCTGAGATGTTGTTTGAGGGAGTCCTTGTATCGCTCTTTTGGAGTGCCCCTCTTACGCTGACCTGTGGCGAGTTCACCATAGAGTACTATTTTTGGGAGGCGATGGTCCTCCATCCTAGAAATGTGCCCTGCCCAGCGCAACTGTGTTCTCAACATCATAGCCTCAATGCAGGTGATCCCTGCTTGCTCAAGGACAGCAACATTCGTCACATAGTCAGTCCAGTGTATATTTAGGATTGTGCGTAGACAGTGCTGATGAAAGTGTTTGAGGAGTTGTAAGTGGTGTTGATAGGTGACCCATGTTTCAGACCCATAAAGGAGAATAGACAGTACAATGGCTCTATACACACTGATTTTTGTGCTTCGCCTCAGATGTTTGTTACTCCAGACTCTTTTATAAAGTCTTTCAAATGTGCTATATGCCTTTGCTAATCTGTGATCGATCTCTTTGTCAATCTTGGCATCTGAGGAGATGATGTTTCCCAGGTAGGTGAACTGCTGAACAGACTTGAGCACAGATTTGCCGACAGCAATGTGGGGATGGTGGTGTTCGTCCTGTGGTGCAGGCTGGTAAAGAACTTCGTTTTCTTCCGGTTGACTTCCAGCCCAAACAGCTCTGCAGCTGTTGCGAAGCAGGATGTTAGGAGCTGCAGAGCTGCTTCTATGTGGGCAACAAGGGCAGCATCACACTACACAAATAATCTAATTTGAAACTGGATTATTTGCCATGGCTCCTTCCTATGGAATTCTGGTATTTGTAGTTTGGTGAGGTACCAGTACTCATTGGCAGAGAAGGCTAAAGATCTTGTAAAACTTCAAATCCCAGGATTCAATAGGAATTGCATTGCAAGCATTTAGCAATGATGGCCTGAAGTTTGCATTTGGTCAGGAAGATGACAGGAAAAAAATAAAATGTCTACTACTTTACCATCTGCAAGTACTATCTAACACTTTCCATTGGAAGACTCTGAGATGCTCAGAAGAATGTTGCAATAAAACCAAAAGAGCACGTTCATTGTTTAGTAAGTCATAAGGATGACAATAACAAAATGCTGCCATGTGGAGTGCTTCTCTTCAGGATTCCCAACACAGCATTCCATCCCTACTCCTCCTGTCTTTTCTATTCTTCCCAGCCACAGCCAGTCAGCATTCTGTGGTCACTGAGCATTTCAAATTGCAACTAGTCTGCTTGCAAGCCAATGGAGCCCGAGGTGTCAGAATGCCATTGACTCTTCACTTTGGCAAGGGGGGAAGGTCTGAGGGTATTTTTAAGCAGGCTGACTTCTGCTGCTGGCATAGTTATGGAGAAAGGTCTTGACTGAGAATATGAATTTGCCTCGGCCCCACCTCTGACCTGCAGTGTTAACCATGGATTTACTTTGCAAGCTTTTATAGCTACACGGTCTCAGCCAGGGTGGTGCAAGTTACCCTACTGTTTGAGCTGCAAGAAGACTTGGTTGGTGTTCACCCCTCCCACACCACTTCCCCAGTCTCTTTTCCCACTGCCTCCCTACCACTGCTTCCCCATCACTCTCCTCTCCTGCTGTCTCCTTACCATTGCTTCACTCCCCACACTTTGAGGCGGCCCTTGGTCACTGTAAGGCAGGGGTGGGGAAAGTGTGCTCCTGAGGCAGCATGAAATCCCCAAGCCAATTTTTGCAACCCTTATGATTCCCTGGCCCTCAGGAAGTGGGGGGAATAAGCTTTACTGATCCTGGAGGTCTTCATTAGCAATGATTCACTTTTTAAACAGGTTGCAGAAGACCCCTGCAGGGTTTAAAATTGGGGGGGGGGGGGGGATGCCTATTTTTTTCAAGATAAGGAAGTGGACATCCAACCATTTCTGAGTTGCTGTTGGGTTGTTGGTTGTTTGGGCTTTTTTGGCTGTCCATAAATGCCAGGTGGGGGGTGTCCCAGTACTGGAATTTAAAATATTTGAGATTTGGTGATCTCAGTAGAGTTAAAAACATGCTTAGCAGAAGGGTTTTATGGGAACAGATTCAGCCAGCCACTACCTCCCCCACACAGTATATATCTAGCTGAGAAATAAAACAAACTTAGCCTTCTTTAAAAAGTATAAAAAGTACTTTACTTACAAAATATCATGCACATAATCAATGCACAGGTTCAGTCATCTTCAGATATGTAAGAATGAAGAAATACGAAGGTCTGCATACTGTTCAGAACTTAGAAGCATCTTCAATATGGACCTACTTTTAAAAACTGTAAGACTTGTGTAGGTGCTCAGGAACATGCAAACAGAAAACTAGCCATAAAACTCCTTTGCATAAGACTCACTGCAGTTGCTCACTCCTAAAGGCAGCCATTATGAGTGAGGTGGCCATAGCAACTGACTATGCTGCCAGAGCACAGGTAATCTTCACAAACCCATGCCTTCCCCTCAGGAAGGATCCTGTCAGAGCAAGGCTGTGGAAGCCTCTGTGCAATGTGTCACTCTGAGCGGGTCCTAGGAAAGCACTGGATGCTTTCCTCCTGGGGCATTTGTCACAGCAGAAAAGTGGCCATTGTGTCTTTCTGGAGCATTATCCAGCCTAATACTTTGTTCAAAGGTCCCCTTGAAGATCTGCTTCAGAGAAATGAGTGAACAGCTTTCCTGACACATCATTTGCCAGAGTAGGAGAATGGCTGGCAAGGATCTCCAATATGGGATATCCACAAGAGATGAATCCTGGAACAGGTGACATTAAAGAAAAAAGGAAAGAAATATGTTTATTATAAGAAACATGGCCTAAATCAGGGGCTGGATTCATACAACTCTCCAGATGTTGTTCAATTGCAAGTACAGAAGCCATTATCCCTGACATTATATGTCATTATATATGACATTATATGTCAGGGATATCTACACCAGTGAAGAGATCCATGACATCAATACTGGAAGCCAGGTGGAGAGCATCTGGATAAAAATTAAAGGGGAGGGAAACAACAGGGATGTTATTGTGGGACTCTACTACAGACCCCCAAGTCAGACGGAGGAATTAGATGATGCCTTTCTAGAACAGATGAACCCACATGCAGAAAGGAGAGATGTAGTAGTGATGGGTGACTTCAACTATCCTGATATTTGCTGGAAATCTAACTCAACCAAAACTTCAAGGTCTAGCAAATTCTTTACTTGCCTGGAAGACAATTTCATGGTCCAAAAGATGGAAGAGGCAACAAGGGGGTCAGCTATTTTAGATCTTATCCTAACCAACAGGGATGACCTGGTTAATGGGGTGCAAGTGGTGGGATCCTTAAGTGAGAGTGATCATGTTCTCCTGGAGTTTGTTATACAATGGAAAGGAGAAACCAGGCATAGTCAGACATGCATTCTAGAATTTAGGAGAGCTGATTTCAATAAACTCAGGGAAATACTGAGGGTGATCCCATGGTCAGGAATATTAAAAGAGAAGGGACTTCAAGACGGATGGGACTTTCTCAAAAGGGAGATACTGAAGGCACAATTTCAAACAGTACCAATGAGGAAGAAAAATGGGAGGTGTCTCAAGAAACCAGGATGGATGACTAAAGAACTTTCAACGGAGCTAAGTTTTAAATGAAACATGTATAGGAAATGGAAAAAGGGAGAAATCACCAAAGAAGGTTTCAAACAGATAGCGAACACATGTAGGAGTAAAGTCAGAAAAGCTAAAGCACAAAATGAGCTCAGGCTCACTAGAGAGGTTAAGAACAATAAAAAATGGTTTTTTGGTGTACGTCCACAGCAAAACGAAGAAGAAGGAAATGGTAGGGCCACTACGTGGTGAAGATGGCAAAATGCTAACTATCTGGCTTTTCTTCGCAAACGAAGATTCAGGAAGGACTCATCCCGCGCTTTCTGCAAGCGCACTGATGACTAAAAAGGCCAATCCGAGATAAACAAGTCAGGTTGCAGAAAGCACAGCAGAAGGTCTCCTTGGGTGATGTTTCTGGGTTGTGATTCTTTCTGCACTGTCGTTTCTCTTCAAGACCTGTTCAGCGTGAGTTCTCAAATAAGACTGCAGCATTGTGGATAGTGCGTCTCCATGCCTCCCGATGTGAGGCCAGGGCGGACCACTGTTGGTGATCAATTTGGCCGAGCCTGAGATGTTGTTTCAGGGAGTCTTTGTATCGCTTTTTTGGAGTGCCCCTCTTACGCTGACCCGTGGCGAGTTCACCGTAGAGTACTATTTTTGGGAGGCGATGGTCCTCCATCTTAGAAAAGTGCCCTGCCCAGCGCAGCTGCGTTCTCAATATCATGGCCTCAATACTGGTGATCCCTGCTTGCTCAAGGACAGCAACATTCGTCACATAGTCAGTCCAGTGTATATTTAGGATTGTGCGTAGACAGCGCTGATGAAGGTGCTCGAGGAGTCGTAGGTGGTGGCGATAGGTGACCCATGTTTCAGATCCATAAAGGAGGATAGACAGTACAATGGCTCTATACACACTGATTTTTGTGCTTTGCCTCGGGTGTTTATTGCTCCAGACTCTTTTGTGAAGTCTTCCAAATGCACTATATGCCTTTGCTAATCTGTGATTGATCTCTTTGTCAATCTTGGCATCTGAGGAGATGATGCTTCCAGGGGACAGAGAAAAGGCAGAATTACTCAACACCTTATTTGCCTCAGTGTTTTCAGAAAAGGAAAAGAGGGACCAACCTGAGGATAAGGGAACAGAGGACACAATAGAGGAAATCCAGCACAGAATAAGCAAAGAGGTAGTACAGGGATACCTTCTTAATCTAAATGAATTTAAATCTCCAGGACCAGATGAACTACATCCAAGGGTATTAAAAAAGCTGGCAAATGTGATCTCAGAGCTATTGGCAATAATCTTTGAGAACTCCTGGAGAACAGGAGAAGTCCCAGCAGACTGGAGGAGGGCAAACGTTGTCCCCATCTTCAAAAAGGGGAGAAAAGAGGATCCCAACAATTATCGTCCAGTTAGTCTGACATCAATACCAGGGAAAATTCTAGAGCAGATCATTAAACAGAGAGTCTGTGAACATTTAGAAGGCAATGCCATAATCACAAAAAGCCAACATGGGTTTCAAAGAAACAAGTCATGCCAGACTAATCTAATCTCTTTTTTTGATAAAATTACCAGCTTGGTAGATGAAGGGAATGCTGTTGATATTGCATACCTTGATTTCAGTAAGGCCTTTGACAAGGTTCCTCATGAGATTCTTGCAAACAAGCTTGTAAAATGTGGGCTAGAGAAGCTAACTGTTCAATGGATTTGTAATTGGTTGACCGTCCAAACCCAAAGGGTGCTCAGCAGTGGCTCCTCTTCGTCTTGGAAAGATGTGACCAGTTGGGTGCCACAGGGTTCTGTCCTGGGCCCAGTGCTATTCAACATCTTTATCAATGACTTGGATGAGGGAATTAGAGGCATACTTACCAAATTTGCAGATGACACCAAGTTGGGAAGAGGAGCCAATACCCTAGAGGACAGGATCAAAATTCAAAATGACCTGGATAGACTGGAGAGCTGGGCCAAAGCTAACAAAATGAAATTCAATACGGAGAAGTGTAAGGTACTGCACTTCGGGCGAAAAAATAAAATGCATTGATATAGGATGGGGGAGACCTGGCTGAATGAGACTACATGTGAAAGGGATCTAGGAGTGCTAGTAGACCACAAGTTGAACATGAGTCAACAGTGTGATGCGACAGCTAAAAAGGCCAATGAGATTTTGGGCTGCATCAGTAGAAGTATTGTGTCTAGATCAAGGGAAGTAATAGTGCTGCTCTATTCTGCCTTGGTCAGACCTCACCTAGAATACTGTGTCCAGTTCTGGGCACCACAATTCAAAAAGGATATTGACAAATTGGAGTGTGTGCAAAGAAGGGCAACTAAAATGGTGAAAGGTCTGGAAATGATGCCTTATGAGGAGAGACTTAGAGAGCTGGGTATGTTTAGCCTGGAAAAAAGATGGTTAAGAGGCGATATGATAGCCCTGTTTAAGTATTTGAAGGGGTATCACATTGAGGATGGAGCAGGCTTGTTTTCTGCTGCTCCAGAGACTGGAACACAGAGCAATGGATGCAAGCTCCAGGAACAGAGATTCCACCTCAACATTAGGAGGAACCTTTTGACAGTCAGAGCTGTTAGGCAGTGGAACACACTCCCTCACAGCGTGGTGGGGTCTCCTTCCTTGGAGGTTTTTAAACAGAGGATGGATGGCCATCTGTCAGGGATGCTTTGATCAAGATTTCCTGCATGGCAGGGGGTTGGACTGGATGGCCCTCGTGGTCTCTTCCAGCTCTGCAATTCTATGATTCTATGATGGGCCGAACCCAAAGGGTGCTCAGCAGTGGCTCATCTTCGTCTTGGAAAGATGTGACCAGTGGGGTGCCACAGGGTTCTGTCCTGGGCCCAGTGCTATTCAACATCTTTATCAATTACTTGGATGAGGGAATTAGGGGCATACTTATCAAATTTGCAGATGACACCAAATTAGGAGGAATAGCTAATACCCTAGAGGACAGGATCAAAATTCAAAATGAACTGGATAGACTGGAGAGCTGGGCCAAAGCTAACAAAATGAAATTCAATATGGAGAAATGTAAAGTACAGCACTTAGGGAGGAAAAACGAAATGCATAGATACAGGATGGAGGAGACCTGGCTGAACCAGATTATGTGTGAAAGGGATCTAGGAGTGCTAGTAGACCACAAGTTGAACATGAGTCAACAGTGTGATGCGTCAGCTAAAAAGGCCAATGTGATTTTGGGCTGCATCAATAGAAGTATAGTGTCTAGATCAAGGGAAGTAATGGTGCCGCTCTATTCTGCCTTGGTCAGACCTCACCTGGAATACTGTGTCCAGTTCTGGGCACTACAATTCAAAAAGGATATTGACAAATTGGAACATGTCCAGAGAAGAGCAAATAAAATGGTGAAAGGTCTGGAAACCATGTCTTATGAGGAAAGACTTAGGGAGCTTGGTATATTTAGCCTGGAAAAAAGAAGGTTAAGGGGCGATATGATAGCCCTGTTTAAGTATTTGAAGGGGTGTCATATTGAGGATGGAGCAAGCTTGTTTTCTACTGCTCCAAAGACTAGAACACAAAGCAACAGATGCAAGCTGCAGGAACAGAGATTCCACCTCAACATCAGGAGGAACTTTTTGACAGTAAGAGCTGTTCAGCAGTGGAACACACTCCCTCGGAGCGTGGTGGGGTCTCCTTCCTTGGAGGTCTTTAAACAGAGGCTGGATGGCCATCTGTCAGGGATGCTTTGATTGTGATTTCCTGTGTGGCAGGGGGTTGGACTGGACGGCCCTCATGGTCTCTTCCAACTCTACAATTCTATGATTCTATGATTTTAGCCAGTATAGCCAATAGTGAGGAATGCTGGAAGCTGTTGTGCAACATCTGGAGAGCCATATGGTTCCTAAATGTAATCTGATTCCCAAATCTAATTTTTCATCCCAACTAGAGTAGACCCACTGAATGAATGAGAACTTGGTAAGTAAACATTATATATAAGTGCTATTGATTCAATAAGTCTACTCTAGTTGGGAATAATAACTTGAATCAAGCCATAGTTCTTACAATAACACATCTTTAAAGAAAAAAAGTACTTCAGATGCTGCGACAGAGGTCTTTGCATTATGTTTGGCATTGGTAATGCAACTGCATGCCCCTGACAGTAGGACTGCTGCAGGTACAGTCTCCCAAGTCAGACAAGCTTTTACTAAGATACAAAACTAAATGTGCCAAACAACTTCTGGGCAGCAGAAGTTGGGGGGGGATTAATAGTGTGGCAGTGGTGGAGGATCTCTCAGAGACAATGACATTGACACTTTAGCTACCTTTTACTAGTACTACAGAGAAGGAGGCAGTAGTAAACCACTTCTGGATTATTCTATGATTCTGTGATTCTACTTTTGCCCCCCAAACATTATGATGATGAGACAATCCAAAATAAAGCAAGAGATGGTGCTAGAGGGTGAGACTCTGGGATCAGAAGATCCCAAGGGATTGTGAGGCTTTGGTTAGGAAGCTGAGGAACCTGGGTGCACAGATAGTCATTTTGTCTGTCCTTCCAGTGGAAGGGCATGGCCCGGGAAGGGAGAGAAGAATAGTGGAGGTGAACAACTGGCTACGCAGATGGTGCCACTGGGAACAATTTGGCTTCCTGGACCATGGGATGCAGTTTCAGAGAGGTGGACTTCTGGAAAGGGACAGGTTGTACCTCACAGCAGCTGGCAGGAACATTTTTGCTAAGAGTCTGAAAGATCTGATCAGGGCAGCTTTAAACTGAGTTGTATGGGTGAGGGAGGAGTTCATCGAGTGCTGGAGATAATAACCCAAATGTTATACAGAGAACAAGACAAATAGCACAACAACCCAACAATGGGAGGAATAAACCATTTAAAAGGCAGATAGGGGAAATGGCCCGTGGGCTTAGATGTCTCTATACTAATGCACAGAGATGGGAAATAAACAGGATGAGCTGGAACTCTTAGCACAGCAAAACAAATATGTTATAATAGGCGTCACTGAAACCTGGTGGGGTGAGTCTCATGATTGGAATGTACTAATAGAGGGGTATAACCTATTTCAGAAAAATAGACCAAACAGGAAGGGTGGTGAAGTAGCATCATACGTTAAGGATGTGTACACCTGTGAACATATCCATGGCTTAAATCCTGGGAGCCAGGTTGAGAGCATCTAGGTAAAAATCAAGGGAGAGAGAAACAAAAGGGATATAATTGTGGGGGTCTACTACAGACTTCCAAGCCAAACCAAGGACTTGGATGATGCCTTCCTGGAACAGATGACCACACATTCAGAAAGGAGAGATGTAGTAGTAAGGGGGATTTCAACTATCCTGATATTTGTTCGAAATCCAAATCTGCCAAGAATTTAAGGTCCAACAAATTCCTCACTTGCCTTGCAGACAATTTCATTGTCCAGAAGGTGGAAGAGGGTTAACAAGGGTATCAGCTATTTTAGATGTGATCCTAACCAGTGGGGATGATCTGGTTAATGGAGTGGAAGTGGCAGGGTCCTTAGGGGGAGTGACTGTGTTCTCCTAGAGTTTGTTATACCGAGGAAAGGGGAAGCCAAGCATAGTCAGACATGCATTCTAGATTTTAAGAAACCTGATTTCAGAAAACTTAGGGAATTACTGGGGGTGATCCCATGGTCAGAAATACTAAAAGATAAAGGAGTTCATGATAGATGGGAGTTTCTTAAAAGTGAGATATTGAAAGCACAACTTCAAACAGTTCCAATGAGGAGGAAAAAGGGGAGGTGTATAAAGAAACCAAGATGGATGTTGAAAGAACTCTCAACTGAGCGAAAACGTTAAAAGAACATGTATAAGAAATGGAAAAAGGGGGAAATTACCAAAGAAGAATTCAAACAATTAGCCAGCTCATATAGGGGGAAGTCAGAAAAGCTACAGCATAGATGGAGCTCAGGCTTGCTAGAGACAGGACCAGTTTAAGGAATTTTGGCCCCCCCTGCAATGCTTTATTTTGGGGCCCCCATATGTTTATCTCAGGTCAATGTAACCTAACCTATTCACCATACAGGGTTTCAGATTATAGTAGGATCCCCTTATCCATGGATTCATTATCCTTTAGACACAAAACAGCACACCTACCATAGAGTCTTCCTAGAAAATGTGTCTTCCCTAGCCCTTTTCTAGGCCCTCCACAGCAACTCTATGGTATTTTAAACCAGAAGTCCCAATATTTTCAATGGCATTCACTATTATTCATGGTTTTCAGAATCCACGCCCCCCCAAACCAATATAAGAAGGGCCTACTATATTACATAATTTGCCACCAATAATTTAGTTTAAAAACTATATTATAAGCACTAACATAATATTTTTTGTTTATCAGCAATTAATGTAATGGTGTAGATTTCCTCAAAGAAAATAAAGAGTAGACTACAAGCTAAACATGAGTTAGCAGTGTGATGCAGCAGCAAAAAATGCCAATGCGTTCTAGGCTGCATTAATAGGAGTAGTGTATAGATCAAGGGAAGTAATAGTATCACTCCATTCTGCTTTGGTCAGACCTCACCTGGAATACTGTTTCCAATTCTGGGCACAACAATTCAAGAAAGATACTGAGAGGGATGGTGAGAGGTCTGGAAGCCATTACGCCCTATGAGGAATGGCTTAGGGAGCTGGGTATGTTTAGCCTGGAGAAGAGAAGGTTGAGAGGTGACGTGATAGCCATGTTTAAATATTTGAAGGGATGTCATACTGAGGAAGGAGCAAGCTTGTTTTCTGCTGCTCCAGAGATTAGGACACAGAGCCATGGGTTCAAACTACAGGAAAAGAGATTCCACCTGAATATTGGGAAGAACCTCATGACAATAAGAGCTGTTTGGAAGTGGAATACACTGCCTTGGAGTGTGGTGGAGTCTCCTTCTTTGGGTTTTTTTAAACATAGGTTGGATGACCATCTGTCAGGAATGCTTGGATTGTGTGTTCCTGCAGGGCAGAAGCCGATTGGATGGGATTGCTGTTGGGGTCCCTTCCAGCCCTATGATTCTATGATTCTAAGCTGCATTTAGAGCCTGGGAAAGTTACTCTTGGATTACACCTCCCAGAATCCTCCTGCCAGCACCCTTCTCAAGGTCTGGTTGCATTGTTCCTTTTCCAGCATTCTCTAGCCCAGTGGTTCTTAACTTGGGGTCCGCAATGTCCTCACAGGGGGTCCTCAAAGGCTTGAAGACTGCTTGGCCCACCTCCTCCCTGTAGTGGAGCAGCCACATTACAGGAACCAAGACAAAGGCTGGCTGGCTTGGCCTGCACATTGCCATTCAATCCACTCCAGCCACAAACTTGCAGGAAGAAACAAGAGTGCCTCTGAGGGAAAGTTTAATGAATGGTGTAATTGTATTGTTGTTGTTGTTAGCTATTATTATTAGCTATTATTATTAGGGTTTTAAATCTTGAGTTAAGTCTTGGGGCAACAAAAGATATTTAAAGGGGGTCCCTGGTAAAGAAAAGGTTAAGAACCACTGCTCTAGGCCAATGCCTCTCACATAACACTAATGGGATACTGGTGTTTTAGTGACAACAATAAAACCATTGTTCCCAGTAATATTACTCCAAATTTTTCTTTATATTCTTTATATTCTTCTGTTAAAAGAGCTAGAGTGTTGTAGAAGTTTCAGCATTGCCCTATGACTGTGGAGACCAGGGTTTGAATCCTTACTCAGCCATGAATACCCACTGGCTGACCTTGGGCAAGTCACACTCTCTCAGCCTCAAAGGAAGTCAAAGGCAGGCCCCCTTTGAACCTTCCCCAGAAAACCCTATGGTAGGTTGGTGTTACTCAGAAATGACTTGAAGGCACATAGGCAAACACACACAAATTTCTTTTGCAGGCTGAACTCAGTTGGCAGCAAGGGGAGGAAGCTGAAGAAGACCAAGGGGGAAAGGGAGGGGAGAGGAACCAAGACATGTTAAAAGCAGCTGGAAAGATGGGCTGGAGGGGATCTATGTGCAAGGAAGGAAAGGGAAGAAAGAAAGAAACAGGCCCTTTCTGAGGGAGACAACCCTCAAATTCCCTGTCTTTCTCTCACACACACACTCACCTTCTCCGACGTGCCTCTCCCTCCAGCTTCTGCCACGGAGGGCTGCTGTTTCTTTTTCTCTTTCTCTTTAGTTTTGGAGAAGCTGTTTTTTTAAAAAAAAAAAAGCCAGCAGGAGGTTTTTGGAGGAGGGTAAGATGGGGCTCCTCCTGGCTGTCTTCCAGCTGTCTCCTTCGTCAGATTAAGGAGGTCAACACGGGGCCCTCTCTTGACCTCGGGGCCCCCTCTTAAACTCGGGGCCCCCTGCCAATGCTGATTTGGCAGACAGGTTAAACTGGCCCTGGCTAGAGAGGTTAAAAACAATAAAAAGGTGTGTGGGGGTTTTTTTTGTTATGTCCATAGCAAAAGAAAGAACAAGGAAATGGTAGGGCCGCTGTGTGGAGAAGATGACAAAAGGCCAACAGGGGACAAAGAAAAAGCAGAACTACTCAACACCTTCTTTGCTTCAGTCTTCTCCCAAAGGGGAAACAATGCTTAATCTGGGGGAAATGGAGCAGATGATGCAATAGGGGAAATACAGCACAGAATTGGCAAAGAGGTAGTTCAGGAATACCTGGCCAGTATAAATGAGTTCAAGTCTCCAGGGCCAGATAAACTTCATCCAAGGGTATATATATATATATATATTTATTACGATCGACTGATAAGAGATCAAATAAACAACAATCAACTATCATAGTAACACACAAATAAACATCATAGTAGATCATCCAGTTATAAAAATATGTGATATTAATTAGAAATTCAGTTAGAAAATTATATTAAAAATAGAATTTAACAATATAGATATAAATAAATGTCTATAAATTCATTGTAAAGTATAAATTATATTATAAAATTATTTAAACAAACTAAAAATGTATTAAACTTTAAGATATCTTACGCCGGCATACCATTGCTGCTGCACAAAAACTGGCCACCTTTGTTGTTATTGATGGGCAGTGGTCCGCTAGCAAATAGGATACATAGAATTCATCTGTTCTTCCAAGGAAACGATTAAGAATTGGATAAATAAAAATTTGACGATAACCATTGTAGAAAGGACAATATAACAACACATGGCCTATAGTCTCCACTGAGCCAATTCCACAAGGACAAGTGCGTGCAGCATAAGGAATACTATTGTATCTCCCATCCAAGGGTATTAAAAGAACTGGCAAAAGTAATCTCAGAACCACTGTCAACAATCTTTGAGAAATCCTGGAAAACAGGAAAGGTCCCAGCAGATTGGAAGAGGGCAAATGTTGTTCCCATCTTTAAAAGGGGAGGGGGAGAAGACCCAAATAATTACCACCTAGTCAGTCTGCCATCAATACTAGGAAAGATTCTAGAGCAGATCTTTAAACAGACAGACAGTAAACACTTACAAAGGAATGCTGCGATCACTAAAAGTCAACATGGATTTCTCAAAAAACAAGTCATGCCAGACTAATCTTATCTCTTTTTTGACAGTTACAAACTTGATAGACAAAGGGAATGCAGTGGATGTAGTGTATCTCGATTTATCTCTTGAGAAGGCCTCCCATAATATTATTGCAAAAAAGTTAGTAACCTGTGGGCTAAACAATGCAACTGTTAGCTAGAATTTTAATTGGTTGACTGACTGAACCCAAAGGGTAGTTACCAATGGCTCCTCTTCATCCCGGAGAGAAGTGACTAATGGGGTGCCACAGGGTTCTGTCCGGGGCCCAGTGCTATTCAACATCTTTATTAATGACTTGGATGAGAGAACAGAGGGTATGCTTATCAAGTTTGCAGATGACACCAAATTAGGAGGGGTAGCTAATACCCCAGAGGACAGAATCAGAATCCAAAATGACCTCAACAGATTAGAAAGCTGGGCCAAAACTAATAAAATGAATTTCAACAGGGAGAAATGTAGGATACTACACTTTGGCAGTAAAAATGAAATGCACAGATATAGGATGGGTGACACCTGGCTTGATGGCAGTACATGTGAAAGGGATCTAGGAGTCTTAGTGGACCACAAGCTGAACATGAGTCAGCAGTGTGATGCAGCAGCTAAAAAAAGCCAATGTGATTCTAGGCTGCATTAATAGGAGTATACTGTCTAGATCAAGGGAAGCAATAGTGCCACTCTATTCTGCTTTGGTCAGACCTCACCTGGAATACTGTGTCCAGTTCTGGACACCACAATTCAGGAAGGATATTGAGAAGCTGGAACATGTCCAGAGGAGGGAGACCAGGATGGTGGGAAGTCTGGAGGCCATGCTCAATGAGGAGTGGCTTAGGGAGCTGGGTATGTTTAGCCTGGAGAAGAGAAGATTGTGAGGTGACATGATAGCCATGTTTAAATATTTGAAGGGATGTCATATTGAGGATGGAGCAAGCTTGTTTTCTGCTGCTCCAGAGACTAGGACATGAAGCAATGGGTTCAAACTACAGCAAAAGAGATTCCACCTAAACATTAGGAAGAAATTCTAGGTAATCTTGGACAAATCACACTCTGTCAGCCTCAGAAGAAGGCAAAGGCAAGTCTCCTCTGAATAAATCTAGCCAAAACAACACCCCACCCCACCCATGATTGGGGTGCCATAAGTCAGTTGACTTGAAGGTCCACATCAGCAAAACCAACTCTTGTTCAACTTAGGGAAGTGACTTTTTTTTTTTTTTGGCTCACAACCTCCATAACCCCCACAGCCAGTCAGTATCGTTAGCTATCCTGTTTTGAGCTATAGTCTACACCATACCGAGTTTGCTGAATATGTACAATTTTAAAATCTTTGACATTGGAATTGTGGAATTGTTCCCACTATTAAGCCTTGAGGAGCCTTTTCCACATGGATTTAACAACCGCTGGAGCCCCAGGTGTCTGTTGTAAATTTGTGTGAACATGTTAAGAGATGTTTGACAGGGGAACGGACTGCCTTGCAGGGTCCCTGTCAGACAGACTCTGACTCTCCTTCTTTGGAGGTCTTTAAACAGAGGCTGAATGGGCATCTTTCCGGAGTGCTTGAGATGCCAGCAGGGAGTTGGACTGGATGGCCCTTGTGGTCTCTTTCAACTCTATGATTCTGTGATACCTTCTAGCAAATTTCTAGCATTGCAGAGAGTAAGACATTGAAAATTTCTCACACCTAGAACTCTTATATGTGCTGTGTTTGCATTCCCTTGGTAACTTTGCCTGTCCCTTTTCTTTGGATGTCTAAACAGTATTTCTGAATGCTCTGCTGTTGTTTTAACTTATTGCAATGCTATAAATTTGGAGACTGAAGGAAAGTTTCATTTGGGGGGAAGAATTCTTATTTGGAGGACAATGCCCTCACCCAACCACTCCCATAGCTACATCCTTGGATATTTACTTCCTTGGAACCACAACTCTTAGAATTCCTTAGCCCCCATGGTGACTGGCCATGCTAGCTGAAGAATTCAGGGATTTGTAGTCCAAAAAAGGTAACTTTTTCAAACTTTATAGAACACCATTTTGTTCTTGCTATTCAGGGTTTTAATTCAGTTGTTTTGTTGTGATGCTTTGCTGAAAGTATTTTCTTACTGTGTTTCGTATCAGTCCACCGGCTGCTTTCATGGCTGTGCCAATTGGCACAGGCTCCCCCCCTCCCAGGAATGAGCTGCCTTATTGTAGCCTTGCAGGAACACACATAGCAACAAGTGTCTTTTATCCCTCTGAATGTTCTGCAAATTCCCTCAGTCTCGCCTTAGTTTAGGAGTGTTTGCTGCCCTCTTCAGGCCATGGCAGGAAGTGAACTACTATCTAAAATCACAAAAATAATATACCCTCTTTTCTTGCTTGCTTTTCTTTTTATGATGGTTGATTTGTTGAGGGGTGTCTCAGATCTTCATATTATGCCCTGCTGGGCTTATGGAAACCACAGGAGATATAATAAACAAAGAGGAAACTTTAAACTTGTACATTTTAGTTGTCCTTGCAAGCAAAGTTTCCACATGTGGTGAATCATCTACTGTTCTTCTTATTCACTGTCCCATTGTAAAATTAACAGTGAGAAGCAGGCTATGACTTTGTCTAATGAATTGTGGTAAGTTATGCTAGATCTTTGGTTAACAGGCTTTCTGCCAGTTCTAAGTTGGTGAGAAAATGGCTTGCACCGCATCTTATCCATTATGGAAATATGATTTAACTAGTATTGTCATCACAAAGTAATTAAGCTGGGCTTCCCATGCTGTCCATCCAGGCAACTGTCTCCCTTCAGAGAATATGATGTTTTAGCCACACTTTTATGCCACATTTTCTTAGTTTACTTGGCATGTGCTATTGGAATATATATGCACCTTTGAACTTAACCAGCTGTTCATCAGTGGTTAGATCCACCCCTGGTGTGTATCATGTTTGAAGCTGCTCAGGAAATGTAGGCTGGTATTCAATACTGCAATTATGAATTCATTGCCTAGAGTTTTGGATATGTAACTGCTCTATATACTATGTAATCTTACTGTAGAAGTACATAAAGGCCACCCCAGTCCACTTTAAGAGCCAGCAGCCTGATCAGATGAAGTTCAGCTTCTGATTAGCACACAGGGAGAATGACATTTCTACCCCCTTCCACCAGTGAGTGAGGCTGTGACAATCAGAAGCAGGAATTCTGTTACAATTCCTTCTCACACCTCACTCTTGTTTGATCCAGCTGCTGGCTCTTAAGGTGAGTTGTGGGGGGGGGGTCGGGCGAGGAGAGGTTACTCAGGCAGAAATAGCTAACTGACCAATGTAGAATATCAGCAGTCGTTCATATGTTGGGAGGTCTGGAAGCCATGCTCTATGAGGAGCGGCTTAGGGACCTGGATATATTTAGCCTGGAGAAGAAAAGGTTAAGAGGTGACATGACAGCCATGTTTAAATATTTGAAGGGATGTCTTCCTGAGGATGGAGCAAGCTTGTTTTCTGCTGCTCCAGAGACTAGGACATGGAGCAATGGGTTCAAACTACAGCAAAAGAGATTCCACCTAAACATTAGGAAGAAATTCCTGACAGTAACAACTGTTCGGCAATGGAATGCACTGCCTCGAAGTGTGGTGGTCTCTTTCTTTAGAGATTTTTTAACAGAGGCTGGGTGGCCATCTGTCGGGAGTGCTTTGATTGGGTATTCCTGCAGGGCAAGGGGTTGGACTGGATGGCCCTTATGGTGGGGGAAAATGTGCAGTAGGACATAGGCTTTTGTGCACTTGTGAATATGGAACCAGGCTTTTGTGCCATTGTGAATATGGACTTTAAGGAGAAATAAAGTTTTGAAAATAGAGAAATGAAGAAAAGACAATTAAAATGACTGAAATATCTTTCAGCCTACATAGCCTTATATTAATGGTACATTATTGGGACCAACTACCAAACAGCTCCATCTGTGACCAAAGAATATGCATGCATAGCTGCTTTGGACCCAGCTGTGGCTGCTGCAGGCATTGTCAGCTGCATCCAGCACTCATTTTACACCATGGCTGCAAAGTTCACTAGCACCTAAGTCCTGCTTTTCATCTCCAGATTTTGTAATGACTTTCATCATTACATAAGCTTTAGACTTTATCAGATGTTGCAAATATGGCATTATAATGACACCTAATGAACAGAAAAGGGTGCGAATACCAGACAATGTTGTGCTTTCATGATGATGTATTGTAAATAAGGTGGCCTTTTTTATTGTCGGCCCAAGCCATCAAGAGATTGGTTGTGGCAATTTTTTTGCCATGATTGTGAGTGTGTGAAACAGCACCCCATCCTGCTGGCACGATTCCAGCATCAACGGGTGATCCCCACCAGAACACTTCCAGGTAAGAACATGAAAACTAGCCATAGGACACTATTTTTATGAACTTTTTTTGGTTTTGATTTATTTTTTAATTTAGCTGTTTGTTTTTTTACTTTTAGGTGCGCTTCTTGGGAGAACTGCCGAGATCACGCGCAGCTGTGAATGCAGAAGTACCAGGCTTCTTTTTCATGCAATCATGACAACATTTGATGTTTTGGGTTCTTTTGCCAGCACAAAAAATGGTGTAGAATATGGTGCCAAAAGAACATTTTTAGAGGCTTGTCTGATAAAGTACTTTGTCAATTCTGGTTCAGTTCATTGTGCCATTGTGCTTCAGGGACAGTGCCAATGTATCTTCAATCAATGTTTTCAGGAAGCTATCTTATTATCCCTAGCACACCACACAGAACTTACCATTATAATTGGAGTAGGAGGGGGGCTGGGTTTTCAGATCCTCACTTATACAGGTAGTCTCTGTCCTAAACTATCCAAAAGGAAACCTTTTCTTTCCTTCTCCTATTTTCTTATCCTTCTCTCCTTCCTGACAGTTGCTCAATGTCTTTATTCATTTCTTAATTTCTTCATCCATTATTGGTTTACTTTTAATTTAATTTCTTTTAATTTATTCTTTCCCTCTTTCACAGTTTTGATTTTCCCTATTTTTTTGTTTTGTTTTTGTTTTTTGCAGTTAGGAAAAATTTAGGAAGCAGTCACAAGGATGGTGATCTTGTGCTAGCACAAGCGTCTGGCTGGAGGAAACTCCCCCCCCCGCCCAAATGTGACACCACACATTATTCTACACACAGCACAGCTATGTTGTAGCCTCAAACCATAGTACATATGGGGTAACTGTCAAAGTTACCCTTCCACACACTACTAAGACTAGAGATTCCAAGGAACCCCCTATGCACAACAGCCCACAAAGCTAATTTTCCTTCTTCTGGGAGTGTGAGGCTACCACACGGCCACATCATGCATGGCCATATAAAATATCAGTCAGAGGGGGAAAAGAAGCCAGACTTTGGTACCTGCCCCCTGGCTACTTGGGCAGTAGGAGAAACAGCTTAGAAAAAGCCCTATGCTGCCTTTCCACCTTTGAACAGAGGGAAGGTTTCTTTTTCATTTGAGTGCCAACACCAGCTTCTCTGCATTATATTTCAACCACAAAATGGCATGGGGCGTTATTTGTCACAACACAATTCACTGCATGGAATAAAAGCTAAAATAAAAATCTGGCCAGGAAACTTCTCAAGAGCCATCAGGAATCTATCTGGATCCATACGTCTCCTGGGGTGGACCATTGAATTGTTTCCCCCACTTTCTGCAGAGGCTCTGAATGAGTAAGTCTAAACCACACCAGGTAATGATCTGTCCATAACAATGGTGCTATGGAAAGTTCTTCCACATCCAGGTTGCCATCATCCCACCCAGTATAGAAAACTAAGGCCAAAGAGTGACCTGAAGCATTGGTAGCACCACATACTATTTAGGACAGACCCATGGTAATCATGGAGGACATGAAGTCCTGAGCTGCTCCCAACAGAGAGACCTGAGCATGGATGTTCATTTTCCCCAGTACTACAAGCCAGGGGATGTTCAACCTCAACTCAGCCTGCAGTGTATTCCATTCTGTCCTGGCCACTCATTTTCAAACATACAGACTCAAATCCAGCAGATTATGGTATGGATCACCTGGTGCAGGAGATGGAATCCCAATGGACCATTATGACTCTGGTTTCCCACCTCCCAGGCTTTCCCTCCTGGTGCACAGAGAGCCCATGTAGACAGAACCAGGAGAGATTCACCCCCACAGCTGAGCCCAGATTAAAGTTACTGAGCATTTCCTGGAGCATTTCCCAAAATAGCCTCCCTTCATGCACACATGTGACCATTTTTGTTGGAAGGCTGGCTTTGCACTCTGCTGGATCAAGCTCACTAGTGTTGCCAGGCCAAGAGTAATGCTTCCTATGGCCAGAGAGGGCCCCTTTCTAGGCCTCAGGAAGCAAGTGGCTCTGAGGTACATACACAGGAGATTATTAGATCCTGTAAATATGGTGTGACAATGATGCCAGAAGATCGTGAAAGAGCTTTCCTTTCAGATGATGTTGTGTCTACATTGCCATGCTCCTGTACTGCTTCCATTTCGCCATAGCTCCTTTAAATTCATGGGCTAAGCCATGAATAGATCGCTTGTTCCGTTTCTATAACGGAATGATCAAGTGAAAAGGTGCCCCGTTATGCTGGCACAATGCCAGCATCAGTGGGAGGTCTGTGCCAGAGCACTTCCAGGTGCGATCAGGACATCCAGGTAAGTGGCACCCTTTTTTGTAGCCTCCCCGGCCTTGTTTTTTTTTAAGTGTGTTTAGGTGCTTGGTTTTACTTTTTGATGTGTATTTTTCTTTTAAATTTTGGATTTTCTGCGCACTCGTCCTCTTGCGAGAATGGCCCAGAATTTCAAACCAGGAAGTGAATGCAGCTCCATGAGAGCTGTATTCACCCCCTGGGCTGAGGAGGATGTGCAATTAAGGTAGGAGTGAAACTGTTCATTATTGTGCCGGGACGAGGAGATAGCGAGACAGGGATGCTATTTTTGTCCCCACCTGAAAATCTCTACAGTTCTTCACTAGTTTTGTTCTTGAAAGAAGCAATAAGTAATCTGAGCAATTCTTTCCACTGTAAAATAAAAAGTCTTCAAAAAGTACAGTTTTCAAAACTTATTTGCAGTTTGGGGCTTGCGCACAACATTTGCACATGCTTGTTGAGGACTTTCCTTTTGGGGCTCAGAACTGTAAAATCTGAAGCTATGTTGTGAAAAGATCCAGAGATGTACACGCTGGCATGAAACAGCTCTTGCTTTGACTTTGCCTTACATCTGGTCTAGTGTTTATAGCTTTGTAGAGCAGCAAATGGCCTCCTTTAGCAAGCAGTAGCCAAAGCAGGACAAAACAGCCATAGACTATAGGCCAGTGATCTATTGCCTGCTTCCACCTCCAAGGAGAATGATGTTGAAAGCAAAGCTACAAAATGGCATTGCAATAAAAGGAGAAGCATCTATCACCTTCCTTGGCTCCAGTTCAATGGCAATAATTTCACGGGTGATTTTTAAAAGGAGAAGTGATATTATGCTGTTGAAGGTGTTTAAAAATCTTAACCTGCATTTGATGCTTTTTCTCCCCTCTCTTATCTTTCTCATTTGCCTGAAGCTGGAACTAGCCTTTCTAGCCAACAACAGGAATCCATTAAATATATTTAAATTAAGCTAGAAACAACGTAAGCTGCTGCCATTTCTGGTAACAACGATTGCTGCAAGAATAAATAGAAATAAAAAATGTGGAGGACTTTGGATGGCAGAATGTTTTAAGGCAAGAGAGCTAGACTCTTAATCTACCAGTATTGCAATGTTTTCAGCATGGTTTCATTTAGTTTCTCCTCTCCACAAATTGTCACTTGTTAGCAGCATTCCAACTATGCTGCCTTAAATAGCAGAGGTGTCTGAGTCTGAGTTCCTTTACACAAGCATTTTCCTCTTCCCTCCCATCCCTTTTTCCTCTTGTGTCATTTCTATTATATTCTGCCAGTAGCAACTATCCTGCACATTTGATTTTTGTACAGTACTTAGCACCATTTAGACATTTTAAACACTAGATAATACAGTAACTGCCAACACCAGAAATTCTTTACATGTTGATATTCCCCATTTTCTCCACGAATGTTTTGATAGGTAAGTTCTAGCACTCAGAGAGCCGCACCACATTATTTGGTGCTCCTCTAGAGATCCCATGGGCCAGAACATGCTGTCTAGTCCAGCAGTGTCACATCACTCCTGGTCACTTAGAGGGGGAAATGGGGATTGTTCCCCTATTTAGGGGAGGGAGCAAAACAATATTTTAATGCATAACCTGGCAGAGGAAAACCAAATCTGCCAGAGGAGAGTCAAACAGTTTTTTCAGCCTAACTTATTTTGGGAGGGGGGTGCCAGGGGTTGGTCACCAAGGTTCTGGAAGGTTTGAGAAGCACAATGGACCCCCAAAGTGACACATGCATCCCTTGGGCCACAAGATTCCCATCCTAATATATATTATTACATCATGTTTTATAACTAAGAACTCATTTAGATGTATGTAATTCAGAGCAATGCCAAAATTTAAAAAACTCTTTACCACCTATGTCGATAATAGTGCCACTCTCTGCTTCTACTTTTTCTACTAAACCAAACATCATGCACATCAATTTTATTGCATGGTCTCCCACACCAGGCATTGACCAAATCCAGATAATTTTAGGTTCAGGATAGTTGCTGCATCATGTGCTCCAGGCCGTAAAGCGACCTGTGGCTGAGATCATACATTATGCTTGTGTAATGTAAATCTACATTCCTATAGGAACATGATGGTTGTGTACACAACTGTCCTGTTCAATAGCAGCACTGTACAATTGACTGTGTAACTGTCTGCTTACTGTCCCACTGTGTAATGGGGAATTCATAGTGGCTATTTCTGCAATACCAGTGAATCAAGTAATACACTGAAGGCATTGATGAATAGTTATGCACATCCAACTGTGTGCAACTGCATGGCTGGAATCCCCTTGGTTAGTCTTAAAGGGAGCAGATGCATTCAAGCCCTTGTTGAATCATGGATCAACACATAGCTAATGCAGTGCCTCTGTCCTAGTTGGGATTAACAATAGGTGTTAAGCCCATTTGAAATGGTTAAGCTTCTGGAATTTTGCTTATTCAGCTATGAAATGAATACTGTTACCTGAATTGTGTGGTGCCCATGGATTTTGTCTGGATTTTAATATGGGGAATTCTAATTAGCTCAAGATGGCAGTGAGAAGCTGGGTAACAGTGGGATCTTTTGACCTATGTATACTAGTAGTAACTGAGGAGGTGCCAAGCCAGGGGATGAAATAAAAATGGTTTTTATTGAAATATAAACAGGGGAATGCACACATACATACACTCAGGCTTCAAGCACTCACATGGGAGAAAGTAGGAAGTATTGGGTTAGAGGAACAAAGTTCAGGATAATAGGTTATACTATACCTATCCAAAGAGCAGAGATTTGTAGAAGCTGCAACCTGTGGTGACACAGACTGATGGAGTGATGGGCAGAAGAGAAGCTATACACTTTAGTGGCATTTTGGGGGTGATATTTATAATCAATATTACCCTGAAGGGAGAATTTGAGTGGAATGTCTGCTGGAGTTTCCCAGGGTTAAACAATGGATTTTCTGGATGTGTTAATGATTGCTAGTGAATGAAATGTTAAAACTGATGGGTCTTATGCAAACCTCTATTGTTTTAGGAAAAGGTGTGAGGAAAAAACAGTTTTGCAAGCAAAGAGTGTCCAGCTACCTTAATGGGATTATTGAATGACTAATTTATGTGAACATCCAGCAGAATTAGCCCATTTCTCCCTAACTAATCAGTTTCAGGGGGGGTTCACATAATCCTTTCCTGGGTGTGTCTTTTAGGAATTTTAGCAGGATTCTTCCTTAGGTTTTCTGAGCAAACTTTGGTTCCTTATACTTGGGAGTCCCTGGTCTATCGTCAACCACATGGAGTACCAATAATAAGCCAGTTTATGAAATATTGCTGATTATTGAAATATCAAAAGAGTGTGTGAGGCGGTGTCATAGCAGGTAACAATACCTCCATTGCACAATGGCAAAAATGTACAACCATATATGCAAGTAAACTTACACAGATACATGACAGTGACCAGGGCGCTGGTTAGTGTCTTTATATATCACCATAGCATAGTGGAGTGGTTTGAGCATTGGACTATGACTCTGGTGACCAGAGTTCAAATCCCCAGTCAGTTGTGGAAACCCACTGGATGACCTTGGACAAGTCACACTTTCTCAGTCTCAGAGGAAATAAGAGGAAATCTCCTTTGAACAAATCTTGCCAAGAAAACCCAATGACCTTAGGGTCGCCATAAGTCAGAAATGACTTGAAGGCACGTAACAACATAGATAGCCACACATGTGTTTAGTGTTTGTATAGCATTGAGATCCCCAGAATGAAGGCGAAAAATCCCATCCATGATTCTCTTCCTTCTCTGCCTCCATCCATATTTTGAGTTTGGTGGAGAAGGAAAAAGCTGCATGAAGTTTTGAAATCCCCATTTCTCACCGGCCTATCCAGTGAGAAGGAATGAGTGACAAATATAAAGATGCAGGTATGTGTGTGCCTTCAGGTTGACTGTTAATTTAGGACAGCATTAAAAGAGGAAGGAGCAAGATAGCACAATTAGATGGAGAAACTGGGCTAAATCACAGTTCAGCTTTCCAGATACCAAACAATGGATATAAACCTGATAACAAAGTGTCAAGACAAGTTCCCAACAACCCCAAAAGAGATGCCTACGATACTTGAACCTGGAAAAAAAATGACCCAGTCTATTATCACTATTATCACTAAATTACTTTGCAGAGCCCAAAAATAGGGAAGCTTAATATTAAATTTCTCTCTCTTTTTCTGGATCCTCTTTTCCTGTCCTTGCCACTTCACCATGAAACAATGCCCCACAGGCTTCCTTTCCTGTACTCTCCCTCCCTCCTTCTTGTTCTTTTTGTTGTTGTACTTCATGTGCTGCTTGCAACTGCTGCCACTACAAAGCACAAACTCCAGTGAGGATGGCACAGAAATTGCAAGAGGGTAGGAACAATGTAACAAATGAAAATACTACCTCCACCCTCCTCCCACCACCCATCGGTTCCAGGAAAATGCCCTCAAAATTACATTAAATTTTGTTGCAGAAAAAGTGCTTTAGGTTATGGTTTAATTTTTTTAGTGCCATTTAATGGAATTAATATCGAAAACTTTGTTATGCTCTCTAATTAATTAATAAGAGCAGGACAGATGAAACCTCAGAAATAATTGTTATAATTTCAATAGGAATACAATATGTCTCACTGTAACAGGGAAGACTGCAACAAGGTGACCTGTATGCCTGCTCAGTCATACAGGCTATTACCTGAATTACTGAGGTCCATGGAAGTTCCACACGTCTACCAAAAATCAATATTTCTAAGGGGAATTTTAATTATCTGAAATAGTCACTGTGAGAGGTTGGGTAATGGTGGGATCATTTGACCTGTATATACCAGTACTCACTGACAAGACTCCAAGCCAGGGGATAAAATTTAAAAAAATGGGAAAATAATCAAGGGAACACACACATACACTTCAAGCACTCATACAAGGCTATCGAAGAAAGTAGGAAGTATTGGGATAGAGGAATAGAGTTTGGGATGATGGGCTAAACTATACCTGTCCGAAGAGCAGAGATTCGTGCAGAGAAGAAGAATGGCTAGATGCACCAGGCGACCCAGCAAACCAACAGAGTAATGGCCTCTGGGGAATTGAGCACACTTTGGTGGTATTTTGGGGTGATATTTATACTTGATATTCTCCTTGAAGGAGTGTTTTGAGTGGAATACAATGTCTGCTGGAGTTTCCCAGGTTTAGACAATGGATTATCCGGATGTGTTAACAATCACTAATGGTTGAAACATTAAAACTGATGGGTCTCATGCAAACTTCTATTGTTTTAGGATGGCTGCAAGGAAAAGCCAGTTTTGCAAGGCAATGAGTATCCAGCTACCTTAATTGCATTAATGAATGATTCACTTCTATGTATGTCTGGGAGAATTAGTCCATTTCCTCCTTAACTCATAAGTTCCAGGGGAGTCTGCTTAATCCTTACCCAGGCATGTCTTTTAGGAATTTGAGCTGGGTACTTCCTTAGGTTTTCTGAGCAAACCTTGAATCCTTGTATTTGGAAGTCCCTGGTCTACTACCAACTACATGGACTGCCAGTAATAAGCCAATTTATGCTATATAGCCAATTAATGAATTATGAAAGAGTGAGGCAGGTAACAAGGCCATTATGTTTCTCTCCTTGTAGGATTGGGAGATTAAGCTAGAAGATAGAAGCTCTTGAAGTTTATAACCTTGAGTAGCCTCCTTTCCCATGTTTTGGGCTTGGCCTCCTCTACATGAATTGCTTATTTATAGAAACATTATTAATAGCTGGACATAGAAACTGTAGCATATTAGCACTATACATTTTTATCAGACCACTTTTATCACACCATTTTAAATGCCATGACTCCATCCAAAGGGATCTTGGGATTTATAGTTTGCTGCTGTACTTAGGTGATACCAAGGTATCTCCAACAGGGGGAAATGATGGCTTCCATGTCAATGGGGTAATAATCCAAATATTACAAAAGCCAACCAAGATGCTGACCCCAAAATAGATTCAACACCTTAAATCTGTATCCACGGATTCAACCACCCACAGCTTGAAAATATTCCAGGGGAAAAAATCCAACAAGGAAACCTTGATTTTGCCATTTTATATAAAGCACACCATTTTATGGTGCCATTGTATATAATGGGATTTGAGCATCTATGGATTTTGGTCTCCACAGGAGATCCTGGAACCAAACGCCAGTGGAAAACAAGGGCCCACTGTAGTTCCTTCAAAGTTCAGGCTAAACCCTAGACTGATTCACCGCCTCAGTGACATGGAAGATACCAGCCACCACTGACCCTGAGAAGAGAGGGACCGAGAATTAAATTATTTAATTATCTAATATAGATAGATGCTTTGGTCAAGATCCTACATAATACTTGCATAGTATAAATTTATACTCACATAGAATCATAGAATCTTAAGAGTTGAAAATTACACAGTGGTTCCACTACGCCACCCTACTGCTGAATATTAGTCATATGCAACTGATTATGTATTTGCCAATGTACATGCTTATTGTCCCATTCTGCAATGGGGAATATATAGTGTCTGTTTCAGCAATCTCAAATAACCAAGTGGTACTTGAAGGCATTGATAAATACTTATGCACTTCTGCAGGGCCGGTTTAAGGAATTTTGGGAGCCCCTGCAATGCTTTACTTTAGGGCCCCCATATGTTTTTCTCAGATCAATGTAACCTAACCTATTCACCGTACAGGATGTTCAGATTATAGTAGGACCCCTGTATCCATGGATTCATTATCCATGGGACACAAAACAGCACACCTACCATAGAGTCTTCCTAGAAAATGTGTCTTCCCTAGCCCTTTTCTAGCCCCTCCAAGGCAACTCTATGGTATTTTAAACCAGGGGTCCCATTATTTTCAATGGCGTTCACTATTATTCATGGTTTTCAGAATCCATCCCCCCCCCCGAACCAATCCCCAGTGGATAAGAGGGGTCTACTATATTACATAATTTGCCACCAATAATTTAGTTTAAAAACTATATTATAGGCACTAACATAATATTTTTTGTTTCTTAGCAATTAATGTAATGGTGTAGATTTCCTCAAATAAAATAAAGAGTAGACTACAAGCTAAACATGAGTTAGCAGTGTGATGCAGCAGCAAAAAATGCCAATGCAATTCTAGGCTGCATTAATAGGAGTAGTGTCTAGATCAAGGGAAGTAATAGTATCACTCCATTCTGCTTTGGTCAGACCTCACCTGGAATACCGTTTCCAATTCTGGGCACAACAGTTCAAGAAAGATACTGAGAAGGATGGTGCGAGGTCTGGAAGCCATTACGCCCTATGAGGAATGGCTTAGGGAGCTGAATATGCTTAGCCTGGAGAAGAGAAGGTTGAGAGGTGACATGAAAGCCATGTTTAAGTATTTGAAGGGATGTCATACTGAGGATGGAGCAAGCTTGTTTTCTGCTGCTCCAGAGACAAGGACATGGAGCAATCAACTCATACTACAGGAAAAGAGAATCCACCTAAACATTAGGAAGAACTTTCTGACAGTAAGAGCTGTTTGGAAGTGGAATACACTGCCTTGGAGTGTGATGGAGTCTCCTTCTTTGGGTTTTTTAAAAAATATGTTGGATGGCCATCTGTCAGGAATGCTTGGATTGTGTGTTCCTGCAGGGCAGAAGCCGATCGGATGGGATCGCTGTTGGGGTCCCTTCCAGCCCTATGATTCTATGATTCTAGGCTGCATTTAGAGCCTGGGAAAGTTACTCTTGGATTACACCTCCCAGAATCCTCCTGCCAGCACCCTTCTCAAGGTCTGGTTGCATTGTTCCTTTTCCAGCATTCCCTAGCCCAGTGGTTCTTAACTTGGGGACCGCAATGTCCTCACAGGGGGTCCACAAAGGCTTGAAGACTGCTTGGCCCACCTCCTCCCTGTAGTAGAGTAGCCACATGACAGGAACCAAGGCAAAGGCTGGCTGGCTTGGCCTGTACATTGCCATTCAATCCACTCCAGCCACAAACTTGCAGGAAGAAGCAAGAGTGTCTCTGAGGGAAAGTTTAATGGATGGTGTAATTGTATTGTTGTTGTTGTTAGCTATTATTATTAGGGTTTTAAATCTTGAGTCAAGTCTTGGGGCAACAAAAGATATTTAAAGGGGCTCACTGGTAAAGAAAAGGTTAAGAACCACTGCTCTAGGCCAATGCCTCTCACATAACACTAATGAGGTACTGGTGTTTTCGTGACAACAACACAACCATTGTTCCCAGTAATATTACTCCAAATTTTAATTTATATTCTTTATATTCTTCTGTTAAAAGAGCTAGAGTGTTGTAGAAGTTTCAGCATTGCCCTATGACTGTGCAGACCAGGATTTGAATCCTTACTCAGTCATGAATACCCACTGGCTGACCTTGGGCAAGTCACACACTCTCAGCCTCAAAGGAAGGTAAAGGCACACCCCCTTTGAACAAACCTTCCCTAGAAAACCCCATGGTAGGTTGGCCTTACTCAGAAATGACTTGAAGGCACATGGGCAAACACACACAAATGTCTTTTGCAGGCTGAACTCAGTTGGCAGCAAGGGGAGGAAGCTGAAGAAGACCAAGGGGGAAAGGGAGGGGAGAGGAACCAAGACATGTTAAAAGCAGGTGGAAAGATGGGCTGGAGTGGATCTATGTGCAAGGAAGGAAAGGAAAGGAAAGGAAGAAAGAAGCCCTTTCTGAGGGAGACAACCCTCAAATTCCCTGTCTCTCTCTCTCACACACACACTCACCCTCTCCAATGTGCCTCTCCCTCCAGCTTCTGCCACGGAGGGCTGCTGTTTCTTTCTCTTTCTCTTTCTCTTTCTCTTTCTCTTTCTCTTTCTCTTTCTCTTTCTCTTTCTCTTTAGTTTTGGAGAGACTGTTTTGTTTGTTTTTTTAAAAAAAGCCAGCAGGAGGTTTTTGGAGGAGGGTAAGAGGAGGCTCCTCCCAGCTGTCTCCTGGCTGTCTCCTTCGTCAGATTAAGGAGGCCAACACAGGGCCCTCTCTTGACCTTGGGGCCCCCTCTTGACCTCGGGGGGCCCTGCCAATGCTGATTTGGCATACAGGTTAAACCGGCCCTGCACTTCTGAAGAAATGCAACTGCATGGCTAGAATCCTGTTGGTTAATCTCACCTAGAGCAAATCCCTTGAATCAATTCATAGAATCATAGACTTGAAAGAGACCACAAGGGCCATCAAGTCCAACCCCTGCCATGCAGGAATACACAATCAAAGCACTCCATCCAGCCTCTGTTTAAAAACATCCAAAGAAGGAGACTCCACCACACTCTTAGGCAGTGCATTCCACTGTTGAACAGCTCTTACTGTCAGGAGGTTCTTCCTAATGTTGAGGTGGAATCTCTTTTCCTGGAGTTTGAACCCATTGTTCCATGTCCTAGTCTCTGGAGCAGCAGAACACAAGCTTACTCCATCCTCAGTATGACACCCCTTCAAATATTTAAACATGGCTATCATGTCACTTCTTAATCTTCTCTTCTCTAGGCTAAACATACCCAGCTCCCTACAACGCTCCTCATAGGGCATGGCTTCCAGACTTTTTATCATTTTGGTCACCTCTTCTGAACACATTCCACCTTGTCAATATCCTTCTTGAATTGTGGTGCCCAGAATTAGACACAGTATTCCAGGTGAGGACAGACCAAAGCAGAATAGAGTGGCAGTATTGCTTCCCTTGATCTAGACACTATACTTCTACTAACACAGCCTAAAATCACATTAGCTTTTTTAGCTACTACATCACACTGCTGACTCATAAGACTCTTAGATCCCTTTCCCGTGTACTGCCATCATGCCAGATGTCACCCATCCTATATCTGTGCTTTTCATTTTTGCTGCCCAAGTGTAGTATCCCACAACAAGTATCCTTGTTGAAATTCATTTTGTTAATTTTGGCCCAGCTTTCTAATCTGTTAAGGTCATTTTGAATTCTGATCCTGTCCGCTGAGATATTAGCTACCCCTCCTACTTTGGCATCATCTGCAAACCTGTTAAGGAAGCTTACCAGCTTCCCCCCAGTGGACCTTTTGTGGCCCATCCAGAGCCCCCTGTACTCTGCGGGAGCCCCTGAGGCTGTTTGGCCACTGGCATGGGGGCCACCATGTTCCTCTTCCCAGCCTGCCTTGACCAGGGTGAAAAAAAGGAGCCAATCCGGGCAGGCCTCCCCCCACTCCAATTGGTTGACTTGGGGTGGAGGCGGGACTTCCAGCCGCGACTTCCAGCATGGCTGGATGATGTGGTATAAATACTGGCCCCTGATGTCAGAGACCTCAGTTGGCTCCAAGGAGCTGAAGACCCACCCTCCCCTCCCTTTAGGAGACAGTTATGTTAGTTGTGTTATTGTATGCCTGTATTCTTTAAGTCACAACTTGTTAGGCGGATGGCATGGGTCCTGATTCAGGGTAAGTGAAGGGGTCTCCCTCAAGTTCAAGTTTAATTTCAAGTTCACATTCATGGAGACCTCACACCCTTTTAATAATCTTGTTTTGCAGGGGAGGGGAGAGTGTCAATCGGGTCAGGCTTAGCTAGGGCTCTCCCCTCCAGGAGTGGGTTGGTAGCAACAGACAACTGCTCATTGGCCAACACACGGTTGGGCAATGAAGGGATCTGGACCCATACAATTGGTGCAAACCACTTACATCCATTAGCATGTGACCTTTTATTGCCAATATTCAATATACTAATCATATACCTAATCTTTTATGTTTCTCATATGTACTCAATACATTCTGTGAAGATATCTTGGTGTTGTGTATTCTTTCTTATGGGAGGGAATGGGAGCTTCTGGGCTGGGTCCACAAGAATGCCCCCTATTCCCTCATCCAAGTCATTGATAAAGATTTGAACAGCACTGGACCTAGGACAGAACTCTATGGCTCCAGGATGAAGAGGAGCCATTGGTGACCACCCTTTCAATTCAGTCAGTAAACCAGATACAAATCCACCTAACAGTTGTATTGTCTAAGCCACGAACACCACTGTGTATTTGAAAAAAATGCAAATAACATTCAGCTCCACCCCCAATGAGTGCCCAACCCCTGGCAACTCTCCAAAAGTGGTGGCAGGGCTTGGGCAGCCTCGCTGCTGGCGCTCCCACCCCCACGCCCCTCCAAAAGCATCCCAAACAGAGCCAAGCCCCAGAAGCCCCAGAAGAGTTCGGGGCAAAGGTGCCAAACTCCCCACTCTCCTGGGGCTTGGCTCCCTTTGAGGTGAGGAGCCAAGCCCCAGGAGAATAGGGAGTTGGGCACTTTAGACCTGAACTTCCAGGTCTCCTGGGGCTTGGCTCTCCACCCCAAACTGAGCCAAGCCCCAGAAGAGAGGGAAGTTGGGCACCTTGGTTCCCCACTCCAAATGGAGCCAAGTCCCTGAGGTGGCTGGAGTTCCCTCGGGTCCCTTGCTTCCCTGCCACCACCGCCGCCTCCGAGTCAAAGAGGCAGCGAAGGTGGTGGCTGCTACTGCTCCTCTCACAGCACCCTCATCGCTGGAGCCCCCGTGAACAGGGAGGGGGAGGAGGAGGACAAACTGCAAATACTTAAAATAGCAAAATTCAAAGCCACGAATATGAAGGGACGACTGTAGTTCATCTGGCCCTGGAGACTTGAATTCATTTATACTGGCCAGGTATCACTGAACTACTTCTTTACCTACTCTGTGCTACATTTCCCTTACTGCACCATCTGCTCTATTTCCCCCAGGCTGAGCACTGTTCTCCTTTTGGGAGAAGACCAAGGCAAAGAAGATGTTGAGAATGCTGCCTATTCTCTGTTTCCTGTTAGCATTTCTCCTCCATGCAGTGCCCCTACCATTTCCTTGTTCTTTCTTTTGCCATGGACATAACAAAAAAAAGCCTTTTTTTATTGTTTTTAATCTCTCTAGCAAGCCTGTGCTCCATCTGCACTTTTGCTTCTTTGACTTTCTCCCTATATGAGCTGTCTATTCATTTGAATTCTTGTTTGGGGAGTTCCCCTGTATTCCATTTCTTGTACATGTTCTTTTTAAGTTTTAGCTCAGTTGAGAGTTCTTTTGACATCCATCCTGGTTTCTTTAGACACCTCCCATTTTTCCTCCTCATTGAAACTGATTGAACTTGTGCCTCCAATATCTCACTTTTTAGAAACTCCTTTCCATCATGAACACCCTTCTCTTTTAGTATTCCTGACCATGGGATAACCCCCCAGTAATTTCCTAAGTTTTCTGAAATCAGCTTTCTTAAAGTCTAGAATGCATGTCTGACTATGCTTGGCTTCACCTTTCCTCTGTATAACAAACTCCAGGAGAACATGGTCACTTTCCCCTAAGGACCCTGCCACTTCCACTCCATTAACCAGATCATCCCCATTGGTTAGGATCAGGTCTAAAATAGCTGATACTCTTGTTACCTCTTCCACCTTCTGGACAATGAAATTGTCTGCAAGGCAAGTGAGGAATTTGATGAATCTTAAATTCTTGGCAGATTTGGACTTCCAACAAATATCAGGATAGTTGAAATCCGCCATTACTACTACATTTCTCATTTCTGAATGTGCGGCCATCTGTTCCAGGAAGGCATCGTCCAAGTCCTCAGTTTGGCTTGGAGGTCTGCAGTAACATCCTTTTTGCTTCTCTCCCCCTTCATTTCTACCATCCTTAACATATAATGTTATTCCACCTCCCTTCCTGTTTGGTCTATTTCTCTGAAATAGTTTATACCGCTCTATCACTGCATTCCAATCATGAGACTAATCCCACCAGGTTTCAGTGATGCCTATTAAGCCATATTTGTTTTGCTGTGTTAAGAGTTCCAGTTCATCCTGTTTATTTCCCATGCTCTGTGCGTTACTATAGAGACATCTAAGATCATGGGCCATTTCCCCATCTGCCTTTTAAAGGTTTTATTCCTCCCACTGTTGGGTTGTTGTATTATTTGCCTTGTTCTCTGTATAACACTTGGGCAATTATCTCCAGCACTTGATGAACCTCAAGAATACTGTCTCACTCTCCCACACAACTCAGTTTAAAGCCATCCTGATCAGATCTTTCAGACTCTTAGCAAACACACTCCTGCCAACTTCTGTGAGGGAGAAAAGGTGAGAGAGCTGTCCTCTCTTCCTCGGTCTCTGCAGGGGGGTCATGGCAGTGGAGAAATGGGAAAGGGAGAAGAGGATGAGAGAGCCCTCCTCCCTTTCTTGGTCTTTGTGGGGAGAGGTGGCATGAGGGGAAGGGAACTGGGGAAGAGGATGGCAACCAACCTCCTCCCTTCCCCATACCTGATCACTCGCAAGAGGGGAATGGTGGCTTCAGGCACTTGCCCTGTCAGTAAGCTCTGCCCCCGCACTTGTTCAGCCAATCAGGTATGCATTCTGATCTAATCACTGTCTAATGAGGGGGGAATGTGCACCTCCCCTCACTATCATGAACCAGTCGAACTTCAGTCACTCAGACAACAAACATTAAGTTGAATGCCTTATTGCAAAGGAATAGAAGTGAATGGTAGCATGTCATTGACAGATCTGAAGCATTTCCTGCCAAACCACCACCCTTAGTATCTTTTCAGTTTTGTTTTTCCCCTTCCACCCAACAGTTCAACTCTCTCCCCCCCCTTCCACCTGGTATAATTGGGTCTTGACTTTCCCAATTCTCACTCCCTCTTTATTCCCAGGCCAGGTTGACCTTGAGAACTGATAGCAAACAATACCAAGCACATTCCAATACCATCCATCCCCCCCCACTCCCCTGGGCCTCTCGCTTATGTCAAGACTCTGGCTGGCTTCTGGCCTAACTATAGCTAACTAACAAAACTTGACTTAACTATGGCTAGCTAACAGCCAGAGGCATGATACTCACTGTTTTTCAAAAATTCCAGGAAAAACCTCAAAGGCTTTTCTTGTGATTTTTTTTTTTTTGGCCTTTCCCCCTGCCTCCTTCTGAATACATCAACACACCATAGGATCTCATTAGGACAGGTAGCCTTCTCCTCCCATTCAACAGGAGTATTTTCACTACAGAGATGGCCCCATAGGTAAATTCAATCCATGGTGCTACTGTAGTCAGAACTAAGAACAGAATATAAGCACCTGTTTAATCGTTTTAGCTGTGGAACTCTACTTATGCACTCATAAACTGAATACATCCATTGCACAAAGGCCAAAAAATATAGTCACATGTGTAAAAGATACAGGACCAAAGAACACAACTGGGTAGAAGAACTGGGCTAAATCATAGTTCAGCATTCCACACACAAAACAATTGACAGTTTGTGATACTAAAAGGATTCCAGTCCTTAGGGTACCTGCAGAATTGTAGTTCAACCAAATGGAATAGAGCTCTTTAGCAGAAACCTTTAAGTTTTTCATCAAGCTACAAATCCCAGAATTCCATAGGGCTAAGCCATGACAATTAAGATAGAAATAACTGTGCAGTTTAGATACACCCACTATATCTTGGTAGCCCAATAAATATGTAATCAAGCAGCTCATTGTATAAGAAACACACCTAAACAATGGAGCATGTGGTTCAAGCAATGGGAGCCCACCCCCAAATTTTAGGGTGGGTTGCTCCCCTGCCCTGCTGTGGTAATAAGTTGCCTATGACCTGACCCGAGACTTTACGGATTCTTCCGGGATATTGGCAGAATGAAACCAGTGCCTGAGAAAGATCTCCTCAAATCCAGCTCAGTTTACCAAAACTCACAGTTCAACAAAATGATTGGAATGAAATAGGCCACAATTTTATTGGTTACAGCTGCTAACAGGCTTGACACCTGCATGGGTCCAGGTCCAGGCATTGACCATTCTGTCAGCCAGCCAATGAGCTACATAATCCAGCTCACTTATCACTCTGAAGTCAACTGTGGTTTGAGCATCAGGGAGCTTGCTTATATACCACTTCACCCAACTGGAGTGAAGCCTACAACTAAGTTTCTTTGGTCCCAACCACCAGCCAGTAATCTCCCCTACTATCAGCTAGTGTTTCCTACTTCTTCCTGAAGCCTACATATACCACACAGGTTTGTCAGAAAGACAAACCAGCCAGTCGTGCCATAATTCACCTGTAATATAGTCTTGCCCGAAGCTGCAAACCTTCCTCACAGTAAGTCATGGAGCACTATTCCTGTCTTACTAACACTTCATCTGCATGTTTCTAGGTGGCAACTTCAAAGAAGCATGGCATGCTCTAAGCTGATAGTGTGGAAGTTCATGGTATGAAAACTCTAGGCTGATAGTGTGGAAGTATTGGCTACAGGGCTGGTATTCTTCACCTCCAGAGCAAGCTGTTGGCTTGGCGATTCATTTCAAGCTTTCATGAAGTCCAGTCATGAAGTTTGTACAATCAATCATTTGAGGTTACCACAGTTGTGGGGCCTTAGTGATAAATGGTCATGGTTGTCTCTATTAACGTCATTTAGTTTTTTGACTTTTCCTAATTAAGAAAGGTTCCCACCAGCAACAAGGGAGAAAAAAACAAAATCTCAACCACCTCTTTCATTAGCTGGGCTTTTCTTCCCTTTAATTACTCTTGAAGTCCTGGCTGATTAAATTAGAGGATTTCATTCCTCCTCACTCCCTTTGGTCCTTTCTGAAATCTTGGGGGAAATTATCTTTTTTTAAAAAAAATCATGAAATCAATTCCCTTATGCTGTTTTAATCTTTTATGCCTTGGGCTTCGAAAGGGATGGACAGACAAGAGTGAGCTCTTCGGAAAGTGTGCAGTGCCGGACAGTTTGCCAGCCTTCCATTGCCTCTGTGGACCATCTGGGTCAATTTCCTTCCAAGTGAATAAAATGCAAATAAAAATTCCAGCAGTTTTTCAGCTGCAGGCTGCCCAACTCATTAGCATGATAGAGCCTGGAAGATGAGGCCTGACCTGGTGCACTTCCCCTCATCTCATTAAGTTGTAACTCTACCAAGGCTGCATTCATGGTGTTTATTGACGCTGAAAGGCGTCTTTATCCAAAACTAGCTAAATTCACATTCAAACTTTTCTTCTTGCCCCCAGAAGGCTTTGCCTGCTGCAGCATCCACATGAAAGTGAACCTATTGTTGCTCAGTAATGTGTCCTACTGATTCAGTAACAATCTAGAGGTTCCCTCCATCCCCCACCTTGCACCCCAAAAAAGGGGCTGGTTCACCATTTGAAGTTCTAAAGATTTGCGGGAGAACTCAGGAGCTTGGTGACAGAGAGATAAAAATGTAGTGTTAGGGTGATGATTATTAAAGCAGATCTTGGACAGCATGTGTGTGTAAATAGCACAAGTGCCTGCAGGGCATAAGTATGCCTGGATGAATCATGACGCCCTAATTACACTATGGCATAGGGAGACCCAGACAAACCTAGCGCTTCACGATAATAAAATTGTTGGTATCCTCCACCATTCCATCTAAAGGCCTTTTCACAGTACACAGTTAAAGCACTTTGATTCCACATTAATTATCATGGTTCCATCCTACGGAATCCTGGGATTTGCAGGGGGTTTAGGGTGGGCTATTTAGAAGTTTCAGCCAGAGAGCTCTAATGCCTTCCCAAATTACAAACCCCAGGATTCTCCAGCATGTAGCCATGACAACTAAAGGGGAATCAAAGTGCTCTTATCTTGTAGTGTGGAGAGGCTCTGGGACCATAGAACTCCTGAAAAATCACAAGAGCCCAAGTAACAGTGGCTCTTCCAACATAACACCTATGTGGACTATGAGCGAAAACAAACAGTATGACTGATCAATACCTTTAATTGTCACCAAAAAAATAGTATCAGTACTCTTCATCATGCTAGGCATTACAGAACGTGGGATCGGGGAGAAATAGAAAAGTCTAAAAATCATCCTGAGCAGATGATAAAGCCACAGGAAATGTAGTTACACTAAAGTTCCAGGGGAGAAAATGAAAAGTGCAACCATGAGATAAGTAAACAGACAGTAGAGTCCTATTAAGGCTTATTCAGAAGTTAGTCCAATTGAATTCAATGGGATGCACTCCAGTATAAATGTGAATAGAATTGCAGCCAAACTAATCTAACCCATCTTCTTTAAAACAAATCAGGAGAGTTTTCCCCAGGCATCCTGGCCTCAATGAAAATATGGGGGAAAGTGGGATGGATAGTGATATCACAGACTACATAGAAGAAAGTGCAGAATGTAGTGCAAGTGTGGGCAAAGTGCAGCCAGTAGGCCACATACAACCCCTGGAGCTGTTTTTTACTCCCAGGGCCCCTGGGTTCAAATGTTTTTGCGTCCAAATGCCATCTGGGAGAACTCAGGAGGTGCGGGCATTTTGTCAATTAAGGCAAATTTGAAACAGGAAGTGATTTCCTCCCACTTCAAAAGGACCTCTACTAGAGCTAAATAGCCCAAGGTGAAAAAACTTGGTGAAAATGCTGCCGCCCTGCCATGCTCCCTAGAGGACAGAAGGTATGGAATGGAGAACAGACCCCAAGGTCTCCTGGGAAGCTAATGGAGTCCCCTAGCCTTCCACATTTGCCCACCCCTGGAGTAATGGTTGGAGTCTTGGACTCAGGAGATGGAGGTTCAATGGTTCCTCTTCATTCTAGAGAAAAGTGACTAGTGGGGTGCCATAGGGTTCTGTCCTCAGTCCAGTGCTCGTCAACACCTTTGTCAGTGACTTGGATGATGGAATAGAAGGCATGCTTATCAAATTGGCAGATGATACCAAATTAGGAGGGGTAATACTAATACCCCAGAGGACAGGATCAGAATTCAAAATGACCTTAAAAGATTAGAAAGTTGAGCCAAAACTAGCAGAATAAATTTCAACAGAGAGAAATGTAAGGTACTATACTGAGGCAGAAGAAAATGAAATGCATAGATATAGGATGGGTGGATGGGTGATACCTGTGGGGTCACATGGGATACATGTGAAAGGGATCTAGGAGGCTTAGTAGACCACAAATAAACATGAGTGAACAGTGTGATTAGGCATATAAAAACGCTAATACAACTCTGGGCTGCATCACTCTCTCTCTCTCTGGCTTTTCTTCGCAAACGAAGATTCAGGAAGGACTCATCCTGCGCTTTCTGCAAGCGCGCTGATGACTACAAAGGCCAATCCGAGATAAACAAGTCCGGTTGCAGAAAGCACAGCAGAAGGTTTCCTTGGGTGATGTTTCCGGGTTGTGAGTCTTTCTGCATTGTCGTTTCTCTTCAAGACTTGTTCGTCGTGAGTTCTCAAATAAGGCTGCAGCATTGTGGATAGTGCATCTCCATGCCTCCCGATATGAGGCTAGGGTGGAACATTGTTGGTGATCAATTTGGCCAAGCCTGAGATGTTGTTTCAGGGAGTCATTGTATCGCTTTTTTGGAGCGCCCCTCTTGCGCTGATCCGTGGTGAGTTTACCGTAGAGTAGTATTTTTGGGAAGCGATGGTCCTCCATCCTAGAAACGTGCCCTGCCCAGCGCAGCTGCGTTCTCAATATCATGGCCTCAATGCTGGTGATCCCTGCTTGCTCAAGGACAGCAACATTCATCACATAGTCAGTCCAGTGTATATTTAGGATTGTGCGTAGACAGCGCTGATGAAAGCGCTCGAGGAGTCGTAGGTGGTGGCGATAGGTGACCCATGTTTCAGATCCATAAAGGAGGATAGACAGTACGATGGCTCTATACACACTGATTTTTGTGCTTTGCCTCAGGTGTTTATTGCTCCAGACTCTTTTGTGAAGTCTTCCAAATGCACTATATGCCTTTGCTAATCTGTGATCGATCTCTTTGTCAATCTTGACATCTGAGGAGATGATGCTTCCCAGGTAGGTGAACTGCTGAACGGACTTGAGCACAGATTTGCCGATGGCAATGTGGGGATGGTGGTGTTCGTCCTGTAGTGCAGGCTGGTAAACAACTTCTGTTTTCTTCAGGTTGACTTCCAGCCCAAACAGCTCTGCAGCTGTTGCAAAGCAGGATGTTAGGCGCTGCAGAGCTGCTTCTGTGTGGGCAACAAGGGCACCATCATCGGCGAAGAGCAGCTCACGGACTAGATAGTTTAGAGTCTTAGTGTGAGCCCTCAGACGGCTTAAGTTAAACAAGCTACCATCAGTACAGTAACGTATATAGATGCCGTCGTCTTCTTCAAGCTCTGCCATAGCCCTTTGGAACATCATGCTAAAGAAGATTGTAAATAAAGTTGGTGCAAGAACTCAACCTTGCTTCACTCCATTGGTTATTAGAAAGGGCTCTGAAAGAGCATCGCCAATATCTAGATCAAGGGAAATAATAGTACCACTCTCTTAGACTTTGGTCAGATCTCACCTGGAATACTGTGTCCAGTTCTGGGAACCACAATTCAAGAAGGGTATTGACAAGCTGGAATGTCTCTAAAGGGAGGTGACCAAAATCGTAAAAAGCCTGGAAACCAGCCTATGGAGCTAGGAGTGTTTAGCCTGGAAAAGAGAAGGTTAATGGCCATGTTTAAATATTTGAAGGAATGTCATATTGAGGATGGAGCAAGCTTGTTTTCTTCTGCTCCGGAGACTAGGACACAGAGCAATAGATTCAAACTAAAGGAAAAGTGATGCCACCTAAACATTAGGAAGAACTTCCTGAAGATAAAGAGCTGTTGGACAATGGAATACACTACCTCAGAGTGCAGTGGAGTCTCCTTTTTTGGAGGTTTTTAAGCAGAGTCTGGATGGTCATTTGTGGGTACTTTGATTGTATATTCCTGCATGGCAGGGGTTGGACTGGATGGCCCTTGTGCTCTTTTCCAACTCTCATTCTGTAATTCAAAGTCCCTACTTAAGCACTGAAACTCATTGTGTGATGCTGGGCCAGTGATCCGTTCTCAGCCTAACACATCTCATTCATTCATGTTTTCCTTTATTTGACTTATCTCTCACCTTTCTCCCAGAACTTGTGACTCAAGACAGCTCACAGTATGACTAAAAGATAAGCACAAGCAGTAATTTCTAATGTTAAAACACAATCAAACAAGTTATAATATTGAAGCACATTTGAAGTTAAGACAGTTTTAAAAGTACATCAATTAAAACCATCATTTTAAAAATGGAAAATTAAAAAGTTGTAGCACTCACCTGTTAAACACTCTGTCTTTTAGAGTTAACTCAGTTTCTGAAAGCTCACCTGAACAGAAAAGCCATTGCCAAGTGGCCTGTCTTGGAAGGGAGTTCCTCAGCCTGGGAAAAGCCATTGAGAAGGCTGCCTCATAGTGTTGTTATGTGGATAAAAACAGAGAAAGAAGAGAACCATGCATGCTCTTCTTGAACTCATAAATATGAGAAACAACTTAAAAAATTTTTTATACATGTAAATGAATAAAGTCAACAAAACGTTGGCATGAAAAATGCAGAGCACAGCACAGAACCCAATACTCTATCTATGGGGATACTTTTGTTTCTAGAATGTTCTCTTTTGTGCTGCAAAGCAAAGAGGATGGGAAACCTGTTCTATATTGCCCTAAAAGGACAAATCCATACAACAGCATGGTTCAACATTTTAGACTCTCCCTTGCATTTGAAATTGGAATTGAGCATCCCTGCTTTGCATAGCCACCTTGGGAGGTTCTCTGTGGTCCTGAGATGCTCAACCGATGAGCAGAAACAGGAGCATGGGGCAAAGAAAGGTAGACCAATCACAGGGGTGCACCAAGTGACCTAATAGGGGAAGTAAACGTTCAAAGCTAGAGCCACAATGAGTCGGCTTCAGAGTGATGTTTTCTACAAATAGCTCTGAATAATTAACAGATTAGTAGAAAATGAAAGTCTTTTTCCAGCTAACTCACAAATATAAAAGGGGATTGATTTGTTGAATAAACTGAATAGCTTTCCCTGCCACACACGCATACCCAGCCCCAAGTCCCAGCTCCAAGACCCCAGTTTTTAGCCTGCATTCTCTGTGCAGCGTATGCGTGTGTGAAAAGAAGATTCTCTGAAGTGTTGTCTGACTATTCTTCTTTGGCTATTCAGTTGTTTTCCTAAAGTGAACCTAAGACCTTGGCGACTCGATGCCTGATTGACACAAGCTTTGGAACTAGAGCAGATCCTAGCTGTTGTCATCTTCTGTTTTAATGGGCTTTTGCAAAGCTAAAGGAACCCTGTTCCCTGCAGCTGGCATTTTCCCTCCATTAGGCAAAGTAACAGCCCAGTAATGCCTTGCTGATGAGCAATGGAGAGGGTGAAACACATATCTGTGTTGTTTTCATTTCATCTCAGGGATATAAGACCCAGAAGGCTTTGCAAGAATTGTTCCCATTGATGTACACAATTTATAAAACCCTTTGTCCACTTTTTTTCAAGACACTATGTGGTTTTATAGAGTGCATGTACTATTTCACATTGACTGAATGCTTTTGAAAGTTTGGGTTACTTTCAAAAATGCATCTTTTTGCCACAGGGTACTCATTGACAATCAAAGCCTAAAAATATTACTCTTTTGTTGGCTGGGGGTTTGTGGAAGTTGCAGTCCTAAAAAAAGACGTTCTAAGCTTTGTGTCAAACATGCATAACTAAAGGTACCTCATTTGTAAGGTACTTGATGTTTGCTTGGGAAAGAAGCATCTCGAACCACCACTTACCGTTGTTAAAGTATATTCCTTATGTTACAGTGTGACCCAAGAGTGCTTCTACAAGTTGCTTCTCTATCTCACAGTCTCTCCATGTCTTTCAGAGGGTGGGAAATGCCTTACATTGTGGCTGCTACACAGAAGCTGTAGGAAACATTTCCACATGGCATACACCACATGTAATAGTTGCCCTGTGTGAGAGAAAAACACCATGTGGATCTTCCCCCATTGTATAGAAAGTCTCCACTCCAGTGCCAGAAAATGAGGTGCAGACTTTTCCAGAGGGGCAAGCAGCAGGGTTGAACATTGCTCTATTGTTATGGTTGTTTGCCCACAAAGGCATTTACTCTAGCAGATTCCACACCAGGAGTCATAGAATCATAGACTTGGAAGAGACTACAAGGGCCATCTAATCCAGCCCCTGCCCTGCAGGAATACACAATCAAAGCACTCCTGACAGATGGCCAACCAGCCTCTGTTTAAACACCACCAAAGAAGGAGACTCCACTGCACTCCGAGGCAGTGCATTCCACTGTCGAACAGCTCTTACTGTCAGGAGGTTCTTCCTGATGTTTACGGTAGGTAAAATCTCTTTTCCTGGAGTTTGAGTCCATTCCTCCATGTCCTAGTTGCTGGAACAGCAGAAAACAAGCTTGCTCCATCCTCAGTATGACATCCCTTCAAATCTTTAAACATTGCTATCATGTCCCCTCTTAACCTTCTCTTCTCCAGGCTAAACATACCTAGCTCCATAAGCTGCTCCTCACGGGCATGGCTTCCATACCTTTTACCATTTTGGTTGCCCTCCTCTGGACACATTCCATCTTGTCAATATCCTTCTTCAATTGTGATGCCCAGAAGTGGACACAGTATTCCAGGTGAGGGCTGACTAAAGCAGAATAGAGTGGCATTATTACTTCCCTCGATCTAGACACTGTACTCCTCTTCATGGTCAAGCATGACAGCAGCTTTGTTAGAGCACCTTCTGTGTAGTTCAGTTACAGTATAGGTAAGTTATAGTATAGATTGTTTGAGGGTTGTGACATGAGCCACAAAGCAGCTTGTGTGATCTGCACCATGAATGATTTCCACGGATGGAGGAAAAAAGGATGGATGGCTTCAACATTTGGTACATAATGATGTGCATTCCATGTGCAGAATCTTCATTGTGGTATTGACAAGGTTGTTTTTCATTTGTGTTTAAAATAAATATTGTAATCTGAATAAATTGTAAAAACTTGCAATTATGTCTGTATGCTGTACAATGTATTTTGCTTTGGTAATCATAGAAACAGCACAACAAAGTTCCAGCTCCTTGGTACTGAAAGGGCTGCTCAGTCCTGCTTTGACTTTCAAGATTTCCTTAGACACTAACGAATACGTGCTCAAATGTATGTCTTCAGCTGTGAAAGTTAAAACCTACTTTATTCTTTAAATAAAAACTCAGGTCCTGACAAGTTGAATTCTGTTCCACCACTCCCTCAGATTTCCAAGTTCTGTTATTTCTATCTATCACTCTGTCTCTGTCTCTCTGTCATATGTAGTTAGTGGCATAAATGTGAGGCCACCATCCCTACCACTGCTATGCTCAGACCCTAGCCAGATATCTGAGGAAGAAAAATGAGTGGACAATGGGCACCAGTAACTGGGGCACTGTAAAAGGAGGGGGTGATTGATTGCTTGGAATCAGGATGATCAGGTGCGGCAGGGAACAGGAGGCAAACCATGTCTTTCTGTTGGAAGATACTGCTCAATGGAGCATTCTTTACACCCCCTTCTCCCAATTCATAGAATCACAGAGTTGGAAGAGACCACAAGGGCCATCCAGTCCATTTACTATTAGAGCAATGGGGCTTTTAGACAGTAAGAATTCCTTACATGCCTTTACCCTCTACATACTGTCCCTAGAGCTTTCCCCATTTGCTCAATCATCTAGTTGTAAGGCATGGTGATCAATATATCCAAGCAGCCACACTATGTGACCAGAGAACCTTCCAACTGTGTCTGCAACCACATAAGACTCCTCCCTCTTCTCCTCTCTCTTTCTCTCTCCTTCCTCCTTCAAGTTGGTGAGTGCCAGCTCTGCGGAGCTTCAACTTTACATGAAACTCCCCTCTAAGTAGCCAGGGCCTTGGCAATGTGTGTGTGTTGCATATACTTTTTAATGTAATTAGTAGCATTTTTTAGTTAAATAATTTGCCAGATCTATTCTCAGAGAGATACAAGAAGTTCCACATTTTCGCTTGTGATCTTTGCAGAGAGGATGCATCTACAATGTAGAGATAATGCAGTTTGGCATCACTTTAAGTGCTGTAGCTCCATCCTATGGAATCCTGGGATGTGCAATTTTACAAGGTCTTTAGACTTCTCTGCCACAAAGAGTGCTGGTGCCTCACAAAACTACAAATCCCTGGATCCTGTAGGATGGAGCCATGGCAGTTAAAATAGTGTCAAACTGCATCATTTCTACAGTTTAGATGTACCCTGAGTCTTAGCTAAACCAGTCTTCATCTTTCCCAGAAAAGGGGCTAACACCTGAGAACCTACCCCAATCCAACACTTTCTAGGCATGGAAAGCTACTAGGTAGCAAGCCAGCTCCTCAAATTAGGTGAACCCTTTTATCCTTTTCCAGACCTTAAGGATCGTTCAAAGCCATATCCCTCTACAAATAATGAATGGTGCTTCAAGAAGCCACACACTAACCAGAAACCTAGTGCTTTAAAATTTCTCAGCTACTCTATTGACACCTCAGTAGGTATGGGTAACAATTTTGCTCTAGTTGTTCCTTGAGGAGGATTCTTTAGAATTCATGATTTTTTTCCAAAAATGTGAAAGAAAAAAATTGTGATTTAAAGAACTGCAGTGTGGAAGAAAAAATAACTGACAGGTTTGTCTATCTTGTCCAAGCGCTTTTTGTACTTGACATTTGAAAAATTGGGTTTGAATCAACCATGGGCTCTTTCATACTGGTCTAAAGGACTGTGAGCTCTCACAGTTTAGCATCTTCATTTTTGCTACATATTGCCAGTTGATTTTGCTTCCACATCTACTCATTCACTGTCTTTTCCATTCATTTTAGTAGCTGTTAGTTGCTGCAGACAGTGATTTCTTGAATCTACATTAGAAGGTTTTTTTAAAGTGGGGATCATGGTTTGTTGGGATAGGGGTGGAAGTTGCAGTCCTACATCTTGAAATGGTTTCTATATTAGCTACATCTTGAAATGGTTTCTATATTAGCCTTTATTTTTATTGTTGTCATTTTTCTTAGAGTTGTAGTGTTATAGCATTTCATTGCAAAGGCACTATTTTACTATTTCACTGAGGTACTATGCTACTATAACTCTTAAAAAAAATAAATTAAAGGAGAAAGGTAGGGAGAAGAGGATGAAATAGAAATTACCTTTACCTTTAGCACTATCTATCCCAAAACCATCCAAGATGCAAACACTACAGCCTGCATCATTATATACATTACTGGGGAGTGACCAAAAAATACACCATGAACCACAACAATGAATAAGCATGTGCGTCTCAGTACTTTTTTGACTGGATGTCTCAGAATTTTTTTAAAAAAAATGGGGAGTAGGAATAAAAAGTGGCCGTTGTTGCTGGGAATTATCAGCAAATAGTGTGGCATAACAAAAATGGCATGTGGATTTTTTTGGGGGGGGGAATTAAAACCCTAAGAATTACAAATAGCATACACTCTAGACCATTTGTCCCATCTATTTTCTACCCCTATTTGTGGGGTTTAATTAGGGTGGTCCCATTTCTCTTTCTTAACAGGTTCCTTGTCTCTAACAGGTGCATGGAAGGCAGATACCAGACGGTCACTCCCATACTTTACAGGCTGTACCCACTGCATCTGGACAACATGAACGTTACAAATTCATGAGGAAACAGTTTTTAATGTGACTGAAAGAAACACCTTTTCAGAACTGGAAGTTTAAAACCTCTTTGTGTCTTAGAGTTGGTTTTCTGAACTGAAGCTACTAAGACAAAACAAATCAGTCTGAGCAAAAGACACAGTGGTGGATGGTCAGTGGGGGGCAATAAATCTATTTCTGGTTTTCTTCTGAACTTTAAAGGAGTTCTTCAAGGTGCTGAACCATATACCAAAACAAGTTCAGCACTTTCAATAGCTCCTTTAACATTCTGACTAAAACACAGAATGAATTAATTACCCATCTAATATGGAAGCCACCAGCCAAAAATGCAGGAGAAATAGCTAAGACCATCTCTTAGCTGTCTTCTGAAAATAGGTGTGTGGGTGTTAAGTACAGTTGTCTCTCTGTATCCATGGATTTAAGTATTCATGGCTTGAAAATATTCTTTAAAAATAATGATCCAAAAAGCAAGCTTTGATTTTGCCATCTTATGTAAGGGACACCATTTTGCTATGCCATTGCATATAATGGGACTTGAGTATTCATGGATTTTGGTATCCACAGGGGATCCTGGAACCAAACCCCAGCAAATATGAAGGGACAACTGTATATCATTTTCTATTTCTCTCCACTTTTCATTTTAGAATTCAAGATGCTGAAGGAACTATGTGTAAATACTTACTACACAGTTGTAGCAGTTTTGATACCACTTTAACTGTCATGGCTCTATCCTATGGAATACTCTAAGATATGGAAGGCAATCTGATACAATTCCTGATGTTTACTGTTACAGTATAGTAGATCTTAGTAGCAAACATAACATTTGATGACAAATGTTTGATGAAACATTAACAAGTATTTTGTATTGTCAATTTGTCTGAAAGATTGTATTTGTTAACAATAGACATTGCTAACCTGCTCTAAATGATTATATTTGTCATCAAATGTTACATTTGTCACTAAAAGCTACTATATTGTAACAGTAAACATCAGGAATTGTACTAGGTTGCCTTCTAGATCTTAGAATGTTATTCAGGGCTATCCTGAACTATTTTGTGGTCTATCCTATGGAACCTTGTAATTTGTAGGGTGGTGTGGTATTTAGAATTCTTTGCTGTTAGAGTGCTGTGGTACTATAGTTCAGGAGAGTGCAGTGGAGCTCTGTAGCAGAGAATTCTAATTATCTCACCAAACTATAAATCCAATCATTCCATAAGAATGAGACATGACAGTTAAAGAGATATCAAACTGCTAGAATATAGTCAGAGAGCTGTATTCCTTTATTCATTTCTGCTCCCATACAAATCAATGTGATGTAGCTGTGAGCTAAAGCTGAGGAGTCCTCCACTCAGAGGGTAGGCTGGAGCCATTCATTCTCAGCCTAACCCATCTTGCAGGGTTGTTATAAGGATAGGTGTGTGGAAGGTACATCTCACTTAACTCCTTGGACGAAAGACAGAATAAGAATGTCACAAATCAACAGCACACATAGTAATGTAAAATTATGTGTCTACAGCACTTGGGTGTGATTCTGTATTACCCATTGGTTTGAATCCGCACTTCAGCATTGAAATGCCCTCCTGAAAATGAATAAATAAAGTTTTGACAATATTGCAATTACTGGTCATTATTACTGTGTGGAATGTGACTTTGATGTCATTCAGCAAAGCCCATCATTAAGAGTGTCCAAGCCTCAAAGTGGTACTTTGCTTAGCTGTAGTATGAAGCAGAATGGAGTGGGATAAAAGGCCAAGCATGACGGCCCTCAAACACATACCCCTTTTTTGTTGTTGTTATTCACACTGAAGTGAGCTGAAACAAGAACTTTCATTCCACCTTAATGCCACATGAAGTTGGACAAAAACAGCATCTCCCCTACATAACTCACAATTCAAATGCCCATAAGATGTCCTTTTCTGACTGTTATATAGTTCAAGGAGGCAGAAAAGTACTCTGAAGAAGTTTTGTATGGGAACTTTAACTTCCTATCCCATTTGACTTTTGGTCTTTAAAATACGGGTCAAATCAATGAATTTAATGAAGGCCATTTAACACAAAAGCTTTGCCTTGCATTTTGACCCAGATAAAGACGAGTCAGTTTAGGTCAAAAAGCTTTAGCAAAACTTTAAGTGGTTAGTACACAAATGTGACAGAATGTTTAGAATCTCAGAGTCTTGCAAGTCCCATTGACAAGCCCTTAAAAGTATTTGAAATGGCTGCATGAATGAACTTTGGTAAGGTAGGCCCATTGTCTTCCATTGTCCCTTTCTCTTCATACGAAGACACCCCCCAAAAAAGAACAAGAGTCAATGAATGTATAATGCAGTCTCACTTTTTACTGAATTTCTTTGGACTTTTTTGTGGGCTGTTCACTCTATTTAAATTCCTCGCCACACATTAAAATCTCTGAAACCACTGTGACTGTTGAGTCACCCATGTCAGACAACAAACCCTTTAATTGTGCCAAGAAAACTATGGTGGGTTGGGACACACTTAGATTAATAGAAATGAAGATTTAAATTAGGGATCCTCTGCCTTTCTCATAAAGTGGATTTAAAAAACACAGATTCCACTGATACCAGGTTGCTTAGATACCATGAGGCTAGGCACTGTTGGCAAAACAAAAATTCAATGGGAAGATGAAATGCAAGATTCATATTCAGTGTTTAAATGACCACTTTCCATTCGGGCAACTTCATAGGAGTTTTTCCAACAGCATCAAATGGCAGCTAAAATAGCATAAAAGTCTGAAGCACAAATAGAAGAATTTGACTATTTCTGAGATGTTTCCCCCCCCCCTTCCTGTTTAAAAGTTCTGTCAGCTTTGGAGAAAGAATCCTCATTAGCATGACTAGCAATTTAATAAGGCTTCTGTGATCTTGGCAATAAATGTGATTTTTCTCTCCTCTTTTTGTTACAAAAAGCAACCTGCCAGGTCAAAGATTACATTGATCTTTTATTTATGTTTTGGAGAGACCACGCCAATGAACCACATGCCAATTTCACATGCGCTCATAGCTTGACAGTCTCAAACACTGTGCTTTTTTGAGGGTCTTTTCCCCCCAGTAATTCCCTATAGCTAGATTTTTATTGTATTTTACCCTTTTGTCTACTTTTTGTGTTTGAAAATTTTTTCCCCTTCATTCATTGACCGGCAATTTTCTGTCACCCATCTTTGACTTTTCTCCTTACATCTGCATTAAAGCTGTCATTTACTTCTGCGGCTCCCTTCTCCTGTCTCAATATTTGACAGGCAAAAGCCCTCGTCCGCTTTTATAGCTTTTTGTTCACATTATGACATAACCTGTGCAAAGTGGCAACAGCTCCCCAATCCCTGCATGTAAAATTTGCAACATTTTTTGAGACGGGTCAGTGCCCATTTTGGGGACCCTTTTCTTTATCTGAGGACCGTGTTAAAACTTTTTGCAGATGTGAGCCATTCAAGAGCAGTCCATGGCTGCATGCAGAGATGAGGGAAGAAGAAGAAAAGGCCTTCCTATTTTGCGATTGCCATAGTAACTCAAACATTGCCAGTGTGTTAGGGGTGTTTTGTGTTGTGTTTTGTGTTTTGTCATGGTGGGGGGGGGGCAAAGAGAAAAAGTTTGTTCACTAGGCCCAAGCCAGCACATTTGATTTCCTGTGCAATAAAGCCCTCTACTGGAGATCATAGCTTGGGTGACACAAGGTTACCAAGAAGACAGGGTGCTCGTTAGGTCTGAAATTAAAGCACTGTGGTTTAAAATAATACCCATTTGTATCCATTTTGTTCAACATAACAACAGCTGCTAGCCCTGGGCTGATGGGTTTGCCTTTTAAACCAAAGACTCATATGACATTTATGAATGAGGCAGACCCTATTCAATTTCACTTTGAATTCACAGTCATTATTTTGTGTTGCTTGGTTTTATTTTTTTCTTCTCTTTAGTCTCATGATGTCCAGTCTTGTGTATGCAGTCATAGACACACTTTTTGATGAGAAATAGTCTTGTCTGGCAAACTGATTCTAAGTAATTTGTGCTTGGCATTGGGGCTGGGGGAAAGAGAGAAAGAGAGAGAGAGAGAGAGAGAAAATTTACATTGCAACCCTCCAAATTTCCATGAGGTTATCTTCCTGCAACATCATCTTAATGCTGCAGTTGAGTGACTGCAAGGCCAGCTCTATCAACAGCATACCCTCCAACATGTCACCTATGAAAACCAAGATGCATGTGGCCAAGCCACATAAGAGTGTGGTCAAGATGGCAAAAGTTATAACTGAGGAAGAACACACAAACTAGAAGAGGTTGCAGCAGTTTGCTTTTGCCCAAGCGTACTGGGAAGGACAGGATTTCACCTTCTCCTCTCCTCTCCTACCTGCTAAGTTAACTGAGTACCAACTACTGTTGCCCTTTGAACTCAATTTGCATCAACTGTAGTGAGATGAGGCCAAACGGGGAAAGTGTGAGGAGGAGAGAGAAACTGGGACCATCTAAAAGCAGCTGGAAAAGTGAGACAATAGATTATCCCTGTCAAATTGGGACAGACGGAGGGTATAAGGTAGCATATTATGGTTGTCAGGAAAGGCCAGCAAATTGCTGCTTATTCACTTTGTTCTTCTTGTAATATTTATGGCCAGAAATGTGGAGGGGCAATTGTGGAACGTTCTCTCTCATACACCAAAATAACTTGACTGCCTTTGGGACTACACACCTTGATTTAAACAAGTAAGGAGGAGGCTCAGGCAGCAAAAAAGTCTTGAACCAGACCTAAACGCTCAAATAATAACTTTGGTAACTGTTGTCATTACCATGCCATGAAGACTATATGGAGTGGAGCCCAAAGTCAACCAAGCAAAGGACTTTCCACTCAAAGCAATTCACACATTTGCCATAGCTTCACCAGGTGTTGAGGAACCTAGTTCCATGTTAATGACATCACTCGTTTAAAGACCTATAAGGAAAATGAATCTAGAAATGTTCACCTCTTATAAGGACTGATCCAAGGTATTTTTTCTAAGAGGTTGTAACATGTAAAATGTTCCGCCCTGGCCTCACATTGGGAGGCATGGAGACTCACTATCCACAATGATGCAGCCTTATTTGAGAACTCACGCCGAACAAGTCTTGAAGAGAAATGACAACACAGAAAGAATCACAACCTGGAAACATCACTCAAGGAGACCTTCTGCTGTGCTTTCTGCAACCGGACTTGTTTATCTCACATTGGCCTTTTTAGTCATCAGTGCGCTTGCAGAAAACACAAGATGAGTCCTTCCTGAATCTTCGTTTGTGAAGAAAAGCCAGAGAGAGAGAGAATAAAAGTTACTTTTGGACAACAATATCCAGAATCAGCCAAAATGCAATTGACGATTTTATCTGTTGGATTCTGGGAGTTGTGCTGCAGAAAAATATGATTTTTCCAAGTTCTGATTTTGCTGTCTGAGGCAGGACCCATTTCCTTAAAATCAAGGTGTGTAGTACTCAAGGCCAGCCACATTTATTTGGGTACCTGGGATGCATAATCCCACAAATCTGATACTTGAACACACACTGCTCCCTATATTTACATGCCTAAGGATTAAGATATGTTGGAGAGACCCTCCTTTGTGTCCTACCAGTGGATGCAATAAGATGGGGAAGGTCATGGGACAATGTCTTTTGTACTGTAACACTCACTTGTGGAATGCCTCCCACTGGAGACCCAACTGGCACCAACATTGGCTTTTTTTCAGCACCAGGTCAGAACATGGCTTTTTACTAAAGCCTTTGGCATCTAATATATTTTAAAGCCTGGCTTTTAAAAATTCTTTTAGCCTTTTTAAGCTTCTTTAGCTTGTTGAGTTAATGTTTTTATCTTGTTTAAATTATTCATTGATTTTCATTTGGAATTGTCTAAATTCTTCATGTTGTTTTATCTGTTTGCTGTCCTAAGATCTCACATTAAAAGGGAAGAGTAAAAAAAGTAATTAATAATAAATAAATACATTCCTCTCCCTGGCAGCAAAAATACAACAATTGTTTCCCCCTTTGCGGCACCTCGAAACTGCTACCTGAGGCAACCGTATCATTCTGCCTAACAGCAGGGTTGGTCCTCTCTCTTCTCCGGTTCAAACATGTAATCAAGCTCCAATCATGCTATCGATCCATCTGGTAAGCAAGTGTGCATATACAGCTTTTCATTACTGTGAAAAAGAATCTGTGGATCTGGAACAACCATAGTAGTCAACTCCTATGTCAATGGGTCAATGAGTCCATTTTAGATTTTCACCAGGATGTTAAAGAGACTATCAAATGTGCTGAACCTTATCCCCTAAATAGGTAGGGCACTTTGGAAACCCTATTAAAGTCCAGACTAGAACCTGGAATAGATCACTGTTTCACCAGCTACAATCATGGACATCTTTCATTAACAAGCATAAGCTTCACTCTTGTAAATATTTTGAGATTACAGCTCACGTGTACCTAAACAAGGAACAGAAAGTCATTTTGTCCATGCTCTGTGACTGACTCAGCTGGGGCAGTCATCAATCGTTGTATTATTTCTGCATGGAACACTGGGTACCCCTGTTCAAGAAAGATATTGACAAGCTGGAACATGTCCAGAGAAGGAGGGCCAAGATGATCAAAGGTCTGGAGACCAAGCCCTATAAAGAATGACTTAAGGAGCTGAGTATGTTTAGCTAGGAGAAGAGAAGACTGAAAAGTGACATGATAGCTATCTTTAAATGTCTGAAGGGATGTCATGTAGAAGATGGAGAATGTTTGTTTTCTGCTGCTCCAGAGACTAGAACATGAACCAATGGCTTCAAATTACAAGAAAAGAGATTCCACCTAAACACTAGGAAGATTTTTTTTTTTTTTTTTTTTTTTTTTTTACTGTAAGAACTGTTTGACAGTGGAATAGACTGCCTTGGACCACAGCTCCCATCATCTCCTTGCTCTCAGTATCTCATGATGGCTGGGAGCCTCTGGGAGTTGCAGTCCAAAAAAGTAACTTTTCCAGTCTCTGGAAGACACATTCACATATGTTTCATCTTTTGTCATTCATCAGAGATTGAATTTAACTCAGAATCTTAATCCAAATAAACAGGTTTCACAGTTTAAGCATATTTACAGGAAAATAATGATTCTGTGGGGTTTTTTGAACAGCAGTTTTAGCCAGTAGTCCAAAATGATGGCTTACACACACACACATACACACACACACACACACACAATGGTGGCTGGTGGCTCCCATGTCAGTGGAATAGTGAATTTGCTCTGGGTTTTAGTTTGAACTTTAAAGCAGCTGCCTGTCCTGAACTCACCGTGGCAAGTGCTTGAGGAGCAACAGGGGAAGAATGCAGCAACAACTGGGTGAGAGGTGCAGTTGTAGCCTGCAGCCGATTGTCCACAATACAAACAAGAAAAGTCCAAAGCCAGTCCAAAAGTCAGTCACCAATAATCCATACCGTTTGCAAGAGTAGTCAAAAGCCATGCCAGAGTTCAGTTACTAAGAGTTCATATCAGGTGCCAGGGAAATCAAAGCCAGTCCAGAAGTTAGTAGAGTCAGGACCTTGGTCCAAGTCTGTGGTCAGCAAAGGGTTAAAGCAGCAGTCCAGAAGTCTGTTCAAAGGCAGGGTAAGCAAGAATCCAAGAGGAGTGCAACAGCTCGAGATAAGCAGTTGTTGGCTCTGAAATTCAAAGGGAAGCCATGGCTGAATTTATAGCCAGAGTTTAAATTCAGGGCCAGTGGATCTAATTAACCAGGGAGAAAGTCAGTGTTTGGTATTTAAACAGCAGTGTAACCTGCGGAGCTTCTCCCTCCTATGCTCAGAGAAGGGAGGGGCATGGTGACTGGCTATTTGTTCTTTTGAGTAAGGTACATCTGCTTCCAGCTGTATCTTCAGGCTGAGCCAAGCTGTCTTTTCTGCTTCTTCAGACTCAGCCATACTTTCCCCCGCCTCCTCTGTATTCTCTGCTTCCTCCTCCAAGTCCTCAGCCAGGGGATTCATGACACTGTCCACAGTGCTTAACTATATCCCACAAATAGGTTCAGCACCTCAGATAGTTCCTTGAAAGTTCCTACCAAAACCCAGAGAAGATTTAGCATCCCACTGGAATGGGAGCCACTAGCTGCCACTGGATACATCATGCATTGGGTTCAGTGGATAAAACTCCCCACGAATACTGTTTTTGACTCTACTGAGTTGGCAACTGAACATAAAAGATGAGCATAAGTTGTCTGAAATGTAGAACATTTTATATCTCCTCTAAAGCAAAAGGAATCTCTCTCTCTCTCTCTCTGGCTTTTCTTCACAAACAAAGATTCAGGAAGGACTCATCCCATGCTTTCTGCAAGCGCGCTGATGACTGAAAAGGCCAATCTGAAATAAAAATATCTGGTTGCAGAAAGCACAGCAGAATGTATCCTTGGGTGATGATTCTGGGTTGTGATTCTTTCTGTGTTGTCGTTTCTCGTCAAGACCTGTTCGGCGTGATTCCTCAAATAAGTCTGCAGCATTGTGGATAGCGCATCTCCATGCCTCCTGATGTGAGGCCATGGCGGATCATTATTGGTGATCAATTTGGCCGAGCCCGAGATGTTGTTTCACAGAGTCCTTGTATCGCTTTCTTGGAGTGCTCTTCTTAACGCTGACCCATGGTGAGTTCACCTAGAGTACTATTTTTGGGAGCGATGGTCCTCCATGCTAGAAATGTTCCCTGCCCAGCGCAGCTGTGTTCTCAGTATCATAGCCTCAATGCTGGTGATCCCTGCTTGCTCAAGGACAACAACATTCGTCACATAGTCAGTCCAGTGTATATTTAGGATTGTGCATATACAGTGCTGATGAAAGCGCTCGAGGAGTCGTAGGTGGTGCCAATAGGTGACCCATGTTTCAGACCCGTAAAGGTGAATAGACAGTACAATGGCTCTATACACATTGAATTTTGTGCTTCGCCTCAGATCTTTGTTACTCCAGACTTTTTTGTAAAGTCTTCCAAATGCGCTATATGCTTTTGCTAATCTGTGACTGATCTCTTTGTCAATCTTGGCATCTGAGGAGATGATGCTTCCCAGGTAGGTGAACTGCTGAATGGACTTAAGCATAGATTTGCCGACGGCAATGTGGGGATGATGGTGTTCATCCTGTGATGCAGGCTGGTAAAGAACTTCTGTTTTCTTCAGGTTATAGATGCCGTCGTCTTCTTTGAGCTCTGCCGTAGCCCTTTGGAGCATCATGCTGAAGAAGATTGTAAATAAAGTTGGAGCAAGAACACAACCTTGCTTCACTCCATTAGTTATTAGAAAGGGCTCTGAACGAGCATTGCCATATCTGACTTCACTGTGCTGGCCCTCATGTAGCAAGATAATCATTTTAAGGAATTTGGGGGGACATCCTAGTCTTTCCAGGATCTGCCACAGACCTTTTCTACTTACAGTGTCAAAGGCTTTGGTGAGGTCGACAAATGTTACATAGAGACCCTTGTTCTGCTCCCTACATTTTTCTTGCAGTTGCCTAAGGGCAAATACCATGTCTGTAGTACTCCTATTGGCTCTGAAGCCACATTGGCTTTCAGGGAGAAGTTCTTCTGCAATAGCAGGAACTAATCTGTTCAGGAGTATCCTTGCAAGGATTTTTCCAGCAATAGAGAGCAGTGTTATGCCTCGATAGTTTGAGCAATCGGATTTTGCTCCTTTTTTCTTGTACAGGGTGATAATGACTGCATCTCGGAGGTCTGATGGCAGTTCCCCTTTTTCCCAGCAATTCACAAGGAATTCATGGAATTTTTCGTGGAGTACATGACCTCTGTGTTTCCAAACTTCAGGTGGGATTCCATCAATCCCAGCTGCCTTGCCGTTTTTCATCTGCTGTATGGCCTTAAGGGTCTCTTCCAAAGTGGGAGCTATGTCTAATTCATTTTTCATCGGTTTTTGTATCATATATTGGATAGTTGAGGCTTGGACTACTCGGTTGGCGCTAAAGAGACTTTGAAAATGTTCAGCCCAACGATTTAGGATCGAGGCTTTATCAGTAATTAATGTTTGACCATCTGTACTGTATAAGGAGCTTTGGACCTGATAAGTAGGTCCAAACACTGCTTTAAGAGCTTTGTAAAATCCTCTATGATCACCCAGATCTGCACAGAGTTGTGTCTTTTCTGCTATATTGATCCACCACTTGTTCTCCATGTCTCGGAGTTTTTGTTGAAGTTTACTACATGTGAGATGGAAAGCTGCTTTTCTTACATGGCAAGTTGGCTGGGCAAGGTATTCCTGGTGAGCAGTTCTCTTCTTTGCCAACAGCTCCTGGATCTCTTGGTTGTTTTCATGAAACCAGTCTTGATTTTTCTTATGGGAGAAACTGAGGGATTCTTCCACAGACTGGAGGATACTGTTTTTGATATGTTGCCAAAGCACTGTAGGAGAAGGATCTGTAGGGTGGTCTTCAAGTTTTGTTTGCAGATTTGCCTGGAAGTTGTTTCTCATGGTAGCTTGTTGAAGATTGTTGACTTGGAGTCTCCTCTTTAAGATGCCACCCCTCTTAGGTTTGAGCTTAAGATGAAGATTTAATTTACTTCTTACGAGGGGATGATCTGTTTGGCATTCTGCACTGGGCATCACTTGAGTATGACAGACATCGCGAATGTTTCTCTGGCAGACTAGAGCATAGTCAATGAGGTGCCAGTGTTTGGATTGAGGATACATCCAGGTTGTCTTCAAGCTATCTTTCTGCTGAAAGACAGTGTTTGTAATAGTCACCTGTTGTTCTGCACAGAACTCTAGCAAGAGGCGTCCGTTATCATTGCAATTTCCAACACCATGCTTGCCTAAGACACCTTTCCAGGCTTCGGAGTTCTTTCCCACTCTGGCATTGAAATCACCAAGGATAATAATTTTATCTTTTACAGGGACCTTTTGTATGAAGTGGCATAGGTCTGTGTAGAATTTGTCTTTCTCAACAGGGTCGGCTTGCATAGTTGGGGCATATATACTGAAGAGAACATGTGGGAGGCGTAAGGAAATAATGCGATCAGAGTGTCCTATTGGCAAGGTTTTGAGTTTGGAGGCAATGGAGTTTTTAATCATAAAGCCTACTCCTGAAAGATGTTTTTCAGTTTTAGGTTTGCCAGACCAGTAAAGTGTATAGCCAGCACCCTGTTCTTTAAGGCTGCCTTCCTCATGGAGACGAACTTCACTAAGAGCAGCAATGTCAATGTTAAGTTGTGATCATTCATAGGCTATTAGAGCAGAATGATGCTCAGGCCATCCACTATTTGCAGAGTCTTCCATGGTTCTGATGTTCCAGCATGCAAGCGTCAGTTAATTTACACCTTTGGGGGCCGGTGTGTGCCTTTGTTTCTCTGCCTTTGTTCGACCACATCAGAAGATGCCCGTTGGCTGTGGCTAGCCAACCAGGTAGATGGGGATGAGCTTTCATTAGGCCACCTTTTCTAGGCCCCTCTCCATATGGAGCAAGCACTGCTCTCCTTAAAGAAGGCTGCTTGGTCATTCAGGATGTTGCCGAACAAGACTGTCATCTCCCGGGTCAGCCTCAAGCGACCAAAGTCCTGAACCGCCTGCATGCAGGGTTGGGTCTGCAGTTTCCAGTGCATCTTTACACCTGCTGTTTCGTCCCTCACCTATCGCTATAGGGCTTTTTCGGAATTGGATTTATACTTTGAGACTGTGCAATGGATTTTTCTGGTGGAGCACAGCGTGCACAGAACTGGCCTCACGCTTTAAACCAAAGGTTCATCTGCTGTGGCCTTGCAAGCATGGACGGTAGCAACGAGGCCCTTGGGTCGTAGGTTTGATTAGAGTTTCCTTCTCTTAGGTAGTTGACCTTACAGGGTTGAACGGGCACCATCTGCCCAGGTTTGGAATTAGTTTTCCTTCTCCTAGGATGGTTGCCATAAGGCTAGGGAGCCCATCCTGCCCTTTGACGCTCTTTGTCAGACCCTTCGGTTTTGACCTGTCTGGCATGGGAGGCCCTACCAGTGGCTATTATGCCACTTCCAGCATAGCTCAAAACTTCATTAGGGTATGCAAGCCTCTCCCCCATGACAAGCTTTTTATCTCCTCTAAAGCAAAAGGAATATATTTTATTTCATTTAGGACAATAGATTCTACTTTAGCAACCAAATTTAAAATGATTATGAATATGACATATTCTGAATATTGATGGGGCAGACTTGGAACTGGGCACTAGAAAATATAATTGGATCTGGAGAAGAATTTTATAGGGAAATTGGAAAGCTGATTTTAGTAAACTTGGGGGAATTGTGGGTGTGATCCTGTGCTCAGGAGTACTAAAAAAGAAGGGAGTTCATGAGGGATGGAAGTTTCTTAAAAGTAAGATATTGCAGGCACAACTTCAAACAGTTCCAATGAGGAGGAAAAACAGGAGGTGCCTAAAGAAACCAAGATGGATGTTGAAAGAACTCTCAACTGAGCTTTAAACTGTGCTGTGATTTAAAAGAGACGTGTACAAGAATTGGAAAAAGGGGGACATTCAAATGAATAGCCAGCACATGTAGGGAGAAAGACAGAAAAGCAAAAGCGCAGAATGAGCTCAGGCTTGCTAGAGAGGTTAGAAACAATAAAAAGGGCTTTTTTGGTTATGTCTGTAAAAAAAGGAAGAACAAGGAAATGGTAGGGGCACTGTATGGAGAAGATGGAGAAATGCTAACAGGGGACAGAGAATAGGTAGAACTACTCAACACCTTCTTTGCCTCAGTCTTCTCTCAGAAGGAAAACAGTGTTCAATGAGGGGAAATGGAGCAGATGATGCAGTAGGGGAAATGCAGCACAGAATTGGTAAAGAGGTAGTACAGGATTACCTGGCTAGTATAAATGGATTCAAGTCTCCGGGGCCAGATGAACTACATCCAAGGATATTTAAAAAAAACTGTCGGAAGTAATCTCAGAACCACTGTCAATAATCTTTGAGAAATCCTGGAGAACAAGAGAAGTCCCAGAAGACTGGAGGAAGGCAAATGTTGCCCCCATCTTCAAAGGCAGGGAGGGAAAGTACCCAAATAATTATCTTTTAGTCAGCCTGACATCAATACCAGAAAAAATTTAGAGCAGATCATTAAACAGACAGTCTGTAAGCACTTAGAAAGGAATGCCGTGATCACTACAAGTCAACATGGGTTTCTCAAAAATAAGTCATGCTAGACTGTTTGTTTGTTTGTTTGTTTGTTTGTTTGTTTGATAGAGTTACAAACCTGGTAGATAAATGGAATGCTGTGGATGTAGTGTATCTTGATTTCAATAAGTCCTTTGACAAAGTCCCCCACTATATTCTTGCAATTAAACTAGTAAAATGTGGGTTAGACCAGTGGTTCTTAACCTGTGGCCCAGGGACCCCCAGAGGTCTACAATGTCCTCACAGGGAGTCCGTGAAGGCTGCTTGGCTCACCTCCTCCCTGCTGTGTAGTGGCCATGTGGCAGAAGCCAAGGTAAAGGCTGGCTGGCTGGCTTGGCCTGTACATTGCCATTCAATCTGCTCCAACGGTACTACACTGAGGCAGAAAAAACACACAGATATAGGACAGGAGATACCTGTGAAATCACATGGGATACATGTTAAAGGGATCTAGACTTAGTAGACCACAAGTTGAACATGAGTGAAAGTGTGATGTGGCAGCTAAAAAAAGCAAGTGATTCTTCCTCAATAGAAGTGTAGTGTCTAGATTGAGGGATGTAATTGAACCACTCTATTCTGTTTTGGTCAGACCTTCCCTGGAATACCACAGTCACTTTTCTCCAGGACGAGTCCAGCACTCTAACTATTACTCCAGGGGTGGGCAACTGTGGAAGACTAAGGGACAGCATTAACCCCCCAGGAGACTTTGATGGGTCATTCTCCACACCTCCTATCCTCTGGGAAACATGGGTGGCATTCCCACCATGTTTTTAGGCCTCTCTTGGGCCATTTTAGGTCCAGTAGAGGCCTTTTTGAAGTGAGCAGAAATTACTTCCTGTTCACTTCCTTTTTTTAAAAAAAAAAAAAAAGTAAAGGCCTCTTCTGGGCCTAAATTTGCAAAATGCCTCCACCCCACCCCAGAGGGCAAAAATGTTTGATCCTTCTGAGGGATCCTGGGGGCTACAAAAATAGCCCTGGAGGTTGTATGCAGCCTACTGGCTGCACTTTGCCCACCTTTGCTCTGCATACTACATCTTCCTGTATGTAGTTTGAGACATCATTATCCATCCTGCTTTTCCCCATATTTTCATTGAGACCAGGACACCTGGGGAAACTCTCCTGGTTTGTTTTAAAGAAGCTGGGTAAGATTTGTTTGCCTGCAATTCTATCCCCATTTATACTGGAGTGTATCCCACTGAATTCAATTGGACTAACTTCTGAATAAGCCTTTATAGGACTCTACTGTGTGTTTAATTGTCTCATGGTTGCACTTTTTAGTCTCCTCTCTTCAACCTATGCTCAGGCAGTGAGTGAAATTGTTTCATAACTGGCAAGATACATTATCCAGGGCAGTAGTTCTTAACCTTAGATCCCAGATGTTGTTCAGGCAGCCTGAGGCAATGATTGGAGTAATGGATGCTGTAGTCCAACAAGAATTAAGGACACCGTCTTTATTAAATGACAATTATAAGAAGGGCTCTCTCCCTCTGGCTTTTCTTCACAAACGAAGATTCAGGAAGGATTCATCCCGCGCTTTCTGCAACCGCGCTGATGACTAAAAAGGCCAATCCGAGATTAACAAGTCTAGTTGCAGAAAGCAGAGCAGAAGGTCTCCTTGGGTGATGTTTCTGGGTTGTGATTCTTTCTGCGTTGTCATTTCTCTTCAAGACTTGTTTGGCGTGAGTTCTCAAATAAGGCTGCAGCATTGTGGATAGTGCATCTCCATGCCTCCCGATGTGAGGCCAGGGCGGACCATTGTTGGTGATCAATTTGGCCAAGCCTGAGATGTTGCTTCAGGGAGTCCTTGTATTGCTTTTTTGGAGCGCCCCTCTTACGCTGACCCGTGGCGAGTTCACCGTAGAGTACTATTTTTGGGAGGCGATGGTCCTCCATCCTAGAAATGTGCCCTGCTCAGTGCAGCTGTGTTCTCAATATCATGGCCTCAATGCTGGTGATCCCTACTTGCTCAAGGACAGTAACATTACACCTTTAATTACACCAACATGTGACAAAAGTTTCACATGTTACTCTGAACATGTGTTTGTATTGTAGGTGCACATGTTCAAATGTTTGTAAGGATCTGAATTTGTATCCAGTTACAAAAAGCTGCTTTGGTTTCCACGTGGGAGAAAAGTAGGATAAGAAAGAACAAATGAGCCTCTTAAAACCAGAGTACAGATTAAGTGGACAGTATAGCTGTACCTTGGTAGAATGAAAAGCATGAATGTAATTGATAAACACATTTTTACTTTATTGAAGCTGTTATCTGTACCCCTCTACAGCTTGCATGGAGCACAACTGCTACTATCCCTAAAGGACTGCCACAGGAAATTATGAGAATATCTTGAGTGCGTATAGTAGACAGTTCTGAAAGAAAGTGGAAGATGTGAGAAAAGATAGAGACTGAGATGAACATAGGGAAAATGAAAATCAAAAAAACTAAATTTAAAGCACAGACTGCAGTTACCCTCAACACATCCTTTATGTAGCAGCAACTTGGGGCCAGGGAGTGGTAGGATGTGGTCTAGGTCTGCATTGAAGCCCACATCTTCAGGCCTTAGCAAATACCTGATTTATTGGACTCAGGCTTGGCCAAATTGATCACCAACAATGGTCCGCCTTGGCCTCACATCGGCAGGCATGGAGACACACTATCCACAATGCTACAGCCTTATTTGAGAACTCACGCCGAACAAGTCTTGAAGAGAAATGGCAACGCAGAAAGAATCACAACCCGGTAACATCACCCGAGGAAACCTTCTGCTGTGCTTTCTGCAACCAGACTTGTCTATCTCGGATTGGCCTTTTTAGTCATCAGCGCGCTTGCAGAAAATGCAGGATGAGTCCTTCCTGAATCTTCGTTTGCGAAGAAAAGCCAGAGAGAGAGAGAGAGATCTTGTTCTGTATTGTTTTGCTTGAGACTTACATTGTGTAGTTATCTTGAATTTCCCTATTGTTTTTTCCACTCATGTCTTCTCAATAAATAAATTGCTATCTGAATATATCTTTGACTTTCATTCACATTTGTATTCCATTTTCAAAATGTAAATGTAAGTAGAAAATACTCTACTCAACAAAATAACTTACTGTATAGTTTTAATTGCTTAAGCATAAATAATAACTTTCTAGGCAGTGCAGTCTTCTGCAAGCCCCACTGAGCATGCCAGGATTTATCCCTGCATAGGGTAGCTGCAGTCCTTTCATGAATAACTGCATATACTGTGTATATAACTGCATATATATATGCAGACCCCAGCATCCCTTAATTCTACTATTTGTCAACCAAAAAGCTTAAAAACCCAGAAACCTTGTGTGAATAACTGTACCAGGGTAAAAATAAGCAATTTTAGTACAATGGACGTGTGTTGAATGTTACATGGGAACAACAATGTCTGTGTACAGATCAACCATCTATTGTTGTGTACCTTCAAATCATTTCCAAGTTATGGTGATCCTAAGGTGACCCTATCACAGGGTTTTCTTGGCAAGATTTGTTCGAAGAGGGTTTGCCATTGCCTTCCTCTGAGGCTGACAGAATGTGACTTGCCCAAGGTCACTCAGTGGGGTTTTCTTGACCAAGCCAGGATTTGAACTCTGGTCTCTAGAATCATAGTCAAGTGTTCAAACCACTACACCATGCTGGCTCTAACCATCAACTATCTACCTGTGTTGAATGTACAGACAGCAGCTGTGTTGAATATAGCATGTGAATACCCCTAAGGTTAATCCTTGCTCAACAGCAAGCAACACCTTAATATTAAACACATTGGTTTGGATCCAGATTTGGTCATGCTTAGTACAGGGACTCAGTAAAATCAATGGAGCCTAAGAGTATATCTATACTATTTATAGCAATCTGATACCACTTTAACTCTGTGGCTCCCAAGTATTAGCATTTGAAGTTGGAGAGATCATGATGAAAATTCTCTATCAGACAACTCTAGTACACTCCTTGAATTATAGCAGACTGTATATATAGTGTATTTACCTCACCAAACTACAAATTCCAGGATTCTTTAGGATGGAGCCATGATAGTTGACATGAAGTCAGACTGCCATACCTCTAGTGAAGATACACTCTCCAGTACTTGTGACAGAATTAAATTTTATGGATTTCAGCAGATCTACTCAAAGTGTGACTAAATCAGGTCTGGTCCTATCATTGCAAAGTAAGAATGAATAAGCCACCTTGGGCAGGATATGTCATAAACGGGCAGCAAAGTATTTACTTTGTCATTATTATGTTTTTACAGCCAGGGAGGGAGAGAGACACTTGTGGGGTTTTCTGCTTCATATGTTATGTGCCTTCAAATCTTTTTTTACTTATGGCTACCCTAAGGTGAACCTATCATAGGGTTTTCTTGGCAAGATTTGTCCAGAGGGGGTTTGTTATTGCCTTCCTCTGAGGCTGAAAGAGTGTGACTTGCCCAAGGTCACTCAACAGGGTTTTCATAGCCAAGTGAGGATTCAAAACCTGATCTCCAGAGTCCTAGTCCAACACTCAGATGACTACACCATGCTGGCTCGCTTTCATACCAGAATAAATTGGCTGGCTTTAGGTATTTTATGTTTCAATGGGGGGGGGGAGAGGGTGCTCTTTGCTGTTCTGCCTCAGGCAACAAAATATCTTAAGCTGGCCCCTGACTAAGTCTACCTTGGGCAAGTCACTTGTAATTTGAATGTCTTCAGCACCAAAATCAATGCATTAAGTGTGTCCAGAAGCTGAGTGTAACACTGAAAAGCTGAACAAATGAAGTTTGTAGCAACTGTGGAGTGGGGAAGAATGACAAACTACAAATAGCAGAGCTTATTTTGTGCCTATGGAATGGGTGGGTGGGGGTGTAGATTTGGTAATTTGCAATAGATCCAAAGGAGTTTAAAACCTTGTGGAGAAATGGTATAATCTTTATTCTCTCCACTACCATCAAAACTGAGTTCTGTGTTTAAACTGGATTGTATTGGCACCTGCACTGTGAGTAGGGTGCTGGGATGGACTTCCTTTGTCACTTATAATGGCTCATCATTATTGTTCTAACATGCTTTTAAAAAGAAAAGAAGTGGCGGGAGTGGGGGGAGGAACCCACCAAACCTTAATCTTCCCCTTGGTGCCAATGACAGTTACAATGGTGAGATAGTTTGTTTTTCTCCCCCCACTTCTTCTCTTACTCTCTCCCTTAACCTCCTATTGTCCCCCTCACCACAATACTGGGTCATGGCACGGCTGGTAACGGGGCAGTTTCTTGTACTGTACTGCCCTTTGCTTGATTGTTTAAATCTTTCTTATTCAACTGTTTCTGAAGATTTACATTTTTAATGGCTCATTTATGTAATCCCATAAATAGAGTGGCAGAAAAAGCATCCCACACACAAATGAGCGAATTGAGGTGCCTGTGGGGGAAAAAAAAAGCTGCTTGCGCAGGTCACTGGGGGTCTCAGCTGTGCAGGCCTTGATTGGTATCAACCCTCCTAGCCCCTGTGGCAACAGACTTAAGACCACCCAGTCAGGCACCAATGGTGCATTACCAAGGAAGAGGAGGACGGTCCCTCTATAGTCCCATCTTTCCTATTTATAGAGTTCGCCCAAGAAGACTCATTTACCTTATTGCTTTGACAGCTGCACGTCTCCTTCCAAAAAAAGGGGGGAAAGTTGCCATGATTAGCTTGCCTTTCTGCTAGCAAGCAGCTGATGTTGTCAGGGTTTCACTGACAACACCCCCCCTGCCGTTTCTGCCCTCCCTGTTCCTTAACAGTGTGTTCCTAAGACCTATATATTCCCTTTTAAAGAGTCTGTGAATTCAACCACCTGCCCTGAAGATTCTGCATGACATCCTAGGCAGTCAAATAAAAACTAAATGTATTTGATGATGACCCCACTTTCCATTCTGCTCGCAACCTCTTCCTGCTTTTTCCCTAAATACAAAGCGTTGGAGACGAAGAAATAAAGAATTATATTTTATAAGGGATTGCATGTGAGAGTGACAAATGGCAACTTGATGAAGATACTTTACCTTTAATTACTTCTTCCATTTACAACGCAGCCATGCCTCTGCTTCAGACAGTAACCGTTTTGTTCTGCACATTTACCTTTGTGAATCTTAATACTAGTCAGTCTGTATCTCAAAACATGCCAAAATTGAACGCAAAGCCTTCGGCAACAAGCTTTGATGACTGACTGAATCTATATTGCAGAACACACTTAAAAGTTATGGCATGTGGCAATCACGAATAAGCTTCTCACACTCATTTGTGTTAGTACAATCTTGAAGGTGTACTCTGGGTTATAGTGACTGTGGATTACAACTATATATAGTGTTAGACACCGCCCAATTCCATGAATGTGGGGGCATTATATAGTTGTTTTGTTTACTTTGATTAAAGGAGCACTGGAGATGGACAGCATAATCCTACATTTAGATTTTGAGTGCTCTGATAATGAAGTCTCCAACCCATCCTAAACCCTTCCAGGTTCACAGCAGCATATCAGAAATGAGAAAGAGGTCAGGTTTGCCAACTGCATGGTATGGTTGGCCAGCTCCATGACATGGTCCTCAAAGTGTGATTTGAGACTGGGAATTCCCAAAAGCTTCAGTCAGCATGGTGAACTATAAAGGGTTGTAGAAAACATAATCCAAAATATCTGGAGGACCAGAGATGCCTCACCCATATAGACTGTACCTTAGAAAAAGCTGGGCATTGGAAGTGAAAGCAAGGACGCTGGCAAGCTTAGTTGCACTGGCATTCTGGAGGCCAGAACCTAGGTACTTTAAGGACTACATTTCCCCATGAGTACTTCCATCTCAGGTCCTGCTTTTGGGACCCCATTCCACTCAGACTGAAGTTCAGTGGATGGGAATGACAAGCAGGTTCATCAACAGTTTAAAATCCTACATGCTACAGTTTGAGATGAATTCACAAAACTCCAAAGGCTTCAATATGACGTTTTTAACTTTATGCTAGAATGAAACCAACAACAGTGCCAACTGGGCCTTCACAGGGAGGACATTCCACAGAGTTCCACACCCTCATTCAGTGTATCGGTCCCACTGGGGGGGGGGACACAGTAAATCCTATGTCAAATGATTCTTCTTGCCATAATAATAATTGTTCTATGCCTGGATCTGCATGGAATTTCCAATTCTGTGGATGAATCAGGGGTGTAGCGATGCGGGCGGGTGGGTTGGGGTGAAGGCATTGCCCCTCAAATAAGAATTTTTTATTTTTTACCCTGGTGGCACTGTGGTTTAATGCCAGTACTGCAAAGTCACTACGTTGCAAGTTCGATTCCAGCGGGCTCCAAGGTTCATTCAGCCTTCCATCCTTTCGTAGGTCGGTAAAATGAGTACCCGGTTTGTGGGGGCAATTAGCTAATACGCATGGGAAACTGTGGAATACAGTGTAGATGTGTAAATTGCTATTGCTTAACAATTTGTAAGCTGCTCTGATAGCCTTTGTGGCTGAAGAGTGGGGTATAAATACCTAAATAAAAAAAAATCTGCTTCTCCCTCCCAATAAAATTTTCCTTCAGTCACCAGATTCCTAGTATTGCAGAGAGTGAGATATTGAAAATTGTTCACACCTAGAATTCTCCCATTTGCTGTGTTTCATTCCCTTGGAAACTTTACCTGCCCTTTTTCTTTGGATGCCTAAAATGTATCTCTGAAATGCTCAACTGTTAAATCACTGCAATGCTAAAAGTTTGTGAACTGAGACATTTGGGGGGGTCTTATTTGGGGTGGCAAATGCCCTCATTTTGCCCCCTCCATAGCTATGCCCCTGGGATGAATATTGCACAGCACAGACAGGACACTCCAGCTGATCTAGGGAGACTATTGACCTGATAAAACTAAGCATGTTGCTCTTAATTGTGCATTGAATATGTAAAGATTCTATAACATGCTTCTTAACATTTTTTTTAATTAAACAAAAAACAAGCATAGGAAAGAAATGCCTCTCTCAAGTTTGACACATTAACAATACAATTGGCCCTCTGTCTCCATGGATTCTGCACCCACAGATTCAACCATCCCCACCAAATTAAAAAATTCCAAAAAGCAAACATTGATTTTCCCATTTTATATAAGGGACACCATTTTACAACATTATACGAGTTCTATCTATTAAATAACGAGACCGTGTTTCTACCTTTCAGACAAATTAGAGAGAACTGATTGTGAATGCTTGAGTGGTGACCTTGAACATGTCCGAACCTGCATGACAAACATCAACACTCTCGACCATTCAGTTAATTGTCAGTCATCGTTTAAAGCAGCTGTGTTGTCTGTTGTGTGCAGGAAAAATGCTAAGGTTAAAAGTCGAGCAACATGACATTTTACAGCAACTTGAGGCGGACCCAAATCTTTTCCCAAAAAAATCATCACTTGTGATGAAACCTTGATCTTCCTTTATGATCCTGAGACAAAATGACAGCCAATGAACTGGAAAACACCTTCATCAGCAAGAATGAAAAAAGCACGTCACAACAAGTCCACATTCAAAGCCATGCTCATTGTTTTGTTTTGTTTTTTGACACTGAGGGAATAATTTTGGCTGAATGGGTTCCAGAAGGCAGAACAGTGAACCAGCATTATTATAAGGAAGTGTTGACAAAGCTGAGAAAGAGTCAGGAAAAAAAGGCCAGAACTGTGGGAAAAGGGTTTCATTCTTCATCAAGACAATGCGCCTGCTCACACAGCACTTTCTGTGAAGCAGTTTTTGGCCAATAAACGCATTAGTACACTTGAACATCCTCCATATTCATCAGATTTGGCACCATGTAACGTTTTTCTCTTCCCTAAAGTGAAATCAGTGCTGAAAGGAACACGTTTTGAGTCAACTGATGCAGTAAAGAAGAAAATGGCAGATGTGTTGACACAGCTGACAGAAACTAATGTGCTCCATGCCTTCGACCAGTGGAAAACAAGACTGCATCGGTGTGTGAGTGTGAATGGGAAGTGTATTGAAGGGGACAAGCCTTATAATTATATACATATAAATAAAGATGGGTTATTGTGTCAGTCTCATCATTTAATAGACAGACCTTGTATATAAAGGGACTTGAGCATCCATGGATTTTGGCATCCATGGGGAGTACTGGAGCCAACCCCAGCAGATACCAAGAGTCCACTATGTAATTAGACAACATAGGCTGAGATCCTGTTGGTAACAGGTGAAGCAAAACACTATACTGGTGTAACTTTGCAAGGTCACAGAGAGAACTGAGACGTCCAGACTGGTGTGGAAATAGGAGAGCTATGCCTGTGCATCATTCTGAGAGTGCCTACAGACCATTGTACAATGCAACACAACTCTATGGTATTTTGTACCATTTTAATAGGGTTTGCTATTATTCAGTTTCACTTATAAACGGTAAATGCAGGAATGTATCCTCTGCAGATACAGGAGGTGACATGTACTGTTTTAATTGTTCTATCACGGCTATATTTTAGATATTTTAATATCACGATTGTTTTAGTATAAGTCTTAGTAAGCTTTTGTGTTGGATTATGTCTGCTGGTATGTACTGTATTTGTTGTAACTGCAATGGCCATTTGACTGGACTTATTATGATGTGTCCAGTGATCACTGATAAAGATATGTTACAAATTTAGACACAGCTAATGAAAGAGCCAAATCCAGTAAGAAAGGTGGTGCTTCTAGAAGTGACAAAAATATTTGGACCAAGAACTGACATCAAATATGGTACAATATGCTTTTGCTTTATCTAAAATTATTACCTATTTTCCCTGAATTAACTTCTTCTTTGCATCATAGGGCTGAGGCAACCTCAGGGGTGGGGTGGGGGGGATAGGATCTGCCCATGTGAGACTGCACACCACTGCTGAGGTTTCCTTAAGTGACTCTCCAGATTTCAGGAGGCCATCAATGTGTGCTTCTGCACCATAGGCCATCTCCAAATAATGTAGTGGTTCCTTCTAGAGTGGTGCCAACCCCATCTTGTAGCCAAAAACAGCCAGACGACTTGTGTATCCCAATTGTTCCCCATGCTTGGTTTAAAGCAGTGGTGTCCAACCTGTGGCCCTCCAGGTGTTTTGAACTACAACTCCCAGAAGCCTGAGCCAGCTGGTCCAATGGTCAAGAATTCTGGAAGCTGTAGTCGAAAATACCTGGAAGGCCACAAGTTGGACACCACTGATTTAAAGCTTTTAAAAGTAGCTAAGTTTTGGCAACGGCATGAACTAAACCCGTAAAATTACTAGAAATAGACATAGTACCTACACTACCAGGTATTAAGAGTACCAGATGGGGTGTTGTTGACTCACTACATCCAACATTGACCCACATTTTGACAGTAAACTTGACATTTAATAATTCAGAGAAGCACAGAAACAAATATACAGAATAGGCAACACCTTCATATTGACACGGTAATTGTATTATGTTTGATTTATGGTTAGGGACAAATCATCAATTTTGCTTTCTGTTTCTCTTTTTTTCCAATCTTAGCATTACTGTCACTGCTTAGTTTTAAATTTTTTCTAAGATATGCACTTTTATACACAATTTGCCTAAGGTATATACATTTTAAAGACTTCCCCTAATACAATGCATTATTGTACATTTTCACTAATAGGCATGTGTCTGTGTACATCTTTTCTTAATATATACAAAATCTGGAAAAATGTAAACACCAAAGGACAGGTGTGTTTCAGTTTGCATAAATTATCTGTGAAATGTAAATTAAGTTGGGTTGCATATCAATGCAAACTGAACTGATTTCTTTCCCACTTCTTTCTTTCTCTTTCTTTATTTAACTTATACTCCACCTTTCTTCCAATATGGCACTGAAGGAATCTCACAATATAAGTTAATATTAACTTATTGTTTAACCATGACAACAAAACAAAGTTTGAAGACATTATGGATAACTGATCTTAACTGGTGTACATGGAAATAAGCAGTCATCAGGAAGCAGTGACTACAGTACAGGTTGACCTCTGTAGTCACAGGGGACACGTTCGAAGACCCCCTGTAGATACCTGAAACTGTGGATAATAGGGAACCCTATTATTTTCAATGAGACGAACACTAGAAGTTGACCACAGAATCACACTGGAGGACCTAGAAATGCCTAGAGAGAACCAATTTTTTCAGATGTGGTTAACTGAAACTATGGAAACAAAATCCACGGATATGGGAGTTGACTTTGTCAGGAATTAGAGGCCTGAACTCCTTATAAAATGGCCAACCAACTGCAAAGTTGTCAAGTCACTGCCAAGCTAGCTAATAGGCCAAGGCCAAGGTTATAGACCCTGGAGGCCAAAGCTGCACACATCATCCTTATATAAGACATTATACAAGTTTAAGTGATGAGTGCAAAGAAAAGGAAGATGTGCAAAGAATAGGGTAGTGTGCAAAGGGCTTATACAAGACGTATGGCTCCTGGGTGATTGAAGGAACCAGTGCCCTGTGACACCTGTGAAACTGTATAAAAAGGAGGCTATGCCCAGTTATTATCATTGCTAGACTTGCGAGAAGTGCTAGAGGCTTGCTGAGCTGACTAGACATGGGATGAGACTAGCTAGAGGCTAGAGACAGGATGCTAGACATGATGTACTGATGTACACTTGGAGAGATGTTGTCTCTTGACCAAGCCTGAAGCCTGATGCCTGGCATAGCAGTGTGTATGTATTGTAACTATTGTAACTGCCACTGAGCTGAAGCTAAAGTGCCTCCTATGGATAGGAAGAAAAACATTATGTGTACAGTTGTCCCTCCACATTCGCGAATTCGACATTCGCGGTTTCGAGTATTCGCGGTTTTGGGAGGGCCCCCCAGGGCCCCCCCAAAACCGCGACACGGGGCGTCCAGAGGCCCCGTGAAAGCCCTGGGAGGGCTGGGAAAGCCTCCGCGGGGCCTCCGGAGACCCTCCGGAGGCCCCGCGAAGGCCCTATGGGGGGAGTGGGGAGGGCAGGGAAGGCCTCCGCGGGGCCTCCGGAGACCCTCCGAAGGCCCCGCGAAGGCCCTGTGGGGGGAGTGGGGAAGGCAGGGAAGGCCTCCGCGGGGCCTCCGGAGACCCTCCGGAGGCCCCGCGAAGGCCCTGTGGGGGGAGTGGGGAGGGCAGGGAAGGCCTCCGCGGGGCCTCCGGAGACCCTCCGAAGGCCCCGCGAAGGCCCTGTGGGGGGAGTGGGGAGGGCAGGGAAGGCCTCCGCGGGGCCTCCGGAGGGCCTCCGGAGGCCCCGCGAAGGCCCTGGGCGGGGAGTGGGGAGGGCAGGGAAGGCCTCCGCGGGGCCTCCGGAGGGTCTCCGGAGGCCCCGCTAAGGCCCAGGGGGGGAGTGGGGAGGGCTGGGAGGGCCTCTGCGGGGCCTCCGGAGGGTCTCCGGAGGCCCCGCTAAGGCCCTGGGGGGGAGTGGGGAGGGCAGGGAAGGCCTCCGCGGGGCCTCCGGAGGGCCTCCGGAGGCCCCGCGAAGGCCCTGGGCGGGGAGTGGGGAGGGCAGGGAAGGCCTCCGCGGGGCCTCCGGAGGGTCTCCGGAGGCCCCGCTAAGGCCCAGGGGGGGAGTGGGGAGGGCTGGGAGGGCCTCCGCGGGGCCTCCGGAGACCCTCCGGAGGCCCAGCGAAGGCCCTGTGGGGGGAGTGGGGAGGGCAGGGAAGGCCTCCACGGGGCCTCCGGAGGCCCCGCGAAGGCCCTGTGGGGGGAGTGGGGAGGGCAGGGAAGGCCTCCGCGGGGCCTCCGGAGACCCTCCGGAGGCCCCGCAAAGGCCCTGTGGGGAAGTGTGGAGGGCTGGGAAGGCCTCTGCGGGCCCTCCGGAGGGTCTCCGGAGGCCCCGCTAAGGCCCTGGGGGGGAGTGGGGAGGGCAGGGAAGGCCTCCGCGGGGCCTCCGGAGGGCCTCCGGAGGCCCCGCGAAGGCCCTGGGCGGGGAGTGGGGAGGGCAGGGAAGGCCTCCGCGGGGCCTCCGGAGGGTCTCCGGAGGCCCCGCTAAGGCCCAGGGGGGGAGTGGGGAGGGCTGGGAGGGCCTCCGCGGGGCCTCCGGAGACCCTCCGGAGGCCCAGCAAAGGCCCTGTGGGGGGAGTGGGGAGGGCAGGGAAGGCCTCCACGGGGCCTCCGGAGGCCCCGCGAAGGCCCTGTGGGGGGAGTGGGGAGGGCAGGGAAGGCCTCCGCGGGGCCTCCGGAGACCCTCCGGAGGCCCCGCAAAGGCCCTGTGGGGAAGTGTGGAGGGCTGGGAAGGCCTCTGCGGGGCCTCCGGAGGCCCCGCTAAGGCCCTGGGGGGGAGTGGGGAGGGCAGGGAAGGCCTCCGCGGGGCCTCCGGAGACCCTCCGAAGGCCCCGCGAAGGCCCTGGGGGGGAGTGGGGAGGGCAGGGAAGGCCTCCGCGGGGCCTCCGGAGGCACCGCGAAGGCCCTGTGGGGGGAGTGGGGAGGGCAGGGAAGGCCTCCGCGGGGCCTCCGGAGACCCTCCGGAGGCCCCGCAAAGGCCCTGTGGGGAAGTGTGGAGGGCTGGGAAGGCCTCTGCGGGGCCTCCGGAGGGTCTCCGGAGGCCCCGCTAAGGCCCTGGGGGGGAGTGGGGAGGGCAGGGAAGGCCTCCGCGGGGCCTCCGGAGACCCTCCGAAGGCCCCGCGAAGGCCCTGGGGGGGAGTGGGGAGGGCAGGGAAGGCCTCCGGAGGCCCCGCTAAGGCCCAGGGGGGGGGAGTGGGGAGGGCAGGGAAGGCCTCCGCGGGGCCTCCGGAGGGCCTCCAGAGGCCCCGCGAAGGCCCTGTGGGGGAGTGGGGAGGGCTGGGAGGGCCTCCGCGGGGCCTCCGGAGACCCTCCTGAGGCCCAGCGAAGGCCCTGTGGGGGGAGTGGGGAGGGCCGGGAAGGCCTCCACGGGGCCTTCGGAGACCCTCCGGAGGCCCCGCGAAGGCCCTGTGGGGGGAGTGGGGAGGGCAGGGAAGGCCTCCGCGGGGCCTCCGGAGACCCTCCGAAGGCCCCGCGAAGGCCCTGTGGGGGGAGTGGGGAGGGCAGGGAAGGCCTCCGCGGGGCCTCCGGAGGGTCTCCGGAGGCCCCACGAAGGCCCTGTGGGGGAGTGGGGAGGCAAACAGTATTCGCGGTTTTTTCACATGCGCGGGGGTCCGTGGAACGTAACCCCCGCGAATGTGAAGGGACGACTGTATTATTTTGGGGACGGGTTGCTGCTAAGTCTGCTAGGATATTTCTGGCTTCTGACATGGACTGAGAGTCCTATCATCCCCCAACAGACTTGTACTTTCATGTTCTGTAAACAGAGAATACAAAATGCAATCAAATTTAATTTCAAAAGGTGAGAAGTCTTGAGACCTTGAAAGATACAACTGAAGTCAAATCAAATAACATCAGTAAAGATACTGGTATTTTAAAATGCTGTAAAAATATCAAATAAATAGCATACTATAGATTAGAAAGCAGATTCTGGAATAGTAAATGTCCATATAAAGAAGAGTGTGATTTAGTGGTTTGAACACTGGACTAGGACTCTGGAGACCAGGGTTCAAATGCTGGGTCAGCCATGGAAACCCACTGAATGACCTCAGGCAAATCACACTCTCTCAGCATCACAGGAAGGCAAAGGCAAAGGCTCTCTGAATAAATCTTGCCAAGAAAACCCCCTGAGAGGTTTGCCTTAAGGTTGCCATACACTGGAAACAACTTGGAAGTCACACAACAACAACCTCAAAAAGGCTTTAAAAAATCTCCATTAGGGCATTCTCAGTAGTCACTTTCAGATTCTAGATCTTTCAGAAGAGGAAGACTGGGATGGCTCCCTCTGGGATGTCTTTCCACCAGCAGACATGGTCATTTTTATTCAGCCATCACAGATGTTGGAACAGTAGAGTGGAGGCCACTTTTTTATGGGAGAGACAGCATGGTGTAGTGGTTTGAGTGTTGGACTATGTCTGGAAATCAGGGTTCAAATCCCCACTCAGCCATGGAAACCCACTGGACGACCTTGGGCAAGTCACATTCTCTCAGCCTCAGAGGAAGGCAAGGGCAAACCCCCTCTGAACAAATCTTGACAAGGAAACCCTGCCTTAGGGTCAGGCCTTAGGATCTGAAATGACTTGAAGGCACACATCAACAACAAAATGTATTTAAGGTTATATTTTAATATATGTTTTCCTTAATCTGAATTTTATTGTTGATTTCTACTTTCGGGATTATATGTGGTGAAAAGGCAAGTATAAATTCTTTTGTTGGCTTTTTTTTTGGTTTTTTTTTTTTTTACAGAACATTCATAACAGTAGATTTTATCTTCAAATCTTATTTATGGCCTTAATGAATAATCTATCTTCAGTATTTCTTTAATCTTAACATGAATCTTTCTCCAGTATGTCTTAGCTATGGGGCAGTTCCACCACATATGTATTAAGGTTCCTACCGCCTCCTCACATTTCCAACACTTTATGGATCCTGTTTTATACATCTTGTTTAATTTAACTGGAGTTAGATACCATCTGTAAAAAATTTTTACAAAGTTTTCTTTCAAATTTTGTGACAGAGTAAATCTTTGTGTATTTATCCAGGCTTTCCCCCACTTTTCTAGAAATTCATTAAGGCCGGAGATATACCTTTTAAATATGGTAGATGACATAAAAGAGCCAGAAATCCAAAACAAACAGAGAATTTTGTTATATATGGTAACAACAGCAAGGATCCTATATGCTCAAAAATGGAAAAGAAAGGAAAGCCCAACTGTGGAAGAATGGATGGTAAAAATGTATGATATGTGGGAAGCAGATAAATTAACAACACTAAGAAGGGGAAGGTCAGTAAACAAATCTTATTTATGGTGTTACGAAACAATAGCTTCCAGTCTCTTTTGTCAAGTTCATGGGTGCTTTGGGTGATGGGAAGTCATAATACAATAATGCAAAAATTATTTTGCACAGTAATTATAGTAAAGTAAAATGCAAACAGAAATTTAACAAGCAGCAGGCAATTGCATCAAATCTGTAGTTACAAAAATACATTTTATCTTAACAGAAACTTAAATTCTGATCATCTTGCTAGAGCCATCAATAAGCCTCCCATTATACTTTTTCTATCAGCCATTAAATCCATGGAGATTGCTAAAAAAAGCTGTCCTGAAAATACCAGTCAGCAACCCTGGATTGTACCCTTGTGATTCCAGGCATTTGCATCCCATGTGTATCTTAAGAAGACAATCACTTTTAGGAGTACAGCAACTGGTAGGACCTACTATATTAAACAAAACATTCCCTGCCAATCTGGTAATCTTATTTATATGATTGAATGCAGATGTACAGGATGCCATCTGTAGTACATCAGGAAAACAACCACAGACCTGAGTACACATTCCCATAAGTCTATAATCCTCACCTGGAAGCTTGAATAGCCAGTGGCCAAACATTTAACCAGGAACATCACAGCTTCTCCAATTTCTTTTTTTTGGAACTCAGGTGCCATTTCTTTCAAACATTTTACACAAAAGGGAAAATGTCTGGATCCACAGACTCAAGACTTTAATACCACATGGTCTCAACGTTGGACTGGATGGCCCTTGTGGTCTCTTCTAACTCTGTGATTCTATGATTCTATTAAATTAGGACTCCAGTTGGGTTATAAAATATAATTAAATATAATTATAATTAAATATAATATAGGCAAAAACATACAAAAGAACAATATTAAAACAAAATTAAACTATCAACATTTCAAAACCATTTAAAACATGCAATTAAAAATGATAAAAAGCAATTAAAAATAGCATAATAAAAAAATAGTACAGCACCATCTTAAAGGCCCTTTCTTTAAAAACCTTCAGTTCTCAAAAGTCTGTTCCAAGTTGAAGAATGGTTTAAAATGCTAGTAATACCACTAGTTTGTGGTTTAACATTCTGAAATGAAATGCCCCTTTATTATTGCTGCTGTGTTCTTTCAAGTTGTTTCTGACTTATGGCAACCCTATCACGGAGTTTCTTGGTAAAATTTGTTCAAAGGGGGTTTGCCTTTGCTTTTGTGACTGTGATAGTGTGACTTGCCCAAGACCACACCCAGTGGGTATCCATCGCTGAGCGGGGATTCAAACCCTGGTCTCCACAGTCATAGTTCAACACTCAAAGCACTACACAACACTGGCTCTACCTCTTTGTGGCCTTTAGAAAGAAGTCTCAGATTGTGTTACTTATGCATTGTCCCTTAGACTTCACTGATACACACACCTATCTAGAAAGGAGTCCCCCACTGAATTCAATAGGACACTTTAGCACACACGTAAGCTCAAATTGCTAGAACTGCATTAATTTTCCCTCTGCAATTCTGTCAGCAATTAACAAAGTCTTATTACTTTTCACTGATTTTTCCTATGTAGAACTTTTCTACATAGAAGTTCTATGTAGAACTTCTCTTCTAAGTTTTCTTTAGAAGAAAAGTTTCCCTCTGGCCTTGTTCTTTGCCATTTTGAATTTCAGACTAGAAAAGCCCTGGCTTGCATTTTTCATTTCATTCATCTGATCTGTTTTACCCCAAATCTTCCATTCATCTTTCTTCTAAGGCTAAGTATTTTATGCTCTGATTATATAGCTGTTTGCTGTTCAAGGTGAAGATTGATTTACATGAAAGAGAGGACTATATATAAATTTAGTTGACTTACTAGTATGTACTGAGGCCAGAACAGTACCTGCACTAAACTCTTGATAAACTGAAGATGTAAGTGCTTTTCACTGGTAATTAAGAATGTATAAACACCAAATTATTTTATTTCACATTTAAATACCTTACAAAATACTTGACACAATTTCAGTATCATAGCTCAGGTTTAATATCAATTCAGAAAAACCACCTGAATAATGCTGTCTAAAGACTTGCATGTCCAAGTTTCCATAGAACACAGGAACTACAAAGATAAATTATCAGCAGATTAAGGAATCACAGAGAATCTGCCCAATACAACTGTTAACAAGACAGTGACCAGAATCTAAGTGCCCATTCCCTGTACTGTTTCACAATTTAAACAGCAACCTGTGATCAACTTTATTTCTCTGACATGCCTGATGCCTACTCTTTTTCAGAGAGAGAGAGTTGTCTCAGTATTGTATTAGTGACTGAGAGACATCTCTATTTAAATAGAAGATTACAAAACAAAGAAGGCCAATTTTAGATGTCCCAAACTCCAAGTAGAAACAAAACACTGTTTATTCATTTTGCTGTTGGAAAATATTCTGTGCATTTAAATAGATTTCATGACTGATGAGTCCCACAAAAGCTGAAGTGAATGGGAAGCTACTGCTCATGCCGAGTCCTGTATGATAAAAGAGTGTCCATGTGCACCACTGTGAACCACCTGATCAGCAGGGCAATCTCTCATATGTTTACTAACATACATTAAATTAATCTGCATTTATTTAAATAATCTGCAATATTCATGTGTATGTCAGCAATTTTTATGTTATGAGCCTAATAAATTTGCTAAAATGCAGCTATGTGAGGGCAATGTAACATATCAAGTTTTCTGTACCTATGGAACAAAAAAATAAAATCAAAAGTAAAGATCTTTGGAAACCAAGTAACTTATTTTCATGTATACTAATCTAAAATATGTTTCCAAAGGGCAGGCACAAACATGTTACAACCATCCAAAGAAAGGACAAAAAAAGAAAAAAAAGCTTAACTCGAAGGATGTGAATGTGTGTTGGGGGGAGAAAACATATACACCATAAACTTTTTAAGTACACAAGAACTCTTTAAAGAATAATCACAAGCAGCAGGCTTGTTTGCTTCTAAAAACTTGCTATCAACACAGACATCTGTACTGAAGAATGCTCTCTAGTTGAAGATAAAGAAACTTTCCCCCCACAGTTCATAGTTTAATTACATACTTGGCTTGGAATGGCCTGTTTTTCTCATCATTTATTTGATGGCTTTTCATACTTCTCCTTTGTGTTCTGCCTTCTGTTCCTGTTTCGGTGCCTAGGAGGAGAAGAGCTGACTCTTCTCCTAGATCGAAAGCTGGGCGTATAAGGATATGATCTGTGCCTCTTCGGTTTGGTTTCTTCCCTGCTCTGCTTTGGCTCAGATTCCTTATCATCTTCTTGATGTTTTTGTCCCTGGTCTTGTTCTTTTGAGGAGTGCAATGTGTTCTTAATAGTATTAATAAGAAATCTTTTATTTGGGCTGGCAAGTGGGCACTTCATCCTGCAGAAACATTAGGAAAAATAACAAATAAATAAAGTGAATACCCTAATCAAATAGCTCAACTTCACGTTTTGGCTTTCCTTGTATGCCACCTAGTGTAGACTTGTAGTATGGAAAGAAACAGCCAAGATGTGTACATTTTCTCACAGGCCAGAAACACATCTGTAAAGGGGTCTGGCATACAATACATTATGCTGCAATCATGTTAGTGTTTAGAGACACAGGCTACAATTCAGTATCTCCTCAGCATAGCCTAATTATCTACATGCAGAGGTACAGTCGCTACACAGAATAGGAACACTGTAACACAGGTCAATGACTGGTGCCACTTCACAAGGCACAATTCACAATGTGCAACTGCACTGCACAATGCACAACCACAATACACAATGTACAACCACAATGCACAATACACAATCACAACTTGCAAAGATAGGGCACATGTTGTCTATGCAAATCTGATTCCACCACTATCAGCAGAATATATCCATTGTACAATATTGACTTTCTGGCCTTGCATGCATACTGTGACGTACACACGCATATGTCTTTAACTGTATGCCAGCCACAGTGAGATAACAGTCTATAACAGATCTCCTTATGTCTCACAGCTGAAATAATTCTACGTTCTAGTTGCTGAAGTACACTGACAAAATCTTGTCTATACACCACTGAACTTCTCCAGTACTCGCTCTTCAGACACAATTATTAAGACAGAATATTGTTAAGAGACAAACCTGTTATTTAAAAATGAATTTTCTGCTCCTTTTCCTTAGCCATAAAATAGTTCAAAATATTAAGAAGTGAAGAGTAATAGTGATGAAGAAAGTAGTCTTGCTGGCATTTACATTCTATTTGCTAAAGAATTATAGTAAAGAATTATGAAGTGCTCTTCTTGCTTGAAAACTATGAATGGGTGGAGCAAGAACCTGCCCTTTCAAACAAAGGGAGGACCACAAGTGGCAGCACACATTCTATAGGCAAAGTCTCAGGTTCATTCCCTGATCCCTCCAGCTGGGCTAGAATGGAACTCCAGAAGTCAATGAGTCAATGTAGACCAGGCTAGACACACCAAAGAACTGATGGAAATGACATCATATGGACTTGCATTTAAGCAGCAGTGAAATAATCTACACAGTCTGTAGACCCAGTCCTATAGTTTCTGTTAAGCAAGCCAGTTTTATTTGGGACTCTAGAAATAAGCTTTGCTGGAGCTTCCATTGATGTTGGACCTTAGAGTATAAGAGTTTTAAAGGGGAGATGGACCTTTAGGGGTGAATACCAGGCTACCAAACCGTCCTTAGTTGCTGTATTAGTTTCAGTAACATAAAAACATTGTGTACAAATATTTTGCCAGAAATATGTATACAATCCAAGAGTGTACTTATGGAAGAAGCCTTATCAACAGATCTAGGAAGACCTGTGTTCCCTCACTCACACAGCATTTGCATTCTCCTTCACTGTCTGCCCTTCCCCACAGCCTCCTGCACCACCTGAAACTCTGTTTTGGAAGCATCTTCCAGTCCTCCAGCCCAGATACTGAAGACACGCAGGTGCTGTGGGAATCTGTGGGAAAAAGCAGCCTTCCTGGATCTGTCTTTCATAAGTTTAAGTACCTAACTGGACCTGGCCAAAATGTTAAAAAGCAGTGTGTTATATAGATACATACTGCATAAAATGGACTATGAACATAATCACTTCACACAGGAAGAAGGTTGCTTTATCAGAGCAACTGTGTTAAATTAATTATCATTGATTTTAATGGAATTCTTGTATATGTGTTTAACATGGTAGCCAAAACAATAGAAGTTTATAATTTAATTCCTGTATGGAAGATTTAAATTTGTATGCTAAGCATACTTACTCTGGCCTAAATCCAATTGTTACAACTGGCTAGATTAGACCTACTGAATCAGTTGTTAAATGGTAAGACCACAGTTATGAAAAATTCACTAATTCAATGGGTCTATACCAATTGGGACTAGCAACAGCATTTAGGTCTCTAAAGTAATTCCCACTGTGTCCAATGGGGCTTACATACTCCAAATGTGTTCAGGGCTGTAGCCACAGTAACTGTTCCTTTAAGCTGTTTATATTTTAGAAAAGTGCCACCTAGTTAGTTTGAAAAACTCACCAGCCCATGGCCCCCATAGTTTCTGCCCTTGTTTTTCCACGCTTGGCCTCTGTTAGAAGTTCTTCCACTGCCTTCCTAAACAAAAGAATGAGAAAAGCATTTAATCTGATCAATTTTTGAATGTCCTTGAAATACAGGCACATTTATTTATTTGTTATTCATGAAAAACACTAGTGCAAGCTACTAATCCAGCCCAGGCTCACTAAAGTAACTTTCCCAAATAAAACTGTAACCATTAAGGCAATGAATACTCAATTCATCATTTCTATCTTTAACAGTCTAAATGCCATGACTCACTGAACAAACACAGAAGATAACTGCTTACTCGCTTTTTAAAAAAGAGTTTATCAAAAGACGATTGATGGCAAATTGATCTGGGATAGAAAGAATACTGGCACCAATGAAAAGATGATGTCACTCCAATCTGACTTTTAACAAAAGTTATTTTGAAATTGAAACACCCAGAATTACATTTTCTTAAGTTCTTATTCAACCTAATTCTATTAACTTCACTTTAATTGATGAATCCCAGTTCAATGTATTTGTAAATGGAAAAATGAAATACAAGCAATAAATGATGAATACAAATACTCAGATTTTGATTTTTAAAATACATTTGTGGTACACTTTCTCCATTCTTCCCTCACCACTGTATTCACAACTGTTCAATACCAAGATACCTCATGCCTGAGTTAAAAATATGTTTGGATTCTAGTTACCTGGGAAATTTTAATAACCTCACATAGATAACTAAAATCTTGCTAATATGAATAACATAGATGGATGTGAAGTATTTACTGGATATGGGTTATTACCACACTATAGTGACATGTGTTGTCACCAAGAATTTATGTATGTGTTACTGCTAATGTAAAGAAAATTTCCTCCAGTCATTCTATTACAACAGAGCTGTTTGGGTTGGAAATCAACATTAAGAAAACAGAAGTTCTTTACCAGCCTGCAACACAGGACGAACACCATCATCCCCACATTGCCATCGGCAAATCTGTGCTTAAGTCCGTTCAGCAGTTCACCTACCTGGGAAGCATCATCTCCTCAGATGCCAAGATTGACAAAGAGATCGATCACAGATTAGCAAAGGCATATAGTGTATTTGGAAGACTTTACAAAAGAGTCTGGAGTAATAAACACCTGAGGCGAAGCACAAAAATCAGTGTGTATAGAGCCATTGTACTGTCTATTCTCCTTTATGGGTCTGAAACATGGGTCATCTATCGCCACCACTTACGACTCCTCGAACACTTTCATCAGCGCTGTATATGCACTATCCTAAATATACACTAGACTGACTATGTGACGAATGTTGCTGTCCTTGAGCAAGCAGGGATCACCAGCACCAGATTTTGCAACGTGAAAAGAATATACCTCAACCACAACTTTGCCTAGAGACGTCCATCCACCAAAACACAGTGACTGGCTAAGGAGTGCATTAGTCAGAGAAGCGAACAAGAGGCCATGGTAATTCTGGGACAACCATCATGTGAATGTACAATATTATCATAGAATTGCAGAGTTGGAAGAGACCACGAGGGCCGTGTCACTGTACGTCACTGTCATTGGTAATCTTTTCCAACCTCCATGACAAGCAAAGCCTTCACAAGTCTCGCAGTTTTGCTACAACAGCCCCCTATATGGCTGTTCTGTGGCTGATGGGAAGCACAGAAGATCAGAGAAGCAACTAGTTATGCCCCATTGTCAGATGCAGAATAGCACTCACTGCCCTGAGAATACCACACCTACAGTGAAGCGTGGTAGTACAGTATCACATTGTGAGGATGCACTTCATTGGCAAGAACTGGCAAACTACTCAGGATTGAGGGGATGATGGATGGAGCCATATACAGGGTTAGCTTGTTTCAGATTTCCAGGGGCCTAGGATTGGGGCAGAAGATCCCTTCTATATGGACAGTCTCCATAAACACCAAACCAATGTAACATTGGAATGGCTTAAACAAGAACCTGAATGTCTTAAAATGGCTCAGTGAAAGCCCAGTCCTCGACTACGATTGAGAATCTGTGGCAAGACTCAAGAATGGCTCACCAAAGGTCCCTTTCCAACCTGACAAAGCTGGGCCAATTTTGCCAAGAATAATGGGCAAAACTTGCACAATTCAGATATGCAAAGCAAACAGAGACTTAACTAAGAGGCCCAGTGCTATTCAACATCTTTATCAATGACTTGGATGAGGGAATTAGGGGCATACTTATCAAATTTGCAGATGACACCAAATTAGGAGAAGTAATACCCTAGAGGACAGGATCAAAATTCAGAATGACCTGGATAGACTAAAGCTAACAAAATGAAATTCAATACGGAGAAATGTAAACTACTGCACTTAGGGTGGAAAAATGAAATGCATAGATATAGGATGGGAGAGACCTGGCTAAACGAGACTACGTGCGAAAGGAATTTAGGAGTCCTAGTAGACCACAAATTGAACATGAGTCAACAGTGTGATGCGGCAGCTAAAAAGGCCAATGCGATTTTGGGCTGCATCAATAGAAGTATTGTGTCTAGATCGAGGGAAGTAATAGTGCTGCTCTATTCTGCCTTGGTCAGACCTCACCTAGAATACTGTGTCCAGTTCTGGGCACCACAATTAAAAAAGGATATTGACAAATTGGAGCATGTCCAGAGAAGGGCAACTAAAATGGTGAAAGGCCTGGAAACGATGCCTTATGAGGAGAGACTTAGGGAGCTGGGTATGTTTAGCCTGGAAAAAAGATGCTTAAGAGGCGATATGATAGCCCTGTTTAAGTATTTGAAGGGGTGTCACGCTGAGGATGGAGCGGGCTTGTTTTCTGCTGCTCCAGAGACTGGAACACGGAGCAATGGATGCAAGCTCCAGGAACAGAGATTCCACCTCAACATTAGGGGGAACTTTTTGACAGTAAAAGCTGTTCGGCAGTGGAACACACTCCCTCGGAGCGTGGTGGGGTCTCCTTCCTTGGAGGTCTTTAAACAGAGGCTGGATTGCCATCTGTCGGAGATGCTTTGATCAAGATTTCCTGCATGGCAGGGGGTTGGACTGGATGGCCCTTGTGGTCTCCTCCAACTCTACAATTCTACGATTCTATGATTCTAATTGCTACAATATGGTTTGTACCAAGTAGTGACTCAGTGTGTGTATGAAAGAGAGAGAGAGAAACGCTTGGGGTTGTATGTGTGCAACCAAGTGCCAGACTGTGTTTGTTTACTTAATTTTTGTGCCACAATAATAGTATTTTACACCTTCACAGTACTGAGCATCTTGTGTACATCAAGCAGTAACACAGCCAATTAAATCTATCTCAATTTCAAGTTATAAAACAACAAAATGTGGAAAAGGCAAAGGAGGAGGTGAATACTTCTGCAAGGCACTGTAGCTAGTTTGCTGAAATCCATATGGAATACAACTCCTCACTTTCTCAGCCTCTTTGGCCAACAGCTTTCAAGCCTCGAGTTAAATAATAATGAGAGATCCCCTTTCCGCCAGTAACAATGAATACTTTACAAAAGTAATATTTTCAATTTGGTTAGCCTTTCCTTAAACACCACTGTATCTTCTACTGTTACCGTGTGTGTGCGCCTTCAAATTGCCTGTTGACTTGTGGTGACCCTAATTTCATAGAATTTTCTTAAGCAAGGAATGCTCAGAGGTAGTTTGCTGTGGTCTTCCTCTGAAATACAGCCTACAACACCAGGTATTCCTTGGTGGTCCCCATCCAAATACTAACCAGGCCCAACCCTGCTTAGCTTCCAAGATCATATGGGATCTGGTGCCCTCAAATCAATTCAGACCAAGTACTGTTATCTTACTTCCTACTTTTCATCCCACTGCCTGTTTCTTTTTAAAATTCATTAACACATACATTTCAAGGAATAAAACAACACATAAGCATAAACTATAAAAACAAGAGTAAATCTAACTACAACATGACTACAACAAGCAAACAGATATAAACAAAGGGAATATATATGGCTTCCAACTTGCCAGCTAATTTTGTAATTATCCCATATTTTTACTTCCTCTAGGTCAATTACATAATACTTCAAACTTAATATATCTAGTACCTCCTAATAAACATTTCTACTTATTATTTGAATCTACTATTCTTCAAACCTTAGAATTACTGATTTCCCCCAATTCTTACTCATATGTTCAATCGCTGATTTCCATAGAACTTTATCTTCAAAAGATTCTAAATCAATTATAGAATTTTATCCAATCCCAATGTTCCATAAATCCATATAAACTAGTCTCTCATTTTAACATATCATACAACGAACAGCAGATCTTTTAAAAAAAATCTAGTTATTTCAAAATTGTATTTATCCCAATCATTTATTTATCAATCGATCTATTTATACTTTACATAGTGTCTTTTATAAAATTTCCACCACTGTACGAAACGAACGTAATTTCCCCAAAGCAGTAAACTCAGGAGTACGTATGTTATCACACTTTTCTTGAACAATACATCTCACGCATTCTTTCTGAATAGGAGTCCCTTCTTCATCCAGAACCATCTCCATTCTTCCCTCCATCCTCTTTTTAACAGACAATACTCTGTAGAGTTGCAAAATCTCTTGTCTGTTGTCCTTGAAGAAAAGTAACATTCTCTGGCAGATTCCTCAATTTTATGACCAAGGGGCTCACTTCACAAGCCACATCGCCATCCAGCCAAAGAGCCTCCTTCTGTCTCTCCCTCATCTTTCTCTCCTTATGATGGACTCATCAATGTCACGTCATCCATACCTATAGGTATCTGAATCCATAATTTTCTTATATATTCCGCTTCAATTTTTAGTTCTTCTATCTCTTCTTTTGAGTTCTTCTTAAAATTGCTTCTCAAATTAGTAGTCATATGAATCATTTCTTCTCTTAGTTGTACTCTCATCCGTCTTATTTCTTCTGAAATCTACTGGTTTAGCTCTGTCATCTCTGGTTTTTTTTTTTTAACAACTGCCAAACTGAAGATCAAAACTTGCAATTAATCCTCTTGTATACTAGATATCAATACAATCTTCTCTGCATACACTGGACTCTATGCACTTTGAGCCAGAATTAATTCCAGTCATATCCTCTTCAACTCCCATGATGACAAGACTGATGACAACCTTGTTGAGTTTACAAAGCAGGTAAAAAAAGTTCTTTCTCACAGGTAAGATTGGATAAAGTTAACCCCATCAGAACTGCCATTCTAGTGTTGTTTTAGGTTATTTTAAAAGGAGCAAAACTTTAAAAATTTAAGTCGGGGTTTAAGATCCCTTCAGTAGTCTTCAACGCTTCAATATTTCAGAGACACTCACCAATTTTAATTACTGAGACAAGTTTTTAAGCACTAATCAGTTCCCTCTTCAATCCAAACAGTCCAGTGGTGGTTTACTCACAATTCCAAATGTAGAAGTAATTTACACTGAAAGTACAATGTCACCACTTATTGGCAAGCCTCTTTATTCTTCATGAAATGAAATGTGCAGCTTTAATTTTCCTGTTAGGGGTGGCTGTGATGTGGCAGGGCACAATGTTTCTTCCCTGTCTGTGCCGTTCCAACCACAGCAGAATGACAATAACTTATGTTGCCTGCACTCCAGGAATAGGAATCGGACTCTTGGGAGTAATCCTGAGCTTCTCATGTCAGGGAAATAGTTTTAGACAGATAACTGCCTTTACAACTGGCAACTGCCACATCCAGTGCAGGTCCTCAGTGGAGCTCCTAAGGGACCCTAGAGTACAGCATCAGTTCAACCCGGAAGTCACCCCACTGTTTTGCTGCACCCCTTTCAAAAACATATCTCTTGGCTCTTCCAGCTTCTGAGTTCTCATGCTTTCTGACTGCCTCACATTCTACCACTGATTTATATCAACAGCTAAACCAGGTCCTTTCTGAAATATTTTTTAGGTTCTTTCTGGAATTTTTAAGAAGTTTTCCTTCTGGACTCTCTTTTTTTGTCATATCTCCTCTCTATTCTTCTTTTCCCCAAATTTTTCAGTCATTCCACTGAATAAGAAACATTCAGTTAGTCTCCAAAATGAATCAATGCCTGTATCAGATACAATGAGTTAAAAGTGGTCTTTCAATAAAACATGGAACAAATTTGTAGCAGAATCAGTGAAACAAGTCAGGAAGAGTTAGTTTTTTCTTTTTTGTTTCTTTCTTTTTTGGAGGGGGCAGAAAGAAAAGAAAAGTAGTACAGTATAGCAACACATACAAATTGTTAGCCCCCTTGGGTTTCATATTGAGAGAAAGGCAGGATATAAATTAAATATCACTACAAACACTTCCTCAGATGATCAGTAAGAAATGGTAGCCACGGAGCCATCTCACCTCATGAGAAATATAGGCATTTTAACCCATTGCAATACTGCTTCTAAGAAAGAGGGTTTCAAACAGGTGTATTCTTGTAACTGGTATCCACAGAAATCTCCCTGTTTTTATTGCACTACACTGTTATAGCACTATTATTCCATTTGAACTGCTATGGCTGCCTCCTGTGGAATTGTGGGATTTGCAGTTTCGTGAAGCCTAAGAACTCTCTGGCTGAGAATGCTAAATGCCGCTCCCTAAATTGAAAATCCCAGGATTACACAGGAGGCAGTCATAGCAGTTACAAGTGGAATAATAACACTATGGAGATGCCAAATGCCCCGTTCCTGCCCCGCAAGCCCCAATCCCATTCCTGCCACAGAATAAAGGTAAAATATTTACCTTAATCCTGTGGCAGGAACATCCTCCCCCTCACCTTGCCTTCACTGCTGTAAAAGCAGTTGCCATAAAGCTACTTTTACAGCAGTGAGGCCAAATGCGAGAACAGGTTGGGGGGGGGGGATTCAAAAATAAAATCCCTCAGCTGTCAAAAAAGAAAACGAAGCAGAAAAATAATTTTAAAAAATACAAGTAACCCCGGGGAGGGGGGGGAAGGGTCCCACTTACCTGGGTGTCCCATTCCTGCCCGGAAGTGTCCAGAACGGACCTCCCTCCCGTAGCTGTCATTGCAGGAGAGGAACAGGACACCTTTCGGGTAGAAACGGAACAGGTGGTCCAAAAACTATGTTTCTCCATGATGAAAAATATCACAGGGAAATGTGGAACAGGGATGGGGGAGACAAGGAAAAGAGTCAACATCTTCTGAAAATTAGACTTTTTCCCGACCCTGTTCTGTGTCTCCCACAGATTAAATTGCCGGTCTGAAAATCTCCTATAACACTGTAGTGTGATAATTCATTAAGCCTTACTAACATACAGGACATTTCTAAAAACCAGAAACATCCTATGACTTTTAGTGCCCTCATGCCAACTTTGTGCCTTATGTCATGTCATACCACTCACACAATGGGGAGGGGAGGGTATAAAATTCAAAATCACAGTCCTGCAGTCATGGCCCCCACAAGGTTGTGGGGAGGCTGACAGAGCTCTAGCCTGCGGGCCTGGGCGCCCGGGATTAGGAGGGGGCCCGGTGTGATATAAAATTCAAAATCTCAATTCTGCAGTCATGGCCCCCACAAGGTGGGGGGGGGTCACAGGGCTCTAGCCCGGGCACCCAAGATTAGCGGGGGCTGGCCTAATATTATTGTTAAGTTTTTATTATGTAAATCCATTTAGGGTTTTTAAAAAATAAATATAAATATTACTTTGGTGCCATCATTTAAACTGACTTATTTAAATTTTTATCCTAAATACTGTAGAGCTTACAGGGAACTTCGTGCCTTATGTCATGTCAAACCACTCACACAGTGGGTCCTGCAGTTCTTAACCTGTGGTCCGGGGACCTACAGGGGTCCACACTGTCCTCAAAGGGGGTCCGTGAAGGCTTGAAGGCTGCTCAGTCCACCTCCTCCCTGCAGTGAACCAGCCACATGACAGGAGCCAAGGCAAAGGCAGGCAGGTAGGCAGGTTGGCTTGGCCTGCACATTGCCATTCAATCCATTCCAGCCACAAGCTTGCAGGAAGAAACAGAAGAAAAGTCTTCCCTCACCCTTCAATGCCTCTGAGGGAAGGTTTAATGGATGGTGTGATTGTATTATTATTATTAGGATTTTAAATATTTAGCTAAGTCTTAGGGGTCCGTGGCAACAAAAGAGATTTACAAGAGGGTCCCTGGTAAAGTAAAGGTTAATAGCCACTGCTGTAGAGCATCTTACTGCCCTTAACCTTAGCAGTAGGTAGGGACCCCGCCAAAGAGCCTGGCCTGGGGAGGGCGCTTCAGGATGTGGGGGTCATGCCTGCAGACAAGTTGATGCTCCCCACTACTCCCACAAGGGGCACCCCAAGATTGCTCCACCCTATATAAAAATTATGTGGGAAATCCCACGAATCTGATGTCTGCTGGGAACCCTACACCCCAACTTACATCGCAGTCACTGCCAGGGCATTTAGTGGTAAAAATCTGAAAATCCCAGGATTACACAGGAAGCAGCCATAGCAGTTGAAGTGGAATAATAGCGCTATAAACAATGTACAGTAATGCGATAAGGCTCTTAGTCCATTGAGCCTTATTAACATACAGGACACTTCTAAAAACCAGAAACATCCTATGACTTTTAGTGCCCTCATGCCAACTTCACTCAACTCACTATGTATAGGGTGGGGAGGATATAAAATTGGAAATCTCCATCCTGCCGTCACGACGATGCTCCCCACCCACTCCTACAAGGGACTCCCCAATTTTGCTCCACCCTATATACAAATTAAGTGGAAATCCCACGAACCTGATGTTTGGCCGGGAACCCTACACCCCAACTTACATCCCAGTCACTTCCAGGGAGTTTAAGTGGTGTTTATGTGGGAGGGAGGACTGAATTGTGGGTTGCCTGAGGAGGCGCGACCATTTTATGTGTAAGGAAATTGAGTCTTACGGTCGCTACAGAAGGAAACCCCTTTCTAATAATTCAGTGTAAGGGAAGCTTTCTCCCACCCTCGGCCAAGACAAGGCTACTAAAGGGCACGGGGGAGCTTTTATTTCATTTTATTTTGAGCCTCTCTCTCTGCTGCTCGCAGCCATGACGAATATCATGGCTACTAAAGGAGGCGTAAACCGCCGGGCCTTCCTCCTCTCCGCGCCTCTTCTTGCCTGCTTGCCTGCCTGCAGGCCTCTCACCTCTCTAGCTCCGCTTCTTCCGTCATGGCGGTCGGTGGTGGAGATTCTTCCACTGGCTCCCTTTCTCTCGCTGCCTCTGTCTCTCAGGCGCAGGTCGTCGTCGTCGTCGCCGCCTTCGCCTCCTCCATCTCTTTCTGCAGAAGCGACGCAGGAGAAAAACACGGAGGAAGAACTCGCGACAAGTCCAAACCGCCGCCCGCAAGGACCCCAGAAGGGGCGGAGGCTCTGGGCCCAGGCAGCCAGTTCCCGCCTCGCTCCTTGGCAGGGTTTTCTCTCTCTTTCTCTCTCTCTCTCTCTCACACAGACACACAGCGCCTCCTTTCACACCTTAGGAATACGGATGGTCTCCTCTCTCTCTGTCTCTCTCACACACAGAGCCTCCTTTCAGCCCTTAGGAATATGGATGGTGTCTCTCGCTCTCTCTCTCACACACACAGCGCTTCCTTTCACACTAGGAATATGGATGGTCTCCTCTCTCTCTGTCTCTCTCACACACAGCGCCTCCTTTCACACCTTACGAATATGGTCTCTCTCTCTCACACACACACATAGCCCCTCCTTTCACACTAGGAATATGGATGGTCTCTTCTCTCACACACACAGAGCACCTCCTTTCACACCTTAGGAATATGGATGGCCTCTTCTCTCTCTCTCTCTCTCTCTCTCTCTCTCTCTCTCTCTCTCTCACACACACACACACACACACACAGAGCACCTCCTTTCACACCTTAGCAATATGGATGGCCTCTTCTCTCTCTCTCTCTCTCTCTCTCTCACACACACACACACACACACACACATAGCGCCTCCTTTCACACTAGGAATATGGATGGCCTCTCTCACACGCACACAGTGTCTCCTTTCACACTAGGAATATGGATGGGTCCCTTCTCTGTCACACACACATACACACAGCGCCTTCTTTCACACCTTACGGATATGGATGATCCCTCTCTCTCTCTCTCTCTCTCTCTCACACACACACACACACACAGCGCCTCCTTTCACACCTTAGGAATATGGATTGTCTCTCTCTCTCTCACTCACACACACACACACAGTGCCTCCTTTCACACCTTACAAATATGGATAGTCTCTCTCTTTCTCTCTCTCACACACACACAGCAGCTCCTTTCACACCTTATGAATATGGATGGTCTCTCTCTCTCTCACTCACTCTCTTTCTCTCTCTCACACACACACACAGTGCCTCCTTTCACACCTTACAAATATGGATGGTCTCTCTCTCTCTCACTCACTCTCTCTCTCTCTCTCACACACACACACACAGTGCCTCCTTTCACACCTTACGAATATGGATAGTCTCTCTCTCTTTCTCTCTCTCTCTCTCTCTCACACAGCAGCTCCTTTCACACCTTATGAATATGGATGGTCTCTATCACTCTCTCTCTCTCTCACACACACACACAGCACCTCCTTTCACATGTTACGAATATGGATGGTCTCTCTCTCTCTCTCTCTCTCACACACACACACACACACACAGCACCTCCTTTCACACATTACGAAAATGGATGGTTCCAGGTGTGGAGAGCACAACGAGAACTCCTTCTTCCTCTTTTGAGAGATCAATAGCTATACTAATTATATTTCTTTTTTAATTAATCTTTATTAAAAAGGAAAAAAATACTTACAAAAACTCATAATTATACAGTCATTAAATTTTCATTTTTTAACTAAATATATAGGATGCTATTAATTAACAACCATACACATAATAAATTGTACAGTACAGTAGAACCCCTGTATCCACTGATTCATCACCCACTGATTCAATTATCCATGGGACACAAAACAGCACACCTACCATAGAGCCTTCCTAGAAAAAGTGTCCTCTCTAGCCATTTTCTAGGTCCTCCAAGGCAACTCTATGGTATTTTAAACCACAAGTCCCATTATTTTCAATGGTGTTCGCTATCATCCATGGTTTTTGGTATCCACACACACCCCAGAACCAATCCGCAGCGGATATCGGGGTCCTACTCTATAATTTCTGCTTCCCACCTCCCCTTTCCTCTTATCAACCACAGTATGATTTATATCACACTTGAAGTTATGTTTACCTCTTAAATTAACCATATTACTAGAGACTATACCATATTAATTCAGATTTGTAATGATTGTATACTTAGGTTGCTTATGAGTTATACATAACGTCCTTTCAATTATATTTCTATACCACAAAGCATTCCCTAAGTGCTTTGCAATGTATTACACCAGTGGTTCTTAATCTTTTCTTTACCAGAGACCCCTGTCCTTTTATATATCTTTTGTTTTTGCAATGGTATTTGGACTAAGCAATAAACATTTTCATATAACTCAAGATTTTAAACCATAATAATAATAATAATAATAATAATAATAATACAGTTGTCCCTCCATATCCACGGATTTGGTATCCACAGATTTAAGTATTCATGGCTTGAAAATATTCTTTAAAAAATAATAATCCAAAATGCATACCTTGATTTTGCCATCTTATATAAGGCACACCATTTTGCTATGCCATTGCATATAATGGGACTTGAGTATTCACGGATTTTGGTCTCCACGGGAGGGGGGTCCTGGAACCAAACCCCAGTGAATATGAAGGGACAACTGTAATTTATTATTTATTTAATTTATATGCCGCCTTTCTCCCAGAAGGGATCCAAGGCGGCTCACAAAATTATATAAAATACAGCAGGGTAAAAGCTTTCGCAGATTTCCCCATACTTTTTCACCAACTGTGAGCCTGGTGCTCATTTTTGCTCTTTTGGTCTATTGAATAGTGAAAAATGTGAACGGAAGCACAAAGCTGATTCGCTGAGCCAGAGTGGGGGCAGGGCTTGCTAGAAGGGCAAGTGCCCGCTGCTATATTGGATTTTCACCCTTGTGATAGCTCACTAGGCGATAAAAAAAAGATCAATATTTTCTGTTTTGCTTTGGAGAATCGCTCAATTGCACCAGCACACCTTGGGATGTTAAAAAAAAAACAAAAACGGTGGCACTGAAGAACTAACGCAAGTAAATCACTCGCGGCCGCCATCAGGAATGTGAGGCTTATGGGGACTTCCGAGGCCAGAAAAACCATTTGGTCTGGTTGCTGCTGCTGCAAGATGCCAATAGTACGAAGTATTTGGGATTTTTTCCCCTCGTGTAGATGGGGCCCCAGTTAAGAAGTTATATCCTAATGTACACATAAATCTAGGATGATGCCCTTTCCCTTTTCTAGTGAGGAGAAGAGTTATCTCCGCCTGTCTTCTTGGGTTATCTTAACTCCAGCCAAAACACCTCATTGGAAATAGCAATCTGATGTCCTTTGTTAGGTCTTGCCTCAGGGCAAATGGACACTGAGGACTCTGTTTACAGAAATCTTTGATTCAAGAATACGGAACTGGAATGAATTCTGGTTCCCTGTGCAGTCAGAGGCACTAGGCTGTAATGGATCTCAGGGCTATTCACATCAACCCCACACTAATAAAATATGATGCATTATTGGTTCTTTAATGATACCCACAAGTAAGTTTACAAGACTATGCTGTGTTTAACAGATTATTTAGTAATGAGGGATATAATATTTAGTTAGGAGCAAGCCCCTCTGGCTACAATGAAGATTTACTTCCAGCTAAGCATGCTTAGCATTAGTTGAATGTGAATCACAAATAAGAACCAATGGGATTTCTGGAGGCACCATATCTGAGGCTACTTTTTGTCAAAATTAAGCATTGTCTTCAACATCTCATGTGCCACAGTTTTCTATGTATAAGTGGGACAGATGTGACTTATAATAATCTCCTAGCAGATGCGATGCTAGCTTGCTTGTAGTGAAGCAATCCCAATTTCTTCTTCCACATGTCATTCAGGCCAGGATACCTACAGGATCGCCTTCTCCCATACAATCCGCCCCGTACTCTTAGGTCTGCTGGGGAAAAACTTACTTCAGCCAATTAGGACTAGGCTGGCCACAGTTACCCAGAGGACCTTCTGAGCCACCGCTCCCAAATTGTGGAATGACCTTCCAGAGAAGATCCGACACCTTGATGATCTGGATGCTTTTAAGAAGGGTGTTAAGACAGATGTCTTCCAGCAGGCTTTCCAGATTAGGTTGGATGCTCGGCTGCCACTTTGATATTTTCTACTTTTTAATTTATGCTTTTCTTCATTCAAGTTTATTTTAATATTGTATAAAATTTGAACTAATGTATTATTGTATAACTGGTTTTTAACAATGTTGTTTTATCATTTGTGCTGGACCGTGGTTCAGTGTTTTATATGATGTTTGCCACCCCGATCCTGGTGGGAGAGGTGGGATATAAATAAATCTTTATATTATTATTATTATTATTATTATTATCAATAATAATAATAATAATAATAATAATGCTTCCTTGAATGAGCTTTGGGATGGACAAGTTGCCAGGGAAAGGGTAGGGAACTTACATTAGACATCAGGGCCCTTTCACATTTAAAAAATTTAGTTCTGTATTCCACTTTAATTGCCATGGCAACACTATGGAATCCTGGGATTGGCAATTTGGGGAGGATCATTTAGAATTCTCAACTAGGTGGCTCCAGTGCCTCACCAAACTACAAATTCCAGAATTCCATTGGATAGAACCATGGTAGTTTAAGCAGCATAATAGCACTCTGTGTCGTGTCAATGGGCCCCTGGTTTAATAAACAACAACAACAATGTTTATTTATAACACCTTTTTCACAAAGGGTGGAACATCAAACATATGTAGTCAAAAATGAAACAATAAAACACAACACCATAAAATGCTAAAATACTAAAATAATATACTAGTATATTAAGAAAAAATCCTAGTCAGTCGCTGCCCATCTTGGCCACCTTTAGGCACACTCAGTGGCTTAATCCAGCAAATCAAAGAGTAAAGTCTTCAACCCTTTATGAAAGCAGGTTAAGATCCTTCTTCAGCCAAAGGTGCAAAGACTGTTCCACAAATACAGAACCAGATCCTGAAAGGCTTGCAGCCTTGATAGAGCTGTACGTGTTAGTGGAAGCACCAATAATCCTTTGTCTGAAGATCTTAAAATTCCTAGATGGTACATACCACACTAATCACACTGCCAGATACCGGGGGTAAAAGCGCAGGACCTTAAATACCAGGACCAAACGCTTGTAATGAGCCCTACCCCAAACCGGTAGCCAGTGAAGTGATCTCTGTGGGGAAGAGACATGTATTTAGGGAGATATAAAACAACCTGAACAGCACTGTTCTGGATTAAAACCAGAGTAAGAGAGCAAGAAGGCAAACCTATCAGCAGAGCCAGTTTAAGGAATTGGGGGGGGGGGCTGCAACACTTTATTTTGGGGGGGCTATATGTTTATCTCAGGTCAATCTAACCTAACCTATTCACAGTACAGGATATTCAGATTATTACTAATAATGTTTTTGCAGGAGGAGGGTTAGGATGCCGCCCCCACAATGCCGCCCCCCCCTGCAACTCCAGGTGCTGCAGGGCCCTTAAACTGGCCCTGCCTCTCAGTAGGCTATTACAATAATTGATGCGTGAAATAACCAAGGCCTGGACAAACAAATGGGCAGTCTTGATAGTCAAAAACCTTAGGAGCCTACGGATGTTCAAAAAATGGAAATTGCATGCCTTTGCAGTTGCCCCAATAAAAGGGTGTAGGGATAAACGATCATCCAGCAGGACTCCAAGATTACTGGCAACAGAGACAGGAGCCAGTGTTCAACCCTGTAAACACAGTGGAGGACATGAAAGTGGGGCTACTGGGTGGACAGGTTGAAACACCAGGATCTCTGTTTTTTCCATGTTCAGCTTAAGATGGTGAGTGGTCATCCACAGAGAAACACTCAACAGGCAATTTCAAAAGCCACCTATAAAAGGTCAGTTCAGACTTCTGGGGAAAATAATCTGCTCATTACCCATCAGCTTTCTGAACAGGAAGAAGAAAGGAGAACAAAAAGGAAAGAGATGTGGGGTGAACCTTCACATCTGTGGATCTGGCCCCACTCACTGGCATGAGATCTTGGCACAGACAGACCCCTGAAGGAATGTGGTCACTGGAAAAAGATGTCCCACACTCAACTCACCACTTCCAGGATCAAGAAGTTGTGGACCTCTGGTCCAGTGTGTAAGAGGTGTCTTGTTCAAAATCATCAGTCTAGTCCCGTATTTATTTTAACATTTATTAAAATATTTATATCACAGATCTCAGGACAGCGTACAAAATATTCTGTTACATGCAGATGCATCTGAATGCTCACAAACAAGTAGAGCAAAAGGAAAGATCTCATCAATCCATATTGACTGTAAGAAAAAAAAATCCAAATTCTTTATTGGTTTAATATTACTAGGATCACGAGATATCTCTCTAGAGATCTTGTAAGCTTGTGTCCTACCTCTTGTGATGATGGCATTAATACATATTTCAAATGAATATTGCAAACACATTTATAAACTCTGCAAGGATTTTTTTTAAAGGCAACTAATAAGCCATACAAACATATTCAGAATGGGGGAACACATACCTATACAATATACCCCTTGAGTTTAAAGCACTAAGTCATTAATGCTAAGAGCTTTTGAAGAAGTATCCTACAAAGTCTCTTTAGCATCAGGACCTATTACCTATGAACCTGAACTTACAGGTTCAGAGATAATATGAATCTCTATAGGCCAACTTCTGGGTTGGCACATAGCAAGGAAATAAGTTTTTGTGAGTCTAATGCCATACTTTAACTGCCGTGGCTGCATCCTATGGAATCCTCGGCTTTGTCATTTGGTGAGGCTCCAGAGAATTCTACAATTGTTGTTATTTGCTGTCTAGTCAACTTCAATTTATGGAAACCCTATGAATGGGAAACCTCCTAGTTACCCTATTATCAGCAGCCCTGCTCAAGCCTTGCAGATTCAGGCCTGTGGCTTCCTTGATTGAGTCAATCCATCCACAACATGGTCTTTCTCTTTTCCTACTGCCTTCCACTTTACCAAGCATTATTGCCTTTCCCAGTGAGTCATGTCATTTCATGATATGTCCAAAGTATGACAGCCTCAGATTAGTCATCTTTGAGTGAGAGTTCATGCCTGATTTGCTCTAGCACTCATTCTTTTGTCTTTTTGGCAATCCAGGGTATCCATAAAATTCTTCTCCAGTATCGTGTTTCTAATCAGTTGATGTTCTTCCTGTCAGTTTTCTTCACTGTCCAGCTTTTACAACTATACATAGACTGACTTTGGTCCCTAAATATCCCATCCCTAAACTGCAAACCCCAAGATTCCATAAGATGGAACCACAACAGTTAAAACAGAATCATAATACTATAACTGAGTCATGTGAAAAGGGCACCCAGAAGGCAAAAAGTTCCCCATTCCAGGCTTAGACAGACCTTCAGTCTTATCCAGCAATAGGGCGCTATTTAGGCACAAAACTGCCTTGCTCTTTAGCATCCAAGGCTTTAATTCCTTGATTTGCCATTCAACAATTGATTCAACTACAATTAGGAAGGGTTTTTTTTAGGTAAGATTTTTTTTATTGATTAAAACCCATACTACAATTAGGACTAGCAAGTGGATAGAGGCCCAAGCCTCCAGGCGCTTATTCCATGATGTAAACATGTTTACATTCCAGAGCTTTACTTGAGCTGGTTGCTTTTTTCTTTCTGAAAAGAAGGCACACCTAAACCTTATCTATAAACACATCATTGCAGTGTCTGGGCACATATAATAATAAATAATTAGTAATTTGCTTATGGCTTTGTTAGGTGTTTCTAAAAGTGAATGGTTACTTTAAGGGGGAAAGCAATCTGGTGGTTTGTCAGACACAGCTGATGACCACAGTTACATCAAGTGAACTTAAAAACATCTAGGCTGTTATAAGGAATTTTATTTTCAAGGAGCTTTTTCTGTGCATAAGAAGTATGAAACATACAGAGAGGCTGGTTTCTCTTTGATATGTGGGAGTTGGAACATATTCTTATAAGGTGAATGCTATATTACTATGTTTTGGTTTACTCTGTAGGCAATGATATAAAGAAAACTGATTGTGATCTGAGATAACAATGTTGGAAAGATTTTAATCATTCTTGCTGTATGTGCAACAAACGAATAAGAAGTATGTACTACTAGGCCATGAACAAGCATTGGTGAAACAGATGGGATAGCTGGCTTTCCATTGGTCTTGGATTAAGTGTGATAATCAACACAGACTGAATAACCTTGGGGCCCCATCTAAATGGTGAAAATACCCCTCATGGAATTTGCTGGGAATTCCTACCAGTCTAAACAGGATCCATTGCCAATCCACACTATTCAGAAGGACGGGGCCCAAAATGGCAACAACATCAGGGTAAAAGCCTTTGCAGATTTCCCTGTACTTTTTCACAAACTGTGAGGTGGGTGTGCATTTTTGCTCTTTTGGACTATTGAACAATAAAAACCTTGAAGGGAAGCACAAAACTGATTGGCTGGGTGAGAGCCGGGGTGGGGCTTCGTAGGAGGGCAAATGCCCACTGCCACCATGTTGGATTTTCGCCTTAGTGCTTGCTTGCTAAGGTGATAAAAAGGATCAATATTTTCTGTTTTGCTTTCCTGGAAAATTGCTCTATTGCACCAGTGCACCTTGGAATGATTTTTTAAAAAATCAGCAGTGGTGAAGAACTAACATGAGTTGCGGTTGCCATCAGGAATGTGATTCTTATGGGGGCTTCTGAGGCCAGAAAAACTGTTTAGACATGTTGCTGCTGCTGTGAGATGCCAATACTTGGGGCAGCTGCAGGGGGCCCCATCATAACCCTTCTCCTGCAAAAACATTATTAGTAATAATCTGAATATCCTGTACTGTGAATAGGTTAGGTTAGGTTAGGTTGACCTGAGATAAACATATCCCTCCCAATAAAGTGTTGCAAGCCCTGCCACCCCATTCCTTAAACCAGTCCTGCCAATACTGCGAGGTATTTTGGATCCCCCCCCCTCCTGTAAATGGGTCTTTGGATCACTTACCATCTTAAGCACCGTATGAGGATTTACTTGTGAGACATCATTATTTGTATTATTTGTATTACCCTGGACTCATCAGAATATAAGAAGTGGCACATAGTATAGGTTAGATGGTCTTGTTCCTATTTAGATCAATTGCCTCTGTAACGTTTATATGACTAGACAATACTCAAGTGAGATTATAGTGTTATAATTTACTCTTTGGTGGTTTATTGGTTTCACTTGTGTAGACTTCTGTTTCTGGGGTCGTTATTTGCTGGATGGTCATTTACCCCAGTGGGTTTTTGGTCTTTACAGGTATAGTAATAACTGGCACCAAAATGAAGGGGTCAACCCCTCTATGCCTCGGCCCCCCCTTCCCCTCTGTGGGCTCTCCTGCCGGCCGCTCTCCAGGGGGAGCCCCTTCCTGGGGCCACCAGGCGAAGAGAGGGCCAGCCCCGGGCAAGGCAGCGGGAGGACTCCCGGGCCCGCTTCCCATAGGTTGCCGGCGCTTCTTCCCGCGGCGCTGGGGCGGGGCGGCGAGGGGCTGGTGGCGGGAGCCCCGGGGAAGGAGGAGCGGCCTCCCCACTATCCGGAGGGAGGGAAGGAAGGAAGGAGGGAGGGCGGCGCTGGCCAAGTCCTGCCTGGAGTCGGCCCCTTCCCCGAGCAGCTCGGCGGCTGGAGAGGAGGCGGAGGAAGAGGAGGAAGAGGCGGCCGAAGCCGGGCGAGAAGGAGGAGCCCGAGAGGCAGCCCCCAGCCCCGGCGGCCCCGGCTGCGGCCAGCCCCTTCCCCGCTGCCTCCCTCCTCCGGCCGCCTTTCCGCGATGCCTCCACGGGACGGGAGCGCCGAGCTCCTCCTGCCCCTTCGGGGTGAGTAACTTCCCCGGGGCCGGTGGCAACCTCCAGGCGGCGGTCTCCCTTCCCCAATCCCTCCTCCGCCTCCCCCGGCCGCTTTCTTGCTCCCGTGGCTTGTTTCGGGATCGATCCGCTCCCTCCCTCTCTCCCTCCCTCCTTCCGCCCGGCCGCCCTGCCAGAGCTCCCCCTGGGCACTGCGGTTCCAGAGCGGTCCTCCTTTGGAGCTGGCTGGCAACAGCCCCCTTGGCCCTCTGCAGGGGGGGCTGCCCCCCTTTCCTCTCCCTTTCGCCGCCCCGGGACCCACTGCGCCGGCCGGGTTTCTTGGTGGGTCTTCATACCTCCCCCCCAAGCTTCAGATTTGGTCTGCCGCCACCTCTGTTCGCAGCCTTTGCCTGCAGGCTGGTGTGACATCTCTACCTATAGCATCATCATCATCAATCTCCTCTTCCTTCTCTACCTATAACATCATCATCATCATCATTATCATCAATCTCCTCTTCCTTCTCTAGGCGTTGGGGTTTCAATCCTCTCCGCTGCTTCCACAAAATAAACATTTTATTTAGCAGAGCCCCGCAGGTTAGCCAAAGAAGATGCTAATGGTGACTGGTCCAGGAGGAGAGAACTGATTCTCCATCTCCACCGCATAGTAGTCTTGGGGGATGGGGGTGGAATGGGAATCGATCCACATAACCTTCCAAGAATTACGGGTTGGTATGGAGGGCAGAAGGACGACCCTCCCACACACCGATTATTTATTCCTAAATTCTAGAAGTGAGACTAACCCTGCTTCATGCTGCCAGATATAGTACCCTCCACCCCACCCTTGCACACATGCATTATCCTGCTTCAAAACTCTTCTGTTATTTGTTGCAGGTATCCTTGTAATGTTAGGTTTGATCACTCAACAGACTTTTAAAGCCCTGGTTCCCCAAAGTTTGGGAGCTCCACACACTCTGCTGGGGTCTGCTTTCTCAGACCAGTTTTGGTGGATTGTGTTCAGAGATGGAAGTGACTCACCCATAGTGTTGATCTCCTGATTTGCTGCTAGGCTAATGGGTCAACTTTTATTTTCTACACTGTGGACTGCTTCTTAGTTGCCATATGTCCCACAGTGACAGTGAATCTTGGCCTCTGTTGCAAATTTCAGTCTCTCCTTTCTATTCTAATCTTTTAGTTGAACTATCTACCTTTATTTTGCCTTTGCTTAATTGGTATCTGCAAGGGTTTGCTTTAAAAAGAAGGGGGGAAAAACCCTCTTCTTGTTTAACGGAAGCTCAGGGAAAGAGAGGGTGTGAAAACTTGTATTTACAGATCCATGAAGGGGTGTCTCCTCTGTTAGAAGATGCTGGGGATAGTGCAACACAGGCGCAAACTGTGAAACAAGTAGATGAGTCCCAAACAAATACAGGACTTTCCTGCTGGGTTTTTCTTCCCCCTCCCAGTAAAAGTTTAGAAACTTTTTGTGGGTTGGCACGTTCAACCAAGGGCTGTCTCCTGGAGCATGTTGTTTTGTTTATTGTTTATGTGCATTTGCCCTGGGCCTTCAAGCACTAAGAAAACCATATGGACAATTTCTGACTTTCTGATATGTGCAAGGCCCTTGTGCCAAGCAGATATGAGAAAGGCTGCACGATAAGAGTGTGTAAGAGGACAGTCTGAAAGAAAGAACTGGCTGCTTGACATAAATGTGAGTGTGTTAAAAGTAGTGAAAATGGGCTTTTTTGGTGTTTATATGTCAGAATCTAAAGATTAGAAAGGTTACCAGTAAGATTACTAAGTGAATTTTGTTTTAAGACAGAATAATTCATACAGACTCTAGATTATTGTGTGTACCAATGTGTGTACCAATGGCAAAGAGGAGGAAGGAACAAGGTTAAACATCAGAAAGATGTCTTAAATCACTCCCATCCCCCATCCCAAATTTTACAGAAAGGGAAATGGATTATTTATTTAAAATATTCTTACCCCTGCCTTATATCCAAAGATCTCAGGATGGGATGGGCACAGTCAGTTAAACAAATCTTGAAAACAATTGTAAAACAATTCACACTATGGTGGGCCCCTGGCATCTGCTGGGGTTTGGCTCCCAGACCCCAGTAGATACCAAAATCCGTGGATGCTCAAGTCCCATTATATAAAATGGCATAGTAAAATGGTGTCCCTTATATAAAATAGTGAACAGCAAGGCTTGCTTTTTTGAATTTTTTAAAAAATATTTTCAAGCCATGGTTGGTTGAATCCGTGGATACGGAAGGCTGGCTGTATTTAAAACAATCTAGGATAAGTAAAGAGCAAAGAAAGGTCAATTGGCCAAAACCAGTCTAGGAACACTTGAGACACAACAACTTGGATGAGTAGTCACGTTTTAATTTACCGTAACTTAGCGTCAAAATAAGGGCAGTGTCTAGGCTAACTGAGTCTCCAAAGAGGAAGCATTTCACAACTAGAGTTTCACAGCCAAGAAGTCCTCCCGTGTTCCCATAGACTGTATAATGCTGTAGTGGCCCTGTTGAAGTTAAGCAGACGTTGGTCAGGAGAGGAGATTGCCTGGGAATAATACACACGTTGTTAGTAAAAGGGCTGTAACCGTCTTTCCACATTCACTCCCCAGAATCTCCAGGTAAGAATATTGGAAACTATTGTCCAAAGCCCTAGGGAACTTCAACCAGTCAATGTGAGCAGTACTGACTTAACTAGATCAATGGTGTGAGAGCAAAGTAAGCTTCCTAGCTTGCTGAAAAATAACCATAGCTGAGAAAACACCCTAAAAATATAACATCATCCATCAATACGGCTAATGCCATTTCAATATTGGGGGGGGGGTTCCTGATCTCCTTTGCAGCCTCCAGCTATGCACATCTATATTTACTATGATGGGGGCAGTATTGTGTACCCTAACTAGCAAGCATTCAAATCCAGTTTCACACTTCGCTGTTATAGCACTTTGATCCTGCTTTAACTGCTATGGGAGTGGTAGTTTTCAAAAGTATTTAGAATTCTCTGCCAGGGAATATTAATATCTCATGAAATTATAAAGTCCTATACTCTGTATAATATACACATGGCAGTTATCTTCCTTGCTGTTTGGGATCCATTTAACCTGGGAATCAAACCTGGGACTGTCTTTGTGCTAAGGATCTGTTTTACCATTAAATCATGATTCCTCCCCTAAATTGGCAGCAAGTGGTGTACAGTAGGACCCGGTATCCACTGATTTATTATCCACTGATTCAATTACTCACAGGACACAAAACAGCACACCTACCATAGAGTCTTCCTAGAAAATGTGTCCTCTCTATCCATTTTCTAGGTCTCCAAGGCAACTCTATGGTGTTTTAAACTGGAAGTCCCATTATTTTTAATGTGTTCTCTATTATCCACAGTTTTCGGTATCCATGCCCCTCCCAGAACCAATCCCCAGTGGATACAGGGGTCCTACTGTAGTTGTATTCCTTCTCAGCTTCTTTGCTTGTGTTGTAGGCTCTCCGTTCCTGCAGTCCTTCTAGAAACGTTTACCTGAACTTGTTGTTTTACTTAGAATTCATCTTTTTACATTGTAGGGGACAAAACCAGGAGGAAGTGTTCCCAATGAAGAGGACCCTAGATCAATGTCACAGCATATATCTGTATACAGAAGGACTTAGGTTCAGTCACCATAATCTCCAGGGAGGATTGGGAAAGCCCCCTGCTTAAAACCTTGCTACCAAGCAGTGTGGTAGACATTATTGAACCAAATCAGGGAACCATTCACACTACAGAATTATAGTGCTGTTATCCCACTTTAACTGCCATGATTCCATCCTGTGGAATCCTGGGGTTTGTAGTTTGGTGAGTCATTCGAGCTCTCTTTTTGAGAATTCTAAATGCTCCTCCCTAAATTGTCAAACCCAGGATTCAGTGGGATGGAAAATAGCAGCCGAAGTGGAATAATAGCACTATAATTCTGTAGTGTGAATGGGCCCCAAGAACAGACAAACTCTGGGGTCTGGAAGCCAATTTTCGACTATGGGAGCTAGTGTAGACTATACCAGCACCTCAAAACAAAACTGGAAGTGTGCAGAAGGCCTTCTGGAGGGGCTGAAACCAGGTATGGGAGAGGCTATACCTTGTTTTAAAGGGGAATTACCTCTTCTGGAAGATTCCAGGGCTGACAATTATTTTTTTAGCCAAAATTGTTTTCAGCAAGGAGCCTCAAGGATTGAAGGAGAAGTTCAAGTGCTGCAGAAATAGGCCTGGAGGTCACATATGGTCTTCAGACCTCATTATTCCCACCCCTGAATTAGGGATGTAAATGTTCAACTATTTAATCCTCACAAGTCAGCATGAATCATTTCCAGTTTTCTCCCTGCTACATAGAAAACAGATATTTCTGTGCAGTTTTTGCCCGGTATGTCCACATCTCGTAGTGTTTGGGGAAATTATCCTGCACAGAAATAGGTGTGAGGTTTTTGCCTCAGAATCATACATTTTTTGTATAAAAGCCATCACTCCAGGTGACCATGTGTGTTTTTGTGCAAGATTTCTGTTTTTCCACAAAAAAAAAAAATGCAGTCTTGCATAAAGTGATAGCCACATGCATAGTTTGTGCAAGATTATTTTGTACAAAAATCAGTAGTCTCGCACACACACAAAAAAATCATGTGGCATGAAAGCCAGCAGTTTGGACACAACAAACCCATCTGGCTATCTGCAAAGAGTGGTTTCATTGCACAACCCCCCAAAATTATTGTATAAAGAACCAATGTGTATCTTTGTGCAGAATAATTTAGAAAAAAAAAATCAGGGTCTGTGAATACTGGGCAAAAACTGCTCAAAATTCTCATTACTATCTTATCCTTCTCACTGTCTTATTCTTCCCTCATTCTTTTTCCTGAGTGTTTAGATCAGTGTTTCCCAAACTCTGGTCTTCCAAGTGTTTTGGACTTCAGCTCCCAGAATCCCTGATCATTGGCCAACCCAATACTAGCAGAGATAAACAGAATGCTGAGTTGATGTCCAAAACACCTGGAGGACCAGAGTTTGGGAATCAGTGGTCTAGATCAGTGGTTCTCATCCTTTGATCCTCCAGATGTTTTGGACTTCAACTCCCAGAAACCTTAGCTAGGGATTCATGCAAATGAAGCCATATGGAGGACCAAAGGTTAAGGAACCACTGGTCTGTATAAGGCAATTTCCTGTGGTGTCCTAGCAGTGACTTCTTACAGTTGTATTAAACTTATCCCAATTCCTGCTAGAATTACTGTGCCTGATGTGTCCAGAAGCTATCATTCACTTACTTTGCTGCTTTGACCTATGATTGATCAAGGCTCCCAGACCTTTTCTTCTTGTGTTCTTTTGGTAGAGAAGCCCTTAGCCTAGTGAACACCAGAAATTATTTTGGTTAGTCCTCAAGGGGTGGCTTTTATATTTTTGCATTTAATTCTGTTCTGTGTTGCTCTCAATTCCTAAGGTCATCTGTTTCATCCTGTATAACTGGTACAACCCTCCTGTGTTACAAATGCTGCTCAGCATGGCAGTTATCAGATTTCACCAGTGCTCTGCACCTGCCCTCCCCAAGGACACTGCTGAAATACTGGATAAAACAGGATCCCTGAAAAAATTCCACCAGTTACTTTGACCCTTCCTGCTTAAAAGTTTTGTTTTTGAAGGTAAAGATTATCAGGCCCACCAAAGGAATGGTTCAGTTTTCTCAGCGTTCGGTCTCTACTAGTCTTAGTCTTAGGAAATGTATCAATGAAGAGTGTGATGGTGATGGCTATGCTTTTTAAATCCCTGGCATCTGGTATGGTGTTTTTGATTGCATTTTGGGCTCTTGCATTCAGTAGCCACTGTATCCATATAATATTTAATTGTCCTTTTAAATCTTTTGGGCTAGATGCAGTAAGAACATGTTGAGTCTCATAGGCTTGGCTTAAAGAAATGCATTTCCCTTTTTAAATAACTTTGGCATGCTGCCCTCCCAATTTTAGTGGATGACCAAGTTCTTTCTAGCTTTTCCTTCTTGTTGTTGTAATTGTCTTTATTTTATGCCTTCAAGTTGACTCTGACTTATAGTGACCCTATCATAGAGTTTTCCTAACAAAATTAATTCAGGAAAGGTTTGCCATTGCCCCTCTCTAAGGCTGAGAGACTGACTTGCCTAGATTCACTCAGTGAATTTCCATGATTTGAGCACAGATTCAAACTCGAGTCTCCTGTAGTCCTAGTCCAACCTTCAAACCACACCACCACACTGGATCTGTAGGTTTTCCATTGTGTGTGTGTGTGTTCCTTCAAGTCTCCTGTTGCCTTATGGTGACTCCATGAATTTCATAGGGTTTTCTTAGGCAAGGAGTACTCAGAGCTGGTTTGCCAGTACCTTCCTCTGCAATACAGCCTACAGCGTCTGATATGTGTTGATTGTCTTCTATCCAAGTACTAACCAGGGCTGATCCTGCTTAGCTTCCAAGATCAGACAGGATCTGGTGCTTTTAGGCTTTTCCATAGTACACCCATTTAAATTTCAAGTTATGTCATGGTAAAAATCTCACCATCCCCAACAGCACTACCACTGCATAGGAGAGGACCAGGATGCGGGAAGCTAATGCAAGTTGTTTTCTTCATGGAAGATAGAGTACATTTCTGGGAGAGTGAAATATTGCTCAGTTCCCTGGATGTCATTTTGTAAAAGAGCTTTGATGTGGTGGTGATGGGAATGGAAATTTGTTGTGTGTGTGGGCAGAGGAAGGAACAGCTGTAATCCAGACTCTAAGACCAGGATTCAGGTTGTGTGTTTTACAGACATGCCAAAAGAAACCACAGTAGCATGTAAACTTTCACTTGGGTACCTCAGGGAACTTACACCTTCAGAAGCCACACCTTCAGAAAGTGTGGCTTTGGATAATGGATTTTCAATGTCTTTTCTCTAGCCCTTTTTACCTCTTTGAAACTGTGACATGTGATTTTACCGCTTTTAAACTGATTTACTTGTGATTTTAAATCTGCCACCGCCAAATATATATATTTAAAAAACACACAATTTCCGATGGTGCGCACAAGTGATAGTTCGTATTAAAAAAAAAAGTATAAGATAGTCATTTAATCGACTTACTGGACCCTCGCTTAGCTGAAAATTTGTCATGGCGGCCGCAGGCACTTTCCCTGTTTGCTAGCCTCACCCACATCCTTGTCCAGCCAATCAGATTACACTGCCTGTTCAGATCTGTGCGAATGCGAGTATTTGAATGATCTCACATTCATGTCATATGGAGCTTTAAAAAAAATCCATACGAAGCCCCGGATGTGACGCACACGGGCTTTGCAGTTGATTTGGCTGCTTCCCTTCCTAATGACAAGTATTTGTGCAAATGTCTATATGAACGGGTCGCCTTCTGTTTGTATGCCGTTCATATTATTTTGACTGTATAGACAAGACCTTAGATAAACTGTTCTCCTTATAGAATTCATTGAGTTAATTGAGCAATATCGATTACCTTATTTTCAGATAACTGAAAGCCAATGATGTTATAAAATGGGGGTGGAAATCATGCATCCTTTCAGATGTTATTGGACTGCAACTGTTAGCAACATTAGCCAGCAGACAGTAGTGAAGAATGCTGGGAGCTGCAGTCCAACAAAGGGCCGCATGATACCCATCCGTTATAAAACTGTAGTGGTATGAGTCGTGGAATCAGACTTGTAAGACCCAGGGTCAAATCTCCTCTCAGCCATGAAGCCACTGATTGAACTTAGGCCACTGTCAGCCTAACCTACCCTGTAGGGTCGTTGTGAGGATAAAACAGGTAGGAGAAGTGTCTTGGAATGTGAGAATGCTGCTGTGAGGATACTTGTCCTGAAGATCAGTATAAAAAATAGTTCACCCTCTCCAGGCATTTTTTTTAAAAAATGACTTCCGTCTACTGCCTTTTATCTGGAGAGTTTTCTTACCCCAGTGAACATTCCAGTATATTGTAAGGTGTAAAAATGGCCCATGCCCACAGGCGTATTTGTAGGTGCAGAATTAATGGTTTTTTCATAGTACTCAGACCAAAAAATAAAATAAAATTACTGTATGTTCATATGAGGTGGAGAATTTGTTAGAATAGCTTGGAGGACTCCTTTTTTTTTTGCGCTCTCTCTCTCTCTCTCTCTCTCTCACACACACACACACACATATAACTAACACAAATTTTTACAACCATTTATGTCCCATCTATATTTTATCTGTTAAAAAAAACAGGTGGTAGAAACTTAAGGATATTGTTTACAGCTCTTCAGCAGACAGTGTCATAAAATGCCTACCATATATGTCTAGTTCTTTGTGCACTCTGCAACAACATGTGACTCTGGAGGTCTAAAATGTCTCATCTCCTTGGATGAGGGTTAAATAAATAATAACAATAATTACAATATCAATTATTTTTTATCTTATATGTGTTGATCTGGCCAGTGCCATCTAACCCTCCCCCCTCCATTGCTAAGGCATGCTCAGTGCTATTTGATTGTTTACTTTTGTAGAAAGCCACTATTAAATACTTCTGAGCTTCATTTAATTCCCTTTTTTAATTACATTATATAGTCGGTTTAGTTCCCTCCTCTCCTTTTGTAAGTGTTAAAAAAAATCTGTTATGGATTAGCTTAAAGGTATGCTCCTTTCTGAAAATGATTTCTAAATTATAAATATGGTTGACCTTCTGTTAAGAAGAGAAAGTGTTTCTAGCTGGCTAGACCTTCCATCTCATTAAATCAACAATGTGACCAGTGTGAATTCTTCCCATTTCTTTCTGACTTGTTGATGTTTTACACTTGCTAAGCATACAATCAGACAAGGGATCAAGGAGGCTTAGGAAGAAACATCAGCTGGGTTGAGCTACTGTCCCAATAAAGATGATTTTACCATATGCCGCTCTGACTTTCTGGAAACAAATTTCATTCCAGGAGAAATGAAGCACTATCACATATTCTCCTGATGGGAAAATTATTAGAAAATATTTGTAGGATGGGACATAGGAACCCATGAAGCCTGAAATAATTTATTTTGGGTTGTATCCTCTAAGTGCTGGCATCGTAATTGGCAACAATATAATGCTATGTGGAATTGTTCAGTAATATGTAATTTTTTTTGTCACAAATAAAGAGGAGAATTAAAATAGAAAAATTACATTTTTTGGACAACAACACTTAGAATTCCCTACTTAGCATGCCTGCACTGGGTAGGGATTCTGGGAGTTGTAGTCACCAAATTGATTTTTCCAAGTTCTGCATTTAAAAAAATGATAGGATATTTTATCACATGCTATCATTATTCTTTAATGACTGAGGGCTGGTTGTATTGTCTAATGACTGTAGGCTGGAGGTAACACACTAGAAATTAGGTTCTTTGCCAGTGTTGGTATACAGGCTATAATATTGAGTCAGATGGACATTTGTTGTCTGTGGTGGACAAAAACAGGTTCTCAGGTTTTTTTTAAAAATGTGTGATAAATATGTTGAAAGCATCTTGGGTTCTCTCTGCAACATAGCTTCAGGTGGCTCTTGTTATGATCTCAGTCTTAAAGCTTGAGAAATATGGCTGGTCAATGGCAGTAGTGAGTCAGATGGACCAGTGGCCTGACTTGGGATATAGCAGCTTCCTGTGTTCTGAACCTGTAAGTGTGTAAAGCAACAAGATGGTGTCCTAATCCAACACTCAAATCACTATACCATGCTGGCTCTCAATTATGAAAGATAACAAACGTTAAAATTCTGAAACAGTTATGGGCAACTTGTGGCCCTTCTGATGATGTTGGACTTTATTTTCCACATCTGAATATTTTCCACATCTGAATGCACCATTATCCTTTGCCATTAGCCATATTAGCTGAGGTTGAGAGGAGTTGAAGACCAAAACATCTGAGAGTGCCAGGTTGGTAGCATTGTGTTAAGGTATCTTTCAAATTTAATCAAATTTAGAATTAAATACTAAAGCTTGAACTTCAAAAAATATTTACCAGAGTGAAGTGGGTGGGACTTCCTTATGAGATGACATACATAATATGGTGCTGTTAGGGTCTCCTGAAGCTGAAATCTAACACTTTTTAATGCCAAACAATGGCTTGGTGCAGGCGTTGGCAAAGTGTGGACTGCAGACTGCAGGTTGCCCTTGGGGGCCCCTGAATCACCTCAAAGCCCCCCAGGCCTCCAAAATATTTTTTCTGGATTGTTTCCTTTCCTCAGTGTGCTGCAAAATGCAATGGTGTTGCCCCCTCCCCCCCGGTCAAAGTACAAAAACAAACTGTCCAAAAAGCAGCCCAAATGGAAACTAGAAATGACATAGCATTATTTACAGTCCTGTCAGGTGCACTGGTACAGCCCATGTGAGGGGCACGGGGATAAAAATTAACAGTTGTCCACCCTTGGCTTAGTGTTATGGGAATTTGTGGAATTCCTCTTCATCTTCACAAGGAACCCAAGCTGGGGTTCAGCTAAAGTACCCTTGGACTTGTAGAACTATGTTAATAGTTCTTTGGGTCCTGGCATTCATCTTCAAGAAAAGGATCTTGGTTTCCTTCCCTCTGAATAGAGTGAGTAAGGCAGACATTCATTAATTTCACAGCCTTCAGTGATGTCTAGGACTCCACATCAAGTGTGTTGGAAGGGCCTATGTAGATGGGCCCATAAGATATTCTCCCCAAACATGTATTCTGTTTCCCAGTGTAAGTATTAGGAAGTTCATTAAAATCATCGATCCAAACATACAGCCACAACCATAGCAAAAGTGGGCAGGATCACTTAGCTTTGAAATACCTGCAAAGCATTGTGGGGTTGTGGGCAAAACATGCAGCCTGTTTTCATTCCTGGAATGTTGCAATTTGGACCAATTTGGACCAGGTATGTCACAGACAGAGCTTGTGACAGGATTATATCTGACAAAACTAAACTGTCCAGAACCCCTAAACCAGCAAGGCTGCTGTCCAAAAAGTAATTTTTCCATACTCTGGTCATAGGTTCTGTTAGGAGCAATGCAAAATCTACCATGAGGATGGCATACAGTAAGGCATCTTCTGAATTGATGCAGAAAGCCAAGTCCTAAATCAGCACAGCAACCATATGTTAGGATATTTAAAACTCTCTCTGAATTCAATTAGCAATAGTTTAGTGAGATATAATTGATGTTCATGACTCTTCATTCGTTTATTAAATGGCTGGTATTTGTTGTGTATAAATTACAGGTTCTTGCACATTTGAAAATGAAATAATTTCAAATGCCATTATTTGCTGTAAATGTTAGGTCATAATGTGAAACCAAATAGTAATGTGTTAATGTATGCTTGGTTTTGGACCCAGTTTTGCAGGTACTCAATTAACTTCAAATGTGGATATTTCCATAAGAGTGATGCTTTTGTGTAATATAAACTTTGTATAAACAGTTGAAAGATGATACCTGTATATATACTATGTTTGGCTGGTTTTATCACTTGTCATTAATCCAGAAATAGTGTTGTTTGGTTCTATTAATTACAGTAAATAGTGTTTGAATCATGAACACATTTGAATAATTAACAGTAATTAACACTAGTTTTAGTCAGTACTTTTGGTGAAGTCATACTTTTTGTCTGACCCTTTGTGTCCTATAAATTGCTTTATGCAGAATATTGCGTGAGCACATGTTAATTCCACAAATAGCTTTCTCACACAATGAGGGACATAAATAACCTTCTGCAGTTTTACAGCTTGTTTCAAGAGAAGTGGAGTACAGGAAAGGTGTGTTAGTGGTCATGATAAATTAAAATTCCTTAGGCCATAAAAAGCATCCCAAGTATAGCATACTTTGTAACCCACTGCAGTTTTGAAAGGAGAAAAAATAGGGCAGTACACCGGGAAAGCATGGGAGAGAACCTTCTCTGCCTTGGCACCCCATTTGTGCCCTTCCCTTTAGAGTCTTAATTGATGCAAACATTTGTGTCATTCTGGCACCAAATCAAAATATAGCTTTTATTATTTGATTTTATCCAAATTCAAATACTTTACAGTTTTTAATTGTTTTAATTTATTTTGTTTTAACTTGTAAAACGGTTTAATATGCTTTTAGTCTATTTAAATTATTTTCTACTTTAAAAAAAAATCATGGTCAAGCTGATTTTATTTTACACTTCCCAGAGATCATATGATGTAGAAGATTATCAGATGGGAACAAAAATGTTTTCCCATCTCACAATCTCCTCTCCCTCCCTCACTCCTGTCCCTATCCTGGCAAAAAAGAGAAAGTTTTTAGACCTACCTTGTGCACGTGACAGGGCAACCCAGGAGTGAATGGAGTTCTAATGGAACTCTGTTCACTTCCTGGATTGGAATCCCGGCTGTTCTCATGAGAAGACAAGAGTGCGGGAAATTCAAACTGTAAAAGAAAAATAAGCCAAAAAAAAAAAAAATCACACTAAGCACCTAAAGATGCTTAACACTTTACAAGTAACCCAGGGAGGGTACAAAAAAGTGTGTCACTTACCTGGATGTCCCGATCTCACCAGGAAGTGTTCTGGCATGGACTTCCCCTTGACGATGGGATTGCGCCAGCAAAACAGGCACCTTTTCACTCACTGTCAATTTCATGACAGAAACGGAACAGGGGATCCATTGATAGCTTAGCCCGTCAATAAAAAGCAGCGCCAGCCTAACGGGAGCATGACTAGAGGGGAACAACGTCATGTGAAAAGGAAGCCCTTTAGCAATCTCCTGGTGTGGTGATAACGCCATATTTAGAGCGTCTGATAATCTCCATAGGTATTTTAATAAACAAAATAAATCTTAAAATCTCTCTCTCTCTGGCTTTTCTTCTTCGCAAACAAAGATTCAGGAAGGACTCATCCCGCGCTTTCTGCAAGCGCGCTGATGACAAAAAAGGCCAATCCAAGATAAACAAGTCCGGTTGCAAAAAGCACAGCAGAAGGTCTCCTTGGGTGATGTTTTTGGGTTGTGATTCTTTCTGCGTTGTCGTTTCTCTTCAAGACTTGTTCGGCGTGAATTCTCAAATAAGGCTGCAGCATTGTGGATAGTGCGTCTCCATGCCTCCCAATGTGAGGAGAGGGCGGACCACTGTTGGTGATCAATTTGGCCGAGCCTGAGATGTTGTTTCAGGGAGTCTTTGTATCGCTTTTTTGGAGCGCCCTTCTTACGCTGACCCGTGGCGAGTTCACCGTAGAGTAGTATTTTTGGGAGGCGATGGTCCTCCATCCTAGAAACGTGCCCTGCCCAGCGCAGCTGCGTTCTCAATAGCATGGCCTCAATACTGGTGATCCCTGCTTGCTCAAGGACAGCAACATTCGTCACATAGTCAGTCCAGTGTATATTTAGGATTGTGCGTAGACAGCGCTGATGAAAGCGCTCGAGGAGTCGTTAAGTGGTGGCGATAGGTGACCCATGTTTCAGATCCATTTACAATCTTCTTTAGCATGATGCTCCAAAGGGCTATGGCAGAGCTTGAAGAAGACGACGGCATCTATATACGTTACCGTACTGATGGTAGCTTGTTTAATTAAGGCGTCCGAGGGCTCACACTAAGACTCTAAACTATCTAGTCCGTGAGCTGCTCTTCGCCGATGCTGCTGCCCTTGTTGCCCACACAGAAGCAGCTCTGCAGCGCCTAACATCCTGCTTTGCAACAGCTGCAGAGCTGTTTGGGCTGGAAGTCAACCTGAAGAAAACAGAAGTTCTTTACCAGCCTGCACCACAGGACGAACACCACCATCCCCACATTGCCGTCGGCAAATCTGTGCTCAAGTCCGTTCAGCAGTTCACCTACCTGGGAAGCATCATCTCCTCAGATGCCAAGATTGACAAAGAGATTGATCACAGATTAGCAAAGGCATATAGTGCATTTGGAAGACTTCACAAAAGAGTCTGGAGCAATAAACACCTGAGGCAAAGCACAAAAATCAGTGTGTATAGAGCCATTGTACTGTCTATCCTCCTTTATGGATCTTAAAATATAACACTTTAATAGTGACTTTTAAAGCCCCAGATGCACCATGATCTGTGTGTATATATATATATATATATATATATATATATATATATTGATATGTCATCTTATTACTTATCACTGCTTCTTTGCGTTGAGTGGGAAGGTTTTTCTTATTATCTCTTGTAATAGTGAAGTAAGAGCAGAGGTAATTAGGAACAAGTCTTGTTTAATTGTAGTCCCCCAAATTTGGGACGATCTCCTAGAAGAGATGCATCCTTTTGCTTCTTTTGAGTTTTCTGGAATAAAATGCAAGGCCTATCTTTTATATTTTCCCTTTAGGATCTGAATTTGGTACAATTAATTTTCAGTAGTCTACTGCATGATTGTATAAATTTTGAATTGTTTTCCCCTTAAAAGGTTATGCCTTGGATTGTTTTCATTTTCTGATGTATAGTCAGCCTTCCATATCCATGGATTCTCTATCCACAGATTCAACCAACCATGGTTCATTTTTTTAAAAAGTTCTAAAAAGCAGAACCTAATTTTGCCATTTTACTATGCCATTGTACATCATGGGACTTGAGCACCCACAGTTTTTGGTATCCACGGGAGGTCCTGGAACCAAACCCCAGCGAATACGGAGGGCCCACTGTAAACGTGTATGGCTCAGGGATGATATGCATGTATATAAGGGTGAGAGAGAATTTTTGCTTTAGGGTGTTCTTTTTAAATAAAAATGTCAACATTTCTCAAAAGTTTTCATATGGAAATAATTTAGATTTTTTTTAAAAATAAAGTCATATGTGAGAGAAAACAGGGGTTTGTCTATCTGAGGGGGGGGAAATGAGGATTGATATGCATTAACATCAATTCAAAGCAGCTTTGATTTGTCTTAACTTTTTTTTTTTTTTTTTTGCAAGATTGCACCCATGCGAAGCTGTCTGCTTTTGTTGTCCCAACATGATGCCTGCAAATCAAGATGGTGGGCACGAATGCATTACTTGTGTTCTTATTTTCACTAGTTGCTGCCGCCAAACAAGTTTTTTTTTAAAAAAAATAGCATATCTAAGGTACAAAAGTGCAATATTCTGCCCAAATATATAGAAAAAAAGAAGAAAAAGAAAAAGGCTGTTTTGTCATCTCAGTACACAATTGCTGTGGTGAAAATCTAACATGGCAGTTCTGGGTGCTTCCTGTGTTAGCAACCACTCAGCTTTCCACTTCCACTTTTATCAGGAATGTTAATGAATGGAAGTCTGATTGTCCCAGCGAACTGGAGTGCACATTCCCCTCAGAGCTTTTTAAAGATTTTTAAAGCTGCAAAGGCTTTTCCTTCAGAGTTTTTGGTGGATTTGGCTCCCCTCCTTCAGAATACGGTGGATTGATGTGGGATGGCATTTTAGACAAACCATATTCTCCTTTAATTCTATGAGGAGTATTTTCACCATTTAGACAACTCCCAGAACTGACAGATTTGTCCACCAGGCCTCTCAAAGGAATGTTTTGGTGCTGAATACTGACACATGTAACATATAGTATAGTATAGTATAATACACTATTATACTATAGCACTGACGTAACATTTGTCAGTGCTATAGTATAAGCTTTATTGGTTATAAATGGTGCAGCAGTTGGTACACAGCAGAAAAGCATTCCAGCCCTTGATCCAATGGGGTTCAGCACTCCACAAACTCTATGCAGACTGTCCCTCAGCCAAAAATCAAATCAAAGCTGCATTGCTGGACATATGAGGAGACCTTGGGCTAGGATACCCCCCTCACCGCTGAGGCCAGTGGAAGACAGAGTTCCAAGGGTTATACAGTAGCACCCCTGTATCCACTGGGGATTGGTTCTGGGGGGGGGGGCGTGGATACTGAAAACCATGGATAATAGCAAGCACCATTGAAAATAATGGGACTTCTGGTTTAAAATACCATAGAGTTGCCTTAGGAGGACCTAGAAAATGGCTAGAGAGGACACATTTTCTAGGAAGATTCTATGGCAGGTATACTGTTTTGTGTCCTGTGGATAATGAATCAGTGGATATGGGGGTCCTACTGTATAGTGCAGAAGCAAACAAAGAAAATCAAGGTGCACAAGCATGACCTGTCTCCCCCTAATTGCTATTAGAACTGTACAAGCAGGTAAGAAACAGAAAAATTTACTCCAGGCCTTAAACTGCAAAGCAAATGCAAAAAGTATCCAACAAGGTCACTAACACAAGTTAACTTTCACACCACTGTGGGAATAAGTCTACCCATTAAATGTGGCCAATGCAAATAAGAGAGAATTTTATTTTAATTCCTTTCTCAATAGTTTCCCAAGAATCCAAATTTCTTCATATCTGAGGTACAAAGAAATTGAAATTTTAAAAGAATGAATGTGTAAGATGGCAACATTATCAGATCCCATCCCCGCGCCTGTACTTGGTAGTTGGCTAGTTGGAAGCATGCCACATCCAAAATTTCTTCAGTGCTCCATATGCTGCCAAAAAAAAAAAAAAAGAGTTTGGCTGAGATTTACAACTAAGCCATGCTTATGTTGCCACTCAGAAAAGCCAATAGTTTTCAAGCAGACAGCCCTCCCCATTTTGCCCTATGAGTTGTGGGAACTAGTTCAGCCTCTGTTCTGGGATTTAAAATAAGGATCAAGCAATGATAGCTATTAGATCTAACACCAAAATAAATGCTGGATGTGCTGCAGTAGAGCATTGAGTGGAATGCACCCTAAGAAGGCAATATATCCTGGTGAGATTGTAATCCCCTCCTGGATGGAATAGAATTTAAGAAACTGGTTGACGTAAATGGAAAACATCTGGCATCCCAATCCAAACCTTTCTGCTGTCTTTTGGCCTTCAGCATTAACATTAAGTTTTCTGATATTTTTCTTCTGCCAGTAGTTACTATACCTGTCCACTGTTGTAAGAAGCAAGTGTTCTTTCTCAAGGGAGAACGTGGTGTTTTAATGTGGTAGTGCTGAGAATTTGGGAAATAGCTCAGGTTGATTCACCTCTTCTCATTTAGTTGTTGTCCTGTTCCTTATCACTTACAGTACTTGGAGGCTTCTGTTCCCTTAACTACTGTAATGGCAAAACTGAATTTTATATATGATATGCTGATGGTCCTGCAGATTGCTTTTAAACTGGGATTATAGTTCACTGTTACAGCTGAGCATATCTGCATATTCATTTTATATCATTATTAAGGTGGCTTAAAGCTAAGGTTGGAAATAGTGACTGATAATGTGATATTCTAAAGGTCTCAGTTTTGTAATATTAAGATTTATGTAAGTTGTAATTATAAACTAGTTAAAGAAACAATTTGCAGAAAGTGAGGCCTACCCCTATTGCTGTCTATTACGGGGGCAGGCAACTACTGTGGATCCGGGGGCTCACTTATCAGATTGGGCAACTGCTGAGGGCCCCATGTCTGAGGAGCATGGCCTACAGCAATGGCTCGTAACCTTTTCTTTACCAGAGACCCCCCCTTTAAATATCCTTTGTTGCCATGGACCCCCAAGACTTAACCCAATATTTAAAACAACAGCAACAACAACACAGTTACACCATCCATTAAACCTTCCCTCAGATGCACTAGAGGGGTGAGGTAAGACTTTTCTCTTGCTTCTTCCTGCAAGTGTGTCACTGGAACGGATTGAATGGCAATGCACAGACCAAGCCAGCCAGCCTTGGCTTCTTGGCTTCTGTCATGTGGCCGCTCCACTGCAGGGAAGAGGTGGGCCAAGCAGCCTTCAAGCCTTCACTGACCCCCTGTGAGGACATCACAGACCCCTGGGGGTCCCCGACCACAGGCTAAGAACCACTAGCCTACAAGAAAGGGGCAGATCTTAGCAGGCTTTTTAAATGACAAAAAATGTAAAATAGACACAACAGATGACTAATCCATTTATTTTTATTTTATTTTTATATTTAAATTTCCTTATTAACCAGTAAAATTCCCCCCACTTATTATTAACAAATAAAATGTCCCTCTACTCATACTTGATCAATTAGTTTAGTGGGCCCTCCAGATTCATGGGTGTTCAGTTCCATGCCCCCTGCCCCTGTGGATGGTAAAAAACACAGAGGGTTGTGCCGCATATTATTACATGGCAGTGACGTGCACATGGACGCTCAGCATCCATGTGCACATTGCTGCCATTTTAGGTATGGGATGCAATGATCCACAGGTGGTTGAAACCATGGATCGGGAGCCCGCTGATTGTCAGGGTCCACTCTACTTGTAAAAATTAGATTCATTATTAACAAATAAATGTATATATAAACGAACCATAAATGTACTTACCAGATATTGGCTTTCTTAGGATATTGACTATTGTATGTGGTTTTGACTATTCCATTGACTAAAGTCAGTGGGATGGTCAGGATGGTAGTCAATCTGATTTCTTTCCCACTGACTCTTTAGCTATCTGTCACTGAATTCCATTAAAAAAAAAAGATTTTGGGGATAATAAAAACTATACTTTGCCCATCTCTTAACACACTGCATCTGAATCTACATGGGGTGGAAAAAGCAGCTTACCCCAGCTCCAAACAACACAACACTCCTTCCCAGAGCAGCCAGATGGCTATAATGTAGACTAAAATGGCTATAATGTAGACTAATGGCTATAATGTACTGTAGACTAAATGGTTATAATGTAGACTAAATGACTATAATGTAGACTAAAGCTAATTCACTTCCAATCCAGTCTTCTTTTTCAAAATCTAGTTTGTTCTCTTTTTCTTTTCAGTGTGTCTCATGACCAGTTTAGATTTGAGGTCAATTGAGGAAGCAGGGCTTCTTGCCTGAGGCAGCAACCAATGAGGAAAGAAGCTGGTGTGGATGTGCATCTATGGGGAGGAATCACAAAAAGATTTGGGGTTGCAGGCAGTTACACTCTGTGTAGCCTGGCATATCCCAAATTAATATAAACCAAGCCCCCGCATAAACATGATGGGCACCTTCTGCTGAAATGAATTTAACTCCAGATTAGGATGTGTATTGACTATTAGCCCTGGGTTCACACTGGACTAAGATCTGCCTGTATGTCTCCAATGATACAGAACCACTTCAGGAATACTCCAGACTAGCCTAAGGACAAGGTTCTGGTGTAGACTGAGCACACTTACCCAACTTGTCACTGCAGGTCACATTGTGCTCATAATAAAATGACTTGATTGACTTTTACTCAGAGCAGGAGTAGTTGGTTGCTAGGCATCCCTGTAGGAACACTACGTAGAGAAAAATTATGTTTTCATTGTAGAAGAGCAACTGCATTGACCACCTAAAACTGTTCATGTTTGCCTACAGGTAAGTATCACTGAGTTTAATAGGTTCTTTTCTCAAATAAATATCTGTAGGCTGTATAAAAGGAAATAGCTGGAACTCAGCAGTATTCAGTTCACTATTTATTTATTTATTTGCCAGCATAAAGTTAGCAGCTAAGTTTAATAGTCTTCATTTTGTGGCAGTGTTTTTTGGATTAGGACCAAAGCATTCCAAAGAGCATATAGAATTTCCAACCTCATTATTTTATATCCTGATCTTTAGCATGTTTATTAGTAAGTAAGGCCTATTGAGTGAGGCTTAACTTCCAGATAATTGTTCTTAGGATTTCTGCCTAACATACACTCCCCTGTCCCCATGGCAATAATTGCTAGTGCATTAAACTGTGGCCTAACCTTCTAAGAGCTGTGCAGATCTCCTTAAATCAATGTCAAGATATCTCATGCATTTCAGTATACTTCCAAGGGGAGAATGATGCTGATCTAAGTGATATTCCGCTCCAATAACACTGCTTAAACAAGAGATTCCAGTGGTCTATATTCAAGCTATTGACATTGCGTTTTTAATATATGGAGATAGTATTCATGTTACTTCAGCAGGAGATTGACAGTTTCAAAAGGCTTTTACACAGTTGTGTCCCCTTTAAAGTATTTTCATAGCCATCTTCTAGGGAAAATGCTTTAAAGGGGACACCACTGTGTAAAAGCCTTTCTCTTACAATATTTCTTACTCCTTTCCTAGTTAGAAACATAAAAGTTCTGAAGACCAGTACTTTATACATTGTACACTAACAATCCAATCCTTTCTATGTTTACTCAGTACCAAGACCAGTTGAGTTCAGTGGGGTTTACCTTCCGGTAAGTGAGCACAGGTTTACATAATCAGAGAATGAAATACTCATATTCTGCATCTGTGATCAGCATGATATCATCACTATGCAGGTAACATAATCTTAGAGGTGTACATGATTGTTCATGTTCAGTGCTTCCATTCATTTGAGTGGAATGGATCTTCCCACAAGGTTGTGCCATACATCTGGCAGATGTCTGAAGTTCATTTCATCCAATCCCTCTCCTTCATACATTTGCTTAGATCCGTAACATATTTTTGCCATTGTATGCATACACTGAGTGGGTAGAGGAAAACTGATTAGCCTTTTAAGTTAGAATGTGCATGAAGCTTAATATTAAACTATAGCTAGTATTCAGAGAGATAGCCATGTTAGTCTGTTTCAGCATAAAAATACATAAAGGAATCTAATAGCGTTTTTGAGACTAACTGGGAAGAAGAAATTTCTAGCATGAATTTTGTGGACTCAGTTGCATCAGATGGAGCAGACTGAGTCCACGAAAGCTTAATCTAGAAATTTCTTCTTCCTAGTTAATCTCAATGGCACTACTGGGTTCCTTTTTTTATATACTAAACAAAAGGTTTAGATCATTAATTGGTGAGTCTCTAGCTTTTAAAATTAATTGGGGTGAATGTTAAGAGCATACTTGTTCATTGCTTGAGGCTGCTTTGGCTCTGATATGTTACTGTAATAAGGAATAGAAAATATTAAGGATGGTGTTTTTTCTGATAGCAGTTTTATACTAATAGTTGTCTGTTGAACTGAAGGTTATCCTATGTCTAATTAAGGGATAGTGATCTCAAAACAACAACATCAAAACAATCCCACAGCACCTATTGAGATATTACCAATTTATACATTTGTTTAAAATGACTAAATAATATGCCTCTTTATCCAGTTAATTCGCAGGTGTATACTTAATCAGTTGGCAGATTTATTCTGAACATGTTTATATGGCTGTGTATTTACGTTAGCTTTTGTTTTTTCTGTCTCCCTAAAGTGTGTGTGATTCTTTAAAAAACCCAGGAAACATAACTTTATTAAATATCAGTAAGCAAGGGGATTTTTTAGCACCTTTGAGACTAACAGAGAGAAAATTGTAGCATAAGTTTTCATAGGCTTAGTCTTATTTCCTCATATGCTGGAGTGAACCCAAGAACAAACCTTATAAACAGGCTGTTGAATAGCCATAGAAATGCAAAAGAAATGCTTAACTAGTAGGTGTGGTGATGTGATTGCTGAGGGACACAGGGAAGAGGAAAGATGTTGCCTAAGGCCAAGGTGGTGGATGACCATATAAATGGTGGAGGAAGTTCTGAAATGTAGTGGCATATTGGTCCAAGAATGCAGAAGAGAAGGTATAATGCTGATTCTTGTGCATTAATACAAATTCTCAGCAGTGTTCATTTGTTTCCACGGTCCTTTGGCAAAATCGATTGTATGCAAAGCTATCAATGTTTGAAGTACACACATACCCCTGCTTGCAAATCAAGATGGTGGCAAGTAAATTACAGCATGTTATTATTTTCCACATGTTGTCGCCACTGCACAGTATTTTTTTTTAAAAAAATACATTTAAGGATTAATTCAAAATGCCAGAAACTGCATAGTGCAAAAATTTGCATGTGAGAAAGTCTACTGTGGTGCTTTTCAGGCAATCTGATGTGGTGGCTCCAGGTTTGGATCCAGGTTTGGTTCTGAGCAACGTGAAAATGTCGTTAAGTGTATTAATGGACATACCGGAAGGATGCACTTTGGATACACACTTGTACACATCATACTGTGTACTGTCAAGGGTCTTAACCTGATTTGGAAGTGAGACAACCTGTCCTGGGTGGGGTTACACTCTCGCTGAAAGACTATGTTCACAGCTTGGGGATGATTCTAGATCCATTGCTCAAAATGGCATTTCAGACAGATGCGACAGCCAGGAGTGCCTATTATCAGCTTCAGCTGATATGCCAGCTGTGCCACCTCCTAGAGTTGGAGGACTTAAAGATGGTAGTGCACGCACTGGTAACCTCAAGACTGGACTTCTGCAATGCGCTGTATTGGGCTACTGTATTGCACTACTGTTGTACAAAGTTCGAAAATTTCAGTTAGTTCACAACATGGCAGCCAGATTGATATTGGTTGTTCTTTATAAATCTGTTGTTCCCCGCCTCAATCCATGAGGAGAGGTGGGATGATGATGATGATCATCATCATCATCATTGCAGTATTTTTTTCCTGATGTGCCAGGTTCCCATTGGCTACAGATCTCTCTTTCCCCCCCAGTACTGGCTCAGGGACCACCACTTTGAGTAGCACTGGTATACAGAATTATAGTACAATAATTCCTTAGCATACAGGCAACTTGAAGCCACACATGTACTTAAGACAGAAATAGCACTGAGATCCAAAAGGCGTTTCTGCATTTAGTGGGTGCTGCCAACTTAGGCAAACCTCACATTTTTGAAGTCCATGAAGAACAAAAATGAAGGCTCAGATTCGGAAGTTAATCTGTCAGGAACTGATTTTGATTGAAGACTTATGATGGTAATATTTGCAAGGATACACTTGTTAAGTATGGCTAATTTTGTTCATAATTAATATGCCATATAATGTATATGATAACACACTATTAAAGAGTTACTGTCTTCAGTGTTTAGTTAAATTAAATATATACCAATATACTGCTAACTTACTCTTTAAGATTGTGACTGTATGAGAATATTTCTCTCCAAGTAATACAGTTTACTCTGTATCCAGATGTGAAAAACTAAACTATGTATTCTTAGCTAAAAGAAACAGTGCAGCATGTTGCAGCAGACTTTCATTTGTATAGGGTATATTTACAGTTTTGCTAGACCAAACCTAAGATATTGCTCTTTGTAAATTTCATAAATATGCCAAATAGTATAGTTTTATATACTAGTTAAGTTATGAATGAAGCATTTTATTTTGCAGAACCTGTTAAATCAGGTTAGGTTTGATGTGAAAATAAGTATTGCATATATTTCAACCCCGCCCCCACAATACCATTTTTTTCCTGAAAAAAAGATGCAAAAAAATCCCAGTGGCTTTAAAATTTGCAAAGATTTGGCATCTCTATCCACCCCCTTTTTCTCATTCAGTAGGGTTCCCTGATCCATTGCATTGCACTTTCAGAGGAGCTGGAGGAGCTACTATGAGTAGGAGGGGACAGGGAGGTCAGCTACCATCAGCCCAGTTGTGTGCACCTACATCCAGATCTAATTCTGTACAGGTAGACAGGTGAGGATGGTGGCTTCCGTGCCAGTGGGGTATTGTAACCATTCTGACCTTTAGTCTAGACTTTAAAGGACCTATCCAGGGTGCTGAACCTTATCCCTGCCCCCAAATGGATTCAGCACCTTGGACAGATTCTTTCAGCTTTGGACAGCAGCCGATTTTCTGCCCTATTGACACGGGAGCCACTGGATTTGGATACCCCTGCATTAACTCTTTTCTTTGTGTCTTCCATACAATCAACAATACAGCCTTTTCTGGATTGCATTATTTCCACCACCCCCGTTTCCTCTGAAGGTTGAAACAGGACAGTCTGGTACAGCTACGATTCAGAATACAAACAGAACACTTATGAAATGGGTTTTAAGATTATAGAGACTTCTCCCTCCCCTTCCTGTCCCTCTGTGAATTGTTCTGATGTTAATCTGTGTGATTTTACTGAAGAGCTAGAGATGAAATTCTAACTTTGTTAAAATCAATATGGCTGTGATGCCACCAATTTAAGTGAATTCATTTATACAGTAGTTGTAATGGTCACTGAACTTGTCTCACTGGTAATGAATTTTAAAGTGCACTCAATAGTATCCTGCTTTAGATATCAAGGTTCATTAATGGAATGAAGTTGGTGCAGGTACCCCAGTGTAGCCTTATAATGCACCCTTTATGTCTAGACTCAAAGTCTAGAAGGAAGGAGAAAACAACTTAAGAAAAGTATCCTTTTCCTCTGCATTTTCTTGAATCTCTGCATTTGTAAATTGAGGTGAAAGGCCATTGGGATGCAAAGGAGACCTCCCCCCTCCAAGCTGCCTTTCTGCTTGTGATGTAACTTGGTAATCCCTTCACCCTGAGGGACTAAATAAACAAACAAACAGAAAAACCTTGAAAAGTAGTTTTGCAAAAAGCTAGAGAGCGAGCGAGCTAGGCATTGGATAAAGAAACCAAGTAGTTAATATAAAATTTGTTGGATCTTTAGCACTTTCAGCATTAATCAATTAGTGAATTAATAACTTGGGTGGCATTCTGCTTGGGACTTGCCTCTTTGTAAATAGTCTTACATGTGCACAAAATTGAATTAAGTAGTTTTTCAACATTCATATTCACTCAGGGGTTGCTGTGACTTTACAACATACAGGCATCTATTGCACAATGGTGGTGTGACTCATGGACTGCTGATGTGCAGTGGGCACTGATGCTCATCCAGACACCAATTACGAAGTGCTTGATGTATCTAATGCTCATTGGGGCGCTCTTCACAGTTCACTAACAGGGTTTTGTTGTGTTTTTGCAACATAGCTACAGACTTGTAAAGTCACAAAACCTAGATTATGATATAGGATATCAACCACTATTAATAACTCAAAACTTGTTGATAACAATAACTTACTTCTAAGAGAAACATTAATGTTGGAATTTCAACTTAAGTTGATCCCTTTCATTAAAAATGCACTTCTTTTCTTTCTTTTCTTTTGCCAAATCTCCAACTTAATTCATAATTTAATTGATTTTAAGGGACAGCTCTGGTTGGTACTTGGATGGAAGACCACCAATGAATACCAGGTACTGTAGGCTATATTTCAGAGGGTGGGGTTGACAAAACCACCTCAGAGTATTCCTTTCTGTAAAAAGCCCCTATGAAATTCATGGGGTCACCATGTCAACAGGTGATTTGAAGGCACACACTCACACACACTAAGAAAAAATTATTCTAAGATCTACATTGTAACAAGCTGATTAGCAGAATAAGGAAGGTCATAGCTTAGAATTTTTAAAAGTATTTTGGCAGTTACGGAGTAATTTAACCCCCCCTACTTCTCTGTATAGAACACTGCCAAGTCCCTTTACATGTACTGCATAAGACCCACAAATCTATACATTGGAAAATCAGTGTTGAAAAGAATTAATGTACAATGTTTACATTGTAAAAACGTGTCCTAAAATGGATAATGAATGTACTTCTTTTCTTGAAAGAATGATTGGTAGCTTGATTGGAAGATACCTTGTGGGATTTTGTACGCTGAATAGCTGTTAAAACAATTTACTGCAGTATTTCCCAGAATAATTAGAACAAACTAATTACACCCTTTTGAGATCAAATGGGAGAATGTGCTTATTTTAGTAGGAACAGAGCCAGGGTATACAGGATTCCTATCATGTGAAGTTGAAGGCTTTCATGGCTGGCATCCGTAGATTTTCCTTGGGTTTTTTTCTGGGTTGTGAGGTCATGTTCTGGAATAGTTTCTTTCTGACATTTCACCTGCATGTGTGGCTGGCATCTTCAGAGAATGGTTGGGTAGGAGTGCGTGTGGAGTTTATATGCTGTGAACCCCTGTTGGGGAGTATATGTAAATTTGTATAATTGAATGGTTAGTTTCTGGGTATAGAAATGCAAGGCTGATTAGAGTCTGTTTGGCTAATGGTTGGTTGATGGCCCATTCATTATCTGCTGGCAATTCCCCTGTCCCTGGGTGGAATTCCTTTGTAAATGTTGAGTTTTGATTGAATTGTTTTTCAAAACTGGGAGCCATATTTTGTTTACGTTTAGGGTTTCTTCTTTCTTGTTGAAATTGTCCAGGTGTTTGTGGATTTCAGTAGCTTCTCTGTGCATTCTGACATGATAGTTGTTGGCCTGGTCCAGAATGTCAGTGTTTTTTAAAATAACATTTTGTGTCCAGGTTGGTTTATAACATGTTCTGCTACTGCTGATTTTTCTGGCTGGCCCAGTCTGCAGTGTCTCTCGTGTTCCTTGATTTGTGTTTGCACACTGTGTAAACTTGTCCACAGCTGCATAGTATGCAGTAAACTCCTGCAGCTGTGAGAGGGTCTCTTTTGTCCTTCACTGAACATAGCATTTCTTGGATTTTCTTGGTTGGTCTGTAGATTGTTTGGAGGTTGTGTTTCCTCACCAGTTTCCCTATTCTGTCTGTGACTCCTTTGATGTATAGTAAAAATACCTTCCCTTTGGGTGGCTGTTTTTCTTCTTCATCTATAGATTCCTATCCTCTTTGGTAGAACCTGCCAGTGGAGTTCTATTATGTATAAGGTCTCATTGATCCCGATCTTATAAAAATCCAAATTTTCCACCCAGGGACAGGGGGATTGCAGCAGATAATGAATGGGCCATCAACCAACCATTAGCCAAACAGACTCTAATCAGCCTTGCATTTCTATACCCAGAAACTAACCATTCAATTACACAAATTTACATATACTCACCAACAGGGGTTCACAGCATATAAACTCCACACACACTCCTACCCAACCATTCTCTGAAGATGACAGCCACACATGCAGATGAAACGTCAGAAAGAAACTATTCTAGAACACGGCCTCACAGCCCAGAAAAAAACCAAGGAAAATCCATGGATGCTGGCCGTGAAAGCCTTCAACTTCTCAAAGTATGCTTAGATATTGAAGAGTATAGTGGAGATATTTGATGCAGAAATGTAGTTGAGGTGATGGTTGAATTCTCCTCCATCCATTCACAGAGCATAGGATTCCACAAGTGTTACTTTCTAAAACTAATTAGTTACTTTTATAACATCAAAGCAGTCCCCAGAGTAGTTTTTTCTTATAATTCTGATTTCAGAAAGTTACTTCTTAACATACATCATCCTCAGAAGTAACTAAAATGGTTCCTTCTTTTTATTTAAAAACACTTGAATGCTATAAGCAGCTGGTCTGTCACACAAAAAACACACTTTTCCCCATCTCACTATCACTTCAACATCCACAAAAGAACATGAAGAAGCAGCACAATGCAGCACTGAAACCATGGGGTTGTCTAAATGATGCAAATACTCCTCATAGAATTCGATGAGATTACGGTTTGTCTAAATGGCATCCCACATCAGTCTGTATTCAGAAGGAAGGGGACAAATCCACCAAAAATTCCACAGGAATTTGCGGCTTTCCCTGAAGTTTTAAAAAAGCTCTGTGGGGAATGTGCATTCCTGCTTGTTGGGACAACCGATTCACATTCATTCACATTCCTGATGAGAGCAGAAGTGGACAGCTGATTGGTCAGACATACACAGGAGACAGAGCTTGCTAACAAGGCAAGCGCCTGGAACTGCCATGTTGGATTTTCGCCTAAGCAATTGTGCACTGAGGCAATAAAACAGGGTTTTTTCTATTTATTTAGGCAGAATATCACACTTTCACACCTTAGCTTTTTTTAAAAAAAAATACTGTTTGGCAGCAGCAACTGCTGACAATAAAAATGCCCACCATCTTGATTCGCAGGCATGCCTGTTGGGACAGCAAATGTGGATAGCTTTGCATGCCTGCAGTCTTGCCAAAAAATTGATAAGACAAATCGAAGTTCCTTCAAATCGGCATTAGTGCACATCAATCCACGTTTCCTCCCGCCCTTGTATAGACAACACCGATGTGATACTTGTGCTCTACCATATTTGTGAGGTCACAAGTAACTCTTTATATTCAGGTTCTGACTAACATTGCAGCTAATAGTATGCTCTCAACAGTTTATAAAACTTCCTCTTTAATGGCTTGGCATCAAGGGATTCAAACCTTCCTTCCTTCCTTCCTTATAAAACTCTTTGGGCCATGAATGATTCTTTCTCATGGAATTGTTTTAACTTGCTAGAAGCTGTCTGGTTAAATTATTTTTAGTGGGCGTCTGTACTTTTTCATTTTATTCTTTTGTTTTAGGATTTCCTCTCCACTTTCAGTGTTACTGCTCATTTGGAAATTGCTCTTTTTAATGTACTGTTGTTGCCCAACATCAGAAAAGACAGGTGGGCAACTGTCAGTAGTTGGGGGTCATGGCTGCACTTGATGCTATACCTCCCTCCCCACATCCCATAAATTGCCCCCAAATGCCCTCTAGGGATCATTGGGGAGGGTAATTTCATCACATTCCTCTTGTAAAAAAAGACCTCTGCTGGGCCTAAAATGGCATAGAGGGGCAAAAAATGGCTAAATTGTCCTACACCCCCTAGAGGGCACTTGGGGTAAAAATGGAGGCCTTAGGGTGCATTTTTCTTATCCCTGTTATAAACATTTGAAATTAATTCATTTATAGTCAAGTAAAGCCCAGGCAGGAAACTCACATGGCTCTGAATCTGCCAGCCAGCTTATACACTAGCCAGGCTGGCTGTGTGGGGGAGGGTTTCTGGGGCTTTTAGTTTAAACTTTTCTCAACTTTTTTTTTATTTTATTTTATGAAACAGGGAGAGATCAGGTCATGAATGTTGTGGTGCTGAGAATTATGGGGATTGGACATTTCACCTACAAAGAGGATTGTTCTGTATCAACAGCCTAAGCTGTTGGAACCTTTTTAAAGAAAATATAAAATTAGAAAATAAAGGTAAATTAAAATAAAGGTAATTAAAATTAGAACCTAAGGGTATTAACTCTTGTTGTTCCAAAATCTTACAGATATGCCACCTCAGGAAACATCCATCAGGAACTCCCATTCCACTCCTACCACTCAGATGACATTACCCATAACAAGTAAGCAAAACCAGGGAAATAAGATGTCTCCATTTATAATTGCTGCTAGTATCTTCTCTGCCTCTCTGCTCCTATTTTTGTAGTTCAACTGGTATTGGTATTAAGGGGAGTTGCTCAAAGTTCAAAGCTTTCCTTCCTCCCCCAGCAGAAGTACCTCCCATGCATGAGAGACCTTGGGGGCCCTTTCACACTACCCAATTATAGCACTATGATTCCACTTCAGCTGTCATGGAGCCTTATCACACAAAGGAAAGGAAGCAGCTTTAAAGCTCAAAAGTAGAACATCCTGCTTTTCCTTATTGTGCGACATCTGCATGCTTCTGCTGTTAGCAGAAAGATTTGCCTTTACCACCGGCTCCCATGGGACCAGAATGGGAAAACAGCTGAAGAACACTGACATATTGTGATAAGGTAAGGCAGGATGCACCATTCTCAGGCTTTACTTCTGCTTCTCTTCCTTTGTGCGATAAGGCTCATGGTTCCATCCTATGCAATTCTGGGATTTGCACTTTAAGGGAGATTTTGTTCAGAATTCTCAGCCAGAGAACTCCAGTGCCTCACCAAACTACAAACCCCAGGATTCCATAGCATCCAGCAACAATTAAAATACAACACACTGAGTAAAATCCCTAAGCACCACCCACCCCCACCCTCCCCCATAAAAAGATATTAAATTAGTATCAAATTAAAATCCACCTAAACTAAAATCACATAAATAAACAAATACAAAAATCAACAGCCAGCGAAACTAAAAGAGGCCAGGAGACGCAGCTCCTGAGGCCGGGATCTAATCAGGGAAGGCCTGCTGAAAGAGATCCGTCTTTAGTGCTATAATAATGTGAAAGTACAGTAGGACCCCTGTATCTGTGGGGGATTGGTTCCAGGCCCCACCATGGATAACAACATCCATGGATAAAAAGCTAACACTCCCCTGCCAGCTCCACCATGCTGGAACCCCCACCCCCGGAGAAGGGAGGGGGAGCAGAGCTTGCCTCCTCCCTTCTTCTCCCACCCCTTGTCAGCTCCACCATGCTGGAAACCAGCCACCCCCTGTGGAGAAGGGAGAGGGAGATGAGCTTGCTTCCTCCTTCCCTCCCCCGCCAGCTCACCCGCCTCCCCACGGAGAAGGGAGGGGGAGCCGAGCTCACCTCCTCCCCTGCCCACCTCCCCACTGTCACCATCCACCGATAATTGAATCCGTGGATGGCGAATCAGCGGTTGTGGGGGTGCTACTGTACTCCAAGTCAGTGTATGTAGGATTTTATATTGTAAAATTTCAGATTTTAATGTGGCTGTTCAGTTGTGTCCAGAATACCTTAGAATGTGTTTTGTTTACATGTACAGTGAGATCCCCGTATCGACCGACACAAAACAGCACACCTACCATAGAGTCTTCCTAGAAGATGTGTCCTCTCTAGCCTTTTTCTAGGTCCTCCAAGGAAACTCTCTGGTATTTTAAGTTGGATGTCCCACTATTTTCAGTGGTGTTCACTATTATCCACAGGGTTCAATGGTTTTTGGTATTCACGGAGGTCCCCAGAACCAATCCCCAGTGGATAAGGGGGTCCTACTGTATTAGGTGCCATAATAAGACTAGTTCTCTAGTTTTAGTCTTTTAGTCTCGCTGGCTGTTGATTTTTGTATTTGTTTATTTATGTGATTTTAGTTTAGGTGGATTTTAATTTGATACTAGTTTAATATCTTTCTATGGGGGAGGTTGGGGGTGGGTGGGGCTTAGGGATTTTAGTTAGTATTGTTGTCTTTTAACTGTTGTTAAGCCGCCCCGATTGTTTTCAACAGAGGGGCAGGGTAATAATAATAATAATAATAATTATTATTATTATTATTATTCTCTAGGCATTATGCAGCATTAAAAATATAACAATGAGGCAATAGAAAGCACAGATCCAAAATAAATTTTTAGTCCCAACTGGAAAAGCTCTATTGAATCAATCAGACTTATATAAGTGTTGACTTATCATGTTCTCATTGATTTAATGGGTCTACTCTACTCAGGACAAACAGTAGGAGTTAGATCACAATAAATAACTAAGAACCAGTGCAGCATAAAACCTTGATAAGCACATTCCACAAACTGCAATGCCAAAACAAAACAAAAGCTGAAAATTGCCCCAGAGGCTAAAGGACTTGAAATATTTTTAGAGAGATCTAAATTGATTAAAATAGTTAAAATGTGAGAGAAGGAAAAGTTTGGGAGCTGGTGCCACAAAGATAACAATGTGGATGGCAGACTGGTTTTCTTACAGAGAACATTCCAGAACCCTGGGGCCATCGTGCAAGAAGTCCTTTCTCTTGACACTGTTTTTCAGTGAGGAGATCCTCAAAGAAAGGTTTCTATGGATAACCTTAAGACTTCAATTTCCAAAACCCTTGAGCACTGGACACCTTGGCCGTGGTTTCTAGGAACTGAAGTCCAAAACACTTGGAGGGTCAAGGAGTTTAGAAGAAGCTATCCATTGAACAGAACCAGAGTAGTTTAGTGGTTTGAGTGTTGGACTACAACTCCAGGAGACCAGGGTTCAAATGCCTGCTACTGGGTGCCCTTGGGTAATTCACGGCATGTCAGCCTCAAAGGAAGGCAATGGCAAATCCCCTCTCAACGAATAGACATAGAAACCCCTGAGATAGGTTCACCTTAGGGTCACCGTAAGTCACAGGAGACTTGAAGGAACATAACAACAGGAAGCCCATTGAATGCTAACGTAATTATTTGAAAGCTGACATTTTGAAGGAAAATAAGCAAAAAAGGGCATCCAAAATAATCACAGCCCTTGAGCAACTCCCCTTAAACTTCTTTGAGCCTGTTTAAGTTAGAAAAAAGACAAGTTAGGGATGTGCCTGATCGAAGTTTACAAATTATGTGCTGGGCCCTCCAGTTCCACAGGGGTCCAGTTTTGGGACCCCCGCAGATGGTAAAAAAACATTGCGCTCATATTATTAAATAGTGCTGACATGCACACAGATGCTTTAGTGCGTCCATTGCATTTTGGCCCCATTTTAGGTATGGGGTGTGATGATCCGCAAGTGGTTGAAACTATGGATTGGCAGCCCATGGATCAGTAGGGCCCACTATACATGGTGTAGAGCAAGTGGATACCAAGAATACTCCTCTTGCTACTAATACTTGAGCCTGAGATCATCTACTAAAGTGGTTTGGTGGGAGACTCAGGATAGATGAAAGGTTGTACTTTTTCACACATTGCATAATTAAAATGTTTAATTCAGTGGGTAAGATGAACTGATGGCTGCTGACTTGTATGACTTTAAAGGGGGATTGGACAAATTAATGGACAATGGGACTGTCAGTTGCTACTACTCTGGTGGTCTTACATTTCTTCTAATACTAGAGGCAATATGCTTCCTAATTACCCATTGTTTGGGAACAAGAGCATGAAGGTGCATTGTATTTGTGTCCTACCTGTTGGCTTCCCATAGGATTCTGGTTTGACTACTGTGGAACCCAAATCCTGGATTGTATAAGCCTTTGGTTTGAACAAATATGGTTATTCTTATGTTCTTAAGGCCTAGAACCAACATGAGATGGGCATTCATTTTCCATGACTTTTTATGAAATAATTTTCAATGCAAAAGATCCCTCACCACTCTTTTTATGCAATAGACAAGCTTTTGCATTTTGAATCAGGAAGGGCTTCCTGCTGAATCTCCAGAGGTTTAACTATATGCAGTTCTGTAATTCTTTTTTTTTTTTTAAGTGCTATTTACATTTGAGTGCTAATATGGAGATGGCCTCCACAGGAAGCCAAACAAGCCGTGATAGTCTTAATTTTCCAGGCCGTTGATATTCTATCCTCCTTTATCCCCTGGCATTGCTGTCACTTTATTTCCTCTAATGGCATGAGCCACGATGTCATAATATCCAAAATCAAATGTACCAGAAAATGTAATAAATTAGAGTCAAGCTAGCAGAGTAATTGAAGAATAAAACTGAATTTTAAACAACAATCAGCTGTGTTATGGGGTAGTTATGGATTGACTGCTGTGCAGCGACATGTGCTGGAGATGAGTGGCACCATGTGATTTCACTGTTGATGACAAGCAAGTGAAGGAGTGTTGCCAAGTGAGGAAATAATGAGGAAGAAATAGTTTAAGCCAGTAGAGCAGGAACATAGCACTGCGACAGGATAACAATGCCACATTTGTTGCCTTTCAGATTTCATAATAGCATTTTATATAGTGTGTCTCAAGTGATCCCAGCCTTTCACGCTATTATCTTTAGGCTGGAGACATGCAGTACCATTTGAGGGAAATTAAAGTTGTTGGAGAGAGATGCATTTCTGTTAGTGATGGGCACTTGAAGTGTGGGCAGACTTGAGACTTGTGGAATCTATTTTGGGGTTTGTTTTCTCTTCTAGAACCATGAAGTCCACCAATGGGAGTGTGCTGCAAAAGTCATATTGTTACATGCCTTCAAGTTAACACCGACTTATGGCAACCCTATCAGAGGATTTTCTTGGCAAGATTTATTTGGAGGAAGTTTATCATTTCCTTCCTCAAAGGCTGAGAGAGGGTGACTTGCCCAAGGTCAACCAGTGGGTTTCCATGGCTAAGCAGGAATTCAGACTACAGAGTCTTAGTCTAACACACAAACAACTTTATCACTCTGGCTCACAAAACTAATTAAATAATTCTGAGCCCAGGAATTTGTTTTGTGTACCAGAACATAATGATATTCACAGTTCCCATGCACTAAAAATCCACTCTTGAAAACCCAAGCTCTTTTCATTGCAGAAGTGAATTTGAGGCCTGGAGGGCAGGTGTACTGGGAGCTTTCAGCCATCAAAGCTTTCAGCCACCCAAAGATACACCAGTAGATCTTAGATCTAGCATCTGTTCATCCCAGTGTATATGTATTTCTTTTACCTCATGGTTGTCTTGTTTGAAACAAATTTTGCAGGTTTCCAAAAGCATATGGATACCTGCAAAATGCATTGACCAGAGACAAAATTTGGTTTACTATGCCCAAGGGATCATAGAATCATAGAATCATAGAATTTCAGAGTTGGAAGAGACCATGAGGGCCATCCAGTCCAACCCCCTGCCACGCAGGAAATCTTGATCAAAGCATCCCTGACAGATGGCAATCCAGCCTCTGTTTAAAGACCTCCAAGGAAGGAGACCCCACCACGCTCCGAGGGAGTGTGTTCCACTGCCGAACAGCTCTTACTGTCAAAAAGTTCCTCCTAATGTTGAGGTGGAATCTCTGTTCCTGGAGCTTGCACCCATTGCTCCGTGTTCCAGTCTCTGGAGCAGCAGAAAACAAGCCTGCTCCATCCTCAACGTGACACCCCTTCAACTACTTAAACAGGGCTATCATATCACCTCTTAACCATCTTTTTTCCAGGCTAAACATACCCAGCTCCCTAAGTCTCTCCTCATAAGGCATTGTTTCCAGACCTTTCACCATTTTAGTCGCCCTTCTCTGGACATGCTCCAATGTGTCAATATCCTTTTTGAATTGTGGTGCCCAGAACTGGACACTGTATTCTAGGTGAGGTCTGACCAAGGCAGAATAGAGCGGCGCTATTACTTCCCTTGATCTAGATACAATACTTCTGTTGATACAGCCCAAAATCGCATTGGCCTTTTTAGCTGCCACATCACATTGTTGACTCATGTTCAACTTGTGGTCTACTAGGACTCCTAGATCCCTTTTGCACGTAGTCTCGTTCAGCCAGGTCTCTCCCATCCTGTATCTATGCATTTCATTTTTCCACCCTAAATGCAGTACTTTACATTTCTCTGTATTGAATTTCATTTTGTTAGCTTTGGCCCAGCTCTCCAGTCTATCCAGGTCATTCTGAATTTTGATCCTGTCCTCTAGGGTATTAGCTACTCCTCCTAATTTGGTGTCATCAGCAAATTTGATAAGTATGCCCCTAATTCCCTCATCCAAGTCATTGATAAAGATGTTGAATAGCACTGGGCCCAGGACAGAACCCTGTGGCACCCCACTGGTCACATCTTTCCAAGACGAAGAGGAGCCACTGCTGAACACCCTTTGGGTTCGGCCAGTCAACCAATTACAAATCCATTGAACAGTTAACTTGTCTAGCCCACATTTTACAAGCTTGTTTGCAAGAAATGTCATGGGGAACCTTGTCAAAGGCCTTACTGAAATCAAGGTATGCGATGTCCACAGCGTTCCCTTCATCTACCAAGCTGGTAATTTTATCAAAAAAAGAGATCAGATTAGTCTGGCATGACTTGTTTCTCTGGAACCCATGTTGACTTTTTGTGCTTATGGCATTGCCTTCTAAAAATGTTCACAGACTCTCTGGATGGAAATCTTCATGTAGCTTATTCTTATAAGAACTTTTTTTTTAATTTTTTCCCAACTATTCAGTATTTTGTGTACAAAAAGGTTTTGCTCAAAGCATGATTCTTTGCACAACAGCACTTTTTTGTATACACACACATATGCAGAAAATGCTACAAATCTTTTAGTAGGTCTTGACAAGGTGTCTTGCTGTGTTGACACACCCTTTCTTATTGAGGGTGAGAAAATTTACAGTTTTATGTACACTAGTCACAAACCCCTAATCTGGCCCGATAACGCCACATGATGTGTGGCATTTTGCCCGAATCTGGGTGTGATAGCGATACACGATTTACAGCTATATTCGCACCAGACTTGGGGAATGCCCCCTTAATCTGAGTGTTAGAAAATTTACAGTTTTCTCTGGAGTTTGCTGGAAACTCTGGAGAAAACTGCCGTGTGAACAATCTACCCACACTAGATTTGGGGTGGGTTGGGAAGAGAGGAAGAACAAGCACTGTCTGAGACGCCACCATTCCCCCCCTCTCAGCGCCACTTCTCGGTCCAAAAGCAGAGCCCCAGTGATAGTTGCTCTCTCTGAAGTCAGAACACCAGCGAGGCCTGCCATTGCAAGGCTAGCCGCCCAATCTGGCTTTAGAGAGGGCGACTACCACTAGGACTTTGATTCACCAGCACATAGTTGCCTGGGAAATGCAAGGCGCTGTGGTAGTCACCCTCTCTGAAGGCAGAACGGGTGCTCGCCCCTCCATCACAATTTGCCTGTTCTGGCTTCAGAGAAGTCAACTACTACTGGGGCTTTGCTTTTCCCAGACCTCAGAGTCAAACATGAGTAACAGCGTTGAATTGATGGTAAAAAATAAAAACCCAATGTAGCTTTGGGCTTTGGCAGGTGTGGCGCTGAAATCTGGGCCAGAATAGTTTGAATTTCATGCACTGCAGCTCTGTGCCAAAATAGTCCGAATCTCATCTGGATTTTTACCCCACCCCACGGAGTCAAGCCCTTAAAAGTATCCTTTTTATTGCAGCTGCACAGGCCATAAACAGCAAACCCTCCCATCCAGTTTCTAGGATCTTTACAGCAGTCTTATAAAACAGCCAACTTGTCTATCTTGGATTGGCCTTTTTAGTCATCAGCGTGCTTGCAGAAAACGCGGGATGAGTCCTTCCTGAATCTTCGTTTGCGAGGAAAAGCCAGAGAGAGAGAGAAAGCAGTTGACATGATTGCTCCCCTTTTGCAGACCTAAGAATAGTGGCTTTCACAGACAGGCCTACCTAGTGCCACCACTGTTATTTTTTTTGTACCTGATACAATCCCTGTAACTCCTGGGTTTAAAATGTAGTTTAATCCATTTTACTTCTTAAAATTTTATCTTGTATTTTGTAGACTGCCTTGGGAGATTTTCTCACTACGCTGTTATAGTGTTACTATTCCACTTTATTTGCTATGGCTGCCTCCTGTGGAATCCTGGGATTTGCAGTTTAGGGAGGAGCATTTACAACTCTTAGCCAGAGAGTTCTTAGGCCTCACTAAACTACAAACCCCAGAATTCCACAGGAAGAAGCCAGAATAATTAAAGTGGAATAGTAACACTATAACAGTGTAGTGTGAAAATCTCCTTGGAAGCTTCACTGAAGAGTAGGTGTGTAAGTGTTCTAAGCAAAATAGGGTTCACATATGTTTCAGTCTGGGACTTGCTGGCTGAGAGCTTGCATGTTAATATGGTGTATCAGTTCATTCATTTGAGATAATAATACACCCTAAATTCTTGAAAATACATTAAATGTTTCAGCCACCTCAGGATGAATTTTCAACATGACTGTCATTGGTGCAGTTTAGGAGGCAATTAATTGTATGTTTTCTGTTCATCTTTTTGTATTTGTTTATTTTTTCATAAGTTTCCTGCTTCCTGAGGAAACTTCAGCACTTCCTTTTTTCCTTTGGGCTGAAAGTGAAGTAAAGCATTTGCCAAGGAGGCCATCTGTTTCCTTGTCTCATTGCCCTACACTAAGCAAATCTTCTTGGAATTAAATTCTGTTGATTTTCAATAGAAATTACTACTAGGTAGGTGTACTCAGGATTGCCTCTTAAATTGCATTTGAGGAAGCTCAAGCAATTGGTTCTTGGCACTTTGATACTAAAAGTATTTCTGTTGAAGGCACCTTTTTAAAACAGAAGGACCAGATTCTGAGAGAGGGCAGCTTTGGACATGTGGTTTTTGTCAGTGAGTCAGCAGGCTAGACCCCTACAGTCAGGCATTTGCTTCCAGTAAAGCAAGATTGAAAAGCACTTGATTTGCAATTGCATATTCTGTTCTGCTTTAAACATTAGAAGTGTTGTTGTTGTTGTTGTGTCCCTTCAAGGTGTTTCCAGCTTATGATGACCCCTTAACATGGAGTTTGAGGAAGTTTGTCTTTCTCTGAGGCTTGAGAGAGCCTGACTTGCCCAACACACACTGTGGTTTTTCCATGGTTGAGCAGCAATTCGAACCTAAGCCCCAGCTCAACACTCAAACCACTACACATGCTGGCTCTTACGAGAAGCTTAAAACTATTCAAGGTGCAAGATTGGAATGCACTAAAGAGATGTCTGTCAGGCAGCCAGGAGTGTACTGTACTGTACTGGGCATACCAGAAGGATGCATTTTGGATACATGCTTGTACACAACATGTTGGTCCAGATGTGAACCTAGCCTGAGTCTATTTGATGTGCTGGTTATGGATGATGGCAGCCATAGTCCAACACAACCGGAAGGTGGTGATTTGGGGAAAGCTACATTATGGCAATGTTAAAGTTATTTTTTTCTCCCAGATCCAGGTTTGTAGGTTGTGGTTTTACTTTTGGATACAGTGGGCCCTCTGTATCTACCGGGGTTTGGTTCCAGGACTCCCCACCATGCATACCAAAATCTACAATGGCGTAGTAAAATAGCATCCTTTATAGAAAATGTTGAATAGCAAGACTTGCTTTTTGGATTTTTATTTTAATTTTTTAAATATTTTTGAGCTGTGGTTGGTTGAATCTATGGATGCAGAATCTGTGGATATGCAGGGTCAATTGTACTTAGGTATACTTTATTGTTCTTTGGATGAAAAAAAAATTGGTTTTAACGAAGTGTAAATGAATATTGGTGGCATCAATTATCATGTTTTGCACTGTTTTTAAATTAATTTAATAATGAACTTACAGTAAATGTACACAAGAAGAAAAATTTTCTTGATTGTACAAAATATTGTTTCTGTATAGTTTCTAATCAAGGAAACAATGAACCTCTAAGCAGTATTCTGTTGTTAAATATGGTTGAAACAGATTTGGTTTTATCACTGGCAAAACTTCTGTGTCACTTTCTGTTTGTACAGAAATAGAAAATTGATGCAGTTTCCATTTATAGTAATGGCCATCTTCTGTCTGTAGTCATTTTCAGTTATAAAAATGCGTTATTTCCCACCTCATTTTATCCTATAGCTTTCTGAACCTTGATGGTGGTAGTAGCAATTTATTTCCACAATGATGTCAATAAAATAGTATTTCCTAAGGCACTCAATAAATAAAGTTTTAAAATCTCAAGCCATCAAGCTACTGTGTGGTTGACATGAGAAATTTTAGATTATTTTTATTGATTTTCTGGCCTTCCTTAAAAAGATAGGTGTAGACTACTAGATGCCTTCACAGGAAGTAGTTGTGCGAATAGTTCCAGGGCATGACCATAACTAGTTGCAAATAATTAGTTACTTGTAATTAATTCTTTCTCTGTTAACAAATGCATCACTACATTACATCAGAACTGTAATTTAATGAGGGATACCCACTCCGCCTGTGGTGTGGCAGTAACATTTAAGTTGCTTTTACAGTTACAGGAGCATAGCCTGATTAACTGGGGTTGGAGGAATATCACATGTTCAAGTGCTACCTTGTGCTCTGTTGTGGGTGTTGAGGGAACAGTGAGGAGGAGAGTGCTTTGTACTATAGATCAGTGGCTTTTAGTATTCAGATACCTTTTTAGCATAATTATATAGTTAACTATTTTAGTCACTTTTGAGAAGCTGGAATGTAAACACTGTTATTGCAAAGTTACAGAAGTAACTAACTACTTTTGGGAGGCTTGATACTATAATTTTTAACTATGTTTAAAAAGTAAATTCCCATCTTCTGTCTCTACCACAATCTTGCTAATTTCATCTGAGGGGAATTAATAATAATAATAAATAAAATGTATTTTTACCCCGCCGCTATGTTAAAAACAATCGGGGTGGCTTACAACAGTTAAAATACAACAATACAGACTAAAATCCCTAAGCCCAGAGTCAGGGTTTATGACTTGTGGAACCCTCTAGAACCGTGTCTCCTAACTTTTTCTTTACCAGGGAACCCCTTTAAATATCTTTTGTTGCAGTGGACCCCAAGACTTAACTCAAGATTTAAAACCATGATGATGATGATGATGATGATACTTGATAATAATAATAACACAATTACTATTAAACCTGGCACTGAAGTGGGAGGGAAGACTTTTTTCCTGCTTCTTCCTGCAAGTTTGTGGCTGGAGCAGATTGAATGGCAATGTGCAGGCCAAACCAGCCAGCCAGCCTTTGCCTTGACTCCTGTCATGTGGCTGCTCCACTGCAGGGAGGAGGTGGGCCAAACAGCCTTCAAGCCTTCACGGACACCATGTGAGGACATCATGGACCCCTGGGGGTCCTCGGACACCAGCTTAAGAACCACTGCTCTAGAAAAATAGTTTTATTCGGGTTACTTTGTTATCTCTGAGATAGCAATAACATTATTAAAACTCATTGGCTTGTTCCATGGAAAGAAAACGAGTGAACCCCCAGTGAGCTCACTTATTGTATATACTCATGGATAAGTCAAGGGCAGATGTTGGGGGCAAAATTATTGATTTTGCTATGACCCATAGATAAGTCAAGGGTAAAATTAGGAGTGTGTAACAAGCAAATTTCTTCCTTTCCTTTTAAAAATGCATCGATGGAACATACTTAGGAAGAGCTAAAGGGAAGGGGATCTGTTTATTTGAGGGGTTACAATTGGGGAGGTGTAAATTGAATTGCTGATCTTAAAATATCTCTATCTATACACATACAGATAGGGAAAGGAATATAAATACGGAAAAAGAATGAGAATGCAGTCTGGAAAAAAAGTTGGGGGGGAGAGCAAAGAAAGCAACCTGCTTCTATTAGGGACCTAGCATGAAAGCAGTGACAAAAAGCAGAGGCAAGAAGCCCGTCTTGGCATGGTGGGCCATGGAAGCAGTGCTCCCACCCCATTACCTCTCCCTTTCCCAAACCAGAGAAAGAATGGCAACCCTCCCTCCTTCCCCACCTTCTTTTTCAGCCTGAGCGATGTTTAGCAGCAACATGGAGGACCCCATGTTGAATGCAGTGCACCTGCCATTTGGGGCACTTGAGGTGAATCAAGCAATGGCGGCCATTTTTAATAAGGGCTTACTGCATAAGCCTCCCCTTGCAATCACAGCAGCCATTTTAAATAAGGATTTACTGCATAAGCCTCCCCTCGCAAGGCTTGCAGAGAGACTGCCAAGCCTCATGAGGCTTATACAGTAAGGCTCTATTAATAATGGCTGCCGCTGCTCTGCTCTACCTCAAGTGCCCAAAATGGCAGGGAGCACAGAACTCATCCAGCCAGTGTTATTGTCACGTTTCCATCATTGGCCTATGGTTAAGTCAACCCAGGTTTTCAGGTTAATTTTTTTTCCAAACGTTTTTCAAATTATACATGAGTATTTATCGCACTAGTATCCGCCCTGGCCTCACATCGGGAGGCATGGAGACGCACTATCCACAATGCTGCAGCCTTATTTGAGAACTCACGACGAACAAGTCTTGAAGAGAAACGACAACACAGAAAGAATCACAACCCAAAAACATTACCCAAGGAGACCTTCTGCTGTGCTTTTTGCAACTGGACTTGTTTATCTTGGATTGGCCTTTTTAGTCATCAGCGCGCTTGCAGAAAGCGCGGGATGAGTCCTTCCTGAACCTTCGTTTGCGAAGAAAAGCCAGAGTATTATTAGTAAATATCAGTCTAGAAAAGAAATGAATTCAGGACATGAGAGTATCATACCTTTCCACTCAATTCTTGTACTCCCTCTATTGTTATATGATGATTAGAGTAACTTTCTCAGGCTTGCTGCCCTGTAGATGGTTTATACTACAGTTCCTACCAACCCCAAGTAACACAGCCAAAAGTCAAGGATGGTGGAAGCTTTCATCCAAAATATTTGGAGAGTGCTGGGTTGGGGAAGGCTAGATTCTACTGGCTCAAAACCATTGGGGTGAGCATATTAAAATCAGCTGAAAGTAACTGAGAAATTTGTTGATGTTAACTGCCTTTAAGTCGACTTTGACTTATGGTGGCCCCATGAATGAGAGGCCTCCAAGTCACCCTATCATCAACAGCCTTGCTCAGGTGTTGCAGACTCAGAGCCATGGCTTCCTTGATTAAATCTATCCATCTGTAATGTGAAATCCCATGTCAGTATTTCCTGAACAATAGCATCACATGGTTTTAAACTTGTTAAAATTATTATGCAGAAGTTGCAATAAATGCAGATATTTGGCCTTCATTCCCATGAAAATGTGAATGTCGGACTAGGAACAAGAAGGTAGACTGTAATGGTTTGGTTTTGCAATACAAACCTCCCTTCAAATTTCTGGCTTTCTAATTCGTGGATTTGCAAGGCCATGGGGAGTGAGTGAGTGGTTTTTGGCTCCCCCCCCCCCTAGGGAAGGAGAGCTTACCAAACCCCAAGCTGGAGCCTCCCCGTCACTTTGGAAGGGGTGGAGAGGGGTTGGCTGGCCAGCCAGCTGGCAGGAAAGCTTTCCAGGTCTCCTGTTATTCATGGTTTTTTCAAATTCGTGGGGGTGCTCAGCATGTAATCCCCACGAATTTGAAGGGAGGACTGTATACACATTTGGTTATTTGCTTTGGGTTCCCACCACCTACCATAGAGAAAATTCTGTGGCATCAAAGACTTCCAGAGAGTAAAAGCAGTGGAATGCTATTTTTGGATGCTGCCTTCTGATATGCGTGTGTGTGTGTGTGTGTGTTAATTGCACCCTACGATTAGAAGCAAGCACTGAAGGGAGTGGTGGTCTGTCTGACATACTCATTTTCTTTCTTGCTTTAGGTTTTTAGATATAGGAACATTCAAAAATTGCATTATTCACTGTAACTGAAAAGTGAGTACCAGTAGGTACTGAATTTGCGACTTAATTCTGTTGCATGGCTAAATCCAGCCTTACTAGATGACAATCACTGTCTGTTGCCAATCTAAAATGGAGTCTTCTTCATCATCTTGATGAGGCAGGGTTAAGGGTACAAAAGTGATTAAAATACATAACAGTGCTGTTTTTGGAACTTCCAGTTGATTAAAGCTGCAATCCTATATACCATGGTTTGGTAACTTCTGTGGGTTGGGGGGTGCACCACCCCCAAACCTATCAGGGGCTATACTTTTCATTGCCAAGACACCAGATTTCAGTGGCACGGCACTAGGAGCCCTTTGTCACACACAGTTTTTCCAAAAAGAAGGTGTGAGGGTAGCATATGCTTTATTTATAAGATCTACACTCTGGGAAGCCTTCTGGAGGTGCTAATCAGAACCTAAACAAGATGAAAACTGCCTACATGGCTTGTTTCAAAGGCAAATTAATGCTTTACCACTTGCTGCTGATTTATAGTGATGGGTGATGCTGGGTGCATAGGGTGCTGCATTAAAAAAAAGTGGATGAATGTTGCCTGTTCGTGTTATACACAGTTATCTGGCACTAAGGTCCATTAAGCTGAATGTGACTTGAATGTCTGCTCAGGAATGTGAGTTGCTCATTTCTTTGCTTTGAGAAAAACTGTTCTCCTACAGTGCTGCAGCTGAGAGCCTATAGTATCTAAAGTAGCTGGTATTAGCCTGCATTTCTGATAGAGGAGGACAGGTGGGAGTCAGAGATCCATAGGCTCTGATTTACATGGCAGCAGCAGATGTCCCTGCTTAGAATATTATTACAGCAGTGAGCCACAGGGGCTCGGTTGGTATCAGTGTCCTGAAGGCCTATATGGCATGTTGCTAGTTTTCAGCAGAAATTGCAAAACCTCCTGCTCAAATTTCATGCATGCCCATGAGCCAGGTACAAATGGGAAATTCTTTTACATGCTAAAGTTATTGGCAGAGAAGGGTAGCTGATAAATTGAGCTGATCCTTCTGTTGTTATGTTCAGCCCAAATTGATTTTGAGAGCTCAGTGACTGGAGGAAATACCAATTGAAAGTCTTTCCACCCGCACCCTCGTTAAAATCAGTGAGAAGCATAAAGATGAAGAATGGGTAAATGTATTTTTATTTCTTCTCTTGGAGCAAAATACACTTGCTTTTATGTACCAACTAGAGCAGACTCACTGAATGAATGGGACTTGGTATATATTGTCCAACATTTTGCAGATGAAAACTGGGGCATATGTGGCAAAGCAACATCAGAGTGTGGTCAAAATGGCAAAAGTTATTAATGAGGAAGAATAGACAAGCTATGTTTAGGTGAAATCTCCCAAAGGGTAGTTACCAATGGCTCCTCTTCATCCTGGAGAGAAGTGACTAATAGGGTGCCACAGGGTTCTGTCCTGGGCCCAGTGCTATTCAACATCTTTATCAGTGACTTGGATGAGGGAATAGAGGGTTTGCTTATCAAGTTTGCAGATGACACCAAATTAGGAGGGGTAGCTAATACCCCAGAGGAAAGGGTCAGAATCCAAAATGACCTGAACATATTAGAAAGCTGGGCCAAAACTAACAAAATGAATTTCAACAGGGAGAAATGTAGGATACTACACTTGGGCACTAAAAATGAAATGCACAGATATAGGATGGGTGACACCTGGCTTGATGGCAGTACATGCGAAAGGGATCTAGGAGTCTTAGTGGACCATAAGTTGAATATGAGTCAGCAGTGTGATGCAGCAGCTAAAAAAGCCAATGTGATTCTAGGCTTCATTAATAGGAGTATAGTGTCTAGATCAAGGGAAGTAATCAGTCCACTCTATTCTGCTTTGGTCAGACCCCACCTGGAATACTGTGTCCAGTTCCGGGCACCACAATTCAGGAAGGATATTGAGAAGCTGGAATTTGTCCAGAGGAGAGTGACCAGGATGATGGGAGGTCTGGAAGCCATGCCCTATGAGGAGTGGTTTACGGAGCTGAGTATGTTTAGTCTGGAGAAGAGAAGGTTGAGAGGTGACATGATAGCCATGTTTAAATATTTGAAGGGATGTCATACTGAGGACAGAGCAAGCTTGTTTTCTGTTGCTCCAGAGACTAGGACACAGAGCAATGGGTTCAAACTACAGCAAAAGAGATTCCACCTAAACATTAGGAAGAACTTCCTGTTCAGAAGTTGAATTCACTGCCTCAGAGTGTGGTGGAGTCTCCTTCTTTGGAGGTTTTTAAACAGAGGCTGGATGGCCATCTGTCAGGAATGATTTGATTGTGTATTCCTACATGGCAAGGGGTTGGACTGGATGGCCCTTGAGGTCTCTTCCAATTCTATGATTCAGTGAGTCTACTCTATTTGAGACTAACAATTGGATTTAGCCCCAGGCTCCCATCTGAAATAAAGAAATTGAAATATCCTGACTTGGTGGCTACAACCCTCAAAGAGGAAAGCAAACAGGAAGGTAGCAATCACAGGGAAAGAAAGGAAGGAAATGTTCAAGGACACATGAGAAGAAAGTTGTTTTTAATTTACACCCAACATATTTTGAACTGTTGTTTTTCTGCAAGCATGCTCTTGAACGTCACATGCAGTAGTATATAGATAGATAGCCGGTTAGAATGTCCTATTGGAGTGCCACTTCGGAAAAACAATTGGAAAATGTGCTGGGGGGGGGGTTACCTTTTTTAAAAGAAATGCTTTATTTTTTGCATGCAAAAGGTTTCTCCATGAATTAATTAATTAATATCCCACCCTTCTCCCAGCACAGGACCCAAGGAGACTCACAACAAATTGAAATAAAGTACAGTACAGCTAAAAAGACTATTCATATCTATATTTTTTTACAAAAATTGAACAATTCAGTTAAAAAACTGAAAAGTTTAAACTTTATTTTAAAAACTAAAATAAAAGCATGGTATACTCCATTAAAAGGGCCTTCTGCCACATGAATTAAGAGCCAAGAGCCTGCCTGAATAAAAAAGCCTTTGTTCATGGAACTCTAGATTAGAGTCCTAATTTATGCAGATCCTCAATAACTGGGTAGAATAAATATGCAAGGAGGTAGTGTGTTATCCCCACTCCTTTCTCATGTACAGTATTTCTGTTTCTCTCTTCACATGGAGGGTAATGGTCTGAAGAAGAGAACCTTCTCTACTTGTGAAGGCTCTCTGTGCAATTTAGAACACTCAAAAGCCATATCATGTATAATTGTCTCTACCATGTGTAATAAATATTGTGTCCAAAGTCAATCCTAAAAATTCCAACTTACAGAATGGCGCTGTTTTGATGCATCCGAAGAAACATTTGTATGCCTAATCAAAGCCTGGAGGCTGTCTTAAAAGTCTGATTTTCTTTAATATGACCTCCAGGGGGAAGCAGTTTGAACACTCATGGCTCTGCATCCTTTTAACTATGACAGACAATGCTACAACAGTACTGAACTGTGGCTGTCAAGGCTGAGTTTGCATTTATGTGCTATTATGCCTGAGAACCCATTTACTGTGTTTAAGGCATCGGCTTCAATAGGTTGCTGTGGTTAGAGAAGGGGCTGGCTTGTGCTTTTAATTATGCCAATGGTGTATTTTTGCTTATATCGACATGCTGGCAGCCTCCCCTCTTGAAGTTCAGTGTTATCATGTGATCTCTTTCACTGGGAAGAACAATGCCACTCGTCCTATGCCTTTATACATTGTGCAGGTATGTTGTGCTTCTGTCTAAATTGCAGGGAGAAATGTAGAGATGAAGGGAGTGTAGAGATGAAGGGAGATGAGGAGAGCGCTTAATGGGTCTTTGTAGCTTTTCTAATAGCTCATTGGTGCTGTTTTCCTACCTCTCTTGCAGAGGATTTTCAAGGGATCCTGCTTTGCTTCTCCATTTCACAATCTGGCGTATATTCTGATATTCTGAAGCAGGCATCATGTACATCATATTTTTTAAAATTGTTTTAAAACTTAAGGAACAACAATTCTGTCTAGAGAAAAAGAATGCTTGGGGTTCTTTTGCATGCATCCTCTCTCAAAGTCCTGTCATTTTGGAATGAGGAGGCAGTTCCATTTAAAAACACAGAGTCAGCACAAACTTGGTAGCCTAAAGTAAACTATATTTCTGTTTCCCCCTTTTTATGTGTTTTTTTAAACCTACTTCTTGTGTTCATTTAGCTTTATGTATCATGAAGAACAGTCCATTTGAGACATTACTTTGAAATATATTACTAATGGAACATAGAACTTCTTTGTTTGGTTAAAAGGTTTGTTTTAAAGAATACTGAATCCCAGCTATCAAGATGCTCCTGTAAAGACCCTTCTTTATTTTTAAATGAAGTCACAGTAAGAAATTCTAATGCTTTGGAAAGTGGGATGCATGGAGAGTGGGGAAGTGAAAAATGAGTAATATGGGAGGAATGCTTATAAATAATTGGCATAAGCAAACAGCAGTACATACTTTACAGTGTGTCCCAAAATGAGACACCAACTTCATTTGTTAACCTGCCTTCCATTATTTATGTAGCATGTACTTAGCACTGGAAACAAGGCAGAGTACTGGGTCTTTTTTGGTTAAGAAAGCTCTGTGTAGTTTTCTAGGATACATACTCTGTAATTGTTCTACAGCTATCTATTTGCGGTTCTTTACTGTAACACACAGAAAATCCCTCTAAATAGTTTTCACTGTTCAGTTTATCCCCCAGAAGCCTTCCACTTTTTAATGTATGATGATCTTAGATTATTGCTCTGTTTGAGAAGGTTTTACTTAATATGCCTTCAGATTTGAAAGAGAAAACCTTTGACAGCAAGGTTGTTGCTATCATTTCTTGTAACTGGCTTGTTTATTTTCTCTACCATTTTGTTTTTGTCTTTCTTTGTCTTTTTGGAAAGACATCCTTGTCTTGTGTTGCTTTAAAAGAAATGTTTTTTGTGACATTTTTCCTGCTTTGCTTGTTTTGCTTCTCCTGCCAGTAAGACAGGGAGAGATCCTGGAGAATGAGATTCTTAAATTTTGTCCCTTGGGAATCTTCAGAGCTTGGGAAAGTTCATTTTATAGACTTCAGCTCCCGAGTCTCCCAGCTCACATAGACAGTGGTCATGCTGGCTGAAGGATTCATGGAGTTGTAGTCCAAAAGAGGAACTTTCTTAAGCTCTGGAAATCTTACTCAGCCCCACCTCTACATGCTGAGATTTCACTGGCATTTTTCATACACTTTCAAATATGTCTTCACAAATGCAGTGGTGAAAAACTACTCCAGGGGCTAGACCAAGACATTTTGCTCTCTGACACAAAGGACAAAATGGTGCCTTCCTCCAGCTGACTGGACTGGCAGTTGAAGCGTAATTCAACAGTGGCACCTGGGTAGTGTCCCTTCCACACCTGAGGGCAGAAGGCTAGTTTTGGAGGTGGAAGACAGTCTGTGTGGTGCACAAGATCTGTGTTCTGTGAGAAGGAAAAGACCCAGAGGAATGGCCTGGAAGATGGGGTGCACATTTACTTCTGCTGACCCCCAACATCTGGGGCTCATTAAGGCTCATTAAGTTTTAGGTTTTCTTTGCCTGAAAAATTGAAAGCACCAGATTATTTGAAAGACTTTTTTTTTTACATAAAGAAATATAAAATTCATGCTGAGGAGTTGAAGGGGGAAGACAGACCAGGTCAGAGCATCAAGAGGACTTTGTACAGGAAAATAGTGGAGGAGATTTATGTTAACCCGTTTTTGCAAAAGCGTCAGGCCAAACTAGATTTATCAGAATACCTAAATCACCAGACTAACCCAATTGAGTATTTCATGGACAAAAGGGTCCCCAAAAAGTTGTGGGACTTGAGGTGGAGGCTCTACCATCAGGTTCTTAATCTGAGGGGAAAGAGACCATGGACCGCAGAGGATGAGCAGACCTGTCCGCGTCTGAAATGTAAAAAGGCTGAGATTTTGAGTGGCGTGGCACAAAAGGAGACGATCAGACATTTTGTCCAGGACTGCCCGAGTGCCCGGGAAACATGGGAGGAGGTGGCCCGGGTCCTGGATTGGCCCAATTTGGCACAGCAGGCTTGGGAGACAGTGCTTTCAGGGACTGAGCCTCCAGAGGGTGTCAGGGGACCCAGAAAGTCAGTGGGCCAAAAGAGGAAGAGGAAGGAGTCTGGTTCCGCCGTGGCTGAGAGGTTTTGGAAAGTACCCTGGTCCACGGTGCGCCTGGTAAACCTCTATGTGATGTTAGGGTTAGTTTTCCAGAGAAAAAAGGAGGTGAAAAGTCAAAATCTGCAGGATGTAAAAGGCACTGCCTATTATGTGAAGAATGTAATTGAAAATTTAGCTCTGAGTGAAAAAGAGAAATTGCCAAGCTATCGTTGGAAAAAGTTTTGGCCGTGGTTTAGTGAGACGACCCCAGCAATAACATAAAATAATATTTTAAATAAATATTTTATTAATTTTGTATTATTTTGTATTATTATTTTTAATTAATATTTTATTGGGTTTTTTTTTCATTTCTAAGTAGGTATAATTATAATGTGTAAATATAATGTGATTATAGTGTGTTTAGATTAAAGGGAAAAATACATTAGTGTTAGGATAGATTTACTTTTGTATTAGTAAGAAAAGAGGAAAATAATTAGTATTGTTTTTGTATTATTGTTATGGCCTTTTGCGGTCGGGTGTATTTTTTAGTAGAATGGTCTTACTCCAATAAAAAAATTCCCAACATCTGGCATTTGTGGTAATTGCCTCAATCTTGCTTAAGACAGTCCAAGTCTTCTTTAAATTAGGCCAGCTGTCACTCTTCTTTAATCTGGACTGCAGCTTTTCAGAATTCTATTCTAGGTATCAAACATTTCAGTGATTTCCCATATTTAAAATGTTACTATATATCCCTATGCATGCAAAGCTCATACCAGTAGAACTTCTTTCTCACATAATGTTCTTTAGGAGCAGGGTTTTGTTCTCTCAAGTAAGTCCAAACCTGGGATTGTCCCCTCTCCCTTGCACCCCCCCCCCACACCTAAGGTCTAATCTGGAACCAAGCTAGTAAAAACAATGAAAACCATCATGGCTGTTATAACTTCTTGTCACCATAGCCAGAGCAACTTGATAGAATTAGATTTTAAATGAGATACAGCTGGGCATATCAACATCATTTTTCCCGATTCGGGACTCAAGTGGCTTACAACATTTAAAATAAACCCATAGTAAATAATTTCCCACATAGAAAACTTAATAAATAATTAAACTATTAAAGAATTAAAAGCACTTGAAAACATGAACCATTAAAAAGAAAAGAGAGTAAAAATAGAAAGCCTAGCACATTATACAAGGCCCACTTCCCCCTAAGCAATATCAAAGGCCTGCTGAAACAAAAAGGTCTTTACCTGCCTTCAGAAAGATAGCGAGCAGGGTGCCAGCCTAACCTATCTGGAAAGAGAGTTCCAGAGCTTGGGAGCAGCTCAAGAGAGAAAACGCTTTTCTAGGCATTCGTAGGTCCTCCAGCATGATTCTACAGACAACTTCCACTGGACGTTGACCATAGACTCATGCTGGAGGACCTACAAATGCCTGGAGAGAAAATATTAATCAAATATGCAAGTAATCATATCTGAGAATGCTTAACCCACAAATGTGGAAGGACAACTGTAATAGAAAGAAGTAGAAAGAAGCTTGTTTTCTGCTGCTCCAGAGACTAGGACACGGAGCAATGGGTTCAAACTACAGGAAAAGAGATTCCACCTAAACATTAGGAAGAACTTCCTGAGGGTAAGAGCTGTTCGGAAGTGGAATACACTGCCTCGTAGTGTGATGGAGTCTTCTTCTTTGGAAGTTTTTAAACAGAGGCTGGGTGGCCATCTGTCGGGAATGATTTGATTGTGTATTTCTGCATGGCAGGGGGTTGGACTGGATGGCCCTTGAGGTCTCTTCCAACTCTATGATTCTACTATAAAGGTCCCTTTGAAGGTTAGAGCAGTGTCTTCCAGCTTATGCTGGGATGCTATGACTACATGGGCAGAGAGAGCCTGGTTTCAGTGATCCAGGCCACTGTTTGGGCAATTTGTTTTATGTGGAATGCTACTGAAAACATTTTGAAAACTTCCTTTGCTATAGAATGTGTCTGTAAGAGTAAAGACCTAAATAAATAAGAGGCATTTTCTACTGGTCTGAATTGGTATAATTTGTGTGCCCCCCCCCCATTCTGTTGCATGTTTAGACTATGTTTCTCAGCAGAAGTGGGACTTGTGCAGCCCTCCAGATATTGTTGGGCTGCAGTTCCCAGCAGTTCTAGGTAATATAGACAGTTGTGAGGAAGGCTGAAAGCTGGAGAGCTGCACCACTGCTGCCACTGGTTTAAGGTATTATTTCAAGCTTCCTTCTAATATGATTGTTTTGTTGTGATTCTCATGTTTTTAGAGATTAGATAAATTACTAGGGAAGGCTATGCTAGAGATTTTCCTTTTTCTTCTAAAGCAGTTTCTAAAAGAACATATCCTTTGTTTAATGTAATGAAGCAAAAAAACCCCCACATTTGACATCTGGTGTCATGATGTCATGCGAGATTAAAAAGTAAATGTAGAATATGAATCAGCATCTGTTAGGGGAAATCACTCTGTTGCATTTTCGATGTTACAAGTTTCCACTTAGTTTTACTTGACCTTTCACGTCCTAGAGTTTAGCCTTGAAGTACATTATGTCCAGGAGATTTCCTGTAAATTGCAAGTGATTGTGCTGTTGGCCAAATGCAGAGGACTCCTGTATGTAGTTTAACAGCTATGTAAAAGAATATATGAAGGTGTCTTTTATCAAGCCAGCAATTGGTCCCTGTACCTCAGTACTGTCTATATCAGAGATAGGAAACATGTGGTCTAAAACAAGTTCTTCAGCAAGTATGGAGACTCTCTGTTATGCAAGATAGCAGGACTATATGGTATTGGCGGAAGCTTTGTGATACTCCACCACCATAGTGAAGTGCTGCAGTTTGCCACAGAATTTTATAAGTTAATAAGGTGGAGAGAACCTTGGGAACAACTAAAATCAGTATTAACCCTGTGGCCCCTGGACGGTTGGTGGGGCAGGCCGCTGTTCCTCCAGTGTGATGCCTAGTTATCACCTCTCTCTCTGGCTTTTCTTCGCAAACGAAGATTCAGGAAGGACTCGTCCCGCGCTTTCTGCAAGCGCGCTGATGACTAAAAAGGCCAATCCGAGATAAACAAGTCCGGTTGCAAAAAGCACAGCAGAAGGTCTCCTTGGGTGATGTTTTTGGGTTGTGATTCTTTCTGCGTTGTCGTTTCTCTTCAAGACTTGTTCGTCGTGAGTTCTCAAATAAGGCTGCAGCATTGTGGATAGTGCGTCTCCATGCCTCCCGATGTGAGGCCAGGGCGGACCACTGTTGGTGATCAATTTGGCCAAGCCTGAGATGTTGTTTCAGGGAGTCTTTGTATCGCTTTTTTGGAGCGCCCCTCTTACGCTGACCCGTGGTGAGTTCACCGTAGAGTAGTATTTTTGGGAGGCGATGGTCCTCCATCCTAGAAACGTGCCCTGCCCAGCGCAGCTGTGTTCTCAATATCATGGCCTCAATGCTGGTGATCCCTGCTTGCTCAAGGACAGCAACATTCGTCACATAGTCAGTCCAGTGTATATTTAGGATTGTGCGTAGACAGCGCTGATGAAAGCGCTCGAGGAGTCGTAGGTGGTGGCAATAGGTGACCCATGTTTCAGATCCATAAAGGAGGATAGACAGTACGATGGCTCTATACACACTGATTTTTGTGCTTTGCCTCAGGTGTTTATTGCTCCAGATTCTTTTGTGAAGTCTTCCAAATGCACTATATGCCTTTGCTAATCTGTGATCGATCTCTTTGTCAATCTTGGCATCTGAGGAGATGATGCTTCCCAGGTAGGTGAACTGCTGAACGGACTTGAGCACTGATTTGCCGACGGCAATGTGGGGATGGTGGTGTTCGTCCTGTGGTGCAGGCTGGTAAAGAACTTCTGTTTTCTTCAGGTTGACTTCTAGCCCAAACAGCTCTGCAGCTGTTGCAAAGCAGGATGTTAGGTGCTGCAGAGCTGCTTCTGTGTGGGCAACAAGGGCAGCATCATCGGCGAAGAGCAGCTCACGGACTAGATAGTTTAGAGTCTTAGTGTGAGCCCTCAGAAGGCTTAAGTTAAACAAGCTACCATCAGTACGGTAGCGTATATAGATGCCGTCGTTTTCTTCAAGCTCTGCCATAGCCCTTTGGAGCATCGTGCTAAAGAAGATTGTAAATAAAGTTGGTGCAAGAACACAACCTTGCTTCACTCCATTAGTTATTAGAAAGGGCTCTGAAAGAGCATCGCCATATCTGACTTGACCACGCTGTCCCTCGTGTAGCCAGATAATCATTTTAAGGAATTTGGGGGGACATCCTAGTCTTTCCAGATCCTGGAAAGACTAGTTATCACCTACGCTGACTGCTATTGGCTCGGTTGAATTGGACAGGAGTCCCTGCCCAGAAATTCAAGGGATTAAATCTGGGACCTTCTGTATTCAAAGCATGAGTTCTGCCAGAGTTTGGAAACGTCACTTTTGTTAAAGACTATACCTGAATGCCCCAGTGAGCATATATTGTCTGGAGGATTTGGGGAGTTGTAGTCCAACAAAGGAACTTTCAAGCTCTGAGCTTTTCCAAGGAGCTACAGCTGTTCTGTTGGTGCCATTCAGTAGGAAGCAGTAGCCATACTTCCCATGATGAGGCAGGTTTAGGTTGCCATGCTTTTCTTTTATTCTGTTGACATTTATTTAAACCAGTGTTTTGTTTTATTTGCAAAGATCCTACAAATAAAATGGAAAATAGCCTGAAATAATGAACAGCTTATTAAGAATGGGAAGCACATTACATAGAAAATAGATATGATAAGTTTGGGGAGGGACCCCTGTTTGATCTGCGAAACACTTTCTTAGAAATCTTTAATGCATTTCATGGATATAGAATTATGAAGATTTGAATAAGGGGATGAATCATGCCCAGCTATTGACTTGACAAGTGCAGCATTCTCTTAATTTGTACGTTCTCCTCCCCCACCCCAATAGAGACGTGCGTTTACATAATTATCTAATGGCCATTTGCCTTTGAGATGCCTGTCTGCAGGCTATGTTTAAAATCCTGCCTGTAATATTGATAGTGCAGTTGCATAAAAGGCTCGCTAATCTTTCCAAACATGGTTTCTATTTAAAAGAACATAGAAGAGTGTCACGTGTTCTTTGTTCATGTATTCCTTTTGCATCAGTGGACCTATCTGAGTTTAAGATAATGCATTTGTTTTCAACCAATACAATCCCAGCAGCACAAGCCTTAACACGGATACCATTCTATTCCTTTTTACATCGCATAACTACATAGCTGATTTGTTTTAATTTCTGGGAGCTTTTTTCCTCCTATGAGTTTTTAATTCATTAAGATGCCTATTTTTTTTAAAAAAAAATGCATTAACTTCCCCAACTCCACCCTATTTCTGTTTCTCTACCCTATTTCATTTGCTCTTTGTGTTGAATAATTTGCTTTCATAGTTTGTTCCTCTCTTCAATAGGCCAAAATCCAATTGTGAGTTCAAGTAGGGCAGGACCATTGAATCAACTGTTGAATAGTAAATTAAGACTTATGTAGATCACATTGTTTCAATGGGTCTACTCTATTTGGAACTAGTAATTGGATTTGGTCCATAGTATGAATTACCATATATCTTCAAAATTTTAGGTCAAGATTATTTTATTTACTTTTGTCAGTTATTCAACTATTGTTCTCTTGGCAATTTAAAAATGGCTGATGGGAATTGCAGTTCAGTGATATCTGGAAGTTCCACAACTTTGCTGTGGGCATGAATGAGGCAGAACAGCAAAGGCAAAGGAAAAGTGTGATAATCAGGTGCACGGGAAAGACAGGACACAACAGAATTGAAAACACTGGATGTTCAGCAAGGTGATTGTCTCCACCCTTGCTCCCCATGTAGCCTACGACCTTATTTCTTCTGCCTCTGTCTCTTTTACTCCAGTGTGGCCAGATCAAAATGTCCCATGGGTTGGCTCTTGCTCATTAGCTGCCCAGTGGACCATGCTGCTGACATGGACTGTGAGTTGCATTTGCAGATTCCATTTGCAGATCCAGCAATCCTTTAGTTTTCAGCCAGGAAGTTGAGATGTTTTATGACTGTGCTTTCTATCCTGAACAATCCTTCATTGTGCTGGGGCGGGGGGGAGGAGAAAGCAACAGGCAAAACAAATTCTACCTGCCTAATTTAGATCACATAAATGATTTATTCCCATTTTATTCATCTTAATTTATCTTAATTTTACTTTGTGGCCAAGAAATTTGTTAAATAAAAATTGTGTGGAAGAGTTTGTTTCTGAACTGAAGGCTAAATTCAGTTTCAGCTAGAGTTTGCCCATTGAAATGAATAGGGCTTGTTAATAAGCATTGGTGTAAATCCCATTGATTTCATTGGGCCTATTCTAGGCAGGGACTAAGATTAATCCCTGTGTTTGACTTTGTATAATGCTGTTCATGTTAGAGTTTGAGCCTCTTTTGATGTAAACATTCTGGGATGTAGGGTGCATCCACACTACACAAATAATCAGGTTTGAAACTGGATTATTTGCCATGGCTCCTTCCTATGGAACCCTAGGATTTATAGTTTGGTGAGGCACCAGCACTCTTTGGAGAGAAGGCTAAAGACCTTGTAAAACTACAAATCCCAGGATTCAATAGGAGGACATCATAGAGTTTCAAACTAGATTACTTGCGTAGTGTGGATTAGACCGTAGTGTTCTCCAGCTCCTGTTTTTCTTAGTGAGCAAGATCAAATGGCCATGCTAGCTTGAGGATGATAGGAATTACAGTCCAACACATCTGGATCACATCAGGTTAGAGAGTACTGTTCTAGAGCACTTCCTGGGCATAATTTTCATTGAAGCGTGCATATGGAAAAGGTTATTTCAATAGTTGAACATCAATATTAATTTGTCTCTAAACTGCATTTAGGCCAAAATACCTAATCTTTCTTTCAAAGCACTCCTGGAAATGTGAGTGACCAATTCATATATAATGTTTTCACATGAATCACATCCATAGGAGTAACTGCAAAAATATTCTAATGAAGATAAACCAAACCCTACTGAAACTAGACCTGCATCAGTTACCGTGGCCATTTTGCAGTTTGCTTCTGTTAGGAAATAAGTTGTTGGGAATGATGGTAAGTAGGTCTTTTAGAAAATGAGCCACTCTGTTTTTCTACCTATGAGCCAGAGAGGCAGAAAATATTGGAAGCTTTGTATTCTAGACTGAAAGCAAGCACATCCTGTATGATATAGAGATTCGGGATCCCCAAAGCTATGTAGTATTAGAAGCACTCATCCCAATCTGTTACATCTAGCCCAAGAGACGAATGGTATTGCAAAGGAGCAGGTAATTTGTTGCCCTTGAGGATGTCTTGCACTGCAGCTCCCATATATCCCAGATACCATGGCCATTGGTCAGGAATTATGGGGGTTGTAGTTCAACAGCATCTGGAGGGCACTAGGTTGTCTGCTCCTGATGTTGCAATATGCATTCAGATAAATCTTTTGTAGTGGCTGTGGCTTGTTCCAGGCTAGGTCCATTCCCAGTACAATCTAAACTGGCAAAGTTCAAGCCAAAGCAGCAATTGAGGTAAGGATATTCCAGAAACAGGGCCAAAAGAAACCCAGGTTCAAGCCATCAGATTTCCAGCAGCAGAAGGTGTGTTGGGAAAGGATGATCCAAAAGCAGAGTCCAGGGTCATCCAGATTGGAACAAGAAGCAGGTTTCAGGAACAAAAAGGGCCATATCAGAGCAAAGGTTAAAGGATCCAGGAAAAGGTTACAAAGAACTAGATCCAATTGCAGATATTGTTTCCATCATTCTACCTTGCCCAGAATTGAGGCTTATAAAGCTAAGCTCCCTAAGCCCCATCCAAAGCACAGCTATAGGCATTTTGTCAAAAGTGTTTCCCTCTGAGGAGGGCCCTCACACTGTGGAAACCCTTACTCTCAAGCTTTTATCTACTGGTGTATTCTCCAGCCATGAGAGAGGTTGTACCTCATCTTCTGAGTCCTGGGCAGGGCTCCTTCACTCTTGGAATGTAGCTCTCTTGGTCTGTACCCCTGAAGGTCCAGGGCCAGCTGGTTCTTCAGTGCTCCCTCACTCTGAGGGCTCATGCTCATCCTTGCCACCAACAGCCTGTGGTCCAGTGCAGGGAGAGCACCTCTTTGTCATGGACCACTGACTGTCCCTGATCCTTAAGGAAGAATTTCTCCAGCAAAGGTATGATGGATTGTAGGGCAGGGGATGATGTACCTAAGAGCAGATATTCATACATCAGTGCAAAATAGCATATAGCACACTATTTAAACTTACTTAGGCTGCAGTCTTTTGCAAAATTACCTGGGATCAGACTCCATTGAATCACTGAGGCATATGGATAAGCATGCATAGGGCTATCCTGTTAGTCAAGTAAGTTTTATATAAATGGAAAATGTATTAAGGACAAAATGCCAAGGAGTTATCTGTAATTCCAGTTACTTTTTCATTCATTGGTCAGAACTGCAGATGATCACAGTTATTTCCTATTAAGTGCTTATTTCAATGGAATACTAGGATGAATCTACACAACAGTTATATAAGTTTCATACCACTAACTGTCATGGCTCCTTCCTGTGCAATCCTGGGATTTGTAGTTTTGTGAGTTATTTGGACTTCATTGTAGGCAGGTACTAAAGCTCTTTACCTTATGTTTATCCTCATATTTTCACAAGTAAAATGACTAGATACAGTATTTCTACTGGACATTCTGGGAAGAGACTTAGGGTTGTCTAAATGGCAAAAATACTCCTCATAGAATTCAAGGAGAATATGATTTGTCTAAATGGCACCCTGCATCAATCCGCAGTATTTGGAAGGAGTGGGGCCACATCCATCAAAACTGCTGAAGGAAAAGCCTTAGCAGCTTTCCCTGAAGGTTTTAGAAAACTCCGTGGGAATGTGCATTCTCATTCGTTGGGACAACTGATTCACATAGATTCACATTCCCCATAAGAGCGGAAGTAGAAAGCTGATTGGTCGGACATGGGCAGAGGGATGGAGTTTGCTAACAAGGCAAGCGCCTGGAACTGCCATCTTGGATTTTCACCTTAGCGATCATGTGCTGAAGTGACTAAACAAACTTTTTTTAAAAAAATTGGCAAAATATCACACTTTTTAAAAAGTGTGCTTTTTAAAAAAAATATGCCTTTTTTTAAAAAAATAGTGTTTGGCAGCGGCAACTGCTGAAAAAAAATTAAAACATGAGCATTTCACCTTGATTCACAGGCATGTCTGTTGGGAGAGCAAATGTGGATAGCTTTGCATGCCTGCAATTTTGCAAAAAAAAACAACAAAAAAAACCCACACACACACACAAACAAACCCGTTAAGACAAATTGAAATGGCTTCAAGTTGGTGTTAGTGTGCATCAATCCACATTCCCCACCTCATATATACAAACCTTTAGAATATCTCTGAGGGATTTGGGACCATCACTCATTGCTAGTGGTGATCCCAGACCTGTTATTGTTAAGGACAAGATGCAGTACATACGTTCCTGTCCTCAGTACAGAAGTTGATGTGACTGGCATCTGAAGTTTCCTTTGCTAGTGGTGGTGGGATAGCTTCCTTTATCACACGTAAAGCAATAGGGTAGTTTGGGAGACCCAGGACAGGTGGCAAGGCATTCAAGCTTTGACTGTCACTAGTGGGGAAGAGCCAGAAAGTTCAGAAGGAGGAGCTAGGAGGCTGCCTCTACATGATCACCTACTGGCTGAGACAGCCCTCAAGTCTCTTTCACACTGCACAATTAATAGCACTTCAATACCATTTCATTGCTGCATCCTACTGAATCCTGGGAGTTGTTGTTTGGTGAGGAACTAGATCTCTCTGGCAAAACAATTCTAAATACCACACAAAAGGTTCCATAGGCTAGAAACATGACAGTTAAAGTGGTATCACAGGGCAGTATGTTGTGGTATGAAAATAGTCCTGTGTAGTATGAAAGAGACCACAGACTATCTATGCCCAGTGCTGTGACTTGTGTCATGGAATAATTTGATCCCTCTCATACTTTGCCTGTGATGATGCATATAATCCAATTTGATTTCTTTGACTCACTTATTTTAAAATGAGCATAGGGCTTCCTTGCTCAGTGGTTTAGGTGATTCCCACACCCACCCAAAAAGTATTCTTTGAGAGACTTAATGGTTCTCTGATGAAAGCACAAGTTCAAAGGGCATGCATTGCACACAATGACTTCTTATTTTCAGGCTAAGTGAATCAAATTATTGGTGTGAGCTTTTGGTAAGGCAGGGTAAAAATGTACATAAGCAATGTTACTAAGTGAATACGAGTGAATTAAACCAATTGTTTTGTAAAGGTCTTTTATCCTAAAAGTTTGGTATTAACAATACAAAAGGATTGATGCTGTCATTTCAATAATGATTAAGAAAACTTTCTCTGTTCTTTGGAAGCACATTCACTTACATAGTAACCACATTAGACTTTGTAATCCCAAAGAGCACCCAGTGTCCTTTGAGTAGTTAAAATTTTGTGCAAGCAAATTCCAGTGCAAGCAAATTTTTCACCATCTTACCTCCTTAGACTCACTTCGTCAGTGAGACGGAATTAGTTTGGCTAATTATTCCTTTCCTCTAAATTACATGACTGGAAGTGCATAATTCTGCCCATCCAAGTATTCTGGTAAAATGTGGGTGGGGACATTTTCTTATTGTATAAGAGATCTTACCTAGCTGAGCTAGAGTTTCTTGCATGTACAGAAGAACTTATTTTATACACTATTTAAAGAAGTTGAGGCTTTTTATCAATTCAGTTGGATTGGTGAGCATGCGTCAAATAAGGTATGTCCTTTTATTTTCCTTTCTGTTGTAAAGTGAGTGACCGGCATTCAGTGTGATGAATAAACAGTATATTTTTACTTCCATGGTTCTGTATATGATACAGAACCATGTATACTGTTTCATATACTTTCCCTACTAATGAATGTTATACATTTTCTTTTCTTGTTCTGTGTATTTTGCCATATTGACATGTACATATTTCATTTTAATAAGCCTGTGGTATAGAAAGTTAGATATTTGTTTGCTATATTATTTAGAAATTTAATTGCTTATTTGCAATTCAATGTTTATTGACTTACCATTTTTACTCTCACATTTCCTCACATGGGTCACCCTTGCACACTGGAAATGATGTGACTTCCCTGTCTGGCACCATTTTTATCCAGTTTTCACCCACAGCAAAGGGATTTGGAGAGGGGAAGCAAATCACTGTATATTTGGGAGACTGCCAGAGGGCTGTGGGGTCAACAGAAATGGGGTTTAGTGACCCCATGTGATCTGTAAGCTGAATTTCCCCCACTCCTGCTTTACTTATTACATAGCACATTTCTTCCATGATGGAACTCATGGGCCTACCCAGAGTCCCCAGGTGGTCTCCTATGAGGGGACTGATTAATTCTAAGCTAGCTTAGCTTCAGTAACATTACTGCATTGTTTGCTTTTGGGAAGCCCATGTTGGGAGAAAGGAGATATTAAATAAATAAATAAGCCAGTCAGTTAGTCCTGGGACAAGGTTATAAGTGAATCCACTTACTAGTTTTTGCTTTCCATTTTAAGTACCGTAGTCCATGGCTGTTTTTACAACAACCCAATTCCCCCTTTTTGTCAATCAGAAATATTCCAATATCCAGCATCACAAAAAAGGCCTTCTTTCCTCTTCCCTATAGGAAAGAAGAGACATTGCCTTTATGGTGCAAGTTTTTGCAGCAACCTTTTAGAAAACATTCAGTATTTAGAAAGACAATGTAGGCATCTGAAGAAAAAGGGGCAGGTAAAGAAAGAGATTTAGGTGTGAACCGATTTTCAAAGTCTTAGTCTGCAATGCTAGAAATGTAGGGACTGGGGGAAAATTCCCTAGGAGGAGCAGAATTCTTATTTGAGGGTCAGTGCCCTCATCCCTTTCCCTATAGCTACAGACCTTAGTGAGTCCATGATAGCTACTTATCAGAAAAGTGATACTTCACAGGTGGGATTCTAGACCTGCTTACTACTCCATTTGCAAAGTTTCCTTTCTTAATCTGGTGCTTTGACAAACAGTTTTGCAGGCTTTATAAAGGAAGTGTCAACTGACTTTTTATCCAACATTTTTGTGCTTTCAACTTTTGCTGAAATTCAGAACTTCAGAATGGGTATATGTAGCTATGGTCTTTATTACAGCACAAACATTTTAGTTTGGTTGAATGTATTATCTTAATGTCATAGACATGTAGAAGATATTTTTCTATCTTGATTTAAAGTTCATAGTTCAACTATTCTTTTTGCTCATTACGATTTTACTACTGGCATTAGATTCTGTAAAAAGCACTATTATTATTTATTTATATAGCACCATCTATGTACATGGCACTTCACATTAAAACAAGCAAATGAAACAAACAAAACATTGGGTCCTGCCAAAGGTGTACATTCTAAAAGATGTATGTACATAAGCACACACAGCGGGAGGGAAGGAATAATAAACATAAGACTATACAACAGCAAAACAAATTATCCAGATGACTACAAAAAAACCCCAACCCAACAACAATAATATATGAAACAGCAAGAAAATAAAAAATAAAACAAGCTGTCCAATACATGTGATCAAATATAAAACAACAATATGTATGTATATAAAATATAAAATAAACTGACCAATGCATGTAATCAAGATATACAAGATTATAAAACAGTATCAAACTAAAATTCCAAAAGCTTTGGAAAAGAGAAAAGTTTTCAATTGAGATTTAAAAACATAGAGAGAAGGAGCAGTCTGCAAATGTTCAGAGAAGGAATTCCAAGAATATGGAGCAGCAAGTGAGAAAGGACGAAGCCAAGCCAGGAAAGAAGAAGCCCTTGGTTGGATGAGAAACCTAGAGTTCCTGGAACACAGATCTCAGGAAGACTAGTAAAAAGAAATGAGGGCTGAAAGATAGCAGGGCGCTAGGTTGTGTAGAACTTTGAGCGTTAAAACAAGAAGCTTATACTGAATCCTAGAAGGAATGGGTAACCGATGAAGGGATATTGAAAGTGGGGTAACATGTTCAAAACAATGGGTCAAAAAGATAATCTTAGGAACAGAATGTTGGATGGAGACCAAAGGACTAAGATGAGATAAGGGAAGACCAGTCAGAAAAAGATTACAATAATCTAGGTGGGAAATTACTAAGGCATGAACTAAGGACTTAGTGAAGGGAGCAGAAAGAAAAGGTCTGATAAGAGAAAAGCAACATGACTTTGCTACAGCCTCAATGTGAGGTGCCCTATACTCACAATAGCAAGTGCCTGAGGAGCAAAAGGGGGAGGGGAAGCAGGAACAACAAAATAAGAGGTGCAGTCCTAGTCTGTCACCAGTTGTACTCACTAGATGCAAGAGATTAGTAGAGTCAGGTCCAAGGTCCAGGTACTTGGGCAACAAAGGGTTACTACAACAGTTCAGAAGTCAGTCCAAAGTCAAGGGAACTCAAGAGGAGTACAACAGTTAAGATAAGCAGTTGTCCGCATGAGGCTCAAAAGAGAACAGCTGGGAGATTTATAGCCAGATTTTCAAAGCCAGGTGGGCCTCATTAACAAGTAATCAGGTGAACATTTAGTATTTAAACAACACTGGGTGTGGTGTTTCTCCCTCCTGTGTTCAGAGAGGAAGATGGCTTGTCATCTGGATCTTCTTATCACTGGCTGGCAGACCATTTGTTCTTCAGAGTGAAGTATGTTTTCCCTATCTGCTTTGGCTGCCCTCTCAGAGGGAGCCAGGACAGTCTTCAGGCTGAGCCATGTTTTTTCTATCTGCTTCATCTGCATTCTCTGCTTCCTCCTCCTCCTCCTCTTGAGTCCTCAGCAATGGAGTTCATGACATGAGGAATAAAAGACAAAACAGAGTAAAAAATAAAGCCAAGACGCCGTGCTTCCTTCACAGAATAAATGGAAACATAGTTAACCATGATGGAGAATGGGAATGTATGATGTAAAGAAGGTTTTGGAGGAAAAATAAGTACAGGTATTTCCCAATTGAACATAAGCAGTTTTGTTAGTGTTTGTCTCCCTCTCCCCAGCACTGTTTGCCTTTTTAATGTTGTGTGTCATATTACCAGCGTGATACATTTTCTTTATCAAGAGGATGTGAGGGTGATCTGGCTGCAACATCTGTCACCCCATTGATCACCAGGTTGATTCGGCTGATCTGGTTTGCTAGGCGGGTGTCCTTCACTGCTCCATGTGCATCTCTCCCGAAGCTGCATGCTCCATGGCAGAGAACTACCATCTCAAATATAAGTGTTCTGTTCTTCAGTCAAGGGTATACGATAGCTGTCCTGTGAAAGTATAAAACAATGACTTTGTTCCAAATTCCAGTGAATTTAACACCTTTGATATGCCTGCTTGCTTCAGCAGTGTTAATTTTGGCAGGTGAACTGAGAGAGCAGGCATAAGGTTGGAACACTGTTAGTCAAACTGAACTATCTCTGTTTTACAACTTCCCCCCCTACACACACACACAAACCACACAAGCCATGCGCCTTTCACTTATTTTCAAAGTGAGAATCCTAGATTGAGCCTCCTCTATCAGCATCTACTTCAGTTTTCCCTTTTTATTTGTTACACAATATCTAAAGGTGAACATAGGAAAGGCCTGAGTGATCTTTTGTTGTGTGCCTTCAAGTTGTTTCCAATTTATGGTGCCCCTGAGGTGAGCATATCATATGTTTTTCTTGGCAAGATTTGTTCAGAGGGGGGTTGCTTTTGTTTCTGAGGCTGAGAGAGTGTGGCTTGCCTAAGGTCACCCAGTGGGTTGCCATGACCAAACAGGGATTTGAACCCTGGTCTCCAGAGTCACAGTTCTAATTATTTTTCTTTTATGACTGCACAAAAAGACTCAAGGGTGTTAAGTAATTTGTTTCATTTCTTGCATGGAAAGATTGCAAAAAGCGAGTTGAAAGGCGAACAAAGAGGAGTTCCTCTATCATTATTCAGCACCCTGAGAGGCTTAGAGATCGGAAAAGTTACTTTTTTGAACTGTATCTCCTAGAATGACCATCATGCTGACTGTCAGCTTCTGAGAACTGTGGTTGAAGAAAGCAACTTTTCCCAACTCTTTTGACATTTAGCCTTATTCTGCAACACTCCTTTAAAAGCAGGATTCTAACTCTTATTTTCAGCTTTATTTGCTTGTAGGAGGACTGGGCAGTGTTTGTAGTGGTGTATCACAAAAATATTTTTGCCACTCACTCACAGCCAGCACAGGCAACATAAATAAAAGGATGCATATTGTTCCTGGAACTCTGTAATATATATATAGATTGCAGAATTTATCTTGAGAGAGACCAGGTTTCATCCCATTCCCTCTTTATAGTACACAGAGTATGGCATATAATTTATTCTAGAACCTAATATTAGTGTTTGGTAAGAGACTACAGAGAGGTGTCCTTGAAAGAAGAGGGTGAGAGGAGTTCGCACTCTTCTTAAAGTCACTGCTGTAATTAAAGCCTCAAGCTTCTTGTTACCATAGAAACCCAAAAAAGCAGAAATATGGAGCACAGGTTTCAGGGCTGTATTTAATTCTGCCTTAATATTATCTGTTCATGAAACTGAAGTAATATGCTCTCTCTCTCCTCCTCCTCTCTGCCTCCCTCTTTGTTTTCTCTCCAGTTGCTATCCACCTCGTTCCACTTGGTCGAACATATATGGCCCTTGAACAGAGAACTTGCTGTTCTTGAGAGTAAATTCCCAAGCCAGGCTGTAGGCAGTAGGGTGAGGTAGGGGAGGATGTATTTGTGGTAGTGGTGGGGAGGACCATAATGGTTTCTGGAAGGCCAAGGTGCTGCATCAGATTTTCCCTCTCTTAAGCTGGAACATGTCTAGAAGAGGGTGACCAAAATGGTGGGAGGTCTGGAAGCCATGCCCTATGAGGAGCGGCTTAGGGAGCTGGGCATGTTTAGCTTGGAGAAGAGAAAGTTAAGAGGGGACATGATAGCCATGTTTAAATATTTGAAGGGATGTCATACTGAGGATGGAGCAAGCTTGTTTTCTGCTGCTCCAGAAACTAGGACATATAGCAGTGGACTCAAACTACAGGAAAAGAGATTTCACCTAAACATTAGGAAGAACCTCTTGACAGTACGAGCTGTTCGACAGTGGAATGCACTACCTCGGAGTGCGGTGGAGTCTCCTTCTTTGGAGGTTTTTAATCAGAGGCTGTATGGCCATTTATTAGGAATGCTTTGATTGTGTATTCCTGCATGGCAGGGGATTGGACTGGATGGCCCTTGAGGTCTCTTCCAACTCTATGGGCTCAGTTACACGGTAGTTTTTATTGTGGTAGTTTGCGCTTTATCACAGTTTTGAATCAGTGCTGCATAGTTCCCATGATTTACTGCTAAATTGGTTGATCTGTTTAGTTTTCTGCTTTGTAATTCACACAGACAGAGGTGGGGGGCGTGGCCTCCCAAGCATATCTGGGGGAAGATCTCAAGGAGCTGTGTAGGAGGGAGGGAAAGGGAGAGAGAGAGAAAGTGCTGGCACCTTTCCCTCTGATTACCAGAGGAATGCCTGCTAATTTTTATTCCTTTAGCAGGGAGTGTCAGCTGAGGAGCCATCCCTTGTCAAGCCCCCCTTTCCCTCACCCATTCCCCCCCCCCCATCTTCTCACACACAGAATCTCAGCAGGGCGAGGGAACGAACACGCACACACATATATGGGAAAAGGCTAACTGGGGATTCCTCAACCCCAGCAGCCAAGAAAGCCAAGAGGCAGACAGCTGGGTTATTGGCATGGGTGTAACACTGGCTGGATCTTTTCTGTGGATGGAAACAACAGTGGATGGATCTTTTCATTTGAGGCTCCTTCATTTCTTGCAAGTCCACCCCCTCCTTGGTCAGCCCAACCAATCACAGCTCAGCTCTGCTGTGACTGTATTGGGAAGATTGCTGGTAGTTCACATAGCGCTTAGCGAAATGGTAGTTCACACAATCGAAAGTGCTCTGAGTCGTGCTACATTTCAAAAAAGTCAGCAAAAGTAGCAAAATCCCCTATCGTGCTACTTTTGAGTTTTTGAGCTCCTCCCCTTCTGAATGAGGCGATACTGTGGCGCGATGTGTGGGAACAATTAGGAATCTTAACGATTTATTTAAGGGAATATTTTGCCATGTAAACGGGGCCTATGATTCTATAATAAAAGCACATTGTTAGTTTGTAGGGTTGCCAGCTTGAATATAGGACAGGGATCAGGAACCTTTAATTGTTAACAGATTCTGGTGCAAGAAGACATATCGTAAGTTCCACCAGGATGAAATATGTGAGGTCTCCTCATTTACCCTCCAATCCACCTTTTAGCTGCTGCACCCCATCCCCCAACATATCTATTTATTGGCCAATGAAGAATGGGGAAGGGTGGCAGACAAGTGTCCAGCTGGACACATGGCACTGGTGTTATCCTTCAGTGCTGTGCATCTAGCTATAGAAACATAATTGGATACTTCACTGCCCCCGCACCCCCGCTCCCTACCATCCAGTAAATGACCATGTTGGTGGGGGATGCAGCAACTAAAAGGTGGTTTGTGGGGGTGAGAAAGGAGATATCACCAATTTTGGTCTGACTCCTATGTATATATTTGAAATTGCTGTTTTAACTGTTTCAAAACTGGATTTTAGTATTGTTTTTAGACTGCTTTTAGGAGTTTTTAAAAGAGTATTTTAATGTGTTTTAAAATATTTTTTTATCTTTCTATTGTTTTAATTTGTTTTTATTTATTCATCACCTCAGGAGCCTTTATGGGCTGGGAGGTGATACAGAAATACTTTAAATTAGTGGCTCTTAATCTTTTCTTTACTAGGGACCCCTTTAAATATCTTTTATTGCCATGGGCCCCCAAGGCTTAACTCAAGATTTAAAATCCTAACAACAACAACAACAACACCTAATAATAATAATAATACAGTTACACCATCCATTAACCCTTCCCCCAGAGGCACTGGAAGAAGAGTGAAGACTTTTCTCCTGCTTCTTCCTGCAAATTTGTGGCTGGAATGCATTAAAAAGCAATGTGTAGGCCAAGCCAGCCAGGCTTTGCCTTGCTCCTGTCACATGGGTTGAGCAATCTTCAAGCCATTGTGGACCCCCTGTGAGGACACTGTGGCCCCCTGGAGGTCCGCAGACCACACGTTAAGAACCACTGCTTTAAATAAATAAAAGTAGGTGTGAGATAACATTGATAAATATTTTAATGTAGATTTTCTTTAACACGCAGAATATTTTGTGAACACAAGTTTTCTAGTAAAAATATATATAGCAATTTTTGTTGTATGTGAAGTCGAAGTTTTGTTCTAGTCTCTCTCTCTCTCTCTCTCTCTCTCTTTCTCTGGCTTTTCTTCGCAAATGAAGATTCAGGAAGGACTCATCCCATGCTTTCTGCAAGCGCGCTGATGACTAAAAAGGCCAATCTGAGATAAACAAGTCCGGTTGCAGAAAGCACAGCAGAAGGTCTTCTTGGGTGATGTTTCCAGGTTGTGATTCTTTCTGCGTTGTCATTTCTTTTCAAGACTTGTTCGGCATGAGTTCTCAAATAAGGCTGCAGCATTGTGGATAGTGCGTCTCCATGCCTCCCAATGTGAGGCCAGGACGGACCATTGTTGGTGATCAATTTGGCAGAGCCTGAGATTTTGTTTCAGGGAGTCCTTGTATCGCTTTTTTTGGAGCGCCCCTCTTACGCTGACCCATGGTGAGTTCACTGTAGAGTACTATTTTTGGGAGGCGGTAGTCCTCCATCCTAGAAATGTGCCCTGCCCAGTGCAGTTGTGTTCTCAATATCATGGCCTCAATGCTGGTGATCCCAGCTTGCTCAAGGACAGCAACATTTGTCACATAGTCAGTCCAGTGTATATTTAGGATTGTGCATGTACAGCGCTGATGAAAGCGTTCGAGGAGTCGTATGTGGTGGTGATAGGTGACCCATGTTTCAGACCCATAAAGGAGAATAGACGGTACAATGGCTCTATACGCACTGATTTTTGTGCTTCGCCTCAGGAGTTTATTGCTCCAGACTCTTTTGTACTGCATTCACAATCAACTTTTTCACATTAGTCCATAAATCTATTACTTTTGGAACCATCCATGGCCTGTAGAACACTATAAATCTTAGATGACAAAACCTTTCTTATTATGCCGCTTCATAATCAATTCTTCAGACTTATTCTCTTCAAAAGAGACTTATCGTTTTTGCGTTTATAAAATGTATTCAGTGTATAGCTAGTAACCTGTATAAACTGATGTAGGTTGAGTGTCCCTTATCCAAAATGCTTAGGACCACAAGTGTTCTGTATTTTGGATTTTTTTTTTCTTCAGATTTTGGAATACTTGCATATACATGATGAGATATCTTGGAGATGGGACCCAAGACTCAACACAAAATCCATTTATGTTTCATATACACTTTATAACCCTAGCCTAAAGATAATTTTATACACAATATTTTTAATAATTTTGTGCAGGGTTAGAAAAAAACAGTTAACACAAAAAACAAAAAGCAAAAAAAGTGGAGGGTTGGTTTAAACTTATGGTGGGTTTTATTTTAAACCTTTTTTTTTAATTAAAACCAATATAGGACTTAATCAGAAAATTAAGTAGCAAAATGCAGTTCAGATGTTATGGCTACTAGCTTAAATAATAATTGTTCTTTTAAACTTGCTCTTTTAAAGCACTTTTATAGGATGAGTGACACCTTGCTTGACAACAGTACATGTGAAAGGGATCTAGGAATCTTAGTGGACCACAAGCTGAACATAAATCAACAGTGTGATGCAGCAGCTAAAAAAGCCAATGCAATTCTCGGCTGCATCAGTAGGAGTATAGTGTCTAGATCGAGGGAAGTTATAGTACTGCTCTATGCTGTGTTGATCAGACCTCACCTGGAATACTTTGTCCAGTTCAGGTCATCACATTTCAAGAAGGATATTGAGAAGCAGGAACATCTCCAGAGGAGGGTGACCAAAATGTCTGGAAGCCATGAAGAGAAACTCTATGAAGAGTGGCTTAGGAGCTGATTGTATTTAGCTTGGAGAATAGAAAATTACGAAGTTACATTATAGCAATGTTTAAATAATTGAAGGGATGTCATTTTGAGGATGGAGCAAGCTTGTTTTCTGCGGCTCCAGAGAGTAGTACACGGAGCAGTGGACTCAAACTACAGGAAAAGAGATTTCAACTAAACATTAGGAAGAACTTCCTGATAGTAAGTGCTGTTTGGCAGTGGAATGCATTGCCTGGGAGTGTGGTGGAGTCTCCTTCTTTGAAGGTTTTTAAACAGAGATTGGATGGCCATCTGTCAGGCATGCTTTCATTGTTTGTTCCTGCATGGCAGGAAATTGGACTGGATGGCCCTTGTGGTCTCTTCCAACTCTATGATTCTATGATTCTAATTAATCTTAACAGCTGGCCTTCAACTTGGGCCTTCAGACCTGATCTAAGCAGGTTAATAGGGATGGGGGATATCCTTCAAATAACCTGGCACCCAGCCAGTTTGAGTGCCACGCAAGTTAGAGATATAATCAGAATTTCTTCCCACCCCTAGATAGAAAATATTATAACATGAGAGCTGGAAAACATGATATCTCTGTGAAAAAACATTTTTTTAAATGAAATTAGAGTTTCTGAAGTGAAGAAACCATTTCCCCCAGCCGTGGAAAAACCAGTTTGTTGTATTGGCGGTGGGGTGGGATACATTTGGAAGCAAGGAGGAAAGTCTTCTGTCAGATATGCCTGATTTCCCTTCTCTCTGTTGTAATCTTAACAGTGCTCTAATCTTAGCATTCTCTTCTGGCAGCCTAACAACATTGCTAGCTTCCTGCTGTCAGCATCTTTCCTGTGACAGTGTTATATATTAGCTGTTTATACTCAGCTAGAGGTAGGAAAATGTAGCATAATTTTTAAAGAAGTGAAGTCTTTAGAAAAATTGGTGTGAGAGCCTTTAATATAGATTGGTTTCCAACATCTCCCAAATGATGTTGCTCCCAATAGTGTAATTCCCAAACTTACAACTTTATATAAAAATACTGCACATTTCAGAGAACATGTTCAAGTGTCCAAATAATTTCATTTCCATTTTCCAGCAATCTTTATTGTGCACTGACATGGGGGATGGGGGTGCTCTGGCTCACACAGTGTTCAGATCCACCCTGCCCTGTGGACATCTTGAGGGAACCACAAACCCAGCTACTCCTTCCCATTTTTTGACTTTAAGAAAAGCACCAAAAAAGCCTACCAAGGGCCTTGGGAGGGTAATTTTGGCAAGATTTTGAGGCAAACTGTAAAAGGCCCCAACGAGTCCTTTTTTAAAAGAAGGAAGTAAAGTCTAGGGGACATGAGGGATATCGTAGAATGAAAATGGTGGGTTTTTTTAAGTCCACAGGATGTTACCATGGCAAAAAAAAATAAAAATGGGTGTTTCTTGGAGGATCCTTGAGCGCCTCGAAAGCAATCTTAGCACTGTGTGCTTTCTGTATCCTGTATTTTCCCCACCTCTGCTATTGAATATTGAATATCTTGAGATTCCCTTAAGCCTCTCCAGAATTTTTTCTTGTTGAATCATAGAATCATAAAGAGTTGGAAGAGATTACAAGGGCCATCCAGTCCAGACACCTGCCATGCAGGAACAAACAATGAAAGCACGCCGGACAGATGGCCATCCAGCCTCTGTTTAAAAAGCTCTAAAGAAGGAGACTCCACCACACTCTGAGGCAGTGCATTCCAGAGTTGAACAGCTCTAACCATTAGGAAGTCCTTCCTAATGTTCAGGTGGAATTACTTTTCCTGTAGTTTGAATCCATTGCTCTGTGTCCTAGTCTCAGGAGTAGCAGAAAACAAGCTTGCTCCATCCTCAGTATGACATCCCTCCAAATATTTAAGCGTGGCTATCATGTCACTTCTTACCCTTCTCTTCTCCAGGCTAAACATGCCCAGCTCCCTAAGCTTCTCCTCATAGGGCATGCCTTCCAGACCTTTCACCATTTTGGTCGCCTTGCTCTGGAGACATTCCTGCTTCTCAATATCCTTCTTGAATCGTGGTGACCAGAACTGAACACAGTATTCCAGGCAGGCAAGGTCTGATCAGTGCAAAATGGAGTAATACTATTACTTCCCTTGACTTAGACAATATACTGCTATTGATGCACCCTAGAATCGCATTGGCTTTCTTAGCTGCTGCATTACACTGTTGATTCATGTTCAGCTTGTGGTCTACTAAGACTCCTAGATCCCTTTCACATGTGCCGTTGTCAAGCCAGGTGTCACCCATCCTATAAAAGTGTTTTAAAAGATCACTTTTAAAGTAACAATTATTTGGGCATGGGTTCCAGACCTTTTACCATTTTGGTCGCCCTCCTCTAGACATGCTTCAGCTTGTCAACACCCTTCTTGAATTGTGCCCAGAATTGGACACATTATTCAAGGTGAGATCTGAGGGTCACCATAAGTCAGAAACAACTGGAAGGCACTCAACAACAACAAACACAGTTTAGTGCTGTATTCCATTTTATTTTCCATGGCAACATCCCATGGACTCCTGGGATTCAGACTTTCATGAGATGTTTTGAATTCTCAGCCAGCGAGCTCTAGTGACTTTGTTATTGTTGTCTGAGTTCAAGTCATTTCTGACTTATGGTGACCGTGAGGTGAACCTATCATGGGTTTTTCTTGGCAAGATTTCTTCAGAGGGGGTTTGCCTTTGCCTTCCTCTGAGGCTGAGAGAATATGACTTGTCCAAGATCAACCAGTTGGTTTCCATGGCTGAGTGGGGATTCAAACTCTGGTCTCCTGGGGTACTAGACCAGCACTCAAACCACTAAACCACACTTACTCTCAAAGTGGAATATAGCACTATTATTCTGTAATGTGAAAGGGCACCAACTCATTTCTCCACTCTTATCTCCAATCAGATATAATGGATGTTTGGAGACAGTGGCAGATGTCCTTACCTGCTGGCAGCCAGTGCTTTCAGGAGCTGTTGGAAGCATTTCTCATCTACCCCACAAATCAACACAGACATCTCCATTTGAAATCTAAAGATAACAAATTTCGCTCCCTCATTGAACCTTTGTTTCCCCTGACATAGCCCTTTTTGTTGGCCCTTGATTCTCATTACTGTGTGTGGCACATTTCTAGGATGGAGGACCACTGCCTCCCAAAAATAGTACTCTATGGTGAACTTGCCACGGGTCAGCATAAGAGGGGCACTCCAAAAAAGTGATACAAGGACTCCCTGAAAAAAAATTTCAGGCTTGGCCAAATTGATCACCAACAATGGTCCGCCCTGGCCTCACATCGGGAGGCATGGAGACTCACTATCCACAATGCTGCAGCCTTATTTGAGAGCACACGCCGAACAAGTCTTGAAGAGAAACGACAACGCAGAAAGAATCACAACCCAGAAACATTACCCAAGGAGACCTTCTGCTGTGCTTTCTGCAACCAGACACGTTTATCTCAGATTGGCCTTTTCAGTCATCAGCGCGCTTGCAGAAAGCGTGGGATGAGTCCTTCCTGAATCTTCGTTTGTGAAGAAAAGCCAGAGAGTGATTCTCATTACTGTGTGCACAGAAGTAATTGATAAGATGCCAATAGACTGCAACTGGTTGTTTCTCTGGTAAACGTCTACGTAGTGGGCCTCCTGCCACTGCCTGCTCTTCAGAGGGACCCTGCCTCTCAATAATCATGAAGGTTCCTGTGACAATCATTGACTCCCCCTTCATAAAGTGAACATATTCCCTCCTCTCTATTCCTTCCTCTTCCTTTATTCTCTTCCTTTTTTCTTTACAACACTCATTTTTATGCCACACTCTTTTCCATCCCCCCAGCAAGCATTCCCTTATACCTGTTGCCACAACTGGCCTTCTTCCCAACATTCTGTTTTTCTGACCACATGTCCCTGGCAGGAATAATGACAGTTTTACTCTGACATGCCTAAATACCCTAAAGGCACCAGATCCTATTTGCTCTTGAAAGCTAAACAGGGTCAGCTCTGGCTAGTACCTGGATGGAAGACCACTAACAAATGCTAGGTGTTGTAGGCTATATTTCAGAGGAAGGAACTGGCAAAACTACCACTGAGGGCTTGTCTAAATGGCGAAAATATTCCTCACATAATGCGAGGAGAATATGATCTGTTCCAATGGGATCCCACATCTATTTGCTGTATTGTGAAGGAGGGCCCCCCAAAACATCATATGCCTTCCATATTTTTTAAATAACAGTGAGGGAAATGTGCATCGTTGCTCATAGGGACATGTGACCAAATTGATTCGCTCTCCCAATACAAGCAGCTGATTGGTCAGACATGTGCTGGGGTAGAGCTTGCTAACAAGGCAAACTCCTGGAACCGCCATCTTGGATTTTCATCGTAGCGATCATGTGCTACGGCAAGAAAACTATCTTTTTCTTTACTTTTCTTTTTGCATGTTTGCTAAAGCAGAATGTTGCTCTCCCACACCTTGTATTTTGTTTTAAAAATGTTCAGTAGGGGCAACCTGAAAAAAATAAAATTGCAAGCAATTCACTTGTGCCTGCCATTTTGATTTGCAGGCATACCTGTGGGAACACTGAACATGGCTTGCTTTGCATGCCTGTGATCTTGCAAAGAGACCATTATCTAGATTTTCAGACAACACTGTTACAGTGTTACTATTCCACCTTATTTGCTATGGCTGCCTTCTGTTGAATCCTGGGATTTGCAGTTTAGGGAGGGGCATTTGCAACTCTCAGCCAGAGAGATCTTAGGCCTCACTAAACTACAAATCCCAGAATTCCACAGCAGGAAGCTAGAGCAGTTAAAGTGGAATAGTAACACTATAACAGTGTAGTCTGAAAATCTCCTAAGACAGATAGAAGCTGCTGCAAGTTGGCATTACCCTGCAGCAATCCACATTCCCCCCCCTCTGTATAGACAAGCCCTGGGTATTCCTTGCCTAAAACCCCCTATGAAATTCATGGGGTTACCATAGGTTGACAGGAAATTTGAAGGCACGCACACACGCACATGCTACGTGTGTGTGTGTGTGAGAGAGAGAGAGAGAGAGAGAGAGAGAGTTGTTTTGTACCAGAGCTCAGAAGATCCAGGTTCAAACCCCCACCAAGCCACGAAAGTCACTGGGTGGCCCTGGGCTAGTTACTCCTTTGGCCCAGCCTACCTCACAGGTTTGTTGTGCAGATAAAGTGGGGAGGAACAGAGTCACGTATGCTGCCTTGAGCACATATGGATGCCATATAAAAACAGAACGAATGTGATGGAATGTGCTCTAAAATGAGAAGGGGAGAAGAAACCAGAAGAACAGTATATGTATAAATAAATAATTCGTGATTTCACATAATTTATTTGTCTCTATCCCTCCCTCCACCCCCCATCAGTGCATTTTCAGTCATGGTGTCAGATACCCATGGAGACAGGTCATGCTTGGAGGGTGAAGTCATCAGAAATGGACGTGGAACATTGCTTCTGCTTTATAGCACCAGATGTTTGTCATGAAAAAATATGTGACAAGACTGAATATGGAACAATTTCTGTCATCTCTAATTATCCAGCTCTATCACTGCCTAGTTAAGACAGCTGGCTAAGTCCCCACATCAGATTCTGTAGTTTTGCTGAAGTCTGAGCTGGGCTGAGCCACTGCTGAGGAGCCAAGATATACGGTAATTAGACCTAAATGTGAACTCTGCTAATGATTTCAGCCTGATTTGTGGTCAGTTGATTTATTTGTCACTGCCAGTCTTCACCAGTGGTCATAGTGGCCCATAGTTCTGGGACTTGTAGTCCAAAAAGTAACTTTTCCAATCTCTAAATAGGGAGCATAACAAAGGTAGTCTGTAGCTAGGGAAAAGTGTCTTAGTTATTCCAAGCAATTTAACATAATATTTGTATCTCTCTTTGGCTTTTCTTCGCAAACAAAGATTCAGGAAGGACTCATCCCGCTCTTTCTGCAAGCACGCTGATGACTGAAAAGGCCAATCTGAGATAAACGTGTCTGGTTACAGAAAGCACAGCAGAAGGTCTCCTTGGGTGATGTTTCTGGGTTGTGATTCTTTCTGCGTTGTCATTTCTCTTCAAGACTTGTTCGGCGTGAGTTCTCAAATAAGGCTGTAGCATTGTGGATAGTGCGTCTCCATGCCTCCCGATGTGAGGCCAGGGCGGACCATTGTTGGTGATCAATTTGGCCGAGCCTGAGATGTTGTTTCAGGGAATCCTTGTATCGCTTTTTTGGAGCACCCCTCTTACACTGATCCATGGCGAGTTCACCGTAGAGTACTAGTTTTGGGAGGTGATGGCCCTCCATCCTAGAAACGTGCCCTGCCCAGTGCAGCTGTGTTCTCAATATCATGGCCTCAATGCTGGGGATCCCTGCTTGCTCAAGGACAGCAACATTCGTCACATAGAATTGTATAGAATTTAGATATACAACAAATGTTTATTTTTCTTCATTTAGTTACCCATTTGTTTCTATTATTAAAAGTTTTGTTCATTCAATTATAAATATTTAGAAGTGTGTAGAACTAGTTAATTTGTTTATATTATTCCTATTTATTTTCATTTCCCACTGATTTTGAAGTGCAATCTACCCAGTCTTTTGACATGCAACTTTCAGCCATTCTGTCAACTAAATGGCATTGCTCTCCCTGCTTCCTTCCACCCCAGTAACCTTTCAGTGACCTGCACAGGTTGTTTCAGAAATCTAAATGTAATTGTTAGTCCATCTAAAATACGCCGGTGGAATTAATGGTATTTACATAAGTCTTGCTTTCCCAAATTCCTATTAATTCAGTGGGTGTAATTCTAACTGGAATTAACCACTGGATTATTTGGGATTAACAAACAGATTTAGGCTAGAGTCTTTATCAATGTTTTTTCTTTCCCATCAGTAACATATGAAATGGATTATAAATTGTTATTTTTTTAAAAAAAGAGAAATGCATTTGAATCGTTACAGTCTTTTGGTATCTTAACAACTCTGTCTGGAATCCTTTTGACAGCTGGCAGAGTACAAAGCTCTTCCACTGCACTTCAGGGTAATTGTGCAGAAAGAGAAGGGCACCTGTACAGAGGAGACTGATTGATTGTGGGTGAGAAGTGGAGCTGGCTAAAACCCCACATCAGATTCCTTAGTTTAAGAAAACCCTATGAAATTATTGGGGTCACCATAAATTGACAGGCAACTTGAAGGCATGTCTACACACAAATCAGCATTTATGGAGTTCCATTGATTTAAGGGGTGTACCCTACCAGGGACTAAGAATTGAATTTAGGGCACAGTCTCTTACTTTCCCCAGAGAATAAGACAAAAGTATGAATAACAATGAATGTTTGCTTGCGTTCATTAGGAGAGATGCAAGATAAAATCATTTGTGCAGGGCATTTGTCAATATAAACTGCTCAGTGAATAGGTGTGACTTGATGGTCATTTATGCTGGTCTAGCTGTAGTTAAGATAGTGTTAGTAGATTGGTATACACCAGCTTTCCCCCAGCCTGATGCCTTCAGAAATTTCCATCTGTAATTCACATCAGGCCCAGCCAAGTTGCTAGACAGAAATGATGAGAATCTAAACTATCCAGAGAGCACTGGTTTGGGAGTAGTTTGTGTAAGTGATCATCCATTTTGTTCTGAATAATGCTTTCTTGACTGATAGGAAATCTAGAAAAGATATTTTAGGCTAGGTTTACTTCAGCAATGTGAACAAGCTTGTTTTTAAAGGTACAAGTTGAGTCAGGAAGTGTATTCAGGGCCAGCTGGTTGGCCACTCACCAAAATACAACAGAATCCACAAAAGATACCTTTATTGGCCAACCGAAATGCACAAAAGACATTGTGCAAGGTGAAGTCGAAGACTTTCACGACCGGCATCCATAGGTTTTTCATATTGTTTTTCCAGGCTGTGAGGCCATGTTCTGAAAGAGTTTATTCCTGACGTTTTGCCTGCATCTGTGACTGGCATCATCAGAGAATGGTGGTGTAGGGGATGTGTGGGATTTATATACTGTGAGTCCCTGTTGGAAAAGATATACAGTTGTCCCTTCACATTTGCAGGGGTTAGGTTCCACAGACCCCCGCGAATGTGAAAATTCCACGAATAGCGACTGCCCTCCCCCTCTCCCACCAAAGGGACCATCGGGCCTCCAGAGGCCCCATAGTCTCTTCCCCCCGCCTCCCCACTTCCTCCCAAGGCCTTCACGGGGCCTCCAGAGGCCCCATGGTCACCTCCCCAGCCCTCCCCACTCCCTCCCAAGGTCTTTTCAAATAACATTTTGTATCTGGGTTGGTTTATCACATGTTCTGCTACTGCTGATTTTTCTGGCTGGCCCAGTCTGCAGTGTCTCTCATGTTCCTTGATTCGTGTTTGCACACTGCGTTTAGTGGTTGCTATGTAAACTTGTCCACAGCTGCATAGTGTGCAGCTTTTGAAGCTCCACTGACTTCTTTATCAGGCAAAATATGTTTTTAAATCATACAGAGTAAGAAAGGTGACAATAGTAGAGTCAGAGGCCTACATTTTGTATCAGGTGACAATATCTGAAGGACTATATAATAACAATCCTGAGTGTAGATGATATGTAGAACTTTTTTTAAAAAATAGTTATTTGCTGCCCCCACCCCACCCCCAGAAAGCTATTGATGTGTCCCCACAAAGCATAGCGCCCATTTTCAGTAAAGCATGGTGCGGTGGCAACAGCCACTTAATTGGTTAACCCCTAAGAGCAAGATCCTCTTGTTTCATATTGTTTCATTTGTAAAAGAGAAAATCAAAAGTTGACTTAGAGCCACCCTTTATAGATTGTACAGTAAAATGCCTATACAATGAAGAATTATAGGCAAAAATCAAGATTCATCATGAAAAACAGAACACCTTCCGCCCCAAAATTTAGGTGAAAAATAACCTTAAAAAATCCTCCTTGGGCTAGCCAATTTGTGGTCTGCTCGCTGCACAATAGACTGTGATTTTAAAGGAGAGACAAGGGCATCACCTGTTATTTGGTTGTCATTCTGACATTCCAAGGGTTTTATTTTTAAGTGAATTACTGTACACGTTTTGAAAAATACACTTGTATCACTTTTTCCCTGTTTCCCTTAACACTTGTTTTCATCTGTTTGCATTTCTTTAACCATTGTTGTTACCATGGCACTGATAAATCAGTTGTGACCATTATGCTGGGTTGGATGCAAGGTGTTAGTTAAGTAAGAAAGAATGGCTGATGGCTGCCACAAATAGCAGATAAGATGGTGAACTTTATACCTGGACTGCACTCCTAAACACATCACCTGGGTGTTCACTTGATTTAATACTTTGCTATACCAAAAAAATTATTGCATGTAGAAAATTAGGTTCAAATTAGGTACAAAAAGGGTTCCAGGCTGTTCTCTCTGTCATGCCAGTTTTCTTTGTGCAGGGGATTTTCATATGAGGGATCATCTCATGCATATTTCACATGCACCAAGTGCAAGCTGGTAGCCCTCTTGGAGGAGAAAATCCAGCAGCTGGAGACACGGGTAGCTACACTTCAACAGATTCATGAGCAAGAGGTTTTCCTGGACAGAACAGAATGAAGAGTCTTGGACGGGGACCGCACAGAGGAACTGGCTGGGGAGGACAGTGTCACTCCACAGACACAGGAGGTAGACAGCTGGAGGAATGTCACACACAGAACAAGAAAATTGAGGGATTCTTCGAGCAGCTTGCAGCTACAGAATTGATTCGAAGCCCTTTCCCTTATCAAGGACAACGGGGAAGAATAGCATGGACAGACTTCAGGGGTAGAGCAGGGGACCTTGAGAGGACCACCGCAAGGAACAGCAGCTGCGAAGCCTCGGCGGAGGCATGTGGTGGTGGTGGGGGACTCCTTGCTGTGGGGTACAGAAGCAGTGGTTTGTGGGCCTGACAAGATGACTCGGGAGGTATGTTGTCTCCCTGGGGCAAAGATCTGTGATGTGACCGAGAGGCTGACAAGACTCGTCAAGCCTACGGATCATTACCCCTTCCTTTTGGTCCATGTGGGAACCAATGATACTGCAAGGCACAGCTTTCCCAAGATCAGAAGAGATTATGAGGCCCTGGGGAGGAAGCTGAAAGAAATGAACGCACAGGTGGTCATCTCGTCTCTTCTGCCAGTTGAAGGGCATGGTCCAAGAAGGGAGAGGAAAATAGCCGACGTAAACAACTGGCTCCGTAGATGGTGTCGCCGAGAACAAATTGGATTCTTGGATCATGGACTGCGCTTCCATGCGGGGGGACTTCTGGCAAGAGATGGGGTGCATCTTACAACAGTTGGAAGAAACATTTTTGCCAACAGTCTCAAGAATTTGATCAGGAGGGCTTTAAACTGAGTCAAATGGGGGAGGGAGACAGTATTCTGGAAGGCAAAAAGGCTGGAGAAAATAGTCAACACTGTCATAGAGGGAACAAGGCAAACAGCGCAAGGACCCAAAAGTGGGAGGCAAAAAAACTTGCACAGGGAGCAAGTAAAGGGAACACATGGTCTTAGATGTCTCTACACTAATGCACAGAGCATGGGAAATAACCAAGATGAACTTGAGCTCCTAGCACTACAAAACAAATATGCTATAATAGGCATTACTGAAACCTGGTGGGATGAGTCTCATGACTGGAATGCAGGAATAGAGGGGTATAACCTTTATAAGAGAAACAGGCCAAACAGGAAAGGAGGAGGAATAGCATTATATGTCAGGGATATTTACACCAGTGAAGAGATCCATGACATCAATACTGGAAGCCAGGTGGAGAGCATCTGGATAAAAATTAAAGGGGAGGGAAACAACAGGGATGTTATTCTGGGACTCTACTACAGACCCCCAAGTCAGACGGAGGAATTGGATGATGCCTTTCTAGAACAGATGAACACACATGCAGAAAGGAGAGATGTAGTAGTGATGGGTGACTTCAACTATCCTGATATTCGCTGGCAATCTAACTCAACCAAAACGTCAAGGTCTAGCAAATTCCTTACTTGCCTGGAAGACAATTTCATGGTACAAAAGGTGGAAGAGGCAACAAGGGGGTCAGCTATTTTAGATCTGATCCTAACCAACAGAGATGACCTGGTTAATGGGGTGCAAGTGGTGGGATCCTTAGATGAGAGTGATCATGTTCTCCTGGAGTTTGTTATACAATGGAAAGGAGAAGCCAGGCACTGTCAGACACGCATTCTTGACTTTAGGAGAGCTGATTTCAATAAGCTCAGGGAAATACTGGGGGTGATCCCATGGTCAGGAATACTAAAAGAGAAGAGACCTCAAGACGGATGGGACTTTCTCAAAAGGGAGATACTGAAGGCACAATTTCAAACAGTACCAATGAGGAAGAAAAATGGGAGGTGTCTCAAGAAACCAGGATGGATGACTAAAGAACTTTCAATGGAGCTAAGTTTTAAACGGAACATGTATAGGAAATGGAAAAAGGGGGAAATCACCAAAGAAGAATTCAAACAGATAGCGAACACGTGTAGGAATAAAGTCAGAAAAGCTAAAGCGCAGAATGACCTCAGGCTTGCTAGGGAGGTTAAGAACAATAAAAAGGCTTTTCTTGGGTATGTCCGCAGCAAAAGGAGGAAGAAGGAAATGATAGGGCCACTATGTGGAGAAGATGGCAAAATGCTAACAGGGGACAGAGAGAAGGCAGAATTACTCAATACCTTCTTTGCCTCAGTGTTTTCAGAAAAGGAAAAGGGGGACCAACCTGAGAAGAATGGAGCAGAGGACACAATAGGGGAAATCCAGCTCAGAATAAGCAAAGAGGTTGTACAGGAATACCTTCTTAATCTAACTGAATTTAAATCTCCAGGACCAGATGAACTACATCCAAGAGTATTAAAAGAGCTGGCAAATGTGATCTCAGAGCCATTGGCAATAATCTTTGAGAATTCCTGGAGAACAGGAGAAGTCCCAGCAGACTGGAGGAGGGCAAACGTTGTCCCCATCTTCAAAAAGGGTAAAAAAGAGGATCCCAACAATTATCGTCCAATTAGTCTGACATCAATACCAGGGAAGATTCTAGAGCAGATAATTAAACAGAGAGTCTGTGAACATTTAGAAGGCAATGCCATAATCACAAAAAGTCAACATGGGTTTCAGAGAAACAAGTCATGCCAGACTAATCTGATCTCTCTTTTTTTGATAAAGTTACCAGCTTGGTAGATGAAGGGAACACTGTGGATATTGCATACCTTGATTTCAGTAAGGCCTTTGACAAGGTTCCCCATGACATTCTTACAAACAAGCTTGTAAAATGTGGGCTAGACAAGTTAACTGTTCAATGGATTTGTAATTGGTTGACCGGCCAAACCCAAAGGGTGCTCAGCAGTGGCTGCTCTTCGTCTTGGAAAGATGTGACCAGTGGGGTGCCACAGGGTTCTGTCCTGGGCCCAGTGCTATTCAACATCTTTATCAATGACTTGGATGAAGGAATTAGGGGCATACTTATTAAATTTGCAGATGACACCAAATTAGGAGGAGTAGCTAATACCCTAGAGGACATGATCAAAATTCAGAATGACCTGGATAGACTGGAGAGCTGGGCCAAAGCTAACAAAATGAAATTCAATACGGAGAAATGTAAAGTATTGCACTTAGGGCGGAAAAATGAAATGCATAGATATAGGATGGGAGAGACCTGGCTGAATGGGACTACATGCGAAAGGGATCTAGGAGTCCTAGTAGACCACAAATTGAACATGAGTCACCAGTGTGATGCGGCAGCTAAAAAGGCCAATGCGATTTTGGGCTGTATCAATAGAAGTATAGTATCTAGATCAAGGGAAGTAATAGTGCCGCTCTATTCTGCCTTGGTCAGACCTCACCTAGAATACTGTGTCCAGTTCTGGGCACCACAATTCAAAAAGGATATTGACAAATTGGAGCATGTCCAGAGAAGGGCAACTAAAATGGTGAAAGGTCTGGAGACCATGCCTTATGAGGAGAGACTTAGGGAGCTGGGTATGTTTAGCCTGGAAAAAACACGGTCAAGAGGTGATATGATAGCCCTGTTTAAGTATTTGAAGGGGTGTTACATTGAAGATGGAGCGGGCTTGTTTTCTGCTGCTCCAGAGACTGGAACACGGAGCAATGGATGCAAGCTCCCGGAACAGAGACTCCACCTCAACATTAGGAGGAACTTTTTGACAGTAAGAGCTGTTCGGCAGTGGAACGCACTCCCTCAGAGCGTGGTGGCGTCTCCTTCCTTGGAGGTCTTTAAACAGAGGCTGGATGGCCATCTGTCGGGGATGCTTTGACCAAGATTTCCTGTGTGGCAGGGGGTTGGATTGGATGGCCCTCGTGGTCTCTTCCAACTCTGCAATTCTATGATTCATGTCTTCATGTTAGCCTCCCAGTATATGGTCTGAAATTTTCCTATCCAGATGCAGGTTTAGGACTTCCTCTGCTTGGTTTGGTCATTCTTGTACTTAAATTAATTTTATCCTAAGCATCTGTGAATATGCTCAGGGCAGCATGCATGGTTTTCACATCTCTCTCTCTCTCTCTCTCTCTCCACCTTCCTCCTCCCCCCACTTCACAACAACCCAGCAGGTAGGCAACACTGAGATAATAGTGATGGACACAAGGTCAGCAGCTGCCTTATCCTAAGTCAGTCTGTTGTTCCATCAAGAGTAGCTAATTGGGAGAATTTCTCCAGGGTTTCCAGGCCGGATACTTTCCTAGGCCTATCTGAACACCCCAGGTTTCACACTAAAGTAAGCAGGATTAGGCCTGTTTGATACTTACTTAGAATATCTATACCCCATTGTTCAGCCAAAAAGGCTTCCAGGGCTGCTTACATATTGTCAAGTTGACAGTTCCTTGTCAGTACCAGGGATTTCTAGGTAAGTCTGCCTGAACCCCCTGGAAAGACTGTATTTTGATCCATGCATACTTGTTTGTAGGAGCTTCTTAGTCCCAAGAGGAAAGAGCCTTATCCCTTGGTACAGTACTCTGAGCTGACATCTTTAATGTTTTCCACTCAGAAAAAATGACAGCCTGAATAGCATTGGCATTGAGGGGTACGCAAAACCAGAGTTTGGAAACTCCTTTCTTGGATCACAACTAGCTGGATGATTTAGGGAGCTGTGGTGCAAAAAAGTGATGTTTCTAATCTCTGAAACTCTCTTACTCAGAATATAAATATATTCCCTTCTCTCTCCTTGCCCAGTTAAGCCTTGTACAGTAGTTCCACTGCTTTCCCCTTCTATCAAGTTTTTGTTTTGAATTGTGATGTTAAAAATGGTCTGCCTTGTAATTGCAGCTTCCATGCACTCTATGTAATTGGTACTGAATTGGTATAACGCCCCCTCCCTCCCTCTCCCCACAAAAACCAGAGAATAAGGAACCCACAGAAAAGTAGAAACTGGGTATTACAGTCATTCATTCACATGTATAGTTTAAGTCTTCACAGATTTTATTATTTTCAGATTACTAAATATGTTATCTCTAGGCATTTACTAGGTCCTTCAGCATGATTCTGTGGTCAACTTCTGTTGGAGATTGACCATAGAATCATGCTAGAGGACCTACACATGCCTAGAGAAGTGTTCTCTCAGCGTAAAAAAAAAAGCTGGCCTATATTCATGGTTTTTTTATTTTTGCAGGGGTTCTCTGCCTCTAACGCCTGCAAACGTTGAGGGCCGACTGTATAATTAATAAAGAGTGGTGTTACAGTAGTCAACTGTTGAATAGGTTCTTGGGATTTCCTTAGGAAGATTTGTTCAGATAAGGTTTGTCATTGCCTTCCTTTGAGGCTGAGAGAATGTGACTTGCCAAAGGTCATCCAGTGGGTTTCCATGGCCAAGTGGAGATTAGAATGTGATCTCCAGAGTCCTAGTTCAACACCCTAACTACTACACCACATTGGTTTGTATTTAATCACTACAATATTGTATCATCATATTTTGTGACTATTGCCCACTTTAGTTTTTCAAGGTTTCCACCATCTTAGTTTTTGGTTTTTTGCATCTTTGGGAGGCCTCCTTTGTGGTTATAACACTGGGAAAAGCATTTCTATCATCATTGTGAGATGCCTTATCACTTGTTGGGGCCCTAATAAAGAAGGCAACATATCTTGTACACTTGAGGAATCTGGAATTCTCTGCTTAAAACTATTTTATTTTATTTTTTAAATTAGGGCATGTCTAGACGAGAAGAAATAATGCTCATAACTGCACATTATAGCAAATTTACAGCAACATTCTTTCGTTTCCATGGTCTTGCCACAAAAACCATAGGCTGCAAAGCTCTCCACACTTGACATTCACACGCCCACGAATCAAGATGGCAGCCATGTTATATGCTCCTGCCTCTGCAGAGTATTTTTTTTGCCGCCAGGGGCAATTGGGAGAGACACTAGGAGTGGGAAGATGAAGGGAACCTGGCAGCGCCTGAAGATGAGGAGGAGGGTGGTTACCATGAGAAACAGGAGGAGACATTGAGCCGCCAGCCCTTCACCCATCTCTGACATCGAGTTTGGCGCGTGCAGGACAGGCATGAGAGAAGGAGCAGACCAGCTTGGGAAAGTGAAATGAAGCTGGAGCGTCAAAGAGCTGCCCTCCTCTTCCTTTTCCACAACCAGCGGCGGGCCAGGAAGCTCCTCCCATCCCTTTAATTGCAGCCAGATTCCAACACTGATGCTGCTGGGATGGGTGAAGGGCTGGCGGCTTGGTCTCTCCTTCTGTTCCTTGCAGTGGCCGCCCTCCTCATTGTTTCTGGGTGCTGGCAGGTTCCCTTCGCCATGAAGAATGGTCCTCTATGCTGTACAGTTCAAAGGGTAATGGGAGGGGGGAGTACACAATTGCTAGTATGAAAAGAGCTTCCGGGCACTTGATGGCAAACCCACCCCCTGCACACGTCTAACCAATCAGATCTTCAGTTCCACTCTCTCCAGACTGTGCAGCAAGTAGAATCGGTTGTCCCAACAAGCAGGAATGCACATTTCCCTCACAGTTTTTTAAAAAAAAACTTGGGAAAAGCACAAAGGCCTTTCCTGCGCAGTATAGTGTTTTTGCCCCCCTTCTGAATAAGGTGAATTGCCACAGAATCCCATTTGGACAAAAGGTATTCTCCTCAAATTCTATGAGGAGTATTTTCACTGTTTAGACAAGCCCTTAGAAAGCCTTACACTTAGTCTGCAGTGTGGAAATAAACTCCATCAAACTCAGTGGGATTTGCTTCTGACTACATATGCAGAGGATTGTTTTGTTAGAATAAGAGTTTACTGTATTTTACATAAAAGTATGTGTGTGCGGAGTTTACAAATTGTTGAACAGCCAAGATACTCCTTCTGTATTATTTACATAGAATAGTCAGTTTATTCTCAGGTATGTTGTCATCATCGTCATCTTTATTTACAACGTTGTCTTTTCTCCAAGACTGGGATTCAAGGAGTTTTGTGCATTAAAATAATTACAATATAGTTTTAAAAATATACAAAAAAGCAGCATTAATGTACAATTAAACTATTAGCATTCAAACAATTACATGCTTTAAAGTGATAAAAAGCAGTTAAAAGACCATAGCATTACAACACCAGCTAGTCTGTAGAATAAATATATTATATACAAATTAAAATTTATGGGATGATATAGGTCAAATATACATGTATGTATGCATGCGTTTGTATGAACACATATAAAACTGGGGAAAGCTGTACCTTTTTGCTCCTGAAGCATAACGGATAGGGCTTGGAGCATCCAAGCCAGAGTGGAAAATAAACAACCTGTTCAGAAACTTTAAACGTAACTGAATACACTTTTAGACCTTCCCTCGCCCCTGACTTTTCCACCAATTGTTCAGGTGTTTAGCAAATATGTTCAGTTGAGGAAACATGCCGTCAGCCAGCCTCACCACTTGAGTGTCCTCCAAATTCTTTTTAAAGTATTTAATGCGTATATGATTTCCTGCTTGCAACAGCTGGTAGGTGAAGAGGAAATGACATTTCCAGACTCTGATGCTGGGAAGCATAATAATAAACATGTTGCAAGAGTGAATGTCACAGTTGCCTTTCTCTCATGCACGCCTAAGCCTGTACAATTGTAAAGTGTAAAGAGACATTTCCACCAGCCATGGTATCTGTTTGAGAGGAGTGAACTTAAAGAGAAGCACAAATTAATAATCATCAGCATACAAACTACCTGCAAAAGCCACTGCACTCTTTAAATCTGTGCACATCAGTTCAGATCTGAATGTAATCCCTTGTTTGCTGCTATCATTGGCTTGTGTTTATGGTGTAAGTAAATTCTTTGCACGCTTTTCCAGGCAATAATATTTATAGCATGTTATTACATTCCAAAAAGGTTTTGTTTGAAGCAATTAGAAAATAATGATTAATGGTAGGTCATTAAATTAAGTTATCACTATTGTTGTTGTTAAGTGCCTCCAAGTTGATCCTGAATCATGGTGACCCTGTGAATGAGACACCTGCAAGACACCTTATCCTCAATAGATCCCATATCTACCCGACTTTGACCATGCTAGTTTGAGGGAGCCCAGAACTGTACTACGAAAAACAGCTTTCCCAAGCTTTGGCAAAATGTATTAGATAATTTTTAGAGCAGGATTGACTGTTTATCCTCCTCAAGTTGTTTGGTGGAACAAGGGAGAGGGCCTCTCAGTGGCTGCTTCCAGACTTTGGAACTTCCTCCCTAGAGGCCAGGATGGCTCCATCCTCACTCCTTCTTGTGCCATCAGATTTTTAGAAACTGAATGGGATGGGCTTTTAATGGTGTACTGTGCTGTTTTATGGTTTGCATATTTTTGTAATGAACTGTTAATGTCTTTAGGTTTAATTGTTTAATTGTCTTTTAAATAATTTTATATTTACATTTTTACTGAAGTCTGTGGACAGTTTTTAAGCTTGTATTGTTTTTATATATGTTGTAAGCCTTCTTGAATCCCACTATTGGGAGAAAGGCGGGACATAAAATTATAAAATAATAATAAAATAATAATTCATCTACCCTATAGGAAAATTAATAAACTTTAATTATAACCTATCTGTAAGAGTATGGTGAAGCACTGTACTCTCTCAGTGTCTTAAACAAAATTGTAAGTGGCCTTCATCCATCTCTTTTACCCTAGCACATATAGATAGTTCCCCAGATGAGGAATGTATATCTCTGTCCATTTCAATAGATAAGTCCTTCTGGGTATGAAATGAACCTCATGATGTTTGTATGCTTTGCTTGCACAAACAGGTTTGATTGAGGAAAACAGGCCAGTTATCAAGCAATACCAAGAATGTTCGTCTTTCCAAACACATGCCGCAGTTGCAGCATAATCGCTTAGCAATCTCCTATCACTCTGTTACTGAAATCTGTAATCTGACAATATGCTGTCACTGGTGCATTCTGGAATGTTCAAGAGCCATATAGATTGCATAGCTTTGCATCTTAGCTGGGAAATGTACATTTATAGGTTTCAAAACATAATTGATCCCCACTTCCACTGCATCCGCCCTGTACTTATAGGAACAATCTCCAAACCACTTACATTCCATTGATTTCTATGGAATTGCTTTGGGTTGAGTGGTTTTGCTGATGGCAGGCATACTCTACAAAGCAACCCTTTTGCATCTGATTCTTGGATAAACATGATGATAGATGCAATGAACTGTATTTTGTGCAAAGTACTGGATGTCAAATGCTGTATTTATTTATTTATTATATATACCTTCCTTTCAATTTCCATACATTCTTGAAAAAAGAGGAATTGATACTGCTGGTTTGTACATTGCTATGTCACCAAGAGAGAGGCAACACTACTCTGAAATACTTTCTAGAAGCAGCATCTTTTGTTCAAAAAGATAAGGAAACAAGAGTTCCCAAGGCACTGTGGTATCCTGGAAGTAACAGTTGCCATTTAATCCTTTTTGCATCAATTGGTGATAGAATCCATGCAGTATGTACCCAAAGCCTGGTCTTCAGTCAAGTGAAATTAGAATTTTCTCACAGCCAAACAAAACATAGTGATAGAAGGTTATGTAAAAATAAAATACTGACTGAGAAACAGCTAAGTATGTCAAGAGTATTTTGGATTATTTATTTATTTATTTATTTCATTTTTCAAATCCCTGTATCTGAGGGGTGGTGAAAATAATCCTAATATCGCAGGGAATACCTTTTGTCCCAACGAGAACCTGCAGTGATTCGCCTTATTTGCCTTCATGGCTTTTCCCAAAGTTTTTAAAATAATGCATGGAAATGCACATTACTGCTCATTTTGGACAATTGATTTGCAGCACAGGGCGGAATTGAAAAGCTGATCATCTGGACGTTCACAGTGGTGGGCCTGCTGGCAATGAAGTGGCCAGAAGTGCCATTTTGGAGTTTCACGTTGCCAATCGTGTGCTTTTTCTCTGCACTGAGACAACCAAACAGCTTTTTAAAGTGGAAGGTTGCACTTGCAACCTTTGATTTGCAGTTAAAAAAAATACTGTGCAGCAGTGATAACTTGTTGAGAATAATAACAGAAGTAATTAACTCTCAGCCACCATGATGATTTGCAGGCATGGCTGCGTGTGAACTTCAAACTTGGATAGCTTTGTATACCAGCTATTTTGCCAAAGGACCGTGGAGACAAAAGAATGCTGCTGCAATTTTGCATTAATGCACTGCAATCAGTATTATATCTTCTCGTCTAGACAAGCCCTGAGTATATTAACTCTCTCTCTCTGGGTTTTCTTCACAAACGAAGATTCAGGAAGGACCCATCCCACGCTTTCTGCAAGTGCGCTGATGACTAAAAAGGCCAATCTGAGATAAACAAGTCCGGTTGCAGAAAACACAGCAGAAGGTCTCCTTGGGTGATGTTTCCGGGTTGTGATTCTTTCTGTGTTGTCGTTTCTCTTCAAGACTTGTTCGTCGTGAGTTCTCAAATAAGGCTGCAGCATTGTGGATAGTGCATCTCCATGCCTCCTGATGTGAGGCCAGGCGGACCATTGTTGGTGATCAATTTGGCCGAGCCTGAAATACTGTTTCAGGGAGTCCTTGTATTGCTTTTTTGGAATGCCCCTCTTATGCTGACCCATAAGGTAAAACACACGATTCAGTTCAGAATTTGGATTGGTAGATGGGACTGTTTCTCAAAGAAAACTGTCTGTCTATCTAATCTGTTGGTTCACTCTGAGCCTATCACAATGATGTCTGAACCTCCAAGACCCCCTTCAATCTTGAAATTATGTGATTCTTCCTGTAAGCTTTGACAACGGCTACATTTCCTTTCAGCAAAGCCTTACCAACTTTATTTAGCTTCTTTTCCCTAGCCTGATAGGCTATCACTGATGGCTACTAGCCCTGATGGCTGTGTATGAACTTCATTATCAGACGCAGTGTGCCTCTGTGTGCCAGTGCCTGAGGATCACCAGTTGGAGAGTGTTGTTGAAGCCATGTCCTGCTTACGGTTTTTCAAGAAGCATCTGGTTGGCCAGTGGAGGAAATGGGATGCTAGACTACATAGGCTGTTAGTCTGATTCAACATGACCTTTCTGATGTTCTTCTACTATAGGTTTTTGGTAGCTTGCTTTCTACAATGTCATAGACAAAGAGAGAATCAGAGTAAAAACAGTGAAGAACTGACGGTCATAATTCATTTTAAGTCTACTTTTATTTTGCTTTTAGAAACTGACATTCTCGAATAGGTTGGAAGACAATAATTACTGGTATCAGCAGGAAGCAGCATCAGCACCTCCTAATTTTTCCTACATCCCCAGACTATATATTTCCCCCTGATGGAGAACAGAGCTGTCTTTGTCTCTCATGACCTGACCTGCCTCCTAAGCTAGTCTGTTGTGCTGTCTGGTTCAGTGGAAGATTCTGGTCCATTGCCAGTGTAAAATGTGACTGCCAGTCAGGTTGGCATCTGAATGTGGCAGTGGGTAGGGAAAGCAGCTTCTTTATCCTTTGCTTCAGACAATACTTGGGCTGGTCCTGGCCCCAAGGAATTCCTTTACACTGAAATAAGGCTAGCCTGACTGGAAAAAAAATATTATTTTTTTGCAATGTTTCGGAGAAGTGATTCCTTCTAAAGAAGAAAAATCATCACGAATCCCTGACTCCAGATCTCAGGCTGGTTACCTGAGAATCTTTTTCATTTATTTTATTTCTTATTTGTTAGTTAATTTTGTCTTTTCTTCTATGAAGCTAAAGTGATACACATACATAAATATGCCTCTCTCTATCCTACTTTATCCTCAGAACAGTCTTGTGAGGTAAGCCAGGCTGGTGGAGAGTGGAACTGGCTCAAGTTTACCAAGTAAATGTCATGGCTCAGTAGAGACTTGAACCTGGATCTTCCAAATCCCAATCCCAAGTTTTAAATTACAACATCATACCAGCTCTCTCTCTTTTTTTTAGCTCTTTCTCATTTTTCTCTCTCTTTAACTGCGGGTGCCAGGAATCACATCTCCTTATGTAGGCCGTGTTCACACTCTTACTGACCTACCAGGCCTTGCCTGTTAAGTCTTCCCATGATATTTGTCTTGTTAATGACAACTGTTAATGGCAACTCCAGTGAACACATTCAGTGGAGGCAACCTCATTAACGTGAATACTAACCACTTGGCTGGGACTGACATTTTAATCATCAGAGTAACTTTCTCTCCATCTCATCAAGTTGTATATTTTACTTCATTAAGCAGAAAAGCCAGGGGATTGGTTGCCAGCTATTAATTATAAAACCTATTTATAACAGTAGCCTGCCTACGTGACTTGTTCTTTGTTTTTCACACTGTGTGTTATTATTGTGCTGTAGCATAAGGAAATTGATTTCCCCCCCTAACCACAATTAACACATTAATAGCCATAGTGTGCCATGCAGCTGCCTGGTTAAGAGGAGGACAGGACAGAAAGATTTCTTCCAGATAGGGTAAGGGTGAGGAATCTCTCCTCATCTGCAGGCCAGATAAAATTTCAGTAAGGGACCACATTCCAGTGGTGGGTGAGGTCAAGGGCAAAAGGAAGGACCAAAATTATCAGCATATTTTAGTTTAAAGCTCTTACTGCCAGGAACAAAGCTTTAGGAGAGGAATATCAATCTCTTAGAATGAACAGGACAGTAGAAGAGCTGAGAAACTGCCAAACAATGATGTCATGAAGAAGGTGTGTGGACACTTGAAGAAGCCCAGAGGGCCAGATTTCCCTTCCAGAAGGGCCACATTTATCCTCATAGGCTGATATTCTCATATCTGAGATAGGGAGAAGACAGTGGAAAGAGAGCTCACCTTTCCTAGCTTGGCCTCTGCTTTTACGAATTGTGGTTAACAGGAAGACAGTGGCCTGGCTTGGGTGACTGTTCCATAAACTGTGGTTTATGAAACCAGGAATGAATGTTCTCCTTTCCCTTTCTTCCAGATGTGTGATGGCTTTGGACTTAAGATCCTGGACTGTATTAAACAGAGTTTTCCACTACATCTAAACTGAGGAACTCTGGTTTAATTTCCTGGGCCAATGTCCAATGGTGTCATTCTGCTGGAACAAACAGTGTGTCACTTGTGGACACTTAGCTCCAGAATATGTATAGGGGGATCAAATGCAATTTCCAGTTACTAAACTGGCATAACTAGTTGCAGAACAGCTTTCATAAATTGTTGCACAAAATATGCAAATTACACAAGCCTTGCCATGTGTAGGAACTACAAGAACAAATGTGCTACTGCTTGCACGACTGAAAAAAACAACAGCCCATCCCTAGCACACTAACGCTGGTTTGTCAAGCAGTGCCAAGGCATGGTGACATCCATAGTTTAGGGAGTTTGGAATGATCCAAACCAAGTTAATATTATGTCTTCACTGGCTCACAGGATATTATGAGAGCTTTCCATATTTGTTTGTTCTTTATTTAAGCAGATTTTTTTAACCTGCCTTTCCATCAGTTAATATGCCTAGGGTGGCTATTGGTAAAATAACAAAGCAATTTAAAACAATCAAAGAACATGTTGCAGACCAATTACATTAAAATGCAGACAGAACAATAAGTAAGCATAATCAATAAGCATCATCAGAACCATGTACATTTAGGATGGTGCACAGAGAATCTAATTGCTAATGGCCTGTCACTGAGATTAGCAAAAGGATACACATTTGATGTATGCCTCTGACTTCTCATATACATAAAAGCCTGAAATAAAATATCTGTATAAAAAGCCTGAAAGGTGGGGAAATGGAGCCAGACTTTTATCTGTGTACGTCTGTGCTTTCTCCAGCTTAAAACCACAGGTTTGATTAATGGAATTCCTTAAAGTTTATTTCACAATTGAAGCATTTATTTTGTGCTTATCAACAAAGCAACTTGTTTTTGTTTAGAACCTAAGTGCTCCCTTGTCTCATCTGTTCTCACATGACCAAAAAGCATATAATTGCGGGTAGGTAAAACTGAGTTGGCATGGTGTAGTGGTTTGAGTGTTGGACTAGGACTCTGGGAGGTCAGAGTTCAAATCCCCACTCAGTCATGGAAACCCAGGGCAGAGAGGGACATGGTATTCACTAGCGGGAGGAGGGGAAGGCATCAGAGGAGCATCAGTGAGTTTGCTCTCCATTGCCCCCAGCATTTCTCCCATGGCCCTGGAATGCCAAACAGGGGCTGCAGGTTTGCCCATCTTCGCCTCTGTGTTCACCTGAATTTTTAGTTCATCTATGAAACGTGCCACCCTAGGCATGATGTTTCCTTTGTGCTTAGATTTATTTTGGCTATGATTTCATTATTTTTATTCATCTTGTAGTGTTAACAGCCAATATTAATATTTTTGCAACGTTTCAGAGAAGTGAATCCTTCCTAAAGAAGAAAAATCATCATGAACAAATGAAACCTCTATAAATGAGTTCTCCATTGACAAGGGAGCCCCATCATATTGCTTCATAATGGGCACCACAAATGAAGAAATGGTCCCAGCAGAACAGAACTTGAACCCTCTGTGCTTTGAATGCGGGCAACAGCACTGGACAAGGGAGAACCACTTGTACAATTATCAGAACGATGTGGACGATGACTTGGTCTGCCATATTTGCCTTCAACCCTTGCTACAGCCATTAGACACCCCTTGTGGTCACACATTTTGCTACAAGTGCCTACGGAACTTTCTGCAGGAGAAGGATTTCTGCCCTTTAGATCGCAAAAGGCTCCACTTTAAGTTGTGCAAAAAATCCAGCATCCTTGTTCACAAACTGCTTGACAAGCTCTTTGTGTCCTGTCCCTTTGCTTCAGTATGTGATGAGATAATGCAACGCTGCGACCTGGAAGCTCACCTCAAAAACAGGTAAGTCAGAGAAGTGAGGGGCCTGATACAGCTTCTTGGAGTAACTGTCATCTCATGTACTTCTTCCTTTGAGGGAAAAAGAGGCACTTCCAAGCTTTTCCCTACCTTCCTCTAAATAGAACAACAATTCTGGAGGGGAAAAAACCCCTATGCATTAGGGATGCTTAAGGAATTTGATCTTTGCATATTTTGATACAACTGGACCCAGTCTGCATTTTCCGCACTAATATGCAGGGTGGAACATAATGCAGGTTGAACCTCCCTTATTCAAAATGCTTGGGACCAGAAGTGTTTCATATTTTGGATTTTTGAGGATTTTGGAATGATTGTATTTACATATACATAGTGAATGAGGGATAGGAGGGAAAGGGTGTTAGGGTTTGTCTATACAAGGGGGGGCACAGGGGCCCCCACAGTAATGGCATTTCACAGCACCTGTGACTTGTCTTAATGGTTTTTTTGTCCCCATAAACTTCGCATGCCTTCTGGTCAAGATAGCAGCTGCAAGTGATTTATTCACATTTTTACTTACCTTAATTTGCCGCCACTAAACTTTAAAAACCCCAACTATTTACATTGTGCGCTACAGCAATATTTTGCCTGTAGAAAAATAGAGAAAAACTTTTCAATATCCTGTTTTCTCACCTTAGCACTCACTCACAAAGGCGAAAATCCAACATGGTGATTCCGGGCGCTTGCCCTGTCCCCCGCGCTCGTCCAGCCAATCAGCTATGTGCTTCCTCTTGTATGGGAAAGTGACTCATGTCGAATTGCATGTCCCAACAAGCAAGAATGTGCATTCCCCTCACTGTTTTTTAAAAACTATGGGAGAAGTAACCCATAAAAGTATTGACTTTATTAAAAACTCTTTTTTACGCAGTTCACTTTCCGTCTGGTACAAATGGTCACACATTTGGCACCAGCACCCTCCCCACTCCTACCCTTTTTAGTACAAGCTAATTTTAAAAATAAGGACAAATTTCATCAATTTAGTTGGTTGGGAAAAGTGTGATTTATACTGTGTCTGCGATCTCTTCCCCCTAGGTTGACCCATAGCTGCAGAAAAATTGGAAATTAAATTGGCTAGAACCTCCCACAATTGGTACCAAATTAGGCAAGTTCTTTCTTTCACACAACACCTGAGCTCCTCACAAAATTTAATTAGACCTCTCACTTCTTTTGAAGAGACCTGTTTGGCAGATGTGACCCTTACTAAAGTCAAGCATTAAATATATAGAGACAGCTCATTCACATTAGGTATGGAGCTGGCCAGCATGTTTGATCTCGATATAGAGATCACAGAATCATGTTGGTACAAAATGTGGACCATCTTGCCTTATAAATCTAGATCAGCCAGTGTAAAGGAAAGGTTCCTCAAACTTGTGAATTAATGGTATTTAACTCCTGTACAATTGTCTAGGATGACTAAGAAGACACCACCCACATGCTGGAGAGGTTGTAAAAATTCGGGACCTTATAAGCACATGCAGGCCTTTCCTGATTAGATTCTGGCCTCAGGAGCTGCGTCTCCTGGCTCTTTTAATCTTGCTGGCTGTTGATTTTTGTATTTGTTTTTTTTTTTAAATGTGATTTTATAGTTTAGGTGGTTTTTAATTTTATACTAGTTTAATATCTTTTTATGGGGGGGGTTGGGTGGTGCTTAGGGATTTTAGTCAGCATTGTTGCATTTTAATTGTTGTAAGCCGCCCCGATTGTTTTTAACAGAGGGGTGGGGTAAAAAATATTATTATTATTATTACTATTATTATGTCGCTTGATTGCATTAAGACACAGAAATTCTGGACCACCATTTTCCATCAAATTTCTCAGATCACTAATCAAAAATCTTTTTTCAGATGTTCAGCAGTCACACAGCACAATTATTCCATAATGATTCCACTTTAAAATGCCATGGTTCCATCCTATGGAATCCTGGGATTTGGAGCTTAGAATATAGAATTCTCATCCAGAGAGTTCTAGTACCTCACCAAACTACAAACCCCAGGATTCCACAGGATACAATCTTTGCTGAAAAATACCGCTTGGTCAAAGTTACCATAGTGCCTCTGTGGCTGGGATAATGTCCCATCTCCCAGGACCAAGCCCTATACCCTCTATTATTGTGAACCATACAGAACTCAACAGACCCACTTAGCCTTGACATCAAACCCAGACTTGGTAGTTTCCATTGACAAAATAATTGGCTTCATTTAAGCATAAAAGCTGAATAGAATGTCAGTGTAACCCTGAAGCAATTGTGGAGTGTGTGGCAAATGTGCAAGCCAGTTTAACAAGATTAGAAGAATGAGGCACAAATGTAATTATTTCCTGGTCACTAATCCCACCTCCAATATTACCCTTTTGCCTCATTAGCATCCCCTTGGTTTATCAGATTTTCAGGTTCAGCAGATTCCCTTGAGAGTCTCAGAACCCAGGAAATGCTTCCAGTTCATCTGTAATAAAATGCCACTATTTTGGGGTAGATTTCTAATTCCCTGTCATGTGATATTTTTAGAAACCTTACTATTCAATAGCTTTCTGGACTGGGCTTTGCTAAAAGTCATTTATTGAACTAGGTGCTGGCATTATTTACTTGAAGGTGAGTGCTTTTTATTAGTTGCTGTTTCAGAAAAACGATTAAAAAATCAAAAAGTAAGGGCAGTGGCCAAGTATTCAATAAAAATGTTGAGATTTCGTAGAATAATTTGTATGTTGTATGGGGGAATGTGTACATACAGCTGGCCAGGTGCATTCAATCATATCAGGCCCCACATGCTGTGAACTGTAGCCCTGCTGGTGGTTTACTCATCTTCCTGGCTAATGGAAAGTATTTGGATCTGTTTATGTCTTCACAAGTCAGTTCTGTTTGAAGGCTTTAGCATTCAGTAGGTTGGATGCAGACCACATTAACTGAACCTACGTCCCACTGGTGTCATGAACACCGAACCTAAGCAACTGAATACAATCCATGATCTTCCGTCCTTTGCTGAGTCCCTCCCTTTCGATATTAGTACCAAAATTTCTTAAGACTCTCATTTAAGGATTCTCCTAAGACATGGGTAAGAACATGTGTCCCTTCAGGTGTTTTGAACTACAGTTTCCATCATTCCTTGGCACTGGCTAGGCTAGCTACAGATTGACGGAAGTCTAGCAGCATATGGAGAACTCTATGTTCTCTGCCTCTCTTCTATGCTCTGGTCCTATGTATAACCTATGTATACATAGCAATGCTCCCCAATCTCAGCAAACCAGCAAACATCCTTCTAGTGAGGATCAAAGGAATTACTACATCCAGACGTAAACATCCCCCAAAACAAGTAAGAAGTGGAGGTGGCAGCAACTGGCAATACCCAGGGAAAATGAAGGACTTATTAAGAATTATTGTGTCAGCATTTTAACAAAATGTTAACAGCCTTCCCCACTGTGTTGTCTGCCAGATGTTTTGGACTACAACTCCCATCAAGCCAGGCCAGCCTTGTGAATGGACAGGGATGACAGGCATTGTGATCTGAAATATCTGGTGGGCACTCTGTTGGGAAAATCTACACCCAATTATGCAGCAAATGCATAAGGACATTTGAATTGTGTTCAGGCATTTTGTGAAATTCCCCCTCTTTGTGAAGACAATACAATAAGTTACTATTCCATCCCTAGGTGTCCTGGAGCTTCCCATAGAAGAGCTGCCTTGGAAAGAAGAAAAAACAGCAAATTGCAGGCAGACATTGAGAGTGAAAATGAGAGCAGTGTGATCGATCATCGCCCAGGTTCCCTGTCTCCGGATGCAGAGCATGCTGGGACAGGAACCGCGCCAGTGGAGCAGAACATTACATCAGCAACTGTTCCAGTGTGGACAGACGAGTCTGGCCTTGATAACCCTGCCTTTGAGGAGAGCACAGGAGCTGACAGTATGTTCTCTTTCTCTCTTGACATCCTCTTTGATCTGTCTCCATTAAATCTTGTTTAAAAAAAAACACAAAAAAACTAGACGGTCTCAAAGATAGATTTTATTCTTGCATGCAAACATGTGGTTTCTTTTTCCATTCACCTGTTTCATTTTTAAACTTTTATCTCACTAGGTCATAATAAATTCCTTTATCTTATTATCTCATAACCCTGTGAAGTAGTTAAGGCTACCACCCAGAGCTTGGAAACAGCTAATTAAACTTTGGTCCTCCAGGTGTTTTGGACTTCATCTCCCAGAAGCCCTAGCTACTTTCGACAACAGTCAGGAATTCTAGGAGATGAAGTCCAAAATTATCTGGAGGACCAAATTTTGGGAACCACTGCCTTATTTATATACTGTAATATTAATTCTTCTTCATGGTTTCTGTGAATCCACACAGTTGAGTAATTCCTGCGCAGAGCACTTCGGAACCTTCTATGAAGGAGCCAAGTAGGCCGCAAAGGCCTCAGCCGAACAGTAAACGAGATTGACAAAGCCAGAGGAAAATCCAGAAACAAGCCAAGTCCAGTCCAAGATCAAAACCAGCCATAGAATGACAAATCCAAGGAATATGCAGAATTGTAGTCAGCAGTCCAAGGTCAAACACAGGAAAAAACACAGTAAGGACTCAGAGAAAACGTCCCTTGCGCTGCTAATCACAGCAGGAAAAAAAAGGAATTGAGGCATTTTGGTGGGAAGTGCCCTTATATAGGCCATGGGATGGTGGGGCTACCACCAAAAATGTTATGTAAGGGTTTCTAGAAGGTTCTGAAGTGCTCTGTGCAGGCATAGGAATTACCCAATTGTGTGAATTCACAGATGACCACTCAAAGAACTAGAGTTACAGGTAAGCAACCTGTACTTCTTCCCCCAGTAACAAAGATTTAACTACATTACATTACTGTGATAACTTAATGATGAATAGCTTCACTCCTTCTGTACTCTAACTGTAACTGTTTTGATATTTCTGTAGTTATACTATGGCTTCACTGAATAATGGAAGAGGAATATCACTTCCTTCAAGTGCTGTATTTTGTGCTGATGCTTGTTACTATGTTGTGGGTACTGAAATCACAACAAGGTGGATAAGGAGAAGGATGTTTTGTACCACAGGCAGTAGTTACTTTTCAGAAATAGGAAAGTAAGGATTGTTTTTTTAAAAAAAAAATGTTTTGTAACTATAAATATAAATAACTACAGTTTAAAAAGGTAACTTGCCAAGCTTTTATGCCATCCATAGACTGCTAGGTACTTGTGTTTTAAAAAATAAAATCACCAGGCTCTTTAAAAATTCTGCCTGATAAATTAACACACTATTTTAAGCAGTTGAAATAATGATTTTAATTAATAGTTATTTAATTAGCTCACTAAGCTCAGCATTGATCACTGAGCTCAGTAATGATCAGGAAGGAAAGTGGGTTCAAGAGAAGAGCTTGGAAAAGATCCCTTTTTTAGGACTTCGGTTTCCAGAATCCCTCTGACAATGTGGCCAAAGCTTAGGACCAAGTCAAGGAAAAAGTAGATCTCCGGGTGACTGCAAGTCTAACAGCCTCTTGCTAGCCTCTATTGAGGAAAGATCAAAACTGTAGTCTAAAACATCTGGCCAGTGGCCAGTGCTCATGCTGGCTGGGAGATTCTGGGAATTTTAGTCAAAAAGAGAACTTTTTCCAAGCTCTGGTAAAGAGATATAGCTTGTGGAGTAGGACCCTGTGGGGTTCAAGAATCCCACATTGTATTAAAAATAAAGCATTGTTATGCCAGTGACATAATGCTAATGTTTCAAGTGTTTATGAACCCAACATCTTCTAAAAAGAAAAGCACTGTCATACCAGTGACATAATGCTAACTTTTCAAATGTTAGTCTGGTATGGATTCATATGGGATCTGTAGGGCTTCAGTTTTTTAACTGCTTGGGGACCATGCAAAAAGGTGCATTCCAGATAGCTTTTGTGTATTTATTTATTTGTCTGTTACCTGTGAAGCCTGTTCCTGAAGCAACGGCTTGCTCTTCTGTCTATATCATGGTTACTAAAAGGTACCAAGTTGAAGAAATGCCTTCTGGCATATAGCCATCTCATTATCCTAGCCTTGCTTACACAATCCAAGGATACTGCAGCACTTGTTTTGCTTTTGTTTCTTCTATGTAGCAAGGGATGAGCAAAGTGCAGCCTGTGGCCCCCAGGGCTGTTTTTATGGCCCCCAGTCTCCCTCCCCGAGTCTTAAAAATATAAAAAAAATACGTTTTCAAGAAAATATTTTTGGGCCCCAAATGCACCGATCATTTTAGGCCTAGCAGAGGCCTTTTGTTTTTTCAAAGGAGGAAATTAAACCAGTCACACTCTCACAGACTGATCCTACTTCAAAGAGTTGTTCCAAGGTTAAAATTGGGGAAGGGGAGTCAATGTGATGCAGTGGTTTGAGCGTTGAACTATGACTCTGGAGACCAGGGTTCAAATCCACACTTGGCCATGGAAACCTCCTAGGCAAGTCATACTCTCCACCTCAGAGGAAGACAGGCAAACCCTCTTTGAACAAATCTGGCCAAAAAAAAACCCCATGATAGGGTTTCCTTAAGGTCACCATAAGTCAGAAACGACTTGAAGGAATACAGCAGCAGCAACAACAATCAATGCCACCCTGAGTTTGTTTGAGAAAAGACAGAATATAAATAATAAGAATATAAATACCCACCTTGGCACTAGCTTTTTGTAATGATAGGATTGCATGCTCCAGTGAGGCAAGAGGGCTATGCTGATGGTCACTTTGCTGCCGGTAGGGCCTCCCAAGTCAGACAGGGTTTTGCGGAGAAGCCAGTTTAAATGTGCCACACAGCTACTGGGCAGCAGCAGTAGTGGGTGGGGGGAGGTGACACTGGCAGAGGATTTCTCAGAGACAAGGGCAGTGACATTTTAGCTAATTCTGAAGGAGTTGGTACTGTGAAGAAGAAGGCAATGGTAAACCACTCCTGAATACATCTTACATCAAACACCCTATGATGAGACAATCAAAAATGAAACAAAAGATAGTGCCAGACGAGAAGGTTCCCAGTTAGTTACTGGAGAACAACCTATTTTTATTTGAGTATTTATACCCCACTCTTCATAGAATCATAGAGTTGGAAGAGACCACAAAGGCCATACAGTCCAAACCCCTGCCATGCAGGAATACCCAATCAAAGCATTCTTGACAGATGGCCATCCAGCCATGATGGTACTAAGTTTTGGTACTAAGTGAAATATGGAAGGGGAGGGACAGATGGCCATGTCACCTCTCAACCTTTTCTTCTCCAGACTAAACATGCCCAGCTCCCTAAGCCACTCCTCATAGGGCATGGCTTCCAGACCTCCCACCATCCTGGTCGCCCTCCTCTGAACATGTTCCAGCTTCTCAATATCCTTCCTGAATTGTGGTGCCCAGCCACAAAGTCTCTCAGAGCGGCTTACAAATTGTTTTAACAATAGCACTTACATACCTACACTGCTTAATAGCACGCTAGGCACTCTCCAAGCAGTTTCCAATGTGTGTTAGCTAATTGCCTCCAGAAGCCAGGTACTCATTTTACCGACCTATGAAAGGATGGAAGGCTGAGTGAACCTTGGAGCCCTTGGGATTGAATTTGCAACATTGTGTCTGGGGAAGGAAACCATGGCCCTGAGTTTGCAAGACCTGAGCAGGGCAGTTGATGACCCAGGACTTTTGGAGGTCTCTCATTCATAAGGTTACCATAAATCAAAGCCCAATAGCAAATAACTACAGTAATGAAGATATACAGGTTGCCCCTCATTTACTCAGGATTGGTACCCATAGTTTCACTTACCCATGGTCAGGAGGAAAAGGTCTCTAGGCATCTGGAGGACCATACAGTCACATCAGAGGTGGTCTGTCTAGGCATTGGGAGGTCCTTCATTGTGACTTTGGTCAACTTCTGCTGGAACTTGACTATAGAGCTGTGTCCTCTCTAGGCATTTTCTAGGTCCTCCGGTGCAATTCTATGGTATTCAATGGTGGTTCATTATTATATACAGTTTTATGTACCTGTGGCAAGTCCAGGAACGTGTCTCCTGCGGATACAGGGTGGGTGGGTGGTTAAATGCTAATTAATTATTATGCTGGCGGGAAAAAAACAGTTAATAAATAAATAAATAAATAAAGTGCTTCATTTCCCACATTTCCCTGAACTGAATGGGCCCTTCCTCTGAGTTAAATACATACAGGATTACACTGCTAGCGTCCCCATTTACGCTTTTCTGCCATGTGTAAGAACCTAGTTTATTCTACAAAAGGCAACTGCAGCCCTTTGCCATGACATTTTTGCCATTGGGAGTTTGGAGAGGAAGCAAACTCCAATCAGAGAGGAAAGGTTCCTTTTCAGTTCCCTTTCCTGGCATGACCTCCATCTCATGATTTCTCAGCACCTCCCTCTGTTGGAGTTGGCTATGTGTGTTTGGGCCTCAGAGGCCTGTTTTTAAAAAGACCTTCTGAATTAACCTTTCCTACACTCACTCACTCACTTACTTACTTATTAAATTCATAACCTATCTTTCTCCCAGTATGGAACACAAGGCCTCTCACACTGGAGACAATTGCTATACTTCTTGAGCCAGCTCAGAGCTTGGGAAATTTACCTTTGGGGACTACAGCTCCCAAAAACTCCCAGCCAAAATACGCAGGTTCTTTCCAAATTCACCACAAATGTTTCGTCAGGAGGCAGTTCTCTTATTATGGCATTGCCCCTCACACACCTGCTTTTGTGTTCATGCAAAGACTGCTATGTTAAATGTATACACAGAATTAAATTCCATAGCGCGCCGTGACCTTTCCCTCCTAAGTAAATGCAGCTAGGATTAAGCAGTCTAGAGCATGATTTTGCCCAGAGTTAAGCAAAAAACAAATAAGAAGAGCATTGTTATTGTTATTAATATATCAGATTATCACACGAGGCTAGTTTCTTGGGCCAATCATATTACAAAAGGAAGTAGGAACATACTGCTTTGAAAATGTTTCTTATCATACCTCTCTTCTTTCACATGGCTGTGCTGCTTTGAAACCACCACTCCGGTGTGACAAGTCTCTTTGCTGCAGTTCTGGCATTATGGCAAAAACGATTACAATTTTTTAAATTATATAGTTTTGCTGTAAATGCACAAACATAGCAAAAATAAAACTTACAAAAAAACCCTGACTGGCACAGAGTTAGCCTGCTTTGGAATAGCGGCAGGGAAGTGAGGAGAGGAGGAGAATCAGGCCTCCTCATGGCGCTGACTGCTGTAATTCCAGAATTGAAGTGAAGGGATCTATTGCACCAGGGTCAGCAGCAGAACAATAGTGACATTTAGAGCTGTTGACGAGCTTTCGCCATCAATTAAAAGGGATGCCACAGTAAAGGTTTGAATACATGCCAACTACAGGACAGTCACAGCGTCATGTGATAAGGTTTGGCCATAGACACTACTATCCTATTTAGCCTTGTGTAATAATCTCCATAGCTTCATCTGTGCGCATGATGCTTGGCAGCAGGAATGGGCAGCTTGCAGCCCTCTAGATCTAATGGGATGCAATTCCCATCATTCCTCACCATTGCATGTTCAGACTAGGAATGCTGGGAGTTGCAGTCCCATGCATTCTGGAGGTCCACAGAGAAGACTGCTCCAAAGCAGCTTACCAGGAAGCAATAGCGAGTTGTTTATGAACTTACCTAGGCTTAGATACAGTAGGCAGGGGGGAAAATAGATGTTGAACTGAGCTTGGAAAAGTTCACTACTTTTCTAGCATAACTACAACTGTAACTTTTTAGATATTTCTATAATTATGGGTGTGTGGCTTCACTAAATAATGGAATATCATGTGGTTCAAGTTTCCCCATGAGATTCTGGGAGGTATAATCCAAATCATTCCAAGTTCTGGTTCAGAGGGGGAGTAATGATTTTTAGATGATCTATACTCCAAGTAGCCAAAAGGGGCTATGTTAAAGGCAAATATTCTTCTTCTTAAATATCCTTAAGGCTTGAAAAAGGCTTTTTTAAAATAAGACACAGCTTAGTAACAAAAATAAGTTCCGATAATAGTGAAATGGCTACACCTTGGAGGCCTAATTGTTTTTTCACTAATCCACACATGTACATGGGCTTTAAATTGTTTGATACTATTTCAGCCAGTTTTAATCTGTCTTCTTTTAACTTAACTAGTTTAATATGGTTTTTAGCCTTTTAAAAGCATGTTCATTGTTTACCTTGTTTTAAAGTGCCCAAGCTCGTTTTGTTGTATGCAGCCCTAAGATCGTTAGCTAGAGAGCAGGGTTATGGTTGCCAGTTCTCAGGGACCCTCTTCTCCAGTCCTCATAGCAAGGGGGAGAAATCTCAGGGCAAGAGCGCAGCATTCTACGTCTTCTCCTCATTTGTGAGACTTGGTGTTTTAACTGTGGTTAATGCTTATGTATGATGCTAAATGGTTTCACCAGGGGCTGACCACAGTAACAACACTAGAGCCTGCCTTCTGTGACATCACAAGATCTCAGGTTTTGGTGCAGAAGTCTCGGGGCTTGGGGTAGTCTTGACCTGGCAACCCTAGGTAGGACATAAACATTTTAATTGATTAATAAACTATATGCCTCAAATCTGACCTGCCCTACTGGTTGGACAAGACTCACCAGCACTGTCTGGTTCCCAGAGCTGAAAAAGTTACTGAGAAAGTTACTGAGGGATTCAGAAGAGCCAATGTGGTGTAGTGTTGGACTAGGATTCTGGGAGACCAGGTTTCAAATGCCTGCTCAGCCATGGAAACTCATGTTAGAGAGGAAGGATCATAGGATGTAGACCAAGTCTATAAAAGCTTATGCTATAGTTTGTTTCTCTCAGTTAGTCTCAAAGGTGCTACAAGATCCCCTTGCTTACTGATATTCCAGGCTAACATGGCTATGTCTTTGAATTCTACCCGAGAGGAAGGATCATGAGAGATTATTATTGGAATGAAGGGCCTATTAGAGTCTTTATTCCAATCACAGTGACGGTGCCTATCTTAGGATGGTGAGTTTGAAAGGACCAAATTGCAGGCAGAAAAATACGATTAGAATCCTCAAGAGGAGAAACATTTATTAAGGAAATACATTCTTGGATAGCAATTGCTTGATCCTTTCTAAACTAATCTAAAAGAGAAAAAGATGGGAGGGAGACATGTCGGGGTATGTTCTCCCTCATCAAAGAGCAGGCAGGAAGAGAGCGACTGAGCCAGACAGTGTTATTGGCCCATAATGTTTTTGGGAATAGGTGGCTGACAGAGGAAGGAAAAGCAATCAGGAAAGGAAGACAAAAGATCTGAATCTCTCTCTGTCTAAGCCATCTCATCACTAGTGGACAAGAAAGCAGCAAGAACCAGTGCAGAAGCTGATGTTTCTTCCAGCAACCCACTGGGTGACCTTGGACAGTTCACAGTCTCTCATCCTCAAAGGCAGTTGGCATTGGCAAACCCCATCTGAACAATCTCACCAAGAAAGCCCATGAAAGGGGTAATCATAATTCAGAAATGACTTGAGGGCACACAACAACAGCTGAAGGATCCTGGAAGTTGCAGTCCAAAAAAATTAACGTTTCCAACTTCTTGTCAATCCATCAGAGCTCCACAAACCTTCTGGCTTACTTTCCTACCTACCTGAGACTGCAAAAGGGGAGAGCTTATTATTTATGAACCTAGCATTCTGCATTTGCCTTGGCAGGTCACAAGTTGTGCAAGCTCAGTTCTAATTTATTTGCATCATAGCATGTCAGGTGTCCTTTTATTGCTTGTCTAACAGTACCCTCTGTTTGTGGTGGGGAAATCTATATATTGTGTGTATTTTTTTGTTCCAAATCGGGCAGTAACCCATCACCTGCCAAGTTTGCCAGAAGGCGAGATCACAACCATTGAAATTCACCGATCCAATCCTTATATCGAGCTGGGAATTAGCATCGTGGGTGGCAATGAAACACCTTTGATCAACATTGTTATTCAGGAAGTTTATCGAGATGGGATTATTGCCAGAGATGGACGGCTCCTTGCTGGAGATCAAATACTGCAAGTACGTATGTAATTATATATTCATCTTGGCTTGCGTCTGTCTGGACTGCCCAGAGCCATAGCAAATGGGAGCAAGAGATGCAGCCAGGAAGGAGTCATCATTTCCTGGCAGCCACTTGGAATCCTCTGTTTCTGGGCAAATGTTAGCATAGCAGCTTCAGGTTGGAAAAAATATTATTATTCAGACCAAGGAGGATTCACTATTTCACTGTAGATACCAGTGATTTACATGGCTCTTGGGATTTTGCACCCCATCACTGTTTTGGTTCCATTGCATTGTTTCTTAATGGGGGGTAGTCAGGGTGAATGTCTGTCTTCCTCTCCTGAATGATGTGAAAGGCTTGCTGGAAGGTTCTTAGTAGCTCACAATGTCCTGTGGGATTATTTTGCAACAAGATATTAGCATAATTTACCATGCACAATGGTGTGTATTGCTTTTGATCATTTCTATAGCTTTCTGTTGGCATCAACACACACACACACACACACACACACACGGTGTACATTTCTTACCTCCCTTTATCTCAGGGGTGGGCACAGTGCAACCCTGGGACCCCATGCAGCTCTCAATGCTGGGTTGTTGTTTTTTTTGTTTTGTTTTGTTTTTTGGTCCCTTGAAGTCACCAGACTGTTCAATTTTCTGGCCAAAACAAAAGGATGAATTTCTTCTTCTTGAAGCCACCAGGAGCATCAATACATTTTTGAAACAGGTTGCAGGGCTTCCCTGCACTGTTTAATACACAAAACCCCTTTTGCCAAGCAGTGGAGCTTGAGCCACTTCAAGTTTGTTTTGCTTTGCTTTGCTTTTTGGTAGTCTCTGTGGCTCCCAGAAGGTCCCAGGGGAAGAAAATTTATTTATTTATTTATACCCCGCTCTTCAGCCTCAAGGCTATCAGAGTGGCTTACAAATTGTTTTAAGCAATAGCTATTTACACATCTACACTGCATTAAACAGTTTCCAATGTGTGTTAGCTAATTGCCCCCACAAGCTGGGTACTCAATTTACCAACCTACGAAAGGATGGAAGGCTGAGTGAACCTTGGAGCCCGCTGGAATCGAACTTGCAACATGGTGGCTTGCAGTACTGGCATTTAACCACTGCGCCACCAGGGCTCCCATTGGCTGCCAGGCCCCCTCCCCTCCAGTAGCCAAGGACTGCTGCTTCTCAACAACTTCCCAAAAAGGTTAGGCTGACATTTGTTGTTTGCTTCTTGTGAGCATTTGAACCCTATCAGGTAAGACCAGACTGTGCCCCTGTGTATGCAACATGGATAGAGCTTAGAAAGGTTCCCCCTTGTTTGGACTATAACTCCCAGAATCCCTCAGCCAGGTTCTGGGCTTTATGAGGGGGAAGCTGCAGGATCAAAGGAGTTCACAAGCACAAATTGGCCTGTATGATGAACTCATGAGGCAGAAACACACATTGCTGGCAGCCTGCTATGAGGGTGCAAATCAGATCTGTGTGGATCCACAGAAATGGAACCTCTAGTGGCCTCCATCTCTGCTGCCTCCTCCCCCCACTTTTTTTTTTTGCCAGCAACCTTCCCTTGAGTGGTGGGAGGCAGAGGGCAACAGAGACAACCTATGTCTTGTGTACCGAAGCTTTTGAAAATGTTTGTCAAAAATGGTCAGTACTTTTGGCTCTGTTCTGGTAAGGGGAACACACTGAATAGACAGCTTGGGCAAGTTCTTTTTTTTTTTTTTAATTCTAGCTTTTAGAATCCCCCAGACAACACGGCTAAGTGGAGTTGTCATTTAAAAGGTTAACTTCCAAAAACTGACGCAGAGCAAATATGAATTTTATATGCTAAAATTGGACCCATTCCCCAACATTTGGATTTGGATTTGTATCTTTTTATCCAAAATGGCACCACCCATACTGAATCGGGCAAGTAGCAGGTTCGTGGGAGCCACAGTGGTTGCGTAAATACAAAATATATGTAGGAGAAGCCCCTGATTGGGTCCCTAAACCCCCCAAGAGCTTAGTGAGGGCTCAGCATGCTCAGTGGCAATGGACTGCTGCTACAGCTGAAGCGGGAAAGGATGGAATAGAGAAAACAGGGGAGGGGAAATGGAATGAAGCAGTGGTTCTTAACCTGTGGTCCGTAGACCCCCGGGGTGTGCAATGTCCTCACAGGGGGTCCATGAAGGCTTGAAGGCTGCTCAGCCCACGTGACAGGAGCCAAGGCAAAAGCTAGCTGACTTGACCTGCATATTGCTGTTCTATCTGCTCCAGCCACAAACTTGCAGGAAGAAGCAGGAGAAAACTCTTCTCTCCCCTCCAGTGCCTTTGAGGGAAGGATTGCATGGTGTAATTGTGCTGTTGTTGTTGTTGTTAGGGTGTTAAATCTTGAGTTAAGTCTTGGGGGGGGGGTCTGTGGCAACAAAAGATATTTAAAGGGGGGTCCCTGTGAAAGAAAGGGCTAAGAGCCACTAGAATGGAATATTCTAAAAAGGGTATGGCTGGCTGTAGCTCCCCACACTGTAACATTTTGTTGCAGGTTCCACTTGTCTTTTTCTTCTTCTTTTCCCCCCAGGTCAATAACTTTGATATCAGCAATGTGTCCCACAACCATGCCAGAGCCATCCTTTCCCAGCCTTGTGCGGTGCTACACCTCACCGTACTCCGAGAGAGACGCTTTGGGAGCCGAACTCACAACCACAGTGACAGCCCTCGTGAGGAAAGTTTCCACGTGACCTTGCACAAACGAGATTCCAGTGAGCAACTTGGCATTAAGTTGGTGCGCAGGACAGATGAGCCGGGAGTATTTATCCTTGACCTTTTAGAAGGGGGCTTGGCCGCTCAGGATGGCAGACTATGTAGCAACGACAAGGTGTTAGCCATCAATGGGCATGACCTGAAGCATGGCACACCTGAACTGGCTGCTCAGATTATCCAGGTAAGGTTCAAGTTGAATCCTGTTTAGCAGGACTGAAGTCAAAATCATCTACTACATGGATGGGCAGCTTTTTGGTGTTGGGGGACTGCATTGTCCCCTCACACCCACCACAGACAGTGCACACCCATCTTCCATCTCCAAATGTCCCACAAGTTCCCCAGCATGTTGGGAAAAGCAGCAAAAAAAGAAAGAAAGAAAGTCCAGTTCACCTTTAAAGAACAGATTGTTTTCCTCTGAAACTGGAATGTGCATGCCTTCCAGAAGCACTACAGGTATACCTCAGTTAACAAAGTAGATGTATTCCTGGGTGTTAGTTCTTTAACAAAAAAAATTTACTGCCAGAGGCAGAAGTAACATGAAAAGAGTAGGGATAGGTTCCTTCGCCACAAAAATGAAGAGGAGTTCGGCATGCTTCAGCAAGCTTTTTGTTTAAAACAGATGATATTCACATGTGAAATGAAACAACCAGGTCTGGTAAACCCTGAATAAATAGACAAAAACATTTTGAACTATCTAGAGACCAGTTGAAGGCTTCTTCAGAATGCATCCAGGATTTTTTTTTTCTTTCACTGCCTTCCGTTTTTTTTCTGATTTCCATTTAGGAGGCCAAACTTATAAATCTATGCTTTTTTAACATGCTAGGTTAACTGATGAAGCAGGCTGATCTTCTCTCCCCATTTCTCTCTATTTTGCTGTCCACAGATGTTCGTTCAATGAGTAAGAGATTCTGGAGGCAGCTGCTGTAAAAACCTTGTTTTTTCAAAAAAAAAGTTTTTGTCCCAAAACCCCTCTAGGATGGGGGGGGGGCATTTTCCATGTTTTTGGCCTCAGGGTCCTTTTAAAAAAACAACAGGAAGTAAACAGGAAATGGCTTCTGCCCACTTCCTTTTGTTAAAAAAGGACTATTCTGTGCCTAAAATGGCCTAGGGGAGCCTAAAAACATGTGAAAATCCCCCCATGCCCCCTCGAGAGTATGGGGGGTGCAATTTTGTATGTGTGGTGCTGTGGGGAGTGTGGCCCTCCAAGGTCTCAGGGGGGTTGATGCAGCCCCCTAGGATTCCACAATTCCCCACCTGTGAACTCGACAGTGAATGAGGAGGAAAGGGGGGTGGCCTGAGTGGATGTACAAAGTGTTTGTCAAACGAGCTGCTTTCTTAGGCTTTGATAACTGAGTTATGCCTATTATCTGCTTATTATCAAGGCCGGAAGGGGAAATCCATTCTTAAAAGTAAACAGTGCTTTGTTTTTCATGGCAGTTGCAGTAACAGCAAGGGCCAGGGAACCTTGCACGGCTTGGAAAAGCTGCAAAGATGGATGGGAAGTCACATGCAGCCAGTGAACTGTATCTTGCCCACCCATTCTATTAGATATCGTGTCTCAATTAAAAGAGTATCAGTAGAGAAACAGAATATCTGGCTACTAGGACAGATCCTGAAGAATCTAGACCAGTTAGTTAACATTCTTCCTCAGATCCTTAGTTGCGAACAACGCCCCTTCCAAAAAAAACACAAAAAACCCTGCAAATATGGTGTTGGCTGCAAGTTGACATCATACAACATGCACAACGGTCCCAATATCTCTGTACTTCCTTCATTACAATTTCACACATATGTATTATCTCAGCTTTTATAGGAGAGCAAGTCTGTAGCAGGACATCTTGTGGCGTGCAAGATAAACAGCATTATTTTCCTGCTTTAAGGAGAACTGCTACAGCATCCTGTGATTTAGTCATGCAATCTTGTAACTATTTTAAATCATCATGATTAAAAGACTTAACTTGTGTAACATTCTTTATACATGATGCCTTTGTCCATTGTTAGATTAATTTTCATATCCTGTTAACCAGTGGAAACCTCTCAGTTTATCTTCCTTGTCCCTCCCCCAGTAAAAAGGATGCTATGGCAGAAATTCTTTTCTTGTTCTTCTTTTACCACTTAGGGTGCATCTATACTGTAGAAATAATGCAGTTTGACATCACTTTAACTGCTATGTCTCCATCGTACAGAATCCTTGGATTTTTAGTTTTGTGAGGCACCAGAACTCTTTGTCAGAGAAGGCTAAAGACCTTAAAAAACTACAAATCCCAGGATTCCATACGATGGAGCTACAGCACTTAAAGTGGTGTCAAACTGCATTATTTCTACAGTGTTTATGCATCCTTAGTATTTGATTGCCAATTGGCAGAGCCGGAGCTACAGACACAATCTACTGCTCTGCCTACAGCTGGTTTTCCAACTGTGATAGTAGGTGTAAATAATTTTTCAGCATAAATTGTTCTGGTTCTAGCACAGTGCAACAGTTCAAGGCACCTGGGATAGAAAAACACTGACTAAACACCTTGCCTGTGTTGTGTTCAGCCAAGAAATGCAGTGCCTCTCATAGGAACACCACAAGCTGCTTTTGAAGCAGGTCAGACGATCTGTCCATGCAGCGCAGTATTATCTTCTGGGTCCAAGTTGTCAGAAGGACTATTTTCTCCCAAGTTAGCCTGCTCTGGCATTGAGATTTTTATAGGCCCTTCGCTCAGTCCCACCACCCTGAGTAATATTTGTGGGGACATGAGAGAGGACATCTTCAGTGAATACTCCCAAGCTGTGAAACTTCCTGTCATAGAAAGGTAGGCCAGCCCAACCCTATTTCCCTTGTACCTTAAAGTAGACTTTTTTAAATTCAGGCAAGGCTTTTTGGTAGTTAAGGTAGGCTTTTAATAGCACACTTGTTTTATGTTTTTAATTGATTTGTTTTTACTTGCTGTTAAAGTTGTCTGTTATAATTGACATATTTTATGTTTTTAACTGCCCAAGGATTAAGATCTGATGTGGGTGTGGGGGAACCATCCTTCATTCCCACCAGTGAGGTCAATACTCTCTGGGGTTGTCTAAATGGCAAAAATACTCCTCATAGAATTTGAGGAGAATACAATTTGTTTAAATGCCATCCCTCATCAATCTGCCATATTTGGAAGGAGGGGGCCAAACCCACCAAAAACTATGCAGGAAAAGCCTTTGTGGCTTTTCCTGAAATTTTGGAAAAGCTCTGTGGGAATGTGCATTCCCACTTGTTGGGACAACCAATTCACTTTCATTCACATTCCCAAAAAGAGTATAAGTGGAAAGCTGATTGGTCAGATGTGTGCAGGGGGCAGAGCTTGCTAACAAGGCAAGTGCCTGGAACTGCCATGTTGGATTTTCACCATAGCGATCGTGTGTTGAGGCAATGAAATAGCCTCCCCCCTCATTTATTTAAGCGAAATATCACACTTTCACACCTTAGATATGCTTTTTTTTTAAAAAAAACTGTTCGGCAGCAGCAATTGATGACAATAAAAACACAAGTAATTCACTCGCGCCTACTACCTTGATTCTCAGGCATGCCCATTGGAACAGCAGAGGTAGATAGCTTTGCGTGCCTGCAATATTGCCAAAAAAACGCACTCCATTAAGACAAATAGAAGCTGCTTTGAATTGGCATAAGTGTGCTTCATCCCATTTTTTCCCCTGGTATAGACAAGCCCTGTGACAGGACATAGGAGAGGGCCTTCTCAGCCGTGCCACCACAACTGTGGAATGCTCACCCCCTGGAGGCCAGACTGGCACCAACACACATCATTTAGGCACCAAGTTAAAACTTGGCTGTTAACCAAAGCCTTTGGAACTCATTAATGCAACCCAAGGACTGTTATATATACCATAGTTTTTAAAACATTACAATTTTACATTTTTAGTTTATTTAAATTATCTTACTGTTTTTAACCTGTTTTAATGCTATTTGTTAGCTTTTCAAGAGAGCCAATGTGGTGTAGTAGTTTGAGTGTTGGACTAGGACACTGGGAGGACAGAGTTTGAATCCCTGCTTGGCCACAGAAACCCACTGGGTTGACCTTGGGCAAGCTCCTCTCAGCCTCAGAGGATGGCAAGGGCCACCCTCCTCTTAACAAATTCTGCCAAGAAACCGCATTATAGGGTCATCTTAGGGTCATCATAAGTCAGAAATAACTTGAAGGCACACAACAACAATGGAGATCCCTTGATATAGGGTGGAATATAAATATTTTGGGGCCTAAATACCCTAAAGGCACCAGATTCCATCTGATCTTGGAAGCTAAGCAGGATCAGCCCATGTTAATACTTGGATGGGAGACCACCAACAAATAAAAGTTACTGTAGGTTATATTTCAGAGGAAGGAACTGGCAAAACCACCTCTGAGTATTCCTTGCCTAAGAAAACCCTAAGAAATTCATGGGGTCACCATAAGTCGATAGGCAACTTGAAGTCTCATATATGGACACATACATACTTTATTAAATAAATAACTTGTAGTTTGTTTCATACATTGGACTGTTAACTGATCTGAGTCCCATTCTGGAGGAAATAAAAGCAGATGTACACCTAATGAATGAAGAAAAATATATATTGATATTTGGTGGCACTCTCTAGGGACTGGGGTACTGTTGTTATCAGACTTCAGCTACATGAGATCCTTCCAACTAGAGATGCCAGGCACCAAAACAGAAACCTTCTGCATGCAAAGAATGCTCAACTAATAGGAAAGTGGACCCACAACACATGGCAGCTTACATAGTTGATGCTTGCTTCCTTTGGCTAAATTGGTAGAAGTTTTCCTTTGCCTGTGAGGTAAGCAACCTGGTGCTCTCCTGGTGTTTTGCCTGCAACTTGCATCATCTGAGTGGAGCTGATGGCAGTTGTCTAAAACATCTGAAGATGCCCATCTGTTTGTAGCACACTTGTGCTGCTGTAGAGATCTAGCACATAGCTTAGTTCTCTCACTTGAGGCATCCAGATTCAGGTATGCTCTCTACCAGCCTTCCTTTATTTGGCCACTACCCACACTGGCTGGGAATGAAGCAGGTTGCAGTCCAGCACACCTGAAAGGCATCAGTTTGGGTGAAGCTTGTTTTGTAAGTGACCTGATATACGTAAGTGGAAAGCCTAAGTTTGATGTGCCTAACAAGCTTTATAATGCATGTGCTTCTTCTGTTCTTCCTGTATGGCAACATATTGCCATCATTGATGACACATAGTATTGATTTTTGCATCAGAATGCCTAGCTGTGTGGAGCATTTCAAGGTCACTGCTAGATGCTCCTGAAAGTGCTGCTGGTTCAGAATGCGTCCCTGGCACTGGGAGTTCCATATGGGAAGCAACACTGTCAACAAGAGTATAGTGCGTAGATCGAGGGATGTAATAGTGCCGCTCTATTCTGCTTTGGTCAGACCTCACCTGGAATACTGTGTCCAGTTCTGGGCACCACAATTTAAGAAGGACATTGACAAGCTGGAACATGTCAAGAGGAGAGCAACCAGAATGGTGGGAGGTCTAGAAGTCATGCCCTGTGAGGAGCAGCTTAGGGAGCTGGGCATGTTTAGCCTGAAGGAGAGAAGGTTAAGAGGGGACATGGTCTCTCTCTGGCTTTTCTTCACAAACGAAGATTCAGGAAGGACTCATCCCGCGCTTTCTGCAAGCGCGCTGATGACTAAAAAGGCCAATCCGAGATAAACAAGTCCGGTTGCAAAAAGCACAGCAGAAGGTCTCCTTGGGTGATGTTTTTGGGTTGTGATTCTTTCTGCGTTGTCGTTTCTCTTCAAGACTTGTTCGTCGTGAGTTCTCAAATAAGGCTGCAGCATTGTGGATAGTGCGTCTCCATGCCTCCCGATGTGAGGCCAGGGCGGACCACTGTTGGTGATCAATTTGGCCAAGCCTGAGATGTTGTTTCAGGGAGTCTTTGTATCGCTTTTTTGGAGCGCCCCTCTTACGCTGACCTGTGGCGAGTTCACCGTAGAGTAGTATTTTTGGGAGGCGATGGTCCTCCATCCTAGAAATGTGCCCTGCCCAGCGCAGCTGTGTTCTCAATATCATGGCCTCAATGCTGGTGATCCCTGCTTGCTCAAGGACAGCAACATTCGTCACATAGTCCAGTATATATTTAGGATTGTGCGTAGACAGCGCTGATGAAAGTGTTCAAGGAGTCATAGGTGGTGGCGATAGGTGACCCATGTTTCAGATCCATAAAGGAGGATAGACAGTATGATGGCTCTATACACACTGATTTTTGTGCTTTGCCTCAAGTGTTTATTGCTCCAGACTCTTTTGTGAAGTCTTCCAAATGCACTATATGCCTTTGCTAATCTGTGATCGATCTCTTTGTCAATCTTGGCATCTGAGGAGATGATGCTTCCCAGGTAGGTGAACTGCTGAACGGACTTGAGCACAGATTTGCCAACGGCAATGTGGGGATGGTGGTGTTCGTCCTGTGGTACAGGCTGGTAAAGAACTTCTGTTTTCTTCAGGTTGACTTCTAGCCCAAACAGCTCTGCAGCTGTTGCAAAGCAGGATGTTAGGCGCTGCAGAGCTGCTTCTGTGTGGGCAACAAGGGCAGCATCATCGGCGAAGAGCAGCTCACGGACTAGATAGTTTAGAGTCTTAGTGTGAGCCCTCAGACGGCTTAAGTTAAACAAGCTACCATCAGTACGGTAGCGTATATAGATGCCGTCGTCTTCTTCAAGCTCTGCCATAGCCCTTTGGAGCATCGTGCTAAAGAAGATTGTAAATAAAGTTGGTGCAAGAACACAACCATGCTTCACTCCATTAGTTATTAGAAAGGGCTCTGAAAGAGCATCGCCATATCTGACTTGACCACGCTGGCCCTCGTGTAGCAAGATAATCATTTTAAGGAATTTGGGGGGACATCCTAGTCTTTCCAGGATCTGCCACAGACCTTTTCTACTTACAGTGTCAAAGGTTTTGGTGAGGTCGACAAATGTTACATAGAGACCCTTGTTCTGCTCCCTACATTTTTCTTGCAGTTGCCTAAGGGCAAATACCATGTCTGTAGTACTCCTATTGGCTCTGAAGCCACATTGGCTTTCAGGGAGAAGTTCTTCTGCAATAGCAGGAACTAATCTGTTCAGGAGTATCCTTGCAAGGATTTTTCCAGCAATAGAGAGCAGTGTTATGCCTCGATAGTTTGAGCAGTCGGATTTTGCTCCTTTTTTCTTGTACAGGGTGATGATGACTGCATCTCGGAGGTCTGATGGCAGTTCCCCTTTTTCCCAGCAATTTACAAGGAATTCGTGGAATTTTTCGTGGAGTGCATGACCTCCGTGTTTCCAAACTTCAGGTGGGATTCCATCAATCCCAGCTGCCTTGCCGTTTTTCATCTGCTGTATGGCCTTAAGGGTCTCTTCCAAAGTGGGAGCTATGTCCAATTCATTTTTCATTGGTTTTTGTATCATATGTTGGATAGCTGAGGCTTGGACTACTCGGTTGGCGCTAAAGAGACTTTGAAAATGTTCAGCCCAACGATTTAGGATGGAGGCTTTATCAGTAATTAATGTTTGACCATCTGTACTGTATAAGGAGCTTTGGACCTGATAAGTAGGTCCAAACACTGCTTTAAGAGCTTCATAAAATCCTCTATGATCACCCAGATCTGCACAGTGTTGTGTCTTTTCTGCTATATTGATCCACCACTTGTTCTGCATGTCTCGGAGTTTTTGTTGTAGTTTGCTACATGTGAGGCAGAAAGCTGCTTTTCTTACATGACAGGTTGGCTAGGCGAGGTATGCCTGGTGAGCAGCTCTCTTCCTTGCCAACAGCTCCTGGATCTCTTGGTTGTTTTCATCAAACCAGTCTTGATTTTTCTTGTGGGAGAACCCAAGGGATTCTTCTGCAGACTGGAGGATACTGTTTTTGATATGTTGCCAAAGCACTGTAGGAGAAGGATCTCTAGGATGGTCTTCAAGTTTCGTTTGTAGATTTGCCTGGAAGTTGTCTCTCATGGTAGCTTGTTGAAGATTGTTGACTTGGAGTCTCTTCTTTAAGATGCCACACCTCTTAGGTTTGAACTTAAGATGAAGATTTAGTTTACATCTGACGAGGCGATGATCTGTTTGGCATTCTGCACTGGGCATCACTCGGGTATGACGGACATCACAAATGTCTCTCTGACGGACTAGAACGTAGTCAATGAGGTGCCAATGTTTGGATCGGGGATGCATCCAGGTTGTCTTCAAGCTATCTTTCTGCTGAAAGATTGTGTTTGTAATAGTCAGCTGTTGTTCTGCACAGAACTCTAGCAGGAGGCGTCCGTTATCATTGCAATTTCCAACACCATGCTTGCCTAAGACACCTTTCCAGGCTTCAGAGTTCTTTCCCACTCTGGCATTGAAGTCACCAAGGATAATAATTTTATCTTCTACAGGGACTTTTTGTATGAGTTGGCGTAGGTCTGTGTAGAATTTGTCTTTCTCAACAGGGTCGGCTTGCATAGTTGGGGCATATATACTAAAGAGAACAACATGTGGGAGGCGTAAGGAAATAATGCGATCAGAGTGTCCTGTTGGCAAGGTTTTGAGTTTGGAGGCAATGGAGTTTTTAATCATAAAGCCTACTCCTGAAAGATGTTTTTCGGTTTTGGGTTTGCCAGACCAGTAAAGTGTGTAGCCGGCGCCGTGTTCTTTAAGGCTGCCTTCCTCATGGAAGCGAACTTCACTAAGAGCAGCGATGTCAATATTAAGCCGTGATAGTTCAAGGGCTATTAGGGCAGAACGACGCTCAGGCCATCCACTATCTTCAGAGTCTTGCATGGTTCTGATGTTCCAGCATGCAAGTGTCAGTTTATTTACACCTTTGGAGACCGGTGTGTGCCTTTGTTTCTTTGCCTTGGTTTGACCGCATCAGAAGATTCCCGTTGGCCGCGGCTAGCCAACCAGGTAGTTGGGGATGAGCTTTCGTTAGGCCACCTTTTCTAGGCCCCTCTCCATATGGAGCAAGCAGTGCTCTCCTTAAAAAAGGCTGCTTTGTCGTTCAGGATGCTGCCGAACAAGACTGTCATCCCCCGGGTCAGCCTCGAGCGACCAATGTCCTGAACCGCCTGCATGCAGGGTTGGGGCTGCGGCTTCCAGTGCATCTTTACACCTGCCGGTTTCGTCCCTCGCCAGTCGCTACAGGGCTTTTTTTGAAATGGATTTGTCCTTCAAGCCTGTGCAATGGATTTTTCTGGTGGAGCGCAGCGTGCACAGAACTGGCCTCACCCTTTAAACCAGAGATTCATCTGCCGTGGCTTTGCAAGCATGGACGTGGCAGCGAGGTCCTTGGGCCGTAGGTTTGATTAGAGTTTCCTTCTCTTAGATGGTTGACCTTACAGGGTTGGACGAGCACCATCTGCCCGGGTTTGGGATTAGAGTTTTCCTTCTCCTAGGACGGTTGCCACAAGGCTAGAGAGCCCATCCTGCCCTTTGACGCTCTTTGTCATACCCTTCGGTTTTGACCTGTCTGGCATGGGAGACCCTACCAGTGGCTATTATGCCACCGCCAGCATAGCTCAAAACATCATTAGGGTATGCAAGCCTCTCTCCCACGACAAGGGGGCGTCAATGGAGAGGTAGCCATGTTTAAATATTTGAAGGGATGTCATACTGAGGGTGGAGCAAGCTTGTTTTCTGTTCCTCCAGAAACTAGGACATGGAGCAATAGACTCAAGCTACAGGAAAAGAGATTCCATCTCAACATTAGGAAGAACTTCCTGACACTAAGAGCTGTTCAGTAATGGAATACGCTGCCTTGGAGTGTGGTGGACTCTTCATCTTTGGAGGTGTTTAAACAGAGGCTGGATGGCCATCTGTCGGGAGTGCTTTGATTGTGTCTTCCTGCATGGCAGGGGACTAGATGGCCCTTGTGGTCTCTTCCAATTCTACAATTCAAGACTTCCAGAAATGCCACTTTCACACCTGGGTGAAAGGACCCACCAAGGTCAGTCCTGCAGCAACAATGAAGGTCTTGCCAGAGGAGGAACTGGTCAAGCTCATTCCCTGCCCCGCTGAATTCAGCAGAGGGAGGGTGGAAGCAAGAAACCAGCAGCACACATATACATATTATTGTTCACATAGCTATATTTACTAGGGGTTTATTTAAGGCTATACTACTGTACATTTATAGAAGTCCAGAATGGCTGTTTACCAAACTGTGATGGTGAAATGTGTGTTCAATCAGACATTTGTGGAGCTTGGACTTGTTATTTTTTTAGGATACAACTCCCAGAATCCCCCAACTGGAATGGATGGGATTGTAGGTGATGTCATCCAGAAAATAACTTTTCTGAATTCTGGCATGTGAGCCTGAAATGTGAGCATGTCTGCACCAAGTATTGTGCAAATTCATGACTTAAGAATTGTGCAAACATATACCTAAAATGTGATTGCCTTCATTTCTGCAGTGTAGTCTATTTGAGAATTTGTGGGGATTGTCTGTAAAATTAAGCTTGCAGGATCTTTTGAATGTTTTCATTTCTTACACCTGTATGGCATATGAGCAGTAGTGCTGATTTGACTTCATGTTTCATGTGTCCTCTGCAGGCCAGTGGAGAGCGGGTGAGTCTAACCATTTCCAGGCCCGCCAAGTCACAGATTGTGAGCATCCTAAGAGATGGAGGGACTCACCCAGTCAGCCAGCACCCATCTCATCCACTGTATCACAGCAGCAGGCCAAGCCCACACAGGGTAAGTTTGAAAAGGCTGGCATTTATTTTGGGTGGAGGTCTCAATTTGTGCGATTCGCATTTTAATACAAAACTCATAATCTGCATTGCCTAAACCAGTACGTGAACCAAAATACATTCATCCTTCTCCTAATTTTGCAATCCAGGTCTCAAAAAACACAATGCAAAATATGTTAGGAACATTATATACAAAAAGTGTGTGTTTCTGAAAATAACACACAAAGATTATGTTGGGGGAATTGCCCCAAAAATGTATTTTTGTGAATTTTTGCATAGTTTTTTCTTTAAAAATACAAGCTGATGCTGATTTGAGATAGAACAAATAGAAGACTGGAAAAATGAGAAACTGAAGGAAAACAAAACTCAACATATTCATAGTTTGCTGGAAGAAATGATGCCCAATCATCATTAAAAGAGTTAATTAAGCCTACCAGATGTATAAGAGTCAATAGGTCCCCAGACGGGTAGGGAAATAACTCATCCATGGATAGAATGGCTTGAATTGTGTTGATCAATCACATTATAAATCAATGTTTTATTGCTTTGTTACCTATCCCATTTTTCCTTCACTGAGCTCAGAACAGACTTTTTTCCTAATATTATTTTCATAACTGTGACAAGAGCTTGTCTGAGAGACAGTGATTGGCCCAAGATCACCCAGGGTGTTTTTGGAGCTCCCAGATCCCAGTCCAACATTCTGACGACTATACCACACCTATGTTCTGTGAAAATTGGTGTTCATGTGCAGTGGAGGATGTCAAGCAATATATCAATGTATAATTTCAGCAGCTGGCATAGCTTAAGTCTCCACTGCTATATGCTTGAGCAGATCCAAAAGACCACAGTTCTAATTCCCATCTTACCCCCCAAAAGGTTGGAAAGAGTGACCTAAATGCTGTTGTCTGTCCAAGGGCAGGAATCCCATCTCCCTTCAGATATTGTTGAACTGCAACTCCCAGCAGCCCTAGCTACCATAGTTAATGGTCAGGAATGCTGGTAATTGTGGTCCAGCAATATCTGGAGGAATGCACAATTCCTACTCCATGTTAATCCCAACTAAAATAGACTGATTGAATCAATAGGAATTTAGTAAATCAACACTTACGTAAGTTCTGTTGATTCCGTGAGTTTATTCTAGGTAGGACTAGCAAGTTGATTTAGGCTATTGTGCTCTATTGTACAATCCAGATTAATATCAGTGGTAGATGAGAGGGTCTACCAACGTTTTACATTTCCCAGAATGTTCATGAAAGCATTCAAGATCTTAGTGCTTTTGGTGGCCAAAGGGAGACAGTGACAGAGAAACCCATGTGTCTATACATGAGTAAATGTGGGTTTCAGATCCAGCTTGACCTGAATGTCTGCCTGAAATATCAGCATTTAATATCTTCTTTCAGGATCTCTCGCAGTGTGTAACTTGCCAAGAGAAGCACATCACAGTGAAGAAGGAGCCCCACGAGTCCCTTGGCATGACTGTAGCAGGAGGCAGGGGCAGCAAAAGTGGAGAACTGCCCATCTTTGTTACGAGTGTACAGCCCCACGGCTGCTTGGCCAGAGATGGCAGGATCAAAAGAGGTGGGAGTGGAATGACCTCTTGAGGCAGCATGTTGGTGGGGGAAACTCTGACACGTACAAATCCCACTGAAATACAAGGGAGCTTCATTCATGTTGCACAGCTACCCTTTCATTTCCATGGGGCTTATGTAGGAGATATTACCCAGAATCCTGTTGAGGCACTATGATAGTAGCTGAACTCTAGGCAGGATCAGGTGGCTGTGACAAAGGAAGGCAGACAAAATCTGCCCGTGCTGGGCAGCCTTTTTCACTGGTGCTTTCCTTCTCTCATGATGACTGCACTTGCAGCCTTTTTCCTCCTGCTGCTGCTCTGCAAAAGCTATGCAATCACTGCAAATGCATACATTGTACATGCAAGTTATTGAATTGCAGAGGTGGACAGAAGATAGTCAGATCTGCTGGTAGTTCTCTGGCCAATTTGCAGTAAAGCAGCAGGATTTCCATCTCCCAGGTGTTTAATAATCACAGGTAAAATTGCAACAAGTTTCAAAAATTACAATACTCTCTGCTACGACTGGGCTTAATTCTGTTCACTTATTGCTTAATGTCAGAGATCTTTGCCTGTAAAACAAGTCTTAATTATTTTCTTCCTTTCCAAATGACATTTGTAGGCCTCTAAAGCTAATGGACATATTCATGGCTATACTGAGGGCTGAGTGGAAGAACTAAGACAAACACACATGTGCATACCGAAAAGATCCCATTCTAAGATTAAAATACATTACACCAACATAAGAAAATGTACATATTAATTTGGATATGCTAACCATGGATAAAGAGCAAGAAGCTATTCAGGACTAGAGATTAATCTTCAGTATACAATCACATAGCCACTAATTGTTGGCCCTATTATTAATACTTTGCAGTCTGCATAGTTGTCACAATAATCTCATAGCAGTTGACAGGCAGTTTTATAGATTGGATTTGTGCTATATGGATTAGTGTGGGATGAGTTTCCCCCCAGCTCAAATTGATTTGGCTTGCAAATAAGCTAGCCTGTTCCCTCTGCCCAAGGAATAACTGCTTATTCCAAGCTGAAACTAATGAGGAGTACCCAATTTTCATGAGCCTCCATTCCCTTGAAGAGAATACTTGCCCAGTTTTTGGTTCAGGAATGGAGGCATAGCAACTTGAAAACAGTTTATTTAACAACACAGTGCTGAAGCAGATATCGACAGTGAATTTGAGCAACCTGGCACCAAAGCAAACATACACAACATTTATAGCAGTTTTGGAAAGTCTGCCTAACAACAGCATGCAACTGCCTGTAGCAACACGTAGTAGGATTGTTGTTGTTTTGTGCCTTCTATTCTAGTTATTTCTGATTCCTGGTGACCCTAAAATGAACCTATCACACGGTTTACTTAGCAAGATTTGTTCAGAGGAGGTTTGCCGTTGCCTTCCTCTGAGGCTCAGAGAGTGTGATTTGCCCAAGGTCACCAGTGGGTTTCCACAGCTGAGCAGGGATTGAAACCTGGTCTCCAAGAGTTCTAATCCAATACTCAAACCTCTACACTATGCTGGTTCTCATAAGAGGATCTGGAGATCTCTTAGCCAATCATACAATAGCAGTCATTAAGCCATTATGGAAAATTATCAAGCAAGCACCGAGTGAAAACTATTCATGTTGACTTCCCCTTACATTTCAGTTTGTTATTGTTATTAGTAGGAAGTGTCAATTAGTTGATGATAGGATCAGAATGCTCTGGTAATGCTTAATCTGCTTTTCCTTGAGATCTCTTAGAGCTTGATAACTATGCAGCTTCTAAATTTTTCCTTGATTCAGAATGCTTTTTCTTTAGCATGGTTTTATTTGGGCCTTGGGGTTAACTTCTGACCTTTCCCTTCTCCCATCACCACCATTTTCTCACTGTGCTTACTTAGCTGATATTCACTGTGGCAATAGATGCTGGTGGGAGGAAGGGAAGGGGCTGTTAAATGCAGGAGCATGCTAGGCACAGACAGCCCAGAAATATAAGTGTTGGTGTCATTGCTATACAGAATGTTGTTGTATCAACCATGGTATAAGACACCACATGCCATGGTGTAAGACACCATCTGGAATTCATTGCACTGTAGTTGCACATTTTTGGTTATTGTGTAATGGCTGTATTCAGTTCATGGTTGTGTAAGCAGAGTTATACAAGTATAACTGTTTCACGTGCAATTTTGTATTCTTGGATGGTTTGTAAATATTCATTAGTGCAGTGGTTCTTAACCTGTGATCTGTGGACCACCAGGGGGATGCAGTGTCCTCACAGGGTGTCCGCGAAGGCTTGAAGGATGCTCAGCCCACATGACAGGAGCCAAGACAAAGACAAAGACTAGCTGGCTTGGCCTGCACATTGCTCTTCAATCTGCTCCAGCCACAAATTTGCAAGAAGAAGCAGGAGAACAGTCTTCCCTCCCCTCCAGTGACTCTGAGGGAAGGTTAATGAATGGTGTAATTGTGTTGTTGCTGTTGTTGTTGTTAGGATTTTAAATCATGAGTTAAGTCCTGGGGGTCCGTGGCAACAAAAGATATTTAAAGGGGGTCAGCAGTAAAGAAAATGTTAAAAACCACTGCATTAGTGCCTTCAGTGTACCATTTGATTTGCTTGGATTGCGAAAACAACCATGAAGCATTCCTCATTGCCCAATGGGACAATAAGTAGGCAAATTGGCAGATATGTAGTGCAACCACTGTACAACTGCATGAGTGCAATGGTTTATATGATTCAAGTGCCGGTTATGAACATAAAACAGCAACTTATGTTCTTGCACAGAAAAGTTGCAGGTTTTTGAATACCTAATAAAGAGGTGTGTTTTTCTCTCTCTCTGCTTCCTTTTTTCCCAGGTGATGTACTGATGAATATTAATGGCATTGATCTGACCAATCTGAGTCACAGTGAGGCAGTGGCAATGCTCAAAGCCAGTGCTGCATCCTCAGTTGTTGCCCTTAAAGCTTTGGAAGTTCAGATTGCTGAAGAACAACCCCAGGCAAATGATGATCCTCCTAGCACCATCAGCGAGAATGAATATGATGCAAGCTGGTCACCATCTTGGGTGATGTGGCTGGGACTTCCAAGGTATTGCTTCACAACTAACTGAACACCTGTGCTTCTACCTGTAGCCGCCTCTAGCTATTGCGTTTTTGTTTGGGCAGGTCTTGAGATGTTTTTAGGTTTTCTGCTTGTCACTTTATAGCCAAGTCACTACAGATTGACCCACGTATGCAGGGGATATGTTCCTGGACTTATCATGGTTATTGAAAACCACGGATAATAGTAAACCCTATTAAAATGAATTTCTTCCAGCCTAAGCATATCATAGAGTTGTGTTGCAGGACCTAGGAGATACCTAGAGAGAACACCTCTCTAGGCATCTTGTAGGTCATCCAGCACAACTCTATGGTCAGCTTCTGGCAGAAGCATACCATAGAGTTGCACTGGAGAACCTAGAAGATGCCTAGAGAGACCATTTTTTTTTGGACACCATTAGGTGAATCCGTGGATATGGGGATCTATCTGTATCGTGTGCATTCTACAAGTCCTAAGCATGATCTAGTATCACTAGAGAGCCAGTGTGGTGTAGTGCTTAGAGTGTTAAGACTGGGGCTTCAGCAGACAAAGTTCTAGTTGCTACCGAATCCTGAAAGACAATGGGTGACCTCAGGCCAGTCATTCTTTTTCAGCCTGACCTACCTCACAGGGTTTTTTGTAAGGATAAGATGGGGACTATGAGAGCCATGTGCCTTGCTTTGAGCCTATTAGAGAAAAAGCAAGATATGTGTGCATTTAACCAACCCCACCCCAATAAGCACTAGAGTATGTATGCACCTAATAGTTTGAATGGGAAAATAGATAGCAGGACGACAAAGGATAGTCAGGGAGGAAGAAGATATGGATATTTTACTGGTCAAAAACCTTCTAGTCAGTTTGATGGTCAAACATAGTCTGACAGTGGTCAATTTTTTTTAAGAAGTATTAACTTCATTACAACAACAAGAAAAAGCTGTAATTATTGGCAGGCATGATGGTTATACTTATTCAAAAAACAAATTAATCTGCCACTAATGTGAAACAATTAAAATAACCTTTTAATGGAAAATGTATTATATTATTATGATTTATAATAACATTAGCAAGTGTTTTAGTGGACAGAAGGAATTCAGGAAGGAGTTCTATTTTTAGCTTTTATCCTAGAAAACCAGGGTCAGCCTGCAGTTTTACAAAAAAAAATTTTAAAAAATACCAAGCCAAAAAAAAAAAATGCTGAATATAATAATAAAAGCAAAGGAGCAGTAACCATTTTTAAATGCAGTTAAATGGCAGCTAACTGCCATCTAAACAATAATAGTCTTGGCTTTGTGGCAAGGATAAATTAATAATAGGTGGTCAATTCACATACATTTTCTTGGTCAGCTATAGAACTCATAATGTAATGTTTTAGATGGAGCTGCTTTACTAATTGTTTACTTATTATTTATTAATGTTATTTTAAAAATGGAACTACAGTTGTCCCTTCATCTTCACTGGGGTTTGGTTCCGGGACCCCCTGTGGATACCAAAATCCGTGAATACTCAAGTCCCATTATATGCAATGGCATAGCAAAATGGTGTCCCTTATCTAAGATGGCAAAATCAAGGTTTGCTTTTTGGATTAATATTTTTTTAAAGAATATTTTCAAGCCATGAATACTTAAATCCGTGGATACTGAGGGACAACTGTAGTTACTTCACTTATTACTCTTGTCTCTCAACAAGACATTACAGTTACTGTTACTATAGCCCAGACAGCGAAACTCACTAACTTATTCATTACTAAGGAGTTACCATTGCTGTTACTACTGCAACATTAAAAAATTCAAGAAAATATGTTGATGTTTCCCCCAAGTGGTCAGTTCAGATATTGCACCATAGAAGTTCTAAGTAAATTAGAAAAGAAATTGCAAAGCTGTCCTTCACCAGCACTTTCTTCCCACCCAGATGCCTTTGACTATAACTCCCCTTCCACTATCTAATTGGAGATGGGATGGGCTTTGTAGTCCAACATATCAAGATAGTGCTAGGTTGGCTGGAGTTCTGTATAGACAGGCATACTTCTAATGAACATTCATTCAGTGAACAAATTCCAACTCATAACAAAATACCTTGCCATAGAATTTCACTCACCTGGCACTTTCCCGAATATATTCAACAGGATGAATGTGGGAAAGTAAAATCTTTACGCCTATGTTGGGTGCCAGGTTGATGTAACAGAATTACCAGAGGTGTCTTAAGGAATTGCTATGAACTAGTTACTAGTTACTAGTTTATTTTTGTTTTTAAAAGTATAAAATTATTGGAAACCTGTTCAGGCACTGTTTATAAAGAATATGGGTTATCTGTTTTGTAACACTTTCTTTCCACAGTTGCCTGCATAGTTGCCACGATGTAGTACTACGGAGGAGCAATTTGGCAAGCTGGGGTTTTAGCATTGTTGGGGGCTACGAGGAAAATCACACAAACCAGCCTTTCTTCATAAAAACAATTGTTCTGGGAACACCAGCATATTTCGATGGAAGACTTAAGTAAGCAATTTCCTCCTTTTATGCTTCTTTGAGACAAGGAAGTACAGTAGCCAGGGCTAATGTGTGAGTCTGCAAATTCAGTACCATGTTGTGCATTTTCCAAATGTATTGTTAGCAACTTGCTAATTTATTCATTCAGAGTTTATCTGCATGTTTGACACATACAACTCCTCCCCCTTTTGCACAATATGTGCTACCTTTCAAATTAGATTAGTTATTTTTATTACTATAAGTTATTATCATAATTTAAAGTGCCTGCCTCTCAGTTATGCTATACAAATCTACACGCTGGACCACAGAGTCACAACATTTGATGCATTACCTAATGGGGATCAAAATAAAAACCATAGAATTTATTTCTTTACTTCTTTATTTAGATTTACATCCTGCCTTTCTTCCAAGATGGGATTCAAGGCGGCTTACAATAATTTTAAAAGATACAACTAAAACATTAATTACAAAAATTTAAAAAGAATGAAATATTACCATTATTGAAACATAAATTATAACAGTTGAACAGAAAGATTTAGACCAGATCCATCAACTATTTTGGGTGCTTCATGAGCAAACATTTCACATTTCTCCCTATAGGATAGACTTTTTTTCAACTGATTTTGACCTAGTATTGATCATTGGTATAGATATTGGCTGGTATTCAGTATTGCCATTACAGATTCGTAACCTGGAGTTACAGATCTGTAACTCATCTGTATTCAGTAAGACTATATAAATCATAGCGTTGGAAGAGACCGTAGGGCCATGTAGCCTGACCCCCTGCCATGCAGAAATATACAATCAAAGCACTCCTGACAGATGGCCATCCGGCCTTTGTTTTAAGACCTCTAAAGAAGGAGACTCCACCACACTTCAAGGCAGAGCATTCCGCTGCCGAACAGCTCTTACTGTCAGGAAGTCCTTCCTAATGTTTAGATGGATTCTCTTTTCCTGCAGTTCAAGTCCATTGCTCTGTGTCCTAGTTTCTGGAGCCGCAGAAAACAAGCTTGCTCCAGCCACACCAGTTCACTTTAAGAGCCAGCCACTAAATTGTGTGAAGATCTGTTCAGGTGGTGATTGGGGTACCAAGCAAAGGACATTTCCACTCCCTCCCACCAGTGAGTGACCTGACAGCTATCAGAAGCAGAACACCTGTTGCAAGTCCTTGTCACTGGCCTTGCTCATTGGCAGGAGCTGGGCAGAAACATCATTCTTCTTGCATCCTGATCACCAGCTGAACAGATCTCCTGAACCTGGTCCAGTGGCTGGTTCTCAAGATGGACTGGGGGTTGCAGTTGAGCCAGAAGACATTAATTAGTTACATCTCCTTAACTAAGTAGCCAATCTAGGATTCCAGCAGTCAGTATTCTGACAAACTTGTTATTTAGACTTAGGTTGCCATTGTGAACATTTTTTTCCCCTTCAAATTCAGGCTCAATTAGAAAATGTTGGTGGGGGATTTCAGAAAATTGCTGTTTGGGTCCATTTTGCATGAACCTTGGTGTGAAACCAAGTCTACCGATCATGTTTTGTTTGCTGTAAATGAGGAGAGAAAGGGAAGGGACAATTGGAAGATTCTCTGGTAGGAGCACACGGCTCATCATTTTATAGTGTATTCCATTTACTCTCAACTCTTAATAATGCCTTAACTAACAGCATGAGTTATACAGATGAATAGCACAAGCAACCTAGAACTAGAGTTTACCTGTACATCCACCCAGCCCCGTCTCCTGCCCAAAATAGCCCTGTATTGTTTTGTGCTCTCTGTCAGACATTTCATATGTCTGTATGGGTTCCTCAATTGTTTGCTATAGTAAACATATAAAGTAACAGGGGGACACAGAAACATGGCTAAGCATACAACAGAAGTGGTCTGGGAAGACAAGCTTGGAAATGTTATTTGTTTAGATTTCAGCTCCCAGAATCCTCCAGCCAGTATGGCTACTTTGTTTTAGGGGGATGAATATCTTTGCTCATTTTGTTATCTAATGCAAGAATGAATCATTTCTCGCCACTGGATGCTATTACGAGTGTTTTTGTGTATTTTTCTGATTTTTATTGATTTTTTTTTACTTACCTTTTTTTGCTTTTAGAACTCTTTTCTAATAAAAAAAGTAATTTGTGCAAAAACAGTACAATACATATTTTTTTCTGTGCAAAAACGTTTCTTGTGCAAAACAATTTTTTGCAACAACAACAACAACAAAAAAGAGTCCCCAAATGTGAAAATTTGTAAAGAAGTTGGCTATTTTCTTGCTAAGGTGCTTCCATGTGTTGCAGCATCTTTTTCTCACCTAAACAAAGAAAAAATTGTGAACATTTTTTACATTTCTACTTTGTTCTCATTTGCTAAACTTTGCCACCTTCCCTCACTCTCTGTTTCCCTCTGTAGATGTGGTGATATGATTGTTGCAGTCAATGGACTTTCAACTGTGGGGATGAGCCATTCAGCGCTGGTTCCTATGCTGAAGGAGCAAAGGAATAAAGTAACATTGACAGTTATCTGCTGGCCAGGAAGTCTTGTATAGACTCACAAAGCAACACCACTTGTGTTCAAGCAGCTTCTTTTTTCTAAATGGCTGGTTCAAAACCTTCAAGCAAGCTGTATTTTCTCTTCTTCTGTTCCTTTTCTTTTCTACTACTGATGCAGCTGGTAATAAGCTGGGCCAAAAATGCTACCTTCATAACTGGGAGGGGTGGGAGGGGAAGGAAGATTCTCAACCTCACTGTGTATATCCTTCCATCTTGAAACAGCCATTTCTATCATGTTTCTTGGGTTTTCTTTTTGTTTTTTACATGTTGACACTCAGAACATCCATGTGTGCACACACTTGAGGGTCTCAGAGTGCATGCAGGGGTCATCTTTCTCTAGGAAACTGTAGGGCTTATTCACATGTAACTGGTGGGCTAATGCGCTGGTATGCTAGACCACCACTAGTTCCTTTACTGTCAGGAGGTAATTCAAATATATCTGCAAGATCTGAGGGGGTGGATGGCAACTATTATACAGAACTTTTAATGTTAAGCTACAAACCAGTTTGGATTTTTTTTCCCACTCAGACACTTAGAACCCCCCAGCCAGCATGGCCAGTATGCTGGCTATGGGCTTCTGGGAGTTTCAGACCAAAACAAAAACAATTTTTCCAGGCTCTGCACAAAACACTCATTAGTAAATGTGCCTCATTTGTAAAGTACTTGCTGTTTGCTTCTAGGTTTGCAGCCACCATTGTTTGGGCAAGAAACAACTGGAAGCTTGCTTTATGGTTCCTAAAGTATGTTCCCAGTGTGACCCAAGAGTGCTTCTGCAAATTGTTCCTCTGTCTCACAGCCCCTATATGTCTCTCAGATGGTGGGCAATGCCTTAAGTTATGCCTGCTATGAAGAAGCTGCAGGAAACAGTCTAGGACATAATAGTTGTCCTGTGTGAAAAAGAACACCATGTTCTCACATTGTCTGGAAAATCTCCACTCCAGGGGCAGCTGTTGGCAGCTCCAGAGAATGCAGTGCAGGTATTTCCAGGGGTGCAAACACTAGGGTGAGCATGCATCCCATGTTATGGCCATTAACCCACACAGACACACTAAAGCATTTACTCTAGCAGATTGTGAGTGTCAGTGTATGAATCTCTTCCTAACTACATGCAATCAGCAGTTCCATGCTTCTCGGCCAAGCGTGGCAATAGCCTTGCAAGAGCAGCCTCTGTGTCATCCAGTTGCAGTTTAGGTAAGTTGTAGTATAAGTTGCACTGAGGTTATGATGTCAGGCCCATGCAAGCCTGTGAGATCTGCACTGTGACATGGATGGTTTCCATATCAGATCCACGAAGTACATTCTTCTACATGCATAATCTCCACTGTGTTACAGAAAAAGGTTGTGTATCCTATGTGATAAAAGAAATTGAAATCCTGTAACCTGAATAAATTATGAAAACCTGCAATTACATCTGTATTTTGCATAATTTATTCTGCTCTGTCAATCACTGAATTAGATTTGGGGCCATGGAACACCAGGAAGCCCTGGCCCCTGGAACTCCTATTCAGCCTTGCTTTGATTTTCAATATTTCTTTTTCTTTAATTTTTATATTAACATGCTCAAGTTCACAAACCAACAGTCACAGCAAACACACAAATAGCTCATAAAATACATAAACCTGATTTTTAAATTCTTCATCCTGATGAATGTCTTCAGCCATAAGGGCTAGAAACGTGCTTCTTTTTTCTCCTTGAAATGAAAGCTGAGCTCCTGGTAATGTTAAATTGTGTGCCAAACATTGGTCTCCAGTTCCATGCAATGTGTCACAGGATATTCAGAATTGACATAGCCCTTGCCATGAATGCATCGGATTGCTTCCAGTGTTTAACTTAGACCAGAGTTTGGAAAAGTTGTTTTTGGACTACAGCTCCAGAACCTCCATGGTCATGTTGGCTGGGAGGATTTGGGGAGTTGTACTCCAAAACTGTAATTTTTCAAAACTGTCGTCTAAGCTGAGCACTGGGAACTCTCCAGTGCATACATGGCAAAGGCTGTGTCAGTTCTTAGACTATAGATAAATGCTGACACAATCATTGTATAAGTGGGTATGATGCACTGGGTTAATCCCCCAGACCTAATTTAAAAGCTATAGGGCACACCACAACATTTTTGCCTCAATTAGATGTACAATGTTTACATGCAAGGTTGTTGTTGTTTTCACTAGTATAGGCAGAGCCTAAACTTTTCTAGACAAGTGATATCATTGAAAAATCAACCTGTCCTATATAATTTTAAATTCCCTTATAATTTTTGCAAACTGGAATGGAAGGATCATCTAGGTATTGTCAATTTCGTTCTTTCCAAAAGGAGCTATAATGGGAGAGATCCAGCTAGTTGTATCCTTTTGTGCTCCTTAATACACATTTTTAAAAGGACAGACACTTACAAATATCTTCATATTCACCTACTGTTTTCTCCATAATTTTCCAAAAGTCTGTCTTTTTGTAAGGAAATGTTTTCATCTCATAGTTTCATTTGCAGGCCATGTGTGTTCATTTCAGTAGGACAAAAGCCTGGGTTTTTATTTTTATTTTGTAATGAAGTGCAATAATTGGATTATTTCTTAGTGAACTATATAGTGTATAAAGAGGTTTATACCCTACAATAAAAAACATGTTGTTAATGTGATTACTTGCAGTACTGGCAAGAATAAAAAACCAAACTGGGAGGTGACTTTGATTAATCTGCAATGTCAGTGTTTACTGATACTACTGTTCCAAACTGAATGTTTTACTATGTAAGAGTTTTGATGAATCTTTTTTCTTCTTAAAAACCATTTTTACAGTTTATACTGCAGCTATCTGTAGCTCTCGAGTGTATTGTATGCAAAATCCAAGAAGTAATTTAAGAAAAGGGCAACTCTGATGCTGGGAGTGCTATCTTAGAATTTCAGGAATTCTAAAGGGGAGAGATTCTTCTTCCCCCAACCCAAAATGAGACAAAGAACTGCACATTTCCCTTTGTTCTGTCATCTGCTGACAAAAGCCCAGATGCCTTCACATAAAAATGCTGAAAAAAAACAACTCTTGTGTTTGTGGACTCATTTTCTTGGTCAATCACCTATCACTGAGTTGATGACACCTTGCAGTAGCCTGTCTAGCCCATAATTTTGCATGTGTTTCTGTTTGTCTTTGACCTGGACAGAAAGGGTTATCCTTTTGTAAGGAACTCAAAACCTTTCGCTTTTGAACTAGATCCAGACTTCATCAGGAGTTTTCCCTCTTTCAAAACACAATCTAGTCCCAGATGTTCAACCAATTTTATGAGTGGGGGTTGGAATCGAGAGTTATGAATGCATAACCTAGAGTTACCCATTCGTAACTGGTATTCATAAGCCCTACATATTCCCTAGTTTAGGGGACATGTAGGGACCATGAAAGTCCCTCAGGGGTCGTTTACACGGGCAAATATTCCCCTAAATATACCGCTAAGATAGCTCATAGTTCCCACGGATCGCAGCACAGCATCGCCTCATTCAGAAGGGGGGGAAGGTGAAACACCCAAATATAGCGTGACAGGGGATGTCGCTATTTTTGCAGGAATATTTGCAATGTGGTGCTTTATTGGCAGTGTAAACTAGCATTCCGCTAAGGGTTAAAGCACAGCTGCATTGTGATTGGTTGATGATGCAGGGGTGGGCTTAAAAGAGGGGCAGGGAGGAGGCAAAGACAGTAGCCATTAGAGAAGAAACTTGCAAAAATCCTGTCTGCTATTTTGCTAGCCAGTTTGCAAAAAAAAAAAAAAAAAGGGATTCCCAACAACTTTCATTCAGGGAGCATTCCTTCTCATCCTCTCTGCTGTTTTGAAAGTATGTGAAAGCTCGTTCGTCACTTTTATCCTGTGCACGGGGGAGGGAGAGAAACCATTTCACAAAGGGCTGTAGCAAGCTGAACTGCTATTTTCTCTCTCTCTCTCTCTGCTTGGGGGAGGGAGGGGGAGATAGAGAGACAGAGAGAGAGACAGAGAGAGAGAGAGCAGCTGGAAAAACTTGTGATCCACGGCATGGCAGCAAGGTCTTTTAGCAGAGAGATTACTCTCCCTCTGCTTTATGGAGTGAGTTCATTTACAGGCAGATTTACAGAGACACACAGAGACACACCCCCACACACACTTATTCAAGTCTGAACTTCAAAGCGACATAATTAGAAAAAAAACCTGACTGGCACAGCTGCGGAAAATAATTAAACCGCAAGTTGCCGCAATAAATCTGCTGTGTAAACCGGCCCTCAGTGTCCATTTGCCAGGAAGCAGCTGCTGTAATTGATGCAGGTCTGTCCCCATTGCCAGGAAGCACCTAACTGATGTTCCCACCCAGCCCCTTTGTGTAAGTAATCTCTGGTGTCAGGGGGAATTGCAACCAGGACCTTTCTTCTGCCTGATGCAAGGGAGATGGCTCACAAGAGGGGAGGGGGAAACAATCTGGAATGGGGAGCTATGGGAACGGACCCTCCTCAATCACAGCAGCAGCTGCCTGATAATTGGGGATTGTGGCAGTCAGGCCTGGAATCATTGCCTAGCCACGTAACTACGGTAGTTATGCATTTGCAGCTCAACAGTATGATGTTGATCTGTGTATTATAATGCTAATATTCCTGAAGGTTTAATTTCAGTACCTACTATTAACACATTCCTGGAATGTAGAGAAGTTACATTTTGGACTACAATTTCCTGAGGCCCCCAGTCACCAGTTAGACCTTCAATCTAAAAAAGTAACTTTTTCAAACTCTGATATATCCATTGCATTCCCACTTTTTCTTTCCACCTCTCACCCATTAAAAGCATATAGTATGGAATATTACAATATGGTTGTTATTTTTAAAGTACCTTGGAGAATTTTTTTTTTAATTGTTCACAAATAAATGGGTTGTTTTCTTCCTTCCATAAAGATGGGGGGATTGCTTTCAGGATCTCTCTCTCTCTCTCTGGCTTTTCTTCGCAAACGAAGATTCAGGAAGGACTCATCCCACACTTTCTGCAAGCGCGCTGATGACTAAAAAGGCCAATCCGAGATAAACAGGTCCGGTTGCAAAAAGCACAGCAGAAGGTCTCCTTGGGTGATGTTTTTGGGTTGTGATTCTTTCTGCGTTGTCGTTTCTCTTCAAGACTTGTTCGTTGTGAGTTCTCAAATAAGGCTGCAGCATTGTGGATAGTGCGTCTCCATGCCTCCCGATGTGAGGCCAGGGCGGACCACTGTTGGTGATCAATTTGGCCAAGCCTGAGATGTTGTTTCAGGGAGTCTTTGTATCGCTTTTTTGGAGCGCCCCTCTTACGCTGACCCGTGGCGAGTTCACCGTAGAGTAGTATTTTTGGGAGGCGATGGTCCTCCATCCTAGAAACGTGCCCTGCCCAGCGCAGCTGTGTTCTCAATATCATGGCCTCAATGCTGGTGATCCCTGCTTGCTCAAGGACAGCAACATTCGTCACATAGTCAGTCCAGTGTATATTTAGGATTGTGCGTAGACAGCGCTGATGAAAGCGCTCGAGGAGTCGTAGGTGGTGGCGATAGGTGACCCATGTTTCAGATCCATAAAGGAGGTACGCATTAGGGTACACAAGCCTCTCTCCCACGACAAGGGGGCGTCAATGGAGAGGGCTTTCAGGATATATAGAATAGAATCATAGAGTTGGACCACAAGGGCCATCTAGTCCAACCCCCTGCCCTGAAGGAATAAACAAAGCATTCCCGACAGATGTAGGTTGATACAATGTATTACTGTGTTAAGAAAAGTTCTCCCAGGAAACAAGTGTAAACCCAGTTCCTTTAGGTACTCCGATGTAGTGGTTTTCAATCTTTGGTCCTCCAGTTGTTTTGCGCTTCAGCTATCAAAGTGCCTGACTGTTGGCAAAGGTGAGTGGGGCTTCTAGAAGCTGAAAGCTCTATGATATATCATGTGACCTCTCAGTGGATGTTGCATACTCACGTGAGCAAAAACTTCTCTGTCAACACTTTTCACCCCACTTGTTCTCAACTCAGCCATGACAGCAAGGACTAAATCACAGGACACACTGAATCAGCTGTTGAATCAGTCAACAGTAAATGCCTGCCATTTAATAATAATAATAATAATACAGTTGCCCCTCCACATTCGCAAACTTGACATTCGCGGTTTTGGTTATTCGCGGTTTTGGGAGGGGCGCCCCCCCAAAACCGCGACACGGGGCCTCCAGAGGCCCCGTGAAAGACCTGGAGGGAGCGGGGAGGCCTGGGGAGGCCTCCACGGGGCCCCCGGAGGCGCTCCGGAGGCCCCATGAAGGCCTGGGGAGGGGGTGGCGAGGCCTTCGCGGGACCCCCGGAGGCCCTCCGGAGGCGCCGCGAAGGCCTGGGGAGGGGTTGGGAGGCCTTCGCGGGACCCCCGGAGGACCTCCGGAGGCCCCGCGAAGGCCTTGGGAGGGGTGGCGAGGCCTTCGCGGGACCCCCGGAGGCCCTCCAGAGGCCCCGCGAAGGCCTGTAGAGCGGTGGCGAGGCCTTCGCGGGACCCCGTCTTGACAGCTTTTTTAAAGCTGTCTAAGGTGGTAATAAGACGGATCTCGTCCGGCAGGCCATTCCATAATCTGGGAGCGGCAGCAGAGAAGGCCCTGTGGGAGGCCTTGTTTTCATAGGCTGTAACAGCCTTGTTTTCATAGGCTGTAACAGATTCCTCCCAGAGGACCGAAGTGTGCGGGGAGGGTTGTACAGAAGGAGGCGGTCCCGGAGATAAGTTGGACCCAAGCCATGTAGGGCTTTAAAGGTTATAACCAACACCTTGTACTATGCCCAAAGTTGATAACAGGCACTCCTGACCGTTGCATTTACCTGATTAGACATCTGGAGCATTGGGTCCAGGAGCATAAACTCATAAATGGGTTTATTCTACCAATAGGATTCAGGTATATCTCTGCTTAAAATGGATGAGGGATCCCTGGTCCTCCAGATGTTCTTGAATTTTATGGTTCCCATCAGATTTACCCAGTATGGCTGGTGGTCAAGGGTGATGGGAACTGTAGTCTAACAGAATATAAAGAATTACAGGGTGTGTGCATATGAGGGAGAAAAACTTGGATCAAGTGCACACTCCCCAAAGCTGCTGTTAACCATGATGTATGTGTCTCTTCTCTGGATACATACAACTAATATCTGATAGAGGGCATTACAGGGCAGGAATGGGAAACCTATGACACTCTAGACCCCTAACTCTAAATCCCTTGCTGAACGGCACTTGAAGGGAATTGTGAATTCAACAGGTTTCTCACCTCCACTATAGGGGATAGATTACGACGATGTACTGTATTTGTTAATGTACTTGGAGGATAATGTACTTGACTGCCATGAATCCTCCAGTTCACTCAGGTGGTGTGTCCACTAGGGATGTAAATCTCCACTTCATTCTTGCATGCAAAAAGGAATTATTTCAACAGTTTCCTCCCCTCAAGGGCTTCTTTGCATCCTGAAACTGTTTCCACCAAAAAAAAAAAAAAAATCATGAAAAAATGTGCCTTTCTGCTTAGCAAATTGTTCTTTGAACAGAAAACTTTGCGTGTGTGTGTGCGTGCGTGCGTGCACAAAAAAGCAATTTTCACAGTATGCGTGTCAAATACACTGTCCCCTGTGCCAAAAATGTTGCATTTTGTGTTCGAGAGAGAGGACTTTTTCAGACAAGTCTTACTGCACAACAAGCTTGCGGGAGAGGTACGGCACTGATGCGCGGCAGGGGGGTCCATTTCGGATGATGCCGTCCCTCTCGGAATTGTCCGTGTCACTTCCGTGTACGATTGAAGGCAGCCGAGCCATATTTTGTCCATGAGTAAAATATGGCACGGCTGCCTTCAATCGTACACGGAAGTGACACGGACGATTCCGAGAGAGAGACGGTGTTGTCTGAAACGGACCCCCTGCCGCGCAACAGCACCATACCTCTCCTGCAAACTTGTTGCATGGTAAGCCTTGTCGGAAAAGTCCAAAGAGAGAAAGTTTGCTGTGTAAAAAAATACTTCACACATTTGTTCAAAAAAGGACATTTTAGGATAAAAGCAATAGCATTAGCAATAGCATTGATATTTATATACCGCTTATCAGTGCCAAAGCACTCCCTAAGTGGTTTAGAATGTTTTTTAGCTAATTGCCCCCAACAAGCTGGGTACTCATTTTACCAACCTACGGAAGGATGGAAGGCTGAATCAACCTTGGAGCCCTCTGGGATCAAACTCATAACCTTGTGGCTTACAGTACAGTCATCCCTTCACATTCGTGGGGGAAAGGTTCCCCAGACCCCCGCGAATGTGAAAATTCCACGAATAATGACTGCCCTCCCCCACCAAAGCGACCATGGGGCCTCCGGAGGCCCCATAGTCGCTTTTCCCCACCTCCCACCTCCCTTCCAAGGCCTTCACGGTGCCTCCGGAGACCCTCCCAAGGCCCGGTGGATGCCTCCCCGGCCCTCCCCCCTCCCTCCCAGGGCCTTCATGGGGCTTTTGAAGGCTCCGTGGAGGCCTCCCCGGCCCTCCCCACTCCCTCCCAGGCCCTCCCCCCTCCCACCCAGGGCCTTCACAGGGCCGTTGAAGGCTCCGTGGAGGCCTCCCTGGGCCCCCCTCCATCCCAGGGCCTTCACGGGGCCTTCGAAGGCTCCGTGGAGGCCTCCCTCCCAGGGCCTTCACAGAGCTCCCCTCCCTCCCAAGGTCTTCACAGGGCCTTTGAAGGCTCCCTGGAGGCCTCCCCCCTCACACCCAGGGCCTTCACGGGGCTTTTGAAGGCTCTGTGGAAGCCTCCCCCCTCCCACCCAGGCCTTCACAGGGCTTTTGAAGGCTCCGTGGAGGCCTCCCCCCTCCCTCCCCAGGCCTTCACGGGGCCTTCGAAGGCTCCGTGGAGGCCTCCCTCCCAGGGCTTTCACGGAGCTCCCCCTCCCTCCCAAGGCCTTCACGGGGCCTTCGAAGGCTCCGTGGAGGCCTCCCTCCCAGGGCCTTCATGGAGCTCCCCTCCCTCCCAAGGTCTTCACAGGGCCTTTGAAGGCTCCCTGGAGGCCTCCCCCCTCACACCCAGGGCCTTCACGGGGCTTTTGAAGGCTCCGTGGAAGCCTCCCCCCTCCCTCCCCAGGCCTTCACGGGGCCTTCGAAGGCTCCGTGGAGGCCTCCCTCCCAGGGCTTTCACGGAGCTCCCCCTCCCTCCCAAGGCCTTCACGGGGCCTTTGAAGGCTCCCTGAAGGCCTCCCCCCTCCCTCCCCAGGCAATCACGGAGCCTTTGAAGGCTCCATGGAGGCCTCCCCACACCCTCCCAGGGCCTTCACGGGGCCTCTGGAGGCCCCTTGTTGCGGTTTTGGGAGGGGGGCCCTCCCAAAACCGCGAATATGCAAAACCGCGAATGCTAAGTTTGCGAATGTGGAGGGGCAACTGTACTGGCATTTAACCACTGTGCAACCAGGGCTCCCTAGAAGAAGAATTTTAGGACAGAAGAATTTTCCAGAAAAAAGTCCCAAAGTGCAAAGAATTCCATGGTCATTTCCAGTTTTCATGAAGCCTGGAAAAGTACTTTCTACAACTCCCAGAATCCTGTAGCCAGAAGCCATGTTGGCTGAAGGATTCTGGGAGTTGTAACACCCACCCACCCCGACACACACAACTGTTCCTAGCTCTGCTCCCACACTATATGCAATTACACTAACGCACAAACTTGTTTTACTGCATGTAATGTAGGCAACAAGTATCTGTTAAGATTTAATGACTCCATTTCATTATATTAAACTATAGCAAAATTGCTGCAGCAGCATGTAGGGAGGGAGGTTAAGGGCCTCAGGAGTGCATTCCCTTGACTATCACCCTGAAATGGTGTTGTCTGTCTTACCACTGTATAGTCTACAGAGGAAATTTCCTGCAGTAACATCTTGGGTACACGTGGTCACAAACCTTGGCTGAGTCAGTCCCTTGCTCACCAATATTGGAAAGAGCAAGGGAGAAGGTTTTATTATTTTTAACACAGGACACTACTGCACAACAAAATGTTGCAGTATTATGAAGTGTTCCAGCTCAAGAACCAGCCAGCCATGCCTCATACCCTCCAACTATCCCAGTTGGGCAGAGACAGGCCTGATTAATTCTCTATCATCCCACTTTTTCAGCTGCTTTTAAAAGGTCCCAGTTTCTGTCTCTTCCTCTCACTTCCCCCTTTGTCCTCAGCTTACTCCAGCTGCTGCAAACTGAGTTTGCACTCAGTTAACTAAGCAGAGGGGAGAGGAGAGTAAGGAACAGAATCTTATCCTTCCCAATAGGTTCACAGCAAAAGTAAAGTCCTGTAACCTCTCCTGGCTTGCACATTCTTCCTCATTTATGTCTTTTGCCACCTTGACCACACTCTGATGTTGCTTGGCCACATATGTGCTGGTTTTCATCTGTGAAATGTTGGCAAGTATGATGCCTTCTTCCGGGATACTTCAATCAATTCCCCCTCCCTCTTCATTAATAGCTTTTGCCATTTCCCCATGTTTCTCATTCTTTTTACCTTCTATAGTCAACTGAAATTCTCTTGGCTGCTGAGCATGCTCTCGTCCTTGTTAGGATCTTTGAGGATTCTGCGCCACCAAGACTTTCAAAGTTTGCAAATCCTGGGATTTCCCCAAGCTTGTTGATTTCTCACTATTGTTTATTGGCAATGCTGTTTATCCACATAAGGAACATTAATGTGTTACTAGCAGACAAGAGATTAAGGGCCAAACGAGATGTATGTCAAGATCAAACCACTGCCAAATCTAATGAACAAGCCAAGTAAGCGACAGTTTAGGGTGTCAGATTATGAGGAACCTCTAATATCCCCCAATACAAAAATTATAAAATTGTTAGAATTTTTGGTAATGTCCTAGAGCAGGGGTAGGAATCATGTCTAGCTGGACATCCCAGCAATCCTAGCCAACACAGATAGTGGTGAGGAACTCTAGCAGCTGGAATCCAACATCTGGAGGGTTCAGAATTCCTGTCCCTGCTATATAGGCTCTTAGACTTGACACAGTTTAAGGCAGGGGTAACAGTCATGTGGCCCTCCAAATGTGTACAGCAATTCCCATATGTCTTAGCTAGCACAGCAAATGGGGAGGGCTGCTGGGAGTGTCAGTCCAACAACATCTGGAGGGCTGCCTAATTCCTCTCCCTCCTTTACAGCCTTTGCATATCTTAATCCCATCCTGGTCAAATCCCTATCAAGAGAAAGATAAACCTGAAATTTAAAGCACCATGGACATGTGGGAAGAAGATGAGGAAGCCAGGCCCTTCCCTTGCTAAATATTCCCCCATTCCCACACCCAACCATGTCATTAAGTATTTATTTATTTGTTTGTTTATTTATTTATATTTAGGTATTTATACCGCACTCTTCAGCTACAAAAGCTCTCAGAGTGGCTTACAAGTTGTTAAGCAATAGTACTTCACACATCTAGACTGCTTTATAGCACACTATGCACTAAGCGGTTTCCAATGTGTGTTAGCTAATTGCCCCCACAAGCTGGGTACTCATTTTACCCACCTATGAAAGGATGGAAGGCTGAGTGAACCTTGGAGCCCTTGGGATTGAACTTGCAACGTTGTGGCTGCAGTACTGGCATTTAACCACTGCACCACCAGGTTTCCCAAGGATGAAAAGAATATTGCCAATTATTCATTTCCAGGTTAAATAAATGGGTTTCTTGATAGCAAGAAAACCCTGTGGAGAAGAAGAATAGAGCAACAAGAATTTTGTACAGTTTTCTTCTGATATTGAAATATCTCAGTATTCCAGAGGAATTACGGTAATATGTGGTGAAAGATGTGTGGTCATTTCATGCAAACAATGTGTTTAGACCCTCTTAACATTTCATAGATGAAAATAGGGGCCCAGGTGGTCAAGCAACATCAGAGTGTGGTTAAAATTGAAAAAGCTATTAATGAGGAAGAACAGATAAACTAGAAGAGGCTGTAGTAGTTTGCTTTTGAAACCTAAGACAAATGGTTTCCCCCACATCTGAGCCATACGTAAATGTTGTTACTTTGCTCCAGTCCTTCTTAAAACTTGACACAGGAGATTATCACACAGGCCCTCTGATAGCATCCCTGTCCCGCTGTCGCAAAGCTGTATTCATGACCCATAAAGCAAATCCCACCCATTCTCGCAAGATAACAATCGCACAGGAAATTTAAAAATAAAAATCTAACAAAACGTCAAAAAAGAAAACACAACCAAGTCCCAAAACACACTTTTAAGGTAACAAGTAACCCAGGGAGGGGGGGGGGGAAGGGTGTCACTTACCTGGATGTCCCGATTAAACCCGGAAGTGTTCGGCACGGACCTCCCAGTGACCTCCCAGTAATGCTGACATCACGCCAGCAGAATGGGGCTCCTGTTCAGACACCCATGATTCCATTTCTATAATGGAACAGGTTTCTTATCAACAACTTTTCCCGTCAATAAGAGGAAGCGGGGGGGGGGGTGACAGGAGCAGAATGTGGCATACCAGGACAGGGACATCGTTGTCTGAAAGGTAAGCCTTTTCACGATCTCTGGTCATCCCTGTCCTGGGATATTTGACCCGTTTGATCATCTCCACAGATCCATCTTTAATCAATATCATCAATTTTTCTATTTCAGCAAGAACATACAAATTGTTAAGCAATTGCACTTCTTACAGTCTTCTTGTGTTGATGTCATAGTTCCATTTCTGTGCATATAGAAGGCTGGCTGCTGTTAACATATATTGTATGTATATTTCTTTTCCAAATATTTTCCCAACATTCCCAACAAGAAAAGCTCAGGTTTCAATTTTATGTTAACTTTCAAAATGTCTTCCATCATCTTATGTATTTGAACCTGGTAATTTTTAGCCTTTTCACATGACCAGTACATATGATAAAAAGTTCCAATCTTGTCTATGCATTTCCAACACTTATTTGAAGACATATACATTTCTTACAATCTCCTAGGTATCAAATACCATCTATACATCATCTTGTAGAAATATCTTTAAGATCATAACTCAGCGTAATTTCAATCCTTTGTTCCCCATTCCCCCCCATTGATATAATTGTTAATTCATGACCAACATTTTGTGCCCACTTGACCATACATTCTGTTACTTGCTTTTCTTCCATATCTGTTTTTAGCAACATTTTATACATCTTAGCAATTAAATTATCATCATCTGAGCCCAATTTCACTTCAAAATCAACTTCTGTAATTTTGATTCCTTCTAGTCTGTTTATCCATCTTAAATTCATAGAATCATAGAGTTGGAAGAGACCACAAGAGCCATCCAGTCCAACCCCCTGGAATACACAATTAAAGCATTCCCAACAGATGGGCATCCAGGCTCTGCTTAAAAACCTCCAAAGAAGGAGACTCCACCATACTCCAAGGCAGCACGTTCCACTTCCGAACAGCTCTTACTGTCAGGAAGTTCTTCCTAATGTTTAGGTGGAATCTCTTTTCCTGTAGTTTGAACACATTGCTCTGTGTCCTAGTCTCCAGAGCAGCAGAAAACAAGCTTGCTCCATCCTCAGTATGGCATCCCTTCAAATATTTAAACATGGCTATCATGTCCCCTCTCAACCTTCTCTTCTCCAGACTAAACAGGCCCAACTCCTTAAGCTGCCCCTCATAGGGTGTGACTTCTAGACCTCCCACCATTTTGGTCACCCTCCTTTGGACACGTTCCAGCTTCTCAATATCCTTCCTGAATTGTGGTGCCCAGAACTGGACACAGTATTCCAGGTGAGGTCTGACCAAAGCAGAATAGAGTGGCACTATTATTTCCCTTGATCTGGACACCATACTCCTATTAATGCAGCATAGAATCACATTGGCTTTTTAGCTGTTGCATTACACTGCTGACTCAGGTTCAGCTTGTTGTCCACTAAGACTCCTAGATCCCTTTCATGTGCTCCATAAGTTGTCAATACAAATACCATTTACAACTATATCCTTCAGATTCTAATTCTTCCAACATTTTCATTCTAAACTGATCATTTAGAGACACTAACGAGTCTTTGTAAGTTACCCATCTATCTTCTAGTATTGTCTCTTTCTTAAGAAAGGCCTCATGGTGCAAAGTCCACAAGGGTATTCTTGAGTAAAATCTAGATTTATATTTTGTTCAAATTCTCAGCAAATGTCTCTTCACATAGTGATAATTAAAATCCTTATTTACTTTAAAATTATTGTAACAAAGAAAGCCATGCCGGCCAAATCTTAAACCAAAACCCTCTAATTCTAGTAATTTTTGTTTTCCAATATTATCCATTCTTTCATGCAACAAGCATGAAAGTATACCTTCAAGACTGGCAAGCCTAAACCCCCACTTTCCAAGGCTGCTATGATTCTAAGTTGTTGCAATTATTGCTTTGGGGCACCCCACACTGGTGGGTTGTTTACAGGACACTGATGGGAGATCCTTAACAGTTTATTTCCTTGGTCACTGATAAGTACTATGTGGAATGAATGCCCTGTGGGCCAGGAGTGTGTCTGTTCGGGAGTCTAGGGAGCTACACTGTTTGATTTTTGTCTCCACCAAAGGGCCGTAACCACATGACTACCAACATTTCACAAATGAAAACTGGGATACGTGTGGCCAAGCAACACCAGAGTGTGGTCAAGGTGGCAAAACTTATTAATGTGGAAGCACACAGAAGCAAGGATTGGCTGCAGCAGTTTGCTTTTGCCTGAGTCTACAGGGAAGAGGGAAAGTCCACTCCTATCTCTCCCCCCCCAACCCCAACCCCAACCCCAACCCCAACCCCGCTGAGTTAACTGAATGTCAAATCTGGACAGTTTGAGAGTATTCAACTTCACTTACCATTTTTTGCAACTAGAAACTGTCTGTGTCAGTTCTGGTCAACTCTTGGGGTTTTTTTCTTGGTGGGATATGGATGTTTTAGGATGGGAAGCCCCTGCAAAGCCCCCAAAATAGACCCCACAAAAAGCTCCACAAAGGATTTTCCTCACTTTGCATGTGTGTGGGGGGATTGTAGTAGTAGTAGTAGTAGTTGTTGTTGTTGTTTTACTAAAACCAACTTTTTTCTGGCTGAAAAACATTTTGGACAGGCCTTGTGGGGAGGTCAAGGGCTCCATTGTCCCAAAGGTCCACATGCAGGCTTCCCCCCCACCCCCACTGTAGACACTGGAATATTCACATATGGAATATTCACAAAGAAGCCCCAAATGAGAAATGCAGTTGTGGTTGTCCAAAGCTACTAAATATATGAATGGAGGCACCAAAACTGGGGTTCAGTGCTCGCCAAGTGTCATTGTACAAGTCATTACTTCACAGCCTGATCTACCCTGCAAGGTTGTTGTTGTGAGAATAAAATATCATGGTAGCGCACTGGTACCTCTGAGCATATCAAGACGACTGGGCAGTAAAAGTTGTTGTAGCAGAGTTGCAATCATCAGGCTGAAGAAATGAGCACACAGACAGAGATGTGTGTCTAAGCTATTCCTCTTTACTAAAGCATGTTGGAGCAATATTTACAATGAGTCTGTAACTCATTGTTACAGACTCCTAGTATACAGACTACATAACACAGCACAATATACAGCGTGCTCCAGTCACTGTACAGTCCAGACTGAATGCACACAGTCTGAGATCTAAATCCAAGTCAAGTGCAGAAACAGGTGACGTGGGTGATGTAGTTATACAGTACAGATACAGTACAGTTATACAGTTAGTGGTTCTCACACACATTTTCCCATATAGATAAGGCTTTAGCCTTCATTTCCTTGCCACGGCTGTCTCCCAGACATAGGACTTTTTTGGACACTGAAAAATAACGCAAGCAGCCTCGTCAGCTTGCGAGGCTGCTGCGCTGCAAAGCGTCCGTTTAGTATGACGCTCGCCCCTGCCGGTACTGTTGCGGTACTGCGGGGAGAGTTGAGCATCATATTTCCTTGATTTTTACTCACGAAAGTTGATTGTGAGTAAAAATCAAGGAAATATGACGCTCAACTCTCCCCGCGGTACCACAACAGTACCGGCAGGGGCAAGCGTCATACGAAACGGATGCTTTGCAGCGCAGCAGCCTCACAAGCTGACGAGGCTGCTTGCATTACTTTTTAAACGTCTGAAAAAGTCCATAACCTAGATATGCCTTCCAGCTGTATTTAGCCTGCTCACTGCTGGCCCCTGGAGGCTGTAGCATATTATACCATATCAGCTCTTTACAGTATAAATTTCCAGTGGTTGTATATCCCATCACCTTGACATAAAATAGGTTAACTTTGTGGATGCCAGTCTGAACTGCTCAGAAAAAAAGCCAAGATAGTCAAATGCAAGTAAAGATCCTATTGGATTTTTTTAAAAAAAACCAAAACATCTTCCAAACAAAATTTGTTTCAGATTGATAGACAAACATTTGTATGTCTAACAACAATGTTTAACTGTCTGAAGGTGTGCATTGCCTACCTGTCTGGTTTGGAGTTTTAGATCATACTGAGTAAAGCTCTTTTCATATTACGAAGGCTTTCATAATTACACATCTTCTGATGATGGTAAATGTAATTCTGATCATGCCCTTCTAAAAATGCCTCAGATTAAAAGCTTTTACGGACTCTTTAGGCCATGGGCCTGAAATTACAGAAAATGAACTGCATCTTAGCTTTCCATTGAAATTAATAACAGCACTTCTCCAATTGACTCAGTCAGTAGTTAATGGAATAAACTGCATATTTCACTACAATATGGTTTTAAAGCCATTTGAGGAAGAATCTGTGTTTCAAATGGGATAATAATTCATACAGTACAAACTCATCTTGGGGCAGGTTTTGTAGAATCCCAAATATGTCCTGATTTTTAAGATGTAATGGGTTGATAATTACTAACTGTTTAAATCTGATCTTCTTTGCTCTGTGTAGATTGAAATAGTGCCTTTTATATCAGCAGAAGTGCAAAAGGAAAGGTAACCCACACAAAAGGGAAGATAAACCAAAGGGTGGATGATGGGGTAGAACAACCTTCCATATGTGTTGGACTACAGCACCCATCTTTCCCAACTGATATGGCCACTGTCCAGCATATCTGGAAGGTGTCAAGTTAGAGAAGACTGAGTAATCTACAAGCTAGCGAACCCATGGGCAGCCTCAGTTTAAAAACTTGTGGTACCTCAAAGATGAATACATTAATTTTAAGATGAACCTCTGTGATTTAGCTTGTGTTATAATAAATTTCTTAGCCTCTAAGATGATGCAGGACTCTTTGCTGCTTTTGCTACAATAGAGTAGCACATCTAACCTTTTGCCCTGGAAGTAGAGCTGCTTATGAGTAAATGTCTAAATTACCAGTTTTAAACAGCAGCAGACTTGCAGCAACTACTAAAGCAAGTCAGAGAGGAAAGTGCAAAAGCAGGCTTAACACTGAACTTTACAAAAACTAAAATAATGACCATGGAGGATTTATATACCATATATTCTGGCGTATAAGACGACTGGGCGTATAAGACCCCCCCCCAATTACCAGCCAAAAATCTAGGCTTAGACATATATTCGCAAGATAAGACCACCACCACCACCACCCAATTTGGCTGGCTGGCTGACTGGCTGGGGGAGCCTTGCCATCCCAACTCATGAGGATCTCCTCATGAGTTGGGAAAGCGAACAGGATCAGCTGGCAGGGCAACATTCGCCCCTCTCTTCAACCTTCCAGTCAAACTGGACTCGAAGGTGGAGGAAAGGGGCAAAAATGCCCAGCTTGCCTTAGCAGCCCCCTTCCCTCCGTCTTGGCTCTTCCAAAGGGGACCAAGGCGGACGAAGCGGGGGTGGCTGCAGCAAATCCCTAGATTCTCCCCCTCTCCCCACCTTCAAGTAAGGTGGGGAGAAGGGGTGAACATGCCCCGTTTGGCTCCACAGCCCTGATCCCTCTTTCTGGGCTCCCTTCCGAAGGGAGCCCAGAAGGAGGACATGGGGCCGTGGAGCCAACCCCGGGACTCGCCCCCTCCCCCCACCGTCAAGGAAGAGGGAATCTATGGGTTTAACTCCGCAGCCCCGATACCTCCTTCCGGGCTCCCTCCTCCCGCGATTCCCCAACCCACTGGAGTCTGCCCAGCCTCCTCATGGGTTAGGAATGTGGGATGGCCAGCTGACTGGGGGGGTTCTCCCTCCTCCCTCTATTCCCCAACCCACGAGGAGGCTGTCCAGCCTCCACGTTGGTTGGGGAATGAGGAATGGCCAGCTGGCTGGGGTGGGTTTCTCCCTCCTCCCTCAATTCCCCAACCCACGAGGAGGCTGCCCAGCCTCCTCGTGGGTTGGGGAATGCAGGATGGCCAGCTGGCAGTGGGGGGGGGCTGGAGGGAGGGGGCTTTGGGGAGGGTGGAAGGGGGGCTGGAAGGGGGGCTTCCCAGCCACCCACCCCCTCCCCGAAGCTGCGATCTCGAGTGGGATTGCGGCTTTGGGGAGGAGGGGTGGCTGGAGGGAGGACGCTGGAGGGAGGGGGCTTCGGGGAGGGTGGAAGGGTGGCTGGAGGGAGGGGGCTTTGCAGCCACCCACCCCCTCCCTGAAGCCGTGATCTCGAGTGGGATCACAGCTTTGGGGAGGGGAGTGGCTGGAAGGAGGACGCTGGAGGGAGGGGGCTTCAGAGAGGGTGGAAGGGTGGCTGGAGGGAGGGGGCTTCGCAGCCACCCACCCCCTCCCTGAAGCCGTGATCTCCAGCCAGATTACGGCTTTGAGGGGGGTGGCTGGAGGGAGGATGCTGGAGGGAGGGGGCTTTGGGGAGAGTGGAAGGGTGGCTGGAGGGAGGGGGCTTCTCAGCCACCCACCCCCTCCCTGAAGCCACGGTTGGGAGCCGGATTGTGGCTTCGGGGAGGGGGGAGGGGGGCTGGAGGGGGGCTTTCCAGCAACATTCGCCCCCCTCCTCTGTCCTCAGTTGCTCCCCAAAGGGGGAGAAGGCAGTGGGGGGGGCGAATGAACCATAAGCACTTTGCCTCACCCCCCTGCCTGATCTCCTGCCTCTTTGCTCCATTTGCGAAGGGAGCAAAGAGGCAGGAGTTCAGATGGCAGGGTGAAGCAAAGTGTATCTGGCATATAAGACGACCCCTGATTTTGGAGCCTATTTTTCAGGGCTCAAACCTCGTCATATACACCGGGATATATGGTAAATTCAAAATAGACTAATGATGAAATTGAAATAGTGAAAGACTACCCATTTCTTGGACCAAGCATAGATCAATCAGAGGATTACAGCCATGATTTTTTTTTTAATGAGTCTGACTGGGTAGGGCAGCTATGAAAGAACTAGACAAGATCATTGAGGCTGTCATATTTCAGTCACATCATGAGAAGTCATGGCTCACTGGGAAAGTCAATAATGCTAGGAAAGGTGGAGGGGAAAAGAAAGGAAAGAAGGCTGTACACCAGATAGATAGATTCAACCAGAGAGGCCATGTGCCTAAACTGCAAGACCTGAGCAGGGCGGCAGAAGACAGGGGGTCTTGGAGATCTCTCATTCATGGGTCACCATGAGTCAGGCTTGACTCAAGGGCAATTAACAACAACAAGAAGAAAGAGGGAGACTTTTCATGAAGAGGTCCTGCAATTAAGAATATCTAAATTCCAGTGTAATGCTTGAAAAGAGGACTAAGTACTCCCTTTATAGATAGTAGATATATTACAGATTTTCCAAGAGCAATTCGATTAAAGTTCCAGAATGGTAGCCACCACAGTGTTAACAGCAAAAACAACCCTAAAGACTTCAGAACCTGCTACTGTAAAAAGCAAAGGATGGCTCATCTTATGTAGTCAACATGAAGACAGTGTCTACAAAAAAATATAGGATCAATCCTATCTTGCCTAGAAATAATTCCTGTTGAACTCAGTGGTGCATACCACTGCATACCCATATATGGCTATGTACTAGGACAGTGGTTCTTAACCTGTGGTCTGCTGTGCTGACCCCCAGGGGCTGTTATCTCCTCATAGGGGGTCTACGAAGGCTTGAAGGCTGCTCAGCCAACATGACAGAAGCCAAGGCAAGGGCTGGATGGCTTGGCATTGCTGTTCAATCTGCTCCCATACAATCCTCCCCACGCACTCCGGTCCTCTGGGAGGAATTTGCTTCAGCCACAAAAATCTAGGCTGTCTGCAACCTCCCAGAGGGCCTTTTCGGTAATCGCCCCCAAATTGTGGAATGACCTGCCGAATGAGATCCGTCAGATAACAAGCCTGAATAGCTTTTAAAAAGCACTAAAGACGGATCTCTTTCAGCAGGCCTTTCCTAATTAGATCCTGGCCTCAGGGGATCCTGGCCTCTTTTAGTCCGCTGGCCATTTATTGTATTTTATTGTATTTATTGTTTTTAAATGTGATTTTAGATCAGTTGGTTTTAATTTATAATTGTTTAATATTTTTTATGGGGGAGGGTGGGGGTGGAGGATGTTTGGGGATTTTATCTGTATTGTATTTTAATTATTGTAAGCTGCCCCAATTGTTTTGATAGAGGGGTGGGGTATAAATAAATATTATTATTATTATTATTATTATTAACTTGCAGGAAGAAGCAGGACAAAAGTCTTCCCTCCTCTCCAGTGCCTCTGAGGGAAGGGTTAATGGATGGTGTAATTGTATTATTATTATTATTATTATTATTATGTTCAATTATTATTATTGTTATGGTTTTAAAAACTGAATTAACTCTCAGGGGTTCACAGCAACAAAAGATATTTAAAGGGGATCCTTGGTAAAGAAAAGGTTAAGAGCCACTGTACTAGGATATAGGTGATGCTGTTAGGCTTATTTATTAATTTAATTTATATCCCATCTTTCTCCCAGGCAGCTAACAGCATACATCTTAAAACCAATTTATAATCCAAGCAAAAGTTATGCTGTCATCATCATCTTTATTTATATCCCATCTTTCCATCCAAACCACAGGACTCCAGGCAGTTATTAAAAACAGTCATTTAAAATAGTTTAAAACATTTGAAAGATAGTGATGAGAATAAAAGTGCACTAAAAGACCCTTCTGCAACACTCCACTAAAAGGCCCTTCTGCAACAACCTGTTAACCACCAAAAGCATGTCTAAATAAAAAGCTCATTGCCTGCCAGCAGAAATAGAGCCATCCACAGGAGGAATTCCACAGCCTGGGAACAGCCACCAGGGAGGCCTTCTTACATGTCCTCACCAAATGTGACAGCGATGGGAGAGAATTGCCTCCTCCAAAGATTTTAAATCTTGGCCGGGCTTCTGTAGGGAGATACAGACTTTCAGATATTCTGGCCATAAAGTTGCTCTTGTATACACACTTACTTGGGAGCAATTCCCACTAAACTCAGTGGCACTTACTTCTGAGTAAACATGCCAAGGATCATTCTCTTTAAAAAAATCAGTATTTATTTATATATTGGTTAGTTACTTAATCAGCTACTTTTATACCCCACATTTCCTCCAATATGCTCAGGGTTCTGTACCCTGTGAGGCAGGTCAGTCTGAGAAAGAATGATTGGCCAAAGCCAGTTTAATGGAAGAGCAGCTCTATTGGGAGGGCTAGGGATGTCTGCTGTTAAAATGCTATAAAAGATAAATATTTTGGGTGTAAATAAGTCCTTAGTCCATATTGGTCTTAAGGGAGGTCAAGGCTCTAGTGTATGACTAGTTCATCACTTAAGTCAGATGCCAGTGCCACTGATTAAATTCCACTGCATAAATATAGTACTGGAAATCTTTGACTTTATGTATTAGCAAGAGAACAACTATATTAAATGAAGCACAATCTGTATTCGGAGTGCTTGCTATGTAAATAAGGCTTTGCTTGTGTACTTAACTGGGCTTTACTTTTACATAAGCCCCTCTGAGTGTCTCTAATAAGTCCATATTGCTGCATACCCTTCAATATTTCACAAACAAAAACTGGGACTGGCATGACCAAGCAACATCAGGGTGTGGTCAAGAGGGCAAAAGTTATTAATGGGGAAGAACATACAAGCTAGGAGAGGCTGTAGCAGTTTGCTTTGTCTCAGACTACTGAGAAATGCACGATCCTGTCCCCTACTCCCCTTTCTGGCCTGCTGAATTAATTGAGTGTAAACTACTTTTGCACTTTGAACTCATTTTGCAGTAGATGAAATAAGCTGAAGACAAAAGGGGAAAGTGGAAGCAGGCAAGAGAAACTGGGACATTTTAAAAGCAGCTGAAAAGATGTGACAGCAGAGAAATAATCAGGACTGTCCTTGCCAAAGTTGTGGGGCATGTTGCAGTACAGAATTCATTCATTCATTCCGTTTACATACCACCTTTCTCCTGCCAAAGGACCCAAGGCAGCTTACAAAATTTAAAATAAAAAGCCTTGAAAGTTTATCTCTGCATACTCAGAAGTAAATCTCACTGTGTTCAGGGGAAAATACTGCCAAGCAAGTGTGGACGGCAGTTCAGATTTAATGATGCAATTGCTGGCATATACATTTACACCACTCTCTTCATTACAATGTGAACATAAGAAGAACTATGTTGGATTAAGCCACAACCTTCTTTAGGCCAGCATTCTATTCCCACAGTGGGCAACGAGATGCTCCAGTGAGAAGCCCACAAGAACGAAGGGTGCATGAGAAAGGAAGTGTTTACATACAAACATGCTACATGTGTGCATGGGTGTATCACCAAGTTTTGAAGGAAAAGTAGAATAACAGTTCTTCCAGGATAAATTCCTGTTTGCTGAACTCCTCATCCTCAATCAAACTTTTCATAAATGTATGCTGAAGCCAAGGGGCTGGCTTTCCTAATGGAAATGCTGACAGACCTTTACTTATAGTGCTATAGAGAGTAGCCCTGTAATTATTCAATTGCCTAATTCCATTTATCTTCCATGAACCATTATGGGCTGCTGACATGCTGCAGCTTCCATGGCACAATACCTAACTGAGTCTAATGGACTCTAGGCAAAGTCAGTTAAATGGAATAAGGTTTGTGCCTGAGTCTCAAAAGCTATTATTTTATAAATGAAGGCAGGTGGGTGCATTTACAATATTAGGATAAATATTTATGAACTGTATCTCTGATATGCTGCATTACAAAAGCATTATCTTCCAAAATCCCCCCCCCCCGCTGCAAAAAAACCACACACAGAGATATACAAAGAACAATCCACTCTGGCGTATATTTTGATTACGGTACTGCATTGATTGTGGTGCTCCTTCCACAAAGCTACAAGACAATATGATCTTACAGATGTATAGATACATACATAGCTTTGCTACACTCACAGACCAGCTTTTACAGGCACAAAATAAACAAGCATAAAATAAACAGGTACGAATTACAAATCTAGGAGAATTATAAGGTATGTGCATACAGTAACAGAAACATAACTGTCTTCAGTAAAGAAGCTGTTAGAGCTGACTAGTACTGATAAAATTACTATGGTTTGGTTCTAGTTTGTTGTTGTAGCTGTTGTGTGCCTTAAATCATTTCCAACTTATGGTGACCCTAAAGTGAACCTCATGGGTTTTCATGGCAAAATTTGTTCACAGCGGGTTTGCCCTTGCCTTCCTCTGAGGCTGAGAGAATGCGACTTGCCCAACATTACCCAATGGGTTTCCATGGCTGAGTGAGCATTCAAACCCTTGCCTCCCAGTCCAATGCTCAAACCACGACACCACACTGGCTCTGATGGTTAAAAAAAACAAAATTTTGCCACCTTAAAAGTAATTTCATCTATGGAATCCAAATGAAGAACAATAGAACAAAAATCATCAAATCTGCCTGAAAAAATCTACTAAAATTGGGATAATATATAAAGAGCAGATATTCTTGGAGTATAGTCAGTAAAGAAGCATGTCTTGTTACCTGAATTACTGGGGGTCTGTGGGACCCACTCATGACCTTTGAATTATGATTGGGGAATTTTGATTAGCTCAGAGATCTGTCTGAGAGAGGCTGGGCAACTGGCAGGATCTTTGTACCTGTGTATACCAGGACTAACTGAGGAGACTACAAGCCAAAATGAAATAAAAATGGTTTTTATTTGAAAATAATCACGGAAGCATTCACACATGCACTTGCTCTCACAAGCTATCACACAAGGCTAGTGAAGAATTAGGAGGAAGTATTGGGATAGAGGAATAGATTCTGGGGATGATGGGCTATAATTACCTGTCCAACAAGCAGAGTTTCAAACAGTGAAATATTACTCAGGCTTGCATCTGAGGTCACACAGCAGACTGACCGAGTAACAAGGTGTATGGAGCTGTGCACATTTTGGTTGTGTTTTGGGGTAATATTTATACTCAATATTGTACCCTTGAGGGGTGTTTTGCATGGAAGACAATGTTTGAGTGAGTTTCCCAGAATTTAGACAATGGAAGCTCCGGCTTCGTTAATTGCTATTAATGGTTGGAACATTAAGATTGATGGATTTGACGTGACCTTGTATTGTTGGATAGGTAGATGTGTGAAGGGAGACTTTTGCAGAGTAATGGGTTGTCCAATCACTTGTTTGTTTTTGAGTATGACTCATGGCCAGGTCCGTCCAGGGTGGATCCTCCCTGACAGCTTGTCTAAGGGGGCTTCGCGTAACCAGTACTGGACATGTCTGAGTTTTGGGAATTTTCTGAGACATTAAGTCTCTGGGTGACCTTTACATGAACCTTCCTGCAGAGGCCATGGTCAAATGGGCCCAACCTGAACTGTTGTTTAGTGCCAAATCTATGAATTGATGCAAATTAATGAATTACTGCCAGTTTATGAATTATTGTAAGGACAGAGGTGTAAGGGCAGGTAACAACATTCAACTGTTTCAACCATGGCAGACATATTGGGAATAAGGGATATGTAAGTACAGCTGGCTCTACATATCCATGGATTCTGCATCCATGAATTCAACCATTCATGGCTTGAAAATATTCCAGAAAAAAAAAAACCAACAAGCAAACCTTGATTTTGCCATTTTTGTAAGGGATACTATTTTATTATATCATTGTATATAATGAGACTTGAGCATCCATGGATTTTGGTATCCACGGAGGGTCCTCAAACCAACCCCCAGTGGATACCAAGCTCCCACTGTATTTCCTTCTATGATGATTGGTGGTAAAGTATTCAGATTTTTGCTGTAATTCTCAGCTGCCAGGTACCTTGAAATCCATGCCCTATTTTCCTGAAGAGCTACACTGTATATCCTTTGTTTGATTATCTATTTGTCTCCCAGATATCTCAGGTGTAGTAGTACAGGTGGAGCCAACATGGTGTAGTGGTTTGAGTGTTGGACTACAGAGATTACCAGACGAGTGCCTTAAAAGGTTATCATAGCATTATATTTTACAGCATTCGGGTTCTGGCACAATGACACACATTTTCACATGCTGCTATGATAATGATACAGAATCACCCCAAGAATCCAGCAATACAAGAACTCACTCCGCTTACTTCCTCATTTCTCCATGAACATGATTTTGGCACATCTCGCGAGAAGATGCAAACACACTAAAAAGCTCCAAAACACCAATATTAAAAAAGAAAATGTTCAGAAAAGCACAGATACACATTCAGAAACTTGCAAGTATGACAGAGAGGTTCATAAACAGAGCATACTCTACCTTGTTTTCCCGTTCGCAGCCGGAAGTGTTCTGGCAGGAATGCTCATTGACACTGGAATCATACCAGCTGAATGGGGTACCTTGTCACATACACGGAAATCTGGAACACAAACACTATGGGACATCAATTCTTGACTTCTCCCCGTCAATAAAAAAGAACTCCCGTGGATGCTCAAGTCTCATGATGTACAATGACACAGAGTCCCTTATTTAAAAAAGCAAAATCAAGGTTTGCTTTTTGGGCTGTTTTTTTTTTTTTTTAATCGAACCATGGGTGATTGAATCCTTGGATGCAGAATCTGTGGATATGGAGGGCTGGCTGTATAAGATCTAAGTGGGTTAGGGCTAGAATTTAGTTTGAGCCAATAGCTAATTTTGTACTTGAGGAACCATCCAGGCTTCCATTCTAAGTAGGTCATTGGGAAAACAGTGAATGACCCTGAATCTATTTCTGAAGAATTTATTTTATTTATTGGGTTTATAGATGGTATTGCTTCCAGGGGTTTAAAGTCTTGGTATGTACACAGCTATGAAGCATAAAATATTTGAGCTGCCCCTTTTCTTTGGAAAACTTTTTTCACAGATGTAGATATGAACCTACATCTCTCTCTCTCTCTCTCTCTCTCTGGCTTTTCTTCGCAAACGAAGATTCAGGAAGGACTCATCCCAACAACATTCCCAGTGTGTTTTGCTTGTGTAAAGAGCCAGCGTGATGTAGTGATTTGAGAGTTGGACTATGACACTGGAGACCAGGGTTTGAATCCCTGCATGGCCATGAAAACCCACTGGGTGACCTTGGGCAAGTCACACACTCTCAGCCTCAGAAAGCCATGTGACATGTGTGCCCTAGGGTCGCCATAAGTCAGAAATGACTTGAAGGCACACACCAATGACGAGGCAGAAAATGAAATATTCATCTGTGCTAGGCAATACTAAAGGTCTCTTCCTTGGAGTGCAGACAATGAAAAAAACTGACTGTAAAGGCAAGTGGCCATCTGACAAGAACGCTATCTATCCAGGTGGGACCAGAAAGTTATAAAAAGACAAATGGCTAGACTTCAAAAAGTATTTTCCAATACTTCATATGTAGCCCAGAAAGGTGGAGCTGTATGACAATTATTTGATAGAAAAACAATAAAGGGATACTAAATATTGGGTGGGGGGGATGACCAATGTACTGTCGCTTCTTGAATTGGTTAGTCAACTTTTCAAATAATGCTGAGGACCAAACACTACTGAGCCATCTAAGCACCTCCACTGTTTGGCCATCTCCAGTAGTGCAGTCAGTTTATCATCTTTTTGAAGCAGGTTCTCATTCACTTCTCTGTAAATAGACAGCATAGTGATTGCCCTGGGACAGCTGCTTTCAGGCAACAGCATCCTAGCACAGTTACAGGCTTGTATCTTTTCCAGCCATGTTGTTTGAATCCCCTGCAGTTTTCTATGAAGAGCCTCCAGTAGGATCAGTGCAACCCCACAAGAAAGATTTCCTACCCTAAATAAATCTTTATACCTCCACTATGTATATTGCATGGCCTTGTCTTTGAAATGGAGCAGAAGGAAAGGTTAAATTGAGATGGCACAGGTGAGAAAATTTTTACCCATGAAAGCCAATCTGAATTTTTCAGAAAGTCTTCTTAATTATACCTTTTATTAAGTAGTGTGAATGGGAGTAAACTAGTAACCACCAGTTCACATCTGGATTCCATATGCAAGATAATAAGATTCCCATCCCATATGGATTCTGACATTTGCCTCATCTGGGAAGCAGGGGAATATAATTTCAGATTTGGAATCACCCTCCCCCCGCCAAAAAATTGGATGGATTATTTTGGACCCTTTTAGTAAACCTAAGCCTCTTCACACCTGAGATGGATTTTCCTATTAAATTCTGCCAAGCTGTTATTTTAGAGTAATTTGGTTGAAGAGGAATAGTTTGGAATAATTATGCTAATTTAGATAATATATGCATGTTGACAGCTGCCCTTCACCCTAATAACAATTGTAAAGAGACTAAGTTATTGGCTTCTGTTTCATCCAATTGCCAACTAGAATGTAATTTTGATATAGCATTTGGCTCAGATCATTCAGTAGTGTCATTTTCAGGTACCTAAAACTGGAATAGTTTATAAAAAAATTAATTTGATTTTGTATTGTGTGCTATACTCGCTCGCATTGGGATATATAAACAGAGGAATTTAGATTATGAATAATTTTGAAACCTGTATGCTAGTGAAGTTCCTCCAAAGTTTTCTGTAATGCTTTGATGGATGTTTATGGATTTGTTAAAAATAATAAAGAATCTTCTGCAAATGAATTTATAAAATAATGCATTTGTTTATTTGAAGTCCTTCATTATCAAAAATTGATCAAATCATTCCTGCAAATGGCTGTATTGAGTTTGCAAACAAGCGTAGGCAGAGATATATAGGAGTGGAGATCCAGTTTATTAGTGTGCTTAAATGTATTTTCAAGTGTAAAGATATATAATTGAATACCAAAGTCAGATTCATCCATGACATTGTATTTTTTATTTCTATGCATGGTTGTAAAAGCTGGACCGCAAGGAAAACTGACAGGAAGAATATTGACTCATTTGAAATTTGGTGCTAGAGGATGTGGTGCTAGAGGTTCTACAGATAGAATGCACTGCCAGAAAGTCAAATAAATGGGTCCAAGAACAAATCAAGTCTGAACAGTCACTAGAATCCAAAATGATTAAACTGAGGCTGTCATACTAGTACTTTGGATGTATCACAAGATGGCATCACTCATTGGAAAAGATGATAATGCTTAGTTATGTAGAAGCCAGTAGAAAAAGAGGAAGGTCGCATCACATATGGATTGACTCAGTCAAGGAAGCCATTGGCCATGAGCTTTCAGGACCTGAGCAGGGTTGTTGATGGCAGGGGCTCATGGCGGTCCTTAAATCATAGGGTTGCCATAACTAAACACCAATTTGATAGCAGCTAACAACAACATAAATGTCTTTGATTTGTCATACAGCTGAACAATTAATGAGAAAAATGTATCCCCAAAGCCAAATCTCTCTAGCAATTTGTAAAATACAACCATTCTTACATGTCGAATGCCTTAAAAACACCAAAGAATAATTGAGTTGTAGGTTATTTACTGATACAGATCTACTGAATACCATTAAGAGCTTGCCTAATGGTATCTGTAATTTGGTACTCAGGCATAAAGCCATTTGTTCATTCACAATACATTCTCCATGCAAAAATAGCTGTTAATTTTTTATGAACTTGATATAAGAGGGATATAGATCTGTATGCAGGCATTTATAACTTGGAGATCATTATTATTATTGAGTCATGCGAGCTCTTTGTGGGAACACTGACTTAGTGTGACGACATGGGATGAGAGAGTCTTTCAACATCTTGTAAAACTCCCCTGAAACTTCATCTATCCCTGAGAGTTTGTCTAGTTTAAGTGAAAGGATCACTATTTCAGTTCTGTCAGTTAAGACTGGGTGATTCAAGTAGCTTTAGTGATCCTCTGTCAGTGGACGCAGGGTTGTGAGCATTTAGAGATCTGTCTAAAATGATCTCTGGCTCTGGCTCTGATTGGTGTAATTTAGGATAATAATCACAAAACTCACCATTTATTTCATTGGAAGTAGTTAATAGGCTGCCGTTCTTGTTTCTTTTCAGTGTATTGTAATGATTGTTTTTATACATGTATTCTTACCCCACATGTATACGATAGATGATGGTCCCGTCTACACGATTTAAATAATACGTACGGCGTGCGGAAGTTCGCACTTCGGTACAAACGGCCGTTCGGATGCACACAAATGCAAAAGAGGGGGGCGGTTTTCCACCCTGAAATACGCACACGTGGCATTCGGGAGGGAAAGCGGATCGCGAAGAGAAATCCGTACGCCGTTCGGATGGCTGACGGGTCTGTACGGTCCGTTCACACACATACGAACAGGCAGGGTAATCTGATTGGCTGGCAGAGTAGAGGGGCGGGGCTAGCACGGAGGGGAATTGGGAGCGGCCGCCATGTTGGTTTCCCGGCTAGCGAGCGTCCGGTAAGTCCGTGAATCTATATGTTTATTTATTTTTATTTTATATTGTAAATACGTAAAACCAGGAACCTTTAAAAAAAAAAAAGCGGCGGGAGATTTAAAACTGCCACTTGGCTTGCTCGCTCCAGCCAGCTTCGGGAAGAGGGAGTCATATGGAGCTTAGGGGGCTTAAAAATCGTATAGCCGGTTCGTATGCATACGAACGACAGGCTGTTCGTATTTTTTGCCCCCCATACGGATTTTTTTATGATCGTAAGGAAATTTAACTTTGCACATGTTAAGAGACAGAATTCAAAGACATAGCCATGTTAGTCTGGAATATCAGTAAGCAAGGGGATCTTGTAGCCCCTTTGGGACTGAGACAAAGAATTTGTGACATGCATCTGAGGAAGCAGACCAAGTCTACAAAAACTTATGCTACAACTTCTTTCTCTCATTTAGTCTCAAAGGAGCTATAAGATCCCCTGGCTTAATGTTAAGATATAGATGGTATGAACCCAGCAGAACATTAAGGTCAGCTGGAGGGGCTGTTTTTAACTAGTGTTGTTTTTAAATGTTGTGAGCTGCCTTGGGTCCCATCATAGTGAGAAAGGCAGGATATAAATAAAATAAATAAATAAAATATGAGGCTATTGTTTGGGCAGGTGGGGAACTGCCCACCTAAACCTCAACACCCATCCCTACCAGCATAGAGGAAAAGGTGTACTTTGATCTTGTTAATGATGGGCATTGGATGGCAGGGTAGAGGCAGCTGGCTTCGCCTCTGGTGAGCGCTTGGCTTTGCTTGTAGTAACCCCGCCTTCCACCCATTAGCTCCAGTGGGCATCAGCTACCACTGTCTCTACTATTTCACACAGCTGAGGGCTGAGTTGGATCCCAGGAGCTCAGTCAATGCAACTCCTGTCTCACACCTACCTTGTGGCATACTTGGGTAACACTGTTCCAGCAAAATTGCACGAAGCGAAGTGTCCACTTTTCATGAAAATCTCACCTGAAATCTCACCCCTTATCTCAGTGGCTGATAGAATTCAAAGGCAAACACGTTTTCAGTTACTCGGTTTTATGATTCTAAATGTTCTCTGGTTTGTTTTGATTAATCATATCAACAGAACTCATTCCAGTTTCCCAGTAATTGCTTCCCAAGAATTAAATGTAATTTAAAAAAATAATAATAATCTTGTATATACAGCTACTGAATGAGATTTTAAAATCTGGGGAAGTTTAAACACAGATGATACTACAGGAAAGAAATTAGTTGTGCTAATGGGCTTTATTATTGTTGTTACTGTTCTGATTTGTTATTTATTAAAGCATTTACACCTCCTGAGATATTTCTCCCCCCCTAATCTTTGCAAGAAACATGAAAACATTTAAATTTCGTTACAATGAGATTTGACTTAATTATGGCCGTTGCCTAATACCTCCCTGCTTTACCTACTTTTGGTAGTAAATAGCCACCAAGCCCATCATTTCATAAAGAGTTGTTTTTCTACCTGATGTTCGCTATGTTCAGAATGTTAATAGCTACTATAGCAGAATAGGAATAGGCTTGGTGGAGCCACTTGAAATATAGAAAAATGGCCCAGACATTAAAAATGATAAAAGGGAAAAGGGCAGTAATGAATTTAGAGGAAAATGAACATTAATGGCACTAACATTACTCATGTTCCACATAACAAATTATTGGAAGTCTGTCAAGCACACCAAATTACCTACTCATCTGCTGTTGTGGGGCCCTTTGGAGCCATCCAAAACCAGCAAAAGCAAGACAATTTGAGCTAATTTTACTATTTATAACAATAGAACAGACCATTAAGATAAATTAATGTCATTATCAAGTTTCTATGAAAATGACAAATACCGCTATTTCGAGCAGCTTTAGAAGCTGTTGACTATAATGAAATCTGCTCTACAGGTACTAAAAAGAAACACTCCATGTAATTATTTTCTAGTAGCTTGTTTGTTTCCTTCCCATTCATTTGCTTTCACCACAATTAGTTCTGTACACAATACGTGGTAACTAAACAGTCAACACTACGCAGGCATTAGGACTAATTGGGCAATTAGGAGGCAGTTCCCATCCTTTTAAGTCCCAAAGAGAGCTAGGAGTAAACATTCTCCAAGCAACAATAACAGCACTACACAGGGACCAAGATTGTCCGAGCTTTAAGGGAATAAAAAGTGGGAAAAGAAAGAAAGGGCAAATCAAATGCTCTGGCCTAAAGTAACACACAAATGAGATGGTTTATTAAATGATATAATCATCACCCCCAGAACCCCACAGTGGATAAGGTTGCCAAACAGCAAGACTATCTTAAGATCCTGGTATAGCAGCTTGTGGATTCATCTTAAGGAAGAGGGTACATCAAGACTATCCAGCATCTTAAGTTGAGGACGAGAACATGGACACACACACACTGATCCTCAGTAGGGCAAAGTATTCACTCTGGGTTTTAGCCTGAACTTCAAGGGGACTATCCAAGGTGCCAAGCCCTATTCCAGAAAAGGTTCAGTACCATGGATAGTTCTTTTAAAGTCCAGACTAAGGACATTTTCAGACGATCCTTGCAGCGCAAGGATTGAGCGGGAGAGGTTCGTAGCAGCAGCGCGGCAGGGGGTTGATTTTGGATGCCGCCGTCCCTGCTGCGAAATCGTACGTCTCTCTTCCGTTTAGGGCTGGAGCCTGCCGCGCTATATTCGGCCAGATTTTATTCACGGACAACCTCCGTGAATAAAATCTGGCCGAATATGGCGCGGCAGGCTCCAACCCTAAACAGAAGAGAGACGGACGATTTCGCAGCAGGGACAGCGGCGGCTGAAATCAACCCCCTGCCGCACTGCTGCTATGAATCTCTCCTGCTCAATCCTTGCACTGCAAGGATCGTCTGAAAATGTCCTAAATCTTAGAGAAGATTTGGGGTGTGTAGTTTAGGGAAGAGTGTTTCAAATTCTCAGAGAGGGAGAATTCTAGTACATCAACAAATTACCTATTCCAGGATTCTATAGGATGCAGCTATAGTTAAAGTGTAATCACAGAGGTATAACTGGGGAGTGTGAAAGAGCCCCTAGTCAATGAGTTTATGAAAGATCAGCATCAGTTTATGCTGAGTCCCTATCTTTTTAGATATTCAAAACCATCATCACCCCCCCTCCAATATTTTTGTATCTGAGGAGGAAAATGGACTGGGCATACAATGGAATGAGCTCCATACCTAAGCAAAAATCTATATTTGGTTTACTAGAGATTTTAAGAACATAACTTGAGGAGAGGAGATGGCTTTTGTTGTTAATGTTAGAGAATTCAGAAATGGAAACCATTCCCCTGCTGTAAACCCTTTAGTAATCTATTAATACATCCTGATCTACCTTCTCTCCCTACATTACAGGCAAAACCTTCATAGACCATCTTAGAATCCCAGGGGGCATTTACATGGAAAAATAAATCCTCTAAGAATTTGCAAAGAGATCTAATAGTTCCCACATTTTTTGGATCAAAGTCGCCATATTCAGAAGGAGGGGGGCAAAAAAACTGATAAGTCGTGCAATACCAGCTTTGCTATTTTCCCTGACTTTTTTGAAAGGTAGCACAAGTTAGCACATTATTGATTGTGTGAACCACCATTTCACTTACAGCAGTGGGAACTATGAGCAGTCTTTCCAAAACAGCCAGAAGACAGCTGAGCCTTGATTGGTTTGAGTGACCAAGGAGTGGGTGGACTTGCAAGAGATGAGTCTCAAAGGAAAAGATCCAGCCAGCCGGCTTGCTTTCTAGCATAATTACTGTTCTTCCCCCCTCCCTCCCCCTCCCCCTCTCTTTCTCTGTATGAGAGAGAGAGAGAGAGAGAGAGAGAGATCTGCTCTACCGGCTGATTGCTTGATCGTTCTTGTGTGTGTATGTGTGTGTGTGCGCGCGCGCATGTGAGAGAGAGATAGAGAGAAGCAGTCTAGTCAGCTGGCAGGGATTGCAGAGCAAATGGAATCTAGGCTGCTTCCCCCCCGTGGGCTCGATCGTTCTTGTGTGTGTGTGTGTGTGTGTGTTCGCGTGCATGAGAGAGAGAGAGAAGCAGTCTGTTCAGCTGGCAGGAATTGCATAGCAAAGCGAATCTATGCTGCTTTCCTTCCCCCCTTTGTCATTATTCCTCCCCGCCCCCCGTGGTCTCCCTCCTTTTTTGTTGCTTTATCTGGTTTTCTCTGGCTCAGACGAAGCTACGAAGCTATGGTCTCTTTCCCCCTCGCACTGCCCCCTCCTCACTTCTTCCCCACCTCCTGCCTGGCTTTAATAACAATGATCTGGAGGCCATGTCCCCCCCACCTTTGTCTGTGTGAACTTAGAAAGGCGAAGCTCACCGGATCTTCCAATTTAGCAATAAATCATGTGAACTATGCAGCGCTGGTGCAAAAGGACGGCAATCCGGAATTTCGCGCACTTTATTCTGCCATGTAACTGGCCCCCTAGAATTATAAAGATGGAAGGGGCCTCATGGGACATTAAGTTCAACTCCCTGCTCGGTGCAGGATCTCAAGCTAAAGCATACCGAGCAGGTGGCTGTCCATCCTCTTTCTGAAGACATCCTGAGAAGGAGGCCCCAACACCTCTCTAGGCAATTGTCAAACTGCTCTTACTGTCAAGAAGTTCCTTCCAATGTTCAATTGAAATTTACTCTCCTGTAACTTATAACCATTAGACATAGTCCTAGCCCCTGGGGCAGCAGGGAACAGGCCTGCTCCCTCCTCTCTGTGACAGCCCTTGAGGAATTTAGAGTGCTGTCATGTCACCCCTCAACCTTCTCTTCACCAGGTTGAACATGCCAAGCTCCTTCAACCTCTCTTCATATGTTTTGGTCTCCATACCTCTTATCATCCTTGTTACCCTTCTATGAACCTGCTCCAACTTGTCTTTATCCTTTTCAAAATGAAGCACTCAAAACTGAACATAGTACTCCTGATGAGCCTGACCAGTGCATAATATAGTGGGACTATTACTTCCCTTGACCTGGAAACTATGCGTCTATTAATGCAGGCTAAAATAGCATTCTTTTTTGCTGCAGCATTACACTTCTGGCTTATGTTCAACTTATGATCAGCAATAATCCCAAGGTTCTTTTCATATGTAGTACTGCTGAGCCATGTATCCCCCATCCTATACCTGGGTATTTGGTTTTTGTGGCCTGAATGTAGAATTTTGTATTTGTCTCTGTTCAATTCAATTTTATTAATTTCTGCCTGATTTTATAACTTGTTTAGGTCCTTTTGCACTCTGTTTCCCATCTTCCAATGTGTTAGCCCCCCTCCCAGTTTTGTGTCATCTGCAAACTTGCTAAGGATTCTCTCTATCCTATCATCTAAGTCGTTGATAAAAATGTTGGCTTAGATGATGGGGTGGAGGGAATCCTTCTAAGTTTGCTACTATCTCATAGGAAGGAGATTTAAAAAATTCTCAGTCACTTGGCTTGTAAGGGTTTGTTTTTAATGGGCTTTTTTTTTACTATGACTTAATGGTGTTTTATATTGTTTTAATCTTCTGTTTTCAACTGAACTGTTTTTTTAAAAAAACATTTGCATAAATAATTTTTAACCTGTTTTTAAAAAAATTCTTGTATGCTTATTGGATCATGTACAAAGAAAAAGACAGGACATTAAATAAATAAGTCACATAACTGAAAATTGATACAATTGCCCTCCTCCTCCTCCTCCTCCTCCTCCTCCTCTTCTCTGCTCTTTTCCCCTTTTTCATTTGCTTGTAGCTTATTTGTGCCATTCTCCCACCATAGTAATCATCCACTCCTGAAGTATCTCAGCCTGGTCCAGTGCTCCTCTAATCAGTTCAGTCAGTGTTAAAGTTAATGAAAGGCAATTAGTATGTGAAAGCTCTATCAAACATTTCAGGGCATTTTATTAGTAATATTAGTCAGAGGTTTTACGTGTCATGGGATTTTGCTTTTTTCTTAATTAGACCTTCATGAGGGAATATCAAATTTGATGGTCCATTTAGTAATTTATTATAAAATAGAGAGGGTGTGGGCCCAGATGAAGCTCTGGTCCCTAACCAAGTCCTAGGATGGAGAAGCCAACAGCAGCATTCTTGTATAACAGGACTGGCATTTAGACCCTCATGTTAGTAACAATTTTGATTTATTCATTAGGGTGTGCGTGTGTTTTCCAGGAGGGAGGAAGACTGGACGTATTAGCTCGGATGTACAGCCTTGTTCTATTTTTAGACTATCATACCTAATTTTCTTAATAAATTTCAGTTTTCAGAGATGTTCTCTTACCAGAAGGACAAATCAAAGGCAAAGAAGGAATTCAAACTTTAGGTGCTCAACACCTGCCTGCAAGATGATCGTGCAGCACTGGGTACTATCAAAATTGCATCACGTTACAGTTTATTAAAACTCCGTCATTGCCCATAGGACTATTTGCTTAAAACTGACAAATATTGTCTAAAGAGGGAACTCACACTTGTTACTAAAACTAGTGGGGGTCTGTGGGGAACCCACTTGTGACAACAAATTTACGTTATTAATTGGGGGAATTATAATAGTTCAAATGAATGGCCGTGAGAGGTCAGGTAACTTACAGGACCTTTGCACCTATGTATATCTGTACTAACTGCAGAGACTCCAAGTTAAACTGATTTTTTTTATTGGAAAGTAACACAGAAGCATTCACACACACATGTATACACACACACTCACAAAAACCACACAAGGCTAACAAAGAGTTAAGGTAGAAAGGTTGATAAAGGAATAGATGCAGGAAGTATGTGTGATAATTACCAGTCTTGAAGAACTGCAGAGAGAAAAAGATTCAGACTTGGAGCTGAAGGCGGCACAGAAATCTGGCAGAGTGACTGTGTCCAACCGTGGTACTGTGCACACACTTTGCTATTGTTTCAGTCTAATATTTATAGCCTGTTTTGTGTCCGGGGGGGGCGTGTTTGAGTGTTGAACAAAGCTTAGATGGATTTTCCACCATTAAACAAAGGAAATTGCGACTTCACTAATTGTTGTTAATGGCTGAGAGATTAGAATTGATGGGTTTATGACAACCTCCATATTGTGGGATAGGAAAGGCTTTTCTGGGGATAATGGGTATTCTGGCTACTGTTTGTTTGTGATGGATGACTCATTGCCAATGCGTCCAAGAGAGGATATTAGCACATACCTTGGTGATGATATTGTTTACTAGGAGTTTCATTTAATCCTATATTGGGTGTGTCTGCTAGTAGTTTTCCATGACACCTTCATTTAGGTCCTAGTGACCTCCACTTGACCTCACTCTTGGTCCCCCTGGCCTACTAGACCAAGTGTCCAAGTATTTCCAATTATGAAATATTATAGGGAGGGGGTATAAGGCCAGGTAACACACTAGCCAGATTTCAACGAATGCCATCAGCTGTAGTAGTGGGCAGATTTGCCATAATCCCATATCAATTGCGTCTCTGCCATTGTGGCTAAAATGAAGTTGAAGATATTTTCCATTATTTATTTAGTTGTCTCTTATCATCCAAAATTAGGAACGAATTCCTTTGGGGACTCTTACAAATCAAATATTCCTGGACAGCAAGTTGAAAGACCAAATTCTTACTTTAGAAGAACTGCAACCTTCCTATTGGCCTTATCCAAGGCACAGGCCAGCTTCCTTAGTCAATCATCCAAGAAGACAGAATTGTTTCAGTCTAATATTTATAGCCTGAAAAGCCACAGAACCAGATATAGAGTAGACTCAAACAAAACAAAATGAAGGACTTTATCAGATGCAGCAAATATGGCATCATAATGACACCTAATGATCACGAAAGGGTGCGCATACCAGACAACGTCCTTTCGTGATCATGTAAAGTCTAAAACCCGTTCCTTTTTATTGATGGCCCAGGCCATCAATAGATCTCCCATGGCGCTTTGTTGCCATCATTGCCGGCATTTGAATCCTCATGCCATTGTGCTCATGTGAATGCTGTGTCAATGACAGAACAGTTCGGGCAGAGATCGCAACAGCCAGGTAGGGGACACTTTTTTTACGAACAGCCCCTCCCCCCAGGTACTTGGGACTTTTAAAGTGTGTTTGTAGCTTGTGTTTACATTTTATATCTTGATTTTGCGTTTATTCTTGAATTTGCCTGGCTAGTGTCTTCTTGCAAGAATCGGTGAGATTTGGAACCCAGAAGTAAATGGAGATCTGTTCATGCTCTGTTTATGCCAGGGATGCCTTTCTGATGCTGGTTAAGGCAGGTCCGATGGGGACGGGGTCTTTTGCTGGCATAAAAATGTTTCAGAATATGCCAGCAAAAGAACTTTTCCAGGGGGTGGGGCTGACAAAGTCCAAACTGTACACTGTCATAATGACCGGTTCACATGGGACACTTAAAATCAAGAAGGTTTTAACACTAAATATGTTTTCAATGTGACACCTAATGTGATATTTTAATGTTATATTTATTTATTGTGTTTCTGGTGTTAAGTTGCAGCTTTGGTGCTGAATTGCAGCAGCATATCTGAGTTGTTTTATACTGTGTACTATTTTATTGTTGTAAGCCGCCCCGATTGTTCGCAGAGGGGCGGGATATTATTATTATTATTATTATTATTATTATCTGTAGCAAACAATTCAAAAAAGCCTGAGTTGAGAAAGAATGAGATTCTACTCTAGCCAATCCTAGTATAGCTGAGGGAGCCTGCCTACTAACACGCAAGGTAAATAGCAGCTCCCTTTAGAATCCCTTACTGAGCATGCATGAACACTAAAACAGAGAGAAAAGGGGAGAGCTGATAAGCCTTTACCAACTCCCTAAAACTTGTTTTAAAAAACATAAAGCTATAAATTTGAGTACCAAAATAGAAAGAAGTACAGGCTAGTGAAAGAAAAGTCATCCCTTAGTCTCTAGAAGGTTCAAAATGTTTTTGTTTACTCATGAAAGGCTTACCTGACCTGTTAGTTTCATTTCATATGTGCATCTTGTTCGTTTTGGATAAAAAGCTTGCTGAAACATGTTGAACTGCTCTTTTTTTGTGTGGTGTAGAGACCTATCCCTATTCTTTCCATTTTACCATATTTCCTTAAACTGCTACCAAATTGTCAGGGAAGACGTAATGCCAAGAGCATATCTACTTTGTTAACTGAGGTATACCTGTACATCACCCCTCCTCTGAACCTAGCACACAAGCCAAGCAGGCTGCCACATCTGGGAAGAAAGGGTTAAATTACTCACCTCCTACCTGCTGTGAGCCCCATAATTATCTGGACCCCCACACCTGGCAGCTGCTACTTGCTGTATTGCAAAACCCTGTATTGCTCTTGGGAAGCTAAATTAGGAGTTTGAAATTCACTTTTAAAAACTAATTTGTTACACTTATAAGGACTTTATCACATGAGGCTGAAATAGCATGATTATGACAAGATTACAACAGCACAAATGGGTTCCTGTTATTGCACAACATAATCTTCCTCCCATGGTCCATCTGGAGTCCACCCGTTAATTACACGTAACTTTTCATTGATGGGCAAAACCCATCAATAGCCCTCAATATTGCTCTTTTTGCTGTATTGACATGCATGTGAAATCACATCCCACTGTAATCACACAATTCCAGTATGACTGGGCTGGAATTTCCCCCCTTTCCTTTCCCAACGAAAACACATAATTAAACGTCCAGGGGAGAATGTGAAGAGGACCAACAGGACGCTGTTTTAATGAACTGTAGCCTTTGCTTGGTAGGGTTTTATGTTTTTTTTTTAAGTGTTTATTTGTAAAGTTCTTTTGTTATGTATTTGTTTTTGGTATTTTTGACTGAAGTCGTGTCTTCTCATGAGAACAGCTAAAATCTTGCCCATGCAAAATCACGGAAGTAAGAGGAAAATTTTCTTAAAGGTACATGCACGGGCCAACATGAAGCATTAATACTCTGTCATTAGAAGGCAATGTAAAGAGAAATGTTAATATAGTACAAGCTGAAATGTTGTTTTTAAACTGCTAGTGGTGGTTGTGCAATAATTCCATGGCGTTAGTATCACGCAATTATGGCAATGTGCAATATTATAGTAATCATACCACTATGCTTCTGTTTTCCTTGTTCATGGAATTACAGTGGTTTTAGATGTTAGTCTGGTAAAGTCCTCAGTCTCTGCTGCAAGGAAGCATTGTGGCAGGGAACCTGCTTCCATCTGTAAAACTGGAGATTGCTCGTGGGGTGTATGTGGAAACACCAGTCTGCAGAACCACAATTGACAAGAGAACGCACTTCTGTCACTCACAGCAGCTGCTTCCTGGTAAGGCAGGGTTGGGGGTTGGGCCAGGAGACACTAATTAGTTAATAGCTGATCTAGAATCTCAGCCAAGGTTAAAAAAATTTAAACCAAGAAATAGTAAGGGCAGCTTGGAAGGGGAGTGGTGTTCTTCTCATCCAGGTGCGGGGCCCCTTGTGATCAGCATCAGATAGGACTTTGGTGGGATGGATAAGGAATTGGGTTTTCAAAAATCCATGTAGCTGTTTCCTTCCCTCCCAAGATCAAGACAATGACAAAAGAAGGTTGGGCATTTTTTGGATTTATTCCTTAATGCTTTAGTAATTCCCCCCTTCTAATGTAAATGCAATTCTACTCTTTAGCTTATTAATGGCTAACTAAATACTTTAATACTTTTCTACTAGCTTTCCTGTCTCTTTCTGAATACTACAGGCTGCTAACCTGCGGCACAAAAACATCTAAATTGCCTAAAACAGCATTCAAAATTAACATACACACACAGTATTTTTTAAAATCCATAAGATTGCCAAAAGATTGGTTAGAGAATGGTATAACAATATGTCCAGAACAGCCCCAGCAATATCCAAGAACAATACAAGCATTAAAAAAACCTGAAAACCAAAATGCTGCTTTAAAAATACAGTACAGTCCTTTTCTGTCTTAGAAGAGCCAGTTCCTCAAAGAGCAGGAATTCTCTTTCTATGCAAAATATAGTAAGAGGTTTAAAGGTGATGTGGACAAACCATGGCTTGCCAGATGTTTATGAACTACAGCTCCCAGCAGCCTTAGCCAGGATAGCCAATTGTGAGGAATGCTGGGAGAGTTGCAGTCTTATATCTGGAGGGCCACACTTTGTCAGCTGCTGTGTAAAAGTTTTGATTCTTTTTTTTAAACAAAAGGTGTTCTGGAAGCTAACCATGATAATGTGAAAATATTTACAACAGGCATATCGTATCTCACTTCCCTCTCCACCATATGTAAATTAGGCATAGAGGGTTCTTACCTATAGCATACTGTCCAAGATTTCATAGATGGAAATACTGTACAGAATAGTCGGACTCTCCTTTCCTTTCCTTTCCTTTCCTCCTTGCTGAGTTCATTGAGAGTAACCCCACTATGATATAGCATGGCTGCACATGACCCAGGTTTCTTCGGTGAAATGTTGGGGTAGGTGCAAAGAGTATGTGCCCCCTTGCCTATACCACAGCTAGAGACAGCAACAACACAACACCTGCCTCTTCACCCACATCACATCTGGGAGCTAAGCTGCAGTGGATAGTAAATGATGCCAGCCCTTGGAGAGGACAGAGGTAGAGAAATACTCCTTTTCTCCCCAGGAGAATTTCTGTCTTGATCTTATCACAGTGCAAAAGGCATAAAGTGCCAGCAATACCATGGGGCCCCTAGCCTCTCTGGGCCCCCTGAGCATTTGCTCTAATTGATAGCCAGCTATGCCCACCCTCAGCACCTGCCAATTGAGGCCGTTCCCTCACTTTGCATAAGAGCTGGGTTGCTGCTGAATAGCAGAGCATTGCACTGGGACTTGGAAGAGCCAGGTTTGAAACTGCATTGATCCATGAAACTTACTGATTGACCTTGGCTGAGTTACCTTCTCTCAGTCTTCCTGACCTAATGGACTCAAACTACAGGAAAAGAGAGTCCGCCTAAACATTAGGAAGAAGTTCCTGACAGTAAGAGCTGTTCGGCTGAGGAATGCGCTGCCTCGGAGTGTGGCAGAGTCTCCTTCTTTGGAGGTTTTTAAGCAGAGGCTGGATGGCCATCTGTCGGGAATGCTTTGATTGTATATTCCTGCATGGCAGGGGGCTGGACTGGATGGCCCTTGTGGTCTCTTTCAACTCTATGATTCTATGATTCCAAGATCATTGCAAGAGTAAAGTGGAGAAGAGTGGTGTATCCTTGAATGTGCTGGAGGAAAGGTTGGATGCAAAAGCAGCACACAAACATGTCCAAAACTGATGTGCCTTTTGGTGTAGAAATCTATAACACGAGCAGAGGTTCTTGTTGGTTTCACAGGTAGGTAGACGGTGCTTTTAACCCTGTCCAATTTACTGAAAATACCTGGCTATGAGGGACCTCTAAAAGGAGATGAGGTTTCTGCATCGTCTGGCAATGAATAATACATTGGGAAGCAAAGGCAGCCATTAGCTCTCTTCTAATCAGTATCATGTAGCATTTTACCAATTAACCACTTCTCTCAGACACTTACCATATGAAGTGGCTCTGTGCAGAACTCCCACCAGGGTGGACTGGGCCATCTGCATTTAGAAAATTGCCTATACATTTATTAAAGTGAAATCCACCCATTAATTAATGCTGTCAGTCTTTTCTCCAAGGGTTCTCATTAGCACAGTGAGCTAATTACTACTACCAGAGGCATAAGGGTGTGGAATTAGAACAGGATGGAGGGGAGAAATTTCTCCCCCACACACACACACTCAATGGCATTAAAATAAATATTTCTATTTCTTTTCTCCTTCTTTGTAGCCCAACAAATTGACAAAATACAGTGGCGAAACTGAATCAGCTTTTGATCTCAGACACCTTGTTCTCCTTATAATTTAATGGTTGCAATAGTCATGCAAACAAAAGCTGTGCCATCTGTGTTCAGTTTATGTTAAAGGTTCACAAAACCCCTTCAAGGTATGTTCCAAAGCCCATAGGAATGCCAGAGGTCCTTCTTACTCCAGATATATAATACATAATCATATTGCTTATTTACTTATTAATATATATACAAGGAACGGAAAATCTGTAGCCCTCCAGATATTATTGGATTCCAATTCCCATCAGTCCCAGTCAGTGGCTTTAGTCCCAACTTTAAAGGAGATAGCCACAATGCTGACTGCTGTCCCCCAAGTGGGGTTAGCACCTTGGCTATAGTTCCTTTAAAGTTCAGAGTAGAATCTGGAGCAGATTGATTGCTCCACTAAGATGGGAGTCACTAGCTGTCACTGGTCCCAGCTAGCCTGATCAGTGATGAGGGATTCCAGTCATTCATCAATGTCTGGAACCCATACACCCTCCATCCTTGCTATGTACTGCTTTTCTGCCAATATAATCAAGACAATTCCCAATTTAAAGGCAGGCAGAACTATCCTAACCCCCAGATTCACTGGCTGGGTGTGCCTGAGGATAGGGAGGACAGGCACCTTGACCAGCAGAAAAGAGTTCTGTGAAGGAGGGAACAAATCTCCCCCAAGTTGTGTTGTTCTTATTTGCCAGCAAGAGGCCCTAGAAATTAGAGCCCACCAAGAGCCTGTAATGAGAACACCACTCTTTGCCCTTTTGAAACACATTTAATTGATATATTTAATATGTGGTCCTCCATGAGGCTGATGGGAGAATCAAGCTAGAGCTAAAACCATGCTTGCCGGCATGTACAAGCCTACAGACAGGCCACCCCAAATTCCTCAATAAGATTCACACCTCAGGTGAAAGCGAAATGGAATTTTTTTGAAGCTTGCAATAATTGTGCTATGTCCTTCCTGAGCATCTGCAGAGGGAAGCTGACTAGACCAGTTCAAAAAGTTAACTTGAAAACTTATTGTTATGCGAGGTCTGTTTTCCTTATCTCCACATCTACAACTCAAAGAGGGGTGTATGACATTCTTCAGTTTTGAAAACTATAGATTTCCCTTGGTTTTTTTTCCAGGCTGTGAGGCCGTGTTCTGGAATAGTTTCTTTCTGACTTTTCGCCTGCATCTGTGGCTGGCATCTTCAGAGAATGGTTGTGTAGGTGTGTGTATGGAGTTTATATGCTGTGACCCCCTGTTGGGGAGGATATGTAAATTTGTGTAATTGAATGGTTATTTTCTGGGTATAGAAATGCAAGGCTCTTTAGTGTCTGTTTGGCTAATGGTTGGCTGATGGGCCATTATCTGCTGGGAATCCCCCTGTTCCTGGGTGGAATTCCTTTGTAAGTGTTGAGTTTTGATTCTAATGTATTTCAAAACTGGGAGCCAGATTTTGTTTATTTTTAAGGTTTCTTCTTTCCTGTTGAAGTTGTCCAGGTGTTTGTGGATTTCAATAGCTTCTCTGTGCATTCTGACATGATAGTTGTTGGCCTGCTCTAGAATTTCTGTGTTTTCAAATAGCATTTTGTGTCCAGGTTGGTTTATAACACGTTCTGCTACTGTTGATTTTTTCTGTCTGGCTCAGTCTGCAGTGTCTCTCATGTTCCTTGATTCATGTTTGCACACTGCATTTAGTGGTCCCTATGTAAACTTGTCCACAGCTGCATGGTAAGTGGTAAACTCCTGCAGCTGTGCGAGGGTCTCTTTTGTCCTTCGCTGAGCATAGCATTTCTTGGATTTTTTTGGTTGGTCTATAGATTGTTCGGAGGTTGTGTTTCCTCATCAGTTTTCCTATTCTGTCTGTGACTCCTTTGATATATGGTAAAAATACCTTCCCTTTGGGTGGCTGTTTTTCTTCTTCATTCTTGTGGTTTTTTCTGGGTCTGGCTGCTCTTGTGATGTCTGATCTGGAGTAACCATTAGCCTGTAGGGCCCAGTTTAGGTGCCTCAGTTCGTCCTCCAGGTAGTGGGGTTCGCAGATCCTTTTTGCACGGTCTACCAATGTTTTTATTGTGCTTCTTTTTGTCCTAGGTGATGATTGGAGTTCTTGTGTAGGTGTCTGTCCATGTGGGGGGGGAGTTCTGTATACTTTGTGGCCTAACCGTCGGTTTGTTTTGCGGATGACTAGGACATCCAAGAATGGCGGTGTTTCTTCCTTCTCTTTTTCCATCATGAATTGGATATTTGGGTGGATGCTGTTCAGGTGGTTCAGGAATGAGACCAAATCTTCTCCGTGGTTCCAAATGGTGAATGTGTCATCCACATATCGGAACCATGTTGTGGGCTTTTTTGGTGCTGTTTCCAGGGCTTGCTTTTCAAAATGTTCCATGTAAAAGTTTTCTATCACTGGGCTCAGGGGCCTGCCCATGGCTACCCCATCTATCTGTTAGTAGAATTTGTTATCCCACTGGAAGTAGCTTGTGGTGAGGCAGTGTTTGAACAAGGCTGTAATGTCCTCATGAAATATTTGTTGTATGAGTGTCATGGTGTCCATTATGGGGACTTTGGTGAACAAGGAGACAACATCAAAACTGATCAGTCTGTCTCCAGGTTTCAGTGCAATGTTACTGATTTTTTTCTATGAAGTGAGTTGAGTCTTTGATGTAGTGAGGGGTTTGTCCTATGTGGGTTTGTAATTGTGTGAGCGCCGACCTCTTCATTTCTTTTAAAATAAAATTAATCAACATTTTAAAAAACAAACAAGCAAACGAAGGATGAACAGTGATCCTTGAGGGCACTAAGGAGGACAGCACATTGGGGGCCTAGGGGTTGTATATACTATCCTAGTTTATCTTCCCAATAACCTTATGAGATAGTTTAGACTGCACAAGAGTGACAAGCCTAGTGTCCCCCAATGAGCTTCTTGGGTGGCTGAAGATATGGCTTATCTTGACATTATGTCTTAGGTCAGTGGTTCTTAACCTGTGGTCCACGGACCTCCAGAAGCCCACAGTGTCCTCATAGGGGGGCCGTGAATGCTTGAAGCCTACTTGGCCCACCACCTCCCAGCAGTGGTGGGGCCACGTGACAGGAGCCAAGGCAAAGTCTGGCTGGCTGGCTTGGCCTGCGCACTGCCAAACAAACAACTCCAGCCACAAACTTGCAGGAAGAAGCAAGAAAAAAGTCTTCTCTCCCCCTCCACTGTCACTGAAAGAAGGTTTAATGGATGGTGTATTGTTGTTTTAAATCTTGACTTATGTCTTGTGGGGGCTGTGACAACAAAAGATATTTAAAGGGGGTCCCTAGTTAAGAATCACTGTATTAGGCTGTTTAAGAGCTTGCAGCCTTTGCATACCTGTACACATGAACAGCTAGTTTGCATGCTACTTTAACAGTTTAAGTACAGCATGTACTTATGGTAACAGTCTTTCCCACAACCTCTCTCTTCCTGCATCATTCTAACCTGCAGCCATTTTCTTTTTATATTTTTTAGAAAGATGACTGGGCTTATTTTTTCTCTCTGCTAGAGCCGTTGTGGGCACAGATTTACTCTTTGGCAGCATTCAATAGAATCATGACCTGATGTGGCGGCTAAAAAATCCAGTGTGATTCTTGGCTGCATCAATAGGAGTATAGTGTCTAGATTGAGGGATGTAATAGTACCACTCTATTCTGCTTTGGTCAGACCTTACCTGGAATACTGTGTCCAGTTCTTGGCACCATATTCAAGAAGGATATTGACAAACTGGAACATGTCAAGAGGAGGGTGACTGAGATGGTGGGAGGTCTGGAAACCATGCCCTGTGATAGTGGAATGTGGTGCCTCGGAGTGTGGTGGAATCTCCTTCTTTGGAGGTTTTCAAACGGAGGCTGGATGGCCATATGTCAGGGGTGCTTTGATTGGTATTCCTGCATGGCAGGGGGTTGGACCAGATGGTCCTCATGGTCTCTTCCAGCAATATGATTCTATGATTATACCCAGGTCTCCCAGTCCTTCCAATACAATAATGCACACCACACTGGCTCAGTGTACACCTCAGCTATATGCAGCATATTTATATAGTATAGTATATAGGTGGGAGATGTCTTACATTTTCTAGCAAACTCCCTCTCCTGCTCCTCCTCTCACGCACATCTGTTATGAGAAATGTCCAGGATCAGCTAATTGCTACCTTGGGTATCAGATGATATTATGTTAATGAAGAGTGGGATAAATGCTGTCACAAATTTGCATATAATGATGCTGGCCATAGCCTTTGCTGAAGTGCACATCCCAGCGTGGCTGCCCCCAAATAACAGACCTTTCCCATGCCAGCCATAAAACTCAGGGAAGAGAGGCAAAGCGGCTTTTCTAATTTCTGCCTTACATTTAATGGCGCTGCCGCTGCGACTCTGGAGGCATCAAGTAATTATGGGCAGGAGAGTGGTTACGCAAATGAGATGCTGGATAATATAAACTGGAGCCGAAGCAGATATTCAACTGGTCACAAGCATGCCCAGTCTCAGAAAGTGACCATATCTATCCAAATTGTTGTTTGTTTGTTTGTTTGTTTGTTTGTTTTTAAAGAAATGGGCTACCTGTACTGGGGGCAACTCACCTGTTATGCTTGCCTGCCTTTCAGTAAGTGTAGCTGAAAACTACCCTGCAGGAAAGACTAGAGCCAAAGAACAGCATTTAAAAAACACAGCTCTTAGAGTAACACAACTTTGCTGTTATTCTAGGTTTCTGTTCCCTATTTTGTTGGTTGAGGCTCCCCAGATCTGCTTCCTGGTGTTAATTCCACTACCACAATATAGCTAGAAAACTATAATAGTTACAGTAAGGACAGATCGTGGAAGTATTGCATGAAAAGCAACAATGTCCATTGTTAGACACTGGTGGTTGGGTTTCTTTGCGGGGGGCAGGTTGGGTTGTGATAACAGGGACACAATGATGTCCCTTTTTTGTATTTTAACATCAACGCTGAAGTGTTATATTTTTATTATAGCAATGAATGTTTAATAGTGATTTCAAAAAATATATATTTTTAAAGCCATTTGGAGGATTTTTTTTGCCTGTTTTTCTATTTTCCAAGTTTTCCAACTTCCAACTCACCAATATGTTACTAACATTTTTTTAGATATTTAAATATTAAATATATTTTAAAAAATGTTAGTGACATATTGGTGAGTTGCTACCTCCATGCTGTCACTACAATTAACATTTCATAAGTTTTGAAAGTAATGACTAATGCTAGTGTAGGGTTAGGGAGCATGCAGACCTTGGGTTGCTTGGAGTCCTTTCCCTGCAGACCCCAAAATTTCAGTAAAAAACTCCACTTTGTGATCAGAAGGAGACTCTGTGGGCACTGGCATGGCCTGCCAAGAGTCCAGTGGAATGTGCCCATGGTGATGTTAGCCGTTTTAAATAATTTTTCCCAAGTTCTGAAGAAGATGCAGAAGCCCTCACCTGTGGGAGCTCCCCATCTACTCACAATGTTCTTCTGCTGTTGTGTTGGGGCTTTTCTCCTGTGTAACCCCTGTGAAACCCCTTTGGGCCAGTGAGTGGGAAACCCCTAAAAAGAGGAGCAATTCTTACTAGCTGAGCTCAAAAAGAGAGGTAGAATGGGAATGAAGAGGCGCTACAGTGGCCATGCATAAGGATTAGGCCCTTATCACTTTGAATAAAGTAATAGGATTTTCAGGTGTGGATTTAGGAGTGGGCAAAGGGGTAAATTCCTTGGCATGGAATTTTTGTTATGTAACAAGAAATATGGAGTGTCCTGCACTACAGAACTCCACAATCTGTTAATCAAATAATTAGCAGTTAAAATGGCCTCGCCCCAATATTTCTGGTCTATTTTTGAATCAAACATCAAAGAGTCTTTCATTGTTTGCAAAACGCCACATCAGCATTCTGAAATGCCATTTTGGGATGGAGAAAAGGGGGTGGGGCATCTGTGAAAAATACATTTCTGCTTTAACCATTTCTTGAACTTGTCAGACATACATTCTCCTCCAGAATCACTCTGCAAAGAACCAGCCTGAACCTGTTTTTTTTCCTCAACATAATTACACCAGTTTTGAAAAATGTCAAAGGCTTCATATTTGTTTTTCGACAGAATCCAAACCATGAAAAATCATCAACAATTATCATCACATACTTGGCTCTTCCCAAGGATGAAGTAAAAGGGCCAGCTAAATCAGTGTGAACCAATTCAAAAATTCTCTTAGATTTTCTATTATTGAATTTAGGGAATGGCAAAATTTTACTTTTACTCTGCTTGCAAATTGCACAGTCTAAAAAAAAGATCACAGTTGTTTACTTGTAGGTCATAACACATATCAGGCATTTGTTTCAAAACTTTGTAACTAGTGTGACCTAGCCTTCTGTGCAAAACATGAATGCATTGATCATGCATGGGATTATTTTTCATGACAACCTGGGCTATACAAATTTATGGGTCCATATAATACATCTGATTTTTCAATCTTCCCTTTGCATAAATATTTTCATCTTTTGAAACAAAACATTTCTTGCCTTTAAATCTAATCTCATACCCCTGTTCTGCCAGTGTGCTTACGGAGAGGAGGTTAATTTCCAGTGATGGTGCAAAAACCACATTGTCAATATTTTGACCCAAACAAGAAATAAAACATTTTCCCTCACCCATTACAGGAGATCTCTCACTGTTAGCAAGCTTCACATGCTGAATTTTAGATTTAGACATTTCTACAAAATCTTCACTGTTACAAGCTATGTGCACGGAACACCCACTGTTCAAAATCCACTCAATTTTCTCAGGAGATATTTCTTTTTTCACCACAGCAGACACAACTTCAATTTCAGCACAGCTCTGTTTTTTTTCCCTTTGATTTATGGCCAGTGTTGTTCTTATTGCCTTTGGAGGGGCACTGTTTTGCTAAATGTTTTGTAGACCTGCAATTATAACACCTCTTAACAGCAAACTCTGTCTCAGTTCTATCATTGTTTATTACTTTATGGCTGCCAGAGTCATTAGGCCTGTTTTTCCCTTTAAATTGTCCTTCCTCCTCTTTTTTCTGTTTACATCTCTCTTGATGTTCTAATAAACGGCCGCTTATAAAATTAACTGTCATTAACTGTCAATTCACATTCTGGAATTGCTTCCATAGAATGTATGAAAGCATCAGAAGAGGAATCAAGGCTACTCAAAATTATATAAACCTTCTCTGGTTTTTCATAGTCCAGGCTAGCTTGATGGAGCTGTGTGAAGAGAGAACAAAGACTTGCCAGGTGAAGACTTACATCATCATCGGGTCGTAACTGTGCCTTATAAACCTTCCTTGCGAGTAGAATTTTTGATCCAGCTATCTCAAGAACATAAATAGCTCTCAAGGCCTCCCAGCATTCTCTGGCAGTGTCTAAATCATGAATGTATGTCAACTGAGTATCTTCCAGCCCCCAAACAATGGAAGCATGTGCTCTTTCCTTTGCTCTTCTCTCAGCAGCATTTGGAGCATTAACAGTGTGGAGGATTGGGTCCCAAATCTGCTCTCTTCTCAAAAACATCTGAATTTTCAGGCTTCAGTCCAAATAGTTGCTCTCATTAAGCCTTTCCAAAGGCATTGCACTGAGACTTTGAGCAGCTGCCATCACAGCAATTTTCAGTTATCAAGCCCCTCTTTCCAGCCTTGCTTCTCAATGCCAGATCAGCACTCTTGGCTAGGAAGTTCCAGACATCTCTCCTCAGCTCACAGGCATCCACAGCTCTCAGGTCTCAGCAAATTGGCACAGACTGTTGCCACTGGTCAGACTGGTGTATACTGGTGCAGACTGGTGTAGAATGGGTCCATAACCTGTCATGGGAGGTGCATTAAACCTCTGAGCATATACAGAGGATTTAGGCAGCAAAAGGAATGCAACAGAGTCTTTGTTTTTCAGCCTCAGAATAAAGATACAACACAGTCTTTTGCTAAAGAACTGTTTGACCCCAGCATAAATAGAACTTGCTATACAGAGACTGAAGTGCAAAATGAGTTCAATATCAATTTCTTTTAAGTTTAAATAGATGAATACTACCAAGCTATCTCTCCACTTGATGAAGTCTGCCAGACAGCCTGGTTACAATCATTAATCTGTCAAGTCATAAATGTCAACATTCAAGGTGATTCAACTGAACTTTTAACACCCTGAGTTTGCAGCTTGCAAACAGGCTCTTTCACTACATAAATTTACTAACTGAATGTTCTATTATCCCCAACATATCATACTTTTGAGTTAACTACTAGTTTTGTCATATTTTTAGCATTATACTATTTGTTCCTATGCTCCAGATTTTTGTTTCTGCACCTGGGAGGTGGGCACTGTTCTAGTTTGAGTTGTAATTTAACACTCTAGAGCTATAGTTCTGAGAGTGCATTAAAGCTCTGTAGCAAAGAATTCATAATACCGCTCCAGACTAGCAATGCTAGTATTCCATAGGACAATGCCATGGTTGTTAAAGTGGTATCAAACTGTTACAAGTGTTTGGAGTAAGTATTATTGAGTGAGTGAGTGAGTGATACAATGGTCTTGTCTATACAGTCAAAAGAATATGAACAGGATGCAATGGTACGGCAATCTGTTCATATGGACATGCGCATAAATATGTGTCATTTGGAAGGGGGGCAGCCAAATCCACCACAAAGTCCATGTGCATCCAGGGCTTTGTCTGGATTTTTAAAAAAGCTCCGTATGACATACAAATGTGCAATTGTTTGAACACTTGGATTCACACAAACAGGCAGCGTAATCTGATTGGCTGGGTGAGCATGAGGGCGGGGATAGTAAACAGGGAAAGCACCTGAGGCCACCACATTGGATTTTCAGCTAAGCGAGGGGCCAATAAGTTGATAACACAGCAATCTTATACTCTTTTTTTTCTTTTCCTTTTTGTAAATATGAACTATCGCTTGTATGCACCATGGGAAACTTTTTTTTTTTTTTTTAATGGTGGTGGCAGATTTAAAATTGTGAGTAAATCACTTGCAGACATCATCTCGGCTAGTGGGTCATGTAGAGTTTAGGGGGCTCTTTTGATCATGAAGACAGGTTGCATCATTGTGAATGCCTGCTTTTTCGGACATGTTCATATTTTCCCCCCTCATATAGACAAGACCAATATTTATATCCCACCCTATATCATATGATCTCAAGATGACATACAATTAAATCAGTTTAAAGCATATAAAATAATACCAAATAATTTAAACCTGCTAAAAACATGCTAAACAGTTTGACAAATTAAAGCAAGATAGTTAAAATCTGTTAAAACAGTTTTTAAAAATTGAAATCCAATTAAAATGCTTTAAAACAATTTATACTCCTAAATATAATTAGGTCCATTACCATCTAATGACTGAACCATATATAAGAGTATTCTCTACACTCAACCCATGTATGCAGCTTTTGGCTTCCCTTTCTCTTCTCTGGCATGCCCTAGTTTGTCTTCACCTCTTCCTCTTCAGAATATACAAGGAATGTGATATGAAGAGCTGACTTTTAATCTATTTTTTTAAAAAGCCTATTAGGTGAATAATGAAGCTTGAGGATCATCTTGATGGAAATGCAGAACACGGTGACTTAATGTGTACATTTCTAAAGAAAGATAAAACAAGACAGAAGGAAATCAATCACATTCATATTCATCAAACAAAACATTGTACGGTATGATGGCTGTACAAAAAGATTTTACATCATGGCATGATTCTGTTTTCCCACTATATCATGTGAGGGAGACAGAACAAATGCTTTGAGCTTTACTATACAATCAACAGAATTATGCAGCGTGAATGTTGTTTGTTATCATCATCCCCATGAAGGGCCAGCATCTAGGATGAAAACTGTAGTCTATTCATTAGGTGCTCAGTGGTTTTTTCCATGAAAAGCAAGATCTCAGACTGCTCGCTTTAAAAACATCAACATCCCGTCTATTTAAAACACAAGGGTTTCCTGTCTTTAAAGGTCATATTTGCTTTAATAAAGCCTACGAGGTTTGTTTGTTAAATAATGAGACTGTGTTTCTACCTTTCAGGCAAATTAGGGAGAACTGATTGTGAACACTTGAGTGGTGATCTTGAACATGTCTGAACCTGCACAACAAACATCAACACTCTCAGCCATTCAGTTAAGTGTCAGTCATCGTTTAAAGCAGCTGTGTTGATTGTTGTGTGCCAGAAAAATGCTAAATTTAAAAGTCGAGCAATATAAATTCTGCAGCAACTTGAGACGGCCCCAAACCTTTATCAAAAAATCATCACTTGTGATGAAACTTGGATCTTCCAGTATGATCCTTAGACAAAACAACAGTCAATGCACTGGAAAACACCATCATCACCAAGAATGAAAAAAGCACGTCAAAGCAAATCCACATTCAAAGCTATGCTCATTGTTGTTGTTTTTACATTAAGGGCGTGATTTTGGCAGAATGGGTTCCAGAAGGCAGAACAGTGAACCAGCATTATTATAAAGAGGTTTTGACAAAGCTGAAAGGATCGGGGTGGGGGGGTGGGGGGTGGAGGCCAGAACTATGGAAAAATGCTTTCATTCTTCATCAAGACAATGTGCCTGCTCATACAGCACTTTCTGTGAAGCAGTTTTTGGCTGATAAATGCATTACTACACTTGAACATCCTCCATATTAATCAGATTTGGCCCATGTGACTTTTTTCTTTTCCCTAAAGTGAAATCAGTGCTTAAAGGAACATGTTTTGAGCCAACTGATTCAATAAAGAAGAAAACAGCAGATGTGTTGAAACAGCTGACAGAAACTGATCTGCTCTGTCTTTACCAGTGGAAAACAAGACTGTATTGGTGTGTGAGTGTGAACGAGGAGTATATTGATGAGGACAAGCATTAGAATTATAACACATATAAAGATGGGTTATTGTGTCGGCCTTGTTATTTAATAGATAGACCTCGTATACCGGTGGAGGATCTTGGTGGAAAATGAAGAAGAGATATCAGGAAAGAAACTCCTCTACTAGATTCCAAAATTCTGTTGCCTTCCCGATCTTTTGGACTGAAACTAATCCTTTTTCTGTTGGCCATACTGGCTAGTCCTGTTGGGGATTACAAGACAGACACACCTGGAGGCCATCAGATGCCCACCTCTGCTATAGAATAAGCATTTTCAGGATGATAGTTCTTTACTGTGAGCAAACTCTTTGCAGCAGCCAGATTTGTGCTGTACAGTATTACCAAAGTTATCTCAGTGGAGGGTTTTTGGAAGTTTCATTTCTGTATCTGGATTAAGATGGCAAAAAGATGCATACCCTACCACAATTTTGTTTTGCCTTTCACACTTATGGACAGAAGCAAAGCATTCTCTATGCAATCAAAAGTATCTGAACACTGCCTGACCTGCATTGGAAGGAAAAACCACCTGTACAGCCTTGCAGTGGTTGAGGTAAGGGGAAGCACAACTTTTTAAGAGTGGTTGGTGCTTTTTATGTTAAAGAGGTGGGCCATCTGCTCTGGATTTTAGTCCAAACTTCAAAAGACTTATCCAAGTTGTTGGACCTATTTGGAGGATAGAGTTCAACACCTTGGACATCTCCCTGAAAGTTCAAACTAAAACCAAGAGTAGTTTCATAGTCCCATGGTCATAGAAGCCACCAACTGCCAGTGCCACTGAGGGTAATGGATATAATCTCCTTGATCTTGCAAGTTTAATGAGGTGATAACAAGCCTTTGTACTATAGTTTGCATGGCTAGCACAGAGCAGTACAATAGTTCTCAAACGCTTTCACAGGGGATCCATCTCTAAACTGCCTAAACCTTTTAGGAGTTCCTTGTAAACCAACACCATTCAAGCCCTGCTTTCCTGCTCTAAAACAGAAAATGCAAGAGCTTCTTTTATTTTTAATACTCAGGTCTATATTTAATGAGCAGTATGTATCTGCATGAGAGCCAGTGTGGTGTAGTGGTTTGAGCATTGGACTACAACTCTGGAGAACAGGGTTTGAATCTCTGCTCAGCCACAGAAACCTACTGGATGACCTCAAGTCATACTCACAGTCTCAGAAGGAGGCAACGGCAAACTCCCTCTGAACAAATCTTGCCAAGAAAACCCCGCAATGGGTTCTCTTTAGAGTTGCAATAAGTTGGAAACGACTTGAAGGCACACAGCAGCAGCAATGTATCTGCATAGAATTTAAGCATGACATATGTGAAAGGTAAGAGTGAGCAAGCTTTTTTTCTCAGGGTACTAACATTGTATGGTCATCCTGGTGATAGGAAAAATGACCCTGAAAATGGCACACAAGGTCCTCATGTTGTGACCCACTTAGGAACACATGAGGATGTACCTGTGGATTGCAATCCACAGTTTGAAGAACCTGGCCCAGGAAGTCAGAGAAAGAGGGAAATAAACAAGCAGATAACCTTTCCCTTTCTTTGATGGTATCCATGCTTCACGCTAACAGTTCATGCTTTATGATGATACTGTTTTGCAGGGCTTTCATTTCTAATGAAAAAGTAAAGGTTCCATTTCTGCTGGCTAAAGATTTTTGGTTAATGCTCCATGAATTTTACAAAATGAACCTAAGGAGCCACAAAAAGTAAGCATCAGTGAATTCAGTGGAATTTACTCCCAGATAACATATGACTGAACTCATGCCCTGTGACTTGTAAGATTTTATCTGTTATCTCTCTGAAATACCTGTTTTGTGGTGGTATTTTTAATTAGGGATACAATTCTTTACTAATTTCATTATTGAAGGAAGCAACCAATCATTTTTCTGCTGCAATGAATTACTTGACAACTCCAGTTTTCAAAGATAACTCAGTTTGGGGCTTATTTTGTGCAAAATTCATCCATGGAATGTGCAAATAAACATTTTGCACAGAAATACTATTTCTTCTGAGAACAGGCTGGTTTCTGCTCAAGGAAATCATGTGCAATTTTTGTGTGGAATAAGTCCCAAACTGTGAAGGTTCTTGCCAGTCTAGGATTCTCATCTGGATTTGATCATTTTTCAAATATCCTTTCCCTCCCTGTTTTTAAATAGAGATGGCCTAAAGCTAACTGTTAGTCTCAACTAGGCCCATTAGATCAATGTAACTTAAGTATCAACTTAGCAAGTTCTCATTGATTCAAAGGCTTACTAAGAACTGGATTTCAGCTTTTGATTATAAATAGTAAAATCTATATTTTTAGAGGAGGTGAGCATGAATTCTCTTTAGGGGCCTTGAGGCTATCATTAAGATCCCTAAGACATCAGTTTTGTGGCTCTCTGGATGCATCTCCTAGCATTCCTCATCACTGACTATGGAGATTTTCACACGGGGGAAATAACCCCCGGGGAGATCGGGAGAGAAACAGGGCTGTTCCGGTTGCAGTGCTCCGTTTCGCACGCCCCCTTCCTCCTCCCGATCTCCTGTTGTTCTCCCTCTGTCCTGCTTCCATTTCCCTCCTGCTATTTTTTTACTAATGAAAGTTCTTCATTAGTAAAAAATAAAAATAAAAAAAATAGCTGAACATAGCGGGAGGGAAATGGAAGCAGGATGGAGGGAGGACGACGGGAGATGGGGAGAAGAAAGGGGACATGCAAAATGGAGCGCTGCAACTGGAACATCCCCATTTCTCTCCCGAGCTCCCCAGGGGTTATTTTCCCCATGTGAAAATCTCCTAAGTTGGTTAGAACTGCTGGCTGTTGTAGTTCAGCAACAAACGGAAGGCTACGAAGTTCCCTTCCCTGTGAAGTCGAAGGCTTTCACGTCTGGCATCCATAAATTTTCCTTGGTTTTTTTTCCGGGCTGTGAGGCCATGTTCTGGAATAGTTTTTCAGATTTTCTCTGAAGTTGCCAGCCACAGATGGAGGCAAAACGTCAGAAAGAAACTGTTCCAGAACATGGCCTCACAGCCCGGAAAAAAAAAAAAAACAAGAAAAATTCCCTTCCCTGGTTTATGCCATGAAAAGCTGGTTGACATATGGCTTTTTAAAGCACATTCAAAATATATCTGATCTGTGCTGTCCCATTTTCATATAATCTTTCTGTGGAAATCCAGTAGAATGCTTTTCAATCAGCACTTCATTCTACTTCCTGGGTTAACACTTCATCGTGGTTTCTTTGCTTGCATAAAAGCAAGAATTTGGTTAAAGAAGCTCTAAGGTTCTTTTAACATACTTTGCCCTTGTTGAGACAAATGTTGTAAGATAAGAAGCACCAAAATCAAGAACTGATAAATGTGAAACTTGGTAAGGGGGTGACATTTAGATTAATTGATTCAAAACTTTCAACTGCCTGCACTTACCTGGAGAAAGCTCCACTTCAGCCCAACAAAGCTTATTTCCAAGATGACATGCACAGGCTTGATGGCTCTTCTAAGACAGAGTTGGGAAAAACATGGCCTGTAGACCACATCTGGCCCGCATCATTTTTGATGCCACAGAGTTGCTGCTGCCCCACCCACCCCACTCCAATTTTTTTTTTGTTTGTTTAAATATGGAGAACAGGAAACCTTATTCTTATTTAAAACAAGACACAGGGCCTCTGTGTGCCATGTTTGATTATATTAAAATGAAAAATAATTGGTGGTGGTGGGTGAAACTGGAAGTAGACTTTCTGCCATTTCTGGTTTCAGCAGTTGAGATGGTAAAGCCTGCAGTGGACTCAGGGGGACTCAGGGCCACCAGTCATATCTGAAATGGGCCAAGCCTACTGTAAGACAGTACCTGGTATGACATATGTATGCCTGTAGGAACAAATAAAACATGGGTTTTGTTTTATTTAGAAGCACCCTTAGGAAGATTTAATTTAATCAATTACAGCCCATCTGACTTCTTTAAGCAGCTGACAGATCTACTTCAAGGGTGGAGACCTTCCACATCTCAGAAACCTTTGGACTACTCCTGTCACAATCCCTTACCATTGGCCAAGCTGGGTAAGACTAATGGGAACTTTAGGATGGAGTATTTCAAGGGTCATATACTTCCCTTGCTGTACTTGAAGCTCAGGAATACAAAACACATGATTATACTCATTGGTGAATGGAACCGTGAACTGTGGTATACCAGCAAAATATTTACAGGTATGTTAGAAGAACCTTAGAGCTTATAAATACGTCTTATTTGTCAGCAACATTTTTTATTTACTTAAATAAAAATCATTAAATAAATCATAGTTTTATTTTAAGGCATTTATATCCCACCAATTTTCTAATGAATTGTAGACAGCTTATGACAAATGTTTCAACAGTGATAGTCAACTTACAGCATAAAACATAAAGCAACAGAAAAAGAGTAACAGATGTCAATAAAAATATTTTTTGGGGGAAAAACCCACTGATGAATTAAAACAGCAAAAGAAAATTAGCCACCGAAAGCCTTCCCAAAAAGGAAGGCTTTCATAAACTTCCAAAAGGTTGTTAATGAAGGTACACAGAATGAAGTGCAGGGCCAAGTGCACGGAGCATTCGGAATGGAATGCAACAACTCAGGCATAGCCACCAAAATGCCCTTCCCAAATTTCAACCAAAAGTTATTTCCTGAATTCTTGGCAATACAAACCCTTTATAAAAAATGGATTGCATTTGCAGAATAATGTCAAGAAAAGTAGGGGTACTATTTAATTTCTGAAATGAGATATGGCAAACTTGCCATGTGTCTTGCAAAGAAACCTATCATTAATTCTACAAGCTGAGCTACATATGATGTGCTTTCTAATGACATATTAAGAGCCTGCTGTTTGTTTTTGTTTTTTCTTATTTCATAATAAAATGTGGGAGGAACATTTCTGCTAGGACCACAATATGTACAGTCTTATCTTCACTTTTGTGGGTTAAGCATTGGCCAATTTGATTATTTGCCGATTTGATTTAATACATTATCTCTAGGCATTTGTTGTAGGTCTTCAAGTGTGATTCTACAGACAACTTCCAGCAGAAGTTGACCATAGAATCATGCTGGAAGACCTACAAATGCCTAGAGAAGTGTTCTCTCATTCTAAAAAAAATAGGCAGCCTATGTTCATAGTTTTTCCACTTTCATGGGGTTGCTGCACCCCTAACCCACATGAATGCTGAGGGTTGACTGTAGAAGTGAGTTTCCAACTTTCCTGCCCCACCCATTTCAGGACCAATTAAAAACCACCTAATCCCTGACATACACATAAGCAAAAAGTCATAACATACTTTCTAATTACAGTGGGCCCTCAGAATCCACTGGGGGCTGGTTCTAGGATTCCCCCACAGATACCAAAATCCATGGGTGCTCAAGTCCCATTATACAATGGCATAGTAAAATGGTGTCCCTTGTATAAAATGGTGAATAGCAAGGTTTAATATTTGGAATTTTCCACCTGACCCAAATATTTCTTAGCCGTGGTTGTTTGAATCCATGGGTGCAGAGCTCGTGTTTACAGAGGACTAACTGTACTTATTTAGAGTTATATGTGGCTTGACCCTACATGCATAGAAATAAGCTGCTGTGGGTTGCTATGGAGTTGTGGCAACAGAAAAAGATTCTATACATATTTTTATTATCTGTATTCACATAGGCTTTTTTTTTTTTTAAATAAAAGAGGCTAAAAAAATGAACAGCTGCATTTCAGGACCAAAAATAGTACTACAACCTTTAAAAAAATGTTCTTATATCACCATGTTAAATTACTTCACTTAAATACTTTAAGTGGTACTAATCAACAATTTTAAATAGTAGATTTGAACAGATGAAGGAGCCAGTGAAAGAATATCCTGGTGGACCATTTTTGTAACATACAGCCTCTACGTCTACGTCTCTACTGTGGGGATTTTCTAAATGCTAACTAGCTTCACACAGAATACACCAATGTATAAAGAAAGGATTTATCAGGAATCTCATTTAGATGGTTTCACTCAGATCCCTGTTGGTGGGAGATAGAAGAGAAAAAGTGGGAAAATGGCAGGGGCAGGGAGAAAAACCGTTTTGCACAAAGACTCTGCTGTTATAATGTGTCCTGTAAAACAGCCTGCCACCATCAATTCCTGCTTCTGCCAATAATGTGTCTGTCTTTTTAACATCTACAAATTAATTTTGACTTAGCCAAGCAGGGAACCTACTTTCAACCCCCAATTTGAAAATCATGGAAGCTTTATAAAGTCGTTTTCCACCTGCATCTCTTTTTGAGCATTGCAGTGCCTTTATCTCGTATAAAGGACAGAGGGAAAAAAGCCAGCATATAAAAACTTTGTTAAGCTGTCACTTTCAATAGAGATACAGAAAAAAAACGAGTGACAAAGAAGAAACAAATTGCATCTTCAAATAAGTTTCCTTCAAACTCCTTGTTAAAAGCTATAACCTCTGATGTTAACGAAATTTAACCCATTCTGACCCTCAGTATGGCCCTTAACCTTCTCTTTATCCCGTTTCCTGTGGTTGCTGAAGAAAACTGGCCCAGTCACTTGGAAAGCGTTCTCTGTTGCACACAAAGGCTCCATCTAGTTGCTAGTCTGTCAGGAGGTAGAGAATAGACAGAAAGGTCAGCACCTGTGCTGAGAAGCAGGTGACAGTGAACTACATGGACCATTCTAGGGAAAGCTGTAATAGTGTCTACCCTTCCAACAGTGGGGGGCGGGGAAGACTCCACACTGTAGTTTAGGGTATTCAAGGCAGCAAAGTTTGCATTTGCTTTGTGAATACAGACTTTAAACAAATTAATCTATTGCTGTTCAACTGACTGTAAAATTAGTAGATTTACTGTTGCAAAAAAGGAGCGCATTCACTTCCCTTTTAATAAGGTCACGGATGTGTCCTAGGCTGCCAACAAAGCAGCTTTCAAAATCTTTGCAGCTGAATCCAGCAACTTGCAAAAGCTATGGAACAAAGTCTCCGATGTACAAGGGAAAGGCCCGCGCCATACAGTTGCCACGTTCAGCTAGACATTTAATACACTTGTTACACTGCCAGGGTTTGTTGTTTACTTTACTTTACTTTATTTTCCTTCCTCCCATGAAGACTCGGGAACTTGTTTTAGGATTACGATTCTTATTTAAATTCTTTTAAAAAGCTGTATGGGCAGCATTATGCTGGCATGTGTTTCTTGGAAGAATTTTTTAAAAGGCTCATAAAAGATTCTGTTCTTCTGTTTTTTTAAAGCACTGTTTTAGTGAACATTTGTATTCTTTGTGTAAACCACCAGATCAAATGCAATAAGCCATTATTTGTTCTGTCCACATTTGTTGTGATCTATTAACAAGGAAGGTATTTGCACAATCACTTTAAAAAGTTGAAACAGATTAAGATGGTAACCACCAGAATCACTGAAACTCTCTCCATGTATGTACGTGAGTTTTAGCAGTTTAAAAATTAAACTGTTTATAAAAATTAAACAGCTTGTAAAACATGGGACCCTGGGCTCAAGCACAACTGGGAAGGGGCAGTAGAAATTAATAACACAGACCCCCACTAATACAATTCCATAAGAATTTATGCACTATTTTAATTCTGAATATACATTTTCTACCTTCCTGATATTACACCAAAGGTCACTGTTGTCATTGTTGTATGCCTTCAAGTCATCTCTGACTTATGGCAACACTAGTGTGAACCTATCATAGGGTCTTGTTGGCAGAAGTTGTTCAGAAGAAGTTTGCCCTTGCCCTCCTCTGAGGCTGATAGAGTGTGGCTTACTCAAAGTCACCCAGTAGGTTTCCGTTGTTGAGCGGGGATTCAAAGCCTGGTCTCCTAGTTTCTAGCCCAACACCCAACCACCATGCTGGCTCACACCAAAATTCTGCATAGGGTTTTGCTACCATGATTCCAACCACTACATTTCTGGGAGGGTATTTTTGTAAATAGCCGGCCTAAGGAAGAATCTTACAGACTTGGCTGAGTATTTTGTATTTATTCTTTTGTTCTGAAGAAGCTACTGTACAGTTAATATAAACAATTGTTATCAGTACAGAATACACACAGAAACTCTCTAAGTATATGGCTCAACCTGAGTCTGACTACTCTCTCTCTCTGGCTTTTCTTCGCAAACGAAGATTCAGGAAGGACTCATCCCGCACTTTCTGCAAGCGTGCTGATGACTAAAAAGGCCTATCCAAGATAAACAAGTCCGGTTGCAGAAAGCACAGCAGAAGGTCTCCTTGGGTGATGTTTCCGGGTTGTGGTTCTTTCTGTGTTGTTGTTTCTCTTCAAGACTTGTCTGGCGTGACTTTTCAAATAAGGCTGCAGTATTGTGGATAGTGCGTCTCCATGCCTCCCGATGATTACTACTCCTTGTAGAAATACTGGAGGATTGATTGATGTTCTTTAGACACTTAAACTCCATTTGTTTAATCGCCTTGCATTCTCCCTGCCTGATTTATAGCGATCACTCAACACATGGTATGTGTGAACTAGACATTTAACCACTTAATTCTGTGTCTGTAAATCTTACCAGAAGCACTAGTTTCAATTGCCTGTGGGAATAGGGTTTCTGATTACAGGAATAGCTCAATTAACGAAGTTCATGTGTTCCTGAACATTACTTCTTTAATAACCGAACCACTCTCAGTGTCAAGAAGTTTCTTCTAATGTTCAATTGAAATCTACCCTCCTATAACTTCAAACCATTAGGCCTTGTTCTACCCTTTGGGGCAGCAGAGAACAGGCCTGTCCTCTCCTCTTTGTGACAACCATTGAGGTATTTAAAGAGTGCAATCATGTCACTTGTCAGTCTTCTCTTAACCAAGCTGAATATGCCCAGCTCCTTCAACCTCTCCTCATGTTTGTTCTCCATACCTCTTATCATCCTTATTGCCCTTCTCTGAACTTGCTCCAACTTGTCTGTATATCCTTTTTAAAATGAAGTGCCCCCAAAATGAACACAGTACTCCAGATGAGGCCTCCTGCACAGAATGTAGGGGAAGGACAGGTTGCTTACCTGTAACCCTAGATCTTCGAGTGGTCTTCTGTGAATTCACACAGTTGGGTTACTCCTGCGCCTGCGCAGAGCTTCAGAAACTTCTAGAATCGCTAGGCAGAATGTGCTTTGATACATTTTTGGTGGTAACTCCGCCCATCCTAACGGTCCCTTATAAGGGCTTCCCCCCTAAAATCCCCTCAGTTCCTTGAATGACGCTGCAATTGCAGCATCAAGAACATTAAGCATGTTTATATGATGTAGTAGGACATAGAGGGGAGGATGGGCAGGTCTGTGTGAATTCACAGAAGACCACTCAAAGATCTATGGTTACAGGTAAGCAACCAGTCCATCTTCTTCGTGGTCTCTGTGAATCACACAGTTGGGTGTAGACTGGCAAGCTTCAATTCAGGAGGTGGGTATGTCCTACACCCATGTACCATACACATCAACCATTCGAAATTAAAACACTAATAGCACATTAGTAAATAAATAAAACATATAACAACAATGACTTGGCAGCATAAACACTCACTCATTGTATAGAAGATAACAACACAGCCTTCCCAAAGGCAGCCTCGTTCCTAGAACGAGAATCAAGTCTATAATGAGAAATAAAAGTCAAAGGTGACGACCAGGTTACAGCTCTGCAAATGTCCTCTAGAGGCACCCCAGAGAGAAAAGTTGTCGAAGTGGAGACAGCTCTCGTAGAATGTCCTCGAATCCGAGACGGCAGAGGCTTCTTTGCCAGATCGTAGCAGAGAGCGATGGTCGAGGTCACCCACTTCGACAGTCTCTGTGAAGAGATGGGCTCTCCCAGTTTTGAGTCAGCATAAGACACAAACAGCTTGGGTGACTTTCTGTGGGACGCAGTCTGTTGAATGTAGAAGGCCAGAGCCCTTCTGACGTCCATCAGATGAAGGGTGCGTTCAAAGTCGTCTTTCGGATCCTGCATCAAAGCAGGGAGAGTGATGATTTGGTTAAGGTGAAAACTAGAGACAACCTTCGGTAGGAAAGAGATGTCGGGACGGAGGACGACTTTGTGCTTGTGGAAAGCAGTGTAGGGAGGATCAGACCTCAAGGCACAGAGCTCACTAGCCCTACGCGCCGAAGTGATGGCCACAAGGAACGCAGTTTTCCAGGAGAGCAGTCGGAGGTCGGTGGAAGCCATCGGTTCAAACGGTCGGCGGACCAGCTGTGAGAGGACCAGTTCGAGACTCCAAGCTGGTGTTGGTTCAGTCACCGGGGGGGTGAAGGTTAGCAAAGCCCTTCAAAAATTTCTTCACTGTGGCATCCACGAAGGGAGAGGGGAGACCCCTCGCCTGGAACTCAGTGGAGATGGCCGCCAAGTAGCAGCGGATTGAAGAGAGTGACAGACCCGCAGAAGACAGGTGTAGAAGAAATTCCAGGACTATCGGGATGGAGAATTGGTCAAGGGCTGGGTTCTGGCATCCCAGAATTCCGGGATGCCAGGAAGGATTCATATTTCTTCCACTTATAGTGGTAGGATCTTCTGGTGGAAGGCCTCCTTGCTGCATCGATGACGGCTTGGACATCTGGGTGTAGAGATGCAGGTTGCCTCGGTACCGAGGATGAGCTTGGAAGAGTCGAACCCAAAGGGAGATTCACAGGATCAACTTCCAGGCAGTCAGGTTTAGAGTGTCCAGGTCGGGATGTCTGACCTTGCCCCCGTGAATGGTGAGCAGATATGGACGGGATGGAAGGCGGATGAAACGTCGTTCCGACAACCAAAGCAAGGTTGCAAACCAAGGCTGTCGAGGCCACCATGGTGTGATGAGGATGGCATTTGCTCTGTCCCGACGAAGCTTGGTGATCACTCTTGTCAGCAATGAAAATGGAGGGAACAGGTATAGCAGCAGACCCAACCATCGAAACAGGAATGCGTCTCCTCTCGACCTCGGAGCTGGACACCTCGAGCAGAACTGGGGACACTGGGCATTTTCGGGAGACGCAAAAAGATCCACTTGAGGAAACCCCAGGTTCGAAACAAGTCCAGAGTGACCAATCTGTGGAGCTGCCACTCGTGGATGGAGAGACTCGAACAGCTGAGTCCGTCGGCAACAGTGTTCTCCTCCCCTGGAAGATGGATTGGAGAAACACCTTCTTTGCCACGCACCATTCCCATATGTCCAGCGTGAGTTGTAGAAGTTGTGGAGACTCGTGCCTCCCTGCTTGTTTATGTAGTACATGACTGACGTGTTGTCCGTCAGCACCAGTACGGCCTTGCCCCTCACCAAGGGCTCGAAGGCCCTCAATGCTTTCTGGACAGCGAGGAGCTCCAGGACATTGATACGGAGAGCTTGCTCCTCTGTGCTCCAGGAACCTCGGATTTCGTAGGAGTCGAGATGCACTCCCCATCCCTGCATCGAAGCGTCCGTTGTCAGAGAGACGTCCGGTTGAGGGAGGTCGAAGGGCATGCCCGACAAGACATTGTCCGGTACCAGCCACCAGTCCAGTGACCTCCGAACTGCTCTTGGCATAGTGAGCATCTTGTTTGGAGAATCGTGAAGAGGGTCGAATACTTGCAGAAACCTATGTTGGAGGGGACGGAACCGAAGTCTGGCAAGCCGAGTCACATAAGTTGTAGCTGCCATGTGGCCGAGAAGCACTTGGACTGAGTGTGCCGGGAGCCATCTTGATTGATGGCAGGCATAGATCAGTGAACAGAGGTTGTCAAAACGGTCCCGAGGTAGGTAAGCAGTTGTGGTTAAAGAGTTCAAACGTGCACCAATGAACTGAATCACCTGTGTCGGCAGGAGTTGGGATTTCTCGATGTTGACAACAAGTCCCAGATAGCCTAAGACATCTAAGGAGAGGCCAATATCGAGTTCGAGCTGATGACGAGTCTGCGCAACAATCAGCCAGTCATCGATGTAAGGGAAGATTTCTACTCCCTGCTGTCGAAGAAAGGCCACTACCACTGCCATACACTTCGTGAAGACCCGAGGAGCGGTGGAGAGGCTGAAGGGGAGAACTCTGAACTGGAAGACCTCGGTCCCGACTTGAAATGCAAGGAAGCGCCTGTTGGCCGGGTGGATCCCAATGTGAAAATAGGTATCCTTCAGGTCTATGGATGCGAACCAGTCGTCCTGCCTCAGAAGCAGAAGGATCGAAGCCAAGGTGACCATCCTGAACTTTTTTGGAGTTATGTACTTGTTCACCCCGCGAAGGTCGAGAATCGGATGCAGCCCACCATCTTTCTTGGTGACCAGAAAGTACCTCGAGAAGAAGCAGAGGTGATGGAGATTGGGGTCGACAGGTTCAATGGCCCCTTCTGCAGCAAAGTTTCCACCTCCTCGAGGAGGGGAGGGGAGGGCGGTGTTGAACGTACCCGTCCCGTCGGAGGCAGAGCGTCGAACTCTATCCAATATCCTGTTCAGACGATTTGGAGCACCCATCGATCTGACGTTACTGAAAGCCAGGCGTCTTGGTAGTTGGACAGTCAATCCCCGAAGAGAGGAGTCTAGGGAGAAACAAAGAGATCATCAACTAGGAGGGGTTAGAACTTCTTTCGACCCTGATCCCTGGGCCTTTGCCTGGGCTGTTGTCGGTGTCTGGAGCCCGAGCCCTGGCTCCTCACCGAAGAGGCTGGAGATATGGAAGGAGCATAACGGGAATGCCGGTAGGCCTGGCCGGAGTACCCCCGACGGGATTGTTGGCCATAGGGTGGAGCCTGCCATGGATACCTCCCTCTGGGCCGGTATTGATAAGTGGAGGTGGAGCCCATACCATACTTCCTGGCCGTGTTTCTCATCTTTTGAGCGAATTCGAGCTTGTCGTCGGTAGAACCGTTGAACAAGCCCGATTCGTCAAAGGGAAGGTCTTCAATTGTGGCTGACGCTTGGGGCGTGAGGCTGGAGGAACGTAGCCAAGCATGTCGTCTTAGGGCTATGGAGCCAGCGATGGGTTTTGCTGCGCAGTCTGCCACATGTCTGGCCAAATTCATTTGAAGACCCGCAAGAGACTGTGCCTCAGATTGGATAGCCTCTGCCATTCTGCGCCTTTCTTTAGGAAGATCTTTAATCAGGAGGTTCATTCTTTCCCACAACACTTGCTGATATGCTCCCATGCACACCGAGTAATAAGCGACACGGAAGCTCAACCCAGCTGCCGAATAGATCTTCTTGCCCACGATGTCGAGCTTCCTACCCTCAGGGTCTTGAGGGGAAGACAAGGGCCGGCATTGCTTTCTGTTTTGGGCTACTTCCACAACTACTGAGTTTGGTTTTGGGTGGTTCTGCAACCAGTCGATGTGATCTCCTCCACCTCTGTACAGCCTGTCAATCTTTTTGGACGTGGATTGGATTGATGAAGGGTTCTCCCAGGACCCTTGCGCCAGTTTCAATAATGAAGGTAGTACTGGGATGGTAGCAGATGGTGGTGCTTTGGATTGTATCCTCTGAAAGATGGGTTCTACAGGGTCAGCTGGCCAATCCTCGACTTTTAGATCCAAAGCATGTGACAACCTCACCATCTGTTCCCCGAAGACTAGGACGTCGTCGGTCGGGGAAGTAGAATCATCGTCCATGAGTTCAGACTTTGGAGAGGGCAGATAGGGTCTGTAGATGTCCCAGGAAGTAACTGACTCAGATGAAGATGCGTCCAGCGAGCGGCTTCTAGGCCGTGTTGGCGTGGGAGAGCGAGGCTGTGGGGTTGGAGGAGTTTGTGGCAGAGGTCGGTGCTCAAGCGGTGAAACCTGAACAATAGCATCCCGTTGTGAAGCAACATCCAAAATCACAACAGGTGAGCGAGAATGTGGTCTCAGAAGTGAAGGTTGTGGCACCTCAATAAGATCTCTGGGGTTGAAGATTTGCGACCCCGACGGAGAGCCCAGATGGGTTCTGCAAATGGAGCGGGCCAAATCATATGCTGAATAAGCTGGAATATCTTCTGTGATGGAGGGAATGTGAGGCCGAGCCAGGTCCTCAGATTCGACAATCTCCACCTCGACATCCGAAGAGTGACGTCGGAGGAGTTGGTCCCGTGACACAACCAGAGCTGGTGATGATTCCACACGCTTCGCAACATCCAAGGCAGGGGAAAGCTCGACAGTCACAACATCCAAAGATCGAGGTGGGGTTCGCGGATCACGGGCTCCCACGTCCGGAGTGGACAGTGGTAGAGGGCGGAGGAACTTATCATCAGAGCCCTTCGAATCCCGGGGAGGGACTTGTGGAACATCATGTTCCGCCGGCTTGACCTTTTTTATCCTTTTTGCTCTCTGAATGTTTGGAGAGATGCTTCTCCTTCTTTTTCTTAGCCGGCTCTGAGGAAGAAGCAGTGCCAGTGGAAGAGGGCTCCTTTCCCTCCATAGCCTGCTTAGAGGTCGATGGGGTTGGTTCTTTAGCCGTTGCCAAACGGTCCCGAGTCGAATCCAAGGATACATGTTGATGGGCAGAGTGTAGGGCCTCGGGATCCGATGCAGTGGAGCGATGCCTCGAAGGGCTTCGAGACCGACGGCGTTTCTGTCCACAGGACGGTGGGGACCGGGAGCATTCATGGCCTCGAGACTCTGATGGAGGAGCTGAAGCAGAAGTAGGTGGTGCGGTCAGGAGCAAGGCCTTTTCATATAGGAAGGATTTAAGGCGTGAGAGCCTATGTTTCCTGGCCTGCAGGGTGAATGCTTTACAATGGATGCATGCGTCGACATTGTGAGATTCTCCCAGACAGATCAAACAGCGGGAATGGCCATCCACACTTGGGAGTTTCACTTGGCAGATCACGCACCACTTAAATGCCCCTTTAGTAGACATCATAAATCACAGTATCGCAGAAGTCGTCAAGGATAGAATCGTCGTCAAGCCAGTCCAAGGTCAGTAACAAGGAGCAGAGGCAGCAACAAGCAGAAATCGTAGTCAAAAGCCAGAAAATCTCAAAAACACATAGCGCACAGAAGTTCCTTAAGCTGCTAACACAGCGGAAAGAAAGGAACTGTGGGGATTTTAGGCGGGAAGCCCTTATAAGGGACCGTTAGGATGGGCGGAGTTACTGCCAAAAATTTATCAAAGCACATTCTGCCTAGCAATTCTAGAAGTTTCCGAAGCTCTGCGCAGGCGCAGGAGTAACCCAACTGTGTGATTCACAGAGACCACGAAGATCTATTACTTCCCTTAATTTGGAAACTATGCTCCTATTAATGCAGGCTAAGATAGCATTTGCCTTCTTTGCTGCAGCATCAGATTATTGGCTCATGTTCAACTTATGATCAACAACAATCCCAAGGTCCCACATGTAGTAGAGCTGAGTCAGGTATTGCCCAGCCTATATCTGTGCATTTGGTTTTTGAGGCCTAAATTTGTGTGTTTGATTTCATTTTATTAATTTCAGCCAAGTTTTCTAGTTTATCAAGTTTCTTTTGAATTCTGTTCCTATCTTCAAAGATATTAGCTATCCCACACAGTTTTGTATCATTTGCAGATTTCATAAGGATCCGCTCCACGCCATCATCTAAAGCATTGACAAAAATAGTGAAGAGTATCGGTCGTGGCAGAACCCTGAAGCATTCCACTTGAGACTTCCTTCCAATCTGAAGCACAGCCACAGATGACAACTCTTTGAGCATAGTTTTCCAACCAATTATGGATCCATTCAATGGCATTTCCATAATTAGTTAGTTTGCTGGTCAAAATATCATGGGGAACATTATCAACTGCTTTGCTGAAATCCAGATAAATGACATCCACACCACTCCCACTATCTACTAAACTAAGCAATCTGATTAAAAAAAAAAAAGATATAAAGTTAGTTTGGCAGGATTTGTTCTTGACAAACCCATGCTGGTTCCTGCTAATCACTACATTGTCAACAAGATACTTACAGATGGACTACTATATAATTGGTTACAATATTTTCCTGGTATTGAGGTCAGGCTGATTGGCCTGAAGTTTCCTGGATCTTCTTTTTTGCCTTTTTTGGAGAGAGGGACAATGTTTGCTCTTCTCCAGTCCTCTGGTACTTCACTCATTCTCCAAGATTTTTTAAAAAATGATGGTAAGTGGTTCTGTGAGTATATCAGTGAATTCCTTCAGTTCTCTGGGATGCAGTTCATCTGACCCTACAGATGTGAACTCATTTAGTAGGTTAACAAGGTGATTTCTGACTAAATCTTTATCAATCTTGATTTGCAACCCAGATTCCTTACCAAGGTCTCTGTTGATGCATGGAAGCACATAGTCCTCTTTTTGGGGAGAAAACTGAAGCAAAAGAGCTATTGAACAGTTCTGCCTTTTCCTTGTAATCTTTTAGCATTTTACTATCCTTGTTGAGTAGCAGTCCCACCATTTCCTTCATCGTTCTCTTGCTTCAAACATATCTGAACTCTTTTGTTGCTCCTTGCTTGCCTAGCCAGTCTCAACCCATTTTGAGCTTTAGCTTTCCTTCCACTATTCCTGTTTTTAATTTTTCTTTTAGCACATAGAATCTCACTGTAGCCATCTAAATCACCACAGTTCTCTGAGGCTTCTGTTGAAGGATATGAGTTAGTGAAAAACCTGAGCAAAAAGGATTAAACTGTATCTTTCTGAATGTGCGTCTATACGATCATAAAAAAAAAAATCCGTTTTGGGGGCAAAAAATACGAATAGGCTGTCGTTCGTATGCATACGAACCGCCCACATGATTTTTTACCCCTCTAAACTCCGTATGGCTCCCTCTTCCCCAAGCTGGTTGGAGCGACCAAGCCAAGTGGCGGTTTTAAATCTCCCGCTGGTTTGGGTTTTTTAAAAAAAAGGTTCCTGCTTTGCGGACAGTCAGTTTTCCCTATTTACAATATAAAATAAAAATAAATAAACATATATAATTCATGGACTTACCGGACTCTCGCTAGCCAGGAATCCAACATGGCGGGCACTCCCAATTCCCCTCTGTGCTAGCCCCGCCCCCTCTACTCGGCCAGCCAATCAGATTACATAGCCTGTTCGTATGTGTGCGAACGGACCGTACAGACCCGGCAGCCATCCGAACAGCATACGGATTTCTCATCACAATCCGCTTTCCCTCCCGAACGCCGCATGTGCGTATTTCAGGGTGGAAAACCAAGCCCCCCCTCTTTTGGATGCGTGTGAATCCAAACGGCCGTGTGTACCGAAGCGCAAACTTCCACACGCCGTACGTATTATTTAAATCGTGTAGATGGGACCTGAGTTAGAAGTTGGTTTTGAGAATCCACTACAACCACTTCCTGTATGCATGTGTTTCTCTCCACTGAAAGACCTATTCAAAGACACAGCCATGTTAGTCTGCATCAGTGTAGAAAGGGACCTTGTCACATCTTTAAGACTGAGAGAAAAAAATTTGAAGCGTATGCTTTCATACACTCAGTCTATGTCATCAGGTGTTATATCTCATGAAATAGACCTAGTCTAGAAAAGCTTATACTACACATTTCCTTCTCTCACTTGTCTCAAAAGTGCTACAAGGCTCCTTTGTCCCCTGGAAGAATTAATCTGCTTCAAGCTGGAAATACGTTTTAGTTCCAATAAACCTTTGTTAGCAACATAGAGTTAGTCTCTGTCTGATCCATTACTACACATGGAGACCTGATTCACAACTACAACTTCAAGCCTGGTGGCTGGTACCTCTTGGGCTGGTACTACGGGGCAGGAGGGGGATTGCCTCTTTTACCAAGAAGGAAGAGAGTGATGAAACCCCCTTCTAGCCATGTGCACCCAAAACCTTTATAAAAAGAAGTTTTGATGAACTCAGTTCACTAGGTCCAAGACTTATCCATCTCTTTTTATTACCACATAGAGTCCTCATGTTTTCCAGAACTTTGTCACACATAAACCTCAGTAATAATGATTCCATAGAAAGATCAGATGCAGACATATAACTTATTTCTACCTGCTTGTGCAGCCTATCTTTTTGGATGAGGTAGTAGCAACACAGCCACACATTCTGAGGGAGGGATGTTCAAATCCAAATCAGGAGAGTTTTGTTGTGTGTGTGTGTGTGTGTTCTAGGTTTCTTTCAAAAGCAGGACCTTGCTTACAGTCCAACAAAAGAATCAGCTATTTATGGGGAACAAGAGATATGAACAACTAGAGGAAATGCATAAGTATGTAGGTTACTTAATGGTGGTAGCCTGCTCATTCACCTGCTCTCACTGGGTGGTGTGCAGAAGAGAGGGATCCTTGGGAGAGCAGCCCACTTAGTCTTTAACTTTGCTTGGACAACTGGACTGGTTGGTCCCAATGCCCCTCTCCATACCAGTCCAAAAGGGAGTGCAGGCTGCCTGCTCCTTCAGCAGCCAAGTTTATAGTACTTAGGGAAAGAGGGTGAACAAGTGGGTAGAGGGGACTCCTAACATTCTCTTTAGACAACATTGAGGAGCGACTGCTATGGTGCCCCAAGCAAGTAAACAATAGCAAAGGTAGGAACAACCAGTTCCTACTTAACCCCACTCCCCAGACAAAATTCCTCAGAGATGGGATGAGAGACCTAGGAGCCTGAGGTTACTCCAGCTTTTTAATTTCATTAGCCAAACTGTTTGCCAAAGGACAATTTCATTCATCAAATGACCATTTTACCCTCCAACTTAATCATTTGGCACAATAGCCAAACCCAAACCCTGATGTCTAAAATAATTCAATGGTGTTTTACAATGCTATTAGCAGTATGAACTCTGCTGGAAATGTTCTGGCTGGGAAGTCCCCTCCACCTATTTCCCAGACAGCATTAAGCATTATTTAAAACAACAACAACAATAGGTGTTTAATTTATCAAAACCAATGTAGCGTAACGCAGTAGTTAAGAGCAGTGGCACATAACCTTTTCTTTATCAGATATCCCCTTTAAATATCTTTTGTTGCCACAGACCCCCAAGACTTAACTCAAGATTTAAGACCCTAATAATAATACTTGATAATAGTAATAATAAAATTACACCATCCATTAAACCATTTCTCAGAGGCACTGGAGGAGGACTTTTCTCCTGCTTCTTCCTGCAAGTTTGTGGCTGGTTTGTGTGAATGGCAATGCGCAGGCAAAGCCAGCCTTTGCCTTGGTTCCTGTCACATGGCGACTCCACTGCAAGTAGGAGGTGGGCCAAGCAGCATACAAGCCTTTGCAGACCCGCTGTGAGGGCATCGCAATCTCCGGGGTCTCCGGACCCCAAGTTAAGAACCATTGGTAAAGAGTATTGGCCTGAGACTTTGGAAAGCCTGGTTCTACTCCTCACTAATAGAGTTGTCAGACCGAAAACTGGAGACATCTCCTTTAATGGTTGTGTAAAAGGGAATTCCACCCAGTGCTCCTTCTCATGCAACCAGGCAACAAGCAATAACTGCTGAAATTCCCTCTTCTAGACCAAAAGCTTCATAAACTGTGGGTCATGATGGGGTTGAGTAACTGAATATGGGGATTGCAAAAATGCTGGCAACAGTAAATTTGGTATGTATGCCTACTTTGTATACGTATATACCCAGGGTCATGTAAAAAATTCTCAGTCGAAAAGGAGTCGCGAGTGGGAAAAGTTTAAGAAGCTCTGTTCTAGAAAACTATTAAAGGTACAAGAGTTGTTTCCAGTTTTCACTCTAGCAGACCTACAAACCTCTCAAGTGACCCTGAGCCACTCTCTTTTTCTCTCTCTCTCTGCCTGACCTACCTCCCAAGCTTGTTGTGAGGTGAGGAGGAGAATTAAAGACACCATCTTGAGCTCACCGAAGGAAAGGCAGCATATACAGTTAGTTGTCCCTTCATCTTCGCTGGGGTTTGGTTCCAGGAAACCCCCCCCCACTCCCGTGGATACCAAAACCCGTGAATATTCAAGTCCCATTATATGCAATGGCATAGCAAAATGGTGTCTCTTATATAAGCTGGCAAAATCAAGGTTTGCTTTTTGGATTATTATTTTTTTTAAGAATATTATCAAGCCGTGGATATGGAGGGACAACTGTATAAGCGTGCTAATGACCAACAAATAATGCTGTGTCTGTTTTAGGACCCAGACAAAACACTCTTCTGTCCACAGATTTTCCTTGGATTTTTTTTTCCCGGGTTGTGAGGCCATGTTCTGGAAAAGTTTACTTCTGATGTTTTGCCTGCATTTGTGGCTGGCATCGTCATTGAATGGTTGGGTAGGTGTGTGTATGGAGTCTATATACTGTGAACCCCTGTTGGGGAGTACAGTTGTCCTTTCACATTCACTGGGATTTGGTTCCAGGACCCCCCGTGAATACCCAAATCCGTGAATACTCAAGTCCCATTATATGCAATGGCATAGCAAAATGGTGTCCCTTATAGAAGATGGCAAAATCAAGCTTTGCTTTTTGGGTTATAATTTTTTAAAGAATATTTTCAAGCCGTGAATACTTAAAACCGTGAATGCCAAATCCATGGATATGGAGGGACAAATTACTCAACACCTTCTTTGCCTCAGTGTTTTCAGAAAAGGAAAAGGGGGACCAACCTGAGAAGAATGGAACTGAGGACACAATAGGGGAAATCCAGCTCAGAATAAGCAAAGAGGTTGTACAGGAATACCTTCTTAATCTAAATGAATTTAAATCTCCAGGACCAGATGAACTACATCCAAGAGTATTAAAAGAGCTGGCAAATGTGATCTCAGAGCCATTGGCAATAATCTTTGAGAATTCCTGGAGAACAGGAGAAGTCCCAGCAGACAGGAGGAGGGCAAACGTTGTCCCCATCTTCAAAAAGGGGAAAAAAGAGGATCCCAACAATTATCGTCCAGTTAGTCTGACATCAATACAAGGGAAGATTCTAGAGCAGATCATTAAACAGAGAGTCTGTGAACATTTAGAAGGCAATGCCATAATCACAAAAAGTCAACATGGGTTTCAGAGAAACAAGTCATGCCAGACTAATCTGATCTCTTTTTTTGATAAAGTTAAAGTTTTGATAAAGTTTGATAAAGTTTAAAGATAAAGGTAGATGAAGGGAACGTTGTTGACATCGCATACCTTGATTTCAGTAAGGACTTTGACAAGGTTCCCCATGACATTCTTGCAAACAAGCTTGTAAAATGTGGGCTAGACAAGTTAACTGTTCAATGGATTTGTAACTGGTTGACCGGCCGAACCCAAAGGGTGCTCAGCAGTGGCTCCTCTTCATCTTGGAAAGATGTGACCAGTGGGGTGCCACAGGGTTCTGTCCTGGGCCCAGTGCTATTCAACATCTTTATCAATGACTTGGATGAGGGAATTAGGGGCATACTTATCAAATTTGCAGATGACACCAAATTAGGAGGAGTAGCTAATACCCTAGAGGACAGGATCAAAATTCAGAATGACCTGGATAGACTGGAGAGCTGGGCCAAAGCTAACAAACTGAAATTCAATACGGAGAAATGTGAAGTACTGCACTTAAGGCGGAAAAATGAAATGCATAGATATAGGATGGGAGAGACCTGGCTGAACGAGACTACGTGCGAAAGGGATCTAGGAGTCCTAGTAGACCACAAATTGAACATGAGTCAACAGTGTGATGCGGCAGCTAAAAAGGCCAATGTGATTTTGGGCTGTATCCATAGAGGTATAGTATCTAGATCAAGGGAAGTAATAGTGCCGCTCTATTCTGCCTTGGTCAGACCTCACCTAGAATACTATGTTCTGGGCACTACAATTCAAAAAGGATATTGACAAATTGGAGCATGTCCAGAGAAGGGCAACTAAAATGGTGAAAGGCCTGGAAACGATGCCTTATGAGGAGAGACTTAGGGAGCTGGGTATGTTTAGCCTGGAAAAAAGACGGTTAAGAGGTGATATGATAGCCCTGTTTAAGTATTTGAAGGGGTGTCACGCTGAGGATGGAGCGGGCTTGTTTTCTGCTGCTCCAGAGACTGGAACACGGAGCAATGGATGCAAGCTCCAGGAACAGAGATTCCACCTCAACATTAGGAGGAACTTTTTGACAGTAAGAGCCGTTCGGCAGTGGAACACACTCCCTCGGAGCATGGTGGGGTCTCCTTCCTTGGAGGTCTTTAAACAGAGGCTGGATGGCCATCTGTTGGGGATGCTTTGATCGTGATTTTCTGTGTGGCAGGGGGTTGGAATGGATGGCCCTCGTGGTCTCTTCCAACTCTACAATTCTATGATTATATGTAAATTTGTGAATTTGAATGGCTAGTGTCCTGGTGGAGATATACAAGGAATTTTGGAGGCTGTTTGCCTAATGGTTGGTTGGTAGTCCATTATCTGCTGGAAATCCCTTTGTCCCTGGGTGGAATTCCTTCGCAAGTGTTGAGTTTTTATTCTATTGTTTTTCAAAACTTGCAGCTAGATTTTGTTTACTTTTAGGGTTTCTTCTTTCCTGTTGCAGCCAGATTTTGTTTACTTTTAGGGTTTCTTCTTTCCTGTTGAAGTTGTCCAGGTGTTTGTGGATTTCAACAGCTTCTCTGTGCATTCTGACATGATAGTTGTTGGCCTGGTCCAGAATTATTTTTTTAAAAAATAACTTTTTATCTCTTAAAGGCTTTCATTAGTCACACAATTGTTCAAATCGCCATCATTCTGGGAAATGATTACAACACGATGGAAGAGGAATGAAGTGCAGTTTGATCCTTTTCGGGTTTTTGTTGTTGTTTTGTTTTGAATCTGCAATGATTTCAGCATCTAAAATATAACTTCAGGCACTCATGTGGCCAAATGGGAAATCAACAGGGTAGCGTTCGATGATATACAGGGTTGTCCCTTCCCTGGTGAGTAGCGCTACTCCCAGCACTTTTCTTCTTCTCTCTAGCAAAGGGACCCACTTTTTGCACCATTAAACATGCACAACAGGGAAAACAGGTATCTCAACTCTCCCCCCGCCCGCCCAGTACAATTCCTGTCCCATTTTTTCAGCCAACACCCCCCCCCCAACACTTTCCAAAAGCAAGCTAGGGGGACGCTTTTAAGTGCAACACATGCCCCACTTCCTCCGCTAGCCCCGCCTTTTCCTCTCAGTCCGTCCCCTTATTTCCTCCCTTCCCCAGTAGTGGAACTATTCCTGCCCGGGAAGGTGAGTGGAAAGCGACTCTTGTTGCTGTTTTGCTTTGAAAGGCTTTGATTGAGAGGTTGCCCTTGTATGTGTCAGGCTTGAGATTGGACCTCACATTTCAGCTGGGCTGTTGTGATCTTCCAGGAAAAGGGTACCTCTGGGAATGTGCAGAGTGTTTTAACTATATGCTAATCCTAACCCAGCCCAGTATGTAAGATCAGGGATGGAGAGTCCTAGACAGTGTTGGGACTGCAGCACCCAGCAGCATCATTTGCAGTGCTGGTTAGGCATCGATGGGAATGGTAGTCGGTATTTAGAGGACCACCGCTAGTTTAATAAAAACAAGTACAGTTGTCCCTCCGTATCCACGGATTTAAGTATTCACGGCTTGAAAATATTCTTAAAAAACTAATGATCCTAAAAGCAAACCTTGATTTTGCCATTTTATATAAGGGACACCATTTTGCTATGCCATTGCATATGATGGGACTTATTTTTATTTATTTATTTATACCCTGCTCTTCAGCCACAAGGCTATCAGAGCGGCTTACAAACTGTTTTAAGCAATAGCAATTTACACATCTACACTGCATTCCAATGTGTGTTAGCTAATTGTGAATATGAAGGGACAACTGTACTGGTTTTATTTGTTCTTTTAAACTGGTATTGTGTGTTTTGATGCACAATTGTCCCTTAGTATTCGCTGGGGTTTGGTACCAGGACCCCCGTGGATACCAAAATCTGTGAATACTCAAGTCCCATTATATGCAATGGCATAGCAAAATTGTGTCCCTTATATAAGATGGCAAAATCAAGGTTTGCTTTTTGGATTATTACTTTTCTAAGAATATTTTCAAGCCGTGAATACTTACATTGATGGATACGGAGGGACAACTGTATATGTATATTTTTAACCAAGATGTATTTTAATTTATATTGTTTTGTGTGGATGTGTTCCCCATGTCAATCCGTGGGAGTGGCAGGTAAGAAATAATAATAGAAAAGAATTCCAAACTCCTCTCCCTCCTCCCAATTTTATGTGAAAGAGTTTTCAAGCCCTGGAATGACTGTTGTCTTTCAAAAGCCCCCGCAGCTTGGGTAGCTTGTATGTTTGAAAAGCAAAGCCTTCTGTTACAGTAGCACCCCCCATATCCACTGATTCATTATCCACTGATTCAGTTATCCACGAGACACAAAACAGCACACTTACCATAGAGTCTTCCTAGGAAATGTGACCTCTCTAGCATTTTCTAGGCCATCCAAGACAACTCTATGATATTTTAAATCTGAAGTCCCATTATTTTCAATGGCGTTCACTATTATCCACGGTTTTCAGTATCCATTCCCTCCAGAACCAATCCCCAGTGGATACAGGGGTCCTATTGTACACATTTTTAAGGAAAGTGCTTTTGTAACAAGCGTTTCCCAGAATTCCATAAGCTGTTACTATGGCAAATAAAGTGGAATTGTAGCACTATAATTGTGCAGTGTGAAAGGCCTGTGTCTTGTGTGTTATGTTACCTCAGATCTGAACATTTTTGGTATTACATATTTGCACAAGGCAGTTCCTAAAAGAGGCTTGACATTGTTGAACACCCTTTCACAAGTGTTTTTGTGTTTGTGAAAGTAGAAATGAAAAAACATCATCTGGAAGACTTCTGCTTCTAGACAAGAATCCTTAGGTAGGAGAATAATCACTGGAAAACAAATTTGTTTAGTTTATTATTTATTACATTTATCTCTCTCCTGCTCCCCTATCCTACAATGAACTCAAAGCAACATGCCTTCTCTACACTTTATTGTCACAGTATTTCTCTGAGTATATGTGACTGATTCATTTGGATGAGTATATGTGATTGATTCATATTTCCAAATCTCCACACATCTGTATTTTGATAGAAAGATATGTTCTGCTGGGGTACAGTGAGAAATTATAATAATTTTTAACTTTAACAAAAAGATCTCAGGCCACTGGTAAATTAATCAGTTTGTCAATGAGCTGGGAATGTTATCACCATGCAATTTGATAAATTTATAAGGATGGAAAACTTGAAAGTTAAAGCAAGCACCCCTTTAATGGCTTTGTTGAATAAGTGTCTGGCTTATGCTTCTTTTATTTTCTGAATTTTTTTTTTACTTCTTTCTCTAGTTCTCCCAAAATGGCTGCACTGTGTTTAAAGAAACTACTAGATCAGGCCAGAAGGAATCAAGTGGACTACATCAGTAGATACTTCGCCACTTTTGGGGTGCACCCACTGAAAAAGACAACACCCTCTCAGACATGGGTAGTGACACAACATGCTAAAAAAGGACTTCTTCCTGTCCCCACCCAAGCATTCTGTACACAGGAAGCTGAGGAGAAACTGAAAGGAAAGAAAATAAATCACAATGCCAAAAAGACTATTGAAAGTGTTGGAAAGAAAATCCCGCATCGAATTATTCAACTGATTGATGAGAATGGCAAGAATGAGGGAAGACTGCACAGAGCCGATGTGATTCGAATCATGGACGAAAGGGGGCTGAAGCTTGTTCTACTCACAGAGAAGGCAGACCCTCCAGTGTACAGACTGATGACAGGGCACCAGATTCATGAAGAACGCCTCAAGCTTAAAGAAAAGCGGAAAGTTAACCCCACAAATGGTGTGTATGGCTCTTGTTAACATTTTTTGTGATTCCGAAAGGTCTTTCAAAAACTGATTGGGAAACATTCCATTGTTTTCTCTCTCTGTGTGTACAGGCAGAACAGAATCACCGACTTTCCATTTCTGTTACTTTGGTGGCAAAGATATGATTCCCACCCTCCCTATCCAAAATGTCCTTAGTCTTTAATGCTTCAATATGCAGCTGCTTCAATAGTGTATGGGATACCCAGGAATTAGAAGCTGAAGCCAGCCTGTATGCATTTTCTGCCTGCCTTGGAGCAGCTTAGAATATGCAGTAGTGTTGTGCTATGCTTAGAAATTTCTTTTACTGGATTGGGTATCCTTGCTTGCAAGGACTTTTGTATACTGCCTCTTTGCCAAACAGAACCCCAAAAATACTATAAATAAAAAATCCAGTTGTAGTTCCTAGTAGATTAGACTAGTAGAATCAATATGATCTTGCATCAACCGGTCAACTCCAGTTGGGACTAAGAATTGGATTTAGGAACCTTTCTAGTCAGTTCCATTTTTGCAAGAAACCAAATGGGCAGCCAATAAGAATATGGGGAGTTGGGGAAAAGGCTGTGTATAACCACAGGTGCTACTCAACCCACTGTTACCACCACAGTGCTACTATCAAAGAACCTGAAATATAGTGTGATCATGTGCCACAAGAACCAGAAACTCCAAAATGTAAAATTTATTTTCTACAGATCTACCTTCATATCCTGATCATCCAGCTAAAATTTTGTTATTTTCTTTTGAATGGCCTTGCTTTTAACTACTTTTAATTCTATTGCTAGTTTAATAGTGCTTTTAATTTTTTATGACTTTTAAGGCTTTATCTGTCTTGGCCTTGATAAGTTGCCTTGAGTTACGGGACAGGGAAAAAGTTGGGATATAACTGAGCTTATTGACCGGATGAAATTATCCCCTTCACCAATCTAATAGAATTATTAAACAGTTGAGTACTATAAACTCTTCATATGATTATCCTTCCAAAAGATGAAAAGTTTGTGTATCTGTAAAAAGGAATGCCTTTTACAAGTCAACAATATTAATTAAGTACAAATAAGATGGTATCCAAACTTTTGGCAAACTTTGTGCTAGTTACTTACTTATGTTGGGGCAAGCCAGTGACATTTAGATTTCTAAATCTTTTTTAAGAAAGGGGAATGGAGTTGTGCTTATGCATTTATAGAAAAAGGTGTTCTTTCATAAACGAATAAGGCATTTGGCACAAGCTACAACACAGGACTTATACAGCCTCATGAGTCACATGGACTGAGCAATTTTGCCCACATCTCAGTAAGCCTGCTCAGGACTGTGGGAGTAAGAGACTACCTTTTTCCTTTCTGGGGCCTAAAGCAAGGGCTCCTCAACTCTACATAACCCCTGCTGGGCATTACTGTTTTTCTGCAACCATTTGCTTGAGAAAACATGAGCACCACACACCATGCCTAGATGTTTCATGGGACTTGGATGATTGTGCACCCCTAGTGTTGCAGGATGAAGTACAGCCTATTCTGCCCAAGAAGTTGGTTTAGGGTTGATTCTTACCTGGACACATCTGTACGGTTGATTTTCTTTTGCTCATAATCCACTCCAGCTGCACAATAACCCAAGCTGTAGCTTGCACAAGAGAGCGCAGCGTGCAGAGACATGTAAAGGGATTGCTTCTCCATTCCATCCAGAGATGAGAGAGCCTGCAGTGGCACAGCCTGAACTTCCAGTAGCTATGTGAAAGCTTTGTGGTTATAGCTGTTCAGTTGTTTGCTAAAAAGCACAGAGCTAGAACTAGGGACAGGAACCTCTTCCCTAAAATTCCCCCAATGTGGTGTAGTTAACCATAGCCATAGCAGTTTGAGTGTTGGACTATGATGCTGGAGCAGGGTTTGAATCACCACCCAGACATGAATGTACAAAGCTCATTTGAGTTGGAACCTTGGGAGGATTGGGTTCCTGCCCACAGGAGCTTTGTAACCATGTTCATCTGAATGTGATTACAGCCCTCTTTAGACTTTGACTCTCAATTCATGAAGAGTCTAGCTTACATCCATGTGACTGGAGACATTGGGGTGATGGGTTTTAGGTGCCACCCACATCTCTGTAGTTTTAGTTCTGTGTATAGTCAGATGAATGCCTGAACACACGACGTTTGATTCTCAGACGTGGGTAGGAATGCTACTGTGTCCTGCCACCACTGTGATGAAATACACAGCTGTTCGTTATGATAATGTATTTCAGGGATTTCCATGGTGTCACCTTCCCAATCAGATATTTTAAGCAATGAAAGGAACCAATTTGTGGTAGAACTGCTGAATACAAAGACTAAAGATATTTCCTTTATTTTCCATAGGGCCTGTTCAGCAGAAGGAGATAACTCTGTCCACAGCTATTGCACAGCATGATTTAGATACGAAAATAAAACAAATAGAGCAGTGGATTAACAAGAAGCATCATGTGAGGGTAACAGTGCAGCAGAAGAGGGTTGCTGATGGACAAAAAAATGTGGTAAGTTCATAAAAATGTTTTAAAGTATGGTCTCTCATTGACAAGTATGAGTTTTGGTCAATAATAAAAACCAATTTTAAGTATCTTAACGTTTTGGATATAGATTGTCTCCCATATCCGGAATTTTGAAATCCAAAATATTCCAAAATCCTGAATTGTCCACATGGGTGGCTGAGATAGTGATGCCTTTGCTTTCTGATAGTCCAATGTACACAAATGCTGTTTCATGCACAAAATTATTTAAAAATATTGTGTATAAAATTACTTTCAGGTTATGTGTATATGAAACATAAGTGGATTCCTTGTTTAGACTTGGGTCCCTTCTTCAAGATCATTATGCATACGCAAGTATTCCAAAATAAGTAATATTCCAAAATACCTCTAGTTCCAAGTATATTGCATAAAGGAGACTCAATCTGTACTGTAATACAAGCTTACATGTAGCTACCTCCTCCCTACCCAGTTTTGTTTAAATGAGGTGTGAACAAAGTATGTCTTGTAGGCTGCATGAAGTCTAAGGTCCTTGTTGTCAGCTTCCCGAGTCCCTCCCCAACCCGTTCTTTTTCAAAAAATGGGGCATGTGGTCCTTTTAGGTTTAAATGGGGTAGTCCCTCCTCCAAATTAAATAAATAGCAAAACTAGAAGAAATGGCCAACCCCTGGTTTAAAGTGTCTTGAATGCCACACTTTCTTGTTTAATTATAAGCTGTCCTTTTTATGGTTTTGATTTTAGCTTAAACACTCTGCAGTATTGTTACTTGAAGTAAGGCTCAATAGTCAGGGATAACATGTAACTTTATTATCTAAACACACTTCAAATACAAAAGGACTCCAAGCCCAATATAGCCCACTGAGAAAGAAATCGGTGGCATTTCTAGCAGTAGAACTTGCCAGAAAGAGAACCAGAATATAATCATTGGTAATGGCCATGCTTCCAACTTCAATCAGTGTCACTGAAATAATCCCAAAATATGTATGTTGGAATAAAGACAGTCAGATGTTAAGTGCCACCCCTCAATATCTTTTACACACTGATGTGGATTTTTTTGGGGGGGGGGTTTGCATTATTCCTGTCCATCATTTGTTGTATTTAAGTCCAATCTTTTTACTCAACCTAAAAAAAGGACTCGACTAATACATTTGTAACATCAGGCTTTCTTTTCATTTTCAGCTAGCATTATTTAGTCAGATTTTGGATGCGATGCCTGAAAAAGCTACTTACCTCTCCGAGCCCCGCATTGTTAAAGAAGGGAGGAGCACATGCGTGTTGAGACACATGTCAGACAAAGAAATCCGTGAACACAAGACAAGAGAGAAAATCAAAGGTCAGGGGGACACTGGAAAGTCCACTACTGACTCGGATGTGCTCAAAGAGTAAAAAGTGGAAAGAGACTGAATTTTCTTCAGTGCCCCATAAACTTGCTAACAATGATTGCTCTATAAAGTCCCTTCCCATTTCATGCTCACAAAACTGTTGATGAAACTCATCTGAAACTCTAGCCAAGGGACAGTGTTTCCACTGCCAGCATTGTATTGTTCATTGCAGGTTCAGCCAAACTATCATTGATGGACAATATGTCTCTTTGGTGTGATTTCAATGGGATATATCCACTGAGGTGAGAAGCTAGGCTCCGCTTAGGTCGTGGTTTTTTAACCTTAGGAGACAAGACAAGACACAGAATTCCATTTGATATCTGTCATATAAAAAGAAAGTGTAATCTGTTCATATTATTGTTGCACACGATCAGCATTTTTGGTAGCTAGCGTATGGGAAGTGACAAAATACTGTTTTGCACTCTGCATCTCCTTAGTGCCAGAGAAGTTGCAGGGGTAATTACTGCTCATGTTTGATTTCTTTTGGATTAGGGAAGACTAGAAGCTTATGCTATTTTCCTATAATGTGCTATATTTAAGATATGCAAAGACACATAAGCAAACAGGCACTCCCATTAGCAAGGAGATCTACTACTTCACATATTTCCAAAGAGGGGATCTATAACTCCACTATTCCTCCACCCACTTCCTGCCTCTTGCATTTCTATACTATCTGTGATTGCATCTGCCAAACGGAATAACTCAAACTAGTTTTATTTCCATGTAATTTAGGAGGGTGGGAACCAGGCAGTTCTCCAGATACAGTTGGACAGCAACTCCTAGCACCCCTCAGCACTAGCTATGATGACTAGGGCTGATGGGAGTTGCAATCCAAGAACATCTGGAGGGCCACAAGTCATCTATCCCTGATGTACACCATCAGTTTTCATAGCAATGGTTTCTGTAACTTCAGTTGTATCCAAGTGTCCATCCTGTATATATGCTTGTTAAAGTATGGTGGGGGGAGAGTACATGCATGCAAGATCCACCCACAGTGAGATCTGAAGCTCTCTGAGCACTGGCCATTCAGGTCTGCCAGCCATTGTCAGTTGAAGGCATTTATGAACTTTCCAATGATTGGGAGCCCTGATAAGGCAGGGTAGGCTTCTTAAGTGTGGGAAAAGGACTACACCCCAGAGTGTCAGCCCTTTGGGGAAAAATATGAAGATTGGACCTGTTAGCAAACAGTCTCCTTTGCAGTGTTTAGCAGAAGTAGCATTCCTCAATCTTCAGCACCTCCCTGGCTGATACTGACTTAAGTAAAAATAAAACAAGTAGGCAGCGTCAAGTTACAAACTAAAGAACTTTACTAATTGTTTTTAGAATGTACATACACTTGAAGTCCCTGCATCCTAACTAACTAATGAAAAGATTAGGTAAAAGAGCTCCAGTGAACTTAAAACTAACTCACCATCTTGAAACTAAGGACAAAGGAAGGAGAGAAGACCAAAGAGGAAGTTAGAGAAGAGGGAGTTTTTAATATGACCACCGAAACTAGAAGTCTCTCGGGTCACATGGTCTGGTTGCTTACATACAGAAAGTATTTATGACCTTTGCATTGCAATAGATAGGTGAGTAAATGGGATAACTTCAGCTAAAGAACTTAGGATAAGTATAGGCATGCAGGGGGGCCCTAGACTATCTAAAAACCCCAATTGCTCTAACAGCAATGAATGGGGGGTCGGAGTGAATGCTTTACTTTTCAGCAACTCCCCTTCTTATTCTCTTGCACCCATACTGGCAATTCGTATTTGTTCTTATAGTCTCAGGAAATGCTCTCTTGGGAGAGGCTTGGTAAGCAAATCAGCAATCATAATTTCACTGTTCCAGTATTGTAACAGAACAAGTCCACTTTGACACACCTTGTCACCTTGCGAAAGACAATGTCAATATTCCTCACGAGTAGCTTTTTATTCTCAGAAATCTTGATACAGCTTTGATTATCTTGCATCAAAGTGGTTGGCTGGGGTTCCATTATTCCAAAGCACAGAAGTAAGTTATGCAGCCGCTCTATTTCATCTTTACTGATACACAGTACCAGTGGAAGAATTTGTGACTGTAGGTTGTTTATTACTTGCCCAACTTATGGCTCCTCTACCATAAAAGATGAGGTTTCTGCTGGTTGATTTCCTGCCTGACCAACCTGCAGCCCAATCTGCATTTACATGGGCAATCAACTGTGGTTGGTGACAGGCTGGCAGCTTCAGTTTGTGATCTGCAGTTCCTTTTAAGTATCAGCCAACTCTTTTCACTGCAATGAGATTCCTTACAGCAAGACAGTTAACTGTTCTGCATAAAATTCCAACAGCATTTGCTATATCAGGCCTGGTGAAATTAGCTATATATAAAGTTTTCCAATTACAGTTTTGCATTTGTGTCCGTTTCTCAAGGGCCAAATTTCTCAGTGTCTCTTTAAAAAACATTCTTCCATTGGTGTTGGCATAACTTTAGCATCTTTTAGGTTATGACAATCCAGAAGATCCATTATCTACTGTTTTTGGTTAAGAAAGAAACTTCCATCACTGCTCCTTTTTATTTGTACTCCAAGATAGTGTGAGATGTCTCCCAATTTTTTAATATCTATCTACTTCTTGAGATTTTGGATTATTTCCTCATTATCTACTTTGTCTTGACTGCACAGGATCAGATCATTAACTTAACTCATAGAAGTCCATTTATCATTTTTTAGCCTTTGTATACACATTTGTCAAGACTGCCTAGAGTGAATCCCTTCTTGATGAAAAACTGATTTAGTTTCTCACTCTATTGCTCTGGCAACCTATTTCAAACGGTAAATGCTTTTTTTCAATTTGCATATAAGATGTTTCTACCAAGAATTTTTAATCCTGGAAGCTGTTCCATGTAAAGTTTCTCATGTAGTTCACTGTATGGGAAGGCTGTCTTAACATCCAGATTGTGAACATACATTTTCTTGGATGCTGCTACAGGTAAGTGTGTATCTTCTGAAATCATCTATAATAGCCAGAAAATAAGAATTTCCACCTGCAGATCTCTGGCTGACTGGTCCCCAAAGATCAGCACATGAAAGATCTAGTGGCTCGGTGGACAGTCTTTCAGTGAGTGGCAAATGTGCAGTTCTAGTTACCTTCGCTTTTAAACATTCTATATATTTTTCATTGTTAGAGCACAGTTCGTGACTGGTCAACTTCTTAATGTATTCTATCTACACTACAGTGCTCTGATCTGCAATGCCTCAAGTTCAAACAATGTTTATGATTGCACTGACTCATACTATTTACAAATGAACTGAAAATTTCTACTCACTGCATTCTTTCCTTAAGACTTCTTTAAATATTAAATCTTTGCCATGAAAACCAAAACAGGACTCCTTTCTGAACAGCACACAGTTACTCTCTTTGTTGTGGTACATACATTATACAGAGAGGCTCTTAAATCTGGCACATAAAAAACACCAGGAATTCATGAAGTCTCTATTCCGCTAGTGTCAATTCTCACTTGCAAAAGGACTGTACCTTTTCCTTGTGCATTAACTTCTTTGCCATTTGCAAAATAAACAGGAAGCTTTACACTGATATCAAGGTGTATAAAAAACTCCTTTCAATTGAAGTTGTGGCTCCACTATTGATAATAATCACATTGGATTTGTGATTCTTATTAATTTGGAGAAATTTTTCTTTAGGCAGACCAACATTAATTTTAGATTTGTCTTTAGAGTTAAAGGCCAGTTTCTCATAGTTGCTTTTGTCTGCTGACTTAGAACGTGGCCTTTGATGCTGACTCCTAGCCTTTGAGTTCCACATTTCTTCCACATTGCTCTGAAGGAAGAGGAGTCTTTAACATGCAAATCCTTTTCAACTAGATAGGTTAATTCCTCTCCTATAACTTTTTTTCATGGGTACATTCTAAGAAGTTTTGTCTATTTTGGCATTCTACATTTTCAGATATAGCTTTTTGCAAAGTCACACCTTCCTTAATTTGCAAAGCATTAATTATTGGAGTGTAATATTTTGGAAGGCTAGCCATAAACAGTCCCAAGTTTCACAGGTTCTGGCATAAATTCTCCAGGAAATTGAAATCCAGACAGTATGGACATAAAATTAATAATGTGCTCATCCAAAAATTGAGGGCTGGGCAATTTTGTATTCACAAGCCTCATGATAAGTGCTACTTGGAGAATCAAAGAATTCCTTTAGTTCATCCCATATTTCTTTTTTATTTGTCAAATCTTGGATGTAATAAACTATACTTGCCTCGACTGGCAGGCATATATAAGCTGCTGCTTTCTCATCAAATGGTTTCTGGGGTTTGCCTTATTCCATGGGTCTTCCTTCATAGCATTAAATAGGTCTATCGTAGTGAGATGCATCCACTTATTCCAGGACCAGGACTTATAATTACTTCCCTTAGTTTTTCAATGCCAAGAATTGGATTAGAATTAGCCGTGGCCATTGTTGCTTAATCTTCTATTGTTTAAGCAACAAAGCAGAAACCCTTGGTAAGTTTGGTAAAACAGCAGCTGCGTGGTCTTAGAGAACACACTTAGACATTGAGACTGTGCCCATAAACCCAAAAATGTGGGGAAAGCAGTATATCCCAGGGTGTCTCCAAAAGCCCTTTTGGAAAAAAAATATGAAGACTGGATCGGTTAGGAAACACTCTTCCTCAGCAGAGTTTAGCAGAAGTAATCTTCCTCAGTCTTCACTACCACGCTGGTTGGAAGTGACTTAAGTAAAGAAACAAGCAGGCAGCATCAAGTTACAAACTAAAGAACTTTACTCATTGGTTTTAGAATGTACATACACTTAAGGTCCCTACATCCTAACTAATGGAAAATTAGGTAAAAGGAAGAGCTCCAGTAAGCTTAAAGCTTAAACTCACCATCTTGAAACTAAAGAAAAAGTAAACAGAGATGAGCAAAGAAAAAGTTGATAGAGAAGGGGGAATTTTTATAGGACCCTCAATCCGAGAAGTTTCTTGGGTCACATGGTCTGGCTGCTTAGGTACACCAAGTATTTGTGACAGGTGAGCAAATGGGGAAACTTGAAGGGGGCCCTATAAAATCCCCAATTTTTCTAGCAACAATGAAAGGGTGTGTGAGAGAGAGAATGCTTGGTTTTCCAACATTGACTACACTTAATGTTGGAAAATCAAGCATTCTCTTTAGCTCCCTAGACATATTTATGTTGCCAATGCTTACCTCAGCACCAAACGGGTAAAAGATCTTTAGAAGCCCCTGCTGGAGAAATAAGTCTGGAGCAGGGCTTATCATCCCTGTCATTAGGTATAACTTCAGTAATCCTTTCAAAATATTTTGTCAGAATAAGAATTGAAATTTCACTTCAAGACTTGCTTTGCAGGCATTACCCAGTGTCAACCCACAGATTTTTAGACTATAGCTGGCCATGCTGACTGGTAGATTCAGAAAGCTGTAATCCAAAAAGGGAATTCTGCTATAAATGTATTACAAATCATTGTCTTCCATCAAATAGAAAAGCATCTTTTAACTGAATCTATGTAAATAAAGAACCCATTTAATTATTTCTCAAACATCAATATTTGCACTGTACCTACCAACCATAGGCATTTCATTTTCCTTATGAAAATAAACTGTTGTAGTTTTCCCAATAACATTTGGACCTTCCTTTGACATTATTTGTCAGCATTTCATGACTATTTTAGTTTTAAGGTGGACCTGGGGCAACGTGAAAGGAAGACAGAACTGTCAAGTGTACAGGCCCTTATAACTCTACACCTAACCTCAAAAATTGTCACAGCTGTTGATTGCAACATCAATGCTTTATGGAAATAATTTAGAGACCCTACCTCTACCGGTTTAGAAAAAGGAAAACTTGCAGAACACACAGTATGACAAAAGAATGCAAATTCTGGAAGCAACAATGAAACCAGAGTATAGATAACATGCTAATTAGCAGTAAAATAATCTAGTTTATCAGATCTGCACTACTATTTTGGAAATATGTGAAGTAGTATTCTTAGAAAACTTAAAGCTATATTCTAAACTAGATTTTTAAATCAATCTATCCTTACCCCATACCACTGTTTGAAACTAATCCCCCCCACTTTGCTCAGTGAATCTGTATTAGTCTTTCCACATTCTTTGTTATTAACCTATCATGCCCACTACCACTTCACCCCCCAAAAAAGTTTAGCAAGTCACCACTAGGCATTGGTGGTTCATGGAAACTTTGTTTCATTCCTAAAACAGAAGGGAAGACAACAATGTGACTTACTTTGGCGTTTCTCTTCTCAGGATCATGTACCACAGTGTGCCTTACAAGACTTTGCTGTAAAATAACAAAATGCTGGTTTACATACATATCTAAAAGGATGAACAATGTGAATCTGACAGTAAATTAAAAGCACCTACTTTCATTGCAAAATCTCTTCCACAGCCAGGATGGTCACATTTGAATGGTCTTCTTGCCTCATGAAATGAGAGAATATGGCTCTTGAGATTGAACACGGTAGTATAAGTCCGTCCACAATTCTCCCTTGGACATTTTAGTACTTCTCTGTTGGCGGCATGAATTTTCTGATGGCTTCTGAGGTAATCTTTGCGGGTGAATATTTTGGAACACACCTTGCAGATCACTGGTTCTAGAGAAGGGGAAAAAAGGAGGAGAAACTGTGTGCATATGCCTTCAAGTTTTGTGTTCACTTATGGTAATCCCATGAATTTCATAGGGTTTTCTTAGGGAAGGAATGCTCAGAGGTGCTTTTAGCAGTTCCTTACTCTGAAATGCAGCCTACAGCACCTGGTATTCATTGGCAGTCTCACTGGCAGTCTCAAATCCAAGTACTAACCAGGGCTGACCCTACTTAGCTTCCAAGATCAGACAGGATCTGGTCCTTTAGGGTATTTAGGCAGCTTGAGGAGAAACTACTGGCATAGGTTTCAGAGTGGAGTTTGGCAGGAATCACAAATTTCTTTAAAGGTGGAAAACAATCTGTGTGAACAAATTAACTTCAGAGTATTAATTCCACCTCTATAGCCATTAAGTTTCATAGCCTTCTTATATCGATTTCTACTTTACATTCCAGGATGTTTTTCTTTTACAATACTTGAATACTTGAACTTGGGGGTCATGCAATAAAGATGTATCAAGGGAATACAGGACAGACAGAAGGAGAGACTTCTTTACACCCTAGCTATGCTTCTACGTTGGGGCAGGCAACTTGTGGAAGGCTAGGGGAGGTCCTGTCAATGAAAAGTGATGCCTTACTCATGGCTGCACCATGAAGTCAGCACACAAGGATGACGACGTCTGAAACTGGGACCCCTCCATGTGACTAACGTCGTCCTCGCGTGCTCCTGTGGTTTTTTTTTTTGTGGTGTCTGATAATCTCCTATGAAGTAGCAGCGGGTGGGGGTGGGGGGAAAAGTGTGTCCACAGATGGAGCACACCCTCCTTTTCCTTTTCCTGGAGAAGCCATATCTTCAAGGTATAAATTGTGCCCCCCCCACCGCAACTTCCCACTGGTAAGAAGCAGAAGCAGCAGCAGATCTTCCCAGGGCTTGACAGCTGCTGTGTGTCTGAGAGAGGCAGGGGTGGGGTGGGGATAGAGCACAAACACAGAGAATAGCTCCCTGCAGCCCATCCAAAAAGGGACAGATGCAGACGTATGTCACACATATGCATAGGCATACCACTAGTAAGATGCCAGCCACTAACTATAAATGAACTCTGAAATTTGCTGTTACGAGATGTACTGATTGGCCCTATCTTAAGATGTCTTTAAAAATGAAATTAGTCAGATTTACAGAGACTAATTCTTTGAATAGTTACTACTATAGTTATAATAACTGTACTACTTTCAGGATTCAAGGCAGCATTCCTCTGAATGCTAGTTGCTGAGGAACAACAAAGATAGTGAGCTACTGTGCTCATATTCTGCTTGCAGTATTCCCAAAGGGATCTGCTTGGCCACCGTGGGAATGAGGAAGGCCTTTGCTTTTACCAGACATTCGTGAAACACAAAAATGCACATTTCCTGCACCCAGGATGCAACAGCTAGCATACTATAAATAGTCTTAGCTGTGAAGCAAATAGTGTTTGGTTCAAATCTCACCTCTGCAGTGAAATCACTAGATGGACACAAGCAAGTTAATATATCAGGCCCTTCATCTATAAATTTGGGGAGAATATTCATCTACATTACAGTATTTGTATGACTACAGAGGATACATATGATACATTTGTAGCATTTTGAAGAGCCACATAAGCTGCCAATTAATAAACACTTATAAATATACTCAAATTTTAATCCAGAATCCACAAAAAAGCAATACCTTTATTGGCCAACCAAAATGCAAAACACATAATGCAAGCTTTCAAAGCTTTACTGAGTTCTTCATCAGGCCTGAAGGCAAATAGCAACAACTGGCCAGTATAAGATTGGTTTTTTAAAAAACAAACAAATCCTGGATCACTGTATAATTGTTTTAGTAACACTTACCCGTATGACTGTATCTCATATGTTTCAGAAGATCTGACCAGGTTTTCCCAATAAATGAACAGTCATCTTTTCTGCATGGATAACCTAGTTTAAAAACATCACCAACAACAAAACGAAGTTTAACAGACTAAAAAAAAAAAAAAAAAGTACATTCATCTGCTGTAGGGCACTCCCTCCTCTTGCCTTTAGAGAATAAATAAATTGCCTGGATTTTCAGGTTCCTAGTATGTTAAGAACAAGCACACTGACCACAGTAATACTTTGTATGTTATTCCTCAAACAACATTTTCTCAGCATGTAACACTGGTCAAGTACAGTTATCCCTTCATACTTGCTGGGGTTTGGTTCCAGGACCACCTGTGGATACCAAAATCCGTGAATACTCAAGCCCCATTATATGCAATGGCATAGCAGAATGGTGTATACAGACTCTAATATCTAATCTTAAAACTCAATAATAAAGAATCAATTTTCTATAAATCTCCAGTGTATATTGTGATTCTTAATAAAGTTTGTTTTAGTGCAATGATTGTTCTAACATATATTATACCGAAGTGTCACATGCAAGTAATAAGTTCTCAATAAATAAATAAATACATATAAATTTTAACATTAGTACATACATATGATCGAGTCCTTATATATATGAACATGTGGGATGAAAATTCCAAAGTGTCCACAATGTCCATAAATGCTTATCTGAAGGGGTTGGGGATGCATTCACTTGTATGTAGACATTTTCCTTTTATCGTTCCAATTAGACAGGAGAAGTATCCTCTTTCAAACAAGATGTCAAAATTATGAGATAGCACAGTGATGAATGGGGTAAGCCACGTACTCCAATTACTTTCCAGAACGCATTGCAGACGACAACCTCCAGAGATAAATTCTAGTTGACGTTTCGTTTCCTTTATCAATGCAATGCAAATCCATGGATACGGAGGGACAACTGTACTGTTGTTTTATGAGCCTTCTTCAAAATGATCACATGAAAGTCAGTAAGTTTCAAAGGCCACTTTACACTTTAATGTTGGTTCAAGAAGACTTTAGGACACCCTTGTCTTACATCACTGGAATTAACAAACATTCTCTGCCATGTTTTAATTAACTCAACAGACTCCTTTGTTTTTAGCCTGGTCCTTATATCTGAAGTCAACATTTAATTTATAAGTGAGTTACAACACTCTTCTATCCTAGCCTACTGAAGTGAAATTACTGTATTTGGGTCTCCCTTTCTCCCACTCAGAGTGCACTGTTTGTCCTGTGCTATGAACCTGCCAGCCTTCTACATTTTGCTAGTTTGGCATGGCTGAAGGAAAACAATTATTTACCTTCATGAGTCTTCCCATGACGTTTTAGATGCGTAGGTGTAGCAAAATGCTTTCCACATCCTTCATGAGTACATCTATGTGGCAAACACACACATATATTCACTCAACAACTGCAATGGAAATCAGTTTACAAACGATGAAGCAGAAATTCTTAAAGTGGACTTTTCTATTCACTGCTATCATCATAACATTAACATGATGCTCTAAGGACACGTTGGAAACTGCCTTCAAAGAATTCTCCACAAGAAGGATCAAACCTGTGTTTGTTTTTTGTCCAATACATTTAAGCTACATCTTGCAAAAAAGTATTTTGGCGCAGAGTTTTAGCCTTAAACCTTGAGTGACAATTAATCAAAAGAGGCTTATATTCTATTGACACTGTAACAATATAGCCATGCTGAACAGATTTTCTAGAGCAAAAAGTGACTGGTGCCTAATGTTGAAGAGCTTATAAGTGTATCTGAAATACAGGAATGCAAAAGAAGATGAAGGAGGAATGTTGGTAAGAAGGAATGATTTTAAGCAAATGTGGTACATAAACTGAAATGTTGTTACAGTAAGTATAAGAGCTTTGATATATATACAAACACACACACGTATATAAACACAGGATGTGCTCAGTGATGTCATTCCTACAAAGGAGACTACACTTAATCTTAGCCAAAAGGCAGGGAAGCAAGACAAAGATGCTGAAGATATCTTAGCTTGTTGGAGGAAAAGCAGAAGGCAGACTAAATAAAAAAAACAAAGAAAGCAAATTCTAAGTTGAAGGTGAGCTGGGGACTTTTAAAATACATTTGAAAATAGCTGAGAAATTCAAAAAGGAAGGGGAAAACACAGCAGTTGGGATGACCATCATGGAAAGATGTTTGTCCAAAATGAAGGACAGTGCAGTATAATCTGTAGCACTTTTATAAAGATGCTGATGCTCACAGTAAGAACTAGAAACATACTGTTGATCCTAAATTACTCCTGGTATTTCCTGCTACATATATAAAATGAAACTGCTGCAGAAATAACCAAAGACTGGTACCTATTTTCTTCAAAGTAATCATATATAATTCCTGCCTACAAGGTCCCTGAAAAACTCAATACTTATTCTCATGCATAAAGGAATAGGCAGAGTTGCTAAATAATTCACCTACTTGAAGACTGGTTCGCCAGTGTGTTGAGACTCATGGACCTTTAACTGCTGGTGCTTTTTAAAAGACTTCCCACAATTTTCAAACTCACACTGTTCGGAAAATCAAGTTTGTTACTATCAGAGACAGACAAACGTAAAGTAAAATATTAGCATATACAGTATTTTATGTCTTGCCCCAGTGTTAATATGTGAACCCATGGCAAAGCTAAGGAAAAGATCCAGTGGTCACACTGGTGTATTCTGGGAGCAACAGTCCAAAAGGTAACTTTTCAGAGTTCTGCACAGCAAGGCTGTGGTCTGACTGGGCTCTTCAGAGAATGAGTTCCCACTATCATCTATATCAAACTGCACTTTACAAGCGAAAGGAACATTGGTTTTACCTGTGATATGTCCTTTTCCAGGGGAGACATGATGAGCATCCTCTAGATCACTGGGTTAACTCCTCCCACTCACTTCTGGTAGGCAGGGAACAAAGGACCTTTGTGTAGGCCCCTTCCTTTGAGGTCATCCAGATGGAGTGACCCACCTCTGGCCAGTTGTTTCCTGCCTACCACTCCTGGATGTCCCTTTGTTTTCTGCTCTTAACTGGCCACATGCTGCTAACAAAGCCAGCGTGGATAGTTCTAAGAAGATCAAGGTTAAGGGATCAAAAACGGGGGACAAGACCCCCACTTTACTGACAGATCCCATGTTGAGGAAGGGGGACACCACCACCCCTGTGTCGACCATCAAACCTTCCCTGGCTGCACCCCTGCCACTGGAGCTGGGAAACAGCCAGGATGCAGCCGCAACGGTAACCTTCTTAGATGAGGAGGCTGGGAGCATCTTGGGGACGGAAGAGACACCCCACGCTTCAGTGGCTGAATCCGGCCCTCCAGCAAGCCCAGGCATGGGAGACGTGGAGGGTGTGAGTACTAAGGGGACCACAGGGAGTGTGTCCCCCCCCCCAAAAAAAAGACCCTTCACCAAGCCTGGCTGCATGGGTTAGGGATCTGGTGGCTAGGGAGGTTTGGCTGCGGGCCATGCCCAACCAGCTCTATTGGGCCTTGCTGGTCTCGGGGGGGGGGGGGGGAATCTCCAGCCACCTTGGGAGTCATTGTCTCCACCCACCCACCCCAGGCCTCGGCTCATCACTTTACAAGCGAAGAGGGCACTTTCCCCTGCCATAGCTGATAATGAGGAAACTTGACATAAGCATATTGGTCCACAGTGCTCAACAACAGCCCAGGCATGCAATGTAAGCACTAACAGGATGAAAACAACTGATAAATCAAGCACACTTAAGGGAATGATTTCCTAATGCCCAGCACAAAATAGCAAAGAAAGAGAGACACTTACTACATATTTCCTCAGTAGATGCCTGCGTGTAATGTGCTTGTTCAAGTTTGCTCTTGTTATGAACTTTTCATTGCAACCATTTGCTGTACATCTACAAATATACATGTTTTCAATAACAAGAATGAGCAAGTAAAAGCATGTGTAATTAGCTATCAGAATTATCACCTTATTAAAGAAATCCCAGTCAAATAATCATATCAATAATAATTAATGTTGTTCCCTCTCAGATTCCCTGGACCATCCACTGAAGGGACACAAGAAATTCATAACAAATAAAAAGAAGTACTCTTCACATAATATACAGTTCGACTACAGAATTCACTGTCACTAGATATGGTGAGGGCTGCCAATGCAGATGTCTTTAGAAGAGGATTAGATAATTAGGGCCATTGATGGCTACTAGTCATTGCATTATCTCCAGTATAAGAGATAGAATGCCTCTAGCACTTCCTGCAGAATATGAGAAGGTACAGTTGTACTATATTCTGCTGGTGGGCTTCCCATGGGCAATTGGTAGGCCACTGTGTGAGCAAAATGCACGATTAAATAGAGTACTGGTCTGATCCAGCATGATTCTTCTTACAGTATTACAAAAGTTTAAATTCACTAAAGACACATTTCTGAAAACAATAACTGAAGAAAAAAATGTTCTTTGTGTCATTCGATACTATAGAAATATGTTACAGTGAATAAACACTGATGATTTTTTAAATTTTAAATCAAGATTTTAAAAAAGAAAAATCATAAATTACTAAAATTCTTGCAACTCTCATTTTACAAGTAACAGTTAAAACTGAATAGCATCACCAACATGCTAGCTAAGCCTACACTTACAGTTTCATAAAAAATAAATTGATAGCTTTTATCATATTCACATATATTAAGTTACCTACAACCAAACATGAACAAGCAGGAAAACTCATATTTCTGTTTCAGTCTTTGAATAAAAATGACAGCAGATATGGGAAAAGTGAGGTCTAGTTGTTGACATTTAAGGACAGCGTTTTAAAAGCAAAAAAAAATGAACATTTTTTTTAAATTAAAAGTCAAAACTTTCTAAATTCTTGTTGTTGGTTCTAAGGACAACCAACAACAAGGAATGCTTCAATAGCAAATATAAAACATTTCTGTAACATTTAGGATTTAGGCTGGAATTCTGTATCGCCGATGTAGTTATGCTGGCATAAATAACATAACTTATGTCCTGATCTACCCCACCCCACCCAATCTACTTTACCAGGCAACAGCTGGAGTGAGAGAAGGCAGTCCATTCTGCTGCCTATTGGTGCACAGGTGGATGACATTTCTACCCCTCTTCTCCTAGCAAGCAAAGCTAGGGAAAGGAATTGTAACAGGAGCCCTGCTTCTGTCTGACACAGATTCGCCTGCTGGCAGCAGAACAGTTGAAACATCTGTGACATTCTGGATTTTTGAGGGTAAAATGCTTCCTTTATTAGATATTAAGATAATATAGCTATGTATGCACTAAGCAGTAGATGTAATAAGGTACAGATCTGTTGGGAGGGGGTGAGGGAATGAAATGTTGGGGGTGGGTGTTGATTGGTGGAATGTTGAAGTCTGTCAGGATTAGGAATTAATGTGGTTTAGGTGTCTGAGTGGTTCAGAGAATTAGTCAGTGCCAGAGATAGAAGTGAGTCAGACTTAGCTAGGAGATGAGTGTGAGAGATGTGATTTAGATGTATTAAATAATCTGTGATGTTATGTTTAGATTCTGTTTAATAAATCATTAATTATTTTGTATTATACCTTTTTCCATCTGGGAACACTGCATATTGGAAAGTTGAATTCAGACATGGTGTCTGTGGTGGCAGCAGCAATAAGGAGTTGTGGTATCCAGTGAGGGATAGAAAATAATTAACCAAGAGGGCATCTAGGAGATCCCCATAGTTGGTGGCCACAACAGTGGGACAAGAAGAGGTCCTCGCATTGGTGAGAGAGGTGGAGAAAAGGGAAATCCTCATATTTGGTGGCAGTGATTGGGATACGTGGAAGTCTTTATAGTTGGTAGCAGCAAAGGGAGAGGCAGAAACCTCACAACACCATCCACCTGCACCCTGATTATCAGCAGAACAAACCACCTTCTCTCAGTGCAGATGATGCTTGGTAAGGGAGATTGAGGGGGGAAGTTATGATCGTGGCAATAGTGTCACAATCATGACTATGTACGGATTATGAATCCAGATCAGTTATGAATGTGTAAATATGTATGTGTAAGTGTGACACTGAATTCTTAGGTCTTGCAAAGCAAGCTAGCTTGTACATGTGGAAGTCAATAACTCAATGCTGGCATGTAAGGTAGAAACAGGTGGCTCATATGCTCCATGGAGTTGGGGGATCTGAAGAATGCTTACCTTGTGGCACACTTGTCACCGCCCCCCCTCTTCTGAAGCTTGAGCCTATTATATGCAGGTGGTTTTTGGACAAAGCACAAGAGCAACAGAATAGCCCTCTGCACCCTGTACAAAAACGGGCTTATGCACATGAAGTCAATAACTGGATGCTGCCACGTGAAATGGAAGTGGGCGACTTGCGTGATCCCCAGAGGTGGGGGATCATGAAGAATGCTCGTCTCCTGACATGCTTGCTGTCACTGCCCCCCCCCCGAAGCTTGAGGCTGTAGTGTGAGGCAATGAGAGAGATGTGAGGATATGTGAAATGGCAGGAATCCAAGCATAATGCTTGGTGCGAATCTACACCTTCTGCCATTTCACAGAACAAGCTTCAGGGGAGAGGGGCTCGGTGGCAGCAAGGGGGCTGCGAGGCAAGCATTCCCCATCATCCCCCACCTTTGGGGAGCATGTGAGCTGCCCACTTCTAGTATTTAGTTATTGACTTCCATGTGTACAAGTCAGCCTGCTTTGCAAGGCCTAAAAATGCCGCCTGTTGCTCAGGCCTTGCCACCATGTCTGCTGCTTGCTGCCCAAGGACTGCTTCTCAGCCTGGTTGCACTAGATCTCAGAGTTTGTTGTTTAACTACTTCTGCAACACAAACTAACCCTGTAAACTGCTGTATCAAGTTGTAAATTAACATATTTTAGTGAACAGATTTGCAGTGGTGTTCAAAATGTATGTGAAGAAGTAATCAAGGAAACTTGACTTAATTCAATGAATTAAACTGGTCTCTTGGTGATTTACATCAGCCTACCCTAGTATGTTTCAAGAGGGACTATCTTAGAAAAAAGAATTGCCTTTTGCACAAAAATAATGTAAAAGTGCCTTCCTTAAAAAGGTACCTGTTACTAGTTCTTATAAAACAGTGTCAACTGAAATCCACTGGAAACCCTGGGGTTCCTTTATAGTTAGTAAAAAATATTTAATCTAACCAATCACCTTAACATTACAACCTTACTAAACAATCTTGTTAATTACACAAATAAAAATGGTCGTCTTAACAACACTTATGTAGATGGTTGTATCCACTGCGTTTGTTTTCATAAATCAAATAAATAAATAAAACCAGTGAAGAACTGACTCAAGACATTTCAGTTTGGTCTTGAGATCTATTTGGAGCTTTGGATGATGTCCTTAAAATCCCCACATCTTCCTCTACACACACACACACATGCACGCACGAATACTTACTCATATGGTTTTTCTCCAGTATGTATAAGATAATGGCGCTTAAGATGGGCATCTCTTGTGAAGCCTTTACCACAGCCTTGATAAGTACAAATAAAGGGGCGCTGATAAAAGAGTTAATATATAAATTATTTACTTCTTTATACTTCTTTATATGCCCTATATTAGCTAACACACATTGGAAACTGTTTAATGCAGTGTAGATGTGTAAATAGCTATTGCTTAAAACAATTTGTAAGCCGCTGTGATAGCCTTGTGGCTGAAGAGCGGGGTATAACTAACTAACTAAATAAATAAATACTACTATTTTTTTTTTGAAAAGTGCCTCTTGCACAGAGTATACCAATATTCTCAGACTGAACAAGAAATCAGCAGACAAACAAGATATCACACATACTGTTGAGTTACTTACTTCCTTGTCTTTGGCTGCTGACAGTGCAGAAATAATGCAGTTTGACACTGCTTTTAGCTACCATGGCTCAATGCTATGGAATTCTGGGATTTATAGTTTTGTGAAATATTTAGCCTTCTCTGTCAGAGAGCTCTGGTGCCATAACAAACTATAAATCCCAGGATGCCATAGGATGGAGCCATAATAGTTCAAGCTGTGTCAAACTGCATTATTTCTGAAGTGTGTCAGCAGCCTTTCTAACTAACACATACACTTCCAATTAATGGTGAGCATCTCTCTTCTTTTCCTAAAGTCATGCTTACTGTTCCTCTCCTAGTCAAATCAATCTATTGCGTCCTCCATTAAAGCTTCATTGTTGGTCACTGTCTGTGACCAGTTCTTGAAATGCTGGAAATACTATGTAATGTTCAGTTCATTTCCATTTTAATCTAATTAGAGCAATTCAATTAATAGGCAGAAAGGATTATGTTTTGAACTATGGTGCACCAGTCCACAAGTCTTCCTAGTCATAAATAAGTGACAAGATCTCTCTTAACAAGCTGAAGTTACAAGTTGAAAGAAACTACACTTGTCCCTCCACATTTGCGAACTTAGCATTCGCGGTTTTGAATATTCACAGGTTTTGGGAGGGCCCCCACCCTCCCAAAAGCAGCGACATGGGGCCTCTGGAGGCCCCGTTAAGGCCTTCGGCGGGGGGGGGGGAGGGCTGGGGAGGCGATCATGGGGCCGCCGGAGATGCTCCGGAGGCCCCATGAAGGCCTGGGGAGAGGGTGGGGAAGGCCAGGGAGGCCTTCACGGGACCTCCGGAGACGCTCCGGAGGCCCCATGAAGGCCTGGGGAGGGAGTGGGGAGGGCCGGGAAGGCCTTCACGGAGCCCTTGGAGACGCTCCGGAGGCAGGGGGTGGGGAGGGCCGGGGAGGCCTTCACGGAGCCCCCGGAGATTCTCCGGAGGCCCCATGAGGGCCTGGGGAGGGGGTGGGGAGGGCTGGGGAGACCTTCACAGGACCTCCGGAGACACTCCGGAGGCCCCATGAAGGCCTGGGGAGGGGGTGGGGAGGGCCGGGGAGGCCTTCACGGAACCCCCAGAGATGCTCCGGAGGCCCCATGAAGGCCTGGGGAGGGGGTGGGGAAGGCCGGGGAGGCCTTCACGGAGCCCCCGGAGACGCTCCGGAGGCCCCATGAAGGCCTGGGGAGGGAGCAGGGAGGCGGGGGAAAGCGACTATAGGGCCTCCGGAGGCCCCATGGTCGCTTTGGCGGGGGAGGGCAGTTGTTATTCGCGGATTTTTCGCATTCGCAGGGGTCTGGGGAACCTAACTCCCGCAAATATGAAGGGATGACTGTACTCTGTTTTTCTCCAGTTAGACCCATGTGCTTTTTAACACTAGTGACATGTAAATATTAGAAACAGAGCATAACTGGAACAGTGACTGAATAATGCAATACTGCTTAACTAAATAGCCCTAAGGACTACTTTTTATAACAGGCAATGAGGAGGGAGCACCTCGTATAATCACAAGGTGTACCAACAGCTGGTTATTAGCACTGTCCTTTCAGTGCTACTGTGTTCCATTTATCTGTAGGTCAAGGAGGGATGCACCAAGACTAAATCAAGAGCATGCCAGCCATAAAGTCACCTTGTTAGCATAACCATTTTTCTGTGGACATTCTCCCTGCCTGTTCTAAGCAACAAGGAGAGAGAGAAAGGGCTGAGCTGCCAGCTACCAGATTGTGCTGCAAACACAAATATTCTGGTGGAGGGCATATAGCCCATGGGTGACACATTGTCTATCCCTGAAATAAAGCATGCCTAGGCCTAGAAGGAAATGGAAGGACCTCCTTTCATCCCAACTGCCACTGCTGTGGCCTCTGAGGAAGACAAAAAGAGGCAGTATCTGCTGGACTTAATTCCCTCCTACACTGCCATCCCCCCTTCCTTTTATATCATGTCTTAATTAGATTGTAAACTTGAGGGCAGGGAACTGTTTTGTTGTTCTCTTACTTATAAAGCACCATGTACAGTGACAGCACTATCTAAGAAACAATGATGATGATAAGAAGAAAAATGCTTCACCTAGTTAACATTGTGTCTAGCTACTGTTGTGAAGGGCACAAAAATCACTCCAAAGAACATTTATATCCCAGCTTTCATCCAGTGAGCTCAAGGTGACATAAATGATGCTTCTCTTCCCTACTTTTATCTTCACAGCAACTCTGTGAGGCAGCAGGCTGGGAGAACTAGTGTGTGACAAGTCCACCGAATCAGTATCATGGCTTGATGGGTTCTATAACCTTGATCTCCCAAGTCCCAGTCAAACACTCTATACAGTAATTATTATATGGCAACCTTAAGGTGTATCTGCACTACATAGTTATATCAATTGTGTACCACATTTACTGTCATGACTCCATCTTACATAATCCTGGGATCTGTTGTCAGATGAAGTACTTTGAATTCTCAGCATAAGTTTTCTAGTTCATGCCTACTGAGAAGCTTTAAATACTTCACCTAACTACAAATCCCTCTCCCTCCCAGTCTTCCCTCTCCCTCCCAGTGCCTCTGAAGGAAGAGTTAATGGATGGAGCAATTATTATCATCAGGTGTTATTACTGTTCTTATTATTATTGCTCTTATTATTATTGTTTTGAGGGAAGAGTTAATGGATGGTGTAATTGTATTATTATCATTAGGTGTTATTATTACTGTTTGTTGTTGTTATGGTTTTGAGGGAAGAGTTAACGAATGGTGTCATCGTATTATTAGTTAGTTGTTATTATTACCGTTGTATTATTATTATTTAACTGTTAAGTCTTAGGGTCCCACGGCAACAAAAGTTATTGAAAGGGGGTCCCTGGTAAAAAGGTTGGGACAGACAGAGCACCAGACGCGCGCTCGCCCGCGGAAGGAACCTATGACGCTATGGCGTCACTTCCGGTAGGAGCACTTCCCGAGTGCGCACGCGCGCTCCTTCTCGGGGCAGCAGCCAATGAAAAGCCGCCTGACGCTGATTGGCCGCAGAGACCCAACCAGGCGCTAGGGCAGAATCTCCGCGTTGCCTGAGGCTGCGAGGCGCGCGCCTACCTTCCTTCCGTTGGCCAGAACCCGACCTCCTTTCCCCCCCCTCGCCGCCGTAATGGTTCCGTCCCCTCAGGCGCCCCTTTACCTCTTGGGCCTGGCCCATGTGGCGGAGCAGGTGAGCCTTCAGCTTCCAGGGCCTGTTGAAAGTGGCGATACAGTCCGGGAAGGAGCAAATGAAGACCTTGTCTTCGGACGGAGGCCGGCGGCGGGACCGTCGCTCTTCCTCATGGTGGCTCGGCGTGGCTGGTTGGCAAAGGTTTTGCCTCAGGTGTGCTTCAGGGGCGGCAGCGGCCTCCTCTGTCTCCTCCGCCGCCTCCTCCTTCAGGACGACAAATTCCTCCCCGTCCATAGTATGTCCGTAGAGTGGGCCACGTGACGACGCGGTAGCCCCGCCTGTAGGGAGGGGAAGCGCAATGCCTTTTATTGGGGCTTTTTGGCCCCTCCTACTCGCCGTCCTCCGTCTGAATAGCTCCACCCTACGGAATCCTGGGATTTGTAGTTAGGTTGAGTATTCAAAACTTCTCAATAGGCAGGAGCTAGACACTTACGCTGAGACTTCAAAGTAACAGTTGTCCCTTCATATTCGCTGGGGTTCGGCTCCAGGACACCCCCCCCGTGGATACCAAAATCCGTGAATACTCAAGTCCCATTACAAGTTGTCCCTCCGTATCCACGGATTTGGTATCCACGGATTGAAAATATTCTTTAAAAAATAATAATCCAAAAAGCAAACCTTGATTTTGCCATCTTATATAAGGGACACCATTTTGCCATGCCATTGCATATAATAGCAATATATATTATTAGTATATATTGCATATAATAATATAATAATGCTGCAGCCTTATTTGAAAACTCATGCCGAACAAGTCTTGAAGAGAAACTACAACGCAGAATGAATCACAACCCAGCAACATCACCCAAGGAGACCTTCTGCTGTGCTTTCTGCAACCGGACATGTTTATCTCGGATTGGCCTTTTTAGTAATCAGCGCACTTGCAGAAAGTGCAGGATGAGTCCTTCCTGAATCTTCGTTTGTGAAGAAAAGCCAGAGAGAGAGAGAGCATATAACGGGACTTGAGTATTCACGGATTTGGGTATCCACGTGGGGGGGGTGGGTTTCCAGGAACCATACCCCAGCGAATATGAAGGGACAACTGTATCTGCTCCTCTCTCCTCCTCTCTGGCTTTTCTTCGCAAACGAAGATTCAGGAAGGGCTGGTGTCCCTTATATAAGATGGCAAAGTCCAAGGTTTGCTTTTTGGCTTATTATTTTTTAAGAATATTTTCAAGCCGTGAATACTTAAATCCATGGATACTAAATCTGTGGATACGGAGGGACAACTGTAATTCGTATGACAACAGATCCCAGGATTATGTAAGATGGAGTCATGACAGTTAATGTGGTACAGAATTGATATAACTGTAGTAGTGCAGATACACCTTAAGGTTGCCATATAGTAATTACTGTATAGAGTGTTTGACTGGGACTTGGGGGATCAAGGTTATAGTACCCATTGAGCAATGATACTGATTCGGTGGACTTGTCACACACTAGTTCTCCCAGCCTGCTGCCTCACGGAGTTGCTGTGAAGATAAAGTAGGGAAGAGAAGCATCATTTATGTAACCTTGAGCTCACTGAATGAAAGCTGGGATATAAATTTAAATAAAGTTTCTTTGGAGTGATTTTTGTGCCCTTCACAACAGTAAGCTAGACACAATAGTAACTAGGTGAAGTGTTTTTCTTTTTATTTTCTGCTTCTCTTGTCCTCCGCCCTTAGAAAATATGACTGCACCGAAGAATGGTGATAGTTCAGCAAAGGGGCGTTTTCCACGTTCCTATCGTGTGTGGCATATTTTAATAGTTTGTAATTTACATGAGAATTGCATAAAACAAAAACCATTTTTTTAGAGAAACCATTCATAGGGAAGGAGCTGAAGATTATTATCTAGGGCTTCAATAATTTCAATTATTTCCTCATTATTTATTTTATTTTAAGTTTAAAATTAATAAAAAGTCCTATGTCACTTCAGAGGCCAAATCCACACTACACAAAGAATCCAGTATGAAACTGGGTTATTTACCATGGCTCCTTCCTATGGAATCCTGGGATTTGTAGTTCTGCAAGTCTTTCCTCTCCTCTGCCAGAGTGCTGGTGCCTCACCAAACTACAAATCCCACTACAAAGTATCTGCTTTAAGATTTTCCTTAGTTACACATGACTCCCCATGTATTAATTATACCGTGGGTATTATTTTAGGACCCTGAAATTGCCCGGGGTGGGGAATGAAAAGAAGTGTTCAGAATTCCCTTGGATGAGATCAGTTGTGCCCAAATGTGCCAGACACCTTTGTTTGCAATTCATTAATCCATTCTCAGTGCTGTTTGAACAGTCTTAGCCATCTAATGGAAAAACTGTCTCCCATCCTTTTACCTTTATGTTTCCATTTAGGCATTGCTCCAGGGCAGGAGAGCAGAAAGCAACTACTCCAGCCCACATCTAGGTCATCTTGCATTACAGTGGGAATCCTCACTGTGGGGAATATATTTCCCAATCATCCCTCTTTACTGCTTTTCATTTTGTGTTCACAAATAAATGTTAAGTTTTATTGTTGTTAACTGCCCTTGAGTTGACTTTGACTTACCGTGACCCCGTGAGTGAGAAACCTCCAAGACCCTTTTCCTCAATTTCTTTGCTCAAGTCCTGCAGGCTCAGGGCCATGATTGAGTCTGTCCATCTGGTATGTGGCCTTCCTCTCTATCTACTACCCTCCACCTTTCCTAGCATTATTATCTTTTATAGTGAGGCATGCCTTCTCGTGATATGGTCAAAGTACAACAGTCTCACCACAGGACGAACACCACCATCCCCACATTGCCGTTGGCAATTTTGTGCTTAAGTCCGTTCAGCAGTTCACCTACCTGGGAAGCATCATTTCCTCAGATGCCAAGATTGACAAAGAGATCGATCACAGATTAGCAAAGGCATATAGCGCATTTGGAAGACTTTACAAAAGAGTCTGGAGTAATAAACACCTGAGGCGAAGCACAAAAATCAGTGTGTATAGAGCCATTGTACTGTCTATTCTCCTTTATGGGTCTGAAACATGGGTCACCTATCACCACCACTTACAACTCCTCGAACACTTTCATCAGCGCTGTATACGCACAATACTAAATATACACTGGGCTGACTATGTGACGAATGTGCTGTCCTTGAAAGCAGGGCTCACCAGCATTGAGGCCATGATATTGAGAACACAGCTGCGCTGGGCAGGGCACGTTTCTAGGATGGAGGACCATCGCCTCCCCAAAATAGTACTGTACAGTGAACTCGCCACGGGTCAGCGTAAGAGGGGCGCTCGAAAAAAAAATACAAGGACTCCCTGAAACAACATCTCAGGCTCGGCCAAATTGACCACCAACAATGGTCCGCCATGACCTCACATCGGGAGGTATGGAGACACACTATCCACAGTGCTGCAGCCTTATTTGAGAACTCATGTTGAACAAGTCTTGAAGAGAAACGACAACGCAGAAAGAATCACAACCCAGAAACATCACCCAAGGAAACCTTCTGCTGTGCTTTCTGCAACCGGACTTGTCTATCTTGGATTGGCCTTTTTAGTCATCAGTGCGCTTGCAGAAAACGTGGGATGAGTCCTTCCTGAATCTTCGTTTGCGAAGAAAAGCCAGAGAGAGAGAGAGAGAGAGAGAGACAACAGTCTCAGTTTAGTTACCTTGGCTTCCAGGGAGAGCTCAGGCTTGATTTGTTCTAGGGCCCATTTATTGATCTTTTTGGCAGGCGGTCCACAGTATCCATAGCACTCTTTCTCCAGCATTACATCTCAAGTGAGTTGATTTTCTTCCTATCAGCTTTCTTCACTGTCCAGCTCTCACTTCTGTACATGGTGATAGGAAATATGATGCTTTGGATAATCCTAACTTTTATTTCAGTTTTTATTTCAGTTTTATATCTTTGCACTGTAGGATTAAGTCCTTGTTGTTTTCTGCTAAGTAGTATGGTGTCATCTGCATATCTTAGATTGTTGATGTTTATTCCTTCAATCTTCACTTCTCCTTCCTCCGAGTCTAAACCGGCTCTGCATATGATATTTTCTGCGTACAAGTTGAACAAGTAGGGTGATAGAATGCAGGCTTGTCTTTCCAATTATGGTAAGAACCATTCTGCTCTAACGGTGGCCTCCTGTCCTGAGTAAAGGTTATGCATCAGGACAAGCGGATGTAATGATACTCCCATTTCTTTAAGAGCAATCCACAGCTTTTCGTGACCTATGCAGTCAAAGGCTTTGCTATAGTCTGTAAAGCACATGTTGATTTTGTTCTGGAACATAGTTAAATATTTAATAAGGAAAATTTTAAAAATGCACCTAACAGAGACTGTGGTGATCCTGGATCAACAAGTAGTTTCTGAAATGTGACCACTCAGAAGCAATAGCAAATTTTGTGTAGTCTAATGGGTCTCTGGCACGCCCTGTGTGGTTTCCCCCCCCCCCTTAAGTGACAGAGGATATTGAAAACATGATGTATACGGTACTTGATTGGTCTGTGGCCAGGATAAGGGTGGGCTTCTGATGATGTCTGTGGCCTTAGATGTCCTTTGTGGTATTAGGTAAAAGACAACATTAATCAGTTAAGCTTTTCCCTTCAACTGTGTTCAGCCAAGAAAGCTGAGTCTTAACAGATGTTTCTGCTTTCAGGGCTCTGGGAATTTCATGGCCAAGAAACACATGACAACAGGAATTCTTTAACCATCTGAAATGTCATGATTTCTTTATCTTTAGTGTCTTCTATCTAAAGAACTAATAATTGCATTTCTTCTTTTTGTACAGAGGTATCAGTTAAATAGACATAGTCAGCAAGAGAGGGGACTGTTGTGATATACCACAACAGGTATATCAGACTCAAAAGATCAGTTTGTGTATGCTCTAGTATTAAAGAACAGGGAATGGACAGCTTTGAATTGATGTTTTAGAAAATGAAAATAAAATGAGGGTTACAATGAATGTTTAATGAACTGTCTCAATTGATCAAAAGTTATCTATTATTTAATTGGAGAACAGACCTTTATTTAGAAAATTTAAACTTATATAGCATAACAAACAAACATCTACAAGTAGGATATGTGTGCAATAGCACCCTCCTCTTCTTGCCCCTGTGCCACTGGTATTGAGAGACATCCTTCTTTGATACTGGAAGTAGTACTGTATATAGCCATCATGGCCAGTAGTAGCCATTGCTAGTATAAACATATAAACTATAAATCTTTCTACTCCTGAACTATGATTTGTCTTCCTGAAGCTTTTTGTGCATGTTAGCAAAATGCAGTGAATGCACTTCCACTATTTGCTGAACAAGGTGGAAGGGGTTCTTTTACTCAAATGCTGCTGCAAGACACCATATGCAGTACATAGAATAATAGAATCATAGAACCTTAGAGTTGGAAGAAACCACAAGGGCCATCTAGTCCAACCCCCTGCCATGCAGGAACACACAATCAAAACACTCCCAACAGATGGCCATCCAGCCTCTGTTTAAAAACCTCCAAAGAAGGAGACTCCACCACACTCCAAGGCAGTGTGTTTCATTGTCAAATAGCTCTTACTGTCAGGACGTTTTTCTTAATGTTTAGGTGGAAATCTCTTTCCTGTAGTTTTACCATTACCATTACCATTACATCAGTGGTAATAAATAATAATAATACAAGTGATTATGCCACCACCATCCCCAGTCATGGAAGTAATAGAGGAAGAGCACTCAAAAGCTATTCTCTGTCCCATATGACAGACAGAAAAGGTTCAGACTACAGTACTTCTAAAAATTCTTCAAATATTCTTGTAAGAGGAGCAAAATAAAAGTTACTCTGTGGCAAGGATGAGAAACTTTCAGCTGTCCAGCGATTGATGTACCTGTACTGCTGTTAGTACTATGTCTTACTATAGGCTAGGCTGGCTAAGGCTGATGGGGGGGGGTGTCCCTAGGCTCTTGCACTTTAAGCATATGTAACAAAAACTCAAGGCCCTTCAGAGTGCAAAAGGCCTTTGAGAAGGGCAATTTGTATCAAAGATGAATGCTTAACCCTTCCTCTGCCAGTACTGTACCCAAGCAAGTACTTTTACTACTGCAATAAAAAGGAGGAAGGATGAGAAAGGAAAGTGGGGGGGGGGGAGTGGAGGTGGGGGGGGAGGAATGTAGCAGTGCCTTTAAGACTAATTGGTTTTTATTTTATTCTTGCATGAGCTTTCATGGCTATAAACTCATTTCTGTGCTGCTATGCTTCTGGGTTTGTATGCACTACAAAGTGAAAATAAATGCTCAGGTATAATAATTTTTAACTCTTGTGTACTGGGAGGGTGGAACTGTGCAAGCAGCTGGGGGAGGTTGAGGGGATGACCTCTTGGTCCATCTTCCTTCACTCTTTTCTGCTACAGATCACTTTATGCCCGTGGTTATTTTGCAAGGAAATGGCTGTTGGGGTGCTTACTGCTCAATTGTGACTATGTCGTAAACAGGTAAAGGGTATATATAAAATACATATAAGTCCTTCTGCCATTGTGACTATGCATTATGAATGTGATGAGCAGACTATTTGGCCCCAACTTTAGATCTGCAGAGATGGGCAGGGATAGTCCCAGAAGTTATACAAGCCCAGTCACCCACCATAAATTTCCCTAAGAAATTTTTCTGCCAGAAGCAAAAATCTTCCACTGGGCCAACACTTTAAAGTATTGCCACACCATTTGGTCATCAATAAAATGATGCCAGCTCAACATAATCTACGTGGAAATTGGAATAGGGAGATGAAAAGTGAAAATCACCTTCATATACAGAATTTAGGCCAGGAAAAAGAAACTTTCTGAGATCAAAGAGAGCCATCTTGTGGCAGTGGAAGGCCATTATGGGTTAAGAAAGATTCCTCTCAAATCAGATCTGTCATGGACTTTGAATGCATAAACAGACATTATTGCAACACTGACATATCAATGATGATGCAATCAAAATATATCCATTTATGCAGACAAGATGTATTTTCCCTGAACTAATATGGTATCTCAGATAAAGATAAGAAAAGCATTCATCTTTAAAAAATCTTCCTGCCTAATTTCAAACGTCAAAAGAACACCTGTGAGGAAAGTGGTAGTTTAGGCATTATGCGTGTGAAGTACATTTGTACTTCATATGGCTGGCTTTTCTTCGCAAATGAAGATTCAGGAAAGACTCATCCTGCACTTTCTGCAAGCGCGCTGATGACTGAAAAGGCCAATCCGAGATAAGCATATCCAGTTGCAGAAAGCACAGCAGAAGGTCTCCTTGGGTGATGTTTCCGGGTTGTGATTCTTTCTGCGTTGTCGTTTCTCTTCAAGACTTGTTCAGTGTGAGTTCTCAAATAAGGCTGCAGCATTGTGGATAGTGCGTCTCCATGCCTCCCGATGTGAGGCCAGGGCGGACCATTGTTGGTGATCAATTTGGCTGAGCCTGAGATGTTGTTTCAGGGAGTCTTTGTATCGCTTTTTTGGAGTGCCCCTCCCGCTGACCCGTGGTGAGTTCACCATAGAGTACTGTTTTGGGGAGCCGATGGTCCTCCATCCTAGAAACGTGCCCTGCCCAGCGCAGCTGTGTTCTCAATATCATGGCTTCAATGCTGGTGATCCCTGCTTGCTCAAGGATAGCAACATTCGTCACATAGTCAGTCCAGTGTATATTTAGGATTGTGCATATACAGTGCTGATGAAAGCATCGATGGAGAAGTGTACTTCATATATTGATATAATTAATATGCAAGCTTCCTGTCATGAAAACCTTTTTTTTTTTTTTTACTACAAGAAGGCCCATTCTCCTATTTTTTTCCCCCAATTTCAAATAAGGCTGCAGTTTACAGTTGCTAGATCTCTGGGTGCCACCTGAAATCTCAGGGGATTGCTAAGTTTTTCTGGATCTCTAGGTGGGGCGACAAATCTCAGGGCAAGTGGCACTGGAGGAGGAAAAACTTTGATTTTTGTATGTGTGGTGGCTTTCAAGCCTGGTTACCCATACCAGGTGCTGTAGGCTATATTTCAGATGAAGGAACTAGCAAAACCACCTCTGAGTGTTCCTTGCCTAAGAAAACCCTATGAAGTTCATGGGGTCATCATAAGTTGACAGGTGACTTGAAGGCATGTGCATACACACATCCCCTGTCTCCATTCCCATCCCCTTCTAGCTGGCTCTGCACAAACGTCTTTGTCTATGGGTTGCCTTTTTGCAACATTGATGCACCAAAAAGCCAGAAGCGAGGGGAGATGAACGGGGAGAGAAGCAGTGGGGTGTGCACTCTTGTTTTGTGCACTTTTGAGCAATGAAGGGAGTGGAGTGGAACTGGCATCACAAATGGCTTGTGAGTCTACTTGTTGTACAAGTCTTGGAAACAGTGGGACAGGCTTCTATGGAAAGGAGGGGGAGGAACCTCCATGAAAGCTGTAGTGAACCTTCCAGAAGCCACAGAAATAGTATAAAACCTGGTAAAACTCCCCATGTTTCATGTATTCTGTAGGTAAGGCCATGTAAGGATTCAAACCCTGCTAGGAATGGCAGCAGCTGCTTCAGCTACTGGCTGCATTTTGTGATCTGCTCATCCATAAAAAATGCTTTCCTCCTCCTGCCCATGGCTCTGGGTTGTCATATTCCCTGGCTAGGTTTTCTCTAAATTCCAAGCCTATTATCCTCATGCCTAGTTGCTGGGGGATTCTAGGAGTTGTCATCTGAAAAGTAGCATTTCCAGACTCTGCCTCCTGGGTATCAGCTGCCATCAAGATTTCCCACAATGCCTCTCATGTAGATTCATATCAGGTTATTCCAGGAAATTTAAAAGACAGCTTAGATTCAGTGTTGCTGCCAGCAGGTGTGAATGTGGCCTATTACAAGCAGCCCGCCTGCCAGAGATACTTCTTTATCATGAAATAAATCACCAAAAAAGAGCATAAAAGAAAGTATTCACATAAAATTAAAGTTAACAATGTTATGAGCATAGATATAAATTTAGAAATACTGACTATAATAGAAATGCAGTACATCTCACCATTTAATAGAGGACTTTGGCCAGGTAAGCTGCATGCCAACTATTCAACCTCCTCCCCAACTGTTGGTGGGAACAGTTTAAAGCCCCCACTCTCCCTTCATATAGTTCATAGAATCATAGAATTGCAGAGTTGGAAGAGACCACGAGGGCCATCCAGTCCAACCCCCCGCCACGTAGGAAATCTTGATCAAAGCATCCCCAACAGATGGCAATCCAGCCTCTGTTTAAAGACCTCCAAGGAAGGAGACCCCACCATGCTCCAAGGGAGTGTGTTCCACTGCCGAACAGCTCTTACTGTCAAAAAGTTCCTCCTCATGTTGTGGTGGAATCTCTGTTCCTGGAGCTTGCATCCATTGCTCCGTGTTCCAGTCTCTGGAGCAGCAGAAAACAAGCCTGCTCCATCCTCAGCGTGACATCCCTTCAAATACTTAAACAGGGCTATCATATCGCCTCTGAACCATCTTTTTTCCAGGCTAAACATACCCAGCTCCCTAAGTCTCTCCTCATAAGGCATCGTTTCCAGACCTTTCACCATTTTAGTTGCCCTTCTCTGGACACGCTCCAATTTGTCAATATCCTTTTTGAATTGTGGTGCCCAGAACTGGACACAGTATTCTAAGTGAGGTCTGACCAAGGCAGAATAGAGTGGCACTATTACTTCCCTTGATCTAGACACTATACTTCTATTGATACAGCCCAAAATCGCATTGGCCTTTTTAGCTGCTGCATCACATTGTTGACTCATGTTCAACTTGTGGTCTCCTAGGACTCCTAGATCCCTTTCACATGTAGTCTCGTTCAGCCAGGTCTCTCCCATCCTATATTTATGCATTTCATTTTTCCGCCCTAAATGCAGTACTTTACATTTCTCTGTATTGAATTTCATTTTGTTAGCTTTGGCCCAGCTCTCCAGTCTATCCAGGTCATTCTGAATTTTGATCCTGTCCTCTAGGGTATTAGCTACTCCTCCTAATTTGGTGTCATCTGCAAATTTGATAAGTATGCCCCTAATTCCCTCATCCAAGTCATTGATAAAGATGTTGAATAGCACTGGGCCCAGGACAGAACCCTGTGGCACCCCACTGGTCACATCTTTCCAAGACGAAGAGGAGCCACTGCTGAGCACCCTTTGGGTTCGGCCGGTCAACCAATTACAAATCCATTGAACAGTTAACTTGTCTAGCCCACATTTTACAAGCTTGTTTGCAAGAAATGTCATGGGGAACCTTGTCAAAGGCCTTACTGAAATCAAGGTATGCGATATCCACAGCGTTCCCTTCATCTACCAAGCTGGTAATTTTATCAAAAAAAGAGATCAGATTAGTCTGGCATGACTTGTTTCTCTGAAACCCATGTTGACTTTTTGTGATTATGGCATTGCCTTCTAAATGTTCACAGACTCTCTGTTTAATGATTTGCTCTAGAATCTTCCCTGGTATTGATGTCAGACTAACTAGTTCTCCATCTTTAAAACCAGACTTGGACCAGACAGTCCTTTAAATACAGGACACTTTCAAAGAGAGGACTTTGTAAAGTACACATGGCCACTCCAAGGGTCTCTAAACCTGGGGCTCATCCTAGAAAAAGAAAACAGAGAGTGGAAGTGAGAAAGTGGAGCAGTTGATGAAACCCAGGTAACACAGCACCACTGTGTTAAAAAAAAAAAAAAGAAGACACCATTGCTTTTGTAAGGGTTACTGTTTTGGTCTCCCTAGCCAAGGAGGCCAGTAGGTTACAGGTGTCATGAAGGTTTTGGAAATTACAACTTCCAGAATGTCCCAGCCAACATGACCACTGGCTAACTTATTTAAGTTCTGGGTTGTCAGGTGTCTTAGCAATTACAAATGATCTTTTCTTTAGCCTGTTTCTAACCAACACTTCCTGTAAGACTCACAAAAACCTCATGCAAACGGGCCTTGTGAATTGTCCCAGCGTGTGTGGGAGAAGTCAAAACCACCCCTGCTTTGTCCCCTTGTTACAAGAGACTGCCTATTCTTTAGCCCTATCTCTTCCTGTCTAAAAAGAAAACATACCATTCTTCAACCTGGATGTTTTCTTTCCTTAAGTAAATAATTAATATGTGGAATAATCAGCAGCATTGCCTGTTCTATACATAAATCAAGTGATGCTTTCTTTGCACAGTGGTGAGAATGGCAACATCTCATGGGAACCAGAAAGGCCAAATTTAGCAGACTGAAAAATAAAATTCCTCATGAAGCATTTGTGTGTGATGTCTGTGGGAATTGACAAAAGAAAGGCAAAAGAAAGAAATGACAATTCAGTAGGCAACCACTGCTACAGCTTAACGTCTGTTTAATGGGATTAGGATCCAAGTCCTAGCAACATCCCAGCATTAAAAAAGCCAGTATGGTGTAGTAGCTCAAGTGTTGGACAAGGACTTTGGAGATCCAGGTTCTAATCCCACTGAGCTATAAAATTCATTGGGTGACCTCGGGCCTAAATCCTAACCAATCTCACGGTGTTGCTGTGAGGATAAAGTAGGGAGAAGAGACACGGATGGCAGGCAGAATATAAAAGTCACTAATAATGAGCCACAATTCATTCTATAAAGGGTTCTTTTGATTGAGTACCCCACAAACTAGGTTGTGTATAGTTTGAGTTAATAGCCTACAAACTAAAAATAAATACGAAGTTGAAGGCTTTCACGGCCGGCATCCATAGGTTTTCCGTGTTTTTTTCTGGGCTGTGAGGCCGTGTTCTGGGAGAGTTTCTTTCTGACGTTTCACCTGCATCTGTGGCTAGCATCTCTGAAAGAAGAAAGAAGAAAATATCAGAAAGAAACTCTTCTAGAACACGCCCTCACAGCCTAGAAAAAAACCATGGAAAACCTAAAAATAAATATTTATATTTCCTTCAGGTCTTCCAAGTCAGTCTAAATAGTCACGTTTTCCAAATCTCCTGTCTAAAGGAAATTTGCACCCTCCAAAAATGCCAGATGTAAAGTTCTTGTTTCCCCTCCTTACTATGCATACCTATGCTATTTAAGGTAGAGATAGAGCAGGGTTGCCATATTACCTGGTTCACTGGGTTGTATTTGGATTTTAGGCATGTTGTACATGCCTAAAATCCAAATTTAGGCATGTGTGGTGCCTGTTTGTAGCATTAGCTGCCTTGGATTCCAAGCTTTCTTTTCTTTTTTAAAGTCTCTGGTCAACTTTTCGAAGTTCTCTATGGAAGCTGAGATATAAGGGGAAAGCGTAATCTTAATGTGTTTTTTTTCTGAAATGAAGCTGCTGCTACCTTTAATTGTTTAGCCAATAAGTGAAGTCTCACAGCTTCACATAGATTTAAACTGTAGAGTGAGCCTCCCCCAGTGCCTTGAATAAATACTGTAATCTGGGGGCAAAGCTTGCTCTGCTTGCAGGGAAATGGTGTCTGTAAAAACAGAGCACAGAAAGCAATGGGCCCACACCATACGAATGAGTAAATGGGAAATACAACAGAACAAAGTATCTAGACAAGGGTAAAATGCCACAACAGCATTATTAATATTAAGATACCATTGACTCTCTTGTGTGTACATATTTATCTTTACTTAGTTTACAGAAAAATGCAAGTTCCATTTTATCTTCACAGGCTTCTTGGAAGCTTAGCTGGGTGTTCTAGGAGGACAGCCAGAGTTGAGAGAAGGCAAGAAGAGGTGATAGACAGCACTAGGGGGGTGCAGAGAGGCCAAACCTCACCAGGTGACACCGTCAGAGGGAGGAAAGAATACTATCTTTAGTGAAACCACAGATAGATAGATAGATAGATAGATAGACAGACAGAAGCTTATTCATGTAGATAAGACACTTCCTGTGGATCTTAGATTAGGTAAGTGTGGCAGTTAAGAGTAGCTGCTGCTGCCACCACACATAGGCTGATGAGAAATGAAGAGGGAAAGAGACAGAGGGTCAGGGGGTGATGAGCGAGCAGCAGGTAGGACAACAAGGAAGAGCAATAGCATCAGCACTGCATGAATGAGCAGGAGATGATGGGCTGGAAGATGGAAATGTGGCGAGCGGACCCAATGCACTTTGATATCTCTACTGCCAGGAGGGCACCTATAAAATCCTAGGATTGGAAGTTTCATTAGTTGTTTAGAACAGTGGTTCTTAACCTGTGGTCTGTGGACCTCCAGGGGGCTGCGATGACCTCACAGGGGGTACACAAAGGCTTGAAGCCTGCTTGGCCCACCTCCTCCCCGCAGTGGAGTGGCCATGTGGCAGGAGCCAAAGCGCTGGCTGGCTGGCTGGGCCTGCACATTGCCATTTGATCCGCTCCAGCTACAGACTTGCAGGAAGAAACAGGAAAAAAGTCTTTGCTCCCCCTCCAGTGCCTCTTTGGGAGAGTTTAATGGATGGTGTAGTTGTGTTGTTGTTGTTACTACGAGGTATTATTATGGTTTTAAATCTTGAGTTAAGTCTTGGAGGCCCATGGCAACAACAACAACAACAAAAATACTTACAGGGGGTCCCTAGTAAAGAAAAGGTTAAGAGCCACTGGTTTAGAATTCTCTTCCAGAGAGCTCTACTGCTCCCCCAAACTACAAATTCCAAGATTCTGTAGAATATTGCTGTGGAAGTTCAAACTATCAATTGTGTAGTGTAAAGAGATCTGTCTTTATGACCTTTTTGTGCCTGTGCATAAAGTTTTGCCTATTCTGCCCTGGAAAAATTGAGGCTCCTTAGCCCTTTCAGTTTAACTTTGCTTGGGCATTTCTCACCATGCTTTCCAGAAAATGGGAGCAAGGGAGCCTCTAGCTCCACCCCCATCTGTTATTGCTCTCCTCTGGCAGAAAATGAAACACCTGAGGAGCAGGTGAACAAATCCTTGGTTTTCCAAGATTCTTGCTCACAGGAAGAACATCCAAACAAGAACTTCTCTTTAGATGCATTGCACTTCCTTGCTCAACATATTCAAGAAAGTATAGGGAGTAAACCTCTTCACATGGGTTTGCTAATGGAGAAGCTAGCACTTCTGATTAAGGCATAAAGAAATATTTCCAGTTGCTATGTATGATTGTGAAAGCTGGACAGTGAACAGAATCAAGTATTTTGAAATGTGGTGCTGGGGGAAAGTTCTATGCATGCCATGGGCTGTCAAAATGACATATACAGTAAATGGGCCCAAGAGCAAATCAGTCCTGAACACTCTAGAAGCCAACATGACTAAAATGAAGCTATCATACTTTGGACAGAGAAGAGGGTGCAGGTTTGTTCTCTGATGCCTCAGAGGGTAGGACCAGGGGGGTAGTTTTCTATTGAACATTAGAAGAAATTAATTGACAGGACAGCAGTTTGGCAATGGAACCAGTTACCTAGAGTTGGTGGTGATCTCTTTCTCTGGACATCTTCAAAAAGATGCAAGACAGCTATCTGCTTGGGAAGCTCTATCTGGAGTTCCTGCATTGAATGAGGGGTGGGGTGGATTTGATAGCCTATGGGACCCCTTCTAACTATGGTTCTGTATAATGAGATGATATGACTCATTAGAAAAGATGATAATGCTTGGTAAAGTTGAAGGCAGTTGGAAAAGAGGAAGACTGCATTACAGGTGGATAGACTCAATCAACTAGGCTTTTAATAACAGTGTGTCTTTGGTCTCTCATCCATAGCGTTGCCATAAACTGAAGCCAATTTGATGGTGTTAACAACAAACACCAATGGCTAAAAAAACACACCCTTTATTGTAAGAACTCCATTCAAGATAGGAAAGCTATCTACAGTAGTGGTAATAAGCTAACAGTGGCATTGAGCTAGTTTCACTTTTGGTAGAAGTGAGAGAATATAAGAGGGCAGAAAGAGAAGAGGTAGAAGGATTAAGGGTCAGTTTACACCTCAGAGAGGTTAGGAGACTTTGGATCATTGAAAAATACTTAACCCTATCACTGCTGCTCTCTCTTTAACTCTTGCATTTCCAACATATTTTTGGCAATGCATAATTCATCTTTAGGGCAATCTCTTCTTGTATCAGTTGCAACAGTTCTATATGGCATTTATTTAGAAGCCTTCATCAACCAATGGCCACACTAGCTGAGGATAATAGGAGTTGTAGTCCCACTCATCTGGATGGCAACAACTTGGGAAAGGCAGCCACAGACTATAAACAATATAATCAGTGCCCCAACAAGAGTAGTCTGCCAGTGTTTTGTAACAACAAACATCTTTAAACTGAAAGATAGAATTGTTATTATCATTGTCATCGTCACTGTCATCAGGAAGCAGATGTCTGAGAGTTCATCCTAGGTTTGGACAACTCTATTTCATTTTCTCTAAGCTACCCGTACATTCACTTCATTTGCAAGATTTTTTTAAAAAAGTTTATATGAAAATTTGCATGTATTTTTGTGTGTTTCTCCCAATACTTACATCTTAGGATACAGTAATACTTAATATACATTTTTTGCAAACCTTTTCAATACAATGCATTTTGCTGTTATTTTCACTAGTGTAGCTATATTGTATGCACTTTCCTCTAATATATCTATTTTGTATGTATTTTTTTAATCTGAGAATTCTGTAGCAAAATTCAGAGAAGTATGAATTTCACAAAATAACTAATTTTGGTTTGAAAGTGTGAAATTAGGTACATCTTCATTAAATTGCAGAGCCAATAACTGCTCCCGCATCCGTTGTTCCACCTACGTATTAAAGAAAACCATGCCAGTGAATCTTTTCCAATGAAATAAAATGTTCTAATGAGTAAAACTAGATCTTCCCACATTTGGTTTCTTGAAGAGGCTGCAAACTAAATTGTTTGCTGTCCTAACCATACTTATTTGGATAAAAGTTCTTAAGAAATCAATGGAATTTACTCCCATGCAGATGATTAATATGGAGATGAAATTTTCCGCTAGTAAGTGTGCATCTGTATTTGTCTTTGGCATCTTTTTATAGCAGTGTAAATGAAAGCATTTGCAAGTAGGCACCATAAAGAACCATTCCATATGCTGAACAAGTGAATGCTCTGCCAGCATCTACATTAGGAAACACATCTGTCTTCTGTCCAGTTCTTCTCTGAAATGTCTCCTTGAATCAGGTTTTATGGGGTGTGATCGTAAATATCCCTTTCTGTATGGATCCTCAGGTTAACAATGCCCCCTGTGACTACCAACACAAGATGTTGCATTCAGGAAAGAGGTGCACTCAAGTAAGAAGAGATCTTTGTGACAGTATCTCCCAGTATGGTCCCCAATGCCCAGCTAATCACATTAGCATGAGAGTAAAGAGGTGGCCACTAGACAGGCACATAAAGAGCAGGAGAAAAGCAAGACTAATCTTGTTAAAAGGGAAGCAAAGATAGACGCTACTTTTACATAGCAGCTTATGATGGCCCAGTTTTCCCAGGATTGACATCACCTGTACATCTTTGGAGAACGCAAGCCGGCTGCTGGGCAGTTTGCTTCTCTGCTGCTGTTATCCAGAGTCCCAGATATTCATAAGCCTATCTTCTAATTTTAAAACAAACCCCTGTTACCATGTTCCCTTGGACTATTGAGTCACTAGCTTTCTTGCTGATGTTTCCCAGTCTACCTCAAATATAATTTCTCAAATATTGTCCATATTTTCCTGCTACACAGTGAAAGCCACATGTTAGAATTTAGATTATATAAATCTTTTAACCCAGTCCTTGATATACTAAACAGCAAATAAGACAAAAGCCCTTTGTCGAAAAGGCTGCCTCCCCGTTAAAACAGCATAGTTTCTTATTCCAGAATATGTCATTTAGTGCTTTAATGTGGCTAATTTTTGTCCCACCCTACTAAATATATATATATTTATCTATATATATCAGACTAAAAGAATTAGATCCACCAGTACACAGCACAACCCTATTCATGTTTACTCAGAAATGTCCTCTTTTCCAGATGGCATAGTTTAACATAAATGCTATAGGATTTCAACCTTATAGCACAATCCTATAACTATCTACTCAAATATAACTCCAATTGAATTTGTTTCGTTGGTTGTTGCACTTTTAAACCAGTTAGTTACTGGAGCTCTCTGTGTGGTGTATAAGACATGAAAAGAAAGGATACAAATTATGAAACAGTAAGCAGCACATAATATAACTGGCAAATAATAAATATGCCAAAGTATATGAAACCACAATAAAACCAGCTACAAGATAAAATAGTACTGAAAGCTAAAAGCATTGCAAACAATTCTTAAAATACCTGAGAGAATTAGGAACTGGCACCAAAATGACATTACAAACAGTTGTTAAAATACATGGGAGAATTACACGATTGCACTAAAAAGACAATCATGGGGCATCAATTAGATCCACCACTGAAAATGCTCTCTCTTTGGTAGGTACCAACCTGTCCTCCAGGCATTATTCTAATGTGCAGCTGGACACATTAGGACATAGGATTTTCTATGGTTAGCAATATGAACTTTAATTAGCTGAAAGGATATTTCATAAAACAAATAGATAAGAAAACATAAACAGGATTAAAATGGCTATTGTTACCCTTCAGTTTTTGCAATCTTCAATTAATAGTATGTTATTGAGACCAGTTACCAGCCCCCTCCATCTGTGATCAACTAGGATATATGCAAGAAGTGATGTCTAGCTACTTTGGACCCAGCTGTGTTGCTGCAGGCATTGTCAGCTGCACCCAGTGCTCCTTTTGCACCATGGCCACTGTTGGAAGTGAAGAAGCATCAACACTTGTTACAGTAGTTGGGGACAGAGGGAAAGTCTAGAGTTGCAAGCCTATCTCCTTGTCTATTCTCTCTGTATAGCGCTGATTTGATCTTCTACCCAAGTTAGATAACAATCTTCTATCTGTTTTTCTATCTCAGATGTATTCTCTGCCACAATAAATGTAAGTTGTTTTTTAAACCTTACTGGAGCATCCTGCATGTTTCTATTCCATTTTATATCAGAAACTCATATTGCACTGGGGCTATACTGCATTCTGCTTAATATAAATAGCAATAATTTCCTACAGCCACAAGGTTCACTGGCACTTGAAAGACCTGTTTACATTACCTGATTTTGAATGACTATCATCATTTCCTATGTCTTGTCCATTCTAGTTCAGTCCACTGTGCCAGCATACCTCAGGATCAGTGCCAGTGCATCTTCAACCAATGCCATAGGGATGCTGTCTGACTATATAGCATGTTGTACAGGGCTCGCAATTATAATCGGAAGTGGGGTGGGGTCGGGTAGACAAGTTATCAGCTATTCAGAAATACAGGGAGTCTCTGTCCTCAGCTAAAGGGATCTTTCTTTCTTTCTTTCTCCTATGTCCCTATCTTCTCCTTCCTGTCAGTGTCTTTATTTCTTGATCTCCCTTTCTCTATGATTGGCCTTTTCCTCCTTCACAGGAACATTTCACATTACATAATTATACCATTCTATTTCCACTTCGGCAGCCAGGGCTTCATCCTGTGGAATCCTGAAGTTTGTAGTTTGGCAATAATAAATAATAATAATAAAATTTATTTTTAATCCCGCCCCTCTGTTAAAACAATTGGGGCAGCTTACAAAAATTAAAATACCAATACAATTTAAAATCCCCAAACACCCTCCCCACCACCATAAAAAGATATTAAACCAAATACATTAAAACAACTGATATAAAATCACATTAAAATAATAAATAATAAATAGCCAGCAGACTAAAAAGAGCCAGGAGCCCCTGAGGCCGGGAACTACCGGTAATCAGGAAAGGAAAGCACTAATGCTCTCTGGGTGAGAATTTTAAATACCCCTCCCTAAACTATAAAACCTAGGATTCCAAAGGATGGAACCATGACAGTAGAAATGGAATAATACTACTCTTAATTCTGTAGTGTGAAAGGGCTCATAGCCTCACCCCTTTTTTTTTAGCTAGGAAAAAAAAAAGGAAATGCTCACAGGATTTGGAATCTTGTTTTAACACTGGGAGCTGATTAGTGGATACTCCCGTTGTCCCCTGATCTGGCAACATACATTATTTGCTGTAGCACATGAGGGCACGACCATCAGAATCCTGTTTACATACAGTACAGATGCTAGTGATAACAATACCATGCCACACACACACACACACACACATGTACATGCTATAGCCTGCTTTGAGGGGTGGGAAGGAATCATGTATGGTCATGGAAAGTATGGTACAAGCCTAAATACCTTAAAGGCACGAGATCCTATCTGATTTTGGAAGCTAAGCAGGGTCAGCCCTGGTTAGTACTTGGATGGGAGAAAGCCAATGAATACCAGATGCTACAGGCTATATTATATTTCAGAGGAAGGAACTGGCAAAACTACCCCTGAGTATTCCTTGCCTAAGGAAATCCTATGAAATTCAAGGGGTTGCATTAAGTCAACAGGTGATTTGAAGGGTCACACACACACACTGGATGGACTGGGCACAATTGTCATCTTGGAACTGGCCTCTTGTACAGTAGGGGGGGAAATAAACAATGAACCCTGCTCTCCTCATTGCTTTCCCTTGAAGGAAAGCTTCAGATAATGACCTAAGGGTATGGGAGATGCTCCTTTAGCTAATCTGGCCCCATGTCATTTAAGCTTTGACACAGAGGTGGACAACTGCGAGGCTAGAGGGCTGCATTAGTCTTCCAGGAGATCTTGGTGGGCCACACCCTCACCTTACCTGCCATTGCCAAAAGCTTTTTTTAAATGCCCCTCTACAGCATGGGAGGGGCATTTTGGCCATATTTTAAGCCCCTCCAGGGCAATTTTAGGCCTAGGAGAGACCTTTAAAAAACAAAACAGGAAGTGACCACAAGTCACTTCTAGTTAACTTCAAATTTTAAAAAAGGCTCACGTGGACCTAAAATGGTCCAGGGGCCCACCCAAATGTGGCACAAATGTGCCCCAGCCCCCTAGAGGGCATTTTGAGGCAAATCTTGCCTTTTTTTATCCCCAGGAGGCCTCAAAAACAGCCCTGGGAGGTTGCATACAGCCACCGGTCTACAGTTTGCCCACTCCTGCTTCAAAGATTGAACCAGCACCTTGGAAACAAACCAGCAGCTGGTACAGTAGTAGCTTAACTTGATAGGCTCATTCAGATGAACAAAATGTGTCATCCCAGTGGTGGGTTTCTGCACTGTACATGCAACTCTCCCACCACAACATACAGATGTTTTGGTAATCATAGGATTTTGGGGGGCTTTATTTTCATCGGCTGGAATCCTCTGTCATCGTGGACATTACATGACTTTACGTATAACAGTTGGCCCTCCGTATCCACGGATTCTACCATCCACAGCTTGAAAATATTCCAAATAAAGCCAAAAAGCAAACTTTGCCATTTTATATAAGGGACACCATTTTACTGTGCCACTGTATATAATGGGACTTGAGCATCCATGGATTTTGGTATCCACAGGGGTCCTGGAACCAAATCCCAGTGGATACCAAAGGCCCACTGTACTTACCCTCGTAGCTGGGGTGCTAAGAAACCCTGTTAGTGAATTCTCTCTGGCTTTTCTTTGCAAACGAAGATTCAGGAAGGACTCATCCTGCACTTTCTGCAAGTGCGCTGATGACTAAAAAGGCCAATCCGAGATACAAGTCCGGTTGCAGAAAGCACAGCAGAAGGGCTCATTGGGTGATGTTTCTGGGTTGTGATTCTTTCTGCTCTGTCATTTCTCTTCAAGACATGTTCTCAAATAAGGGCTGCATGAGTTCTCAAATAAGGCTGCAGCATTGTAGATAGTGCGTCTCCATGCCTCCTGATGTGAAGCTAGTGTGGACCATTGTTGGTGATCAATTTGGCCGAGCCTGAGATGTTGTTTGAGGGAGTCCTTGTATCCCTTTTTTGGAGCGCCTCTCTTATGCTGACCCGTGGCGAGTTCACCGTAGAGTACTATTTTTGGGAGGCAATGGTCCTCCATCCTAGAAACATGCCCTGCCCAGTGCAGCTGTGTTAATTACAAGGATGCATAATGGGATACAGGCAAGAGTGTCCTGATACACGTTCGCACTTCTTAGTTGGTGTCCTGGTGTGCATTGGTATCACTGTTCATCAGCAGCCCTTTACTGAACATGGATGTTATGGAACTGCCCAGTTCTAATTCCCATAGACACAAGTTCACTTTCGAAGATATAAGTCCCCAACAGGATTCTGGACACCCTTTTTTGTTTCTATAAGAAAAAAGAAAGTTACTTTTTTTTAAAAATCAGCATGTTTTAAAAAGGCAGTGCATTTCAGTTCCTTTGTTTACTTTGCTTACAATTGGGTTGTGACGGGCTGTGGGTTGACCAATCTCCTCACCACCACCCCTCCATTTTGCCCTTGTTCTAGAGGTGTTTGTGCTTTGCAGTTACCACAGTCTCCTCATGCAGGCCTTCTTATGATTTTTTTTTTTTACTTTTTAAAGAAAATCTCTCTAGAAGATTAGTGCTGAAATTCTAAGCTGAAATGGTGGCACAGTTTGCTTGTTAAAAAAAAAAATACAGTCAGGAGAGCATTTGAAGGGGGAGTTTGACAAAAAGCAACATTAAATGGTGAGATCATTTTAACTGATTTGTGCCACACCATTTAATGTCATTTCTGTTGCCACTTTCCCATCCAAATGCTCTCCTGATTTTTTTTTAACACAAGGAAATCTGGATAAGCCTTATATAAGAGTTCACTGTAGCTTACCCCCACACCAGTGGGCAAGGATTGTAGTCTAAATCAGCTAATGCATGTCTTGGAGACTGAGCTGTTTGTATGCTCAAATGATGTATGTGAAACACCTTCAGTGCTTAAAAGTGCAATATAAATGCTAAATATTGTGAGCACAAAACAGCCAGTTTTAGGTACGCTGGAGTCTTCTTGATACAGCATCAGGAGGGAAAATGTAACTCTCACATTGCAACTAAATGGTAAAGTGCTCAGTGTTAGCTAAACTGTGCTGTGGCAACATCAGGAATAGTGGTGGTTGTAGCAGTCTATTAATTTGTTCATCTCCATTCACCAGTTTTTGCATTTGTTCACTAAATAAACACAATAGTGTATATAACCATGGCTACAACCCTGTACAGAGAAATGTGGGAGAACTTGTTCTTACTAGTACAGTTGTCCCTTGACATTCGCGGGGGTTAGGTTCCACGGACCCCCGCGAATGTCAAAAAACCGCGAATATTGATTGCCCTCCCCAGGCCTTCACGGAGCCTTCCAAGGCTCCGTGAAGGCCTCTGCAACCCTCCCCCCTCCCTCCCCGGGGCCTTCACGGAGCCTTCCAAGGCTCCGTGAAGGCCCCCGCGGACTCCCCCCACCCTCCCCAGGCCTTCACAGAGCCTTCCAAGGCTCCGTGAAGGCCTCCCCCCTCCCTCCCCAGGCCTTCACGGACCCTCCCCAGGCCTTCCAAGGCTCCGTGAAGGCCTCCCCCCAACCTCCCCCTCCCTCCCCAGGGCCTTCACGGAGCCTTCCAAGGCTCCGTGAAGGCCCCCGTGGACTCCCCCCACCCTCCCCAGGCCTTCACGGAGCCTTCCAAGGCTCCGTGAAGGCCTCCCCCCAACCTCACACCTCCCTCCCCGGGGCCTTCACGGAGCCTTTCAAGGCTCTGTGAAGGCCTCCGCGGCCTCCTCCCACCCTCCCCAGGCCTTCACAGAGCCTTCCAAGGCTCCGTGAAGGCCTCCCCCCACCCTCCACCCTCCCTCCCCGGGGCCTCCCCCCACCCTCCCCGGGGCCTCCCCCCACCCTCCCCAGGCCTTCACGGAGCCTTCCAAGGCTCTGTGAAGGCCTCCCCCCAACCTCCACGCTCCCTCCCTGGGGCCTTCACGGAGCCTTTCAAGGCTCTGTGAAGGCCTCCGCGGCCTCCCCCCACCCGCCCCAGACCTTCACGGGGCCTCTGAAGGGTCTCCAAAGGCCCCGTGAACGCCTCCCTGGCCCTCCCCGCTCCTTCCCAGGGCTTTCAAGGGGCCTCCGGAGGCCCCTTTTTGCGGTTTTGGGGCGGCCGGGGGCGCCCTCCCAAAACCGCGAATAATTAAAACCGCGAATGCTGAGTTCGCGAATGTGGAGGGGCAACTGCAGTCATCTCATAAGGCTAAATATAGCAGGGCATTCAGGGGTGGAGAAATTGCAGCCTGTGGCCTACATGTACAGTTGTCCCTTCACATTCGTTGGGGTTTGGTTCCAGGACCCCCCCCCCTGTGAATACCCAAATCCGTGAATACTCAAGTCCCATTATATGCAATGGCATAGCAAAATGGTGTCCCTTATATAAGATGGTAAAATTAAGGTTTGGTTTTTGGATTATTATTTTTTTTAAGAATATTTTCAAGCTGTGAATACTTAAATCCGTGAATGCCAAATCCGTGAATGTGGAGGGACAACTGTAGTTCCCAAAGCCCTCCATCAGGAGACCACCATAGTCCTCTATGGTTCCAGACAATGTTTTTAAAATTGGAGCTGATTTTCAGATAATTTTTTCATCACAGAAGGCTCAGAAAGCCCTGAAAACTGTCTACAAATGTGGCAGTTCACTTCACTCACCCCAAGAACCCCTCATCCCCCAACATAAAAGGAAGAAGCAGCTGACAATGGCCTAAAATGGTAACAGGAAATGATGTGACAGCACTTCCTGTGTGCCCAGATGTACCAGTGTAGCCCATGGTGTGTGTGTGTGTGTGTGTGTGTGTGTGGAAGTGGGTGGGTGGGTGTCACAGGGAGAATATTGGTCCTTCCCCCCCCTCCACATTTGCCCACCGTTGGATAAAAGGAAATACAGTACTTCCATCATATAGCACCTAGTTAAACTGTGGAGTTTGCTACTGTGGAATGTAGTGACAGCTACCACTTTAGGCAACATTAAAATTGCATTAGTCAGTTTCATGGAAGATTGGACTAATCAGTAGCTAGTAATTAAGCTGGCTATATTTTAGCTCCAGGACCGAGAGCAGCCTGCCTCTCTATGTCAGTTTGTCTGAAGAATGCCCCAAAGCCCTTCTGCCCTGCTTGGGGGTTCCTATGGACGTCTGCTTGACAATCATGTATGAAACAGGTGTGGTCCTTCACCCCATCTATCTATCTAGTTGGACCTAGATAGATAGATAGAACTAGATAGACCTTTGATCTGATCTACCACCTCTCTTCCTATGTTCTTGTCCCCATACCCTTTTGAGCTAAATAATGGATAGATACTAAATAAATAAATATTGCTGCCCCATTTACAATCTAGTATAGAATTGTACCATTTAATTCACCATCCGCTGATTCAATTATCAACGGGTTGCAACAGTGGGGGCGGGGGGAGGGATGGGGAAGGAGGGAGGGGAGGAGGAGAGATCTTATCTCCCTTCTCCCCTGGGATTGCCCCCCAGGCTTGCTTCCATGGCGGGAATGGCGACGGGGGTGAAGGGAAGGGAGGAGTAGATCTTGCCTCCCTTCCCCCTTCTCTCTTGCGATCATACCCTGGGATCACTCCCATGGCAGGAATGGTGATGGGGGCGAAGGGGAGGGGGGAGTAGATCTTGCTTCCGTTCTCCCTTTGCCCCCAGGATCATCCCCAGAATTGCTCCCGTGGCGGGAATGACAATGGGGGTGAAGGAAGGGGAGGAGGAGATCTTGCTTCCCTTCACCCTGGGATTGCCTCCTAGGATTGCTCCCATGGCGGGAATGGCAGCAGGGGCATTTGCTATTATCTGCTGATTTCATTATCTGCAGGGCCACCTGGAACGAATTCCCCATGTATACAAGGGTCTTACTGTACCTCCAGAAATTCTGCTGGAGCAATACAGAAGTAGAACTTTCTTTGGGTTACACTTAGTGGTTTGTCCACCATGTGGGAGACAGAGCCTAAGATTTTCTTCAGCCTTGTACATCACAATGTCCTCCCAAATTACTGCCAGCAGCTTCAGTCTTTGTATGGTGTCATTCAACATGCAACAGTTGGATCAAGTACCAGGAACTGAGAGTGACACAAAGACATGCCATAAAGTTTATAACTTGCTGGTCAAATCCTCATTTTTTGAAATACAGTTCCAAAGTAAGGAGAGAGGCATGCTCTTTTTAGTATTTTTTTTTATGGTAGGTAGAAAAATCATAAGTGATATGCAGTTAAAATACAAACCACCTTCTACAATTTTTTTCTGCCTGCCATAAAAATATTATTATTAAACAGAGTGTGCATTTGGAAGCTAAATAAAGAAACTATTTTTGTTTTACAGCATATTTACCAACTGTAATCCCCCCGCCCAGTTTCTTATGTTTTCTTTAGAATTTCCCACCCCCCATCTCTTGTGTACACACACTGTGTTCAGTTGTTGTTTGGATCCCTTCTTCCTGGTTCGCTTATTTGGATAGTTATCTCTTACACAATTGCCTCTTCTCTAGTACACAAAAGGTAGCAATGCTCTTGCAAGATACAATTGGACATAAATTATGCAATAAAGAAGCACAGAGGATCCAAGGCCACTCTGACCTTACCTCTCATCATGTGAACTGATTTTGATTTAAGATTAGATAATCTGGTTTATTGACAGTTATTACGTGCAGAACCATGTGAAAGAATGTCCTTGTAGCAATTCTTTCTGGTGATGAACTATTAAGAAAGATGCCATTATTAAACAGGTTGTTTCCATAACAACAGTTCACCATTAAGACCAGTTCTGTTTCTTAATACAACATTACTTAATACAATGCTACTTAATACAACGTTAATACACAGTCCTTTGGCTGTGTTTTATATCCTGGATTGGATCCAGGCTAGGAACGTAAATCCTTGCTTGATTAATTCTTATTTGTGAGAATAAGAAATCACCTTTCCCCCCTTCCTCTCCTGTAAGATTCACAAAGTATTTTCTTTGGACTTTATCACACCAGCCTGTTCTCTTTCCGCAATCATGTTGTTTAAGGAAATGGAAATATATCGGTATAGAAACAATCATTATCAGTGTGAAGTCGAAGGCTTTCACAGGCAGCATCCATAGATTTTTCTTGGGTTTTTTTCCAGGCTGTGAGGCCGTGTTCTGGAAGAGTTTATTTCTGACATTTCGCCTGCATCTGTGGCTGGCATCTTCAGAGAATGGTTGGGTAGAAGTTTATAACCTCCCCCCCCAACACACACACACTCCTACCCGACCATTCTCTGAAGATGCCAGCCACAGATGCAGGCGAAATGTCAGAAATAAACGCTTCCAGAACACTGCCTCATTGCCCGGGAAAAAAAACCCAAGGAAAATCTAATCATTATCAGTCTTCTCTACAATTGTGTTATGGTGCCGCTTTGGTGATGTAAGGTCTCGCTGTAAATCATCCCTAGTGCTTTGTTAATCTTGCTGGTATTTTCGTCACACAGTAGCTCTTCCCATGCCCCTGGGAGGAGAATTGATTTCTTTCCTCTGTCCAGCTGCATGGTTTGGTGAAGAGATGGGCTCTTGCTTCTCCTTCCACTCTTAACCAAGTTGTGCCAAGTTCTGGGAGTGTCTGCATGAGCTTTTTACAGGTCTCCCTCCAAACAGTTGCCCCAACACGCACTATGTCCTGGAGAGGAGGGGAGAAGACCCTGAGGTAATGGACTTCTTCTGCCAAATAACCTTTTCCACAAACCCGAATGCCTCCCGGCTCCCAGAAACACCACTCCCATTGTAAGCATGGAGAAGGGTGGTGTACTGCCACTCTCCAACCAGCCTCTGAATCCCTTGGTGGTAGCGCCCAAGTAGAATTGAAGCACATCCCGGAAGAGGCTCAGAACATGCTATTGTGTAAATTCTACCTAGGAGGGCTTGCATACATGCACACCTAAATTACTATATGTGAAAAATATATATGAATATGCCAGTGTAGTGCTTTTGCATTAAGTCAAAAGCAGCAGGAAAGAGTGAGAAAAGAAGGAAGAGGCACTTCAGTGGGTGTTGCATTTGAAACTTGTCATGGGGGATCTCTTGCCTAAGAAACAGGGTTCTGGATGATCATCAGCTAGAGGTTAAACAAGGGTCAGGAGGATGTGACACTTTTAAATCACAAGAGAGCACAAACCTATTAAAGGCACTATTGAACTACATACATTGGGCCTTCTCATTAAGGGATAAAATTAATCTACTGCTTCATTTTCTCCCACACTGTGAGAGCCAGAACATAAGCTTTATTTCTAGCCAAAAACTGAAACTTTCACCCCTGTTTTTCTTTTTCATGCTTGATTTCAGTTAATCTTCCATTTGCTGCTGGCATTACCTGATCTATCAGCCCATATATTATATTCTCCCTCCCTCCCTCTCTTAAACACAAACTGCACATGACTTGCACATCCCCCTGGCAGAGGGAAGAGCTGAAATCTTCAAATATATACACCTGAATATATAAAAAAATCAAGGGCAGCTAGGGGCTTCCATGGTACCGGAGCAGTGAAGCTCAGGCTCTGGATTTGTGTCTCTGCTATCTCAGTGTGCTTAGCATATTTGGGGACAGGGCTCAGCCCTTTGGGTAGAATGTTTAAAGCTTGGACCAAAACCTGGAAGGAATTCACCATTGTCAACATTTCTGTCCTCCCCAACCTTCTCCCTGTCCTGGGAAACAATGTTGTCACCGATAAAATCACCTCAAATTGTAAGACAGTGAAAAATACCAGTAATTGTGTCACCTCCCTTGCTATGGATTTGCTAATGGAAAGAAACCATTTAATCCCCCTTTAAGTTAAAGGACTCAAAAAGGCAATGCCATTTACCATCATCCCAGCATCAGTATTTGGCATCCATGACATGAAAGAAAAAAAAAGTATGTCAGTGATGATTATTAGCCTTCTTCAGATGTGATTACCAGCTGATCTGCACCAACACAAAGCTCTGTACTGAGGGCAGAAGAATTGAAGTAGTGGCTGTTCTTAGAATCCAGTGTATTTTTTCTATGTAGAAAAGATGCTTGATTCCAAGAAGGACTGAAGGCCCTTTTATACCACACAAACAATTATACTGTTATGGTGCCACTTCAACTGTCATCATTCTATCCTATTAAATACTGGGATTGGTAATTTGGTGAGGACATATCACTCTTTAACAGTGAATACTAGATATCCCTCCTTAAACTGCAAGTCCCAGGATTCCACAAGAGGGAACCTTTCTGTCCCACCAAAAGCTAACAGAGTACTTGCCTGGGCAACATAACCCTTTCTTTCAGACCTACCTTCAATAGCATCAATAAACACCCCCAGCATTAATAGAGCATGAACAGAGCTCTGTTCACTTCCACGCTTGTGATCTTGGTGATTCTCATGAGAAGACGCAAGCGCAGTAAAATTTAAAAATACAGCAAAACAAAGACAGAAAACGCACACACAAGCACAGAAACACACTTTAAAACTTAAAAGTGAACCAGGGAGGTTCATCAACAGAGCGCCCCCTACCTGGCTTTCATGTTCTCACCTGGAAGTGTTCTGGCAGGACCGCCCATTAACACTGTATTCACAAGACAAAAATGGTGCACAGTTTCAAATGTTGGCAATACCAGCAAAAAAGTGCCACAGGAGTTCTATTGATGGCTTGGCCCATCAATAAAACAGAACAGCTTATTTTCAGGACATTATCGCAAAAGAACAATGTCGTGCAGTATAGGCTCCCTTTTGCGTTCTTTTAGCATCGTTATGATGCCATGTTTGCCATGTCTGAGAAAGTCCCTAGTGTTGTAGACGTACAGTGTAAAAGGGTTCTTTATATTATGGGGGCTTTTTGGTCTACTGAAGCTGGCCTTGCTGGGGAAGATGAGGGTTTCGCCCAACATATTTGAAGGGTATTGGCTTGGGTAAGGCCAGTCTAAAGGAAGCAATGATAAATCTCTAAATAATTAAGGCTGTGTATTAGTTGTTATCAAACTGTTTCAGGGAATCAGACCTTATTCATTGAGAAGACCAGTGTTGGAGAATGAGTTTCACTGAAAGACGACAACTTGCTTATCTAATACTGAATATAGCCTGAATACTACTGCCCTAAACCATAAAATGTTACATAGAGACCCTTGTTCTGCTCCCTACATTTTTCTTGCAGTTGTCTAAGGGCAAATACCATGTCTGTAGTACTCCTATTGGCTCTGAAGCCACATTGGCTTTCAGGAAGAAGTTCTTCTGCAATAGCAGGAACTAATCTGTTCAGGAGTATCCTTGCAAGGATTTTTCCAGCAATAGAGAGCAGTGTTATGCCTCGATAGTTTGAGCAATCGGATTTTGCTCCTTTTTTCTTGTACAGGGTGATGATGACTGCATCTCGGAGGTCTGATGGCAGTTCCCCTTTTTCCCAGCAATTCACAAGGAATTCGTGGAATTTTTCGTGGAGTGCATGACCTCCGTGTTTCCAAACTTCAGGTGGGATTCCATCAATCCCAGCTGCCTTGCCGTTTTTCATCTGCTGTATGGCCTTAAGGGACTCTTCCAAAGTGGGAGCTATGTCCAATTCATTTTTCATCAGTTTTTGTATTATACATACATACATATTGTACTGTCTATCCTCCTTTATGGATCTGAAACATGGGTCACCTATCACCACCACCTACAACTCCTCGAGCGCTTTCATCACCCAGAGATCTAGCAACTGTAAACTGCAGCCTTATTTGAAATTGGGGGAAAAAATAGGAGAATGGGCCTTCTTGTAGTAAAAAAAAAAAGTTTTCATGACAGGAAGCTTGCATATTAATTATATCAATATATGAAGTACACTTCTCCATCGACGCTTTCATCAGCACTGGATATGCACAATCCTAAGTATACACTGGACTAACTATGTGACAAATGTTGCTGTCCTTGAGCAAGCAGGGATCACCAGCATTGAGGCCATGATATTGAGAACACAGCTGCGCTGGGCAAGGCACGTTTCTAGGATGGAGGACCATCGCCTCCCAAAAATACTACTCTACAGTGCACTCACCACGGGTCAGCATAAGAGGGGCACTCCAAAAAAGCAATACAAAGATTCCCTGAAACAACATCTCAGGCTTGGCCAAATTGATCACCAACAGTGGTCCGCCCTGGCCTCACATCGGGAGGCATGGAGACGCACTATCCACAATGCTGCAGCCTTATTTGAGAACTTAAGCTGAACAAGTCTTGAAGAGAAACAACAACGCAGAAAGAATCACAACCCAAAAACATCACCCAAGGAGACCTTCTGCTGTGCTTTCTGCAACTGGACTTGTTTATCTTGGATTGGCCTTTTTAGTCATCAGCGTGCTTGCAGATGAATCCTTCCTGAATCTTCCTTTGCGAAGAAAAGCCAGAGAGAGAGAGAGAAACCATAAAACTGTCCCCTTCACTATAAAGGCCAGAGGTGTGATTTTATATGAATATTTTTATTTTATCTTGCCTTTCTTCTGGCATGGGACCTAATTTACAAAAAAAAAAATACAAATATTTTCAAGAGTCCACATTTACAAGAATGATTTTTATTTTATTTTTTTACGTGAGCAAGGGGCATTTGGGTTATATTACTTAAACCCTACTTCATCTCTCCAGAGTGCTTTGCAACTAATCATTTTAAAAGAAGAGCAGACAGATTTTCTCCTCCCACTGCAAGGATGCTCCTGTGTCAATTGCACCAAGACAATTATAATGGAAATCGACATTTGGAGCTAGGGCATTGATAGTGCAAATGAAGATGGTCACTTCATTGTTAACAATGAGATATTTCTCTGTATGACCCCTAATAAAAGGGTGCACAGTTGTTACACCCATCCTCCTGTCCAAAAGCAGCCTGTAGCAGCTGGGAACTTCTGTTTACATTTACAGAGTGGACACTGAAAACGACCCCTTCCCAACTAAGAACTTCAGATGGCCAGCTGCCCATAGCTGTGAAAGGCCAAATAGTTCAATAGCTTAATGACATCCAAATGGGTTGTGAACAAATATTTTTAACCACTAATCTTCTCTTGTATGGCCTAAATACCCATCTGAGCTTGGAAGCTAAGCAGGGTAAGCTCTGGTTAGTACTTGGACAGCAGACTGCCAATTAATACCAGGTGCTGTAGGCTATATTTCAGAGGAAGGAATTGGCAAGACCAGTTTAAATGATGACACCAAAGTAATATTTATATTTATTTATTTCTTAAAAAACTAAATGGATTTACATAATAAAAACTTACAATAATATCACGCTGGGCCCTCCTCCTAACCCTGTGTGCCCGGGCCCCCAGGCTAGAGCCCGGTCAGCCTCCCCCTTGTGGGAGACATGCTTTCAAATTATAAATAATGTTCCTTAGACTGTAATATGGCTATCAATGGGCTTATCTATACCAGCCAGGATATGGTGGCTCCTCGCTGGTGTAGCCTGGCTGCAGAAGTGGCCCGTTTGTCCCCTGTTACCTGGAGGAAATGGACCAGAGTCCACACAGGAATGCTGCCCTGTTGCTGCAGCCACAACTGCCACTACCATTTTCCTCACTCTGCCAGGTCCAGGGGAAGTCCCCTGCATGTGACCAGCCTTGATTGCATGCTGCAGGACTGCTGCCTGGACTTGGGAGAGTAAGGGTGACCGGCAGCAAAGGCTGGCCTGCCAGGACAGGTTCTCATGAACATGCAGGGCCTCATCTGTTCCATCCTGAGGGAAACAATTTAAAACAGGCATTATTTTAAACTGCTTGCACCCATCTGAGCCCTGTTTCTGCCCCCAGGGTTGTAAGGACTGCCCAGGGGCAGAACGGGGCAAATGCCCTGAGTCATTTGTACTGCAGGGCTCACAGATGGGGGCAAGCCAGGGAATTTAGACTGTGTAGATAAGCCCTATATCTGGCTTCCTGTACAAGTTTCTGTTATATCAGCTGAGATCCTAAACTGAGGCAATGGAGCATAACTTTACGTTTATGCAGGTGAGTCGCTACAGAGGGGACAAAATGAGGGCATTATCCCCCCCAATAAGAATTTTGTCCCCCAATAAAAATTTTCTTAAGGTCCAAATTGCTCTCTGGCTTTTCTTCGCAAACGAACATTCAGGAAGGACTCATCCAGCACTTTCTGCAAATGCGCTGATTACTAAAAAGGCCAATCCGAGATAAACAACGTTGGTTGCAGAAAACACAGCAGAAGGTCTCCTTGGGTGATGTTTCCGGGTTGTGATTCTTTCTGCGTTGTCATTTCTCTTCAAGACTTGTTCGGCATGAGTTCTCAAATAAGGCTGCAGCATTGTGGATAGTGTGTCTCCATGCCTCCCGATGTGAGGCCAGGGCAGACCATTGTTGGTGATCAATTTGGCCAAGCCTGAGATGTTGTTTCAGGGAGTCCTTGTACCGCTTTTTTGGAGTTCCCCTCTTATGCTGACCCGTGGCGAGTTCACCATAGAGTACTATTTTTGGGAGGCGATGGTCCTCCAGCCTAGAAATGTGCCCTGCCCAGCGCAGCTGTATTCTTAATATCATGGCCTCAATGCTGGTGATCCCTGCTTGCTCAAGGACAGCAACATTTGTCACGTAGTCAGTCCAGTGTATATTTAGGATTGTGCGTATACAGCACTGATGAAAGTGTTCAAGGAGTCGTAAGTGTTGGCGATAGGTGACCCATGTTACCATGTTGCTAGTGTTGCAGAAAAAGACACACTGAACATTATTCACACCTACAATTAATATTTCCTATGTTTCCTTTCCCTTGTAGCTTGGTTTGCCCTTTTCTTTGGCAGTAATTCTAAATGCTGAACTAAAGTTTTAAATTACTGCAATGCTGGAAATTTGCTTGAACTGCATCAGTCAAAAATGTCCCTACATTTCTATATAGGAATTTACACATACATCAGACATCAACAGTTATCTGACCATAGTTGTTAGAAAGAATGTCAATGACTGCAAAATGCATTTATGTTCTGACAGTCGGTTGCCAGGAAAACAATGCAACCAATTCAGTTCTTTCAGTTATCAGGAGATTATCACATGAGGCTTTATTCCAGAATTACGCAAAGGTATTAGCAAATTTGGCCAGTACTTATCACACAATGCTGTCTCTATCTCGTTGCTGGTTTGCATTCCAGGTGTTTCTGTAGTGCACCTCTTTGTTGACAGGGAAAATCCATAAATGGCTCTCAATCCCACTGCTATGCCAGAACAATAGGACCCCCATATCCACTGATTCATTATCCACTGATTCAATTATCCACAAGACAGAAAACAGCACATCTACCATAGAGTCTTCCTAGAAAATGTGTCCTCTTTAGCCATTTTCTACGGGCTTGGTTACACAATGAAAAAAACCCCGTGAAGAATTCGCCAAGATTCCTAATTGTTTACATGCATTGCACCACAAAGTTGCCTCTTTCAGAAGGAGGGGGGCACAAAAACCCATTAGTAACGCAAGAAAGGATTTCGGGACTTTTCCCGACTTTTTTGAAAAGTAGCGCATTTTTGATAGTGAGATCAACCATTACACTAAGTGCTGTGTGAATTACCAGCAATCTTTCCGATACATTCACAGCAGTGCTTTGCCATGATTGGTTGAACTCACCAGGGAGGGGTTTGGACAAGAAGGGGATGGAGGAAAGATCCATCCACTGTTGTTTCCAGCCACGGAAAAGACTGTGAGTGCTAGCCTTGTGTGTGTGTGGAGATTTTCACACGGGCTATATATCCCGTGGCAGGAACAGAACAGGATCGGGAAAGGTTTTCCCTTTCGGACGACGTTGACCCCATTCTGTCCTGCATCCATCCTACTCCCGTGACTGTTCCAGAACAATGTAATCACGATTTTTCATCGTGAATAGACCTCCCGTTCTGTCACTATCACGCGATCACGCGTGTGCGAACAGGAGCCCCGTTCCGAAATGACAGCTGTGGAGGGGAGGTCCGTTCCAAGCACTTCCTGGTACAATCTGGACATCCAGGTAAGTGGCACCCTTTATTTTACCCTCCCTGTTTTGATTATGTGATTTAAAGAGTGTTTTTGTGCTTGGTGAACTGATTTTATGTTTGGGGGAGTTTTATTTTTTAAATTTACCGTCTGGCAATATCACGTGATAACGTGATAACGTTTCAGACGGCCGGTCGTAAAAGTAGCCTTACGACGGCTGCATTTATGGCCAGCCAGCAAGGGGAGGGGGAGCCCGTTCCTGCTGCGGAATTAAGGTGAGTGTGTGAAAGATTTATGTTATTCCGTGGCAGGAACGGGAGAGGAGGTAGCGGGGCAGTAACGGGGCATTTTGGCCTCGTGTGAAAATCTCCTGTGTGTCTTTCCTTCTCTCCCTCCCTCCTTGGTATCTTCGTGCTTAGCTGCTGCCATCTGAAGAATTCCAAGCTAGCCTTTTCCAGTCTCTGTGTGTGTGAATGTTCATCTCAGGCATTCCTGTGGTAATCAGAGGATGTGCTTGGGAGGCCACGCCTCCGCCTCAGTCTGTGTGTGAATATCAAAGTGGAAAACAGCTGAAAACTAAACTGATAGACCAATAAAGCAATAATTCATGTGAACGATGCAGTACTGGTGCGAAACAGTGGTACAGTGCAAATTACCACAATAAAAACTGTCATGTAACTGAAGCCTAGGTCTTTCAAGGCAACTTTATGGTATTTTAAACCAGAAGTCCCATTGTTTTCAATGGCATTCACTATTATACATGTTTTTTGTATCCACGCCCCCCCCCGAACCAATCCTCAGTGGATATGGGGGTCCTACTGTATTCTCCTTCATGCGATAAGTCCCTTCTGTGGCAGTAGCGGTATGACAGAAGTCACGTGGCACAAGAGGGCATGATCTGCCTCTTCTCCTCTCTCTCTCTCTCCCCTCCCCCTCACTATTCCTAAACTGCCCAAGACTGCTTTTTCTCTATGCCTGTCTTTATTTTCTTTTTGCTGTGATTGCACAATTACGGGGATAGAATAAAATAAATAATTGTTTATCATTTCCTCATAAACGTGCATTTGCAGAACATACACACATACATATAGAAAGGCATGCATGCAGGAGGTGGGGTTACAGAGCAGGTGCAGAAGAACAGATGATTGCCAAAGCATTATAATCACAGTTTATTCACATGATTGAAGAGACAGTGTGATAATGAATTATTTCAAGCAGGTATGTTCCCATTTACTTCGCTAATGCCATTGTTGCAAGAAAGAGGCTGCTGTGATAAAGCCCTCAGTGTAGCATTATCATCATCTAATTGAGAGAAAAAGGGGAAAATCTCTAATCTGCAAATCTGGCAGTCCCAACACTGGGGATTGAAGGCATGTTTTCCCAGGTTCAAATTCAACACTGTCTACTAGGCCACACTGGCTGTTGAAGGTAAATTGTTAGACTTCCTCTGTAGGTCAAATCTTCCCCTCTGTTCCAAGGTATACTATAGATAGGGAGGTGAGAACAGCCACTTGATCAGGACAAAACTGTGTCAGCTTTGTACAGTCAAGATGTTTCTCTAAAGCACCCCCTTCATAATCTTTGTTTCTGTCTTTCTTTGGCTAGCAATGTTCCCATAAACCCCACCAAGATGATTAATGAAGGAGGTAAACGATCTGGTGGCGCCGTCTTGGAGGTGGGTGTCTGTTAATGAAAGGAAAAGACAAGGGAGAAGGTGTCCTTTGACACCACTTGGTACTCTCCTATCAGTTCTGGAAAGCAAGGAAAGGTGAGTGGCTTGTTTAGGGTGGGATATTTGCTGACAAAAGTCTATGCAAACAAGAAGCCTTGTGAGAATGTCAAGGGAACAGCTGCTCCCATCTGGCAAAGGTGAACACCGTTTGCAGAGCAAACTTTCCTCTAATTCAAGCAAATACTCTTACAAGAGCTATACCTGGAAAAGAAAACATGTTGACTGGGAAGCTAAGAGAATGGAGAAATAAGGGTGAAGCAGGCATGCTTGGGTTTCATAATGGCAAAGGAGAGTTTCCACACCCTTTATGGATTTACCTGAATTAGCTTGGCATTTTCCCTGGAAGGGGAAGTCTAAAAGGCCAGATTCAGTTTGAGCCAATGATTATTAGTGTCATTATCACACTACACTGTTATAGTGCTATTATTCCACTTTAACTGCTCTGGCTGCTTCCTGTGGAATTTTGGGGTTTGTAGTTTAGTGAGGCTTAAGAGCTCTCTGGCTGGGAATTCTAAATACCTTTCCCTAAACTGCAAATCCCAGGATTCCACAGGAGGCAAACAGAGCAGTTAAAAGTGGAATAATAACACTATAAGGGCTTGTCTACATAAAGGGGGAAAAACAGCAGACTGTTCCACAGTAGTAGCAAGTCACAGCTGGGACCTGTCGTAATAGTTTTACAGCTCCCTAAACTTCGCATGCCTGTAGCCAAGATGGCAGTCATGAGTTAATTACTCACGTTTTTAAATCTGCCACTGCTGACCTTTTTTTTAAAAAACAAACTAATTTGTATGGTGTACACAAACATTATTCCACATTTCTGGAAAAAAAGAGCACAAATCCTGATTTTATCACCTTAGCAATCACTCGCTAAGGTGAAAATCCAACATGGCGGCAGCGGGTACCTGTCCTGTAACCCATCCCCATCCCCTGTGTTCTTCCAGCCAGTCAGGTTTGCACTTTATCTTGTATGGGGAAGCAATCCATGTCAAATTGCTTGTCTTAATGAGTGAAAATGCGCATATCACTGGAGCTTTTTTTAAAAGTCGGGAAAAGCCACAAAGGCTTTTCTCGCATAGTTTTTCCTCCCCCCCCTTCACAATATGATGAGACAATGTGGGATCCCATTAAGACAGCTCATTTTCCGAGTGAATTCTGTGAGGGGTATTTTCACCATGTGGACAACCCCTTAGTTTATCCCCACACCTCCATTCTCTCTCACACACTTTCATTTATTCGTTCTTTCTTATTCTTCCTCTTCCAGACACTTCCATGTGACCTGTCTCCCCTGACTACACTGTTTTGGCTAAATGTCTCCTCATTGACCCCTAAGAGTGTACTGTGATAAAGTCCATGTTGTATCCACCTTAGGGTTGCCAGTTCAGGTTGATTCCAGGCCCTGAGGTTTCTGGAACAAAGCCTGAGCCCCAGGAAAGGCCCCTGGTGATTTCATTAAGCATTATGTATCAAGTGCCAGCCACAGTTGCTCACAGTTTGTCATTAAACATACACGTTTGCACGCATGCTGAACAGATCTTCCCATTTGGAAATTAAGATTTAGCTAAAGGGGATTTTCCCCCAAATCAAGGTGGAATGAAGGGAGAAAGGATACCTCGGGAGACAAGATAAGGAACATGTAAATGTAGCCTACTTGCTTCTTGCCAGAAGGTGAATGCAGAGTAGAATGGAGGGCAAACCCTGGCACCACAATGTTTGGGAGGGAAAGAGGAAGCTAACTGAGTAAAGCTAAGTGGTGAGTCTTTGTAAGTTGTAGCAACAAATCAATTAAGCCTTGCAAAATTGTAGCAAGCTGCTGCTTTCCTACTGAGCTAGAGATCTGCACACACCCCTTTCCTGTTGGAGCTGAGCCCCCCCCACACACACACAACTGGAGAATTTGCACCCTTGCTTCCCACCTGGAGATGATCCATGAAAACAGGGTTCAAGGTCAGCTCCACCATCATTGCTACCAATTTTGGAGGGGCTGTTTCCATGGTGGCAGCAAATGGGGGCTGGTGAGAGGCACCAAAATGGCTACAGTTGGTCATATGTGGTCTACGGGCCACATGTTGCACATCCTTGCTCTAATAGCCAATCACCCCATATATTCTGAAATGAGTGTCTTGCTATTGTTTCATGTTTCCATGATAAGAAAAGTTCCATCTGATGCATTTCTTCAGGGTGGTTCTTGTCAAAGGCCTAACAGCAGAAAGCAATCATCATCATCATCCTGAATGGGTCCGCAAACCTGCAAAATGCAAGACCATCCACTGCTGTGCTCCAAGACCAGCCCATTTTATTTTTCATCCATGTATCCGTACAGATAACAAATAAATAAAGAGCATTGTTTTCAAAATAATGCAGCTAATTTCATTCTTTCCAGAGTATGTGTTGCATTGATCATGAAGTTGTCTTGAGTTCAAAATTAATACGACTTATGTGAGTCCCATAAGGATTTCAAAAACATCTGTAGGGGTACTAAGATCAGGGTTGACAATTACAGTAGGGACCAATTTCAGCCCCATGAACTTGCAGTGATCTGCAGTGCTCAATTTTCAGCAAAAAAAAAGAAACCAAAAAACAAAAAAAACTTTGGGAGAATGTTTTGTTTCAGAAAGGAACTACTTATACTCATTGTAGAATGGCTGCAACTCAAACATTTGCCAACAGTTACAATCTGAATACCCAGGGGTTGTCTAAGCGGCAAAAATACTCCTCACAGAATGCAAGGAGAATACAATCTGTCCCAATGGGATCCTTCAGGGCTTTTCCCATATTTTTTTAAAAATAGCGAAGAGAATGCACATTGTTGCTCATATGGACAAACAACCAAATTGATCACTTTCCTAATACAAGCAGATGATTGGTCAGACATGTGCTGGGGGCAGAGCTTGCTAACAAGGCAAGTGCCTGGAACTGCCATCTTGAATTTTCCCCATAGCGATTGTGCACTATGATGGGAAAAAACAGCCTTTTTTTACTTTTGCATATTTGGTAAAGTGGAAGGTCGCTCTTCCACACCTTGTATTTTGTTTTTAAATGTTTTTGCAAGGAAAATAAAATTGTGAGCAATTCACTCATGCCCTCCATTTTGATTCGCAGGCATGCCTGTGGGAACACCAAACGTGGTTTGCTTTGCATGTCTGTGATCTTGCAAAGAGACCATTAAGACAAATAGAAGCTGCTGTGAGTTGGCATTACCGTGCAGCAATCCATATTTTTTTCCTCTGTATAGACAAGCTCACAATAATGGGGCACACAATCTGGGAGGGGAGGAACGCATGGGCATTTTGTGTCTAAACAAACATGAAGGAAGGAGAGCTTGGACATGTTACCTTTTTAAAAAAATTGAATGTCCATAGTCCCCCAGACAGCATGGGCAATTGGAGGTTTTGCCTCCAAAAGTCACTTGTTAAAGTTCTGGAAATAAATCACTTAGTGAACCAAAAATGGGGCGAGCATTTTGGTGGGATTCTTGGCCACGTGAACACCCATGGTTGACATGGGAGTAGTAGTCCAACAACTGGAGAGGTGTCAGAGAGAGGAGGCTTATTTCATGTATCTCTTTTTCCTTCCTTTCACAATAGTAGCTGCAGGGGAGGGGTTGCCAAACAGTGTTAGGACCATAACATGCTGCCAGTGGATTTAATTCTCCTCCTGGAAATTGCTGTCAGAAATTGCCCTGTAGATCTAGGAGGACAGTTTCCATCTGTGTCTCTGGAAGAGAGCCCAGGAGAGGTTGGGGGATGTAGAGTATCATGCCAAAAGGCCCTGAGTATGCAACACAAACCCTCTGGGTCACATTGGGCAAGTCACACACCCTTGGGCAGCATCTGCACTGCAGAAATAATCTGGTTTGACACCCCTTTAACTGCCATGGCTCAATGCTATGGGATTCTGGGATCTGTAGAGCAGGGATCACCAGCATTGAGGCCATGATATTGAGAACACTGCTGCCCTGGGCAGGGCACATTTCTAGGATGGAGGACCATCGCCTCCCAAAAACAGTACTCTACGGTGAACTCGCCACGGGTCAGCGTAAGAGGGGCACTCCAAAAAGCAATACAAGGACTCCGTGGAACAACATCTCAGGCTTGGACAAATTGACCACCAACAATGGTCCGTCCTGGCCTCACATCGGGAGGCATGGAGACACACTATCCACAATGCTGCAGCCTTATTTGAGAACTCATGCCGAACAAGTCTTGAAGAGAAATGACAATGCAGAAAGAATCACAACCTGGAAACATCACCCAAGGAGACCTTCTGCTGTGCTTTCTGCAACCGGACTTGTTTATCTTGGATTGGCCTTTTTAGTCATCAGCATGCTTTCAGAAAGTGCAGGATGAGTCCTTCCTGAATCTTCGTTTGTGAAGAAAAGCCAGAGAGAGAGTTTTGTGAGATATTTAGCCTTCTCTGTCAGAAAGAGCTGGTGCCACAGCAGACTACAAATTCCAGGATTCCATAGCATTGAACCATGGTAATTAAAGCAGTGTCAAACTGCATTATTTCTGCAGTGCAGATGCAATCTCAGCTTCAGAGGAAGGCAATGGCAAACTCCCTCTAAACAAATCTTGCCAAGAAAACCCCATGATAGGTTCGCCTTAGGGTCCCCATAATTCTGAAACAACTACAACAATAATGCAACAGTACTTACATTTCAAAAAGAAGCCTAAGATTGCCACCCTGTGGTTACTTGTAAACATGTCTTAAGTGTGCCTCTCCCCACCCCCACTCCCCATGGGTGTGCGTATGTCCTTTCAAGTCTGCTGTTAACTTTACGGCAACCCCATGAATTTCATAGGGCTTTCTTAGGCTGCTGACACACTGCAGAAATCATGCAGTTTTACACCACTTTAACTATCATGGCCCCATCCTATGGAATCCTGGGATCTGTAGCTTGTTGTGGCATCAGAAGTCTCTGACAGAGAAGACTAAATATCTCACAAAACTAAAAATCCCAGAATTCCATAGCGTTGATCCATGGCCGTTAAAGCAGTGTCAAACTGGATCATTTCTGCAGTGTGTCAGCAGCCAAAGACAAGGAATATTCAGAGCTGGTTTTGCCAGTTCCTTTCTCTGAAAATATAGCCTAAAGCACCTGGGATTCATTGGTGGTCTCCCATCCAGGAGATGACTCTGCTTAGCTTCCAAGATCAGAGAGGATCTGATGCCTTTAGGGTATTTAGGCAGGCCCTTCTCAAATACTTTATGACTTACAGGTTGCCCATGACAATGGTGTGCGTCTGTCTATGTCTCTCCATAAACATAGGGATTGTCTTAACAGCAAAACTACTCCTCATGGAATGCAAGGAGAATACGAGCTGTCTTAATGGCATCCTTCATTGTTTCGCCATATTCAGAAGGAGGGGGGCCAAAACCACCAAAAACTCTGAAGGAAAAAGCCTTTGTGTCTTTTCCTGGAGTTTTTGAAAGTGGGGGGAATGTGCATTCCTGCTCATTGGGACAAGTGATTTGATTTAATTCACTTTCTGATACAAATGGAAGCACATGGCTGATTGACCGAATGAGCGTGGGAGGCAGGGCTTGCTAGCAAGGCAAGCACCTGGAGCCACCATGTTGGATTTTCACCTTAGCGAGTGAGCACTAAGGCGATAAAATGGGGTGTTTTCTTTCTTTTTGTAAAGGTGAAATAGCACTCTATGACACATAGGAAATAGTTTTTTTAAAAAATGTTTGGCAGTGGCAAATTGAGGTAATTAAAAATGCAAGTAATTAACTTGTGGCCACCATCTTGATCCGCAGGCATGTGAAGGTTATGCCTACAAAAAAACAACAAAACAACAACATTAAGACAAATCACAGCTGCTGCAAATTGCCATTACTGCGCAGCAATCCACTTCTTTTCCCCTCATATAGACAAGTCCACAGATAATGAGAAAAAGAATGCATCAGAAAGAATTTTAACCTGACTTCCTGCAGCCTTTATGAAAGGCAGAGCTTGGCAAAGTTCTGGGGACAACAACTCCCAAGATGCACAGCCAGAAGGACCATTGGTTCCTGGTTTCTCCAACAGGTATTTCAGATCCTTCCCTTTTGAACTTGCACAATACATTTATAATAATCAGCGTTATAATGGTCACCCTACCTTGCAAGGCTGTTGTGTAAGTTATGTTTTCCCACTCTTGGGTCCATGGGGGGAGGAGGGAATATAAATGCAGCAGAATATAAATGCACACAATGATTTTCACAGCAACGGGCTGTCTCATTCTGGAAACAAAAATCCATATTATTTCCCCTGGGGAAAATAATTCTTTCTATAGAAGGGTAAAAGTGCATTATGCCTTAGAAGGATATTGAGCCCGATGAAGCTGGGATTCCATCACCCTCCAAATGGCATTGTTAAAGACAGCTGAATCCAGGCTTTTGTCCTGAGAAATGGAGCTTGCCCTAATCTTGGCTATCTCCCCTGAACTTGTTGCATTGAGAGATAGTAGCTGAAAGGTGTGTTTATATTGAGAATCAATGCTAGACACTCAGGGACTGGACTACACGGCGTTTTGTGTTCAACTTGTTTACAGAAAGGCTGTGCAAACATGATTAGTCAGCTCTGCAGCCATTAATAATTAAGCTGAACAGCTTTCAATTGATTTTGAGGCTGTTTGGGGGTGGGTTTTTTGGTTTGTTTTTTGTTTTTGAGAGGAGAGTTAGAGAGAGAAATGACAATATTTCATTTGTGCAAGATACACATGTTAGCAAGGACTGAATCCAAGATATGGAATAATTCCAACCCACTTGGTGGAAAACTAACACAATTATCCAGTTCCTGACTTTACCATGGATGTGTACACCCAATTCAAGAGAAGCTATCCGCCTCAGTTGTATGGGTAAACATAGGGGCACCAAAGATAGTGCCAGCTTCTTACTGGCTGCTTTGTAGACAGCAACCAACTAAAGAGTAAGATCTGCTACCAAGGGCCCATCTATATCAGGCCAAATAAATAAATAAATAAATAAATAAATAATTTTTTAAAAAATGAAGTGCTTTGCAATAATGGCATTTCGCAGCAGCAGCTACTTGTTTAACTGTGTTTTTGCCCCGATAAGCCCCCATAAGCTTCGCATGCAAGATGGTGCCATGAATGATTTACTCACGTTGGTATTTTGCTGCCACTGCACTTTAAAAAAAATGATGTCCAAGGTGCACTAGAGCAATTTTTCAATTTAACAGGAAAGCAAAAACAAACAAACAAACAAACAAACAAACAAAAAACCAAAACCAAAAACAAAAACAAAACAAAACAAAAAAACAAAACACCAAACCACCTTTTTTTATCGCCTTAGCTCACTAAGGCGAAAATCCAACATTGTGGCAACCAGCACTAGCCCTGTTAGTAAGCCCTCCCTCCTGCACTCGCCAATCAGCTTTGTGCTTTCTCTCCTATGGGAAAATGATTCATATCAAATTGCTTGTCCCAATGAGCAGGAATCTGCACTCCCCTTGCTGTTTTTAAAAAACTCTGGCAAAAGCTGAAAAGGCTTTTTCTGTGGTGTTTTAGCCGTTTTGAGGCCCCCCCTCCTTCCGAATACAGTGGATTGATGCAGGATCCCATTTAGACAGGTCATATTCCCAGCAAGTTCCATGAGGCTTACTTTCAGCATTTAGACAACCAGCAAGATCTCAGAATCTGGATTTAATCAGGCTGAGAGAGGCCATGATGACTGAGCTATGCCAATGATGCGAATGACCACTGATCTAAAAGGAGAGACTGGGAAATTGATTCTTCACTCCTCTCCCTGCCACACAAGGCCTCTTTATTAGCAACCTAGCATTAAAGAAGAAACATTAGGTTTATTGCCTATTGTTTGACAATTGGGAGTCAGAAACTCTTCCCAATCTACTGCCAATTAACCAAAGAACTATAAAAAAATATTTGTTTGTTTGTTTATTGGTTGGTTGGTTAGTTAATTTGAAGTGCTGTATTTGTTTATTTCCTCTCAGCCTGCCCCCAAGATGATGTACAACAAATCACAACAGACCTAAGCCATTTAAAAAAATAGTTTAAACCACTGAAATGACTTAAGCACAGCATGATGAAGGCTGCAGATGGAAGGGAAGGATAGTGTTAGCAGTGTTTTTCTGTAGGATGATTGTAGTTTTAGGAGGCACTGAAGACAATGGAGTCATGTGTTAGTGAGTAGATGGGCATGCATAAACACACACTAGGTATACAATTGTTCACTAAGGCCAAATCCACACTACACAAATGATCCAATTTGAAACTGGATTATTTGCCATTGCTCCTTCCTATGGGATCTTGGGATTTGTAGTTTTATAAGGCCTTTAGCCTTCTCTGCCAAAAAGTGCTGGTGCCTCACCAAACTAAAAATCCCAGGATTTCATAGGAAGGAGCCATGCCAAATAATCCAGTTTCAAACTGGATTATTTGTGCAGTGTGGATTTGGCCCAAGTTTCTTCCTGAAGGAAACAACTGGTAATTCTAACAAGTTTCTTCCCACTGTGAGAAAGTCTTAAAAAATCTTCTCCCAGCCTGAATTCATAGAATCATAGAGTCGGGAGAGACCACAAGAGCCATCCAGTTCAACCCGTTGCCACAGTCAAAGCACTCCTGACAGCCTCAGTTTAAACACCTCCAAAGAAGGAGACTCCACCACACACCGAGGTAGCATATTCCACTGTCAAACAGCTCTTAAAGTCAAGAAGTTCTTCCTAACGTTTCAATTCAGTAGAAAGTCCTACTAAGTTCAAATGCAACTTACTGCAGGGATTACCCTGGTTTTTTAAATTTCCTTTTAAAAAAAATTACTTGCCAACTGAAAACCTATGTGTGGCATTCTGTGGGATTTCAACTGTTCATAAATGAGAGCGAGCCAGAGCAGTGCAACAGTTTGAGTGTTGGATTGGGACTCCAAGAGGCCAGCATCCCCACTTTGCCACGGAAACCCATGGGATGGCCTTTGGCAAGTAACACTCTTCTCTCATGGCTCCTCTACACCGACAGGAAAACCTGGCATACCTTTGGGTTTTCCTGGTCTGCAGTGACCACAGGCTTGTTTACACGATCACCACACACCCTGAGGTGAGTTTGGGTGCACTGTCATCACACAGTTCCCCCTTCCAAATTCACCTCAGTCCAATAAATTGCTTCTCTGAACCACTTCTCTGAACCACTGCAGCATGTGCAAAAAGAAAGAAAGAAAAGAATAGCTAAAAAGTGAAATTAAAACAGCAGGAAGGGTCAGCTGATCACCTGGCTCAGATGTCTTCTCCTGACCCCTTCTGCCCACCTACCAAAAACTCCTTCCTACCAGCATCACACTGATGGCACAATGGAGCGCAATCCAAACTTACATGCGAATATCTGGATTTTGCACTAGAATCTGGAGTAAATCCCCAGTTTTAAAATGCAGATTAAAGCCCTGAAACACTTGAATACCCTGGATCTGAGCCATACGTTGTCTGGACAGCTCGCGGATACAATGAAAGTTGGGTCATTTTATTTGGCCACTGTAGACAAGGCCTTAGTTTCAGAGGAAGCCAAAGGCAAACTTCCTCAAAATCTTGACAAGAAAACCCTATGATAGGGTCACCATAACTTGGAGTCAACTTGTATGCATGTAACAGCAACAACAATAAATCAAAAGAGTCCTTTCAAAGAGAGGATTGCTGGTGTAATTGCCAAATCAAAGGCTCAATTGTGGTTCAGAGATACAAAAATGGAAAACTAACTGCAAATTGCGAGGGACGGGGGAGTAATTGACAGTGCTGCCTCTGGGGTTTAATCCTTGCAAAGACCATACTGTATAGGATTTCAGCCTAAAATTTAGGTGGGCCAGTGCAGTTTCTGCAACTGCTATAACGTCTGCTAGCCAGTGTGGTATAGTTTGAGCATTGGACTACGACTGTGGAGACCAGGGTTCAAATCCATGCTTGGTCATGGATTTGACCAAGCATGGATTTGACCCACTAAGTGACCTTGGGGGAGTCACACTCTCACAGCCTCAGAGGAAGGCAAAGGCAAACTCACTCTGAACAAAACTTGCCAAAAAACCTCCATGATATGCTTGCCTTAGGGTCACCATAAGTCAGAAATGACTTGAAGGCAAATAACAAAAACAACTGGAAATCTGTAAGGTTATATGACTAATAAGCCCCACTGATTTCAAAGTAGGACTTCAGTCTGAATCCAATCCAATGTCTACCTTGTGTTCAGTTTTTACATTTTGGCTTTTAGAATGTCAAGCAAGAGTTTGGTATTTCATGCCTTACATGAGAGTGACATCTACTGGTTGGTGTGATTATGTGTGTTTTTGAGACTAAGGGCGTTTTCACATCACACAATTATAGCAGTATGATTCCATTTTCACTGCCATAGCAACATCCCGTGGAATTCTGGGGTTTGTAGTTTGATGAGACATTGGAGTTTTCTGGCTAAAAATCCTAAATGCTCCTCCCTAAACTACATAATCACAGGATTCCATAGCTATATGATTGTGTAGTGTGAAAGGGCCCTTAACTCTATCTAAAGGAAGGACTTTATCAGACACAGCAAAAACTTATTTGAGAATTCATGCCGAACAAGTCTTGAAGAGAAACGACAACACAGAAAGAATCACAACCTGGAAACATCACCCAAGGAGACCTTCTGCTGTGCTTTCTGCAACCAGACATGTTTATCTCGGATTGGCCTTTTTAGTCATCAGCGTGCTTGCAGAAAGCGCATGATCAGTCCTTCCTGAATCTTCGTTTGCGAAGAAAAGCCAGAGAGAGAGAGTTTGGGACGTGGTTTTGTGCTGTGTTCCCCCACATCCCCCCATATTGTATTTATTGTTTTTAAATGTGATTTTAGATTAGTTGGTTTTAATTTATAATTGTTTAATATTTTTTTATGGGGGAGGGTGGGGGTGGAGAGTGTTTGGGGATTTTATCTGTATTGTATTTTAATTTTTGTAAGCCGCCCCGATTGTTTTGACAGAGGGGCGGGGTATAAATAAATATTATTATTATTATTATTACATCTGATAAAGTCCAAACTGTTAATGATACACAGTAAAAAAGATAGACTGTGATGTTAAACATCATAATCCCTCACCAAAATTATAAATTAATAAGCATGAGGGATTTCTGAAAAGCAGGCAAATTTCAGCTCAGAGATCAAGCCTTATGTTCTTTTTACCAGGCAAATGTGATTTAGAATCCAGAGATGACTTCATAATATCAACTTCCTCCATGAGGAATTAGAAAATAACAGCATCACTGCTGCTGTAGCAGAAAAATGGGATGTAAATAAATACATAGACATTCTGTATGGAAAGAACAAAGCAATTGTATGTTTAACACGTTCACATCCTATTAATTTGTTTGCTTCTTTGTAACATTTGCCTCTTGATTTTTCTCCAAAGAACTCCTTTATGTTGGAATTTCAAGGGCAAGCAGTAGCATGTTGCATAGACACAAGACACTATTTAAACAAAATAAAATATTGGAACGAGAAGAAAGAAATTAAATGTAGGGCTTGGAAAAGTTACTTTTTTGGACTAAAGTATCCAGAATCTCCCAGCCAACAGTGCCAGTGGCCATGCTATTGGGGATTTTGAAATCTGTCACTCAGAAAAGTACCAGTTTTCACAAGCTCTGAGAAAAAAATCTGTGTAGAGGTGGCCACAGTTAAATTCAGAATGGCAAAACAAGCACAGCAGGAGAGAAATTTACAGTAAAATCCAAAATAGATCTCCTCCAAAAGAAGTCCCATTGGATACAGTGAGACTTATTCCCAGGTGTGCATACTACAGCCATATCCAGGGATTTCTTTATCCATGGATTCAACCATTCATGGCTTGAAAATGTTTTTTTAAAAAACAATAATTCCAAGAAACAAACCATGATTTTGCCATTTTTTATTAGGGATGCTGTTTTACTATGCTATTGTATATTATGGGACTTGAGCATCCATGGATTTTGGCATTATTGGGGGGTCCTGGAACCAAACCGCAGCAAATACCAAGGGCCCACTGTATTCCCATTAGAGATGGACTCCTACACTGCCCATCCACACTAACATAGTAGTTAAAAGAAAGAGCTGTGAGCTGGAGAATCTGCCTTAAACTTCAATACCAGACACAGAATCATAGAATCATAGAATTGGAAGAGACCACAAGGGCCATCCAGTCCAAGGCCCTGCCATGCAGGAATAAACAATCAAAGCATTCCTGACAGATGGCCATCCAGCCTCTGTTTAAAAACCTCAAAAGAAGGAGATCCGACCACACTCCCAGGTGGTGGATTCTATTGTCAAACAGCTCTGACCATCAGGAAGCTCTTCCTCACATTAAGATGGAATCTCTTTTCCTGTAGTTTGAGTCCATTGCTCCGTATCCTAGTCTCTGGAGCAGCAGAAAACAAACTTGCTCCCTCTTCAATGTGACAATATGATTCACAAGGCAAGTCAATATTTTCTCATCCCTAGACCCACATCTGAAATATGGGGATGTTGTCCTACTCAGAACATGAAGAAGATACTTCTTTGGAGTATAGCTCCTGGGCAGTGGCTTTGCTGGCTGTCTTGGCCAGGGGATTTGGGAACTTGTGCTCCAAAAAGTAACTGTTTCAAGATCTGGCCCTACTTTCTAGAGCTGTTGTAAGAACTACTGGGATAATTAATGACTTTAACCCCCAACTCTCCTTTTGTGGACAAACACAGAATTCATATTTCACAGGCTAGTGCTTTCACACCTCCCTTTGTAAGACTCCAAAAACTCTAGTCCTGAGAAGCTGAGGGCTTTAAAGAAAAACGTGGAGCATGGCATGGTGAAAGCTGTAGATGGGGGGACGGTAACAAAAAGCATCTTCCCCCAGCATGAACTGAAAAGCAGTTTAGGTTCCAAGCAAACATGTTGAAAGACTGAGGGCTTGAATGGCACAGTTAAAAAATGGCTCATTAAATATGTGAATGAAATAAATATTTATACATATAATTAGAGTTAACGTTCAACTGAAGTACAGCTGGCCCTACATGTCCACGGATTCTATATCTATGGATTCTACCATCCACAGCTTGAAAATATTAAAGAAAAATCCAAAAAGCAAACCTTGCTGTTTGCCATTTTATATCAGGGGCACCATTTTACTGTGCCATTGTATATGATGGGACTTGAGCATCCACAGAATTTTGCTATCCAGAGTGGGTCCTGGAACCAAACCCCAGTGGATACAAAGGCCCCACTGTAATAGGTTGTTTCTGATTGCCCATGACTAGCTTAGTAGGGTGTGGAGCATACAGAGGTCTATCCTCCAACAGGATGCAAGCTCCAGGAACAGAGATTCCACCTCAACATTAGGAGGAACTTTTTGACAGTAAGAGCTGTTCGGCAGTGGAACGCACTCCCTCGGAGCGTGGTGGGGTCTCCTTCCTTGGAGGTCTTTAAACAGAGGCTGGATGGCCATCTGTCAGGGATGCTTTGATAGTGATTTCCTGCATGGCAGGGGGTTGGACTGGATGTCCCTCGTGGTCTCTTCCAACTCTGCAATTCTATGATTCTATGATTCTACCTATCTGCTAGTCTTCACCCCCTGATGTCTACCACCTTTGGTGGCTACTTCTCCCAGCTAATGAGAAAAACCTATAGCATTTGGTATTCATTGGGAGTCTCCCATTCAAACTTAGCTTTCAAGATCAGACAGGATCTGATGCTTTTAGGGTATTTATGCCTCCTTCCTCCCTACTTGAAAACGTTTTTGTTAAAGCAAATTATGGAGGAACTCACTTGGAAGCCACAAGATGGCGCCAGCAGCTTATCCTATCTATATGGTCTTCTTTCACCATCACTGACAACATGAATGGGCTCTTCTTTTGGTCAATGATGAATTTTCACCCTTTTAACTGTTTCTTCTTCCATTTGAAGCTGCTAACTTGAGCTTGTTGTCTGTGGAGAACAGGACACACCAGCTGAATTCACCCAATTATTCAGCCTGGCAGCCTCTCCATTTCCACTACCACCTTCCTTTCAGAATCCCTTTATCCCTTCTTTGGATTTGGGCCTGCCTTTCTGTGGTTAGTAAATGTGATTGTTTGAACTCTTGGTAAACATGCCTAATAGCTCTCAGTGAGGGAAAATATTCACGAGGAGTCTGGACATTATAAACAGAGCACAAAGATTGGTTTATTAACTTTATATTTGTAACAGAAGTGCTTCAATACTGTGCCTCCAACTTTGTTAATTGCTTAATATCGCTTAGCCCCACTCTGTGGTGATAATATTCAGATAATATTCTTTGAGCCCTTAATAATAAAACCAGATAACTACCAGACTCAATCAATCTTTTTTATACTCTTAATTTCCACTCACTATATAATTCATTCAGCCTCAAGACTCTCAAGTACAGACCATACTTCGCACAGCCATCACTTAACTTCACTCAAAAGCAAACAGACATATGAGTACTTAAACTGACTCTCTCAACTGTCATCTCTCTTTCTCTCTCTCTCTCTTTCTGGCTTTTCTTCGCAAATGAAGATTCAGGAAGGACTCATCCCACGCTTTCTGCAAGCGCGCTGATGACTAAAAAGGCCAATCCGAGATAAACAAGTCCGGTTGCAGAAAGCACAGCAGAAGAGCTCTTTGGATGATGTTTCTGGGTTGTGATTCTTTCTGCGTTGTCATTTCTCTTCAAGACTTGTTCACTGTGAGTTCATAGAATCATAGAATCATAGAATTGTAGAGTTGGAAGAGACCACGAGGGCCATCCACTCCAACCCTCTGCCACGCAGAAATCACGATCAAAGCATCCCTGACAGATGGTCATCCAGCCTCTGTTTAAAGACCTCCAAGGAAGGAGACCCCCACCACGCTCCGAGGGAGTGTGTTCCACTGCTGAACAGCTCTTACTGTCAGAAAATTCCTCCTAATGTTGAGGTGGAATCTCTGTTCCTGGAGCTTGCATCCATTGCTCCATGTTCTAGTCTCAGGAGCAGCAGAAAACAACTTGCTCCATCCTCAACGTGACACCCCTTCAAATACTTAAACAGTTTGTCCCTCGCCTATCGCTACAGGGCTTTTTCAGAACTGGATTTGTCCTTTGAGCCTGTGCAATGGATTTTTCTGGTGGAGTGCAGCGTGCAGAGAACTGGCCTCACCCTTTAAACGAAAGGTTCATCTGTTGTGCCCTTGCAAGCATGGATGGTAGCAGCAAGGTCCTCGGGTCGTAGGTTTGGTTAGAGTTTCCTTCTCTTAGATGGTTGATCTTACAGGGTTGGACGAGCACCATCTGCCTGGGTTTGGGATTAGAGTTTTCCTTCTCCTAGGATGGTTGCCATAAGGCTAGAGAGCCCATCCTGCCCTTTGACACTCTTTGTCAGACCCTTTGGTTTTGAGCTGTCACATCTTTCAAACACATGGGGATGTTTATGCTAGGCAACCCTTGTTATAGGATCTTGGCCATGACTGGAGGAAGCCTACACCAGGAATGAAGCAATGTTTACCCTCCAGATGTTTTTGTCGACATCTCCCACAACTCCTTACATTGGCCATGCTGGCTAGGGGCTCATCTACATGGTAAAAATAAAATAATCCTCGAACAATTTGAGGAGAATGCCAGTGGTCCTCACAGAGCCACAGCAAGATTCGCCATTTTCAGAAGCAGGGGGATGAAAAACTCCAAACTGATTGCTACAACAGCTTTCACTGTTTCTAGTGATCCTTTTAAAAAATTGCACGAAAAAGTGCATAATTGGTCATGTGATCAACCAATTCAAAAAGGGGCACACAGTAGGCTGAAACCTGATTGGTCAGACCTCGGAGGGGGCAGGCTTGCAACGGAGGGCTTGTAATGCCGGAGCCACCATTATTGGGTTTTTTTCCCTGCCGGCACAATCGTTCAAGCAGCAGAGCAAAAGTACAAACGTTTCTTTTAGCAGAAAATAGGTCTTCTGCATCTGGGTTCTTTAAAAAAAAAAAAAAGAGGGAGAGGTATTCAGGACACAACTCACTCACAGACACCATTTTTCCCCGCTGCTCCATGTGAACTTCAAAATTACTACTTTTCATTTCAAGCCATCTTTCGAATGAGCCATGGGCACAAATGGACTCTGCAGCGATAGGAAGGTAAGTTGCTATTTTCAAAACAAATTCTCCTGTCTAGCTGATCCTGCAGACTTCTGGGTGTTGAAGGTCCAAAACATCTGGCAGGCCAAAGGTGTTCCATCTCTGCTTTACATAAATATCGTCAGAACAGTAGAGTTACTGTCCCAAAGCCTCTGGACTAAGAAAGATCTTGAGAAAACATGATATAAGATGAGAACTTTGTACAATAAAGAACCTGCAGATGGTTTGTGGGTGTAGCAGAGGATGCTTTCTATCACACTCTGGAGCAACCCTTTTGTCCTTTGCACCATGTGGTTGATCTGGACTTGCTTTCTGACTGCTTGCTTGCTTGTATAAATTTTGGGTAATATGTTCCTCAAAAGCTGTAAACAAGGGGTAAGAATTGGGCAGCTCAGCAAGGCCCTTGGTGTAATCATCAGGACATCTCCAAATGAGGGAGACCATGCTATTGCCAGAAATAATCCAGTCCCAAAATCAATTTTGTCTCTAGAAGCATTCAGGAGCATGATCCCTCATTTTAAAGACCATTTGGAGCTAAAAAAACAAATGGCCGACCCCACTCTCCAAAGTCTAGTCGCTTCTGGTTTTGGGGGGAAAAGAATGGGTGCAGGCCAGGGAGGTCTGGGTGGCTTAAAAATGGGGCTGATGTGACCTTCCATGGTTGCTCACTTCTGTTGTAAACAATAATAAAGAATATGGATAGGGAACTCCAGCCTGTGAGGCAAATATGATTCACTAGGCAACCTCCTCCCATGGGGGTGCTGACTTGGGGCAGGGGAGGTTTGTCCCTCTTGGATTCCAAGGTATGGTGAAGGAAGACATGTGCAGCCCACAGACCTGGTGGTAGTTGCCAACCTTTGATTTAAGCATTTAAAACGCCCTCCTTGGTGAAAATGCAAGTTTTTAAGAAGTCTAACTGCAGCTCAACAGGGTATTTTCAGGATCAGAAAGTAAATAAAGCAAGTGTGTGTGTGAGGGAGGGAGGGAGCATATATGTATTGTGTGGGTTATGGCCAATGCTACATACCAGAAAACCATCCTCTGCATTCAGCTCTGCATATACTCTGAAACCCAAGATCTTAGACAAGTAGTACGTAGTTGTTGTTGTGTGCCTTCAAGTTGTTTCCAACTCGTGGCAACCCTAAGTTGAACCTAAAACAGGGGGGTTTTTTTGGTAAGATTCAGAGGGGCTTTGCCTTTGCCTTCCTCCGAGGCTGAGAGAATATGACTTGCTCAAAGTCACCCAGTGAGTTTCCTTTGCTGAGTGAGGATTGAAACCCTGGTCTCCAGAGTCGTAGTCCAACACTCAAACCACTACACCATGCTGGCTCTTGAGACAGATAGGTTAAAATGTAACTCACCAATTTAACTTGGGACTTTATTAGATGCAGCAAATATGGCATCATAACAATGCCTAATTAATGTGAAAGGGCATGCATATCAGATGACATTGTCCTTTCACGTTAGTGTCTTGTCAATAAGGTATACTTTTTTATTGATGGACCAAGCCATCAATTGCTCTCCTGTGGTGCTTTTTTTGCCAGCATTGCCAGAGTTTGAAACCTTGCACTATTGTGCTCACGTGACTACAACGTCAATGGGCAGAACACTTCCAGGTGATATTGTGACAGCCAGGTAGGGAACACTCTTTTTATGAACCTCCCCAGTTCACTTTTTAATTTTAAAGTGTGTGTCTATGCTTGTGTTTACATTTTGTGTCTGTATTTTTAATTTTTTTTTTTTAATTTACCACGCTTGCATCGTATCATGAGAATCAGTAAGATCTCGATCCCGGAAGCGAGCGGAGCTCCGTTCATGCTCTATTTATACTGAGGGACTGCCTTTGAATGCTACAGAAGGTAGGTCTGATAAGAAGGGTTCTTTTGCTGGCAGAAAAAAGATTTAAAGTATGCCAGCAAAAGAATGATTTTGGAGGCTTATCTGATAAAGTCCATGGTGATTTTATTTGGGCTTCTTTGTTGTAACTGTTGTCTTCCCTTGCTTTCTTCCCCTTTGCTTTATCTCCCCAAATGACAAACTATTTTCACATCTGGACAGTGCTGTTTGAAAAGGGAATTTTTCACTAAAACTATCCCATATGCTTAAAAAAAATGCTCATCACATGGTTTCAAAGCTACGACCTGTGTTCTTGGGAATTTCCATAAAGTTTTGCTATGTTCTGTGCCTTTTGGGCTTTGGAGTAAGAAAAGCAAATATTTTCTTTTCTTTTACTTCCTCCCCCCCCCCAATTTTACTGAAAAATTCAGGGGGCTCTACATTTGAGAAAATATGTAAATCCTCTTGTTTTCTCTGTTCTGTGGGACACATTTAATATTCTGGCACTAAACATTGCTAAGATATTATGTGTGTCTTACAAAACAGAGAGAAAAAAGAGGATTCACATATTTTCTCATATGTAGAGCACCCTAAATTTTTCAACAAAAGTGAGAGGTGGGAAAAGTAAAAGAAAATCTATTAATTTTTTTGTATACAAACATTTTTTTTTAAAAATCATGGGCTCTGCATGTCTCTCTCTCCATTTTATCTCTGGGGGATGGTGGCGGCAAATGATTAAATAAAAGTAGGTGGGGGTAGTTTAAGCCTCCCACTACCCATTTTACAATGGTCTCAAACCAGATGAGGGTTGCAAATGCTTACTTTTATGTAAAAAAAAAAAAAGAGTAAGATCTTTACCTGTATGCTATGTATTTAACACAGCATACAGTCTAGCACAGAAAAGCCTCACAGTGCCACCAGCTTTCCTGAGCATCATGTCTCTTAAGTTGTCGGGTTGGATCACAGCGGAAGGCAAGCAATTCCCTTCCAGATGTAGTTAGTCTGCAGTCCCATCAAGCCTGACCAGCACGGGCAATGCTCAGGGATAATGTGAATGGTACTCCAACAATAACTGAAGGGAATCAGGTCACCTACCCTCAGTTAGGCTGTTTTTCATCAGAGATGGGGGGAAAGAAAAAAAAAAAAGCAGTAACACAGGTGAAGGCGCAGCTTTCAATTTTTGAATCTTACAGTACTGAATAGTGTACTCATTCATTCACCAGTGACTAGAGGATATACTTGTATTTCTTCTATAACACTCAACAATGAAGCAATCTTGACTAATACCAGCACATTCCCATTTACTATAATTACAATTCTAGTTGCAATGGTCTCTTTTGTCTGATATTTGTCAAGAGCTTCCCACACAAAGGACTCTAGATACTTGTTAACCTCACTGGCTTCTCATCATGACCCCTTTAATTTCTTTGGTGCACTGGTTCACAGCTCCAAATGCTTACAGTGTGGCCGCTCTGCCACTGGTCCCTCCCAACCTTGTAATCACTCACCTGCCTCAGCCATGAGGTACGAAGCCCTGTGTAGCCCCCAACTGCGGCCCTCTATAGAGTGCCTTTGTTGGGAAAAATCCAGCATTCTCCCCCCCCCCACCCCACACTTACTTGCTAGTAGAGCAAGTAAGTTCTTAGACAGGTTAGGGATCTCCTGCATGTCAAGTGTTCCTCCCCCTTCTCCTCATCCTATCTTTAGTAGGTATGGTTTGTAAACACACACAACCATGCTACAAGATCACGTGACCTACGTTTACTAACCTCATGGTCTAAGATCATTTTATTACTCTTTGTTCTAACTTTCCGAGAAGAAAGATGTCTTCTCTGCATGCTCCGTAGGGATACCTGCCTTTCCCTTCCCTACCCCCATCCGTCTCACTGGAATGGTGAGTGAAGACTTCTACCCTACCCTAAATCCATTAGTTAGTTAGAATGTAGCTTCTGATACATATGTAAATTTAAAAGCCATTAGTAAAGCTTAAGTATTTATTTCAAGAAGAACTTGCCTGTTTCTTTGTTCCTTCGGCTTGGGGTCTAAGCACTGTACTTAGTTGAGTCCCGCTCCATCTCTACTCTAACTCTGCTACTAGAAAGTTGATTCCTGACAGTTTTAACTTTGAAGAAATTTATTCTAAAGGACTAACACCCTGGGACCTTTTATGATTTTTAAATTTTTATACCACAACAATGGTATGTAACCAATGGTAATGCAAACATGATGGAACTTACTCCCCAAAGAAATTCACCTGGTGCTTATTTTTACTCTCTTTTAAGTTAAGATGTTTTTGATCTCTCAGACTTTTAAAGAGCTTGTTTTTAAAACTGGGTGGGCAAGTGCAAAGGGGCCACTTTCTCACCATCCACAGACTGCACAATCACTCCTGGCATGGCCAGAAGTTTTATGTCACTTTCAGTTCTGGGAACTGGCTGAAACTCACTGATATTTGCTGTTGAGAAGTTATTTGGGGGTTGTGTGGGGCAAGGGAGTCCCAATCACCATGTTTTTGTGGTGGTTTGGGCATTTTTCATTTGTTTTTAACCATTTTAGCTATTTTTTCCAAAACAGTTAGGGGGGGTCTAAGGTTCAGGTGTCTCCAGAGGCCACAAAAATGGCTTCTGTGACCCACATGTGTCTCATGGGCCTCACCTTCCTTACTCCATTAAATAACAGTTTGTTAAAAGCCTTGCCCTTTGCTATCTTATTGATTTGGGATTTTTATTGTATACTTTATTGTATCATCACCACAGTTTTAGCTGATATTTGCATGTTTTAGAATCATACAGTAAGCCAGTCTGGGATAAAGTGTGATGAGGGGCAATTTAGAAATACTTTAAGGCTTGAATCCTAACCTTGTTGAATGCATTGTAGGCTATGGGGGCTTCTACCTATCCCACAATCCCACAGCTGCCACCAACTGTGAAGGCTTCTACTTATCCCTACCTTTGCCACCAACTTGAGGGCCTCCTTCTGTTCCACTGCTATGACATCAAATGTGGGAACCTTCTAGATACCCTTGTAGCTCATATGTCAGACTTTTTTCACCCAATTTCCCCATTGGACACCATCACCCTTAAAAAACTGCTGTCACCACAGACACCATGTGTCTGAACTTAAGCTTTCCAATATCCCTTATGTAGCATTCTCAGAGGTACAAGTGTATAATACAAATATATATATATTATTAAACAGAAGTTGAACATAACATCCATTTGCCTTCACTGTGTCAAGAAAAAGCCAGTCTTGTTTCACCTAAGCCAAAATAAAGAACAATAAGAAGGCAGCACAGGGGCTTAAAGTTGCCCAAACTGTATTAAACAGAAGTTGAACATAACACCAATGATCACTTATTTAATATATCTAAATCACTGGCCCTAACTAACTCACTCACATCTCTGTCTCACATGCCTAACACTGACATCTCTCTTTCTCTCTCTCTCTAACTCATATCCTAACTAACTGCCATAACTAATTCCTGACTAACGCTAACTCCTGATCCTAATTCTTATAAGAGTCTTAATCCTAACCTTGACAGACCTGACTCTCGCTCTGCCATACAAACCTGCCTTTTAAAATCATAGAATCATATAGTTGGAAGAGAGACCACAAGAGCCATCCAGTCCAACCCTCTGCCATGCAGGAATTCACAATCAAAGCATTCCCAGCAGATGATCATCCAGCCTCTGTTTAAAAACCTCCAAAAAGGAGACTCCACCACACTCTGAGGCAGTGCATTTCACTGTCGAACAGCTCTTACTATGAGAAAGTTCTTCCTCATGTTTAGGCGGAATCTCTTTTCCTGTAGTTTGAGTCCATTGCTCTGTGTCCTGGAGCAGCAGAAAACAAGTTTGCTCCCTCTTCAACATGACATCCCTTCAAATATTGAAACATGGCTATTGTGTCACCTCTTAACCTTCCTCAGGCTAAACATACCCACTTCCTTAAGTCGCTTCTCATAGGGCATGGTTTCCAGACCTTTCACTATTTTGGTCACCCTCCTCTGTACCCACTCCAGCTTGTCAACATTCTTCTTGAATTGTGGTCCTGAGAACTGGACACTCTATTCCAGGTGAGGTCTGACCAAAATAGAATAGAGTGACACTATTACATCCCTTGATCCAGACAACATACTCCCCTCAGATATCCAGCCAATCACCAGTCACTCACAACATTCCATACTCTCCCTCCCTTTTGACAGATCCTTACCTTATTACATCTAGCATATATTATATATATTACCATATTTTGCCATAATTTATCTAATAAATGTAGCAACATTCCTCCTCCTCAAAGTCCATAATATCACGTAGGCCTTCCTTCCACATTTCTGCAATGCATTTGGCTATAGGTCTTAAAATCCACATTAGGTTCCTGAACTACATGTCCCATTAAATTTAGCCTTTGTTATGCTTACAGAGAACTTGGTTTGATTGTTTTATTTATTTTTCTGCATTCCAGTAATATTGAGTTTATGCCAAGTGGAATTCAGAGGTTTAGAAAACAAACTGTGGGAAAGCACATTTTTAGTGGGGTGTTTGAATCAATTCAGGCTTTTAGTCTGACCTTTGAAGGGGTTGCCCAAGGGTACTGAACCCTATCCCAAAAATTGGTTCAGCATCTTGTATAGCTCCTATAAAGTTCAAACTAAAACCTGGATATACCACCCTACTGACACTGAAGACACCAACCCCCACGACCCCCACATTCTGAAGCGGGCCCCCAACCCAGGATCTTTGGTGGGTCCCCTACCTACTGCTAAGGTTAAAGGCAGTTAGATGCTCTCTACAGGATTTAGGATAAAAATTAAAATAAGTCAGTTTAAATGATGATGTTACGTGAATCACTGGTCTGTGAAAAGTCCACATAAGATCTTAGCTTCTTAGAACATCTCAAATGGCTAGCGAGAGTTTAGACAACTTTGCAGGACTTTAAACTCTGTGTATACAGGTGGAGCGTATGGAAAACATGGAGTCAGATGTCCAAAAACAACTGATGAAGCTTTATTGACCTACATATAGCATTCACACTTAACACGCATTCAGTTAAACAAAGCAACAAGGCTATCAGAGTAAGGCAAGAAATAGTTAGAAAAAGGAATTAGATTAAGGCTTCTTGGGGTGATACTATACCTGCTCTTGCAGCTTATCTCCTCAGAGAAGTGACGTTACTCTCGAGTAGCAGCAACAAAAGCAGGGTGGAAGAGACTTGGAAAAGAGAAAGTTAGGATTAATGGAGTGGGGGAGGAATGCCTGAAGTTGTCTGGGAGTTGTCTCAAGCTCCAGGAGGGTTAGCAGATAATTCAGAAGGATGAGGGTGTGTGTCAATGGATGGAGCTTTGTGGATTCAGAAAGAAGGGGAGTCCGAACCAAAGAACTTAAGTTTTTCCAGGGTTTTTATAGGAAAACACCCCTTTGTAGATGTGCTGTGAGCAAAGAAATACTTGATTTCAGATAGTTCTCAAGAATTTTACAAAGGGATTCTGGACTGCCAGGATCTGGGAAATTGGGGCAATTTGATATCTTAATGATTGACAGGCGAACCCTCTTTGGTCTCTTGGATGCAGGAGTATCAGCTTCATCTACGTAGCAATGAAGTTCCCTCTATATGTTTGATGCTTATAGGATACCTGTCTCTTCAGAAGACATGGTGTTTCCATTTCAGAGAAGATGCAGGATGTTTGTACCCAGGTGTGAATTTCTGGGGAATTTAAGGGGGCCTCTCTCAGGCATATTCCATGCTTGCCCTCAGCTTGACTCCTGACTTGCTCTGGAGTGCATTTTATTTCCTAGTAGCCCTTGGAGGGCCCTCAAAGCCAGATTTGATATCAAAACACTGTTTCCAATTGAAATGAACCAAAGTGAAGGATTATGGCCTTTGCTGTGGGAATGATAGGATGTCTCATTACAATGACATCAAAGTAATATTTATATTTATTTAAAAAAAAAACTAAATGGATTTACATAATAAAAACTTATAATAATATCCCTCCCTCCTAATCCTGGGTGTCTGGGCCTTCATGCTAGAGCCCCGTCAGCCTCCCCCATTGTGGGGGCCATGCCAACCACCATTGATTCTGAGGGAATATATGGGTTGCCAGATCTTCTTCCAGATGAGGTGTCTGTACCTTGAACTGCTGTTGCCCTGAGAGACAATTCATCCCAAGACCCTCTCTCTGAGACAGTGCATATTAAGCTGTAAACAGTACAACTAGGTCTAGCCCAAGACATTTTGCTACCTGAGGCAAAGGCCAAGATTTCCATCCACCATCGTCTCTTTTCTCAAATTCTATGTACAAAAGTGAATGGAACTAACAGGTGAATTTTACTTCAGCTCTACACTGGTGATCAGACACTGTCCTCCACTACACCTGATGAATCAGGCAAGTTTAGAGTAGGAGTGGGAGTTGAGGAGTTCCTAAAGATCTTGGCATCCTCATTTTTTTTTTTTAATCAGGAGTGCCAGATCTCAGTTCTGTTCTCAAGCAGAGAACAGGGGCCAAGTGGCTCAATAAGAATGACAAGCAACTATACTTCTGCTGCCCACCTGTTCTGTCACTTGAGAGTTGGCCTACTCTGCGTAATGGGAGGGCCGGCCCTGTACGTATGCATCCCAAGTCTATGTGTACTTACTGAGAAGCAAATTCCACTGAGCTGATGGGACTTAATTCCACATAATTGCACATAAGTCTGCAGCTTTAATAAATGCACAATAGTTTCATTTTAATTGCCTATGTTGTTACTTTGGCAGTACAAACATTTTTGCAATCTAAATTTGTTGCATGTTTGAATAGCCCAGAAAACATGTTCCATAAACTGCTGCGTGTGCAACATTCACATACAAGCAAGCTTGTCATTCTCTAAAGAGCACTTTTTCTACTAAAGTGAATATGTTGACAATTAATGTTTTATGATGGAGCTCTTCTGATGAACAACACTGTCTTTTCAAACTTGAATAGCTAAAGTAAGGCACTTCATATCGTCATTAACCAGGAATATTCATGACCTTGCCTGTCAGATGTGACACACATATCTCTCAAAAACAACTCTTTCTATCGTTTATGGACTTAAATTTAGATTTTTAAGTACCTCATTGGAGATGTGCTCATTTTAGCAACTCTCTTTTTAACCACACAGGTGACTTTAGGTGGCTGGTAAAATGTCAACATAATTAATGGCTCATTTTTGTTGATGCCAATCAACTGCTCAGTAGTCTTTATGAAAGGGCTAAAGAAGAATTTAAAGCAAAAGACTATTCCCTGTAATTATTACATTTCCCCTCTCACAAGGGAGATTCTTTGGATATACAGTTAATATGTTTTGCAGATTTGCCCATGGTTATCCTCTAATGACTAAACACAAAAGAATGTATGAGTATCTCCAGACTACCCCCCCCCCAAAAAAAAAAATCTCTGAAAATTCCAGGTTTTGTTCCTGTATAAACCAATTTTATTTTGGAGATCTACATGGCTTTTTCCACCCTCCTGAAGTACAGTATTTCCAGGGAACTCCCAGCATTGCTGAGGAGTTTTCATTCCCATTCCCCAGGTCAGTTTAATTAACCCAGTACCTTTCCATGGCTGGCTGTTCATGTTATACCAGAAATAGCTAAGATGGCCACTGCCATGATACACAGCCAAGGCATAACATCTCTCAAAAGCACCTTCTCCTGTTACTAGCAATGAAAAAGGGACAAATTAAACAATCATGTGCTCTTCATGACACCATAGACCTGCTGCTGGAGTTGGCTGGTTCATTCTGCCAAAGATCAGGGCTGGGAGTGGGGTATATAGTCATACCCTCTGTGGTGCTAAAACCATTATAGTCAGATCATATTCTGGAAGAGGAAGGCATATCAACAGTAATCATAAACTGTATATGAAAATTAATAGTTTGCTCAATGATCTCTACAGGTTTTAACAGTAATATATTCAAGTCTTTTACTCCAAGTCGCAAATTAAGTCTCAAGTCGAGTCTTAAGTCCTTAAAAGATACTTTCAAGTCAAGTCTCAAGTCGAGTCTAAAGTCTGGGAGCCAATTTTAACAGAAAAAAAGGTGGTGGTTGTGGTGTGCGTGTGGGGTGGGTGAGTGGGTGGATGGTTTCAATTACTAGAAATTCGAGAACATGTGCACAAAGTTAGGTAGAAAAAAATTAAAGTACCAGCAAATGCATTAGGATTCTTTAGAAGGAACCTTCCACCTCAAGCCCGTTGCCTAACACATTTGCTGTTACCATTTCTGTCACATGACTGGTAGATAAAAAGCAGTGAGATCATGGAAGTATTGTTCAAAGGTGGAAAACCATTTTCTGCTCCATAATGTTTCTGGATGAATGCATTATGTTACGAACCCAAGGCCAGCAAGTTGGTCTCTAAAAATATACAAGTCACATCCCTGACCTTCTGCTTAGCAAGCAATATGATCAGGCCAAAATAGCTATTAAACAACATACCAGTGATACAGAACACCAAATGGATTTAGCTAGCTCACCTTCTTTTATTGCCAGTGAGAACAGTAGGTTCCTTACAGCTCCTATGGCACATATAAGCATCCTAGAAGTGTCTAAATACTGTCACGCCTTTACTTTGGCATGATGTTATGTTCTTCCTTCACCTGTTCTTTAAGGACACTGTAGGAAGATGCCATACCTGGAGAAACATTGCCCCTGTGATTCTGGTCAAATAGAAACAGTGGAACATGTGCTTTTCCAGTATTTACGTTATAGAGACCTATGTACTGATCTTATTTTGCCAATACTCCACAAACATCCAGGATGTTCAGAACAGTTTTTGTTTTGCTTCTTTGCTGCTTTCAGATACTAATCCTATCATAATATACAAAGTGGCCAAATTTTGTGTGGCAGCAATTAAAATTCAACGGGGGATGACTTGCACCATGGATTAGTATAATGAATATCTAGTTGGGCTCTGTCAGGATGAGCTGGGTTCTGTTCTCTGACAGATTAATGCTTGTCTGTACTTGTATTCTTTTATGTATATTTATATGTATTTTAACCTCTTTTTTGAGGTTTTTTTAAATTGATAGTTATCCACTTTGGAAATGCACAACAATGTGATTTGTTTGTCCTAACAAGCGGGAGTGTGCATTTCCCCCACAGTTTTTTTAAAAACTGCAGAAAAGACCCAAAGTCTTTTCTAGCATAGTTTTTGGCCCCCCTCCTTCTGAATACCACAATTCAACATGGGTTCTCATTAAGACAGATGGAATTTCTCACAAATTCCATGAGGAGTTTATTCACCATCTAGACTGGCCCCTAGTCAAGTCATTGAAACAACTTGAGTCTGACTTGAGTCTGAGACAATCGACTGGAGTCTACGTCACTGGGTTTTAATCTGCTGTATTCAACAAAAGTGACTGAAGAGGGCTAAAGGATAAAAGCACAGAACTGTATTTTCCACTGTGCAACACAATTGGATTTCCATCTGATGAAGGCTGGATCTTAATCAACTCTGGCCTGAAAAGAAAAAAAAATTGTTAAAAATTATTGTGGCCATGATGACCATTGGCAAGTTCTAATATAACTTCCCTCCACCCCTGTTTTCAGAAATACGTAGTTAACAAATAGAAAATGAAACAAAATGTTGAACAGTGGAGTACTTCTGTTCAGGGCTCCAAGAAGTCCATTCTAGTCCATTCCAATCCTATTCCTTCCAACAGTGTCAGAGTTCTTTGACTATTGATCCACATAGTTAGTAATCTGTTCTGCCCCTATCCCCACCCCAGTTCGTTCCCCTAAGTATTTTGGTACTTTTGTAGACTTTGGGATTCTCATAAGCTTGCTGATAACCTTCTCTCTGTGTGTGTATATGTGAAAGAGAGAGAAAGAGAGGGAGGGAAAGAGAGAGGGGAGGGATGCTCTGGGATTATACAACCAACAGCACTCACAACTAAGAATTAGAAGAGATAATGCTTACGGTAAAGGCCATACCCAATGACTCCTTTGGAGTAGAAAAAGGAACTGAGCTCAGTTTACTTGGATAATTTTCAGAAGTTATGTTTATTTAGATGAATGGGTTCTGTCTGGAAAATGAAAGAAAACAGACCTGCGTGCCTTGTTTAGATGGCTTTTACAAAGTATTCATTTATAGCTGTTGTGGGAAAGACCCATGCATGAAATGTTACTGACTTGCCAGCTCTGACTTACTCATCTTCTCGGAAAAGTCTTCCTTTTCAGTTCTAGCTGTTAAAAATTGTGCTATTCATTTACAATTTTTAAAAAGATGATTAATCATCAGAACTTTTAACTGATGGGTATATTACATTAGAATCTATCTAAATAATGCCAAAACATCAGCAAAGGGGCTGAAGTGTCACTGGGGGTTATGTATGCTGCAGTGCATCTGTATCTGGTTTGGGAAGAAAGCCAAGCCCAGTCTATTCAAAACACCTGCAGCTTAAGGCACCTGGCAAGGCACTGCCCCAAAGGACATCACCCCAATTTGGCTGCCTTGCCAGTATCCATATCACATAGAATCATAGAGTTGAAAGGGACCTCATGGGCCATCAGATCTCTCTCTCTCTCTCTCTCTCTCTCTCTCTCACACACACACACACACACACAAGATTATCAGACAGGAATACAAAAAGCATTCCTTTCCACAATCTCCAATCCTGCCCCTGTCCTGGCACAATAACCCTTCCCACTGCACTTACCTTTCTCTCCCATCGACAGGCAGCCCAGGAATGAATGGAGCTCTAATGGAGCTCAGTTCACTTCCTGGACTGAAATCCAACCCGTTCTTGTGAGAAGATGCGAGTTCAGGAAATTCAAAAAGAAAAAGAAAAATACACAGACAAAAAGTTCACAAAAGCACATACACACACTAAAAAAATAACAAGTAACCCAGGAGAGGGTACAAAAAAGAGGGTAGCCTACCTGGTTCTCGCGATCCCACCTGGAAGCAGGACCACCCATTGACACTGTATTCACAAGTCAAAAACAGCACGAGATTCCAGATGCTGGCAATGCGGCACCAAAACAGAATGGGCAATCCGTCGACATCTCCGGCCCATCAATAAAAATAAACGCCACAATAACAACAGCAGAACACAAAAGGACGATGTCATGTGATATTGGCATCCTTTTGCATTCTGCTGGCATCATTTTGGCACCACATTAGCTGCATCTGATAATCTCCACCCTTTGAATTCCAGTGATAATTTGTGAGAAACACGAAGCTTTGGATATCCAAATCAAGATTCAGATTCAGCGCCTAATTCAGACATAGTAGCTTCCAGATCAGTCTGTGAAGTGAGCGATTATCTGAATCACTGAATCAGGATCTGAAGCAAACACACCAATTATTTCCTCATAGTATATTCATGCATGCATGAACAATTATTGTTGTTGTGTGGCTTCAAGTCATGTTACGGTGATTCTATCACAGGGTTTTCTGAGGCTAAGAATGTGTGACTTGCCCAAGGTTACCCAATGGGTTTTCACGGCTGAGCGGGGATTTGAAACCTGGTCTCCTGACTCATAGGACTTTATCAGACTAATACAGTTGTCCCTTCATATTTGCTGGGATTTGGTTCCAGGACCCCCCGTGGATACCAAAATCCGTGAATACTCAAGTCCCATTATATGCAATGGCATAGCAAAATGGTGTCCCTTATATAAGACAACAAAATAAAGGTTTGCTTTTTGGATTATTATTTTTTAAAGAATATTTTCAAGCCATGAATACTTAAATCGGTGGATACCAAATAAGTGGATACGGAGGGACAACAGTATTCAATAATGTTTCTGTCTCACCAAAAGCTAAAAGCATGCTTGTCCCAACACAATAACCCTTGCTATCAAACCTACCTCCAGCAGCGTGAAAAGGCAGCCCCAGCATTAATGGAGCACGAATGGAGCGCTGTTCATTTCCGCACTTGTGATCTCAACAATTCTCATGAGAAGATGCAAGCACGGTACATTTTAAAAATACAGAAAAATACAGACACAAAACGTACACACACGCACATAAACACACGTTAAAACTTAAACCAGGGAGGTTCATAAAAAGAGCATCCCCTACCTGACTGTCATTTTCTCACCCAGAAGTGATCTGGCATTGACACTGAAATCATGAGAGGACAATGGCGCGAGGTTTCAAATGCCAGCTATGCCGGCAAAAAGGCACCACGGGAGATCTATTGACAGCTTGGCCCATCAATAAAAAAGAATGCCTTATTCCCTACACACGATCGCAAAAGGACATTATCTGATATGCACGCCCTTTCGCGTTCATTAGGTGTCGTTATGATGCCATATTTGCCACATCTGATAAAGTCCATAGTCCAACACTCAAACCATTACGCCACACTGGCTCTATACAAACATGCAAATAAGCATGCAATTAGCAAAATGAATATAAGCACCGCAGCAGATATGATGCAAGCCAGACTTTGAAGGAGAAGTGAGAAAGAGAAGGTCTACAACATTTGAATGAATTATTTTACTTAATACTCCAGTGCTGTTTTTCAAAGAAGACAGAAACTCTCCAGCAGAGAGTTCCAAGAATGAAAGTTCCAGCAAATGCAGCTTCTGTTCTTTCCAACAGTTGTGATAATTAATTTCACCACAGTTTTGATTATGAACCTAGCAGAGAAGCAAAAGATGAATGGCACTCCTGCAGAATGCTGGGTTTCGCTCTCCTGGACCCACATTACAGCATGTCTGAGATGTCTATGTTTTGTTGGAATACATTCTTGGCATTTGTAACAAAGTGTTCTACGGACTGAGCAGGCCTCATTAATAAAAAACCAGCCCTCATTAATGAAAATTCAGCTCTCTTCACAGAAAACAGTGGCTGGGATTAAAACAAAGGGATGTATTTCCCCTCAGTTTATGAACCTAATGAACTTTTCCATGGTTGTTAGTTATATTTGTATTCTGCCTTTCCCAGAACTTGGGATAGTTACTTTGGGGCTATGCTAGTTGTGCTACTAGCAGAAAATAACAAAGATTTGGAACAATTATTGAAAAAAGTCAAAGCAGAAAGTGAAAAGGCAGGTTTGCAGTTGAACATTAAGAAAACAAAAATAAAGACCACAGGTGGTTTACATAATGTAAACAATGAAGATATTGAAATAGTTCAAGATTTTACATATCTTGGCTTAGGAGATTTTCAGACACGATTTTCGGGTCTATATATTCCAAAACAGCTCCGTTGCTGCCGCGTGGCACGGGAGCAGTTTTGGACGACGACATTCCTCTGCTGAACCCCTCCGTGTCACTTCCATGACAGAATGGAGGAAGCCGCATCATATTTCACTCACGGGCAACAATCGTGAGTGAAATATGACGCCGCTTCCTCCATTCTGTCACGAAGTGACACAGAGGGGTTCGGCAGAGGAACGGCGTTGTCCAAAACTTCTCCCGTGCCGCACAGCAGCAACAGAGCTGTTTTGGAATATATAGACCCGAAAATCGCATCTGAAAATCTCCCTAATCATTAATCAGAGTGGAAACTGCAGTCAAGAAATCAGAAGAGGACTAGGACTTGGAAGGCCAGAGATGAAGGAACTAGACAAGATCCTGAAGTGTAAAGCTAGATCACTGAATACTAAAGTTAGGATGGTCCATGCAATCGTATTTCCCATTACAATGTATGGCTGTGAAACCTGGACAGTGAAGAAAGCTGATAGGAAGAAAATCAACTCATTTGAGACGTGGTGCTGGAGAAGAGCTATGGATACCATGGATTGCTAGAAAGACAAAGAAATGGGTCCTAGAGCAAAACAAGCTTGAATTCGCCCTAGAAGCCAAGATTACTAAACTGAGGCTGTCGTACTTTGGTCATATCGTGAGAAGACACAACTCACTGGAAAATATGATGTTTGGTGAAGTAGAGGGATGTAGGAAAAGAGGAAGATCACATTCTAGATGGATAGACTCAAGGAAGCTGCAGCAGGGCAGTTGATGGTAGGGTGATTTAGGTGTCTCTCATTCATGGGGTCGCCATAAGTCTAAATTGACTTGATGGCCATTAACAACAGAAGTTGGGCACACTCTGGACTACATTTTCTGTGCTGAAGAGGGTGATTGTGATCTGGGAGTGGAGGAACTATCTGTAGGGCTTTTGTCATGGACAGATCAATACCTGGTGGAATTTAGACTTTCTGGGATTCAGAACCTCTGAAGAGGTTAAGATGGTCTTCCCCCGGAGGTTTGTGGATCCCAATGGATTCTTGATGGCTCTTGGGGAGTTTCCTGCTGCCTTGGCAGACAATTCTGTCAAAGTCTTAGTCAACCTCTGGAAAGTCTTAGTCAATGTCTGGAATGAGATAATAGCTAAGGTGGTTGACACGATTGTTCCTGAGCATCCTTTTTCATGCAGTGGTGCCAAATTGGCCTCTGGTTTTCCAGGGAGCTGGCAGCAATGAAACAAGTGAGACTGTGACTAGCTTGATATTGGCAGAAAACCCAGAGCAGAGCCAATCAAATACAGGCTAGAGGTAATCTAGGGACAAACTCTAGGGCAATGCAGGCAGAAAAGGCAAATTACTTTTCTGCCTCCATTGAGTCTGCAAAGAGGTGGCCAGCCGAGCTGTTTTGAGTGGTCAGAGTTCTTTTACATATGGGCTCAGGAGAGGAAAATCCAGACCATTTGACAGCCCACTGTGAACAACTTGCCAGGCAATTTGGAGATAAAATTGTTCAGTTCTATACCAGTAGATGTAACTTGGGCCCCTGCTTATCCAGTGATAATGGATACTTTTCAATTTGTGCAATATGGATGAATTTGTAGACAGAATTCTTGGAGAGGTAAGACCTACCACATGCGTGTTAGATCCTTGCTCTTCCTCGCTCAAAAAAAATGCCATAAGGGGACTGGCCAGGTAGGTAGAGGAAGTGATGAATGTCTCACTAAAACAAGGCAAAGTTCCAGCATGCCTGAAGGAGGCAGTTATAAAACTGTGGCTAAAAAGAAGAAAAGAAAGAAAGCCCTCCTTGGATCTCACTATGTTGGATAAATTATCAGCCTGTCTCAAACATTACACTTTTGGGCAAGGCACTGGGGCACATAGTGGCCACCCAGCTCCAGGGGTTTCTCAATGAGATGGATTATCTAAATCAATTTCAATCTGGTTTCATGTCTGGCTATGGGATAGAAACCACTTTGGTCACCTTGGTGGATGACCAATGCGAGCAACCGGACAGCGGGAGTAGGTCCCTCTGGGTTCTTCTGGACTTCTCCGTGGCTTTTGATACCATCAACCATCCTTCTGGGCCACCTTGCTGGGATGGAACTTGGAGGGACAGTTTTACAATAGCTTTGCTCCTTTCTGGAGGAGCAAACTCAGAAGGTGATGCTGAGGGACTCTCACCAGTCCTGTTGGTCTCAAGGCTTGGTACTATACCCCATGCTATTTAACATATACATGAAACTGCTGAGAGAGATTGTCTGGAATGTTGGCGTCCAGTGCCATCAGTACACTGATGAAACCCAACTCTACTACTCCTTTCCACCACAAGCCAAGGAAGCTGTTTGGGTCCTAAACTGGTGCCTGCCATCAGTAATGGACTGGATGTGGACAAAAAATTGAAACTTAATTCAGACAAGACAGAGGTGCTCCTGGTCAGTTGGAAAGCAGATCAGGGAATAGGAATTCAGCATATGCTGGATGGTTACACTCCCCTTGAAAACCCATGTCTGCAGCTTGGGTGTGCTCTTAAATTCAACCCTGAGCCTGGAAGCACAGGATTTAGTGCTTGCCAGGAATGCACTTGCACAATTAAGGCTTGTGCGCCTGCTACACTTGTTCCTTGAGATGGCAAACGTGGCCACAGCAACACATTCCTTGGTTACATCCCAGTTGGTTTACTGTCACACACTGTATATGGGACTTCCATTGAAGAGAGTTTGCAAACTTCAGCTGGTCCAAAGAGCTGGAGCCACTTGTTAACTGGAGCTGGCTACAAGAAGTACCCAGCTTCCTTCTTGCAACAGCTCCATGGCTGCCAGTTAATTTCTGGGAACAATTCGAAGTGCTGGGGATAACCTATAAAGCCCTATGAAGGACCATATTCTCCCATATGAAGTGGTCTGTGGGTGCATCCACACTACATGAATAATCCAGTTTGAAACTGGATTATTTGCCATGGATCCTTCCTATGAAATCCTAGGATTTTTAGTTTGGTTGAGGCACCAGTACTCTTTGGCAGAGAAGGCTAAAGACCTTGCAAAACTACAAACCCCAGAGATCCAAAGGAAGAAGCCATGGCAGACAATCCCATTTCAAACTAGATTATTCATGTAGTGTGGATTAGGCCTGTGTTTTGAGATCTTCTCAAGAGATCCTTCACTCTGTCACTCTACCCTCACAGGTGGGTACCTGGTGGGAAAGGATCTCCTCTGCGGCTGCTCCAAGGCTCTGGAACTCCCATCCCAGAGAAGTTAGACTGGCTCCTCTTTGCTGCCTTTCCACAGGCTGGAAAAGACCTCCTTATTCCAACAGGCCTTTAAGAATGGTGTTTTTAGGGGGAAACAGACATGGATAGCGAGCTGGATTTTTTAATTTGGTGCTTTTAACAGCTTGTGTTTTTAAATTGATTTTAATTCTTTGATTTCCTTTTATCTTTTGTATACTGTGAATTTTTATCTATGTTTGTTTTGAATTACTGTATTGTAAGCCACCTTCAGTCCCAACTCTACCACCTCCTCATTATTATTATTATTATTATTATTATTATTATTGGAAGTGGTTATCTTGAGCTGCAGTCTTGGGACTTTATCAGACGACCTCCTGTAAACGTTCTTTTGCTGGCATAAAAACATCCGTTTTTTATGCCTGCAAAAGAACTCCCCCCGCCACCGCACTTACCTTCTCTCCCAGCAGAAGGCTTCCCTGGCAAGGAAGAGTAAGTGAACGGAGCCCTGTTCACTTCCTTGGTTGAAATCCTGCGAGACTTCATTGTGAGGGAAATTCAAACATAAAACAAAATATTAAACATTAAAAGTTACACCAAGCACATAAACACACTTTAAAACTTCCAAGTAAACCAGAGAAGGTTTAAAAAAGTATGTCACTTACCTGGATGTTGTAATCTCACCCAGAAGTGTTCGCACCAGACAGGCCATTGACGCTGCATATGGCCTGAAGTTTCACACACCAGCAATGTGGGCACCAAAACACGATGGGTGATCTATTCACTGCTCGGCCCATCAGTAGAAAGAAATGGCACAAGAAATATCATGTGATATTGGTGTCCTTTTGCATCCCGCTGTCGTTATTCTGGTGCCACGTTAGTTGCGTCTGATAATCTCCTTGTACTCACCTGATTGTAAGTATTAATGAGACTTACTCATGAACAGATGTATGATATATGGTCCATGGACAGTCAGCATGATTTAGTGGTTTGAACATTGGATTAGGACTCTGGAGACCAGGGTTTGAATCCCTGCATGGTTGTAGAAACCCACCAGGTGATGTTGGGCAAGTCATACTCTCTCAGCCTCAAAGGAAGGCAAAGGCAAAGCCCCTTTAAACAAATCTTGCCCAGAAACCCCTGTGATAGTTTTGCTTTAGAGTTGCCATAAGAAATGAATTGAAGGCACACAAGAACAACAAAGATCTTTTCCACTCATATGAATGTACCCAAGCTTTAAGATTCCCTTTGCAGTTTCTACTCTTTAGTCTACCTTTAGCAGATGCTAATTGAGTGGGAGCAAGGGCTGAGCTTTCTTGGTGGCGACCCCACAATCATGGGTTTCTCTTTCCTGACGGATGTAACAAGCAATCTCCCGTCCCTTTTTTACATGATTGCTGGGGAAAAAAATCAGCTTTTTATCATTGCTTCTAAAGTGTTTCACTGAATCATCCATTTTATACTGTTTTGTACATTTTGGTAGAGCATGGAAAAGTCAACTTTCTCACCTACAACTCTCAGAATCTTCCCTCAGCCAACATGGGGATTCATCATCCAAAAAGTACATTTTCCAAGCTCTGCTCTCCTCCCCCATCCCACCTACTACGTTGGCTTCCTTCACAGGACAAAGAGTGCACATTTTTTAAAACCATAGCCCTGGGTGGTGAAACACATAGTTATGATTTTCCAGTGGTACTCCTTCCTAGAAAACAAATGAACAGTTTGTGATATTTGGGCTGCTTAGCTATCAGATTGATTGCTGCAGTATGCACTGCATGAGGCTTGTCCTTAGTGCACAGAATACCGCTGGGCACAGAAAGCACATTTCTCCATTTCCCCTCTCACTTCCATAATTTGCTTCTGGGCACCACTAAAGATGCTGATTACTACCTTTCAGGCTTGAATGTCTCAATCCAGCCCTTGCTGAAGTCATTTCATCCCATTTGAATCTCCCCATCCTTCAGCACAGAGGTGGACAACCTTCAGCCAAACTTCAGACTGGATTGCATCTCCCACCATCCCAGTCCACGGGCCATGCTCACTGGGGCCAGCAGGTACTGCTGGATGTCCCGTCAATGCTTTAAGAGCAATTGGTGAGCCTCTGCTCCCACCATATTAAAGGATATGGACATAGGGAGCTGCCTTACATTGTCTTAAATCCTGCTGTGATTCTCAACTAGACTAGACCATTGACACAATGAGACCCACCTATATGTTGACTCATCATTCAATAACCGATTCATTGGGCCAACTCTAGTAAGAATTATCCAATAGGATTCAGGCGATTAGGTTTTCACATGGTAGGGAGTTAGACTAGATGGCATTGGTGGTCCCTTCCAACTCTTTCCAATGCATTCCAATGCATTCCATTGCATTCCAATGGATGCAGGCTCCAGGAACAGAGATTCCACCTCAACATTAGGAGGCACTTTTTGACAGTAAGAGCTGTTCGGCAGTGGAACACACTCCCTCGGAGCGTGGTGGGGTCTCCTTCCTTGGAGGTCTTTAAACAGAGGCTGGATGGCCATCTGTCGGGGATGCTTTGATTGTGATTTCCTGCATGGCAGGGGGTTGGACTGGATGGCCCTCGTGGTCTCTTCCAAGTCTACAATTCTATGATTCTATGATTAAGTCAAAAAATGATTGGTTCATCTAGCCCAGGGCTGGGGAACTGCCAGGGACTCGAGGAGGCATGTTAGCCCTCTATGCAAACTTGGAGGGCCATGCCCTCATCTGCCCTTTTTTTTTACTTTCAAAACCTCTCCTCCTTTTCCAGAAACAGGAAGTCAACCAGAAGTCAATTGTGGGGAGCACTGACAGGACTTCAAAAACAGCCTTGGGAAGCATTTTTTATCCTAATATAGCCACTGGCTGTTTGTGGTCAGAGCTGAAGGACTGAGATGGGTGCCCCTGCTACTGTTGAAAGCTCCCAATAGCCCGATACCATCTTTTCTGGTTGGCCATGGTTCTCCAAGGTTTTGGGCCGAGGAAAAGCTCCTTTAATTGGAAATGCAAAGGATCAAGACCAGGATTTCCTTCAACTAATACCTGTGTGTTCTTCCATTGAGCTACCGTTCCACTTGTTCACTCCCGGTGCATAACCTCCATTACCAAAAGCAGAAACCCTGATCAACTTGTCTAGCCATATGGGTATCTGTATGTGGAATATTCATGCATCAGGGGACTTTTACACCTATAGCTAGTGGGGGCCAGGCCAGCTCTTCCAGTAGGCACTGGAAGTGGCAGATGTTCTCAAGTGGCAGATGTTGGGGGAGCAATAGTAGTCCCTCAAGTCACCTCACCCTGGTGGTCTAGGTATCTAGGTCCACACACAGCTTGTCTGCCACTTTCTGGATTAGGGATGGGAACTGATGCAGCCCTCCAGATGTTGTTGAATTCCAGGTCCCAGCAGCCCTAACCACCATAGCCAATGGTAAAGAATACTGGAGTTGAAGTTCAATCACATCTGGAGGATCATGGAATTCCCACCAGTGCTCTAAGTTAACCTGCTGCACTTGGGTAAAGTGGACTTTGGGGGGTGGTTTACTATTGTAGTGATAGTGTCACAGCTGTTAAGCAGCTATTGTGAATACAAAACAGTTACATATGAGTAAATCTAGGTAACTATTCCATATTCATGATAGCTACTTAGTCATGATTGTGACACTATTGTCATGATCATAACTCACTCCCCCACCCACAATCTACTTTACCAGGCAGGCATTCATTGCATGGGGGGAATGAGTTCCACCCTGCCAGTGACTGGAGGACGGAAGAATGCCATTTCTGTCAGATTTTGTTGCGGGTGTGGTTTGTCAGTCCAGAAGAGGTTACTTAGTTAAGTATACTTAACAGAGGACTCATCTACATGAATCAGGATATGCTGGCGTCCCATCGGTGTATCCCAGCCATAGATCTAGCCTTTTGTTTCCCCATTACTTTGACAAAATGGGCCAGAGTCCCAAGAGAAACAATGGCCCATTGCTGCAGCTGCCACCATTTTCCTTGCTGACTCGGAAGGCAGAAAGGGGGTCCGCAACATGTGACCAGCCTGGTCACACGCTGTGGAACTCCTTTCTGCCTTCTGGGAGAGCCAGGGAGACTGCAGCAGCAGCGAGGGCAAACCTGCAGGGACAGGCTCCTGTGGATATGCGGGGCCCAATCTGGTTTTTTTTGTTTTGTTTTGTGTGGGGTTTTTTTGTCAGCAGAAATGGAGTAAACCATGTATTTTTTTAAAAAAATGTTGTATTGTGCCCTACCTTGATTTCCCTCCATCTCAGCCCCATCTCTGTCCCAGGGGTAGTGAGGACTGCCTGGGTTGCAATGGGGGGAAAAAACCCACAGCGTATGGACTGCAAGACTCTAAGAAAGGGGCAAGAGGGGTATATTGCCCATGTAGACAAGAACTAAGTAGCTGGTCTAGGATAGTGGCCTACATCTGAAGCAAAAGGTTAAATTTCCCAGCTGCTTACGACACAGTCCCAATTTTTCTCACACAGATTTAAAAAAAAAAATCTGTGAAAGGTGAATGTGATAAATGTTTCCTCTGGTTTGACTTTAATCCACAGCTCAATTTCATCAAATATGTCAGGCATTGTATCAGATATGGGACTTGTGCTAGAACTAGAATATCGCATATCCTAAGTGAGATTTTTATGGGAGCTGTTGAGGTTGTGCTCCCATGGGTGTGTGTGTGTGTAAAAGTAAGTGCTTTCAGTGAAATATGTGTTCATTTCTTGTTGCAATGATTGTTTCATTTTTACCCAGAAGAAAAAACTACAGCTGAGACTCAAGAATGTCACAAGGGGATTTGGTGGTGGTTTCTCTTCCTGTGGCTGGTAATAGGCTCACAAATTTCCTGTCTGTTTCCCCATTCATTACATTAGAGATAGTCTCAGAGAGGATATATATATAAAAGTGTCATACTGTGCTTTGAAGCAACCAGTTGTTGCAAAGCATTTAGATTATTATGTGCATATATAAAATGGACCACTTTCCCCTCTTCTATCTTTTAAATAGCACTAGCATCTACAAAACACATTTTAATGTCACATATGAAGCACATCACAATCCTCGCAATTCTAACAGCAACTCCGTGAGGTAGTTTGTTATCAGGGCCAACACAAGACATTTTGCTGCCTGAGGTAGAGCACCAGATGTTGGCCCCTACAGCAACTCAAGTTATATTGTATGCACAGCCATGCAAGTTATTTGGCATATGAGGCTGAAAATCCTACAAGTGCCTCTTCGCATCATTGACGGTTGTTCCAAACATGGCAAATTTGTTGCTTGGAGGAATGTCCTCATCTTACCCAGTGGTAGAGCTGGTCTTGGTCAGTATTGTGATTGCCGTATTGCACACATGGGTAATAGGTAGCATGTACCTGGTCAAGCTTCCTGGGGTGTGACAATTTGGATTGGATTCTGCACCTCCATGAGAAATTCCCTGTGTAGTCTGTGTACCATGACCACTAATGGTCACATACAGCTCTCAGTTGCGGCCCCTCAGATGTATCATTACTGAATTACAACTATTTTGGACAATAACACTGCCCTTTCATAGGCTCTCAGTGGCAGGCCGTTCCTTGCCTACAGACAGCCTCCCAAACTCAATTACTTACCTACAGCAGAACACACAACACAGATGGAGAGACAGGTACCTTGCCACAAACCCAGATGCCAACTCTGCCCACATATCAAATGATCATCACATGATCTAATCACATCACCCACAATATCAGAGGTACTTTCACTTGCTCATCCTCTATGTGATATATGCCATCCTCTGTCAACAATGCCCTTCAGCACTCTACACTGGACAAACAGGCCAGTCTGTGCACCAGAGGATAAATGGACATAAATCAGACATTAGGAATGGGAATACAAACAAAACCCCCACAGTTGCAGAACATTTCAGTCTTCCCGGGCATTCCATCTCTGACCTCAGGCCAGCTGTCCTTGAACAAGGAAACTACAAAGGAAGATTGGAATGAGAAACAACTGAATTGGAATATACAGTAGCACCCCTGTATCCACAGGGGATTGTCCCCACCCCCAGATACTGAAATCCACGGATAATAGCGAACACCACCCACTACCACCACCCTGCTGCCGCTGGAGCCCTCCCAGAGGAGGAGAGGTAAGATACTTCCTCCCCCTTCTCTCCCTCCTTTGCCCCCACCATTGCCTCCGCTGCAACCACAGCCCTTCTGGAGGAAGGGAGGGGGGAGGCGAGATCCTCCTCCTTCCCTTCCCCCTTCACCCCCGCCATCACCAACTGTGGATAATTGAATCAGTGGTTGCCAAATCAGCAAATATGGGGGTGCTAACAAATTCCAGTCCATCAACAGTGGGTTGAACAGACACAATGATTTCCTGGCACACTACACATATTATAACTCTAGTTATACCCCAGCCTCATGAGGGTGCTCTTGCCCAGTTTTTCACATATCCTTTCTGGTTCTCAGCAAGCATCACAGGATATTCCAAAACTCTCTCCACCATCCATACTGTTATCCACCCATCCTGCCTTCAGGCAACATCCTTCCTTCCGCCTTTATCCCCCAATGATCATTGTTAAAACTGAACTTGTCACCTTATCACCATACTCAGAAGTTTTGCATTTCTATGGCTATTCATACAGCCTGATTATAAAGTCTGTTCCTAGGCACTAGTTCACTCCATGCATCTGAGGAAGTAGACTGAGGCTGCATCTGCACTGCAAAATAATCCAGTTTGACACCGCTTTAACTACCATGGCTCAATGCTATGGAATCCTGGGATTTGTAGTTTGTTGTGACACCAGAGCTTTTTGACAGAGAAGGCTAAATACAGTATCTCACAAAACTACAGATACCAGAATTCCATAGCATTGTGCCATGGCAATTAAAAGATCAAACTGCCAAACTGGATTATTTCTGCAGTGCAGATCCAGCCTAAGGGTTTGTGTACATGAGCAATTTACCCCATCTTGCCCCCATCTTGGAGCCTTGCAGTCCAGATGTCACAGGACTTTCCCTCTGTTCCTCCCTCCCCCGGCAGTCATCATGACCCCCGGGGCAAAGATGGGGCTAAGACGGAGGTAGGACATGTAACCGTGTTTTAAAATAATATCCAGGAAAAACTGTTCTCACCAGCAAAAAATGGATTGGGCCTCACGTGACTGCAGGAGCCCATTCCAGCATGCTGGCCTATCACTGTAGCTGCTGACTGCCTCGTTCTTCCAGATTCAGGAAGGAGGGCCGTATCATGTGACCAAGGCTGGTCATATGCAGGCAGGGCTGGTTTAAGAGCCCCACAGCATCTGCAGCCACAGGGGGGCATCATTGTGGGGGGGGCCGTCATAACCCTCCTCCTACAAAAACATTATTAGTAATAACATGAATATCCTGTACTGTGAATAGGTTAGGTTAGGTTACATTGACCTGAAGTAAACATATGGGCCCCCCAAAATAAAGTGTTGCAGGGGCCCCCCAAATTCTTTAAACCAGCCCTGCATGCAGGGGCCTTGCTCATGTTCTGCGGGCCTCCTGCCTGGATCTGGAGAGTGGGTCACAGGCAGTGGTGGCTGCAGGGACAGGTTGGCATGCACATCTGGACACTGGCCAATTCCATGCAGGTAACGGGGGAGGAACAGGCCTCATCTGCAGGCAGGATACACCGGTGGGGAACTGACATATCCTGGCCTGTGTAGATGATCTCTAGGTTTAGAAAAACTCATGCTTCTTTCTCAGTTAGTTTCCTAAATAGAGGTGTTCACATGTCCCATCATACCCTCCAACTGCCCCAGTCTGGCAGGGACAGTTTCAATTAATCTTCTGTCATTTCACTTTTTCAGCTGTTTTCAAAACATCCCAGTTTCTCTCCTTTTTCCACTTTCACCCTTTGTTCTTTAACTTAATTCAATGGCTGCAAATGGAGTTGAAAGTGCAATAGTAGTTTGCACACAATTATCTCAACAGTGGGGAGGGGAGGGGAAGAATCTTGTCCTTCCCAGTAGGCTCAGGCAAAAGCGAATAACTGCAGGTTCCCCTAGCTTGTGTTTTCTACCTCATTGGAGCGTGTCCAGAGAAGGGCAACTAAAATGGTGAAAGGTCTGGAAACGATGCCTTATGAGGAGAGACTTAGGGAGCTGGGTATGTTTAGCCTGGAAAAAAGACGGTTAAGAGGCGATATGATAGCCCTGTTTAAGTATTTGAAGGGATGTCACATTGAGGATGGAGCAAGCTTGTTTTCTGTTGCTCCAGAGACTGGAACACGGAGCAATGGGTGCAAGCTCCAGGAACAGAGATTCCATCTCAACATTAGGAGGAACCTTTTGACAGTAAGAGCTGTTCGGCAGTGGAACACACTCCCCCGGAGCGTGGTGGGGTCTCCTTCCTTGGAGGTCTTTAAACAGAGGCTGGATGGCCATCTGTCGGGGATGCTTTGATCAAGATTTCCTGCGTGGCAGGGGGGTTGGACTGGATGGCCCTCGTGGTCTCTTCCAACTCTGCAATTCTATGATTCTATGATTCTATGATTCTATGATTCATTAACAATTTTTGCTGTCTTGACCCACTCTTATGTTACTCGGTGATACATGTTCTGTTTTTCGTCTGTGCAATGTTGGAGGGTATGCTTCCCCTTGATCTGGGAGCTGTAAAGATAGATGAGGTCACATGTGGCCCATGGACAATATGATATTCGCCTCTCTTTTATGTCCTGTGAAGTAGTTACAAGTCTCTACCTCCCATTCATTTCACTAGAGTTTTCTCAGAAGCTGAACTCATGAGGAAGCACCCATAACTTATTTTATTCTTACTTTATTTCTGTCATCATGATTTGGAAATTCAAAGTGGCTCACAGCAATAACATAGGCCAAATTTGCCATGGCCCCTTCCTATGGAATCCTGGTATTTGTAGTTTTACAAAGTCTTTAGCCTTCTCTGCCAAAGAGTGCTGGTACCTCACCAAACTACAAATCCCAGGATTCCATAGGAAGGAGCCATGGCAAATAATCCAGTTTCAAGCTGGATTATCTGTGTAGTGTGGATTTGGCCCTAATACTGTACTGTACATACAAGAACGTTAAATCTACAGAATCAACCATCATAAAATATTAACACTGTAGAAAACAAGACACTTCAAAACCAGCAACAAAAGCTGTATCTTGTAAATAAACTTTCCTGCCCATCAACCAAAGGGAAATAACAAGAGAGAAATTCTGGTGAAACTCTTCCTAACCAGCTAGGTTTTGACCAAAAAGCAAAACACACAAAGTGTTGGGGCTTACAGAATGTCAAATGGGAGAGTCTTCCACATTATGGGTGCCACCACCAAAAGCGGACATGTCATCATTGCCCCACACTGAGCCTTGAGTATCTGGAGCACAGCCTCTGCTGATGAAAAGAGAAAGGGCTTGTCTACACTGCAGAAACACAGCAGTTTGATACCACTTTATTCACCATAGTTCTACCCTACAGATTCCTAGTATGTGTAGTTTTGAGAGGCGTTTAGCTTTTTCTGTCAGAGAACTCTGGTGCCTCACCAAACTACAAATACCAGGATTTCATAGGCTAGAACTATGGTGGATAAAGTGGTGTCAAACTGCTATATTTCTGCAGTGTAGACAGGCCAAAGTGAGAACAGTGAACCTGGTCAGTTGGTTGTAGTGCTTATTTGCTGTCTATTCAGTCCCACTACTCAGTCTTTCTCCTGCGTAGTGTTCTATTTGATGGAAGATTATTTTTGCAGTATTTATTGGATGTATGTAGATTTGAGGGCTGTCTTCAAAGCTGCCTTGAGAAATGTTTTTACTCTTACTGGTATATGGTAGCTAAATAAACTAAGTAACTAGTAAAACATCCATCCCTATAGAATAAGCCTGGAAACATACAGGCAACCAGTACAGATCAGACAAAATGGGCGATGATTGCCCCTTCCTCCATTCATCCCTTCCCACTACATCTTGGGGTGGGGGAATACTTATTTGGATTATAATTTCCAGAATCCTCAATCTAACACGGGCACCAGCTATAATAGCATATTATGGGAGTTATAATCCAAATAAATAACACTTCCAAGCTCTGTCCTCTATATATGATGCCAGGTCATTCCTGGGATATTCTCTTGTATAGAAAATACCAGCTCATGTCTTGTTAATCCCAAGTAGAGTAGACCCATTCAGTCAGTGGGATTTATCTACATGTTGGTTCACACATTCAACAGCTAAATCCATAAATTAGCTAACACATATTGGAAACTGCTTAATGCAGTGTAGATGTGTAAATTGCTATTGCTTAAAATGATTTGTAAGCCACTCTGATAGCCTTGTGGCTGAAGAATGGGGTATTAAATAAATAAATAAATAACATTTACTCTAGCTCAGGGGGGAACTGTGGCTCCCGGGGGCCCCAGCAGTCCCCAATTTTATTTTTTATTTTTTATCTGGTTGGAACTAACCAATAGGTGTCAAACCCACATATTCTATTACTAAACTGATGTCCAGATTGCCACTGTAAACTGAAGGCTCCAGATGGCTTGTATATCTGTTATTTTCTTCATCTATTCTTCTGAGAAGAGAAAGCTTTCTGCTCTGTTTTCTGCCCAGAGAAAAAGCACCATGAAGAATCAAACTCAGTGTTACAGTCTTCACTCACAAGGAAGGCAGACAAAAACCTTTCCATAAATTAAAATCACTGATACCTCATTTGGCCCAACATAAAGGGAATCCTATGCTGGGAAATGCCTTCTTATTTTTCAGTTTTATATAATATCTCTGTGACATGTGACACAGATGAAGTCTTAGATTTCATGAGTCTCTTTCCAGACTTACTGTAAAGCAGACTGACATCAAATGGATTTGAAGGTCACCAGTTTATCTAAATAACACTTCTCTGTTCTGAGCCAGGATATGATTTATCACTCTATATGGAAAAAAAATGTAGCAGCAGAAATCGCAATGAATAGCTTCGGGCTGTGGCCTGCAGAGCTTATTTTCCTCTGTTCCCTTTTCCTGAATTGTTCCTGTTTTTAACTGTAACTGTTTTTTGTGATAATTGTTTAAAGCAATTGCTTTATGATCTAATGCAGTGCAGACAAACTACTGACCTTATTGTCATGCAAAAAAATGCATTTACTGTGCCAGCATTATCATACACTGTACTCACAGTGACTCATGGGTTTGCGTAAGTGATGCATCTGTAAAAGCTTTGATAAACAGCAAATCTATGCTTAAACTTTAGCTCAGGAAGATTTTGCAATGTTATGGCTTCCTTATAAGGACTCTTCTCTCCCAAGAGGAACATGGAAGAAAGACACCTCAGCACACTTTAAGAGCAGCTTTAAGAGATTTATCTAAGGCTGCGTTTACACGGGCAAATATTCCCCTAAATATACTGCAAAGATAGCTCATTGTTCCCACGGATCGCACCACAGCATCACCTCATTCAGAAGGGGGGAAGGTAAAACACCCAAATATAGCATGACAGGGGATGTCACTATTTTTGCCGAGTTATTTGCAAAGTAGCGCATCATTGCTAGTGTAAACAACTATTTCACTAATTCATAGAATCATAGAATCATAGAATTGTAGAGTTGGAAGAGACCACGAGGGCCATCCAGTCCAACCCCCTGCCACGCAGGAAATCTTGATCAAAGCATCCCCAACAGATGACAATCCAGCCTCTGTTTAAAGACCTCCAAGGAAGGAGACCCCACCACGCTCCGAGGGAGTGTGTTCCACTGCTGAACAGCTCTTACTGTCAAAAAGTTCCTCCTAATGTTGAGGTGGAATCTCTGTTCCTGGAGCTTGCATCCATTGCTCCGTGTTTCAGTCTCTGGAGCAGCAGAAAACAAGCTTGCTCCATCCTCAATGTGACACCCCTTCAAATACTTAAACAGGGCTATCATATCGCCTCTTAACTGTCTTTTTTCCAGGCTAAACATACCCAGTTCCCTAAGTCTCTCCTCATAAGGCATGGTTTCCAGACCTTTCACCATTTTAGTTGCCCTTCTCTGGACATTCGCTGTGTGAATTACCAGCAATCTTCCGATACAGTTGCAGCAGAGCTGCACTGTGATTGGTTGTTATGATGAAGGGGTGGGCTTAAAAGAGGTGGAGTGAGGGAGGGAGATTCAGTAGCAATTAGGAAATTTTGAAAAATCCTCTCTGCTATTTTGCAAGTCTGTGTGAATCCAGTTTGCCAAGAAAAAGGATTCCCAAGTCCTTTCAGTCAGGGAAGATCTATTTCCCCCATCAAGCCCCTCCTCCTTCTCCTCAGCTGTGATCGCTGCCTCTGCTTGGGGGACGGAGGGAGGAAGAGAGAGAGAGAGATTGAGAGAGAAAAAACTTTTCTCTGATCTTTTCCCCTGCTATTTTGGCAGTCTGTGATTCTTTATTTGGCAGGAAAATGCAGGATTCCAATCCTTTCCGTCATGGAAGATCTATCCCCCCCATCAAGCCCCTCCTCTGCTTGGTCTCTGCTTGGGAGGTCATGACCCCGCACCTTTGCCATGTCTGAACAATAAAGCGAAATAGTAAACAAAAGTAACTGACCGGCACAGCTGTGAAAAAGCGCTAAAGCGCAATTTGCCACAATAAAATCTGCCGTGTAAATGCAACCTAAGAATATCCTGGCTTTTGTGGAGGTCCATTCCAGCACTGGTCATGTACAACTAGGGTTACCATACACCTGGTTTGGCCAGGTTTTACCCAAATTCTAGTCATGTCACTCAGTGCCTGTTTGTACTATCTTCTGGTCCAGATCTCAAGCTTTCTTTTTTTTAAAAAAGTAAATCTCCAGCCCTTGTAGGATCCATGATATGGGGTAGAATGTGAAGGCACTCATCTGTGAAATTGCTCTGTGAGAAACAAGGCTTGTTTTCAGATGTGAGAGAAGGGATAGTGAGTCCTGCACCCAGTGGAGGGATGCATGAAGTGAGGAAAAGGAGGGAGTAGGAGGGAAGGGAGAGGGAAAGGTGCAAGGGGTGGAGTGCAAGAAGCAAAGGAGGTAAGCGTTGCTAGGGTACAAAGTGAGGCTGTTACCCTAAACGCTTAGGGGTCTTAAGGACCTTCTAGATATTGATATTAATTTGGGGGATTCATATACTCAGCATGGCAATACGAGAGGAGGGCAACAAAGCAGGACCATCTAACCTATGTATTTCAGTACTCGAAGAGATGTTAAGTACAATTAATTGATTGTACTTTATTTGAGAAAGCAATAATAGCAATGTTCACACCCACACACCCACATACCGGCTTCAAGTATTCATATAAGGCTAGCAAATAAAGTAGGAAGGATTGGGATAGAGAAATAGAGTAGAGTTTGTTTTTGGTTGCTACTGTACTGATCAGAGGAGTTGCGTTTGTGGCGAAGACCAGCAAAGTGGGGGTCCATAAGCAGGAAAAGCTACACAGTCTGACATGGTGTCTAGAAGCAGGGGAACTATGCACACTTGGGTGAGGTTTTGAAGGGGTTTTTATATCCAATAATTCCCTTCAGGGGATGGGATTTAGAGTGGAAGGCAATACTTCTCTGAGGTACTCAAGATAAGACAATGGACACTCCAGATATGCTAATGGCATCTTAATGTGTGGATACTTTGTAACTGAATGGAGGAAGCAACCTTTTTTGTTTTTGGGAAGGTAGAGGCAAGATAGCTCTTTACAAACAGTGAGTATCTCAACAATGGTTGATGGGATTAGCTAGATGTTCAGGCAGGAAGCTGCCTTACAGATTATCTTTGGAATTTGGGGTGGCCCCTCCTTAGTGCATATGTGACTGAGTCTCAGCGCTAGTCTTTGAGATACCTGGTTTTGGGGAGTCCCCATTTTACTGGCCACACTTCTTGGAAGGCCAAAGTTGACCATATTATTAAATATTGCCAATTATTACAAATATGGGGCAGGGGGTGTAAAGGCAGGTAACAAGGCAAGGGGGGAGTAGAAGCAAGAAGCAAAGGGTCTGAAAGGCAGGTTTACTAAGAGGTACTGGTGGCTAAATACCACATGATAAATTCTATAAGGAAGCAGAGATTTGAACATAGCTGCACTAAACAAAAGGAGGGTTCCTAACTGTAATGCACCACAAAAAGGAGAAACTCAAAACTAAATTTTGTAAATCAAATGCTATATTCAATGAGAATGAGTTTTTTTATTGTTAGGATGCTAGGAAGAAGAAAAAAAGAAAAGCTTTATGCTGGTCTGAATTTATGCCAGGTTTGATGTAATTAAGTTATCCAGAATTACTGCTGAAGAAGAAGTATGTTGAAACAGATCTAGAATTTACCGGTCCAATCCGTACGGTAACTGGATTTAATCGACTCCGTATTCATATTGGTAGAATAAGAAAAGGACTATTATATTCGAATTATTACATTACCTCAGCTGGCACCTTGGACTTTTCATTGAACAGTCATAAGAATCTGTTATTCCACATCATGGTTATGTATTTGTTTGATATATAACAATCAAAAAACTCATTGTCATTGAATATAGCATTTGATTTACAACATACATTTAGTTTTGAGTTTCTCCTTTTTGTGAGAGATTTGAACATGTCCGAAAGCAACTCCAAAATTGCCAGCAAGTTAAACAACAGCTGGAAAAGCAGCCAAGCTCCAGTGATAATTAATTAGGAAGAGCAAGCAAAGTTCCATTTCTTGGAAAGGCAGCAATACAGGCAAAAGGTACACAGAGAAGAGTCCAGAATACAGGCCAAAGGTCAGGGCTTACAGCAGGCAGCATCGTCAGGAACAGTCCAAAATGTCAAGGTGCATGGCAAGGCAGCAAGGATTCAGGAAGCTTTCTACATGGAGATCAAATGATCTCTGACAAAGCCTCCATTGCCTCTCCCAGCCTATATAAAGCAATTAAGGATTTGCCAGGTGTTTCTTAATGAGCAAGTTCCTCTCATAAATTCTCAGAGATTTCCTTTGAGCCTGCTTTTGCTCACGGTGCTGCGTATAAAACGGTAGAGGTAAGTTTCTCTCCTCTTCTTCATCCTTATCTGAGTGGGTAGGACTCTTTGCTGGGACTGATGCCAACCCACTCAGACCAAGCTCTTCCTCTGCTCGAGCCTCTAGGTTGGCAGGGTTCCCTGCTGGCACAGGTGTAGATAAACCTGTGCCAGGGTCCCTAGGGCTGTTCTCTGTCATGTCTTTCTCCTCCTCTGACTCTACAGCCTCATCAGGCTTCTGGGGCATGACACTTATCCCTGACCTTCAAGGAAGGCCCCTCCTGGCACTTTCAGTCAGCTCCCCATTTGTAGGCTCCCTTAGCCAAGTTCAATTGTTCTTGGAACAGGGTTTGTGCAGTCTATAACTCCCAGAGCCACTGATCTGCTGCAGGGACTGCGGAGGAAGTAATGAGCACTGGGAACCACCGGGGATGATACCCAGAAGTTGCAAAGAATGGAGACTGTTGAGTCAAGGCGTGTACCGAGTTGTTGTAAGCAAACTTTTCCAAGGGGAGCAGCTCAGCCCAGTCATCCTGCTGGTAATTGGTATAGCACCTCAGGTACTTCTCCAAAGTCCCATTAGTACGTTCAGTCTGGCCATTGGTATGTGGGTGAAATGCAGATGACATATCAATGGTAATGTCCAACAACTGTGGTAGGCTCTGCCAAAACCGGGCTGTGAACTGTGAGGCACAATCGGAGACAATGCCTTCCAGAAGACCATGGAGCCAGAAAATGTGGTGCAAAAGTAACCACACTGTTTCCTTAGCCGTAGGAATCCCAGGGCATGGAACAAAATGGGCCATTTTGGAAAACAAGTCCACCACTACAAAAATGGTGGTGTGGCCTGCAGAGAGAGGATAGTCTGAAATGAAGTCCATGGAAATGACCTTCCAGTGCTCAGAAGGAGTCGCCAAGGTGTGCAACAAGCCTGCAGGCTTGCCCGGGTGATCCTTGGCACGATGACACACAGGACAGCTCTGGACATAATGTGCGACATCAACATGTACCCGAGGCCACCAGAAGTCCTGGATGAGAAGATGCAGCATTTTGTACAGTCCAAAATGTCCCACTGGCCAACTGTCATGGCATAAATGCAGCACCGTCTCCCTGCAAGGATCTGCTGACACATAGAGTTGGCCCTGGTGGTACAAAAGACTGTCATGCCTGGAAAAAGGGGTGGGGTCCCCCTCCCCTGTGTGTGCAGTCACTAAGGCATCCTGGCCCTGGAGTTCCCGGATTTGATCCATCAAGTCTGGAGGTCCTGGAGCAGGTGCAAAATGTTCTGGCCGAAGGATTGTTGACAGCTTCTCCTCCCCTGAGTCTCCTGCATACTTGGGCTTCCATGAGAGAGCATCTGCCTGCTGATTCTGGGTGCGAGGGATGTACATCAGTTTGAAGTGGAAGCATTCAAAAAATGAGGCCCAACCCAACTGTCGCTGGGAGAGCTTCTGGGCTGTCTGCAAGTACAGTAGGTTACGGTGACCAGTGCGGACTTCGACAGGATGAGCCGCTCCTTCCAGCAGATGTTGCCAGGTCTCAAATGCAGCCTTGATGGCCAGGAGTCCCTTTTCCCAAATGGTATAGTTCTGTTCAGGGTGTGTGAGATGCCTGGAGTAAAAAGCACACAGCCGCAAATCAGACCTTCTGTCAACTGGCTGGAGCAACACCGCATCCACTGTGACATCAAAGATCAGGATGCTGGAGGATTGGGGCAGAGGTAAGCTGCTACTTCAGTTCTGAAACACGTGTTGCGCAGCTGAGGTCCAACGTAATGGGGCAACTGGGTGATGGGTGCAGCCTGGGTTGTGAACTCAGGTATGAATCACCAGTAAAAGTTCACAAAGCCCAGGAACCGTTGAACCTCCTTCCGGTTCTGAGAAGGTTGCCAAGAGAGCATGGCCTCTACCTTGGAGTGATCTATTTCCACTCCCTTGACAGAAATACAGTACCCAAGGAAGTCTACAGCCATCAAATCAAAGGCACACTTTTCCAGTTTGGCATACAGCCAGTGCTTCTGGAGCTGCTGGAGTACTGCTCGGATGTGTGTGTCATGAGCTGTCTGGTTGGGTGAGTAAATGAGAAAGTCATCCAGGTAGATGATGATAAACTAGTTCAAATAGTCACTGAACACATCATTGACAAAATGCTGGAACACGGCAGGAGCGTTGCAGAGTCCAAAGGACATGCCCATGTACTCATAGTGGCCATACCAGGTGAGGAAGTCAGCCTTCCACTCGTTCCCAGGCTGGATTCTCACCAGATTGTACGCCCTCTGGAGGTCCAGTTTGGTGAGAACCTTGGCATGCCGCAGCCATTCTAAGAGTTCCAGAATCAGGGACAGAGGATACCAGTTGCAAATCAATCTGGTTGAGGGCTCAGTAGTCATTACAGAAGTGCAATTCACCACACTTTTTGCATACAAAAAGCACAGGTGCACCTGCAGGAGGCTTAGAAGAGCAAATAAAACCCTTTCCCAGATTTTTTTTCTAAAAAGTCCTGCAACACAACCAATTCAGGCTTGGACAGGGAATACAGGCACCCCACCAGTATAGGAGCCCCAGGTACCAAGTCAATGGCGCAGTCATAGACTCGGTGTGGCAGGAGTACGTCCACCTCCTTCTTGTCGAAAACATCTGCAAAATCCGGTATTTAGCAGATAAGACTACCGGGGATTCTGCAGAGTTTGGGGTGTCCGCTGCCTGGATCCGCTCTGGCCAGCAGTGCTCTTAGCAGTAGGCAGAACCAAACAGCACTTCCCGGCATGTCCAGGAGATGTGAGGGTTGTGCTGCATAAGTCAAGGCATTCCAAGTACCATTGGAAAATGTGGTACAGTGGCCACTTAGAACTGGAGCTGTTCTACATGTTCCTGGATTTCCAGAGTCAACATAGCGGTTTGGTGAGTCACAGGGCCAGATCACAGGAGACGTCCGTCAATTGTCTTCACTGCCCAGGGCTTTGCCAGGAGCTGCAGTGGAATCTGATGTTGTTTCACAAACCCAAGATCCATGAAGTTGCTGGAAGCCCCGGAGTCAATAACAGCTCCCACTGGCAGCAGCTGGGAGTCTGCCACTGCAATAGTAGCAGCCACCAACAATGGGTCTTTTCTGGGTTCAAAAGAGAGAAATGTAAGATATTGCACTTAGGTAGTACAATGAAAGGCACAGATATAGGATCAGGGGACACTTGGCCCACCAGCAGTACATGTGAAAGGTATCTAGGAGTCTTAGTAGACCACAAACAGAACATGATATAGCAGCTAAAAAAGCCAATTTGATTCTAGGCTGAATTAAAAGGAGTATAGTGTCTAGATCAAGGGAAGTGATAGTACCACTCTATTTTGCTTTGGTCAGACCTCACCAGGAATAATGTGTCCAGTTCTGGGCATCACAATTCAAGAAGGCTGTTGACAAACTGGAGTGTGTCCAAAGAAGGGCCCATCTTCACACACGAGTCTTAAATAGGGCTAAAAGACACATACAAAGTCTTGAATATGCATATTTAGAATAATGTACCTAATATGCAAAATAAGTACCCAGGTTTGAGGAAGTGAAATATGGCAATCCTACGTACCTCTTCTTATGCTGTTTGCATTGTGGCTGGCAGCAAGTTTTCAGTGTAGATTTTGTACGTGTCTTTTACCTCTATTTAAGACTCATATGTGAAGATGAGTTTTAAAATGTTTAAACCATGTACATATACAAATTGAATAAAATTATTACACCACAAAGGCTTTATTAAAATTGGTTTTAACTTCACTGAAATAAAGCTAACTCAGCCAACAAGACATTTTATAGAGCTGCACTGTTAGTCAAAGATAAAGAGGTGCCTTCAGGAGGGTTTGGGGGAGAGATGCGGCCCTCCAGATCATAGAATCATAGAATTGGAAGAGACCACAAGGGTCATCCAGTCCAACCCCCTGCCATGCAGGAATACACAGTCAAAGCACTCCTAACAGATGGCCATCCAGCCTCTGTTTAAAAACCTCCAAAGAAGGAGACTCCACTGCACTTCGAGGCAGCACGTTCCACTGCCCAACAGCTCTTACCATCAGGTAATTCTTCTTAATGTTTAGATGGAATCTCTTTCCCTGTAGTTTGAATCCTTTGCTCTGTGTCCTCCTAGTCTCTGGGGCAACAGAAAACAAGCTTGATCCCTCTTCAATGTGACATCCCTTCAAATATTTAAACATGGCTATCATGTTACCTTGTAACCTTCTCTACTTCAGTCTAAACATACGCAGCTCCCTAAGCTGCTCCTCATAGGGCATGGCTTCCAGACCTTTCACCATTTTGCTCGCCCTTCTTTGGACACACTCCAGCTTGTCAACATCCTTCTTGAATTGTGATGCCCAGAACTGGACACAGTATTCCCGGTGAGGTCTGACCAAAGCAAACTAGAATGGTACTATTACTTCCCTTGATCTAGACGCTATACTCCTTTTAATTCAGCCTAAAATCAAATTGGTTTTTTTAGCTGCTGCTGTTCAGCTGTGGTCTATTAAGACTCCTAGATACCTTTCCTATGTATTGTTGCTGGGCCAAGTGTCCCCCAGTTCTATATCTGTGCCTTTCATTTGTACTACCTAAGTACAATACCTTACATTTCTCCCTTTTGAAATTCATTTTTTTTTTTTTGGTTTTGGCCCAGCATTCTAATCTGTTAAGGTCCTTTTGAATTCTGATCCTGTCCTCTGGGGTATTAGCTACCCCTCCTAATTTGGTGTCATCTGCATGCTTATTTTTGATAAGCATGCCTTCTATTCCATCATCCAAGTCATTGATAAAGATGTTGAATAGCACTGGGCCCAGGACAGAACCCTGTGGCACCCCACCAGTCACTTCTCTCCAGGATGAAGAGGAGCCATGGATAAGCATCCTTTGTGTTCAGCCCAAGGTGTTGCCGGACTATAGGTCCCCTCATCCCTGATCATTTTCCAAGCTAGGGAAGACTGAGGGGAGTTTCCATCCAACAAAATCTGGAAGACTGCAGGTTCACCACTTCTGAGTTCAGGACAGAAGTTAGTAGATTTCTAGATGAGATTAATGTCAAAGCAATTAGAAGGAAAGAGCAAATGAATTTGTTAGAATGAAAATAATTTCAAATAGCTTCAAATAGTTTCTTATTGCCTCTGCTTAGAAGAGTCTTGGCTTATTTAAAGCAAGCATACTTCTCTTTCCTATCTCTTAGTTTTGCAGGAGGCATACTTAGGATCTGTTGAAAGGACAATGGTTAAGTGCAATGTTCTGATAATTCTGAAAGAAGAAAACGAAAAGCCAAGATCTGAGAAACTCCAGGGAGAAATACTGTCTTTATTCTATCTCTTAGTCCAGTCTTTAAGAATGAGCATGAAAGAAAACCCCACATTTGCCGTATTCTATTTGTTCCACATACCTTAATCATCAAATAGCAGGAAATGATTTTGTACTTCCTAACACCTCAGGTTTTAGGCTATTCAGTCATCATTATGTTCTGCCTCGCTCCAAAGGAATCAATAAAGATATAGCTTTGCAAAATAAAATACCACAGATGACAGATTTATAGTATTTTCCCCCTCTCCTCATATCTCATATTATGTAATGTGTTTTGGCCTCCAACTGCCATAAAAGATACCCTGCCATTCAAGTATTTATCAGAGAAACATAAAACTGGTTTAATACTCACTGTTGTGCCTTTCTGCCTTAAAGACAAGTCTTTCTGGAACTCATTCTTCCATGAATGGAGAAATTATTGTCATTTGATTTGTGACTGAAATAATCTTTTCCTCTCTTTTATTACTGAACATGAAAGCTCTTTTTTCACAAATACACAGAAATGTCACAAAACTTCAAGTTATTTGAAATTTTTGAGTTTTTTTTTAAAGCCCTCCAAATTAATTTCCAAGCTGCTCCTCGCTTTAAAAAAATTTCAGAATGTGATAACAGTTATTTCCCAAGACCACTTCAGTAGTTATCAGTTATGGGAGCAGACGAAAGCTAGCTTCTGATAAAATGCAGTTGTTTCCCATAGGTTCTGGAGTAACTAGATGGCATCCTGTTAGTGGCATATGCATGTGTAAGTTAACCCTATGCCTAAATATGTCTGTATTTGGCCACTGCAGAGGTTGATACTGTATTCTATTCTTCCCTTTACAGTGACCAGAGCCCCTGTCAGACCATTATAGAGCCATTGAAGCCCCCTCCCCCTAGCCATTCATGTCAGGAAGAAAGGGGGGTTGCAGAAACATCTGGCTACGTTCCTGTTGCCAGACATGAAATGATTACATCAGATGCTGGGGCCTTTGGAGGTCCCCGGTTGAACCTCAGCAGATGATGTAATCACTTCATGACCAGCTATGGGGACATAGCCAGATGTTTCTCCATTATGTTTCCACCAAGCACAGAATGGCTGTGGGATAGGGGTTCAGCAGCTCTATGATAGTTCTACAGTGGTGGTGGCGGTATGCATGGATCAGGCATACCTGAACATGCTGAACAACTATGCTACACGGAACCATGCGGTATTACAGCCACTGTGCATGTGCCATGCTGCTGCTACAACAGTGTAAGACATTATATCAGAACCAGTGCACTTTGCTTCCTAAGGGGAAGATAAGATAGAACCCATTTCCATTTCAACTACAGATGTCTACCAGGCTGCTATCTGAATCTGACCTTGAGCATTAGAGATGGAAGAACATCCTCCCTGAGGGTACAAGACCTGAAGGTTGCAGGCTAGTTTGGAGGGTACAGAGTCGTTCATAAAATCATAGAGTTGGAAGGGATCGCAACAGCCATCTAGTCCAATCCTCCACAGGTGGGAATACACAATTAAAATGCTTCTGAGATAGTCATACAACCTCTGTTTAAAAACTTTAAATGAAAAAGAATCCACCGTGCTCCAAGGCAGTCTATTCCAATATTGAACAGCTCTTACATTCAGGAAGTTCTTCTTCATGCTTGGGTGGAATCTCTTCTCTTCTAACTTGAATCCACTGATTTGTGTTCTAGTCTGCTGCCACACTGCAGAAATAATGCCATTTGACAACACTTTAACTATCATGGCTCCATCCTATGGAATCCTGGCATTGGTAGTTTGTTGTGGCAGCAGAACTCTCTGACAGAGAATGCTAAATATCTCACAAAACTACAAATCCCAGAATTCCACAGCATTGAGCCATGGCAGTTATGAGAAATGGTGTCAAACTACATTATTTCTGCAGTGTGGAAGCAGCCCTAGTCTTTGGAGCTGCAGAAAACAAGCTTCATCTTCTACATGACATCCCTTCAGCTATTTAAAGATGACTACCATGTCATCTTTCAGGGCTCATCTACATGAGCCAGAATACACTGTCTATCCACCAGCATACCTTGGCTACAAATCAGGCCCATCCCTCCTCCATTACCTCTGTCCGGGAAACCAACCAAGGCTGAAACACAGCCAACGGATAGCTGACCAGCAATTTGCCAAGTAACAAACAGCAATACAGGAACAATAATTGCAGGGCAGAATTTCTAGGCAACAAGTTCAGCCCCACAAGAGCAAGAGATTAGTCCAATTTACCAGTCCATAAGTCAAGGGTCACAGCTAGCAGGGTGTCCAGTACAATCCAAAAGTCGAGGTCTAAGCAAGGCAACAATAGTCTTTACAGAGGCAGCGGTTTCCCTCCAAAGATGCCAGATATCTCCAACAAGTTTGCAGAGTAGCTGTCATGGATTTATAGCTCTTCAGTGATTACTCCGCTGTTCCTTGATTGCTTGGCATGGCTCGTAAATATGCTGTGATCTACACAGTTCCTCCTTCTGGTGGCTGCGTTCCTGAAAGGTAGGTAAAACTGGGTCCAAGTTTTTAATTCATTATCTGCTATGTCTGAAGGCCTCTCTGCTGTATCTGGGAAGCCAGGAATCTCTGCTGCAGCAGGTGCTGACAAATCTGCTCCAAGATGTATATCCTGCTCTAAAACTCTATCCTCTCCTGGTTCCCTTTCATCTTCAAAGTCAGAAGAGCAGGGCATGACAACCGCTTCTAACATGCCGGAGTCCGAATGGGCATGCTGGCCAATCACTGCAGCTGCCACAATCATTTCCCTGGCTCTCCCAGAAGACAAGAAACCAGTCTGCAACATGTGACCAAGTCTCCCTGCATGTGACCAACCTTAGTCACATGCTGCGGGACTGCTTCCAGCTTTCTGGGAGAGCCAGGGAGATTGATAGCTGCAGTGAGGGCCAGCCTGAAGGGATGGGCTTCCACAGACATGCAGGCCTGATCCATTCCTTCCCAGTAGGAGGAATTATTTTAAAATGTTGTATCAATCCCTACCCCATCTTAGTCCCATCTGAGCTCCGTATCTGCCCCAGAAGTGGTGAGGACTGCCTGGGGGCAGAACAGGGCAAATGCCCTGCATCATTAGGACTGAAGGGTTCTAAGAGGGGGGCAAGATGAGGTGTATTGCCTGTCTAGACAAGCCCTCAGTCTTTTCCAAGCTAAACATAGCCAGCTCCCTAAACTCTTCCTCTTAGGGCTTGGTTTCTAGACCTTTGATCTTCTTGGTTGCCCTCCTCTGGACATGTTCTGCCTTGTCAATATGGTTCTTGAACTGTGGTACCCAGAAATGTATTCCAGGTGAGGTCTGATAAAAGGAGAAGAGAGTGGTACTGCTACTTCCCTTGATCTAGAAACTATACTTTGGTTGAACAGCTAGGACTTTCGTTGGCTTTTCTGCCCATCACATTGCTCTGTTGACCCATGTTTAGCTTGTTGTCTACTAAGAACCTCGAGATCTTTTTTTTACACATACTGCTTTCAAACCAGGTAACATCCATCCTATATTTGAGCATTCCATTGTTCCTGCCATGATGTAGCACCTTACATTTACCCCAGCTGAAATGCAATTTGTGAGTTTTGGTCCAGCTTTCCAATCTATCAAGGTCATTTTCAGTCCTGACCCTGTATGGAATATGCCTACACCCACCCAACCCATTTGGTGTCATCTGCAAATTTGATAAGCATGCCTTCTATTCCATCATCCAAGTCATTTATAAAGATCTTGAACAACACCAGGCTCAGGACAGAATCTTTAAATGATAGGTTGTGAAAGATCTGCCATAGGGGTGCACAGATGATAGATTGTCATTGGTCTCATTGGGTTTTTATTTAAGTTCTTTTTGTTTTGTTGAAGGAGATTATCGTATGTGGCAAAAACTGCATCAGAAGATTACTATAAGAACAGGAAGCCCTGACATTATCAGACAACATTGTCCTCCTCTGTCCCGGGGGCATAGCATGGCCATCATGAAGGTGTCCCTTTTTATTGGCAGCTTGTCCCCATCAATAAAAAAGGAAAGCCTTATCCATGGCAGTGCTACACCCCTGGGACAGCAGAAGGACACAGCATCTGGTAATCTGAGCCTTCCTGTTCTCCTCCCATTCTTCTGACATGGTTTGGAATGTGGTTGTTTTTCTGCATTCCACTGTGTCTGATAATCTCCAAATAGTCTAGCCCAATATTATTTTCACCTTTTATATTAATATGTCTGTTTAATGAGACTTTGGGGTTTTTTAGGTATCAAAACTCCCCACCCCCACCCCAATTGCCCTTAGTTGTTGTTATTAAGGGATTAGATAGAAAGCAGGCAGTCTGAATCAGCACAGAAAAAGCAGATCATTGTCTCAGATCACTTTGAGGTGGGAGCCCCCTGATTTCCCAGACTTCACCAAGGGCAAGGAAGGGAGGATTACACTTGCCTTGGAGCTACCTTATTTATGAGCCCTCCTCCTGATAGAACCAATGGGAAGGAAACATTCTTCATTTCATGGGTAGGAAGGCAGAAAGAAAAGGACACAATACACACTATACAAATAATCCAGTTTGAAACTGGATTATTTGCCATGTCTCCATCCTATGGAACCTTGAGATTTGTAGTTTGATGAGCACCAGCACTCTTTGACAGAGAAGGCTAAAGACCTTGTAAAACTTCAGATCCCAGGATTCCATAGGAAAGAGCTGTGACAAATAATCCAGTTTCAAACTGGATTATTTGTGCAGTGTAGATTTGGCCAAGGAGAGAGGTTAAAATCTTGTGCTCTTTCCAACATATGCCTTGGAGAAATAAGGAAGGGTGGTGTCATCCACCACAGATATCCCTGCACAACTCACAAGTGTTTCTCTTGAAAGTGAAATGATCAGCCTAAATAACAACTTTAACAGGATACACAACTCTGCTTTAAACATTTTGTCAGTTTCTTTCAGCTGGTATTCTGAATGGTGGGAGAATGCAGCCTCAAAATACATTAATCCACAGACTAATGATTGTACTAGTTCTGCTCAACCCATACCTAACTGGGAGCCATTATGTAATTGGCTTTCCTAGAGCTGCCCATTGCCAAAAGGACGTCCACCTTCTTCCTTGTACATTATGCTTCTTTGAAATGCCCTGCAGCTGAGAACATAATCTAATTCATCATCATAAAACAGAAAAAAATGTTTATCAGTCTAAGAAGAAAGCAAAAGCTGGCTGATAAAATAACAAGATACTATGAGAATTGAAGAAGACAAAGGAAGGGGCAAAAAGGGTGTTTGGATGTAAAGACAATATTGCCCTGCCCATTAATCCCTAAGGATAGGGATATATCCTTTAGAGATCACATATCACTGTTCTTGAACAAAATGCATTGGCTTTCAGTTTCTTCTGGGCTCATTTCAAGGTGCTGGCTTTGATCTCTGGAGCTTTAGAAAGCTTTGGTCCATGATATCTGAACAACTGCCTCTTCCCATATGAGCTTTCCTGGTAATGATAATCTTTAATGGAGGCTTTGTGCAAATGCCAACACCCTGATAGGCTAAGTTGGTGAGAAATCTCTCCTGAGGGAAGTCAACCTGGATCCATGCCTATTGAGCTTCCAGCAGACACCCTATCTGTCAGGAATGGCCCCTGATGTTACCTGTTCCTGTCATGTTCAGTATTTTTCATGTAATCTTGCTGTTAATTATATTTTCATTTCTTGGTGCTTGTTAATGTGCATATGCTGAGAACTAGAGAAGGGAGTATGCGCTCTGAGATAAGGATGCAGATGGGGCCGTAGTTTTGTTTCCCTCCATGAGAATAGGGGGCAGAGACAAAGGCAAAAATGTTTATGTGCTGAGCCTATGGTTTTGAAGCCCACCAGATTTGACTGATTGTGATGTGCTTTTAGTATAGTGTGTTCCTGTGAAATGTCATTCACAGCAACGACCTTGTATGGTTTGTTCCTTGGATTTCTGTGCCAATGAAGGACATTTTCAGACATGTCTTACTGCGCTAGAAGCTTTCGGAATAGCTTCGGTGCTGCCACGCAGCAGAGACTTCATTTCAGATGACACCATCCCTCTGGTGAAATCATCCGTGTCATTTCCGTGTAGGATTGGAGGTGGCCGCATAAAATCTGGCGAAACGGCCACCTCCAATCCTACACGGAAGTGACACGGATGATTTCGCCAGAGGGACGGCATCATCCGAAATGGAGTCCCTGCCACGTGGCAGTGCCAAAGCTCTCCCGAAAGCATCTAGCACGGTAAGACATGTCTGAAAATGTCCAAAGTTTGTCTGTGTTAACTCTGAAACTGCTGGACACTGAGGCCATTATCAGACTAGCGTGTTAAAACACTGTAATAACACAAGCAAGGAAGGCGGAATCATCATGGCATTATAACTGAAATCATCAAACAACCACCACTAGTGTTTTAAGAATGGGATTAAAGGTCCTGCTACAGTAGTATTTGTCTTTGCATTGCCTTCTAATTACACTGTAATGTCCACTTACTTCCGTATTAGCTGGGGTGCGAGATCTTGGAGGTTCTCCCAAGAAAATGCAAGTTTATGTAAAAACACCAAAAACACTAAAAATAACAAAAGAAATACACAGATAACATACATAAAACATACATAAACATACATAAAAACTTGCCAGAAATACTGGACAGTTCATGAAAAGAGCATCCTGTTGATTGTTTTCATGTTGTCACCCAGATGCTTTCTCAGTATCAATGGGAACAGGGGAAAGATGACAGCCCATTCACACTATATTCTAGTGATTATAGCAGGACTTGGTTTCACATGCTCCTTAGTATCATGAAAACAGCAGTATTGAAAATCTATTGATGGCTTAACCCATCAATTAAAAGTGACGTCTTATTTGCAGCTGGTGCACACGCTGGCCGTGGGAGGAGAATGACATCATCTGATAATTTCAGCCCGTTATGTTATTATCGTGTCATAATAATGTGATTTTTGCCTTGTCTGATAAAGTCCTGAGTCTGGGAATGCCAGTACATGACACCAGTTTCTCCTTTTTGTGATAGATTTGAACATGTCCGAAAGCAACTCCAAAATTGCCAGCAAGTTAAACAACAGCTGGAAAAGCAGCCAAGCTCCAGTGATAATTAATTAGGAAGAGCAAGCAAAGTTCCGTTTCTTGGAAAGGCAGCAATACAGGCAAAAGGCACACAGAGAAGAGTCCAGAATACAGGCCAAATGTCAGTGCTTACAGAAGGCAGCATCGTCAGGAACAGTCCAAAAGGTCAAGGCGCATGGCAAGGCAGCAAGGATTCAGGAAGCTTTCTACATGGAGATCAAATGATCTCTGACAAAGCCTCCATTGCCTCTCCCAGCCTATATAAAGCAATTAAGGCTTTGTCAGGTGTTTCTTAATGAGCAGGTTTTTCTCATAAAGTCTCAGAGATCTCCTTTAAGCTTCCTTTTGAGCTTGCTGCTGGGTATACGATGGTGGAGGTAAGTCTCTCTCCTCTTCTTCATTCTTATCTGAATGGGCAGGACTGTCTTCTGGGACTGATGCCAACCCACTCAGACCAGGCTCTTCCTCTGCTTGAGCCTCTAGGTTGGCAGGGTTCCCTGCTGGCACAGGTGTAGATAAACCTGTGCAGGTCCCTAGGGCTGTTCCCTGCCATGTCCTCCTCCTCCTCTGATTCCATACCCTCATCAGGCTCACAGGGCATGACAGAATTTGCATTTGGGTGGTGATTGGTTGGATGTGTTTCCTGAGCAGCCAATCAGTACACTGGAAGAGGAAACATATCCAGGTCTATTGTACACACCCAAGCCTTTTATATCTATAGATAGATCCTCCATCTTGAGCTTGAAAACATCTTTCATTGAGCTGGTTTTCTCCTTATCCTTTAAAAAAAGTTCCTGTATGCCAGACCACCAGCAATGCTTTATTTAAAGTAAATGGTTGTCTAAATCTCTCTCTGCAGCATCAGTAATTTGCTGCCGCAAATGTGCACTCCATTCTTTGTGCTTCAAAATTCACCATGCAGAATGCCTACGTCTTGTAGTGCTAACATTGATTAGCGTCTCAGTTATCCTTTACAAAATAAAACTGAACCAGGGACAGGGAGGCAGAAATAATCTTTAAATAGTTATTCTGAATCTCTAGAGTAGATAATGGAATGGAATTATTCATGTGGAGAATATTTTTGAAGGAGAATTATTTTGAAACTCCCTGAACAAAAGATATATATATATAAAGCAGTTGAAAGGAATTATTCACTTACCTATTACACCAAAGAAAGTGTCTGGAGAATTCTTCTTGAAAACCCACTGCATTTAGTGTTGTTTTCATTTTACAGTACATATTATTTAACAGATATTTGTTGCTTTCAGATGAAGGCTTTCATCAGGATCCAAATGTATTTTAAAATTTCATCACACATAGCAGTACAGTATATCCACAAACCAGAGATGGGTGTTAGCAACGGAAACCTTGCCTGTTTCTAGTAGCCAAGACAGGAAGAAGCAATATGGACGTTACAGCTATCAGTGATTCCTAGTCAGGGTGGCTATGTATCACTTCCAACATCAAAGATAGTATGCTTCTCTGTATCATTTGGTGGAGAACATGAGGAGCATTCAGTTGCATTCAGGTCCCATGGGCAACTGGCTAGCCACTGCGTCAGCAGAGAAAACATTGTTCCAGATAGACTTTCAGTCTAATCCAATGTGGCTGTTTCTATCTTCTTATGTACACACTTGCATCCACAGGGTTGGGAACCTGGATTCCCATTAAGGCAAGCTCTGTCATTAGGCAGAATGAACCAGCCACCTCAAATGGCAGAACCTGGGCTACACTAGTGTCAGCCCCCGACCGCATAGCCTCCCGATCCCTTTGGCCTCTTGGAGAACAAAGTTATGTGTGCCATACAAGCAGTTTTTGGGAGCTGCCTTGGGTCCCATGCCAGGAGAAAGGCAGCATATAAAACAAACAAACAAACAAAACAAACAAACAAAAGCAATTCTGTAGAGAAGGCTATTTTTGAACGTATTTCATGGCTTATCTGATAAGATCCCTTCTGTGACTGAGTCAGATTTTTTTTAATGTCACAATAAGGACAAGGCAACTCCCCCCCCCCCAAAGTTTTTACTGTTCTATGTAGGAACTGTCAGTTTTCTGTTGCCTATGTCTGAGATCTCAGCTTTTTTTGCTGAATGGGCTGTGGTTACAATAAGCCCTGTTGTTGTGTTGCTGTCATCATCATAGAATCATAGAGTTGGAAGAGACCACAGGGCCATCCAGTACAATCTCCTGCCATGCAGGAATACACAATCATATCATTCCCAACAGATGGCCATCCAGCCTCTGTTTAAAAACCTCCAAAGAAGGAGACTCTACCACAATACGAGGCAGTGTAGTCCACTTCCAAACAGCTCTTATTGTCAGGAAGTTCTTCCTAACGTTTAGGTGGAATCTCTTTTCCTGCAGTTTGAGTCCATTGCTCCAGGTCCTAGTCTCTGGAGCAGCAGAAAACAAGATTGCTCCATCCTCAGTGTGACATCCCTTCAAATACTTAAACATGACTATCATGACACCTCTTGACCTTCTCTTCTCCAGACTAAACATACCCAGCTCCCTAAGCTGCTCCTCACAGGGCATGGCTTCCAGACCTCCCACCATTTTGGTCACCTTCCTCTGGACATCATTGTTATCATATCTATAGTATGGACTAATCTCTTTATCATCCCTTGGAATCCACACAAGCTGAAGCACTTTGTACATCAGAAAGGAAGCAGTGGAAGCGATGAAACCATGTGCCAGATCCCTGATTCATTTCTGTAATATCTTGCTTGTTCCAGACACTTAGCAAAATTCCAGGCACTTAGCAAAAACAAAGCAGTGCCATCAAACTAGTAGAAAATTATTCTAACAAAGACAAGGCCTGTGTGATGACAGGAGTCATAATAATCTGAGAGACAATGGAGGTTGATTCTAGCCAGGAGCTCTCTGCTGGCAGCTGATGCTACAGGGTAACAAATGAAAGGGTGACCTCCTTCTCTCTGCTGCTGGCTGTTGATATGATCAATTCACTGAAGCTGCAATGACAAATGATCACTGTTTTGAACAATTGGCTGACCCACTGCACACCCTGGCAGGTGTGGCTCAGCATCCTGGGCAATACTACAGAGGACAGGGGCTGGAATCACCCATGCAATGGTGAGTAAACATATGGGTGAATCCAAATCATAGACTCATAGAGTTGGAAGGGCCCTCGGGGGCCATTGAGTCCAGTTGTCTGCTCAATGCAGGAAATCCAGCTAGAGCATCCCCAGCAGGTAGCTGTTGAGCCTCTTTTTGAAGAAGTCCAAAAACATGGTCTCTTTGTTCACCAAAGTCCCCATAATGGACACCATGGCACTCATGCAACAAATATTTCCAGAAGACATCACAGCCCTGTTCAAACACTGCCTCACCACAAACTACATCCAGTGGGATAACGAATTTTACGAACAGATAGATGGGGTAGCCATGGGCAGCCCTCTGAGCCCCGTGATAGCAAACGTTTACATGGAACATTTTGAAAAACAAACCCTAGAAACAGCACCAAAAAAAGCCCACAACGTGGTTCCGATATGTGGATGACACTTTCACCATCTGGAGCCACGAAGAAGATTTGGTCACATTTCTGAACCACCTGAACACCTGAATTATTGAAAGGTGGGGGCTGTCAGGGCAGATAACAACTGAACTCCTTGGAGAGAGAAAATGGAATGCAAATATTATAAAAACAACAGATAAAAGATATTGTCAAAAAGGAATGTAATTTTGTTAATGCTATTGTACTTTTCTCATTTTTTAATCACAAGTTAGAGCTATTATTCCTTAATGAGAAGGCTACAGAGCAAGGATATTTTTGAAAATGTATTTCTGTTTTTCTTTCTTTGCATGTCATGGTTACCACTGTGTCATCCTAACGTGCTACCTCCAGAACAGCATTACATACTTCAGCAAGGCTGAATCACAGCAACTGTACGAGTCAACCAAAGAAATAGCATTGTTCTCAAAAGGTGGCAAAAATGGGAAAAGATTTGGATGCACTGTTTAAAGATTTATGGTGGAACATTTGTTTATGCCAAAAGCAGCTCACGTGGATCTCACACCAGTGACAGATGTTAGCTTCTATGTCAGCAGGTTTGTTTTATTTATTTTTTAAATTTATATCCTGCCTTTCTCCCAGGAAGGGACCCAAGGCAACAAAGGTTGATGAATCTAGTTTGGGTTTTAGTCCAAACTTTACAGGAGTTATCCAAGGCACTAGACTATTTTGGGAATGGAGCTGAGCACCTTGGGCAGTTTTTAAAAATTTCAGTTTTTAAAAACTTAAAATGGACTTGCCACCTCAGTGTCATGGAAGCCATCAGTCTCTGTTGTCTCATACTGGTATACGTCAACATGCATTTTTCTTCCTGAGATGGCTTCCCTCTCCCATTCCACCTAAAGGACAAGATGGCTTCCCCTCTCCCATTCCATCTAAAGAAGCTTTCTAAAGAGGCTATCAGTGGGATCTTAATGATAGCAGGCCAGTGTGGCAGCAGAGGACTGGTTGTATGCCACACACAACTCTTTTCAAAGAGAGGGAAACAGCTGGAAGCATTAGGAAGAACAGTTAGAGGATGGTGATGCCTTCTGCTGCCACCACCCTTCCCTTTACATCTGCCACCTGAGGCTGATGCCCCACTTTGACTAATAATAAGACTGGCCTTGCCCCATAAAACTACTGTGACAATAGGACCGATGGAAACATAATTCTCAGCTCTTTCTGCAAGAAAATAATGTAAAGAAGTAATGGTAAGATACATCAAAATCCAAAAACCACAAAAGAGCAACCAAAATGCAGAAAATACATCAGGCAAGCTTTCAAAGCTTCACTGGCTTCTTCATCAGGCAAAGATGTTATAAATTATACAGGAGAAGAAAAGTGACCACGTTAGAGATTATAAGCCTACATTATGGATTTTATCAGATCAGCCTCCAGAAACATTCTTTTGCCAGCATATTTTGAGCAGTTTTTACATTGGCAAAAGAACCTCCTTTATCAGACTTACCTTAAAGAAGCAGCCCCAAGATAAATGGAGCATGAACAGAGCTCCATTTACTTCCTGGTCTGAGATCTCACCAATTCTCACAAGAATACACGAGAGTGGCAAATTTGAATAATAAAGCAAAATACAGACATAAAACATTCGCACAAGAACAGAAACGCACTTTAAAAGTTAGAAGTACTCTGGGGAGGTTCATAAAAAGAGCGTCCCCTACCTGGCTGTCGTAATCTCACCCGGAAGTGTTCTGTCATTGACACTTTATTCATGTGAGCACAATGGCATAAGGTTTCAAATGCCAGCAATGCCGGTAAAAAAGCAGCACGGGAGATCTATTGACAGCTTATCCCATCAATAAAAAGGAACGGGTTTTAGACAGTACAAAATCATGAAAGGACAACATCATATGATATATGCACCCTTTTGCATTAATTAGGTGTCATTGTGATGCTATATTTGCCTGGTCTGATAAAGTCCTACAGCAAACTATTTTCATCTTGTGTTTCTCACTGTAGGATAAGAAGTCAACTGGTTCGGTATCAATGTAACATGAGCATAAGGCAGATTTCCCATTACCTTCTATTATAATGGGAGAACTCTCACTTCTTTTCCATTGCCAATCTTCAGTAATAACAGCATAATTTCTGTAACTAGGAAGTGTGGGGGGACACTTCTGTATCACAGCATTTCTGTCACAAAACACCTAACGCATGATGAGGGCTGTGTGATTTCATCCCAGTCTTTCCGCCTCCTAGGTTTATATTTATCAAATTGCTTCTAATCATCAAATACCAAAGGTTAGAAGGGACAAAAGGCATTATCCATGCAAATAACAAAGCCACAAGATTCCCTGGCACAAACACACACATGCTTTAAAGAAAACCAGCTTAGAAGGTGGCAGTTTAGAACGGGGAAATAATGGCATATCTGTGGTAATGGTATGCAGGTCATTTTCACAAAATCACACACCCCTCCCAAAACAGTCCACTAGAAAGATGTGGATAAAGATGCAACCATTCCCTCCTCAAAACACTTACCCATGAGTAAGTCCCATTGAGTGCAGAGAGATGTACTTCTGAGGAAACATTCTTAAATGTGGCCTACTGCCAGAGCTAAAGAGCAGGGCAAAAATGAGCATGTGCAACAGTGCTTTCAAATGTAAGAAGTTGAGTTTTAAAAGCTATTAGTTACAGTTATCCTTTGAAGGCTTCAGAAAAGTGCTTGGTTCCTAATATTACTTTTAGTTGCTTTTTAAAAAGAAACTATGTGCTGCAAACTGCTGGCCAGTGGAATACTATGCCCCCTTTTTCTATTCACCTCACAATGACTGATCAAAAGCAAAAGGCAATTCTTTGACCATATGGGATATTTCTAGAAGCCAGACCTCACCCTAGTCATCATATATCATGTCAGGAGGTAGTTTTCCTATCAGTGGGGTTCTGGGTTTTGATCTGAACTTTAAAGGAGTTCTCCAAAGTGCTGAACCTATTTGGGGACATGGTTCAGCACTTGGCTAGCTCCTTTAAAATTTGGCTGAACCCTGGAGTGGATTCACCATTGAACTGATATGGAAACCACCAGCTGCCTCTGATTATAAAAGTGAGCAAACAATGTCTGGGTAACCAGCCAAAGGCTGATTACTATACAGCTGATATCAGAGGCAAAGCACAGTCAAGCTAATTACAGGTAAAAGAATCAAGGCAGTTGTGAAGTCATACACTTACTTTACTAGCAAGCAAAACAGAAGTCCACAAGCAAAGTCCAATATGCAAGGTCCAGGTCTGGCAAAGCGAGTTCAGGGTAGTCCAGCAGAATCCAGGGGCTCAGTTAAACGGTATAAAAAAACCGTGAAGAATTCGCTAAGAGTTCTAATTGTTTACATGTTTTGCGACTCTAAATCGCCTCTTTCAGAAGGAGGGGTGGGAAAAAACCCATCTGTAGCGTATTTTAGGACTTCGTATTTTTTTCCCGTCTTTTTTAAAAAGAACTGAAAATTTTCGCTAAACCGATGATGTGAACTACCTTTGCGTTTTTAAATCAATTCCTAAAAAAGTACTGGAACCGCAGAGCTTTGCCATGATTGGTTGAACTCACCAGGGAGGGGTTTGGACAAGGAGGGGATGGAGGAAAGATCCATCCACTGTTGTTTCCAGCCACGGAAAAGACTGTGAGAGCTGTGTGTGTGTGTGTGTCTTTCCTCCCTCACTCCTTGGTCTCTTCGAGCTTGGCTGCAGCCAGCTGAAGAATTCCTTTCAGTCTCTGTGTGAATGTTCTTCGTCTCCCCTCCCTCCCTCCTCCCTCTCTCTCCCTGTATGCTCCACCAGCTGATCTATCGACAGATCGTTGTTTTGTGTGTGCATGTTTGTGCACGCTCGCAGTCCTGGCATGAGAGAGGGAGAAAAAACAGTCTACTGACATAGGAGAAATGCACAGCAAAGAGAATTCTTTTCCTACCATCTTTTGTCATTAATCCTTCCCACTTCCTGGTCTCCCTGCTTTTTAGTTGCTTTCTGGTTTTCTCGCTGAGATCAAGCTGTGAAAGGTGATACTGTTGCTTTGTATACAAATCCCTTCTGAGGAACGCCTGCAATTAAAGCCCTTTCAGAGGAACTATTCCCCCCAACAAGCCCCTCCTGCTTCAACTGTGTGTGTTTTCAGTGAGTGGCTTTAAGAGGCAGGCAGGCACGCCCCCTGCACCTTTGCCATCTGAACTGAGAAGCGAAAAAATAAACAACACAACTGAATCCCCTATAAATCATATGAACTATCCGTCACTGCTGTGAAAAAGCCCTAAACCGCAAATTGCTGCATTAAAAACTGTCGTTTAACTGACCCCTGGGTCAGGAAAACAGAGTCCAGAGTCAACAAATACAGTCCAGGTCAAACACAGTGAGCAGGAACACAACAGGTACGCAAGTAGGTCAGATAATCTCCAACAACCCCTGGAGGGCAGCCCTGCATATTAAGCTAACACAGCTGCTGCTTAACTAATTGATATTTCCTATACATATGCTGAGACTGTCTCAAACCCTCCTTTTGTTGTCTCTGTGCTGTGAAGGTAGGTATGGGTAAGTTCTCCTTTACATCTGAAGATGCAGGACTCTCTGCCAGAGCTGGCATTGTACTATTTTCTGTCTGAGGCCTGTGGCTTTGGAACATCCTTCTGCTCTGGTTCAGCATGTCCTGGCATGTCCACCACTTCAGCCTCTCAGTCAGAGTCCATTTCCAAGTTCTAGAAGCAGGGCATGACAGAAGTAACTAAAAAGCACAGTTGTACCATAAGAAGAATAAAGTTTGTTACTCCCAAAGTAACAGTCATAAATGTTACTTATGCCTTCATTGTTTTGAGAAAGAAATTAATTTCAAGCAACTAGTTATTTGCAACCACAGGTTGATTCTCCCTTCTTTGGAATTCCAAAATCCGAAATATTCCAAAATCTAAAACATTCACATGGGTGGCTGAGATAGTGACACCTTTGTTTCCTGATGGTTCGAATACATAAAAGTATTAAAAAAAATATTGTGTATAAAATTACCTTCAGTCTATATGTGTAAGATGTATATGAAACATAAATGAATTTCATGTTTAGATTTGGGTGCCATCTCCAATATATGTATATGTAAGTACTGTATTCCAAAATCCAAAACCTTCCAAAATCCAAAATGCCGCTGGTCCCAAGCATTCTGAGTAAGGGAGACTCTACCTGTAATTCCTTCCAAGCTCTAAGGGTCTCCTACTGGACTGACCGTCCTTTGGCTTTCCTTTTTCATTCCTAGGGTAGCCAGATGTCAAGGAGGGCAGGATGGTTGCATAAAAGTTGCATAACTATTGAAGACTCAGGCAACTCCTATCTTGTTTCATAGCTGGCTTCTTTTCTTTCCAACTGCTATGAAAGCTTTCCTAGCCCTTTGGAGCAGATTTTGTGTGTGTATGTAGGATCAAGATTACAGATCAAGAATAAACACATCCTCTCAGCAGCTATGGAGGATGCCAGCTAATGGATGTCTTCAGACATTAGACTCTCTCAAAAACAAAGAGAGCCAATAAATGTGGTGTGGAAAAGAGACAAAGCCTCAGGATGTTGAAAAGAGAGATGATTTTACTAGCCCAATGGCCTGGGGAGATTTTTATGGCTTTTTTCAAGGGACTGAAACTTTAATTAACCCACAGGGGTTATAAAAGTGTCTCCAAAGCTTATGCCTGGCCATTAATGTAATTAATTAATGAGACCTATCCATTTAATTGCATAAAATGCAATCCGCTGCATACCCAAAGTCCCAAGAGAGTTGTAGCCATGACATGGGATTTCACCTTCCTAATTCATTTCCAGCAATTGATCTTGGACACACAGTGGAGAATAGTGATGGCAAGCTTGTGGTTTGTTTTTTCTTCATCTTTGTGAACCTTTGTCATCCTCTGTGTCCTTGACAGCTGGTTGCCATCAAATCACAAAGGGAAGTTTTTTCTCAACATGGACACACAGCGCTGAGCAGAAAACTGCTTCTGTTCATTTCTGCTTTTCCTTTTCATACCAGTTAAAAGCATGGGAACCCTGCCCAGGGGCGATTGAAGGACACCATAGTAAGACAAAAGGATGGACAAATGTTGGTTCCACTCTCTAATTTCTTTCCATGCTATTCACCGTATGAGCTTTCTTGTGCCTTGAGTGCTTTTGCAAAGTCTTCCTATCTCTTTCTGCCTCCCTCCCTCTTCCTACATAGTTCAAATGGAGTTCAAATTGACCCTGAATACAGTTCAAATGAAACACCATAGCAAAATACATTCTCACCTGCTAGGGCTGGACCTTCCTTTTTGTACAGATGATCTTGAATACAAGAAAGTGGGAAACTCTGGCAGTAGCTTTCATGAATGCGCAAAAGCTAATGATGTTGTTATTATTAATAATTTTCTGATTAAAAGTGGTTCATGTGACAAAGTGTTCCAGAGCACCCTTGCCTCTTAATAGGAGTTCCACCTGTTCTGGGCAGTCAGCCATATTCTCCAGGGTCCAGAAGGCCATCCCAGACTCAACACCCTTTCCCAGTTTTTTGCTCTCCTTCACCGACTGAGATTCAACATTACGGGTCTTCAAAGCATGCTAAATGTTCATTGGGAGCTGTTTTTGGTTGCTGTTGTGCTGCTGTTAGTTTGCCCCATCAGATTTTTTAAAAAGTTTTTTTTTAAAAAAAAATACACCTCAGCAAACAACCCTAAGGCCATAAATTGGGGTCTTCTTGGAAATATACGTTTGAAGGTTTGGCTTTGCCTTCCTCTTAGGCTGAGAGAGTGTGACTTGCCCAAGGCTGAGTGGGGATTCAAACCCTGGTCTCCAGTGTCATATTACAACACTCAAACCACTACACCACATTGGTTCTTGATATAGATTCTCCAAGGGCACAAACATGTTGGATCTGCATGTGGTCTACAGCAGTGCTTCTTTAGGCTATCTGATGTGTGGACCAGTAATGTTATTTCCTAATATGCCAGGGATCAATATCATATTCTGCCTTTAGGCCACAAGTGTTTCTTTTTTTCCTGGAAACTCTACACAGACCATCATCCAATGGCTCATGCACCACCACCGATCGACAGACTACCACTTTGAGTAGTTCTGCTCCATAGCAGAGGTTCTCAGACTTTGGTCCTCCAAGTGGACTTCAACACCCAAAAGCACCTGCCAACTTGGTCAAGGGTCAGGAATCCTGGGAGCTGAAAGTCAAACTATTTGGAGGACCAAAGTTTGAGAACTACTAGTCTGCAGGCCACATTTTTCCTGCCTCTGGAAGAAAATATGACTTATGGCAGGGAACAAATGATGTAGTTCCACATACAGAAACAGTTCTGTCAGTGGGAATGAAAGGCAATAAATCCCAAGGTACTCTGAGAAGAGAGGCACGGAGAATTAAATCAGTTTAATTCTGCAAGGTAGACCAGCACTCAGGGTAGCTAAAGTGGGAGTAGACTAGAGCTCTCTAGAAGATCATTCTCAGTATATCAGCTAATTAATAATAATAAAAAATGAAGTGGTGTGGGATCAGTGGCGGTACTAGAATTTATTCTAAACCAGCTGAGTCTCATGAAGCTATACTCAATCAGCAAACATTTTTAAAAAGTGGGATGATGATGATACCATAAAGAACTAATTACAGTCCATCTCTATGCAACTCTACCCAGAAGTAAGTCCCACCAAGTTCAGTGAAATGTATTCCATTGTACAGTATAGGACTGCAGCCTCAGAGATGGAGAATGCATAGCCCTCCAGATGTTATTGGACTGAAACTCCCATCAACCCTAGCTAACACAGTTAGTGGTGAGTGTTGTTGGCTGTTGCTGTGCAGCCACATCTGGAGGGCCACATGTTCCCTGCTGATGGCATAAAGGAAGGTTAACTTTGGTTCAGAATTAATTTATGAATTTGCATCAACAGGTGCAGGGAAGAGCCAGAGGGGTTTAGCGGTTTGAGGGCTAGATTAGGACCGCAGGAAACCAAGGTTTAAATCTCCATTCAGCCATGAAAATCCACTGGGTGATCTTAGGCAAGTCACACTCTGCCACCCTTAGAGGAAGGCAATGGCAAAACCTTTCTGAAGAAATCCTACCAAGAAACCCCAGTGCCTCCTGCCCGCTTCTACAATGCGAGGCTGGCCATAAGTTGGAGTCAACTTGAAAACATCACAACAAAAGGTGGAGGAGGTGACTACATCCAACAACTATGTACAACAGCTCATTATCCCTTTTGTTTTTAGGTTACTTTTGCTGACATGCGACTCACAAACACACTTCCTGAAAAAAATATAACTCTGGCAAGTCTCAAATATTGCAACTACAACTAGTGAATCTGGTATCCACAGCTCAGCTCTTTACAAGCTATAAACACTAAAGCCCACAGAGGGGAGTATCTCCCAGCAATGTCCATTGAAGGATGATAAGTGAGAACACAAGCTTATGCATATTTACTTTGAAGGGAGCCCCATTGAGCCTAGCCTCAAGCAGAGCTTGGGAAAGTTACTTTTTTGGAGTACTCCATCCAGAATCCCCCTCCCACCAGCATTAATTTCAGGAGGAAGAGTACTCTTTTAATAAGAACCGCTTTCAGACATAGAATTTTTAAGTATAAAAGTGATGCAATGATCGTCTAGTTTAACTTGGAACTTGCAAAAGTTACTTTGGGAATGACAGCTCTCAGAATCCCACAGCCAACATTGCCGGTGGCTAAGCCTGCTAGGTGATTCTGGGAGGTGTAATTCAGAAAAGTAATTTTTTCAAGTTCGGCCAGATGTCCTATACTTGCATGAAATCCCTTATTACAGCATCCCTGACTATCCAACCTCTGTTTAATGGAGTGGGAGACAGAAAAACATACTGCAAACAACTTTTGAAAGGTTTTTTTTTTCAAAAACAGCTTTTACTATTGGACATCTGCGCAGGGGAGGGGGGGAGATCAAGAAACTCAAGTCTCCTTTGGCATGTGGGGCTATCTGCATAGTTCTTTAGATCCTGGCCTGTATTTGGGGCCAGTTTTTATATGCTAAGACAAAAGTTGTGAGATACATTTTATTTTCAAAAGGAAGAAGTGACTCACATTTTTGTACCTAATAGTTTTATTTTGTAATTATATAAACACACAGTTTCACACTTTTTTACAGAACTGATCATGTTGCAATTCTCTCCCCATATTTATAAATTGAAGGAACAGGCAGCATTTAAGTTTAATTAGAAAACAATCCATAGGAAGTGGCAACCGAGATAACACACTCTTGGTTCTTCACCAGTGAGGCCTATCGGTTGCTTTAAACTAGGGTACAGAACAGGCTGTGTAATGCATCCAGCCCTTTCCACCAACAGGAGGGAATGGCTGGGTGGCTCAGAAGGAATGGTAAAGGGACTACTGTATTTCCTCCCAGCTTCTGTCACCTGAGGCAAACACCTCACTTTGCCTAGTAGCAGAGCTGGCCATATCAATAGGATTTCAATGTATTTTTGAACGTGCTGAGAAGGGTAAGTTTGGGGGCAGGGAACTGTTATGCTGTTCTTTTTCTTGTAAAGTGCCATGTACATTGATGGCACTATAGAAATAAATAATAATAATATGGGTGCCAACATCCTAATCCATCACCCAGTTACACTGAAATATTACGATGGTTGATACTGAAGTGTGACAGATCAGAACTACATCAACTTAATGCATTCTAGGTTAAGCAGCAAGCAACCATCAAACATGGAAATTGCCAATTTGCATCTGTCTTGTTCCCAGTTTTATTTTGTTGCAATCCAGTGTATTTCTGTGGGGAGGAGAGTTAATTCATACAAACATTGCAAGAAAGTTACATTCTTTCAAACATAGACAAAGAGCCTGAGTACAAAAATAAAATCTTCTTAAAAATGTATAGTTTATAAAACAGTCTGTTTGGGAGGAGCTTCTGGCTGATGGTTATTTGATTTTGTAAGATAAAGCCTGTTTGAAACGTCTCTTGAGATCCTGCATGTTTGGTGATTTGGGGCGGGGAATGACAGAGGACCTCCTTCTGTCTCCATTACCACAGCTGTGTGCCTTGCTGACTTCCTTGCAAAGATATTGAAACACGTCACATACACCTTGGTAATTATCACTAGTGGAAACTTCTAGAAACACACTGCCCAGTTCATTGGCCAACTGGAGGCCATCATTCACCGCCACCTGTCTGGAATGAGACAGGTCTCCTTTGTTGCCAACAATGACAACAGGGATTTTAGCATCGGGGCGCATCTTCCGGATGTGTTGGTAGAGTGGACGGATAGACTGGTAGCTATGGTAGTCCGTAATAGAATAGACCAAGAGAAAACCATCCGCCCATTTGAGACACCTGGACAGTGAATCCAACATCTGTGCAATGTCTTCTTGAACCTGTGAAGAAGTCAGCATGTTTATTAAATAAGTTGGGGAATGAGAAATACAGTTTTTACAACAACAGCTATCAGAAATGGTGCTCATTATTAAGTATATGTTTGCCTCAAGATTTATCTATTATTTTAGAGCCGAAGTTTCTAAAATCTATTCCATGTGAACAGTTCACAGTTCACAAAGGGCATGTGGCACTGGATGTAACATGCTTCCCCCATCCCCCGCTGTGTGCATGACAGCTACAAGTGTGCTTATTAATGCTTGCACTTAAATCCAGAAGGAGTAATGGAAGGTAAAGTGCATTCCTTCTTTAATGGGCACTATCAACCCTAGCCAGCAAGATACTTTACCGTTGCTCCTGATAACGCTGAAGCAAAGTGCTACAGAAGGCTTTCAGCATCTTCCTGAAGCACAGCAATGTCTGTTCATTATGCAGCATCATATCCTAAATGGCCTAAGACAGCCTAGCCCAATCTAATGACCTTCAGATGGCTTTGACTACAATTCCCATCCATTCTAATGGGAGTTGTAGTGCAGGGTACTGTGTTGAAGAAGGCTGCCGTAAGAGATCAGCATTTTAAAGACTGTAGTCCTATGCATGCTTACTTGAACATAGTGGAGGCAAAGCTTGGGAAAGTTACTTTTCTGGACTACAGCTCCAGGAATCCTAGCCAGCATGGTATTGGAACAGACTATATATTATATGCTAAACTTGTCCAAATATTGGCAAATCATTGAAGTGAAATCCCATTTATCAGCTTAATCTATGTACCAGCATGTCTTTTCAGTTTGCTTCTTCCTGCCTAGCCTATGTGCCAGAAACACAGATTCAGTTCCTAGACCAGAGAAGACCCACTGAATCAATTGCTGAAGGGTAAGTTAGCAATTATGTATATGCCATTGATTCAATGGGTTTTGCAACTGGATTTAGACCAAACTGTTACTTTGAAGCAACAGGCAAATAACTTCAGTGAGACTGTACAAAGGTAGCTTGAGTCACAGTCCGTTGCAGTCAATGGGACTTTCCCCAACATTGGGCCAAGATCCTATTGAGCTGCTGGTGGAGCATATGTCTCCACCAGGACAGCTGCACTAGTGGTCTAGGCGGACAAAGGCAGCTCCTTCTTCCTATGAGTACACTAGGAGCTGAGCTGGATTGCATCCAAGCCCACCCACCACACAGTCAATCTTGTAATGAGGGGGCAGAGCACATCTTACACACCCAGGCAAATGCATTGCACAAGGAGACTGTTGGATACCTCCTTATACAATATCCACCAAAGTACTTATACTGCACAACCAGAGGTTATGCCAGTGTAAACCACCAACAGGATTCTGGCCATAAAATCACTCAGAGAATAAATTAAACCCAATAACACTATCAGAACTGGGATATATAGGATTATTCTGTACCTCAATACATCCTGGGGTGTCTTGGATTTGCAAGAAGATTTGATCACCTTCTACGTGAACAAGTCTTGAATACAGATTCCCTGGAGATGTAAGAATGAAAGATCATTAAAAACTATTAGACAGAGTGTCCACTCCTTTCTCATGTGAGCATAGCATACACAAAGGAGCCAAAGGAGATTTGAGAGATCCAAGCTCATGTCCCAAATGAGACAAGAAGCTTACCCAGTGACCTTAGGCAGATCCCATTTTCTTATCCCAATCTACCTCACAGGGTTGTTTTGAGGATAAAATGATGTATCAAGGAAAATCATGTAAATTGTCCTGAGCTCCTTGGTGGAAGGATGGGATACAAAGTGTAGATACAGTGAATAAACAGGGCTTTACAGATCCCTGTTTGTGCCCTATCCTTCTCTCCTTTGGGGCTATCTACAACCCTGGAGACCAGGGCTGAAATCCGTGCTTCACAATGAAAACCCACTGGGTGACCTTGGCCAAGTCACACACTCTCAGCTCTCAGAAAACCTTGTGGTAGATTTGCCCTAGGATCTCCATAAGTTGGAAATGACTTGAAGGTAGCAACAATCAGGAAGATAGGGTATAAGGTTTCATGGGAATCCCTCCATGCACAGGTACCACTCTCAAGCTAAAGGACATTCTTAAAAATAAAGAAAGGCAGAAACTTACCTGTATTGGGTTCATAATCTCCAATAAATCTTCTGGTTAGGTACCGTACTATCATAGCTGAAAAGGAGCAGAGTCCATGGGTTAGCATTTGGAAAAGATCCACTGATCTACATACCCACTGAGGTCAAAAAGCAATGACAAAAAGGGAGGCAACTGTAAGCTCTTTTGTTAGAGATCTAGGAGGCATGGACCAGAGCTTGGAAAAGCAGCTCTTTTTAGGTTACAGCTCCTAGAATTCTCCAGGCACCTTGGAGTTGCCAACCTCTGCCATAGGCATTACTGAAGACAACCTCTTCCACCACAACTGTGCATCATCTGTGGAGGCATTTCCTGCTGACCCAACAGGAATCCTCCAACGCTCATGTCAAAATAAACCCGTCGGTCTCAAAGCATCACTAGATCTTTCTGTTGCTGCGGTTTTTCAACGAAGGGAACCCTCTAACCCAGGGGAACATGCTGCAAACCTATTTTTTCTGCCAAGAGGAACCCTCCTTTTTCTCCACTCCCTTTCCCTCCCTGCTTTTAACGATACACTGGTATTTATTTCATTTTCCAGGAGGGGAAAGCGAAGCTGAAACGTGGGTACATACCCCCCACTCCCTTTTCTCGCTTTCTCCTCCAGAAGGTCGCTCTCTCCCCCGCTCCCCCAAAGCAGCCTCACTCCGGATCACAGCCGGCCACCGCCCTTCCTCGGACCCTCCCTTCGTGGCGTGAGACCCACGGGCACTCACCGCTTTTCCCCACGCTCCCGGTCCCCAGGACAGCCAGCTTCACGTCCTTGACGAGGTACTCGGAGGGGCCCTCGTGGATCGGTGCGAGGAGATAGTTGTGAGACATGATCCACAACCGCATGAGAAAGACACCAGCCCCCCCTCTCCAAGCGCAACGCAACCTCCCAAGCTAAAGCCCCACCGAGACGAGGGGGAGGGAGAAAAAGAGAAGCAAAACCGACGGCAATTGCACCGCGTTTGCAATCCCCCCGGGGAACTGAAAAGGACCGGCGGTAGCAACTGGGAGCGCGGACAACAGGGGAGGAAACCCAGCTCTTCTTCCTCCCTGGCGCTTCAGCGGCTGCTGCTGCTTAGGAACCGCGGAGCTGCGCCTGGACCTTTTGAAGGCTTGGCCGGGGCGGAGGCGCGGGAGCTTTGCCGCGGGGAGGGCTGAGCCTGGAAAGACGCACGAGCTGTACGCACGCCAGAGGGCTCGCAGCGCCCGCAGACAATGGGAGCCGCCGACCGGGGCTGGGCGTGCCATGGGAGGGGGGGGGTGGCACCCGCAGGAGCCGCTTGGGAAGGCAGCCCAAGGTCGAGAGACGCCGTGGGAAGTGTGGGTGGGTTTGGGTTTGAGAGGCTTCCGGACAGCCGGGTTATTTTGTGACACCAGAAGCAACAAAAGAATCCAGCATTCCTCAACACCAGCCATGCTAGTTGGGGCTACTGGGACTTCCCGTCCACCATCCAAACGGCCGCGTGATTCCTACCCCTGTCTATGCTAGCTGGGATTACTGGGATTTATAGTCCACCATCATCCAAAGACTGCATGGTCAGGGGCAGGAATCATGCAGCCTTTTGGATGATGGTGGAGTGTAAGTCCCATTAGCTCCAGGTAGCATGGAAGGTGTTGAGGAATGCTGAGAGTTCCAGGCCAATATCGGCTGGAGGGCCGCATGAGTCCACCCCCCCCGTGATATTTAGTACAACAAGTGACCCCCCCCCATTTTAATGCACTGTAACTCACTTCAAAATGTAGTGTGGTATAGAGGCTTGAGCTTTTGGACTATGGTTCTGGAGACCGAGGTTCGAATCCCCACTTGGCCATGAAAAGCCACTGGATGACCTTGGGCGCTCTCTCAGCCTCAGGCAAAAGAAAACCTTCTCTGAACAGATCTTGCCAAGAAAACCCCAATAGGTTTGTCTTAGAGTCACCATAATAAGTCAGAAATTATTTGAAGGCCCCCAACAGCATCCACTTCATCAGATGCTTATCCATGGTGTCATGTATATAAGCAGAGATATATGCACATGGGAAGGAAGGAGAGAGGTGGTGCAGAAATCAGAGGGAAATCAAATGCATACAATCTGTGAACCTGAGATTTCAGGGGGAGTGTAACCCCATCCAGCACAGGCTGAATCCCTATTCCCTGATCTGCCTTCTGACTGACCAGGGCCTCCCCTGTCTTGTATAGATCAAATTTCAATTTGTTCACCTTCATCCAGTCCATTACTGACAGCACACACTGGTTTAGTACAGAAACAGCTTTCTTGGAATCAGAAGTTCACGGAAGTTGTCCGTGAGTAAAAAACAGCGCAGCCACCTCCAATACTAGCCGCAACACTCACGGACGACGCCGAGAGAGAAACGGCATCATCCAAAATGGACCCTTGCTGCGCAGCAGCCTCGTTACTGCTCCGGAGGCTGCTTGCATGGCAAGAGGCTGATTTTAGCCATCTGAAAATCTCCCCAGAAGGATACATGGTCGATGGTATGGAAAGCCACTGAGAAGTCCAGCAGAACCAACAGGGACACACTCCCTCTGTCCAGTTCAACTTTTCCAAGTTTTGCAAGCCACATGTAAGAACAGTTTTCTACAAGCTTATTGTTAGTATCAGCTCATGGATCCCAGATGGGTACATACACACAGTGGTTCAAAGATGTTTGTATACATGTGACCTGTGTATGACACCCACTCTAAATGTGTTGCAAAGAAGCATAATAGTGAATTGTAATGTGAGCTTCCTAAGACTGAACTGAATGTCAGTAAGGCTTATTTACGAATAAATGTGGAGTGTTTGTCTTTGGCAAGAATGTAGAAAAGTTCTTTTTTAATACAGTTTGTCAAATCTTCCAGCCAGCAAGGACATCCTCTCTCTTGCCCTGTTTGACTCAGTTTGCCCTGTTCAAACGCCCTTTTGCTAAAATGGCTGCTCACACTGCAAAATTGCCCAAGCAGATGAAGCTACAAATTTTGTTTGTTTGCTATGGTACTGGAGAAGTATTCTGTGGATGCCATGGACAGTTAAAAAGACAAATGAGTGGGTCTTAGAGCAGATTAAGCCATAACTCTCACTAACAGTGAAAATGGCTAAACTGATGCCATCATATCTTGGACATATCGTGAGATGATGTGATTCTTCGGAAAAGAGAATAGTGCTTGGTAAAGTGGAAGGCAGTCTGTACTACAGAAGGGGGCTTGCACTACAGTGGACTGATTCACTCAAGGAAGCCACAGTCCTGAATTTGGAAGACTTGAGCAGGGAGACTGATGACTAGGGATCTGGAGATTGCTCATTCATAGGTCAACATAAGTCAAATTCTAGAGCAAATAACAATGATCAACTCAGGAAACACATTCAAGGGTAGCCATGTAGCAAAACAAAATCTAAAATCCAAAAAAAGTGATAACTTTATTGGCCAACTAAAATGCAAAACACATGATACAAGCTTTCGAAGCTGTACTGGCTTGCTTCGTCATCAAGCAAAAGATGTTAAAAAAGAAAGAAAAGAAAGAAAAGTGACAATGTTGGAGTCATAGGCCTACATACTGTTTCAGATGTTACTTGTGTTGCTCAGGAGAGGGATCTCATGTAGGCAGGGGCCACTCCTACTTCTTGGCCATGCGGAGTTGAGACAAAAGACAGTACAGTTGTCCCTTCACATTCACTGGGGTTTGGTTCCAGGACCCCCTGTGACTACCCAAATCCGTGAATACTCAAGTCCCATTATATGCAATGGCATAGCAAAATGGTGTCCCTTATATAAGATGGCAAAATCAAGCTTTGCTTTTTGGATTATTATTTTTTAAAGAATATTTTCAAGCCATGAAAACTTAAAACAGTGAATGCCAAGTCCGTGAATGTGGAGGGACAACTGTACTGTTCTCAGTTTGCCTGTTGCTGAAAAAAAAGGGAATTTGCTCTCCTAACTACAGCTCTCCGTGGAGCTGTCCAAGGTACTGTTTTACACCTGAACTCATGCCTTGCCTTTGCTTGTTTCCCCTGTCTTACTTTACAGCAAGGGTGGGAATTGTTAGAACAGCAATTCCTACCAGCACTAGCCAGCACAGCAATGGTGAGGAATACTGTACTGTTCAACAACATCAGGGTTGCTACATGATTCCCACCTTTACTTTGCCGGAACCAGGACTTGACTTGGCTTTGCCTAACCCTGTCGTGCTTTGCCAAAACCAGTTCTTTGCCCTGCTCTGCTTTGCTTATCTCTGCCTTTGCAGAACTCCTTCCTGGTGCAGAACACTCATACTGCCAGGCACAATGCCTGAATGAAAACAATCACATTTTCAAGCTCTTCTACTCACCCTCCAAAGGGTTTCAGATAGATAGGACAGCAAGTTGCTATCAAAACTAAACAGAATTTTCCAATTTGCCCATTTCATTTGCCTTTCTGTTTCCTTTCCTTGTCATCTTCCTATGACCTACAGAGGCTGCATTACTTTAAAAAAAAGTGTGGTGTAGTGATTTGAGTGTTGGACTAGGACACTGGGAGACCAGCGTTCAAATCCCCATTTGGCCATGGAAACCCACTACATGACCTTGGGCAAGTCACACTCTCTCAGCTTCAGATGAGGCCAAAGTCAACCCCCTTCTGAACAAATCTTGCCAAGAAAACACCATTATAGGGTCACCTTAGGGTCACCATAAGTCAGAAACAAATTGAAGGCATACAACAACACCAATGCTAGAAATTTGGGAATTGAAGGAAAACTTCATTGAGGGCAGAATTCTTATTTGAAGGGGCAATACGGCCCCTCCATAGTTACACTCCTGGCTATAGTCCAACATAGTGCACAAGCACTAGGTTAGGTAAGACTAGTGTCTGAAATAGGAGTCTATTCCAGGGGTCACTTTGGTCATTTTTGGTTTATTCTAGAGATGTTCCACTCTTTCTTACTTTCCTTGCCATTCCCTTCAGCCCATTTCCACATCCATCTCCAAATTCAGTCCTCCCCCACTTAAGGAGCCTGTACAATAATTTGAACATATTTTTGTGCACCTTTTCTCCCACTACAAACCTTTTAATTTTCCCAGTGTGTACTTTTGTAAGTGATTCCCCCCAATGTAACGCAGTTGTCTTGTCAGCATAATTTCGCCTAATATATATGCTTTAGTGTGAACATTTTGAGTTGGGGACTGCATTGCAAGATCTTGCAAAATTCAGATTTTACTGGACAAATGTATTCCTATTTATATATAGGTCTGAGACAGCAAACTGTAGGATTGGTTTTGATATTTTTATTGAGCAGATTGCAGCAGATCCCCCAGTGCATTGTGAGCTTCTAGTACAAAACAGGACATAAAACATGCAGGATGCTCAGTAAAGTTATAAAGCAGAACTTATGTTTATTATGGCAGAGAATAATAAACTTTATTCACTTTTCCTGAATAAGAAAAGTAGATAGATAGAAGAGAGTTACCTAACTTGGAATGAAAGAGTCCTGACAGCTGACTCTCATGAGTGTGTGAAAGACATATTGAGACAGAGCTGCCTCAAAACATGCTAACTTCTAGCTTCTTAGACAAAGGGTTGTAAAACACTAAAGCTACTTGAAGCAGAGGGGGGGAGTGACCTTTGCATGCAGATAGGAAGTAAATACAGATCAGGAACACACACAGAGTTGTAAACAAGTGTTGATGCTTCTTCACTTCCAACATAAACAGGGTAAATTTATACAAATTTAGGACTGTTTTTTCTTCCATCTTTTCTCTTCCATCTTTTGCATCCATACCATTCACTTGCTGCCACTGACACTCAAACCAAGGAAAACTCTTCACCCTGCAGACCTACAAAACATGAAACTAACCAAATTAAGTAAGAAAGTATGTCAAGTCACACTCATGCTGTTCTACTAAGAGAAATAACCACACCACTCTTCTAGCTACACCGGTTTCTCTCCATCTCTATATTGCTTTATTTCTAGTCACAGTATGATATGCATTCAGTGTGTCTCATGAGCTTTTCCAGTGTATTCATAAATAATGTCATTAAACTTTGAACATCTCAGTGATATTGTGGAATGAGTGACAAAATGAGGAATATTGCTTTAGCATTGTAATAAACCTACATTACAGAAATATAAGACACTACTAACCTACTGCTTAAGCTGAAGAAATGATAACATTGTGAATCACATTTCCTCTTCCATGTAAAGAGATAAACAAAAATCCAGACACATTAAAAGTAATGAGTTCCAGTCTTAGTTCTCCAGAGAAATATGTTTCATAGCTGCTTTACTGAAATTTGCAGGAAACTCATATGTAAGACAAATGGGAGTCATCAGTATATGCATTCCAAAAGCATCACAATTAATAAATATGTGTACAGAACAGCAGTTTACTAGCTAGCATTCTAAATTGTTCAGTTCCAGTGTGAATTCAGTTTCTATATAGGTACTGTATAGAAACTATGCTAGTAGGACACAAATATGGAGCGTTTTAGCATTCGCCCTAAACAGTTACTAACATATTGCAAAAAAATCTTGTGGAAATTGACTTTATATTTACATCTGCCAGGGATGCTAGGAGTCATAGGGCTTGTCTATATGGTGAAATACTCCTCATATAATTCAAGGAGAATACCCAATGGGATCCCACATCGTTTTGCCATATTTGGGAGGAACGGGGGACTCCAAATGTTTTTTTTTTTTTTTGAACTCCAAAGGAAATGCATATTCCCACTCGTTGGGACAACCAATTCATTTTGCTGTGCATTCGCAATAAGAGCAGAAGTGGAAAGCTGATTGGTTGGACATGTGCAAAGGGAGGAGCTTGCTTGCAAGGCAAGCACCCAGAACCGCCATGTTGGATTTTCGCTGTTGTGATCGTGAGATGAGGTGATGAAACAGCCTTTCCCCCCTCTTTTTTTCTGTTTATTTAAGCAGAAGATTGCACTTCCACACCTTGGATTTGCTTTTCTTTAAAAAAAAATATACTGTTCGGCAGCAACAACTGGTGACAGCAAAAACATGAGTAATTCACTCACCATCTTGATTCACAGGCATGCCCGTTTGAACAACAAACGCGTATGGATTCACATGCCTGCGATCTGGGGGGGGGAACCATGGAGACAAATGAAAGCTACTGCGAATTGGCGTTAGTGTGCATCAATCCACATTTTATTCCCTTGTGTAGACAAGCCCAATAGTCCAGCACATTGAAAGGGCAGTGGGTTGAGGAAGGCCAATTTAGATGATACCAAAGTGAGATCTGCTATAGACTGTTCCTTTGTGGAGTGTTGAGATTCAAGATTCCAACCACCCATCTATATCCAATTGCAGAATACTCTATTTCCCTTCCTCACATTTTACTATTTGTCCCAAGAAGTCATACTCAGTTCCACTGATTCATTTCCTTCCCCCATCTTTGTCAGGTGGGGTAGTCTAAAGAGTTTCTTTTGTACTTCTGCAAATTTGAGGGCCTCCCCAAACCTCATAATTTCTTTTTGCGTACTTGAATAGGTGGTGCAATTTTGACAGTATGAGGACTGGCACTCAGACAACTGAGATTTGTGCTTAGCAATCGGAAATATTATTTGTTTAATTTTATTTTTCACATATGCTCCATCTTAGCTTTTACTGGAGAGGTAATTCTGGCTAGTAGGTATCCAATATGGTTATTGCACTCATGGAAGCAGCTTCAATAAATGTAAGCATGGGGGCACCTCCCTCCCTCCTGCAGTTCTTCTCCTGAAATGCCCCCCAAATCAAGTCCAGAACACTGGGAAATATGCAAGAGCAGGTTATGGGTGCCAGAGAACTTTATCAGATGTGCAAAAATTGCACAATTACGACATCACAGTAGTGCAAATGGGTCCTGCCATTGCATGACATTGTCATCCTCGCATGGTCAAACTGTGCTCCAGCCACGAATAAGATGCCACTTTTCATTGATGGGACAAGCCACCAATAGCTCTCAATATCGCTTATTTTGCTGTATTGAAGAGGGTGCAAAACCACATCCCACCGTAATTGCAAGATTACTGCATGAATGGGCAGTCCTCTTTTCCCCCTCCCCGTTTCCAGTGAGAAAACTTCTGGGTGAGAACATGAAAGCATCTACAGGATGCTCTTTTTATGAACTGTCCTGTTTTGTTTGCACATTTTTAGGTTTGTTTAAGTGTTTTGTGTGTTCATTTACCTTGTAAATTCAGGGGTTTGTGGAGTTTTTGAAGTATGCTTGCATCTTCTCATGAGAATCGCCAAAATCTCACCCATGCTAAATCACGGAAATAAAATCCCATTCTTAAAGTGCTAGTATGATCATTCCATGGGAGTTGTATCATGTGATTACAGTGACATGTGATAATAAGTATAATAATGCCACTATCTTTCCACTTTCCTCAATAGTGGAATTACAGCATTTTTGGCTACTAGTCTGATAGTCCACAGAGGGCTAGAGTGGGGAGGGGCAAAAATCACAACACTCATAATGGAATTGTTCTGTTAGATTAAGGCCTCTCCTGTCTAACTATACCACATCTAACAGCTGGTGTGAATATGACTAAATGCTTCCCCATGGAAAGCAGGGGGGACTGTGCATAAATAAAAAAAAACCAACAGCATAGGAAAATGCTATACAGTACTAGCATACTCTCCAAGTGTCCTGATTTGGTAGGGACAGTCCTGATTAACCCTCTGTCCCAGCTTCTCTCGCCTCCTTCCCTTTCCCCCATTGTCTGCTTACTTCAGTTGCTGCTGGAGTTTGTTATACAATGGAAAGGAGAAGCCAGGCATAGTCAGACACGCATTCTTGACTTTAGGAGAGCTGATTTCAATAAACTCAGGGAAATACTGGGGATGATCCCATGGTCAAGAATACTAAAAGAGAAGGGACCTCAAGACGGATGGGACTTTCTCAAAAGGGAGATACTGAAGGCACAATTTCAAACAGTACCATTGAGAAATAAAAATGGGAGGTGTCTCAAGAAACCAGGATGGATGACTAAAGAACTTTCAATGGAGCTAAGTTTTAAACGGAACATGTATAGGAAATGGAAAAGGGGGGAAATCACCAAAGAAGAATTCAAACAGATAGCGAACACGTGTAGGAGTAAAGTCAGAAAAGCTAAAGCGCAGAATGAGCTCAGGCTTGCTAGGGAGGTTAAGAACAATAAAAAGGGTTTTTTTGGGTATGTCCGCAGCAAAAGGAGGAAGAAGGAAATGATAGGGCCGCTACGTGGAGAAGATGGCAAAATGCTAACAGGGGACAGAGAAAAGGCAGAATTACTCAACACCTTCTTTGCCTCAGTGTTTTCAGAAAAGGAAAAGGAGGACCAACCTGAGGAGAATGGAACAGAGGACACAATAGGGGAAATCCAGCTCAAAATAAGTAAAGAGGTAGTACAGGAATACCTTCTTAATCTAAATGAATTTAAATCTCCAGGACCAGATGAACTACATCCAAGAGTATTAAAAGAGCTGGCAAATATAATCTCAGAGCCATTGGCAATAATATTTGAGAACTCCTGGAGAACAGGAGAAGTCCCAGCAGACTGGAGGAGGGCAAACGTTGTTCCCATCTTCAAAAAGGGGAAAAAAGAGGATCCCAACAACTATCGTCCAGTTAGTCTGACATCAATACCAGGGAAGATTCTAGAACAGATCATTAAACAGAGAGTCTGTGAACATTTAGAAGGCAATGCCATAATCACAAAAAGTCAGCATGGGTTTCAGAGAAACAAGTCATGCCAGACTAATCTGATCTCTTTTTTTGATAAAGTTACCAGCTTGGTAGATGAAGGGAATGCTGTGGACATTGCATACCTTGATTTCAGTAAGGCCTTTGACAAGGTTCCCCATGACATTCTTGCAAACAAGCTTGTAAAATGTGGGCTAGACAAGTTAACTGTTCAATGGATTTGTAATTGGTTGACCGGCCGAACCCAAAGGGTGCTCAGCAGTGGCTCCTCTTCCTCTTGGAAAGATGTGACCAGTGGGGTGCCACAGGGTTCTGTCCTGGGCCCAGTGCTATTCAACATCTTTATCAATGACTTAGATGAGGGAATTAGGGGCATACTTATCAAATTTGCAGATGACACCAAATTGGGAGGAGTAGCTAATACCCTAGAGGACAGGATCAAAATTCAGAATGACCTGGATAGACTGGAGAGCTGGGCCAAACCTAACAAAATGAAATTCAATACGGAGAAATGTAAAGTACTGCATTTAGGGCGGAAAAATGAAATGCATAAATATAGGATGGGAGAGACCTGGCTGAATGAGACTACGTGCGAAAGGGATCTAGGAGTCCTAGTAGACCACAAGTTGAACATGAGCCAACAGTGTGATGCGGCAGCTAAAAAGGCCAATGCAATTTTGGGCTGTATCAATAGAAGTATAGTGTCTAGATCAAGGGAAGTAATAGTGCCACTCTATTCTGCCTTGGTCAGACCTCACTTAGAATACTGTGTCCAGTTCTGGGCACCACAATTCAGAAAGGATATTGACAAATTGGAGCGTGTCCAGAGAAGGGCAACTAAAATGGTGAAAGGTCTGGAAACGATGCCTTATGAGGAGAAACTTAGGGAGCTGGGTATGTTTAGCCTGGAAAAAAGACGGTTTAGAGGTGATATGATAGCCCTGTTTAAGTATTTGAAGGGATGTCACGCTGAGGATGGAGCAGGCTTATTTTCTGCTGCTCCAGAGACTGGAACACGGAGCAATGGGTGCAAGCTCCAGGAACAGAGATTCCACCTCAACATGAGGAGGAACTTTTTGACAGTAAGAGCTGTTCGGCAGTGGAACACGCTCCCTCGGAGCGTGGTGGGGTCTCCTTCCTTGGAGGTCTTTAAACAGAGGCTGGATGGCCATTTGTCGGGGATGCTTTGATTGTGATTTCCTGCGTGGCAGGGGGGTTGGACTGGATGGCCCTCGTGGTCTCTTCCAACTCTGCAATTCTATGATTCTATGAAAATGAGTTCAAAGTGCAAATGTAGTCTTCGCTCAATTGACTCAGCGATGGTGGGGAAAGAGAGAGGAGGCAGAATCTTGCCTTTCCCAGTAGGCTCAGGCAAAAGCAAGCTGTTGCAGCCTCTCCTAGCTTTCTCTTCTTCCTTATTAATAACTTTTGCCATCTTGGCCGCATTCTGATATTGCTTGGCTGCTAGTATCCTGGGGGTCAGCTACACGGCAAAATAAATCCGCAAAGACTTCGCAAAGAGTCCTAATAGTTCCCACATCTTTCGGATCAAAGTCACCGTATTCAGAAGCAGGGGGGCAAAAAAACAGAAAAAACAACCCATGAGCTATGCGGTATCAGCTTTCACTATTTCCCCCTACTTTTTTGATAAAGTTGGCGAAAATGCACATAATCAGTTGTGTGAACTACCAATACGCAAAAGGCTGTGCGAACTATCAGCAATCTTCCTGAAACAGCCACAGCAGAGTTGAGCCATGATTGGTTGGACCGGCTACAGAAGGGGCAGACTTGCAAGAGATGAGAGGAGACTCAAACTAAAAGATCCAGCCAGCAGTTAGAGTGGCCCTGCTGTTCCCTCCCTTCCTCCCTCCCCACCAAAAAGCTTTGGATCACAAGAAGAAGGAAGAAGCAGCAGCACCGAATCATGCCTCCTTTCTGGGGGTCACCAATGGTTCAGAGCTGCACCTGGATGGAGGGGTGGGTGGATGGAGGGAAGGAGGGAGGGAAGGATGGTTGACCGGCTCTGGCAGTGGGTCCCCCCCACACTCTCTCCCCCTTGAGCTTTGTCTCCTCTCCTCCGCCTCCTTCCTCCTCTCTCTGCTGTTCTCTGGCTGGAGCTCAGGCTGAAAACATGCTCTGCTCCAGTGTGCAAAAAGCAGGTGGAGACATTGTTGTTTTGTCAGGCCTGATTGCATATGGGGAAAGGGCCTTTAATACCATGCTGTATTGTCTATGGGCTCATCTACATGGGCCAGAATATGCTGGCTCCCTGCCAGCATAGATGTGGTATTCTAGCTACAGATCTGGCTAGTCCTCCCCTGTTACTAACACAAAGCCACTGCCACCTGCGTCCCACTCTCTGGATCCAGACAGGAGGCCTGTAGCACATGAGCATGGCTCCCTGCATATGGCCAGGCTGGTCACATGCTGCGGGTCTGCTTCCTGGGTCCAGAGAGTGTGACACAGACAGCAGCTGCAGCGATAGGCAGGGATGGTGTAGCCCCAAGGGGCCCGATCTGTTTCTTCCAAAGAGAAATGTTTTTTCCCCCAGGTATTTTAATATAATGGTTTATCGGGCTTTATCCCGTATTAGCCCCATCTTAGCTCTGGGCGTCATGAGGACTGCCCATGGACAAAACGGGGCAAAAGGCCTGCATCACTAGGACTGCAGGGCTCAAAGATAGGGAGAAGACAGGGTAAACAGCCTGTCTAGACAAAGCCAAAGTTTGTCAATTGATCAGTAATGGGAGACTAGCCTCTAAAGGGACAACTAGCTACCATGCCCATTCCAGAAGAAAGAAATTTATTTTTCCTAGCCCACAATACACACTGGTTACATAAATATGTTTTTTCTATTGCATGTTGCACTGGAAAAACTGACAAATCTGTACAAAGAAGCTGTTTCCCCCACCCCCAACAGTTCTTCCTTCAAATGGCACTTCTGAACAAAACTTAAGTGAAGCATATACAAAAGCTAAAATATCCCCTATTTTCATGTTCTTATACTATCTGATAATATATGAAGAGCTATTTCCCAGCTCCTCCAAGTAGTTTAAAGAAAAAACAGTTCAAGAAACAGGTGATGGCTGCTGGAATACTGATTCCCAGCCCCCTGTGTTCCTTCACCACCCTATTACATCAAATATCTCCTTGAACTAAGCAGTAACTTACTTTTACTGGCTACAGATTCTATTCTGTGCATAAAGTCAGCAAAAGGGATGGAAACAGGGTGCATGGTTTTTTGGGTTGTGGTGCCCTGGAATTTACTCACTGCCTTACATTAATGGGCTAAAATGAATTGCTCTTCCCAACTACAGTAGACCTATTGATTCAGCTGCTGCATGGTAAATCCCATCAATTCTGTGGGTCTATTTTAGCTAGGACTAGCAATTGGATGTAGGTCAATGTTATCGTTCCAGGCTTTCAACCTTGGGTGGACACAACTCTTTTTTAATTCTCACTGTGGTTGCGTTACCATGCCGTACAACCCCCTCCCTATAATATCTCATAATTAGCAATATTGGACACTTCAAAGGGGTCAAGTAGACCAGGGTGATCCAAAGTGAGGTCAGATGGAGGTTACAAGGACCTGGGAAGGTGTCCTAGCAATATTTTAGTAAACACACCTAAGCTAGGATTAAGCGACAGTAAACAAAACTATTAAGGAGGTATATGCTAATTCTTTCTTAGGCCCCTTGGCAGTGAGTCATACCTCCTAAATATCAACTGACCTACACAACCCAAATTCCCAGGAAATATCCCTCAGAAACCCCTCCTGTCTTACAATGTGAGATTGTCATAAACCCACCAATTCCTATCTCCCAGCCATTTATAGCAATCAGCTAAATTTTGGTTTCCTTTGTTTAAATGGTGGGAAACCCATCTAAGCTTTGTTCTAGCTGAAGAACCCCCTTCAGGATACATAGTGGGTATAAATATCTGCCCCAAACAATAACCAGGTGTACCACTGTGGATAAGACCCAGCCACTCTCTTTGTTGGGTGAGCCCCTGGATCAGAACTTCCAGTCCCGTTCTCAGACTTCAGTCTGAGTATTTCACTACTCTTCAAGACTGGTAAGTACCACCCTATCTCCCAAATCTATTCCTCTATCCAGCCTTTCTGCCTTAATCCTTTGATAACCTTGAGTGGTTCTTGTGAGTGTTGTTGGATGTGTGTTTGCTTTTTGTGTTATTTCCAATAAAAACATTTGATTTCACTTTAACCTGGAGTTGTCTACAGTTAGTACCGTACTGGTATATATAGGTGAAAAGATCCCAAAGTTATCTGCCTCTTGTAGCATTCCATTTGAGCTAATACTAATTCCCCAAAATATAAATATAAGCATTGGCATCATGTGTGTGGCTCTAACCCCCCCCCCCTTCTTCAGGTAACAGTTGTTTAGGACACTGCCTTTTATTGTTGTAAATTGTTCTGTTATCTTATTTGGTTTTATGAACTGTTGCAAATCACACTGGAAATCTGACTGGAGGAAGGGAAAGGTGGTCCCTATCTTTTAAAAAGGGGGGTAAAAGAGGATTAGAGCCACTACTGACTAGTGAGCCTGACATCAGTACCAGGAAGGTTCTAGAACAAATCATTTAACAGTCAGTTTCTGAGCACTTAGAAAGGAAAGCTGTGATTACTAAAAGCCAGCATGGGTTTCTCAAAAACAAATCATGCCAGACTAATCTTATCTGCTTTTCTGATAGAGTTACAGATTTGGTGGATTAGGAGAATGTTGTGGGGTATAGTACATCTTGATTTCAGTAAGCCTTTTGATGAGGTCTCCCAAGATATACTTGCAGACAAACTGCTGCCATTGGGTTGATTGCAATTGGTTGATGGACTAAACCCAAAGAGTGTTCACCAATAGTTCCTCTTCATCCTGAAGAGAAGTGACTAGTGGGGTGCCTCAGGGTTGTGTCCTGGGCCCAGTGTTTTGTTCCACAACGTTCTAAACCACTTAGACGATGGAATAGAGGGCAAGCTTATCAAATTTGCAGATGGCAACAAGGTGGGAGGGGGAGCTAGTACTCCAGAGGACAGAATCAGGCCCAAAATGACCTTAACAGATTTGAGAGCCGGGCCAAAATTAGCAAAATAAATTTCAACAGGGATAAATGTAAAGTACTACATTTAGGCAGTAAAATGAAATGCCCAGATATAAAATGGGTGACACTTGGCTTGACAATGGTGCATATGAAAAGGATCTAGGGGGTCTTAGGAGACCACAGGCTAAACATGAGTCAGCAGTCAACCAAATGCAAAACACATGATGCAAGCGTTCAAAGCTCTATTGGCTTCTTCATATTAAAAAAATAAAGAAAAATGATGATGTTGGAGTCGCAGGCCTAGATACTGTTTCAGGTGTTACTTGTGTTGTTGTTCAGGTAGGGGTCTCATGCAGACAGAGGCTACTCCTACTTCCTGGCCATGTGAAGTTGAGACAAAAGACAGTAACATTTAAATCCTTTTGCAGCAGTGAGCTGCTTCCAGCCTGTCCCTGTCTCTTTGTGAAGCAAAGAGCTCCTTTGTTTAGGCAGAGATCATTGGCTTTTTCAAGAAGTTTCTGTACTGCTGCATCTGGAAACAACCTTTAGGTGCTGTATAGGTAAAACTAGCCAATTATCATGCAAAAGAGAAGCTGGAGGCAGAAATCTCAGAGAGTTTAGTCTCAGTCCATATTTCCCTCTTGTTTAGGATTCCCCTTCCTGCAGCAAAATGAGGTATCTTCAAATCTAGAAAACACATTCAGGGGATGCCGTGTTGACCATGCAGCCAAACAAAATCCAAAATCCACAAAAAAAGTGACACCTTTATTAGCCAACCTGCAGTAGAGAAAAACAAACAAACAAAAAACAGCACAAACTGCCAATGCAATTGAAGGTTTCATCAGCAGGAGTACAGTACCCAGCTCAAGGGAAGTAATAGTACCACTCTCTTTTGCTTTGGTCAGACCTCACCTGGATTGAGGCCATGATATTGAGAACACAGCTGTGCTGGGCAGGGCACGTTTCTAGGATGGAGGACCATCATCTCCCAAAAATAGTACTCTACGGTGAACTCGCCACGGGTCAGCGTAAGAGGGGCACTCCAAAAAGAATGATACAAGGACTTCCTGAAACAACATTTCAGGCTTGGCCAAATTGATCACCAACAATGGTCCTCCTTAGCCTCACATCGGGAGGCATGGAGACACACTATCCACAATGCTGCAGCCTTATTTGAGAACTCATGCCGAACAAGTCTTGAAGAGAAACGACAACGCAGAAAGAATCACAACCCGAAAACATCACCCAAGGAGACCTTCTGCTGTGCTTTCTGCAACCGGACTTGTTTATCTTGGATTGGCCTTTTCAATCATCAGTGCGCTTGCAGAAAGCCCAGGATGAGTCCTTCCTGAATCTTCGTTTGTGAAGAAAAGCCAGAGAGAGAGAGAGAGAGAGAGAGAGAGAGAGAGAGAGACCTGGAATACCTCACCTGTATTCAAGAAGGATATCCCAACTACAGTTGACCCTCTGAATCAGTGGGAATTTGGCAAGTCAATACACATGTACATTCTATTTATTCAGATTACACTAATTGGGGTTGGCAATAAGATTCAGGCCTTTGTCCCTTTCTTTTTGGATTTCAGACAAAAAAATCCTATCATTGAACTCAGACTGTAGCACAGACAACTTGATTGCATAAACTTTTAACAGAGCAAAAGATCTACCTGATAACGCAAGAACATAGGAAATGTGTGTCACTCTAACATTTCTGCCTCAATGTATGCGAAGAAAAAGCCAGAGAGAGACTGCATCACATTTCATAAAGGGTCCAGAGAATGGTTGGTCAAACTATTTTTTCTGCATAGTTAATTAATTAATTGCTCCATTCGGGTTTAACAAATATAGTAGTAATAATATAGATAAGAAATCAGTTGTGACCACCTACATTTTTACTTGATGTAAATATTAGATCTCCACATCTTGGTGTTTCCAGACAAAAGCTATTCCATCTTGCAAATATTTTCTAGCTTGATCAAACTCCTGTATTTGATCTCTTCATCTGTTTCTAAGACACACATTTGTATGCCAGTCTTTTCTTCTTTTTACAGCATTTCAAACCAGTCAAACTAGCTAGATAGGTATGAAAAAGAACAGTGACTCAAACTTTGAAAAGCCAAGGTTATGTGATAGATGTGGGGGTGGTAATAAGAATGGAGTCTTAAGATGAGGCAGAAGACAGAATAGTAGCAAATAGAGAAGGGGCCTCAAAAAGATTCAGAAACGGGAATTTAAATACTTGATGAAAGAGAGTGGAAGAAACAAAAGGGGGATTAGCCAGAGAAAGACACCTACAGAGCAATTCTACAGAGTCTTTAACAACACAAAAACATGACATCTGCAAAAGACTGCAAAATATATACAATATGCTACAAATTAAGCCTTCCTGCAAGTGTCCCCCACTGACTCTCTGGACGTCACAGCAGTGCTCCCACAAGTTTCCCTTGTGAATATTACCAAAGTAGGAGGAATTTATGTATGGTTGTTTGTGATTCAGATATTGACATGCTGAGCTGCTTCTGGAAACATTCTGCTGCTAAATTCAGTCATTTTACAATTATGACTGTAAAATGGCCTGGAGTTGGGTAAAGCGGTGTCTGGGCAAACAACCGATTCTAAAGCAAAGATGTCTTGGACATGCTTGCTTTTGGCAGCTTATCCAAGCAGTGGCTCATCATCAGCTATTGCTCATTCAGACTCATCAGAAAAGATGGTACCTTTTGTTACTACTTGGCAAGAGCCAAAATCAACAGCTGGAGGGAGTAACCACATAATCTGAATCCATGTGTCTAAATCTTTCCCATGATAATTATTTTAGTCTTGAGACAGTAGTTTGTATAAGGACCTTCCAATCAACCAGTTCTAGGACATTCCAGCATATATTCATGGGTTTGTATCTGGTAACAGATTTGTATTGGATATGTTTGCCTCAGATACTATGTTGTTATGTACCTTCGTTTTCAATTTATGGCAACCCTAAGGTGAACCTATCATGCTTTTATTGTTGTTGGTGGGTTTTTTTGGGGGGGGGAGATTTCTACAGAGGGGGTTTGCCATTGCATTAATCTGAAGCTGGGAGCATGTGACTTGCCCAAGGTCACCCAGTGGGTTTCCACTGCTGAGCAGTGATTCAATTCCTGGTCTCTCCAGTCCTAGTGCAATGCTCAAGTTGCTACACCACACTGGCTTTCACACAGATAACCTTGTGGCAGGATATTTGTGCTAATGTCATTGCCATTGCTAAAACTTCTAACAAAGATTATGACATGTTCAAGGTATTCACCACATTGCCTGGAGAATAAACATCTGGATTTTCATGAAAGACCAAAGAGAGCAATTCATGTCTGGTTGCTACATTTTGATTAAGTGAGACCTACTGCTGCCCAGTCACAGCTATGTTAAAATCCTGGAATTCTTATTGTTTTCTGTGAGCAGCTCCCTCTTCTGCCCCAGGGCAACAACAACAAAACATGTCCAAGGACCAGACATTCAACATACTGTGGCTGAGATCTTACACTGCCCAATGTAGCATAAGAGTTCCACAGGTGGAACTCCACTATGGTTCTCTGTTCAACACCCACAGGACTCATGGGTTTGCTGTGACCCCCCACCTTTAATGGCCATTCCACAGCTGGTGGAAAATACAGGGGATTTGCCTTGTAACCAGAAGCAGACTGATGATATCTTCTGCTAAGATCTGCTGGCTTCTGCTGGAAGATGTCATCGGCCCGCAGCTGGCTATGGCAAATATAGCCAGATGCTTCTCTGGTCTCCTGTGCTCTCCACCTGCCACAGAATGGACATTCAGGAGGGCTATCATAGCAAAACTATGAATCGGGATCGGAGGTGGAAGACCAACCTCTGCAACAAACAAACAAAAAGCATACACAAGTACAAGGTTGACTTACACTTCAGTATAACACTAACAGAATGCTGGCCTGTGTGATCCCATCAGTTTATTATGATGGTTAACTTTTTACTGATAATATTTCTACAGCACTTTTCAAGGCAGCGCTTCCCCAAGGTAGCTTATGGAGTAAGATAATAAAATAATACAATGCAAAACACAGTTAATTACAACAACATCAAACATTGAAATAGATACAACAGTAGAAGTTTCAGCAAAAAATATAGGACAACCTTCAATTAAAAGAAGCCTGAAAGAACCAGGTCTTTAAGAGATGTATAAGAAAAGTGAGGGAAGGAACTATGCACATGACCCAAGATGGGGCATCATAGAAGGATGAAAAGGGTTGTGCGACCAACCTACAGTATTTGGTTATATCAGTAGGCACATAAGTCAGGCCACTGTGGTCAATCACAGGGACCTGGCAGGTTCATATGGGTGCAAGATACCCTTCAGATAACCTCCTCCCAAGCCACTCAGAGTTTAAATGTAACTGGCAAGCAGCATGACAGTCATAGAATCAATGTTATCTGTCCTGTTTGACTATTATGCAGCTGGACAGCTACATTCGACACAAGCTGGAGAGCCTCTGAATCATCTTTAGAAGCAGCCCTGTTACAGTAGTCTAATCTTTGCTGAGAAATAGATTGTTTTAACCTATAGGGAATCTCAGGCCCCGGGGCTAAATTTGACCATTTAGTATTCCCTAGGTGGCCATACTTCTTATGGATAATACCACTGACAAGTGGGTTTCCCGACTGTTCTATAGGTTGTTTCCCACTCTAAAAGGATGAAACACCTCAGTTGCCAGCAATATAAGCTTTAAGCTAAAATATGTTGGTATTTTTTTTGTCCCATCCTTTTGACTTTCACTCTGTCCATATGAATGAATGTGCCCCCTAAGATAATTTCTGTGAAGTTTCACTTAACCCTTAGGCTGGAAGAAGTTCCCCACCTTTGGCCTATGGCAGGGTGGGCAACCACCAGATGTCTGGAGGCCACACCCACCTCTCCAAAGGTCCCAGTGCCCCCAATCCCCCATTTTCTTTTACTGTAAAAGACTCCTTACCCTCTATAGGGGATGCAGGGGTAAATTTTGACATATTTTGGGATATTTGGGGATGTGAGGGGATTTTGACAAATTGGAAATGACTTAGAGGATGCAAGAGGACTTCTTAAATTTTTAAAATTGGGAGTGCTGGAGGCACCTTGGGCTGCACTTTGCTCACTATTGATGTATGATTTAGTCTGTCATTGAGGAATGTTGACTCAAATGTGAAGAGCGCAAGTTCAAGGAGGATGGGAAACACTTATAAAGATGAGAGGGAAGCACTTGTGTAAACCCTTGAAAGCTTGAATATTTAAAGCTCTCAGTGCTGATAACTCAGCTTAAAAGAAGCATGTCACCTTTCCAAAATGGGGTGGGGGAGGGAGAGACCAGCAGAAAATCTGGGAAAACAAGGGTGTGGGGAAAGGGGTAGAGCCATCCGGCTCACAGGACCAGCTTTGGCCTTTCAGCCTGAAGTTCCCCACCCCTGTCAAGTGACAACTCTCACATATCATCATACGCACACTGAACATACAGACTAAAATTTAGACTTTGCTTATCACAGAGGATGATTCACACCTTTCCTATGTATCTGTTAATGCTTCAGTGAACCACCGCCCCTGCTCCCCCCTTCCACACACACTCTTCCTTGCCCATGGGGGTAACTCACTCACAGCTTGAGTTTGTTTCAGGACACAATACCAAAATGACCTGAACAGATTAGAAAGCTGGGCCAAAACTAACAAAATTAATTTCAACAGGGAGAAATGTAGGATACTACATTTGGGCAGTAAAAATGAAAAGCACAGATATAGGATGGGTGACATGTAGCTTGATGGCAGTACATGTGAAACGGATTTAGGAGTCTTAGTGGACCACGAGCTGAACATGGGTCAGCAGTGTGATGCAGATGCTAAAAAAGCTAATGAGATTCTAGGCTGCATTAATAGGAGTATAGAGTCTAGATCAGCCCTTCTCAACCTTTTTATCCAGGAGGAACCCTTGAAATAACTTTCAGGTCTCATGGAATCCCTTCATCAACATTATTCTATATAAAGTACTGCTATTGCTTTCCCAACACAATCACAATCCCTTGAAGAACCCCTAGCATCCTTTTGGGGAACCCTAGGGTTCCAGGGAACCCTGGTTGAGAAACACTGGTGTAGATCAAGGGAAATAATAGTGCCACTCTATTCTGCTTTGGTCAAACCTCATCTGGAATACTGTGTCCAGTTCTGGGCACCACAATTCAGGAAGGATATTGAGAAGCTGGAACGTGTCCAGAGGAGGGCGACCAAAATGGTTAAAGGTCTGGAAGCCATGCCCTATGAGGAGTGGCTTAGGAAGCTGGGCATGTTTTGTCTGAAGAAGAGAAGGTTGAGAGGGGACATGATAGCCATGTTTAAATATTTGAAGGGATGTCATACTGAGGGTGGAGCAAGCTTGTTTTCTGCTGCTCCAGAGACTAGGACATGAAGCAGGGGTTCACACTACAGGAAAAGAGAATACACTGCCTCAGGGTGTGGTGGAGTCTCCTTCTCTGGAGGTTTTTAAACAGAGGCTGGATGGCCATCTGTTGGGAATGATTTGATTGTGTATTCCTGCATGGCAGGGGGTTGGACTGAATGGCCCTTGTGGTCTCTTCCAACTCTATGATTCTATTATTCTACTAAAGCTAGAACAGTGAAAACCACTTTGAACACTGAGTGATACAGAATAAACACCACTGATACAGTTATGAAACAACTTCACCGACACATGCTAAACATAATTTTAGATCCACCAAGCCAGTGCTTCTCAGGCTGGTATGGGGACTATTTGTCCCCCTCCCCCAATGTGCTAGGGACCAACACTTTATTTTTGTGCCCATTAGCTACAAATGCTTTTTTTTTTTCATTTCCTCAAAACTCACCACAGATTGGCAGACAATAGTTCAAGGAACTACACCTATCCAGGGACCAACAGTTTGAGTAGCAGTGTACTAAGACATGGTTGAGCAACTTGCAAGCCTCCAGATATTGTTACAGTGCAACTCCAATCCTCTTTCATCACTGCTGGCTAGGTTTGGTGCTGGTACTGCAGTCCATCTTCTGGAGGGCTACAAGTTGTGCACCCCTGCATGAAACCATACACGGTCAACCTACAGCATAGGTGACACAAGGTGTGACGGATCTCCTATCTAGTTTGACTCCAGTTCCAACCCTTGGGTTCCTGTCACTCACCTTGCCTTTTCCTCCTCAGATTCTCCCTGGATCTGGTAGTTGGGCCCCAAGGTGACCACTGTACTGGACAAGTGGACATCAGTGAGTTCAGTATAGCAAATGGCTGAATTCTCATTATCCATTTTTAAATGAAAACATTCAGACAAGAATTGTAGAAAATAAATCCAATGAAGACTTATATACATATAACAAGTTAAATATGAACTTCCTGAACTCTTTCCACACTCTCAGCTCCCTATCCTCCAAACCAACCCTATTCAGATCTTATCAATTCCTCTCTTCTTAACTGGCCTAATTCTAACTATCCTTATTATAGATAAGCCTATGGTTTTTACTGTGTTTGTCTCCTTATAGGCCACCCCCAGCATTCCAAGAGCAGGGGATTGGCTGGGTGTACCCAAGTTTGCCCAACTTCTTGCATGACATAGGGATTGTATAGTATTCTTGAACAGAAAATCCCATCAACTTGGATGTGGTGGAACAACCTGGTCAGCAATTACATTTTTATGGGAAGGCTACTGCACAAATGAATCCTACTTTTACATATCCCATTCCCTCTTCTAACCCCAACTTTGGCTGCTTGCAGTTTCACCCTGGAGACCAGGGTTTGAATCCCCACTCAGCCATGAAAACCCAGTGGGTGACCTTGGGTAAGTCACAAACTCAGTACTCAAAAAACCTTATTATAGGTTCATCTTAGGGTTGCCATAAGTTGGAAACAACTTGAAGGCACACAAGTTTTCAGCAGAGTGGATACAGCTGAGGAAGCTCCAGTTTCAAATCTCTAGAAACAGTTAACGGTGAACTTTCAGCTCTCTAAAGCTTATTTAATTTGGACAGGCCTTCATTTTTCTTTGGTTGTGTAGTTTTATCGACCTCACCAAAGCCTTCGACACTGTGAGTAGAAAAGGACTGTGGCAGATCCTGGAAAGACTAGGATGTCCCCCCAAATTCCTTAAAATGATTATCTTGCTACACAAGGGCCAGCATGGTCAAGTCTGATATGGCAGTGCTCTTTCAGAGCCCTTTCTAATAACTAATGGAGTGAAGCAAGGTTGTGTTCTTGTGCCAACTTTATTTACAATCTTCTTCAGCATGATGCTCCAAAGGGCTATGGCAGAGCTTGAAGACGACGACATCTATATATGTTACCATACTGATAGTAGCTTGTTTAACTTAAGCCGTCTGAGGGCTCACACTAAGACCCTAAACTATCTAGTTTGTGAGCTGCTCTTTGCTGATGATGCTGCCCTTGTTGCCCACACAGAAGCAGCTCTGCAGCACCTAACATCTTGCTTTGCAACAGCTGCAAAGCTGTTTGGGCTGGAAGTCAACCTGAAGAAAACGACGAACACCACCATCCCCACATTGCCGTCGGCAAATCTGTGCCCAAGTCCGTTCAGCAGTTCACCTACCTGGGAAGCATCATCTCCTCAGATGCCAAGATTGACAAAGAGATCGATCACAGATTAGCAAAGGCATACAGCGCATTTGGAAGACTTCACAAGAGTCTGGAGTGATAAACTCCTGAGGTGAAGCACAAAAATCAGTGTGTATAGAGCCATTGTACTGTCTATTCTGCTTTATGGATCTGAAACATGGGTCACCTATCACTACCACCTACGACTCCTCGAACGCTTTCATCAGCACTGTATATGCACAATCCTAAATCTGCACTGGACTATGTGACAAATGTGCTGTCCTTGAGCAAGCAGGGATCACCAGCATTGAAGCCATGATATTGAGAACACAGCTGCGCTGGCAGGGCATGTTTCTAGGATGGAGGACCATCACCTCCCAAAATCAGTACTCTACGGTGAACGTGCCACAGGTCAGCGTAAGAGAGGCGCTCCAAAAAAGCGATACAAGGACTCCCTGAAACAACATCTCAGGCTCGGCCAAATTGATCACCAACAATGGTCCGCCATGGCCTGACATCGGGAGGCATGGAGACGCACTATCCACAATGCTGCAGCCTTATTTGAGAACTCACACCGAAAAAGTCTTGAAGAGAAACGACAATGCAGAAAGAATCACAACCCTGAAACATCATCCAAGGAGACCTTTTGCTGTGCTTTCTGCAACCGGACTTGTTTATCTCGGATTGGCCTTTTTAGTCATCAGCGCGCTTGCAGAAAGCGCAGGATGAGTCCTTCCTGAATCTTCGCTTGCGAAGAAAAGCCAGAGAGGAGAGAGGGAACCTTTTAATACGATTTAATGGACGTTTAACTTTTGTATATGTGGCTTTTGTTACATTTTTGCTTTATTCTACATTGTAAGGTGTTAAGAGCCAGTGGGATGTGATGGTTTGAGCACTGAACTGTGACTGGAGACCAAGGTTCGAAACCCCATTTGGCAAAGAAAAACCCACCGGGTGACCTTGGGCAAGTCACATTCTCTCAGCCTCACAGGAAGGCAAAGACAAACCCCTTTTCAACAAATCTTACCAAGAAAACCCTGTGATAGGTTCACCTTAAGGTCAGAGATGACTTAAGGGCATACAACACACACATCATAGGGTCCACTATTGAACCCTTGGGTCCTGTATTGCAATAAAAATGGGAATATAAAAACTTACCCCCAATTACTGTTGAACCAAAAGTCAGCCTCACCCAGCTATAGTAATTCTAGTTCAACACATTTGGAGGTCCACAAGTTCCTCACTCCTGCCGTAGTATAGTCAAGGTAGCAGCCCTGAATTCCATACAATGCCTTTGCTTCTCATCTAGGGGGGTGGGGGGAGTGCAAGGGAGGAAAACTAGAAGTTTCTAGTTCACTAGAAAGAACTGGGAAAGTTCATTTTTTGACAACTCCAGAAATCTCCCAGCCAGCATAAATTTTCCACACTTCAGTACTAAAGCAACTTCTTACTCATGATTTGATTTGTGATATCATTTGCCAACCTTATTTACCATAAGCTTTATTCATGCAGCAGAATCCTCTAAGACATGGACCAGCTCTACAGCAGGCAAGTTAACATAGAAAATATTTACCTAAGGTAGGAAGCTCAAGAAACTCCCTTCCTCAACTGGGAATAAACTTCTCAAAGCCCCAATAAACTTACCCCCAATTACTGTATTGAACCACAAGTGAGAAAGGAAATTGGATGATCCATTTGTACAACATTAGAGCTGTGCTCAGACCAAAGCTCTATCATTACATAGATAACTCCCAAAAATTGTTCATAAATGCACTAGCATCCTTCTGTATTCCCCAGAACTTAGTATTTATCTACATGCTGACTCAGTACTGGAGACAATACATAACTCACTGTAACTAGCAGCTTCTTACAGCTTTATCTTCTACCAATTTGTTTGATCTCCTTTTGGAGCCATCTAAATTGGCTGCCATCAATACATCATGTGAAACTGAATTCCAGTTTAAAGTACTTTGTCAGTACTGGAACTCTAAAGTTTTCATTGCATGACCCCCATTTTTAACAATATGAGGGAGAAAAATTTGTATTTATCCACTTTCTTCCCACAATGCATGCATGTTATATATAGAACTCTTTTATCAAGTCCCCCAACACTTCTGCATCACTCCTGTAGTCACAGAAATACAGGCATCATGTCAAGCCATCAAGTTCAGAAATCAACTATTTCAGAATAAAAGCACTTCTTATACTGAAGAATGTGGTTTTGGAGTGATCCGCTACACGTTTCAATTGATACAGAAAATACATGCATTTTCAGGCATACACATACATAAGGCTTTTTGAGATGAGGCTTTCTAGCTTTTTGATGTTTTTTGGTGAAAAGCAACATTTTAGTACATTCTGCTTTAGAGCACCTTTTATTGTATGGATCCACATCTGCCCACGTAGTGACCTCCAGTTGTTTTGGACTAACACTCCCATTATTCCTTGCTACTGGCACTGCTTCCTGAAGCCAAATGTATAGCCCAGGCCACCTGGAAGGCACGACTGTAGACAGTAATTTATTGTACTCAACTGGTTGCTACTAGAGACAGGGTGGGAAGAGGTCATGCTGGTTAGATTGGGCAATATCTCAAGATCCACGAACTGAAGCTAGGAGCAAGAACTGCTTAGAATTAAAGAATTATGAGGCAAGATATTTGTTTTGAGCATCAAAAGTGAGTTTGTAGCCCACCAGCACAAACATTCAATCTATGTTGCTTGCCCCCACCAGCTCTCTCTATCCAGTATAATTTAGGGAGGGTAGTCATTTTGTTGCAGCTTTCTTAAACAAGGAGTCTGAAATCCTTGCTAATCTAATGCAAAATTGGGGACTTACCAGATCCCAGTTTATCTTCTGCCCACTCTTGCCATACAGGAATGATTTTGGCCCACTCTACCCTCATTTACTCCAAATACCGCACCCCTTTAAAAATACAGCAAGTACTTTATGTTCAGCAGAAATACATTTGAACACACCACTACATATCTGAGTGATCTACAAATGATTTTATTTTGTTCATATACACTATGCCATGAATTCATATGGAATTGGTTCCAGGAGCTCTGGCTCTTTGCCACCAGTCCTCACAAAATGAGCTTCTCTTGGTTGAGCAGGCTATAAGAGTGAACGGAAAAGGGAAAGAAAATGAAGACAAAATAGTGAGTCACAACAGCAATCTAAGTTATCTGGTTTCAGCATCTCCCCATGTTGTACAACTGTATATGCCCTTCCTGAAGATTGTGACATGTTTCAGAAATTAATACTGCAATACTTTGTACTTCATACATTTTTAACCTAAGAAAACGTAAGAGTAATAATTTCCCTTGTAAGATGTACAGACAGGATACCTTGTAGCACAATAAACAGGCTAATTACAATATAAAGGCTATGTGAAGCTGAGAAACCCCTTCCCTGTTGCTTATTTCTATTTAAGAGCTACTTACATCATCACCGAATTAAAAAATGCCTCAACCTGCCATTTTTCTCTTGTCACAAACTTAATTGCTTCCCAACATTTCAGTATAGCCATGCAAGAGACTTCAACTCCTTAAGACATTCTAAAATGGAACTTGCTCTAGTACTAATAGTGTCTTGGGCAAGGTACATGCTCTCTGACCACATCTCATAGATTACCTGGCGTTTGAGTTCAAACCAAGTGCCCTTTTCCTTGGCTTCCTTCTTCTTCCTTTCATTTTCCTTCACACGCTGTAGGAAGCTATCTCTGCTCTTTGAGTGCTTAATATGTTCAATACGTACATTAATTCTTTTGGCAAGAATCTTGCCCCTAGATAGAAGACACCAACAATGACTGTCAGATTTGGGGTTTTTCCTTCTACTGGTCAGGAAGCTAATAACGGAGATCAAGTTACTACATGATGGCTGCTCTGTTGGCCACAAGGAAGAATGCAAATAAGATCTTGCTTTGCTGGATTAAGTTTGGATGCTTTAGAAATATATCCAGATTTTACCAAACTCTACAAAGGTCTGTTTCCTCTGACAGGTTCCTAGCCAGTCAAATATAATCTGGCAGGGTTTTTAAAAGGATATTCATTATACCCCACCTGAATGGCCAATGGAGACAAGAACTGTCTAATTGGCAAAGTGAAGTGGGAGACAGACACAAATTGAATAGAGCTCCAAACAAAATTAAGTAGTGAAAATACACTTACTTAACCTTCTTGTTCACAATAATGCCCACAGCATGCTGAGTAATGTTGTATACTCTTCCTGTCTTGCCATGGTAGCATTTGTGCGGCATGCCCTTCTGAACCGTGCCCATGCCCTGTTAATACAAGAACATTATAAATGATCATGGACCGTTGTCCTACAGATAATTTAAAAATATATATTCAACTATAAAAAATAAGAAATGATCAGTTATTATTTAATGGCAAATATCTGGGAAAGCACCTGAAATAACACATGAACAAACCTATACCATATAATTAGTTTTTAACTTTTGTACTTTATGAATTTTAAACTATGTTTTTAAATCTGTTGTTAAGCCACCTTGAGTTCCAAACTAGGAAAAAGGTGGGGCAATAATAAATTACAAGAATGCTCTTGAGATCTTAGACCCTCAATATAAAATCATACCTCTGTTAACAAAGCCCTGACAAAGAAGTTACTCTTTACAAAGTCTTATGACCACCAGCCCTCCTTGCACCCTATCCAGCTGACAGGTTTGGTTTTTTTTTAACCGCATCAAAATTGGAAGGATAGTAATGGTGAGCTGCAGAAAAACAGACTTCTGGTGTCAGTTGCTGCTGTTTATCTGCAGTAAATAATGCAACGAAAGCTTGAGCTGAGAAAGAACTGGATTCTGTTCTAGCTGATCCCTACTGTAGCTGTGTGTGTTTACCTACATCAAGCAAAGTAAACTGCAGCTTCCCCAAAATTACTTGCTGAGCATGCAGGAAGAGCAAAACTGAGAGAAAAGCAGATAAGCCTGCCTTACCAACTCCCCCACCCCCCAGAAGCATATTAAAGAATCATATATCTATAACTGGCAACCAAAATGGAAATAAGTAGAAGCTGGTGATAAGAAAACAAAATCCCTGAATACATGTCAGAAGAAGCTTTCAAGTGTTCTCTAGAAGGTAAATTTTTCAAAAAGCAAAAAACGAGGAAACAGTGCTTGGCCAGCTTGTTTCATTTCACATGTGCATGTTGTTAATTTCTGTACCACAAAAAAGAGCAATTTAATATATTTCAGCTAGTTATTTTTCAAATCTAAAACTATCTCAATACTTTTCATGTTATTTCTGTCTTTGGTATCAAATTTTCTATAAAAGTAATGCCTAGGAATGTATCTACTTTGTTAACTCAGATATACCTGCATTTGTTTGGTCCCAAGACTTTGAATGTGAGCTTTTCAGACCAAAACTAGGCCAAGCTCTTTACCTGATGAAACCTCTCCTAAATGGGCAAGGGTAATTTGTATGGCCCAATAAGCCACAACTGCTACTAATCCCTGTCTTCAAAAACTCAAGCAATCAAATAAAGTACGTATGAGAGCCAGATGACATCTCTGGTTTGCTTTCAGTGCCGGTGAAATGATTTGCTCACTTTGCTGTTAAAAAGGCAATCATAGGAGACAGTCATCATCAAGCCCCAGAGTGTCAAGACTCAAAAAGGTTTAGTAGGTAGTGCTCTTAAAGGTCATGAAACTGAATATTCCAAGTAAGGCATTGTATCGGCCAGAGTGTGGTATATTTAAAGGGACTTATCTCCTAACAAGTTGATAAGGTGTAAGAAAACATCGCACTAAACCTTTTTTCAAGAATGTATTCTATATTTAATAGTAAGGCAAGGATTAAAATTCTTACTGCAAATTTGTCGCCATCTGCATGTAATAAGATTGGCTGAAAAGATCACGTAGCCTTTCTTTCATGTATTTTTCAACATACCTTTTATTCGTTGATCACTATATAATTTATCTACAGATGCTACAAAATCCATACTCAATTCAAAACAGTTATTTGTTCCCCTATCAAATGGTACTTAAAGTGAATTTTGCTTTGCAGAAGAAGGAAAGGTGCTATATAAGCCAACTTTAGTTCAAGAGCAAATTTTAAAGATACCTTGATGTCAACAATATCACCCTTCTTATAGATGCGCATGTAGGTTGCAAGAGGGACAACACCTACGGAAAAGATGTAGTAAGTCACATGCTTATTTTAGTTAAGTTTTGTAGGTTTTGATACATGCACACATAATATTAGAAACTACTCGTGATCCATTCAAAGTAATTCATAAAAAACTTGCTAGTAAAGACAGACCTGCATACCATAGCCCAACTGACCATTGTGATTCCATGGACTTTTTGTAGAATATGTTGCTTTATATTTAAGATAATTTAGTTTTGTATGTATTGAAAAACAGAGGTAAATCAGGTGAGGTAGCAGGAGGGGGTGAGAGAATGCAAAGTTGAGAGTGAGTGGTGACAATGGTGGCCACAGCAGTGGGACAGGAGGAGGTCCTAAAATTAGTGGCACAGGTGTGGATAAGGGAAAACCCCCACTCTTGGTGACAGTAGTGAGATTGTGGAAGTCTTCACATGTGGTGACAGCGAAGATTCAGGCAGACCCTTACATATGGTGGGGAAAGTGGTGGAATAAGGGACAGGAGCCTCACAGACACCCACTAGTGTATAAAATGTACAGATTCAAGCTATACATGCAAGCAAGAGTTCCCCTTCCCAAATTCACGTATTATATAACACACCACAGAGGGGACTGACTGGTTATGAAAATAAGTTTTACTAAAGATGCTTCAGATTCAGGGTTGGCTGGTTTAAACCAAACAACTTTTTTTAAAAAAACACTCCTGTTTTTAAAAATTCATTATTCATATTTTCCAAACCTCTCACAGGAACAACGATTGTTTAAATTTAAACATTTTAGCTTTAACAGTTTATTGGCAGTTGCCCATTGTTAGACCAGTATCCAGGGCCAGTTGCTTCTTTTTAAACACTTTATTTTATAGTGCAAGAAACAAAATTCAGAAACAAAATCCTTCAATTAACACAAGTTCAAGCCAAACAACTTGCTTTACTTGTAAAAAAGCACTTTTTAAAGAAAAAATATTATTTAAGCTAATGGCCATAACATCTGATTTGCATTTTGCTACTTAATTTTCTGATTTAGATCTATATTGGTTTTAATGCAAAAAAAACAAAAACAAAACTGGTTTAACTAAATAAAACAACAACACCCAACTTGGTTCTCCCGCCCCCATTTTTAATCTGTTTTTTTCCTCTCCCAAACCTGTTCAGATTCAACTGATGCTAATAATAATGTGGCATGTGAAGGCTCTCTAAATAATAAAAAGCCTCTTTCAGAGGTCACCACAATTCACCCAAGTAGATTCTCAACCAATGACCCAGTTTTTTTACCTGGGTGAGCTGGAGACAACAACCTAATGACCAGATTACATGGTTTAAAAATATTACCTACCATGTTTGCGGAAGGGCCTTGAGAACATGTAACGTGTCCCCCTCCTCTTCCCCTTTGTGTTGGTCATCTTGACTGATTACTGCAAGGGGGGAAAAAAAACATAAAACTGCATAAATTAGTAGCCCATAAACTGGAAACACTTATTAGTGACTTAAGGAGATTTACATAGCGCTTCTTCTATTGAAGTGTGTGATACTTCCTTTGGATTATGCACATAGTTACAGACAGAAACAAGTATCTGAGAAGAAGCACTTCAGTAAGCATTGCTGACTTATATTCATAGCACCATAATTTGTCTCCAAACGAAAAAGAAAAAGTAAATCTTAGAAAAGACCACCCAGCACTAACCTGTAGGAGTGCGCCAAATTTGTGTATAAATCAAGCAACACAATCTTGTGGTTCTCATAAACAGAAGTAAGAGAGGCCTCATGCCTGGCACTGGCAACAATACAGAGCAGGGGAGGATGAACATGAGAGATTAGAGGCCACATTACCTCCCTAGGAGATCTTGGAGGGTTGCACCCCATCACAACAAAAGCAAACCTACCTCAAATGTCCTCAAACATGCCCAGGAGGGTGGGAAGCATGTTTCCAAAGTTTCTAGCCTTCTGTGGGCCATTTGAGACCTAGGAGAGGTCGTTTATATAACAGGAAGTGATAATGAAATTAACTTTTTGGGTCACTTTCTGTGCCCCCGCAACTGTTGAGGGGCACCTGAAAGCAAAAAAAATATTGGGACCCCATTCTACTGTTTGGGAGGCTAGATTTTGGGGTTGTCAATTCCTGAAACTACCAGATTGCATACCCCAAAACATATTTCTTGCTATGGGGAAAGTATTTTACATTTAAAGGCTTACAAACTGATGTGTGCTCCTAAAATCTTGCTTTAGGGTAAAGGAAAGGCACTTTTAAAGGCCACCACTAGAGCAAATTTGGTGGCAGCAGTAGGGTACTGATGTGTAAAACCAGAAACACACGCAATCTGCATGTTGCCAACCCTTACTGTAATTCCACTTACTGCTGCCTTCAACCCCAGATGGCCTGCATACACATACACCATATCACTAATCTGTCTAGCATAGTACTATTAATCATCCTCCAGATGGTGTTCAACTGCAAGTCCCAATAGCCCCATCCAACATAGCCAATGATGAAAAAATTATGGAAATTGCAGCCCAATATCTAGAACATTAAACATTCCCTATTACTGGATTACACAACCTAGTTTCAGGAAACTACAGTTCCCAGCTCTGCCTAGAAATGCCAAGGGCTGAATGTGGGACATTCTGCATGTAAAGTGTGTACTCTACCACAGACACATCTGGCCATAGCCTAATAAAATTCAATGAGATATAGCCAGGCTAAGGAACATTATCTATACTAGTCTGGTTAAGTAGACAGTAAGTTTCCAATGTAAGCCTGCCATAACTGTGTTGATATAAGAGGCAATTAAGTTTTACTATGCATGAGACAGGGGCATTCCACTTAAAAATCAGATTTGTTTTCTTCCTAATATGCTACTTTTCTATATAAAAGGAGCATACAAGCATTAAACTCCTCAAAGGAGCAGTACCCTGGAATAACAATGTTGCTGTTCATGGCACACATGAAAGAGGGGGCCCATAACTCAGTAGTACTGCTGAATGCAAGCATATGTTGTACTGTATTTCAATCACACATACTCCCAGTTTTTAAAAGAGGATGAGGTTAGCAGAAAATATGAAAGACCTGTGCCTGAAAACTTGGAAGTTGGCACTGGCTGGGTCAGAAAGACAAATCTTCATACAGCAACACGCAAGAAGCCAGAAAATTATCCACCCAGTCAAACAGCAAGTAGTGTACTGTTTTCAGACTGGCACCTATATATTACGGTTTCAGGGAGGCAGAGCCTTTCCTAGGCCTTCCACTTGAAAGTGGAAAAGCCTTTATCTTTGTGTTCTATGTATAAATGTATGTATATATTTACTTCATATTCTATACATTCATATAATTTATTTTCATTTATGACTTGTACTATCTTCTTTAAATGTAACAGATACAAAATACAAGAGAAGAACTCTGAAGATTCTAATTGTATAGATATATTAATGCTTTAAAGGATTTTTAACAAAGAAAGAGGAAAAACCAGTGATTGAGCCTGTACATTACACGCAAACAGCTGCTGCAGAACATGGGAGACTGAAACACAACCTCCAAAATCCACAACACTGCCCGTTTAGCTCCAACGAATATGAAGGGACAACTGGCTAAGGATTCTGCGAGCTGTTGCCTTATTATTTTCATTTCAATCCCACTTTTCTCAAACCAATGGGACTCAAGGTGGCTAACAATATTATTATAAAAACAAAACATGCTAAAACAGTACAAAGTTAAAATCAATTTTAAATGTAAAATTTTAAAAATAATTGAACAATTTACAAGCTAAAAACATTACAGTAAAAATTGAAATACCTTTTTAAAAAAACTTGATTTTTTTTTAAACCACACCACACAGCCTCACTAGCCCAGCTCTTTCTGGTTCATAAAAACCCAGGGAAGGAGAGCAAAGATGGGGCCAGCCTGGTCTCTCTGGGGGAGGGAGCTCCAGTCAGGGAGCTGCAACCAAGAAGGCCCTCTCCCTTGTTCCCACCAAACATGCCTGAGAAAGTGGTGGGATAGAGAGAATGCCTTCTCCAGACAATCTTAAAGCTTTACTGGGCGACTGGGCTGATACTGGAAGATGCAGTCCTTCAAATAATCTGGAACCATGCCAGGTTAAGGTTAGCCCAACCTTAATTTTCCCACATTTTGCTCAACTTACTGCATGACATGCCTCCCAAATGCTACATGTACAAACCAATATTTATTATGGAAATTAATTTTACTAAGGAGTTTAAAAATGTGCTGAACGAGGACAGAAAGGTGTGGCCTTCCGCTTGAAAGTGGAAAAGCCAGCAACAGAGCCTGTTTTATAGTTTGATCCCCTTATCCGCTGGGGATTGGTTTGGGGGGGGGGCATGGATACCAAAAACTGTGGATAACAGCGGACACCATTGAAAATAATGGGACTTTCAGTTTAAAATACCAGAGTTGCCACGGAGGACCTAGAAAATGGCTAAAGATGACACATTTTCTAGGATGACTCTATGGTAGGTGTGCTGTTTTGTATCCAGTGGATAACTGAATCAGTGGATACAGGGGTCTCACTGTAATGCACAAGCAGTTGCTGCAGAACTTTGGAGAAGTTTTCGTTGGGGTTTGGTTCCAGGACCCTCCCTGGATACCAAAATCCATGAATACTCAAGTCCCATTATATGCAATGGCATAGCAAAATGGTGTCCCTTATACAGTTGTCCCTTCATATTCGTTGGAGCTTGGTTCCAGGACCCCCCCACCCCCCGTGGATACCCAACTCCCATTATATGCAATTGCATAGCAAAATAGTGTTCCTTATATAAGATGGCAATTTCAAAGTTTGCTTTTTGGATTTTTTAAAGAATATTTTAAAGCCATGAATACTTAAATCTGTGGATACCAAATCCGTGGATACAGAGGGACAACTATATAAGATGGCAAAATCAAGGTTTGCGTTTTGGATTATTATTTTTTGAAGAATATTTTCAAGCCGTGAATACTTAAATCCGTGAATACAGAGGAACAACTGTAATCTGCCAGAACTACAACCTCCAATATCCACAACCATTGGCCATGCTGGCTAAGGATCCTGCGAGCTGGAGCCCAACCTCAACGTTCCCACATTTGGCTCAACTTACTGCATGACAGGTCCCCCAATTTCTACACCTACAAACCAGCCTTTAGGATGGAAAATAATTTCACTAAGGGGGGCTGAAAAAAATGTGCTGAAGGGGAAAGTCGGAAAAGGGAGGCCTCCACCAGGAGGGAGAAGCCTCAACCTCCACCACAGCCACGTTTTGCCTGGATCGTCCCCCATCCCTTTGGCTTCTGCCCCAAACCAACGCGGCCTTTCTTCCTTTTAGCTAACACACATTGGAAAATGCTTAATGCAGTGCAGATGTGTAAATTGCTATTGCTTGAAACAATTTGTAAGCCGCTCTGATAGCCTTTGTGGGTGAAAAGTGGGGTATAATAATAATAATAATAACAACAACTTGGGCAATCAAGGCGGCTCACAACAATTGGATATAAAAAACAAATCAATAACAATAGTAATAACTTAAAACAATTTACCCCCCTTAAAATTACATATACTAGTGCATACATTATTATTATTAATGGTAATACCTAATCAATAAAAAATTTAGTCCAGTGGGGTTCAAACTTTGGCCCTCCAGGTTTTTTGGACTCCAACTCCCAGAAGCATAAGGCAGGCAGTCCAATGGTCAGGAAAACTGGGAGCTGTAGTCCAAAACACATGGAGGGCCAAAGATTGGACACCACTATGATTTAGTTCCTTCATCTCAGCACCGTTTCCTAGCCGGGCCGATTCCCACGTTGCCTCCGAGACACGCGTCGCCTCGTGTTCTCCCTCCCACCCACCCTCCCTTTCCGCAGCTAAGCGCCTCGCCCTTCGCAACCCCGCTCCTGGTTTTCTTTCTGCTCCCCACCCGCAGCCATACCATGGACCCCCCACCACCACAGACCCACTTTAAACGGTACTGGGGCGAAGAAAGGAGAACAGCCGACCTCCCGTCTTACCTCTAAAATGGCGTCCCAGGCCGAAAAGAAAGAGGGCGGAGCTTCCAGAGCTTTCCGCTCCTTCCAGCCACGGCAGGGCTTTTTGGCACTTTCATCGCCGTCTAATAAAGTGCCTGACTGAAAAAAAAGAAGGCATTATAATAAATATTTTTTTCTTTAAAAATTGAACTCACAGCGGGAGAAGAACAATGACTGCCCGCAATGGACTAGAAATAACTATCTTCTCTTCTGTATTTTGATCCACGTATTGAAGCAGGCGATTGTGAAAACAGACTTTGACGAAGGACCACTTTAACTGCGGCGGTTGCCTCCTGAGGAATTGTGGGGTTTGTAGTTTTGGCGGGCCTAAGAGCTCTCTGGCTGAGAGTGCTAAATGTTCCTCTCTAAGCTGAAAATCCCAGGATTCTACGGGAAGCAGCCAGAGCAGTTAAACTGGAATAATAGTGCTATGGCAGTGTAGTGTGATATAGTTTTAAAAAGTGGGTGTTGCACACTTTTTGTGAATGTATTTATTACTTTTTAGTTGGCTCAATAAAGCTATTGCAGTTTTGTGTGGTTTGTTGTATTTTTTAAAAAAGTATTAAAGCAAAGAAAGTTGTCCCTCCTTATCCGCAGATTTGGTATCCACGGATTTAAGTATTTATGGCTTTAAAATATTCTTAAAAAATAATTATCCTAAAAGCAAACCTTGATTTTTCCATCTTATATAAGGGACACCATTTTGCTATGCCATTGCATATAATGGGACTTGAGTATTCACAGATTTTGGTATCCACAGGAGATCTTGGAACCTCTCTCTCTCTCTCTCTCTCTCTCTCTCTCTCTCTGCCTTTTCTTCGCAAATGAATATTCAGGAAGGACTCATCCTGTGCTTTCTGCAAGTGCACTGATGACTAAAAAAGGCCAATCCGAGATAAACAAGTCCGGTTGCAGAAAGCACAGCGGAAGGTCTCCTTGGGTGATGTTTCTGGGTTGTGATTCTTTCTGGGTTGTCATTTATCTTCAAGACTTGTTCAGCATGAGTTCTCAAATAAGGCTGCAGCATTGTGGATAGTGCGTCTCCATGCCTCCCGATATGAAGCCAGGGCGGACCACTGTTGGTGATCAATTTGGCCGAGCCTGAGGTGTTGTTTCAGGGAGTCTTTGTATCGCTTTTTTGGAGCGCCCCTCTTACGCTGACCCGTGGCGAGTTCACCGTAGAGTACTATTTTTGGGAGGCGATGGTCCTCCATCCTAGAAACGTGCCCTGCCCAGCGCAGCTGTGTTCTCAGTATCATGGCCTCAATGCTGGTGATCCCTGCTTGCTCAAGGACAGCAACATTTGTCACATAGTCAGTCCAGTGTATATTTAGGATTGTGTGTAGACAGCGCTGATGAAAGCGTTCAAGGAGTCGTAGGTGGTGGCGATAGGTGACCCATGTTTCAGATCCATAAAGGAGAATTAACAGTATAATGGCCCTATACACACTGATTTTTGTGCTTCGCCTGAGGTGTTTATTAGTCCAGACTCTTTTGTGAAGTCTTCCAAATGTGCTATATGCCTTTGCTAATCTGTGATCAATTTCTTTGTCAATCTTGGCATCTGAGGAGATGATGCTTCCCAGATAGGTGAACTGCTGAACAGACTGGAGCATAGATTTGCCGACGGCAATGTGGGGATGGTGGTGTTCGTCCTGTGGTGCAGGCTGGTAAAGAACTTCCGTTTTCTTCAGGTTGACTTCCAGCCCAAACAGCTCTGCAGCTGTTGCGAAGCAGGATGTTAGGCGCTGCAGAGCTGCTTCTTTGTGGGCAACAAGGGCAACATCATCAGCAAAGAGCAACTCATGGACTAGATAGTTTAGAGTCTTAGTGTGAGCCCTCAGACGGCTTAAGTTTAAAAAGGTACCATCAGTACGGTGACATATATAGACGCCATCGTCTTCTTTAAGCTGTGCCATAGCCCTTTGGAGCATCATGCTGAAGACGATTGTAAATAAAGTTGGCACAAGAACACAACCTTGCTTCACTCCATTAGTTATTAGAAAGGGATCTGAAAGAGCATCTCCATATCTGACTTGACCATGCTGGCCCTCGTGTAGCAGGGTAATCATTTTAAGGAATTTGGGGGACGTCCTTGTCTTTCCAGGATCTACCACAGACCTTTTCTACTCACAGTGTCGAAGGCTTTGGTGAGGTTGACAAAAGTTACATAGAGACCCTTGTTCTGCTCCCTACATTTCTCTTGCAGTTGTCTAAGGGCAAATACCATATCTGTAATACTCCTATTGGCTCTGAAGCCACATTGGCTTTCAGGGAAAAGTTCTTCTGCAATAGCAGGAACTAATCTGTTCAGGAGTATCCTTGCAAGGATTTTTCCAGCAATAGAGAGCAGTGTTATGCCTCGATAGTTTGAGCAATCGGATTTTGCTCCTTTTTTCTTGTACAGTGTGATGATGACTGCATCTTGGAGATCTGATGGCAGTTCCCCTTTTTTCCCAGCAGTTCACAAGGAGTTCATGGAATTTATCATCGAGTGCATGACCTCTGTGTTTCCAAACTTCAGGTGGGATTCCATCAATCCCAGCTGCCTTGCCGTTTTTCATCTGCTGTATGGCCTTAAGGGTCTCTTCCAAAGTGGGAGCTATGTCCAATTCATTTTTCATCGGTTTTTGTATCATATGTTGGATAGCTGAGCCTTGGACTACTCGGTTGGCACTAAGAGCCTTTGAAAATGTTTAGCCCATCGATTCAGGATGGAGGCTTTATCAGTAATTAATGTTTGACCATCTGTAAGTAGGTCCAAACACTGCTTTAAGAGCTTCATAAAATCCTCTATGATCACCCAGATCTGCACAGCATTCTGTCTTTTCTGCTATATTGATCCACCACTTGTTCTGCATGTCTCGGAGTTTTTGTTGTAGTTTACTACATGTGAGGCGGAAAGCTGCTTTTCTTACATGGCAGGTTGGCTGGGCGAGGTATGCCTGGTGAGCAGCTCTCTTCTTTGCCAACAGCTCCTGGATCTCTTGGTTGTTTTCATCAAACCAGTCTTGATTTTTCTTGTGGGAGAACCCGAGGGATTCTTCCACAGACTGGAGGATACTGTTTTTGATAAGTTGCCAAAGCACTGTAGGAGAAAGATCTGTAGGATGTTCTTCAAGTTTTGTTTGCAGATTTGCCTGGAAGTTGTCTCTCATGGTAGCTTGCTGAAGATTGTTGACTTGGAGTCTCCTCTTTAAGATGCCACCCCTCTTAGGTTGAACTTAAGATGAAGATTTAGTTTACATCTGACAAGGCGATGATCTGTTTGGCATTCTGCACTGGGCATCACTCAGGTATGATGGACATCGTGAATATTCCTCTGGCGGACTAGAACATAGTCAATGAGGTACCAATGTTTGGATCGGGGATGCATCCAGGTTGTCTTCAAGCTATCTTTCTGCTGAAAGATAGTGTTTGTAATAGTCAGCTGTTGTTCTGCACAGAACTCTAGCAGGAGGCGTCCATTATCATTGCAATTTCCAACACTATGCTTGCCTAAGACACCTTTCCAGGCTTCGGAGTTCTTTCCTACTCTGGCATTGAAGTCACCAAGGATAATATTTTTATCTTCTACAGGGACTTTTTGTATGAGTTGGCGTAGGTCTGTGTAGAATTTATCTTTCTCTACAGGGTTGGCTTGCATAGTTGGGGCATATATACTAAAGAGAACAACGTGTGGGAGGCGTAAGGAAATAATGCGTTCAGAGTGTCCTGTTGGCAAAGTTTCAAGTTTGGAGGCAATGGAGTTTTTAATCATAAAGCCTACTCCTGAAAGATGTTTTTTGGTTTTGGGTTTGCCAGACCAGTAAAGTGTGTAGCCAGCGCCGTGTTCTTTAAGGCTGCCTTCCTCATGGAGACGAACTTCACTAAGAGCAGTGATGTCAATATTGAGTCGTGATAGTTCATGGGCTATTAGGGCAGAATAACGCTCAGGCCATCCACTATCTGCAGAGTTTCGCATGGTTCTGATATTCCACCATGCAAGCGTCAGTTTATTTACACCTTTGGAGGCCGGTGTGTGCCTTTGTTTTTTTTTTTGCCTTGGTTTGACCGCATCAGAAGATGCCCGTTGGCCACGGCTAGCCAACCAGGTAGATGGGGATGAGCTTTCGTTAGGCCACCTTTTCTAGGCCCCTCTCCATATGGAGCAAGCAGTGCTCTCCTTAAAAAAGGCTGCTTGGTCGTTCAGGATGCTGCCGAACAAGACTGTCATCTCCTGGGTCAGCCTCGAGCGACCAAAGTCCTGAACTGCTTGCATGCAGGGTTGGGTCTACGGCTTCCAGTGCATCTTTACACCTGCCGTTTTATCCCTCACCTATTACTACTTTTTTGGAACTGGATTTGTCCTTCGAGCCTGTGCAATGGATTTTTCTGGTGGAGCACAATGTGCACAGAACTGGTCTCACCCTTTAAACCAAAGGTTAATCTGCTGTGGCCTTGCAAGCATGGACGGTAGCAGCAAGGTCCTTGGGTTGTAGGTTTGATTAGAGTTTCCTTCTCTTAGATGGTTGACCTTACAGGGTTGGATGAGCACCATCTGCCCAGGTTTGGGATTAGAGTTTCCCTTCTCCTAGGATGGTTGCCATAAGGCTAGGAAGCCCATCCTGCCCTTTGACGCTCTTTGTCAGACCCTTCGGTTTTGACCTGTCTGGCATGGGAGACCCTACTGGTGGCTATTATGCCACCACCAGCATAGCTCAAAACATCATTAGGGTATGCAAGCCTCTCTCCCACGACAAGGGAGCGTCAATGGAGTGGGGGGTCTTGGAACCAAACCCCAGGGAATATGAAGGGACAACTGTATGTATACTAGGTATATAATAAAGAATAGGAAACCCACAACATGTAGCTTTTCTGGAATCATCTTGGGTATTGCTTTTCATTTGGGGCATTGATTCTAGAGATACCAAAAAAACACATTTGTATTCCCTCTTTGACTGCATTTCCATCTCACATCTCCACCCCTATCGAGGAACAAATCTGATGGATGCCTCCAAGTACATACACAACATCTGTTACACATGGCAGTTCAGTGATCTTGTTTTACTTTTTGGGGAAGGGCTGAAAGTTAGCAATCAATCAAGATGGTTTATGCTGCAGGGTGTATATCATGGCAAGGGGACATGTGGTTCTTTGGACATTGTTGGATCACAACTCCCATCAGCCCTTGCCAGCAGAGCCAATGCTGAGATATGATTGGTACAGTTGTCCAGCAACATGTGAAGGGCCACACATTCCCCGCCCTTTATGTAAACACTGTTAGGCTACCCTGGGGATGTGCCAATGTGTAACTTCCCCATTTGATTTATATACTTGTATACCATATAGCTGAGTGCCAGTGTGGTGTAGTGGTTTTGAGTGTTGGTCTAGGACCACAGGAGTCCAAGGTTCAACCCCATCCCCATAGCTATGGAAACTCACTGGGTGACCTTGGGCAAGTCACACTTTCTAAGCCTCATAGGAAGGGAAGGACAAATGTACTCTGATCAAATCTTGCCAAGAATAACTGGTGATAGGTTCACCTTAGGGTTGCCATAAATCAGAAACAACTTGAAGGCACACACAACAACAAATACCATAGATCATGTAAAGTAACATTTCAAACCAGCTTCTACCTTTGGTGTGAATAGTAAATGTACAAGGAAGGGGAGTGTGCTAGCCTCCCTTTCTTCGTACTTAGTTCCACTGCCTGCTATGGGTGGAGGGTGACAAAAGTGACAGTGGAGGGAGTGGGATTAGTGCACTTCTTTTAAATTATACAGGGCCCAACTACATGAGAGGGGAAAATGACTTACCTTGCAATAATGACATTTTGCAGCAGTAGCAACATGTCTTAATGGTGTTTTTGGCTTCAGAAGCCCCCATTAGCTTTGCATGCCAGATGGCGGCTGTGAGTGATTTACTCACATTAGCCCTTCACAGCTGGTTTTTTTTTTAAAAAAAGTTGTCTAAGGTGTGCTGGAACAATATAGCGATTTTTTTATTTAACAGAAAAGCAAAAAAACAAAACCCCACCGCTTTTTATCGCCTTAGCGATCACTCGCTAAGGCGAAAATCCAACATGGCGGCAGTGGGCACTTGCCTTGTTAGCAAGCCCCGACCCCACGCTTACCTGGCCAATCACCTTTGCTCTTCCCTTTGAATCACTTGCCCCAACAAGCAGTAATGTGCACCCCTCACTGTTTTTTAAAAACTATGGGGAAAGCTATGAAGGCTTTTCCTGAGTTGTTTTTGCCATTTTGGGCTCCCTCCTTCCCAGTGAATTCCATGAGGGTGTTTTCACCATTTAGACAACCCCACAGACTTAAAATAGCACCTGAATAGACCTAGATACTTTTGAAGGGGCCAACAAAGCATGGCAAGAAAAACCACACATACACAAAACCACACACACTGAAAACAAATACAGAACATGCTTCAACACTGGGAGAAGTGTTAAAACAAAACTGTCAAAGGAGCTCTGGCTTTCCCTTAAAATCTCTGGAGTTGTCATTTGTAGGAGGCACTGGGAGTTGTCCATTAGATAAATGGTGCTCAAGATAGGGGTCCATGGACCAGTCCCAGTCCACAGGCCATCAGCTGCCAGTCCCTGGGCAGCTTCCAGAAAAGAAAACACACCTGAAGTCAATGTGCACAAATATTATATTGGTCCCTGGCCCATTGGGTGGGAAGGGGGAGGCCGGTCCCCCACTACTGATAGCCTGAGAAGCACTGCAGTAGATCTCCCAAGCATTCAGAACCCTGCACGTTGAACCTTAGTTAAACTAGTTTGTGTATACAGCATCAACCAGCCTTGTGTTTTAGCACCAGCCTGATAGCTATAGGTGAGAAGGAATCAGATATAGATGAATGAGCAATGGTGCTATGAAACCATGGTTTTTCAGGGTTGAAATGTAAGGGCTTTTTGACTAGCAGGGACAGTGACATCATCTGCCTCACTCACAAGCCTCCCTGCTCTCTCTTGATCTTAGAAAGTATTTTGGGGTGGTTTTTAACTGAATGGGCAACAAAGGCCCATTAGCTTTACAAAAAACATTCTGGTGTTGGGGATCAAAATGACCAGAGCTAGTTTGTTGATATAGATCAGGGTGGGCAACTACATAAGAGCCAGGGGCCAATTTCTCCTGTCAGTCCACCTCGCAGGCTGTACTCCCCAGCAAGTCCAATACCTTCATTTTCTTCTGCAGTCCCTCTCAAAATGGTGCCACTTCCTGTTGCCATTTTGTGAGGGACTCCAGTGAAACATTTAGGTATTTAGGGACAGTATAGGCCACAATAACACTTGCCTTAGTTACATCCTCTTTGGATATTGTAACATGCTCTATGTGGGCTTCCCTTCCAAAAATGGTCAGGAATATCAGATGGTCAAAAGGACCACATCTGGATTATTGACTGGGGCTGGCTAGAGGGAATGTTTGATTCCCTTATTATAACAGTTTCACTGCTACTTTTCTGTTTCTGGGCACAGTGCAAAATGGTTTTTATGATGTATAAAGATCTACGATATGTCTTGAATTCAGGTGATCTGATGGACTGTATTCTCCTATTTTAACTGCCCAGGTTCTGAGTTCTTCAGTACCGACCTTTCTCTCAGTCCCACTTCCTAAAACTATGGATTTTTAAATTTATGGACAATTTTAATGTGTAATGGTTGTTTTAATCTTACGTGTTTTAAACTATGTGTTTAGATGGTTTTATGTTTTAGTTATACATTGTATTTTAATTCATTTTGTACCCTGGCTTGAACCTTAGGGAGAGGGAGGTAAGAAATAATGTTGTTATTAACTGATATGTTTGGTGGGCGGGGGGCAAGACAAGGTTTCCACTGAAGATTTCAGAGTCTGGCATGGCTTATACAGGAGAACATAAACCTTATATTAACGGATATCACAGAATACACAGAGGAAAGAGGTCACATAAATATGGTCTTAAAGAATATTTCTGTCAGGGGTCATAGCTTGCTTTACAACAGAGAATGTACTCAGAGGAGAAAATCATATCCATGCACAAAAGACCAAAGGAGTTTTAGTCAGAACACTGACATTACTTCCCGTCAGAGAATATGCACAAAGGAAAAAATATTGTAAATGTTCAAAGTGTAGTTTGAGGTTTAGCAGTCATATAAGAAAAGTATACAGTTGTCCCTTCATATTTGCTGGGGTTTGGTTCCAGGACCTCCTGTGGATACCAAAATCCGTGAATACTCAAGTCCCATTATATACAATGGCATAGCAAAATGGTTCTCTTATATAAGATGGCAAAATCAAGGTTTGCTTTTTGGATTATTATTTTTTAAAGAATATTTTCAAGCCGTGAATACCAAATCCATGGATACGGAGGAACAACTGTACTGGGGACAAACTGTATAAAGCAGGGATGGGAACTGTGGTTTTGATGTGGTTGGATGCGCTAGTCAGCATAGCCAATGGAGAGGAATGCTGATAGCTCAATTGTGTCTGGAGGAGCCACACAATTCCTGCTCCTGATTTAAATGTTTGAGTGCTTTTGTCACAGGACTAGGCTTAGTCCACATCAAAGAACCTATACAGCGGCTTAGCCATATAAATGTTTGGAATGTAAAAAGAGCTTTATGCAGATTAGTCTTAGTTTGCACCAGAGAACCCATACAGGTGAGAAACCATCCACAGGTTTGCACTTAGAGAGCAGCAGTCATAGTTTGCATTATAAAATTCATACTGCAGGTGTGGGGGAGAGCAATCTATAAAAGCATGGAGTGTAAGAATAGCTTTAGTGATAGGTGAAACCTTTGTTTATACCACAAAACCTATACAGTATTAAAACTGTATACATGTAAATGTCTATAGAGTGTGGCAACCGAGAGCCCATCTTATGTTGCATCTGAGCGACCACACATGGGAGAAATCATAATTTTTTGTGGAGTGAAAAGGGTTTATGTCAGACTGGCTATCTCCATGTGGAGTACAGAAACCACACAGAATAAACTATATAAATATTTGAAATATAAAAAAGAGCTTTAGTTTGCATCAGGGAATCCACATACAATCAAACTTGGGTGATTAAAGAAGTTTTAATCTGAGCAACTTCCTTACTTTAAATCAAAGAACACACAGTAAAAATATAAATATAGCAATAGTTTTGTGGACAACCATGACATATAAACATAAGAGGAAGCACAGCGGAAGCTAACCGGATGTCACAAAACAGTTGTCAAAACTGAGTATGTTACCTTTAATCAAAAAATACATATGTGCCAAAATCCTGCCATTTCTTCCATTGTTCAGTTCAAATGTGTGAGAGTATTTGCTGTTTCTTGTCTGTTTCTCATAATAATAAGAGAATATGTTTCAGTGTCTGATTATCTCTAGCATAGCTTTCAGACTGTGACACTTGAAACTTGACATACTAAGGGGACCTGACGGAGGAGTGTATTTTGTGATTTAACATTGGTGTAGCTTATAGTATTATTTTAAGCCACAAAGTTCCCAACCTTCCCTATGGAGAGGGAGGTCTGGAAGATTCATTCAGAGGCCTGAAAGACTCATTTCTCCATAGAGCCTCTTGGCAGTTCCATGTAATACTTTCTTCTGCAAGGTCCTCAGGACCTCAAAAGAGATTTTTTTTTGGTGCTTGGTAGTGGAGGTGGGTATATGGTAGAGTTCACAGAGGGAAAGTCTGAATGAGTCCCAGTGTTACCCTAAGAGCATCTCCTTTAAGTTTGGGGGGAATTATAGCTCAAAAGGAGGCCTGCAAGAGAAGGGGTAACTTTGGGGATCTTTTCACCTATGTACTAACTGTAAAGAAGACTCCAGTTGAAATTAAACAAAGTTTTTTATTAGAATTAACACATGAGATAAACTGTTGTACAAGAACATACACTCTTAAGAATCATAGAAGTTTACTGAAGAGAGAGGCTGAAGGGTTGGACAGCTGGACCAGAGAGAAGTCAGGTGGAAGTGATAGTTATCACTCTTGGAGAAAGAGGTCTGCACAGCAGAGATATTGGAATGTGTAAAAATACACTGTTTAAAATATCAGGATATGCTGTCCCTGTTTAAACATCCACATTGTACTTCACACGTTAGTGGAGAATACAGCCAGTTTAGCAGAGTTTAATGTTAACACAGCAGCATCTAGCATCAGAATGTTAGCATACATAGCTTGTTAAATAGCCAAACACCCTTTGTCTTTTCCCAAGTTGTTTAACTACCAAAATAACCACTCAAGACTCAAAAGTTAGTTTTAAAAGTACAAAAGCTTCATTACTCACAGTTTTAGAGAGCTCATTCTTGGCAAGAACAAAAACTTCATCAAAACAAACTAAAACTAGTTCAAAATACTTAAAAACTAAGTTCAAAGGGCCATGTGGTTTGTTAAGGATCATGGCTTCTGGAACAAAGAAGAATACTCAGACAATCCCCTTCATCCCAGATTGCCCAATAGCAAAACTTCCGAAAGTTACATCAGCTCATCTCATATGCCTTCTCAGTTAACCCTTCAATAGCAAAACCATTTCCACTTATTGGACTGCAAACTATATTTTCCAACATCCCCTCTCAGTCCAATAAGTGAGATATAAGTCCAAACTTTGCACGTAGTCTCTGGAACGCATCTCTTGGCAGTGGTCTGGTCAGGATACCCACTGTCATGTTGTTCGCTGCACAGTACGTCATCTTCATCACGTCTTCTCTCACCAACTGGCAGACATTATGATATCTGGTTCCAATATACTTATTATGTGGCATCCTTTTCCCACTTTCAGACAACTTAACACAATTTAAATTAGTCTCAAACACCTGAGTTGGTTTCTGTTCTAAAATGTTAAAATCAAGAAACAATTTATCAAGCCATTGCATTTCTCTACAAGCCTCTGCCAAAGAAACAAAATTTGCTTCAACATTTGAATGTGACTTAATCTCTTGTTTACGACTTGCCCGTGATATAGGTGCACCCCCATACAGAAATAGATAACCACTTGTTGAACTCATCTACTATCAACACCAGCCCATTCAGTGTCCGAAAAACAAACAAGATTTGGATTAGCATTAGCAGGCAATCTCAATTGAAAATCTATTGACCCTTTTAAGTATTTCACAATGTGTTTCACTCCAACCCAATCTTCTTTGGTTGTCTCACTGACTTTTCTGCTAAGAATTCTTACAGCATGAGCTATGTCTGGCCTACTATTTGTAGCTAGGTACAACAGCTTTCCAATTGCTTTTCTGTACATTACATTGTTTGGCAAAAGTTCATTATTCTCACTGTTGCCAAAGTCTGTTCTCATTGGGGTGTCCACAGGGTGGGCATCTTGCATGCCTAAAGTTTCCAGCAGGTCAACAATCTTCTGCCTTTGACTCAAAAGGAAAGATCCATCCTTGTCTCTTTGAATTTGTATCCCCAAGTAAAATGTAGCATCTCCTAGTTCCTTCAGCTCCACTTCTTTGTTCAAACTCTTCACTACTTCTCTGTAGTCAGCATTTCTCTGTGTAGCAATAATCAAATCATCAACATAGGTCAAAACAAAAGTTGAAAAACCATCTCTGAATCTTGTGTACAAACATGGGTCTGCTTTTCCTTGTTTAAACCCTAAATCTTGTAACATCTTGTCTAACTTCTTGTTCCAGGCAAAAGCAGCTTGCTTGAGTCCATAGAACCCTTTCTTAAGTTTACAGACAAAATGTGGCCTTTCTTGGTCCACAAAACCTGCTGGTTGCCTCATATACAATTCTTCCTGAATTTCTCCATGCAAGAATGCTGTCTTGACATCAACATGCTTTACAGTCATTTGTTTTGATGCAGCTAAAGTAAGCAACAGCCTTATAGTACTATGTTTCACTACTGGGGCAAATATTTCATCATAATCAACTCCAAACTTCTGTGAAAAACCTTGAGCAACCAACCTTTTCTTATAGCGTTCTACATTACCTTCTGCATCTTGTTTCAGTTTAAATATCCACTTGCATCCTATGGCTTTCTTTCCTCATGGAAGTCCATGTTTCATTCTTGTGCAACACATCTATTTCCTCTTGTGCTGCCTTCTTCCATTGAGCTGCCTCATCCAGCAACATCTGCTCAATCTCCTCTATTCTCTTTGGTTCCTTAGGTAACGCCACCCCTGCAAGGTAGCCATATCTCTGTGGAGGAATACCTCTGTTCGGTCTGAAACCATAACTGGGAGGTTCCTGATTCCGATCCTGGTGACTTCCTTCCTGTTCAGCATCTGCTTCGCCACCGTCCAGATCGATCAGATCAGCTCCCACACAATTCTCTGAAACACAATCCTGCTCGGAATATTCATTCTCTGCTTCTGAAATCACAGACATGTTATCCTCCTGTTCATAGAAATCAACATTATCCTCTTCTTGAAAATCAAGCACAGTTCCTGTTAAATCAACTTTTCTGCTTTCATCAAAATATACCACATGTCTGCTATATACTTTACCAGTCTTTAAGTTCATCACTGTGTAGTTTCTTGTTCCACTTTCATATCCAATCAGCAACATCTCTTGAGTTGCTGGATCCAGTTTTCCTCTCAGTTCCCTTGGAACATATGCATATGCAAAACATCCAAATGTTCTAATGTGTTTAACTGATGGGGGTCTCCCATGCCAAATCTCAAAAGGGGTTTTCTCTGCACCTTTTGTGGGTAGGCGATTCTGTAAGCAATTAGCTGTAGCAACAGCATTGCCCCACATACTATTAGGTAGTCCAGCATTAGCCAAAAGACATCTTGTCATCTCAATTAATGTATGAAATTTCCTTTCAGCAACAGAGTTCATTTGTGAAGTGTAAGAAATAGTCTTAATATGTTGTATTCCATTCTCTCTCAAGAATTGTTGTATATCATGTGATAGGTACTCACCACCTCGATCACTCTTCAAAGCTTTGGGATTCCTTCCAGATATATTTCTCACCATGGCAACATACGCACGCAGTGCATCACACATCTCGCTCTTTTGTTTGAGCAGGTACATCACAGTGTATCCTGAAAAATTATCTGTGAAAATTAGTATGTATTTATTTCCTCCAAATGAGGGCACTCTCATTGTTCCCATTATGTCAGAATGAATGAGGTCCAGAACTCTGTTGGACCTTTTTTCAGTTCTCTCTGGAAATTAAGGCCTTGTTGCCTTTTGTTCAGCACACACTATGTATCTCTGTGCATTGTTACTATTCTGTTGCCTTTTTACCTTTATTCCTGTTGCCAAACCTTTCTCCTGAAGTTCCATTATTGCATCACAGTCACAATGTCCAAGGCGCTTGTACCATAAATCCATGCTCTCTTCATCAGTACAGCTTGTCTGTGCCACATAGGCTTGTTTATCTGGAGGAGTAAAAAACTTTAAAAGACCATCATTATCCTTATATGCCTTTAAGTATACTTTTCCATTTCTGTCATTAAATATAGTGCACACATCTCTTTGAAACAGTACAGAAATTGTTTTTCTGTTAAAGCTGAGACACTGAGGAGATTTGTTTTTAATCCTTTAACATAGTCAACATTCTCCAATATTTGTGATTCACATCCATCATATGCTGCAAGATTCAACTCACAAGTCCCAACTGCCTGTATGGGCATCTTAGAGCAATTTGCAATTCTCCATTATTATTATAATTTAACTCTATAAAATTGCTTGCAGAATTTGAGCTATGATTTGTCAACCCACTGTCTATCAGCCATTCGTTGTTTCCATTTTTACTCTTACAGTTGTCCCTTGACTTTTGTGGTTTTATGTATTCGCGGAAATTCCCCCCCTGCTCTCCCCAACGCAGCCTCTGAGCATTTAAGGAGGAAAACTTCCTGCACACATACACACACAGGGAAGATCCCAGCAAGCAACCAACCCCCCCACCAGCCTCTCAGGGTCTAAAGCAAAAGAAAAGCACAGCCCCATGCTGTGAGCATGCAAGCAAAGTCCCCTCCTTGCCACTCCCCTCTCTGTGTTTTAACAAACTGAATGGCTTTTTAAAAACTCACATTTTGGCCCATGTCTCCTCATGGCCCAAAGAAAGGCACAGCCGTATGCTTGCCACCTCCTCTCTTTGTCTCAACAAACTGAATTTAAAACTCTGCTTCTTTAAAACTCACGTTTTGAACTTTTCCTACACACATTCACACACAGGGAAGGTACGGGTGGATCTCCCAGAAACCCAGCCTCTGAGCATTTAAGGAGGAAAGCTTAATTTGTGTGCTCACAGTATGGGACTGTGCTTTTCTTTCGGCCAGCAGGAAGCTTTCCTCCTTAAATGAACAGAGGCTTTTAAGGAGTCTTCCTGGGAGATGCCACCTGCACCTTCCCTGTGTGTGAATGTGTGTAGGAAAGGTTTGAAACGTGAGTTTTAAAGAAGCTGAGTTATAAATTCTGTTTGTTGAGACACAGAGAGGGGGTGGCAAGCATGCGTCTGTGCCGTTCTTTGGGCCATGAGGAGACATGGGGCGAAATGTGAGTTTTTAAAAAGCCATTCAGTTTGTTAAAACACAGAGACGGGAGTGGCAAGGGGGGGACTTTGCTTGCATGCTCACAGCATGGGGCTGTGCTTTTCTTTCCTCCTTAAATGCTCAGAGGCTAGGTTAGTTTCTGTGTGTGTGTGTGTGTTTAGGAAGGCTGCTTTTATTCGTGTTTTTTTCACTTTTGCGGGGGTCTTGTTCCCGTAACCCCCGCGAATGTGAAGGGACGACTGTATTTTGTTTATCATTATTGTCCACAACATGAAAAACTTTTCTTAAAGCAAACATGCTCACTTTTTCTTTGTCTCTGTTTGAATTCCTTAGTACACACTGCCCCCTCTCGACAGATACTGGTTCTGCAAATTCACTTTGAGCAAGCATGCCTCTCTGTTGAAATCTATTGTTACTGGTACTATTTGGGGGAAAATGCTGCCCCCTCTGGCCAAAGTCTCCACTTGCTCTGCACATCCTGGCAATATGCCCAACCGCATTACATTTAAAACAGCAAATCTCTTTTTGTTTGTCTCTGGGAGGCACATTCCTTTGCTGTTTGTTAGCAATGTAACTTGACACACTCAGTTTTTCTTTATCAACACATCTCTCTGATGGCTGGCTGTGATCTAAGCATTGAAGCCTAAAACGTGCTAATACTTCATTCAATGTTAATCCAGCTGTGTTATCAATCATACTTTGAAATGCATGAAAGCTACTTCCCAAAGTCCCAGTAAAATAGGCAATTTTCTGCCCTTCATTTGCAATCAAATTCATGGCACTCATCCTTTCTAATATTCCTAGAAATCTTCTGATATGTGGCTCACAGTCTCTTTTAGAATTAACTCTTAGATTCATCATGTCTCTAATGGCCATGTTTTGCACTTAAGGTGAATCAACTTGGTATATTTCTCTCAATTTGTCCAGCATGGATTTAGCTGAATTACAAGAAACAACATAGATCAGTTGTTCAGATCTTAAACTTTGCATTATAATCTCTCTAGCTGCCGCATCTTTAGAATGCCAAATTCGTCTCTTTTTCTCACTTTGTGGTTCTGGTTTTCGTATTGCATCTATAAACTTATTTGCTTCAATTCGTGTTTCTACAAACTTTAACCAGAACTGGTATGTATCTGGCTCCAAATCCACCACTCTTTTTAATCTCAGCTCCTCTGCTGCAGCCATCCTTCTCACACCTACAGGCAGGCAAGTCTTTCTCTCTGTTATGCTAATGAGCAGCCAAATGGTTCTCCTCAACTTCTTTTATGACTGTGGAGCCATAAACAAAAAATCTCCGCCAGCTCTCTCAACTCTCTTTGTTCCCTCAGGGAAAAACAACAAGACTGCCTTTTGTTTAAAAAAATCAGCCTCACTTGGGAAAGGGTGAAAAACCACACTTCTCTTTACTTTTAAAATAACAAACCATGAAAAATTTTGGTTATCTAAGCAAAACACAAAATCCAAAACTCTTCAGAAATTCAAAATCAAAAATATGCAGCTTAAACATTCATAATCTGGGCCCAATGACCTACTGGAATGTGTATGAATACACTGTTTAAAATATCAGGATATGTTGTCCCTGTTTAAACATCCACACTGTACTTCACACGTTAGTGGAGAATACAGCCAGTTTAGCAGAGTTTAATGTTAACACAGCAGCATCTAGCATCAGAATGTTAGCATACATAGCTTGTTAAATAACCAAACATCCTTTGTCTTTTCCCAAGTTGTTTAACTACCAAAATAACCACTCAAGACTCAAAAGTTAGTTTTAAAAGTACAAAAGCTTCATTACTCACAGTTTTAGAGAGCTCATTCTTGGCAGGAACAAAAACTTCATCAAAACAAACTAAAACTAGTTCAAAATACTTAAAAACTAGATTGTTACAAGTCTATGTTTAGGACACCCCTTTCGGGGTCTTCTCAGTTCAAAGGGCCATGTGGTTTGTTAAGGATCATGGCTTCTGGAACAAAGAAGAATACTCAGACACTCCCCTTCATCCCAGATTGCCCAATAGCAAAACTTCAGGAAGTTACATCAGCTCATCTCATATGCCTTCTCAGTTAACCCTTCAATAGCAAAACCATTTCCACTTATTGGACTGCAAACTATATTTTCCAACAAGAGAGACTCAGATAGTGTTTGAGGGTGGCACAAGGGGATCCAGTCCATTGAGAAAGAGAGTGACAAGGTGACACGCAGAGTACTACTACTACTACTACTAATATAATTTATTTATATCCTGCCCCTCTACAAAATACAATAGGGGTGGCTTACAACATTTAAAATATACATATAAAACCCTCCATCCCACCCCCTTAAAATACAATTAAATAATTAAACATTTAAAAATACTTAATAAATACTAAAACACACACACTCAATAAAATAACTGGAGCAGGGATCGGATCAATAAGATTTTTTCTTCTTCTGATGGCCGGGTATCTATTCAGGAAAGGTCTGCCAGAAGAGATCTGTCTTAAGAGCTTTTTAAAAGTTATTTAAGGTGGTAATGTGACAGAATGTTGGGTCCGGTCTGTGGCACACATGGTTAGGGTCTGAGCTAGGATATGTATACCCTAGTTCATACCCTGAAATTTAATGTAATTCTTTTTTAACTTTTGTAACTTGTGAGGTTTTAGTTGTATTTTTTAACTATTGTAACCTGCCTTGAATCCCATCTTGGGGGAAATCCAGTAAATAAATAATAAAAAATAAGGGGTGTGTTGGTTATGACAAAACCTGGATGGCTTTCTCATGGAACGGGCAAAAGAGTCTGAAATTGAGCTGTTTGCTTTATCTCCAGAGAGATAAATTTATGTCCAGAGAGACAAAGTAGGGTGTGGGTGAGGAAAGGTCATTGATTGCATGATTGAAAAGATTAGCATAGACCCATTAAAGTCTGGGATTTCCGCATAATCCTATCTCTGCTTTCTCACCATTATGATTCTGGACATGTCTCAGGTCAGCTCGACCCTGAGCAGGGTCCAGTCAGCATGACCCCGAAAAGCATCCACTATGTACAGTTATGAAATAGGCTAGTAGGGAATGCTAACACCAGCATGGAGAAAGCAAAAAGAAAAAGAGTTGAGAGAAAGAAAACAAATGGTAGTGGAGTTGTAGTATGGTGTGGAGGCAAGGACTAATTAATTTCTAACACAAGCAAAGGTGATAGAAGCTAAATAAGTGACAGGGTGGAAAGAAAGACCAGAAAGAAAGAAAAAGCCATGTATCTCCAAAAACAGCTACAGTTTCCTGGGGACTATGCAAAGGGGATTAGAACATTTATTTGCCAAGATAATTATACTGTTGGGATCTTTTGATACAAGTCATTGCCAACATTGGGAAAACTCTTAACATTCTGCAATTTCACAAATTGGTTTCATTCACTTTTCACAATCAAGGTAGCATTTGATATATGAAAAACACGAACATCAGAGCTTAGCAAGCATCTTCACTATGACTTAATGGCATTTTCAATCTTTGTTTTGAGCATTATAAATAGTTGGGCAGGACTATCAAGCTATTAAAGTTTCTTTGAGTTTGATAGGATATGTTTACTTAGTATTCAAATGTATCGCATTTAGTGGAGCTTACTTCCAGGTAGGTGGACTCAAGACTGCAACCTTAATTGTTTTGCTTTCAATCAATTAATTACAGAGCTGGTCATATTAGAATATTTAATGGGCATAACAGTTTCTCTTGACTAACTGACAGGTCATTTGTTGTTGGGAAATTCAAATTAAAACATTGTCGGAAGCAGGAGGTGCCTCTCAATTGTTTATAGCAAATCTGGCAGCCCATCTTTCAGAGAGACATCTCTGATTAAAAAGCTGATTAAAATCTATATTCAAATCTGTGGTTGATGGATTACTTGTATGAATTAATTTAACAATATTCCCATTTTATTTATTTCTACAAGGCATTTATTTATCGCCTCAACCCACTGAGGTTGGCCTCACTTCTCCAAGCAACATGTATACATCATCATGTTGAACAAATTGAAAATCTTCCATCAAAACTGGACAAGTATGTGCTTCAATTATTACCTAAGGGTGGGAAACAGTTCCACAGTTGCCCCCTTTATGTCAAACTTCCCCCTTAACCCTTCCTTGGGCAGTGAGAATAAGTGTTAAGAAGAATAGAGGCTGATTGGAAACAAAGTTCAAAGCATTTCTGTTATTTTGTTCAACCAATAAATCAATCTTTATGTTTTGTTCATCAAATGCAGATTCCTTGTGAATTATTTCCCAGTACTAGTATTTATTTGGCATACTGACCCTGTGAAGAAACACACACTAATACAAGTACTATCCTTCATAAGTAAACTCCGGTCCAAGGAAGGGATAAAGGGGAAGTTTGATGTAAAGGTGACAACTGTGGAACTGGGGTCTCCACAGGTATTTATGTAGTGGCAGCGTAAGTGACGAGGTGGCCATGCTGAAAAGTGATGTAATTCAGCTGGTGCACATGCACACCACAAATTTGGTGTTAGCGATGGGATTTGAATGGCCCCTGCATCACAAAGGTGGTGGCAATGGTGGGTTTCAAAAGGCCCCTGAGTCACACTAACCAGGCTCTACTTTCATGTGGAGTTCAAATCAGAATGAATCTGAGTAATTTTCTCTGCAAAATATTTGGCAAACTGATCACAGAACATTTCTGAGGGTACCTACTTAGCACTCTGAGGTCCAGAGCAGTAGCTCTCAAAATGTGGTTCTCTGGATTTAGGGACTTCAGTTCCCAGAATTCTTGTGCATTGGCCATAATGGCTGAGATGTCTGGAAGCTGAAGTTTTAACATCTGGAGAACCACAGTTTGAGAACTACTTGTCTAGTGTCTAGCCCTTTGACTGCATAAAACAATTATATAGAGTAAGCTTCTGCTGATATAGTAGAGAAAGCAAGCAACTGTTTCTTCACTGCCCTCAATTGCTGCAGAGCAAGCTATAAAATGGACCCTAACCTTTGCTCAATTGATTTCATCATGAATCTTCTGGCACAATCACTGTAGTGGGCTATTCTAGTATTTCATTTCTCTGAGTGCCTCAGAAAATCAGAGTCTGTATTCTGCACTCAAGTAAAGGATGCTTAGGAGTGATTCTGTCAATCACCTGGGTTATCTCCCTGTTATATGGATCAACCAGGGCATCAACAGAATCACCAACTCTAGCAACTAGTAAATCCTGTAGAGCACTCAAAAGTCCTTCTGGATCCATTAGGACCTATCATTTTAATTTATCCCCCCACCCCAGCCCTGTAGAAGTTAAGAGTACCAGCAAATCTCAACACTCAATTTTGGTTTGTGAATGGTTTTCCTACTACAGGTTGACTGTACTTTATCTGAAATGTTTGGGACCAGAAGTGTTTTGTATTTCGGATTTTTTTCGGATGTTGGAATACCTGTATTTGTATATACATAATGAGGCTAGAGAGAGGATCTGTGAAATGGTGGGAAGGTGGATTCCTGCCATTTCACAGATCCTTGCGTTTCTCCCCAGCCTCGCAAAAACAGTTATGGGTACATATTATGCTACTTGTGTTTTAGCTCAAAAAGTTTTGGATTTTGGAGTATTTCAAGTTTTGGAATTCCAGATAAGGGATGCTCAACCTATACAGAGAAATTAAATACAGTGGGCCCTTGGTATCACTGGGATTTCATTTCAGGACCCACCATGGATACCAAAATCTGTGGATGCTCAAGTCCCATTATATACAGTGGCATAGTAAAATGGTGTCCCTTATTTCTAATGTCAAAATCAAGGTTTGCTTTTGGATTATTTGTTTTGAGAATATTTTCAAGCCATGGATGGTTGAATCCGTGGATACATAATCCGTGGATACATAATCCGTGGATACATAATCCATGGATTGGGTTGGCTGACTCTAATGCTAAAATTAATCCATAGTTTTTATCCAGTGTAGTACACATGAAGGAATTGCTACCTCTCTGGTGCAATCACTGTTACCCTGTAATCACTGTTTTGAGAGTTGGTATATTACAGGGGGCCCTTGATATCTGCTGTGATTTGGTTCCAGGACCCCCCCCCCCCGCCTCTCCTGGTATGGATACCAAAATCTGTGGAGGCTCAAGTCCCATTATATACAATTCAGCAGTAAAAAGGCATCCTTTACATAAAGTGGCAAAATCAAGGTTTGCTTTGTGGATTTTTTTTTTGTAGTGGCGGGGGGGGGGGCGGGGAGAATATTTTCAAGCCATAGATGGTTGAATCCGTGGATGCTGATGGCTTACTGTACTACAAATTACTCTTCCCTTCAAAATCTAATCAGTACTGGAAATCTTACAATACTTGGAAAGAAAGAGATATATTGGTTTTCCGTGGTCCCCCCACCCCCAGCCTGTGAGGATGTGTTCTGGAAGAGTTTTTTCCTGACATTTCACCTGCATATGTGGCTGGCATCTTCAGTAACTTCTCTGAAGATGCCAGCCACAGATGCAGGCGAAACATCAGGAAAAAAACTCTTCCAGAACACAGCCTCACAGCTCAGGAAAAACAACAACACGGAAAACCTATGGATGCCAGCTGTGAAAGCCTTCGACTTCACAAAGAGATATATTAACTTTCAGTTTAAAAACAACCCCCATCTCACGGAGTTAAGGGAACCATTCATTGCCAATTTAACACTATAGAATACAAGCAACATCAGTTATTTTCATTGAATACAAGTTAGATGCCTTATATTTGTGATACATACATGTGAATATGATTCTCAGTGGTGCATTCATATACAGTAATTTTTTTTTTTATCTTAGACTTATCCAGATAGGACTTTTAAATTTACTGACCATCTGCAAATCTGTTTCTAGGGGAAACAGTATCGCAGAGAAAAAAAAAAAAGAGAAGCCAATCAAAATAATTGTGATTCACTTTGAAAACAATGCCAGCATTGTGTATGAACTGACTGTGGCATGCACATAACTGTAGTACATAATAACAATGAGCAAAAAGAACAAGCTGCCACTAACTAATTTTCCATACCAAGAAAAATTACACAAAACATCAGCAGTATGTATGCCATAATATATTTTTATTTTACTATGTACAGTACTGTATATGTATAACACAATCCTAAGTATGTTGACCCAAATAATCTAATATTATGTGAAGAAATGCTTGCCTGGGTATAAATCCTATTACAGTGTCCTCACAGGTCAGGACTCACAAAGATGGCTAATGGCCAGCTGAAGCTGTGTGGAATGGAAACCCCTCTCAGACTAGAGATGTCATCCTGGTCCAGGGTTTATCTTTGTGGCTGTAGCCCTGGGTTGGAGGAGGTTTCAGTTTGTCATAGCTCAGCTTTTTCCTCACTCTGTTTCTTCTCCATCCCTTTTTCATCTGAAATTTCTTGCAGAAGGTGTCTCTAAGATCAGCTAGCAGAAGATGTTTATGCAGGCATAAAGGTATTGTGAAGTTGAAGGCTTTCACCTGAGGCAAAGCACAAAAATCAGTGTGTATAGAGCCATTGTACTGTCTATTCTTCTTTATGGGTCTGAAACATGGGTCTGGGGAATGTTGTGGATGTAGTGTATCTTGATTTTGGTAAAGCTGTTAACAAGTTTCCCCATAATATTCTTGCAGACAAATTGGTAAAATGTGTGCTAGACATTGCTATTTTTATATGGCTTTGTAGCTGGTTGACAAGAACGTTCTCCAATGGTTTCCCATCTGAAGAGAACGGATGTGCAGAATACTAAAAGATTCTGTCCTGAATCCAGTGCTGTTCAACATCTTTATAAATGACTTCAGTGAAGGAATAGAGGGCATGCTCATCAAAGCTCAACTGATCTGTCCTGTTCTGAAGGTAGAATACCGATCAAGGAAACTTTTCTGTGTGTGAAGAGCTTTTTTTTTTTTTTAAACGCTTTAACTAAAAAACCTAAAAGTGACCCTTAAGATGCATAGCACGATGCACCCCACCCGCGTGCGCATCCGGATGGTTCGAATGGTTGCCGTGGTCTGTCTATATGTACTGTACATGTATGCATGCAAGGAAACCCTCGGCGCTAAGACCCAGCGGAACGAACGTTATGTACAGCTAGCCGCGTCTTACGCTGTTTGTACAGTAAGTACTGTACTGTATACTTGTGGGCGGAAGTAGGTCCGGCTCGTGTTTGTGTGTGTGTGTGTGGGGGAGGGGTTAGTGCGCGTGTGCGGAGGCTCGTGGAGCATTGCTGAGGGAGACTACGGAAGGGGAGGGAGGCCAAGGATAGCTGCTTTCGCGCGGAAGGGTGTTGAATGAGTGGCGCGCGCCCATTGGCGGTTGGAAACGGTTAGCGGCGCGCGGCGGGAGGGTAGGGGGTGTTCGTTAGGCGGGCCGGAGACCTACTTCAGTAGCTCCGGCTCTCCGCGGATGGTTGGAGGCGGCACTGAGAAGCCGCCGCCGCTTTCTTCTTCTTCTTCCTCCTCCGGTGGGACTCCCCCGGCTGCCCTCGACATTGTGATTGGGTAGAAGATGGCGCTGCGTGGATGGAAATCCTAATGACAGTCTCCAAAATCGCCTCCATCTGTACCATGGTGAGTCTGAGGGAGAGGGATGGGACGAGGCCGGTCGGGGGCGGCGAGGAGCGTCCCTTTCCCTCCGGCGGCCTCGCCCTTCGCTGAGGGAAGGCGAGCAGGGGGCGAGAAGTGGGCGGAAGGGCCCCCCAGCAGGCGTGGTGGGTGTGCCTCGGGGGTCGCTCTTCGGAAAGGAGCCGGTGTTGTGACGGTGGAGTCGGGGAGGAGAAAGTGTGAGGACCGGGCAAGGTTGGGGTGGCCTCTATGCAACCTCTGTGTGTGTGGGTTTGTGGGAGGACCCTTTTTCGCGTGGAGCCGTCGGGCGCGGGTACCTTGGTAGCCTCGGAGCCAATAAGCTGCTTATTGCATTTTGGTGGTGGGGGTCTTTTTTCTTGGAAGTCAGGCCCACTGAGTTCCCCGTGGGAGCCCCCAGGTCAAAGCGCGGGTTGGGGTGGGAACCAGGTTCCGGAAGGCCAACCTTTAACAACAACAAAAAATTTAAATAAATAAAAAGAAAAGAAACGAAAAGGATGGGGATGAACAAAAGGTGTTAAGATAGCTAAGAGAGAGATTTTTTTTATTTGTGTCTGTTTGTATATGGGTTGATAATATGATGCTTAGAATTTATATACAAGTTGTCCCTTCATATTCGCTGAGGTTTGGCTCCAGGAGCCCAGTAGATACCAAAATCCGTGAATACTCAAGTCCCATTATATGCAGTGGCATAGCAAAATGGTGTCCCTTATTTAAGATGGCAAAATCAAGTTTTGCTTTTAGAATTATTATTATTTTTTAAAGAATATTTTCAAGCCGTGAATACTTAAATCCATGGATATGGAGGCACAATTGTACTTGTAAATATTCTGTAAGTAAAGTTGTGTAAACTAGTTGTACCTGGCATAACATACACCATTAAAAAACTCCACCCAAAAAAGCTGGTAGACCTCATGACAACAGTGTAAGGTAGGCCAGTGGATTTTTAAATTCCTCCTCCCCCTTCTCAGCATTCCACACTTTTCCCAGAATTGCTGAGGCTGACTCACACTGTTGCCCTGACACTGTCACTGGTTGTCTGTCTGGTTACCGTAACAGGCATCCTGTCACAGACAGCCCACTGCTGCCACCGCCACAAGTTGACTGTCTGGGTCCTGTTGCAGCAGCAGCGGCGGCCCACCACTGCCATCAGTTGACTGTCTAGGTCCCAATCTGGGCCATGGATTGAGTGGCAGGAGTGGATTGTGAGGTGGAGAGGGAATTTGCATGTGGATGGTGGTTGGTTGGGTGTGTTTCCTGAGCAGCCAATCAACACACTGGGAAAGGCAACATACCCAAGTGTTTTATGTATATAGATGGGACTTGGAGACTCAGGCGTAGTCTAGACGGTGGGGGAAAAAACCCTCTTAGAACCCACAGGGAATCCTATGTGTCCAAATGGGATCCTGCAGCATTCTGTCCTTTTCAGAGGGAGGGGGAGCAAAAGTTGGGGAAAGTCCACAGCAGAAGCCTCCAGGACTTTTCCTGAGTTTTTTTTTATAAAAAAAAAACAGATGGAAATGTGCACCCTCGCCTGTTAGGAAAACTGAATCTCATTGCATTGCATTGCTGAAGATGACAGCTGATTGGTCGGATGTGCACAGGGGGTGGAGCTTGGTAAGAGAGCAGATCGTGGAACCGCTATGTTAGATTGTTGCTGTAATGATCGTCTGCTGAGGTGATGAAGCAGGCTTTTGTGCCTTGTTTTTTATTATTTAAGCAGAAAATCACTCTTCCACATCTTGGAATTAGCTTTTTTTTTAAAAAAAGAATATAGTTTGGTGGGGGCAAGTTGGGGAGTACAAAACCATGATTAATTCGCTCATGGCCGCCATCTTGATTCACTGGCATGTTTCCGTGTGAACAGGAAACATGGAGAGCTTCACACACCAGTGATCTTGCCAAAAAACCATAGAGACAGATGACAGCTGCTGTGAATTGACATTTCTATACCCCAATTCTTATTTTATTCCTTCCTCTAGACCGGCCCTCAGAATTATTATTTAGCACCTTGCACACTGTGAGGAAGGGTATAGCACTACAGAGCCCAGCATAAAGGGACCACACGTAATGTGCGCTCTGACATATATATACTTTTGTATATGTACTTATTCAAGGTTGATTGTGTTTTTGATAAAAAGATCAATAAAAAAAGAGAGAGAGGCACGAGAAGGTTTGGCCTATCATCATCATCTTTATTTGTAGCCCGCTTTTTTCCCAAAGGCTGGGACCCAAAGCAGCTCATAGTTTTAAAAACACACAATTAGAATGTACAAGAAGTGCACATTAAAACAGAATTAAACCAACTACATCAATAAAACCGCATAAAAATATTTCAGAGAATAAAATAGACTTAAAAGTATTACAAATCTTTTTTTTAAAGTTTTTAAAAACAATCCAACAAAACCCCATAGCATCTCCCAGCCTGTTCTTTAAAAAAGGCTGCCTGAATAAAAAGGTTTTAGCCTGCAGCTGGAAGGACAACAGGGAGGAGGTTAATCTGTCCTCCCAGGGGAGGGAGTTCCAGAGTTTAGGGGCAGCCACCAAAAAGGCCTTCTCTTGTGTCCCCATCAACTGTACTTGAGATGGTGGTAGGACTGAGAGAAGGGCCTCACCCAATGATCTCAGGGTCTGGACCGATTCATAGAATGGGGTCGGAACAGACTTCAGGTTTGCAGGACCGACTTTGGTTCCCTCCCCCCAACCTAGAAATCCCTGAGATTCACCATCTAGAATCCAGGGACCCATCTAACTTCCAAATACCTTGTACTACAGTCCTCCCTTCAAATTCGTGGGGATTACAGGTGGAGCACCCCTGCAAAATTGAAAAAAATACGAATAATTGCAGCGGAGCCTGGAAAGCCTCCCCGCTGCCCACCCGATCCCCCCCACCCCTTCCGAAGTGGTGGGGAGGCGAGAGAAGCCTCCCTGCCACCCGCCATCCCCCCTATTCCTTCCAAAGCGGCGGGCCCCCCATTCCTCCCGCCCCTTCTAAAGTGTCGGCTTTTCCCCCAACAGGGAAGGAAAGCTGACCAAACTCACAGCACTCGCCTCGGGTTTGGTTGGCTTTCCTTCCCTATGGGGGAAGCCTTGCAAATCTGTGAATTCACCGCGAATTAGAAAGCCGCGAATTGGAAGGGACGACTGTATTGGCATTGCTCAGCAGCAGCGACCAGACCAAATGGTTTTTCTGGCCTCAGAAGCCCCCGTAAGCCTGGCATCCTTGATGGTGGCCGCAAATGTTTTACTCCCATTAGTTCTTCATGGCTGCCAGTTTTTTTTTTTAAATCATCCCAAGGTGTGCTGGAGCTATTGCAATAGAGCGATTCTGCAAGCAAAACAGAAAATCTTGATCCTTTTTTTAGTGAGCGATTGCTAAGGCAAAAATCTAACATGGTGGCAGTAGGCACTTGCCCTCCTAGCAAGCCCCGCCTCCGCTCTCGCCTGGCCAATCAGCTTTGTGCTTCCCTTCGCAATTTTTATTGTGCAGTAGTCCAAAAGAGCAAAAATGTGCACCAGCCTCGCAGTTTGTGGAAAAAATACAGAGAAATCTGCAAAGGCTTTTACCTCATTGTTTTTGCCATTTTGGCCCCCCTCTCCTTCCGAATAGTGTGAATTGGCGCTCGAGCCTGTTCAAACTGGTAGGATTCCCAGCGAATTCCATGAGGGGTATTTTCACCGTTTAGATGGGCCCCCAGACAAAAACAAAACGCCATGCACTTAGCGCTCCGGGAGTACTTAACACACACACAAACCCTACCCCCTCATTAATCTAAGCATCTTTCCTGGGGAGGGGAGTGTTGTTAAGTCCATTTGCTGCTGCTATTATTTAAAAAATGTGCAGCCAGAAATTCTTGCTGATCTATTGCAAATTCACCCAGAGATCTCCCAGTAGATTCAGTTCTTGTATTATACCCTCTGCCCTCCACTGTACTTCACAATAGACTGATGATCTGGAAGTACAGTGACTTGGGTTGGGTGGGAGAGGCGAATGTCCTTTCAGAAGATCATGAGAAATGAGTGGGTGGGGAGAGATTTAATAGGTGGGCCTTCAAGATAGCAGAAGATGAAGTGGAACTGGTACAGCAGGATCTATGCGTCCTGTGTTAGACCATGGTGTGTAAACCAAGGAAGATGCTTTCCTCATCTGAAGTTTAGTAATTAAGAATGTGTTGCCTTGAAACAACCAAGAGTTCTGTACTGTATTGCCTTTGAAGATTAAACTTCTATAGCCTGTTTCATCTTGCAGGTGTTTCATTCTGTCTATGAAGTCTTTATTTGAATTTGCATGTTGCTGTTGTTTTCCAACTTAGTTGTGCTTTCTGCATAGGTTTTATTTCCTCATGTCATAATTGCTTGAGGAAAGGAGGGCGGGATCAAAACCAGTGTTAATCTGCTTTCGAGGACACAACATTGATGTCAATGGTGGTATACTTTGATGTATGAGTAACTATGAAAAAGACTAATAAATGAGATTTTGTAATACAAAAAAAAAATCATTTGAGTAATTAAAAAAACTAATCAAGGAAGAGCACCCCCCCGCCACATCTGCATGTGGATTTTAGGATGCTTGCAGATTTTATTTGGAATCTGTAGGTGTGCTGTCAGGGCTTTTCCAGTCCTACTTTAAAATGCCTAAATGCTTTGTTTAATGGGGAGGGTACTGTGATATTACAGTATTTCCTCTTTGAATGTAATGGAAGCCAGATACCATTGGTGCCTTTTCACTTAGAAAAAGACACAATAATAATTTTGCAGAAGATTGTCAATTGTTCCTTATCTGGATCTATGGTTTACTGCACATGGTTATGGGTACTTAGGATTTCATAGTTCTAGAACAATTGAGGGGTTTGCACTAATATGTTAATCTTAACAAAAATAAATATATTCTAGTCACTGATTATGTCTTTCTTCTCTGCATATAGAGCAGGAGAGTACAACCTGGGCTATGCACATGGACACACACTCATGTCCCTTTCTCTGCTGTTATGCTGTCCTGTTGGAATGTTCACCAGTTTTGTACCGAACATTCTTTCTCCACAGTTATAAGCAACAAGGAGAGAACCCAGAGAGAGTGGTGGAGAGAAGGATCTCCAGTCTCACCACAAAATCCTCATAGATTGCTTCTTCCAGAAGAGAGTATTCTATCCACAGATCTTTTGGGAAGGCGATAGGGAGAGATCTCTTCACCCCTTCCCAGAGATCCTTATACAGTACTGACAGTTCATTCAGCACTGAGGAGGCTCTCCACTCTCCCATTAGTGAAGAAGGATCACTGGGGTATGCATGTATACATGTGCATCCACCAAACCAATTGTGTACCACTAGTGTTGAGGCTATTTCTTTCTCCCATAATATAATAAATCGTTTGTAGCCTATGTGACTTTCACCCCAAATGGAATATTGGTTTTGGTCCCATTTTGGGAGAAAGGCAGAATATAAATCAAATAAATAAATCATGTATTTTCATTAATTTCTGTGAGACCCCTTTTTTAGACTAGATTTTTCCAGATTTTTATGCTGAATCTGAAAATCATTGTTCCCAAGCTGGTTTCTCAACTGGTGACCCAGAATTCAAGCTGGACTCTTGAATTAATGTTTCCCGTTTTTAGGGATATGTGGGAATTTGATAGAAACAATCAATTACTAAACTCAGGGTTTCAGGTAGCTACCCCCCCACCAAATAGATGTGTACCAAAAAGGGTCCACAATATCCATTCATGAAATTTGCAACATTACTAATGCCTTGAAATTTCCTTATTCTATAAAATACTGGAATTTCGTGATACTGCATTTGCCATTCCAGAAATCTATCTATCTGTATAATTCTCTTAGGTATGTTGCTGTTTCCAGTGTGCTGATTGGTTGCTTAGGGAACCGACCAACCAACCAAAGCTCTGTTGGGCAGCCAATCAGCACACTGGGGGAGGGAAGTTGAAATCATTGGAAACATGGCGCCTGCAGAGGGAGTGTGAGTAGCATGGGGGGAAGGGGCGTGTTTGTGTATGTGTAGCATAGCATGTGCTGGAGTGCAGGGGGCAGCATGGGGGGCAGGTTTGGCAGTGGGGGGCTGAGTTTGATGGCGGGGGGCAAGTTTGCTGGGGCCCCAAGTTCGGCGGTGGAAGGGCAAGCGCTGAGGGGGGCGAGTGGCGGGGGCAAGTTCATGGGGAAGTTCGGCAGCGGGAGGGCAAGCGGTGGGGGGAGCAAGTTCAGCAGCGGGGGGACAGTTTGGCGGTGGGAGGGCAAGTGCTTGGGGGTGAGTTTGGCAGCGGGTGGGTGGGCTGAGTTGGGCAGCGGGGAGGGCGTGTTTGGTGGGGGGGCAGTTTGGCATCAGCAGGGGGCAAGCTCATGGGGGAGTTCTGCAGGGGGGAAGCACCGGGAGGGGAAGTTCGGCGGTGAGCAGGAGGACTGAGTTCGGCAGCGAGGGCCAAGTCCAGCGGGGGGGGGGGATTTTGGCAGGGGGGTAGTTCAGGGGCAGGAGGGCAAGCGCCGGGGGCCAGTTTGGCGGTGGGAGGGCTGAGTTTGGCGGTGGGGGGGTGAGTTTGGCAGCGGGAGAGCCAACTTTGGTGGGAGGGCAACTTTGGTGGCGGGAGGGCTGAGTTTGGCAGCAGGGGGTGAGTTAAACCCAACAGTCTGTCTTACAGGGTTGTCATGAGGTCTACTGGGCATTTTGGGGGGAGTTTTTAACGGCATATGGTACACTGGGTTCAGCTAGTATAGATAATATCATGTGACCTATAAATTAAGTTTGCTGAAAGCACAGTTGTATCAATATTTTTATATTTTTGAGCAAATTTTTGTTGTAGATCTATAGTTTGAGTCTAGGTTTTTTTTTAGTCTGGTAGCTTTCCCCAGTGTGATAGCCCCAGCTATTTTAGACTGCAACTGCTGTCAACCCCTGCCTGCTTGGGCAATAGCAGGGGATCTAGAAACTACTACATTGGTTAAGACTGGCCATCAGGCTAAATGAGATTCCATTTGTTTGAAACAAAAATGCATTGAATTGTAAACATACAAAGAAATTTAATAGATCATAAAAACTTTTTAAGAAAGGAGTAATTAGTGCATGTGAGTGCCAAAAATTTAAAAGGTGCAGTCCACACTTGCGCTTATGTTGTTAGTTAGCACAGTTTATTTTGTAACCACAGACTCTACTATATTGAGGAAGCCTGAGGAATGCGGCCAATATTTTAAGGACAGGATCATCTTTGTTTATTTGTTCTTCATTAAATAGTTAAGTTAATACCCAGTGGGTCATCCTTCCACTTAAATCAATTTCTACTTTTTCAATTTTGTATAGGCTTGGTTGTTAATGTTTCTAAATGATCTCATGCTCTCTTGATTTTGCTTCAAAACCAGCTTCAGAATTCGTATACAGTGGGCCCTGCACATTTGCAGGTTTAACTTTTGCAGATTTGATTATCTGCAAATTGTTTGCTGCCGTTTCCATTGCTACCCTATACCATTTTAATAGAGACTGTAAGACTGAGAGAGACTGCGAATGTGCAGCATGGCTTGTATGACTATTAAAAATGGCGTAAGGCAGTAGTGGAGATGGCAGCAAGCCCCACCAGCTGCCTGCTTCTGCCTTGCAAAGGAAGCCTGCCACTTCAAAGGCATCCACGGTGACTTAAATCCACAGAGCATACTTTTTGCGCGTGTTAAATGTGGTTTAGGGGCCTAGAGATATTTGTGGTTTTTCCACTTTTGTGGTGGTCTTGTGGCCCTAACCCCAGTGAATCAATCCCCTAAGATACAAGCATTTCAGTGTTGCTTCTTACTAGTTATTAGCCTTGATTTAGAAATGGTGGTATTAAACTTTCCCCAATCTTAACTGGAAGAACAGGCACTTAACACAAATTGTCTGTTTTGTTTTTTTGTAGATACATACTTCCATTATTTCTTTTAGGAATAAGGATCATTTAATGATTAATGGGGGGATAATGAATGCCTTCTCCTTTCATGCTTTGAGGACTTTAATTTAGACATACAGCAGCAGTATAAACATATAAATGTAGTTGCAGAAATGGAGAAAGCTGGGGCACTCTCATGGAGTGAGCATTGAAGATAAGGATTTGGAAACTTATTTTCACACACTCAAGGGAAGCAGCATTTAGAAAATAAAAAGAGGGAGGTAACAATAGCTTATACCTACTAAATGAGTGCTGAACTGATGAAAGGCTTGTAATATGAGAAACAGTTAAGCTTGTAAAGTATTTGTGGATTAAAGAGAGCTGTGAAGCATATAAAGTGGAATTCTGAAGCACTGTAGCTGATATATCACCACAGTAACATTAAATAAATGTATAATTTGTATAATATCTCTACTATAAGGTCTGTTTTCACAGTTCTGCTATGTCAAGGGCAGAGCAATCTTAATGGTGAAATGGGAATATCTGAGGAACCATTTTATGCAAAAGTGAGAAGGGAGCAGCATTCCTCTCTGACCACCTTTTCTAGGGATTTTTTTTTTATCCTTACAAGATTTCCTTGGACTTTCTTTGATTACAGTGAGAGGAAACTGAAATACACTGCTTCCAGGACTGTTATAGTTCTTTGTTTCAGAACCTCTGTCAGGGCCAGAGAAAGCTTTGCAACCTGTACAATTACAAACTCCCCACTCCCAGAACGTCATCATAGGGAGTTGAGGCTGAGAAAGCAGCAGATTTAAGTGGGAATCATTTTGTGTGTCTGTGTTTTCTGTTGAATATGTGAATTGGGGGCATGTTCCGTGTAGTTGGATGTTCAGGCAGCTTGTTTATTAGATACCAAAATGTACCTTTTGTGAAATGTTTATGTGTGTTTGTTTAGTAATGGGCTGTGTCCACCATAGCAGCCATTTTTGTGATAATACCAACAACACTTCCTTGATATCCCAAGTAGACCCACTGGCACAAAAAAGTTGGAGGAAGGGGTGGGGAAGCAAAGATACTATGGTACCATATTAAACACCCTACAGAAACCAAAAGAGAAGGACCAGCCTCGCCCAGGACCCTTTAGTCTGGCAAACCCAATTTCATATAATCATAGAGTTGGAAGGGACCTCAAGGGCCATCTAGTCCAACCTCTTACTATGCAGGACTCCACAGCTAAGGCAGCCCTGAAAGGTGGCCACCTAACTTCTGTTTTTAGACCTCCAAAGAAAGAGTCCACAACTCTCCTAGGCAGTCTGTTCTGTTGTTGAAAAGCTCTTAAAGTAAAGAAGTTCTTCTTAATGTTAGGTGGAATCTCTTTTCTTGTATTTTGAATCCACTGATTTGTGTGCTAATCTCTGGACCAACAGAAAACAAGCTTGTTCCATCTTCTACATGGCATCCCTTCGAATATTTAAATATGGCTATCATATCACCTATAAAGCTTCTTCAAGGTAAACATACCCACATCTGAAAATTCTCTTGCTCTGTGTTTGAAATGAAGCTAAATGAAGCTCAGCTTAGTTATTGCAAGTACTTAGAGAGTATGTTGTTTTTGTTGTTTATGTGCCTTCCAGTTGTCTCCGACTTACTCTGACCCTATCATAGGATTTTCTTGGCAAGATTTATTCAGAGGAAGTTTGTTATTGCCTTCATTTCAGGCAGAGGGAATAATGACTTACTAAAGGTCACCCAGTGGGTTTCCTTAGCTGACCAGAGATACCTGGTCTCCTGGAATCCCTAGTCCAACATGGAAATCATCTCACCACACTGGCCGTATTTTCTGCATACTAGGTTTTTCTCAAAAGATGGTGGGCTGTATTTAACTTATCTGGGCCAGCATTCGGTTAGTGACCCTGGTCTCCTGGAGTCCTGTTCCAATTCTCAAAGTACTACAGCAAACTGTTTCTTCCTCAAGAGCATGAACATTATTGACAAGGCAAAAGATGAGTCTTACAGACAAATATGTCTTCTTATGACAAGCATGTTAGCAGTAAGGCCAGCAAGGGCTGATCAGAAGCACCCATTCATATTGTAACAGTGCAAGATGCAGGGAGCTACTTGACACCTTCCATCCCTCATGAGAAACCTCACTGTAGGTTTAAGTGCAGAGCAGGAAAGAGGGCCCTGACTCAAGCAGCAATCCACCAGAAACAGCTGGATTTGGTTGTGACTCTGTAATTCAGTTTGGAACATACACAAGTAAGGCTTCTTGGTGGAGTGGGGTGATTGCAACAGTCTCAGCCATCAACCAGGCTCCATGTCCCAGGATATGCCCACTGAATCAGGTCTGGGTACAACTTGAGAAAACTGGCAGAGTTTATCTGATCCCATCCTGGGAGAAAAGCAGGTATAAATCCAAATAAATATCTCTACTCTTCTGTAGCTTTTGCTAATTCTTCAGTACCAGTTAACATAGGTTCAATCCATATTTCATACTTTTCAATTCTCCAAATTATGAACGTTCTCATCTCTTACATACGGCTTCCTCATACTTTCCATGGCTTGCTGTAACCATACTTTGCCCTTAAGTTTGAATGGGACAAATGAAGGTTTATGTTAATAGAAATTGTTATCAGCCTACAACTTCAGATGTGTTTGCATCCTGGAAAGGCTTCTCTTCTCCACATAGAGATGCAATTATAGATGGATTACATCTGTATCATACACTGACTATACTCTGACAGCATGCTATGCGATAGTTTCATACAGTGCTATTCAAACTGGTGGTACCTCAACAGATGGTGGTCCACAAACCGTGGTCTGCTGGTCTGCAGAGAATCTCCTGGGAAGAAAGAATCAGCTGTAGCTAATGGACACAAATATGTTACCAGCTGCTGACATATTAGAAGAAAGGAATTGCCAGTCTCCCACATCACATAGTCTGGGAAGCACTGGTTTAGTGCACCATAAATAAACCTAGCTGCCTCCCAGGCTTGTGTGTACACACATGAGGTCAACAATAATTCAGAAGATTAACTGACTTGCTTTCTACTGCAGGAACTTTATTTAAATGTGATTGATTTCAACATGCGAGCTTTTGAAACTGCTGCTTGAAGATGGCTTATTGAAAATCAATTGTGGTTAATGTTAGTGACAGTTTATTGCATCACATGACACAGCAACCATACTTAGGAAAAATGAAAGCTAAACTCCTCCCAATCATATGTATGTATGTATGTATGTATGTATCTGCCTTCAAGCCACCTGTTGACTTACGGTGACCCCATGAATTTCACAGGGTTTTCTTAGGCAAGGAAACCTTAGAGGTTGTTTTGCCAGTTCCTTCCTTTGAAATATAGCCTACAGCATGTGGTATTCATTGGTGGTATCCCATCCAAGTACTAACCAGGGCTAAGCCTGCTTAGTTTCCAAGATCAGACAGGATCTGATACTTTTAGGGCATTGATTCCCAAATGTTGGTTCTCCAGGTGTTTTGGACTTCATTTCTCAGAAGCCCCCAGCCAGGAATTCTGGGAGATGAAGTCCAAAACATCTGGAGGACCAAAGTTCGGGAACCACTGTTTTAGAGTATTTAGGTCCCAGTCGTACAGGAGGAGAAAAGAATGATGAATATGTGACGATGATGTCTAAACATAGCCACGCTCTCAAGCTCATAGTGATTTCCTGAAAAAGAAATAATTATCTGTAAAATGCGTAACAATTTACATTTTTGTCCTGCTTTTCAGCCAAAAACTGACTTCCAAAGTAGTTTATAGAAGTCACAATATAGAATAATATAAAATGCTGCTGGCTGAAGTGGTTCTCAGCTGCCTAATGGATAATAATTCTTCTGCTAGTATCTTAGCAGCTCAGACCACTCTAGGGAAATAAATAATCCAATCATGGTAAATTCACCTCCAGTGGCATCCTAACTCAACAGACATCAAGCAAGTAATTTGTCATGTTATGAAGTTGTGTGAACCAAAGTGTATAGTTTTATCAGTAAACCATATTGGTTTCATGTTTTCAAGCTCTTTACTGATCTGTTTCTTTTCTGAATTATAAAATTGATCTAGAACATTAAGTACTTCATTAAAAAGTAATATATTTAAAGTTAAACAGTTGCATAGTCATTCACTATTTGGAATCTCCCTCTTAGTATCACCAGGATATCCACTGTGATCAAATTTAAAGTGTATTGCTTTGAAATTTCTGAACTCTTCTGTTTTCTTGAACAGCAAAAGCTACAAAAGAGTAGGATTATTTATTTATTTAGATTATTGTAAGACTTCCTATCCCTTCTAGAATGAAATACTATTTCAGAACATATTACAGGTGAAAGAGTCTGGAGTAACAAGCACCAGAGGCGAAGCACAAAAATCAGTGTGTATAGAGCTATTGTACTGTCTATTCTCTTTTATGGGTCTGAAACATGGGTCACCTATCGCCACCACTTATGACTCCTCTAACGCTTTCATCAGCGCTGTCTACACACAATCCTAAACATACGCTGGACTGACTATGTGACAAATGTTGCTGTCCTTGAGCAAGCAGGGATCACCAGCATTGAGGCCATGATATTGAGAACACAGCTGCGGTAGGCAGGGCACGTTTCTAGGATAGAGGACCATCACCTCCCAAAAATAGTACTCTACGGTGAACTCGCCACGGGTCATCGTAAGAGGGGTGCTCCAAAAAATCGATACAAGGACTCCCTGAAACAACATCTGAGGCTTGGCCAAATTGACCACCAGCAATGGTCCGCCATGGTCTTGGCCAAATTGACCACCAGCAATGGTCTGCCATTGGAAGGCATGGAGACGCACTATCCACAATGCTGCAGCCTTATTTGAGAACTCATGCCGAACAAGTCTTGAAGAGAAATGACAACACAGAAATAATCACAACCAGGAATCATCACCCAAGGAGACCTTCTGCTGTGCTTTCTGCAACCGGACATATTTATCTCGGATTGGCCTTTTTAGTCATCAGCATGCTTGCAGAAAGCGCACAATGAGTCCTTCTTGAATCTTCGTTTGCGAAGAAAAGCCAGAGACAAGTGAAATATTCTTAGTATCAGTTGAATGACATTTTTGCATAGCCATATTTTTTTACTTTTCTCTATTCCTACTGTGTTTACTTCAGTTATATTAAACGCCTTTATACATCAACATTTAAAGATATAATTGTTAGATCTAATGTCTTGCTGGTTATTCTGGAAATGATGTGTGTTGGAATTGGTGCTTCCTGCCAGTATATAAAAATAATATTCAGTTACGTAAACATATCTCAGACTAAGCCCTATTAAACACAGGGGATCTTATTTCTGAGTAATGATGCATAAGATTGTGCTGTCTGTTGTGTGTGTTTTAGCTGTTGGATCCTTAATTGAGAAAATGCAATACATGATGACATTGCATATTTAAAAATTTGCCAAGACAACTAAAGCACGCCTTACTGAATCAAATGGGTGTAATATATCAAAATGAGCTAATTAATTGCATGTAAATAAAGTTATCTATCTATCTGTATAATTCTCTTGGGTATGTTGCCATTTTCAGTGTACTGATTGGCTGCTTAGGTGTCAGGAACTGCCTCTCCTCGCAGGACTAGGCCCCTGGCCGCAGCAGCCAGCACAACCTCTTTGCAGACTCAGGCCCTGGCTGGGGGAGTCTTGGAAGAACCAGGGCCAAGCTATCAGACACAGCCAGCTGCAGTCATGCAGCACACCTGAAGCAGCCAGGGGAACTGCTATTTAAGAGCCGCGTTTTGGCTCTCTATCTTGGCCATCACACAACATGGTTTTCTGTGCGGTCTGTAGCTGGGCCTTCTGTGCGGTCTGTAGCTGCTCCTTACTCTTGGGATGGAAACATGTGGAAAGCTTCAAGTTCTTTCTAAACATAGCAGTGGAGGGGCCTTTGCATGCTGGCACTTATGGGATGTGTAGTGTGTGGGGGTGTATGTGTGTGGTGTGGGGATGTGTGTAGCATGTGGGATGTAGTGTTGGGGTGTTGTAGCATGGGGTGTATTTTTGTAGAGTTGTGTGTGTGTAGCATGGTGTGTGTGTGTTTGCATGGTGGCACTGGAGGGGCTCTCACGTCCTGGTGTGCATGGTATGTGTGTCTGTAGTGTAGGGTGTGTGTGTGTGTGTGTGTAGCATGTGTTTGTGTGATTGCCTGGTGGCAGCAGAGGGGCCCTCGCATCCTGGCATGCATGAAGTATGTGTGTGTAGTGTTGTGTGTGTGCAGTTGCATGGCGGCAATGGAGGGGCTCTTGCGCCCTGGCGCGCATGAGGTGTGTAGCGTGGTGTGTGTGTGTATTTGTGGTTGCATGGTGGCAGTGGAGGGGCTCTTGGCATGAAACTAGCCATTATAGTTGATTTGAAAGGTTATATATTAATGTGCCAAATGATCATACTCTTTACATGTTTCCTAAGTGGCCAATCAGCATACTGGGAACCTAAACATACCGATGCCTTTTGTATATGTAGATAACTGTATGTTACACCAAGTATAGCTAGTACAGTACTGTAAATTCTCTCTGTCTCTCTCTGTCTCTCTGGCTTTTCTTTGCAAACGGAGATTCAAGAAGGAATCATCCCACGCTTTCTGCAAGTGCGCTGACGACTGAAAAGGCCAATCCGAGATAAACAAGTCAGGTTGCAGAAAGCACAGCAGACGGTCTCCTTGGGTGATGTTTTTGGGTTGTGATTCTTTCTGCGTTGTCGTTTCTCTTCAAGACTTTTTCGGTGTGAGTTCTCAAATAAAGCTGCAACATTGTGGATAGTGTATCTCCATGCCTCCCGATGTGAAGCCAGGGCGGACCATTGTTGGTGATCAATTTGGCCAGTGTTACAAATAGGTGCCTTTATAGTTTTATAATGGCCAGTCATTAGGAGGAAAAACTATATTTAATTGTGATTTTAAAGCACTATTACAATAACTTCAAAAAGTATTAAAGGTGCTCTTAATTTTTCCTGATCATTATAATTGGACCTCACAATAAAGCTTTAGTTGATGAATAGATAATTGTATGTAGCAATGATAGAGGAAACTGTTTACAGTATTTCATTGTGCTATTCAACTATAGTTCTGCATCTTCAGTACTGTATATACAAAAGGTTAACATGAATAACAGAATGGTATCCAGTAGTGTTCGTGGTTTGATGCACTGAATATTTTTGCCAGCACATTTGTTCAAATCCACAAAAGTTGTGAAACTTGGCCAAGGTATTATATGGTGCCACAAACGAATGTGTGTAGGTTAAGTGCCCTTGAATTGACTTTGACTCATGGTAACCCTGTGAATGAGACACCTGCTAGTTTTCTTCTAGTAGTATGGTGTTGTCTGCATATCTTAGATTGTTGATATTCCTTCCACTGATCTTCAGTCCTGCTTCCTTTGAGTCTAAACCTGCTCTGCGTATGCTGTTTTCTGCATGTAAGGTGAACAAAGTAGGGTGACAGAATGCAGTTTTCTCTGACCCCTTTTGCATTCTGTATCTCCGTATCCTGTTCTAATGGTAGCCTCCTCTCCTGAGTACAGGTTATGCATCAAAACAATCAGGTACACCCATTTCTTTAAGATCTATCCATAGTTTTTCATGATTTATGCAATCAAAGGCTTTGCTGTAGTCTATAAAGCACATGCTGACTTTCTTCTGGAATTCCCTGGTGTGCATTTCATTATCTAGTATATGTTTGCAGTGTGATCCCTAGTACCTCTTCCTTTCCTGAACCCAGCTTGCACCTCTGGAATTTCTCGCTTCACATATAGTAGGAGTCTTTGCTGCAGAATTTTGAGTATGACTTTGCTTGCATAGGAGAATAATGCAATGGTCATGTTATTGCATTCTTTTGTTTCTCTTTTTTGGGGGATGGGCATGTACAGTAGCACCCCCGCATCCACTGATTTGCCACCCGTGGATTCAGTTATCCACGGATGGCCACAGTGGGGGGGTGGACAGGGGAGGAGGAGAGAAATAGTGATGCGGGGGTGAAGGGAGAGGAGGATAACCTCCTTCCCTCCTCCCTTTGCTCCTGGGATCGCCCCTGGGGCCAAAATGGGGATGCGGGGGGTGAAGGGAGCAATATTGCCCCCCTTTCCTTGGGATGCCCCCTGGGATGCCATTCACTATTATCTGTGGAATTCACCATACACGGCAGGGCCCAGAATGAATTCAGGGGTGCTACTGTATATTGATTGATTCCAATCTGTGGACCATTGTTTTGTTTTCCATATTTGTTGGCAGATTTTAGTTAGAACTCAAGTCAATTCTGTCTCTGCAGATTGTAATAGTTCTATTGGTATGTCATCTGTTCCTGGTGATTTATTCTTCCCAATTGCTTTGAGTGCAGCTTTCGCTTCACTTTCAAAATTTAGGGTTCATCCTTATATGATTCTTTCTCCCATGTGTCATTCACCCTTTTATCTCTTTTATATATCTCTTCTGTGCATTGCTTCCATCGTCTTCTTATTTCATGTGGGTCATGTATTATGTTCCTCTACTGATCGTAGAGGATCCCTACCCTTGGTTTAAATTTCCCTTTGATTTCAAGGAAGACTCCTGCCAAATTAGCAAACTGTGTCTTGACCTTGAGTACAGAAATTTTAACCCTGCCTGTGGGGCTGTAAGCAGCACCTGTCTTTGTAGGGTAATACGGTAGATTGGTTTTAAAATCAAAGTGATTTATTAAAAAAAATCAATTGAGTTTTCACTCTCTTCATCTAAGTAAAAATATTTGGAAAGGTGATAGGATGCTGTTCTCCATATGATAATGAACTGACTGCAGACAAGCCTGCCATCTTCCCAAAACTTGATCTCCAACCCCATGGTTTCTGCCCAGTCTTCCAGCTGTGACTGTATCTGAAAATTATTTGGGGCAGTATTTGAAACCTGGGGCCTTTTCACACTACAAGCTGTATTCCACTTTAATGCCATTACAACATCCTGTGGAATCCTGCAGTTTGTAGTTTTGTGATGCACTCTCTGGCTGAGCATTCTAAATACTCCTCCATAAACTGCATATCCCAGGATTCCATAAGATGGAACCATGGCATTTAAAGTGGAATCACAGTGCTGTAATTCTGTAGTGTGAAAGGGCTGTAATAGAGGTGTGGTGCAAGGGCAGCAGTTAAGCCAGGGATGGGGAATGTATAGTTTTTCAGTTGTTGACTGCAGCTCCTGTGATCCCTTACCATTGGCTATGATGACTGCGTTGATGAGAATTGCAGCCCAGTAACATCTGGAGGGGTCATATGTTCTTCATCTTAAGGACATCACTTCAGGAAGTAACCATTTTAAGTGGAGTACACAGCTAGTTAGTACTTGGATGGGAGATGGCCAATGAATACAGGTGCTGTGGGTTATATTTCAGAGGAAGAAAGACAAAAGAGAGCAATGGTTTGAGTGTTGGATTAGGACACTGGGAGACCAGGATTTGAATCTCTGCTCAACCACGGAGGCTCACTGGGTGACCTTGAGCAAGTCACACTCTCTCAACCTCAGGAAGGCGATGGCAAACACTCTTTGAATATGTGAAGTTGAAGGCTCTCATGGCTGGCATCCATAGGTTTTCTGTGTTTTGTTTTTTTTCCGGGCTGTGAGGCCGTGTTCTGGAAGAGTTTATTTCTGATATTTTGCCTGCATCTGCATTCTCTGAAGATGCCAGCCACAGATGCAGACGAAACCTCAGAAATAAACTCTTCCAGAACACAGCCTCACAGCCCAGAAAAAAAACACGGAAAACCTCTTTGAATAAATTCAGCTGAGAAAATCCTGTGATAGGTTCTCCTTAGGGGTGCTGTAAGTCAGAAATGACTTGAAGGCACACAACTACAATAAACACAGCTGGTGCAGTATGAGGAGCACTTAAACATATTCTTATTCTTCTACCCTTGAGCCATCTCTGCGTTAGTGAGCCATGGGAGCCATTTTAAGGGATGATGGGGCATATTTAAATACTAACATATTTGCATTATATTCCAACCCATAATCTGCATGTGATACTGCAGATCTTTCCTTTTTTTAAAAAACCTGATCTCTGATTTTTTCCCCTGTTGTTATCATCTTAAAGATCAGAGTCCTGTGTTCTTTGAGTAAGCAGTCACAGATACAGTTAAATAACTTACTTTAGTGTAGACAGTTAGGACGCAGTCATCAGGAAAACACAGTTTGTAAGCAGTCATTTGCATGACCCTCCTATTTCAGTTCTTGAATACAAAAACAAACTATTAAGGAAAGGTTATAGGCAAGAATCCAGACTGTTTAGTAGCATTAATAACTTGGCATGTGGTACACACAGTTATCAAATAGCAGTTAGGTAGGTGGTGCATACTGTCAGGGCAGTTGAAGCACGGATTGGTCATGTTAGCAAATGCCTTGCTTAGGCTGGTGAACAACATACAGAAGTCAAAATTTCCAAAGGGGTTGTGCTGTTACAGTTGTCCCTTCATATTTGCTGGGATTTGGTTCCCGGACCCCCTGTGGATACCAAAATCTGTGAATACTCAAGTCCCATTATATGCAGTGGCATAGCAAAATGGTGTCCCTTATGTAAAATGGCAAAATCAAGGTTTGCTTTTTGGATTATTATTTTTTAAAGAATATTTTCAAGCTGTGAATACTTAAATCCATGGATACCAAATCTGCAGATACAGAGGGACAAGTGTAGTTTCATTGTCCTCGGTTAGATGTGACAGTCTGTCTACAAAGAAATGTTTTCCCCCACACAGTGGTTTGTTACATTGTTAACCGATGCATAAAGTATTTTGCAAATTGTTTATTGTATTCATAGAATCATGAGGGCTATCCAGTCCAACTCCTGTCTTGCAGGAATACACAATGAAAGCACTCCTGACAGATGGCCATCCAACCTCTGTTTAAAAACCTCCAAAGGAGACTCCATTGCACACCAAGGCAGGGTATTCCACTGCCAAACATCTCATACTGTCAGGAAGTTCTTTCTAATGTTTAGGTGGAATCTATTGTTTTACCACATCATCAGTTGACGTGGTGGCTTGCAAAGTAACATAAGTAAATGACTGATTACTTTTCTGAAAAAGATTATAATCTGTATACAGTTGTCCCTTCATATTCACTGGGGTTTTGTTCCAGGACACCCCTCCCCCCCCCGTGAATACCAAAATCTGTGAATACTCAAGTCCCATTATATCCCCTCTCTCTCTCTCTCCCTCTCTCTCTCTCTCCCTCTCTCTCTCTCTCTCTCTCTGGCTTTTGTTTGCAAACAAAGATTCAGGAAGGACTCATCCTGCACTTTCTGCAAGCGCGCTGATGACTAAAAAGGTCAATCTGAGATAAACAAGTCCGGTTGCAGAAAGCACAGCAGAAGGTCTCCTTGGGTGATGTTTCCAGGTTATGATTCTTTCTGCGTTGTCGTTTCTCTTCAAGACTTTTTCGCCGTGAGTTCTCAAAGCTGCAGCATTGTGGATAGTGCATCTCCATGCCTCCCGAGGTGAGGCCAGGGCGGACCATTGTTGGTGATCAAATTGGCCAAGCCTGAGATGTTGTTTCAGGGAATCCTTGTATCGCTTTTTTGGAGCGCCCGTGGCAAGTTCACCGTAGAGTACTATTTTTGGGAGGCGATGGTCCTCCATCCTAGAAACGTGCCCTGCCCAGTGCAGCTGTGTTCTTAATATCATGGCCTCAATGCTGTTGATCCCTGCTATCTCAAGGACAGCAACATTCGTCACATAGTCAGTCCAGTGTATATTTAGGATTGTGCGTAGACAGCGCTGATGAAAACGTTTGAGGAGTCGTAAGTTTTGGCGATAGGTGACCCATGTTTCAGACCCATAAAGAAGAATAGACAGTACAATGGCTCTATACACACTGATTTTTGTGCTTTACCTCAGGTGTTTATTACTCCAGACTCTTTCGTAGAGTCTTCTAAATGCACTATATGCCTTTGCTAATCTGTGATCGATCTCTTTTTCAATCTTGGCATCTGAGGAGATGATGCTTCCCAGGTAGGTGAACTGCTGTATGGACTTAAGCACAGATTTGCCGACAGATTTGCTGACATAGAATCATAGAATTGTAGAGTTGGAAGAGACTGTGGGGATGGTGGTGTTCATCCTGTAGTGCAGGCTGGTAGAGAACTTCTGTTTTCTTCAGGTTGACTTCCAGCCCAAACAGCTCTGCAGCTGTTGCAAAGCAGGATGTTAGGCGCTGCAGAGCTGCTTCTGTGTGGGCAACAAGGGCAGCATCATCAGTGAAGAGCAGCTCATGGACTAGATAGTTTAGAGTCTTAATGCGAGCTCTCAGACGGCTTAAGTTAAACAAGCTACCATCAGTACGGTAAAGTATATAGATGCCGTCTTCTTCTTCAAGCTCTGCCGTAACCCTTTGGAGCATCATGCTGAAGAAGATTATAAATCAAGTTGGAGCAAGAACACAGCCTTGCTTCACTCCATTAGTGATTAGAAAGGGCTCTGAAAGAGCATCACCATATCTGACTTGACCGTGCTGGCCCTCGTGTAGCAAGATAATCATTTTAAGGAATTTGGGGGGACATCCTAGTCTTTCTATTGTGGCATAGCAAAATGGTGTCCCTTATATAAGATGGCAAAATCAAGGTTTGCTTTTTGGATTATTATTTTTTAAAGAATATTTTCAAGCCGTGAATACTTAAATCCATGGGTACAACTCTGTGGATATGGAGGGACAACTATATAGACATGGATGTATGTTGTACAGGAGATGATAAAGGGAATAGTGAGTGTATGAGAGGGATATTTATTTCTAAAATATACAAGGCAAGGACTTAATTGCTGTTTCTGTCTCTCAAAAAACCCTGTAGTGCTAACATCATAAACTGATTGCATGTTGTTTATACTGTTGGCCCGTTCCATCTGTGGGTTTGCAGATTTGATTTTTCACAGATTATTTGCCTCTGGTGCTGCCCTGTGCCATATTTAATAGGGACTGCAAGCCTCGCAAGACTGCAAGAGACTGCAGATGTGTCGTGAGGCTTATAAGTCCCTAATAAAAATGGTGTAGGGTAGCAATGGAGGTGGCTGCAAGCCCTGCCAGCTGCCCACTTCTGCCTCATGAAGGAACCCCGCTGCCATGAAGGCATCCACAGTGGCTTGAATCTGCAGATCATAGTTTTTTGTGCGTTGAATGTGGTTTGGGGGATATTTACGGTTTTCCAGTTTTGTGGGGGTCCTCAGTCCCTAACACCAGTGAATGTGGAGGGCCGACTGTAGTATAGTAGTGAAGACAAATATGCTGTGAATATTCTAAATTGCATGGCAAAAGTGCATCCCACAGGGTGCACATGGCCACTGAGCCCCACTTTTCCAGCTCTGAAGTGCCCCTGTAGGCTCCCCAAAGCCCCTTGTCCATTATTCTTTTTTTTAAAAATGGGCTTAATTTTCAAGTTGTTGTTCATCTGAAACGGCACAAAATAATCCAAAGTGCAGTCTGCAGAGAGGGCACAAGAGTGAGAATTGGCCTCCACCCCCTGCCCAGTTGCTCACCCATATTTTGAATGGAGTGTCTCAATCAAACAAGTTTTGCTCATCTGCATTTCTTGTTTACTATGCTTACAATAATCCTGGGAAACTGCAAACATGAAATTTTAAAATTCAAAATTTTGATGTGGACAGGAATAGATATGTTGCCTCAGCACATTTATCGTACACTGTCATGTGTTAAAAGTGATGATCAATTTTATATATAATGGCCCAGCAAATATGAATCCTGAAACATTTGTTTTCTGTCTTTCATTGAAATGTCTTTTGCAAGAAGGCATTTTCTAAATCCATGGGCCTTTTGTCACTGAACTGGGTAATTGATCTCTAAAAATCCTCCTTTTATGTTATTTAGATAGTGCTCTTACTTAGGTACTCAGAAAAGGGCAACGTTGATCTTTTTGCCATACTGATTTTCACTAGTTGCTAGTAAAAGAGTCATAACACTTTTAAGTCCTTGCCTTTCCACACCATGTCTGGTCAGAGGTTGGTTAGGAGTACCTCCTTCATTCAAGACACAGTGCAGTCGGCTAGGCTATTCCTAATAATGAATAGGTAGTCTTTTTGCATCACTCTTATGTTTAATGAGTAACATGCATCTTTCAAGACCCTAGTGCAGTTGTGATAATTGGAAGAACAGAATTACAGATAGACTCCCATATCTGTGGGGTATGTGTTTCCAAACTTACCATGGAAACAGCAGATAATAGCAGACAGAATTAAAATTAATGATTTTCAGCCCAAGCATACCATAGAGTCACACTGGGAGACCTAGAAGATGTCTAGAGAGACCATATTTTTTAGATGCAGGTAAGTGAATCCACAGATATGGGTCCCACAGGTATGGGGTCTATCTATATATAGTTATACCTTCATGTATATAGGGGTCTGAATACCCTAAAGGCACCAGATCATGTCTGATCTTGGAAGCTAAGCAGGGTCAGCCCTGGTTAGTACTTGGATGGAAGACCACCAATGAATACCAAGTGCTGTAGGCTATATTTCAGAGGTAGAAACTGGCAAAACAATTATGAATATTCCTTGCCTAAGAAAACCCTACAAAATTAATGGGATCACGATAAGTTGACAGGCAACTTAAAGGCACATGCACACACACACACTTTCATGTATACAAGAAGTTGTTGGGCAAGCAAGCCTCTGCAGCAGCTTTGCTTAATGTGGCTACTCAGGCTGCAACTTCTGTCACCCCAATCAGTATAGCTGATAGTCAGAGTTGGTGGGGGTTGTAGTTCAATAAATCTAAAATGACTTGGTTTGATGAACACTGTCCTTCAGCTTTGTACTTGCTTTTTCTGCCCCATAGCAACCTTTCCAACAGAATAATCCTTTACAATGAGGTAGATGATCTTTGGCCTGCAAGATGGTGTTGTATTCCAACTTCCATCATCCCCAACTGTTGTCAGGAATTGTTATCCAATAACTTCTGGAATGCCTCTGGTTTCCTACTCCTGTTTTATAGAATAAACACTGTAACACAGTTGTCTTTAGCTGAACATACTGATTAAAAGAAAAACCTCAAAAGCATGCTTGTTTCTTAATCTGACCATTTTAAATGTGGCACATAATTATTGGACTGAATCACTTAAGCATGTGCAGGAGCTAGGGAGCAGCTAGAATATCATTTTGTTAAACTAGTTTCACTCTTCTGCCTTCCTTCTGCCCTAATAACTGTGGGTGATAATGTATGTTGTATTTTGTGGTTTAATGATGATGTAGTTAACTTAGCATATTGTGTATTGAATATATAGGCCTTGTACAATACTGTATATTTTTCCATTGATCAGAACCTTGGACTCTGTGATGCAGTCTTCCAATTCTATTCTCATAAGTCTTTTAAACATTTTATTTTAATAATACTGCAGTATGCCTTCAAACTGTTAAATTTAAACCATCTAGTTGTTGTCAGAATTCATATAAGTTCGTAATGTTCACAGCCAACCATAATTTTAAATACGGTATTACCTGAAATCTTTAAAAAAAGTTTAAATCAGAGTTCTGCCATCAGCTACATAGTACCATAAGTCTGTACGTTTGTTCTAGAATAACTTAAAAGAAAAGAAAAAAAAATACTGTAATCAGTGACTACCTCCAGATGCCCAGCTGTCCTGTTGGAGTACACTGTGAAATTTGCATCATTGACCTTCCTCTTTGTTGTTCCTCCTTCCTTTAGTTGTTCTTCTGTAAGCTATTTAGCTTGCATGGTCAAGTTCTTCCATACAGATGACTCATAAATACTATTTTTTTCTCCTAGGGCGCTAATGCCTCGGCCTTAGAGAAAGAAATTGGTCCAGAACAGTTTCCAGTCAATGAACACTATTTTGGTTTAGTAAACGTAAGTTGTATGTTTTTCTTCATTTAGAAAGGATAGCATTGGAATGAATAATATAATTTAAAGAAATTTGCTAAAGTGTTGTTTGCCATTTCCTTAGTCCCATGTATCGCATATGTACGCCATATCTGTATCCCATATGTAATGGAGGAGTATTGTTGCCACTTTCACAACTATATTTTTCTCTGTGCTCAGAAACTTATATAGTTCCTCCATTTCAAGTAGTGCTCAGTATAGCAAACTACCAGTATATTCAGAATTGACTACAAGTTCATAGTCGGGGTACTAAATGATGCACTAGGGTGGTGCTTTCAGATTATGTTCTAGAAAACCCTGGAATTCCTAGGAAGCTTGTGAGAAGTTCCTTAATGATATGAGTCAAAGTGAACTAAAAGTCAGTTATCTTTATCAATCTTCTCCTGCAATATACAACCTCGCGAGAAAGTCAAATATGTCCAGGCCTTCTATTTTTCATCTGAGGTGTGGATATTCATCTGTTCAGTGTGGACAGAATGTGGACACAGCCTGTCCAATGTCCTCATATACCAAATGGTGTGTGTATGCTAGAAAATGACAAGAAAATTAAAGAAAGGTCTGTGTTTTAGTAGCAGAGTTTCAGAAGCTTGTATACAAGTATCGATATGAACTGGGTTGACTGGAGATAAAAACTGCTTTAGCTTAATTAAAGGCAGGAAAATGTTAAAGCCACCGTATTAAATGGGTTGAAGCCAACATTGTTTTCATTCTTGTGTTAGGGAAAGCATTAGGCTAAACAGCCAGTAGGTTGGCAAGCCTTTAAGTTTGTTTAATTGACTAGGAAGTTAAGAGATGTGTCAAAACAACATGTGGGTATTATTGATGAAGATAGTGAAGTACAGTAAGACCGCTGTATCCGCTGGGGATTTGTTCAGGGGGGGCTCGTGGATACTGAAAACCATGGATAATAGTGAAAATCATTGGAAATAATGGACTTATGGTTTAAAATACCATAAGAGTTGCCTTGGAGGACCAAGAAAATGGCTAGAGAAGACACATTTTCTAGGAAGACTCTATGGTCGGTATGCTGTTTTGTGTCCTGTGGATAACTGAACTAGTGGACAATGAATCAGTGGATATGGAGGTCCTACTGTATATGGATTTCCCTCTCTTAAAGACATTACTTATAGAATAGAATCATAGAGTTGGAAGAGACCTCAAGGGCCATCCAGTCCAACACCGTGCCATGCAGGAAGACACAATCAAATCATTCCTGACAGATGGCCATGCAGCCTCTGCTTAAAAACCTCCAAAGAAGGAGACTCCACCACACTCCCAAGCAGTGCATTCCACTTCCGAACAGGTCTTACTGTCAGGAAGTTCTTCCTAATAGATTTTCCTTGGGGGTTTTTCTGGGCTGTGAAGCCGTGCCCCGGAATAGCTTCCTTCTGATGCCCCGCCTGCATCTGTAGCTGGCATCTTCAGAGAATGGTTGGGTAGGAGTGCGTGCGGAGTCAATGCGCTGCGAACCCCCGCTGGGGAGCACATACAAATTTGTGTAATTGAATGGCCAGTCTCTGGGTATAGAAATGCGAGGCTCGCCAGTGTCTTAACCATGGTTAAGAAGTCAGACCACATACTACTTTCCTATACATCCTTTCTTTCTCTTTCTTGCAAGAATTGTTTCCATCTTTTCCTTTATTGACCTGACCTTAACCTTGACTTAGGATTATTTCAGCATTTTGTAATCAGTCAGAGCTCCCATCCAAACCAAGGTTTGAAGTGAGCCTGGAAATGTTGATTAAGACCATCCATGTTAACCATGATTAACATTGGAAAAATTGGAATGAGAAAGTCATAAATAAGTCTAACAAAGGGCTCATATACTTGAGGGGGAAAAACCCAAAGTACCTCGTAGTATTGGCATCTCGCAGCAGCAGCAACATGTCTAAATGGTTTCTCTGGCCCCAGAAGCCCCCATAAATGATTTACTTGCATTAATTCTTCACTGCCGCTGTTTTTTTTTTTTTAAGTCATCCAAAGTGTGCTGGTGCGGTAGAGCGATTTTCCAATTTTATAGAACAGCAAAACAGAAACTATTCATCCTGTTTTATCATCTTGGTGAACAATTGCTAAGGCGAATCTAACATGGGAGGAGCAGGCACTTGCCCTGCTAGCAAGCCCCACCCCTGCTCTCACCTGGCCAATCAGTTTTGTGCTTCCCTTTGAATTTTTTGTTGTTGGATAATCCAAACAAGCAGGAATGCACACACCCCTCATGGTTTTTGAAAAAGTATGGGGATATCTGCGAAGGCTTTTTACCCTGTTGTTTTTGCCATTTTAGGTGCCCTTTTTCCAAATAGTGTGGATTGGCCCTGGATCCTGTTTAGACAGATAGGATTCCCAGAAAATTCCATGAGGGGTATTTTCACTGTTTAGACAGGCCCATAGAAATTGAGGGGTAATCTCCTCTGAAGAGAGGAAGAGGACATGAATGAGCCTATGGCCCATTTTTAGTCTCTTAATCATACTAAAGAAAGAGGCATCATTCCCTTCACAACAAACACATTGCGGGTGTCATTTCAAATCTGACAGCATTTGTCCGTGTATTACAAACTGGTCAATATCTTATAGAGCTTTCAAAACATGCTTCCCAAAACAATAACTTTATTAATGATGCATAGTTTTTTTTGCAGGAAGACACCTGTTAGCTGTTAGATGTTTCTAAAGATTAAAAAATGTACCACAGAAAAGCCAGATGAGCATAAACAGGTGCCCATTTTGCTGACTGTTAAATCTGTTCCTCTGGTGATTAAACTGGACTACAGTACACTTGTTTTTACAGTATCACCCCTGTATCCATGGGGGATTGGTTCCAGTCCCCTCCGCGGATGGTGTAATCCATGGATAATAGCGAACGCCATCCTACCACCACCCTGCCGCAGCAGCAGGAGCCCTCCCCCTTCTCTTCCCCCTTCACCCCATGATCACAGTGGCGGCGACCAGATCCATCCTGGGGAAAGTGGGGGCAAGATCCCTTTGCCCCTGTGATCGCCCTGACAGTGACCAGAGCTGTCCCAAGGGAAGGGGAGGGTGAGGTCCCTCTCCCCTGCAATTGCCACTGCAGTGACTGGAGCTATCCCGCAGAAGGAAGGGGGCGAGGTCCCTCCTTTCCCTCCCTTCGCCCCTGTGATCGCTGCTGCGGTGACCGGAGCCATCCCACGGAAAGTGGGGATGAGGTCCCTCTTCCTCGGCTCCCTTCACCCCTGCGATCACCACAATGGCAACTGGAGCTATCCCAGGGAAAGGGAAGGGGCGAGGTATCTCCCCATCCCTTCGCCTCTGTGATCGCCGCAATGGCAACCAGAGCTGTCCTGGGGAAAGGGGGGGCGAGGTCCCTCTTCTCCCCTCCCTTTACCCCTGGGATCAACGCTGTGGCGACTGGAGCCGTCCCAGGGGAAGGGAGGAGAGATCCCTCCTCCCCCTCCCTTTGTCCCTGCAATTGTTGCGATAGCAACCGGAGACATCCCAGGGGAAGGGAGGCAAAATCCCTCTGTCCCAGGGGAAGCTGTCCCAGGGGAAGGGAGGGGCGAGGTCCCTCCTCTCCCCTCCCTTCACCCCTGCGATCGCCGCTGTGGCGACCGGAGCCGTCCCAGGGGAAGGGAGGGGAGGTCCCTCTTCTCCCCTTCCTTCGCCCGTGCAATCGCCGCTGCAACAACCAGAGCCATCCCAGGGGAAGGGGGACGAAATCTCTCTTCCCCCTCCCTTTGCCCCTGCAATTGCTGTGATGGCAACTGGAGCCCTCCCAGGGGAGGGGATGGGGGAGGTGAGGTCCCTCCCCACTCTCCCTCCGCCCCACCATCGCCACCACGTATAATTGAATCCACGTTTGGCAAATCAGCAGATACGGGAGTGTTATTGTATTTCATGTACCTTTCTTATAACAGTGTAATGTGTGGCATATAGCGCATTTGGAAGACTTTACAAAAGAGTCTGGAGTAACAAACACCTGTGGCGAAGCACAAAAAAATCAGTGTGTATAGAGCCATTGTACTGTCTATTCTCCTTTATGGGTCTGAAACATGGGTCCCCTATCACCAACACTTACGACTCCTCGAACGTTTTCATCAGCGCTGTATACGTGCAATCCTAAATCTACACTGGACTGACTATGTGACAAAAATTGCTGTCTTTGAGATAGCAGGGATCAACAGCATTGAGGCCATGATATTGAGAACACATCTGCACTGGACAGGGCATGTTTCTAGGATGGAGGACCATCGCCTCCCAAAAATAGTACTCTATGGTGAACTCACCATGAGTCAACGTAAGAGGGGTGCTCCAAAAATGCGATACAAGGACTCCCTGAAACAACATCTCAGGCTTGGCCAAGTTGATCACCAACAATGGTCTGCCCTGGCTTCACATTGGGAGGCATGGAGACGCACTATCCACAATGCTGCAGCTTTATTTGAGAACTCACACCGAATAAGTCTTGAAGAGAAATGACAACACAGAAAGAATAACAACCTGGAAACATCACCCAAGGAGACCTTCTGCTGTGCTTTCTGCAACCGGACTTGCTTATCTCGGATTGGCCTTTTCAGTCATCAGTGCACTTGCAGAAAGCGCGGGATGAGTCCTTCCTGAATCTTTATTTGTGAAGAAAAGCTGGAGAGAGAGAGAGAGAGAGAGAGAATAAAAAATACGACCCCCCCCCCCAGAAAATGTCCAGTTGAGTGTGGGCATCTTGGGATGCTCTGGAGTGATATTTTATTATTAAAGAATCCAATATATTTTTGGCTGTTTTGAGGCCTTCTTCAGGCTATAAAAAATAACGAGCAACACATAAATGCATGTGTGTACTTACCATAAAATGTAAAATCATTCATATAATTGTTCATTGGAATACAGTCTGTATGTATTTACTCAGAGAAACCAGTCCACAGAAAAATCTGATGGAACAGTCTCTGAGATAACTTAACTGGTGACTAAAAACAAAAAAAACATGAATGGAAAGGTGGAGTTTTATTCTGTCCACTAGATCTCTGGCTTTTCATCGCAAACGAAGATTCAGGAAGGACTCATCCCGCGCTTTCTGCAAGCACGTTGATGACTAAAAAGGCCAATCCGAGATAAACAAGTCCAGTTGCAAAAAGCACAGCAGAAGGTCTCGTTGGGTGATGTTTTTGGGTTGTGATTCTTTCTGCGTTGTTGTTTCTCTTCAAGATTGTTCGTCGTGAGTTCTCAAATAAGGCTGCAGCATTGTGGATAGTGCGTCTCCATGCCTCCCGAGGTGAGGCCAGGGCGGACCACTGTTGGTGATCAATTTGGCCGAGCCTGAGGTGTTGTTTCTGGGAGTCCTTGTATCGCTTTTTTGGAGCACCCCTCTTACACTGACCCGTGGTGAGTTCACCATAGAGTAGTATTTTTGGGAGGCGATGGTCCTCCATCCTAGAAACGTGCCCTGCCCAGCGCAGCTGTGTTCTCAATATCATGGCCTCAATGCTGGTGATCCCTGCTTGCTCAAGGACAGCAACATTCGTCACATAGTCAGTCCAGTGTATATTTAGGATTGTGCGTAGACAGCGCTGATGAAAGCGCTAGAGGAGTCGTAGGTGGTGGCGATAGGTGACCCATGTTTCAGATCCATAAAGGAGGATAGACAGTACAATGGCTCTATACACACTGATTTTTGTGCTTTGCCTCAGGTGTTTATTGCTCCAGACTCTTTTGTGAAGTCTTCCAAATGCACTATATGCCTTTGCTAATCTGTGATCGATCTCTTTGTCAATCTTGGCATCTGAGGAGATGATGCTTCTCAGGTAGGTGAACTGCTGAACGGACTTGAGCACAGATTTGCTGACGGCAATGTGGGGATGGTGGTGTTCGTCCTGTGGTGCAGGCTGGTGAAGAACTTCTGTTTTCTTCAGGTTGACTTCTAGCCCAAACAGCTCTGCAGCTGTTGCAAAGCAGGACGTTAGGCGTTGCAGAGCTGCTTCTGTGTGGGCAACAAGGTTGCTGGAATACTGTATGTTGGTTACATTGAAGGACACTCATATCTGGACATGACTGGGCTGAAAGAATGGAGGCATGAATAAATTTCTAATTCTTCACTGAGCTTTGAGAGGACAATGCTTTTTCATTTTAAAATACATTCTGTTGGCTCTTTTGCAAAATCCTGTCTCATTTGGTTCTTATCCTGTCTAATATAAAGGTCCATTGCACAATGATTGTGTTCCACAAAGTGAGCCACTAAAGGGCCACCTGCCTTGTTACAAGATTAGTTGCTGGATGTTTCTAAATATTGTAGAACACAGATGTGAATGAACAAGTACCCATTTTGTTGACTGTTAAATCTGTAGCTCATTGTTGGCTAAATTATATTTTCCTTTTCAGACTGAATTAATAAATCATTTTTTTCTTCTAGTTTGGAAACACATGTTACTGCAATTCAGTTCTTCAGGCACTTTATTTTTGTCGTCCATTTCGAGAGAAAGTCTTGGCATACAAGAGTCAGCCAAGAAAAAAAGAGAGCCTTCTTACATGCTTAGCCGATCTTTTTCACAGCATAGCCACTCAGAAGAAGAAGGTTGGAGTGATACCCCCTAAAAAGTTCATAACAAGACTGCGAAAAGAGAATGGTAATATTTTATACTGCTGTTATGAATATTTGCCTCTATCAGTTTTACTTAACCAGAAAAGCTTGTCATTCCATTCTCCGCACCCACTATTCTTACTTCTGTTGAACTTCAAAACCTGAACTTAAGAGTACAGTTGTCTCTCCGTATCCATGGATTTAAGTATTCATGGCTTGAAAATATTCTTTAAAAATAATAATCCAAAAAGCAAACCTTGAATTTGCCATCTTGTATAAGTGACACCATTTTCCCATGCCATTGCATATAATGGGACTTGAGTATTCACAGATTTTGGTATCCATGGGGGGTTCTGGAACCAAACCCCAGGGAATATGAAGGGACAACTGTATTGTGTTTACATAGTTAAGGTACTACCCTGTGCCTAATATGTGAGAATGTTGCTCAGCCCCAGATAGTACAAAATAAAGCAGTTTGCTGATCAGAGAGTTCCCAAGCAGTCTTCAGAAGTAGTCCTGTTCCTAACTCCTTGCAGTAATCCAAACGGAAACTTAAAAAACATGGATATTTATAGCTAGAGTAACCTTCTAGGAAATGTTGTTATTGGAGTGTCAACCTAAGCTGGTAAAACACTCTCTAAACCTCTTGTTATGTTGGAGTGAAGTACATCTGATCTTTCATGGGGAGTGGGGTTCCATCCAGTCCTAACACAAGTTGAAGACTATACTCAGAACAAGGAGACAACCACACACTGAAACTAGAGAATGTCCACCCATTAATCCCGCCATTGGGATCGGTTTTCAGTTTGTGGAATTTGGTCCAGCCCATCTGTTGATTCCACGTACCAGTATAACATAGCCCAACTGAGCTGATAAAAGAGAAATAGAGATGGATATGGTTGTTTTACTTACTGCATATTGCCCTGTGTCCTTAAATGACCTCCCCCAGTGGCTTCATAGTGTTGCTAAAATACATAAAGTGATGGAACTTTGTGAGACCCAGTGACCAAGATGCCATTAGGCTGTGAAATCCTCCAACACTACAAACCTTGCAAGTGGGTATTTAAGCATTAACTCTGTGCATCTAGTCCCCCGCCCCATAGGGTTGATCCAGAAAGAGATTAAGGACAGTAGTGGCATCCAATTTCAACTCCCACCCTATTCGCCCTATTTTTTTTGTCTCTGTCAGAGTTGAAACATTCACTGTTACATCAAAGGTGACCAAATTGGGCCCCAGTCTTCTTTTGTGCTTTTCTTGATGTTCAGTAAGTACAGTACCTACAGTATGTATGACACAAAAAGTTGTGAATAGAAGAAGGAACTCCTGCCAATCCTGATGAATTTCATAGAGCCAACTCTTGAGTGGGTCTGAATTCTGTTTTCTGTGATCATTCACTTTGAGTCATAACTTAAATGAAGAATGCCATTAATTTTTGTGGTCAGAAGGGCATCCAAATTAATGAGAAGGAGATCTGAATGAATTTCAGATGAACTAATTATATTTGTATTAAAACCCTCAGTTGTGGAAAATAGCATATCAGGCAGTAATTACTCAAATAATTGCAGCTTAAAAGGTTCATACAGCCTTGTTAAAAACAGAAGTCTTGTTCCTTTTAGAGTAGACTTTTAATCACACAACATACAAATAATGACATGGAAATGATGGGTGAGCACAATTGTAGACTGAATTAAACAGGGTTGGGATCCTGGGTGTGGATTTTAACTTCTGTTTTTAGAAAATATCCCCCTCCCCAGTCACTTTCTCTCTCTCTCTAACTCATGCACACATATACACACCATAGACAAAGAATGTGCATGTGTGGTTAAATGAGAGCTATGTAGAGTCGACATTTCAGAGTCATGACATCCACATTTACTTTGCTGCTTTCTCAAATCAGTGCCATTGATCAGGAATTGTGTTCTAGGTATATCAGCATATTCTGTAGGCATTTTCTTCATTAAATGCACAAAATAAAATGTTATTTGTTGAACAGTACTATCAAAATACTCAGCATGGTAGCCCTGTGTGTAACAAGGGTGGGTAGTTCTTGTGTATTGCAAAATCCCTTGCTTCTTGATCATAAAAACACAGTCCAGAAGTCAGGTTTATTTGGTTATTTATTAATTAAAATATCAACATCTCTTGCTCTATCTCCTAAGATCTAAAGGCAGCATACAAAAAAAAATCAGTTCAGGATAATAAATAATAACAGCAGTAATTTTAAAAGATTAAAAATATATTAAATCACTTACCACTGAATAGCAGTAGTTTAAAACCATCCAAAATAATTTTTTAAAATACAGACCATAAAATATGTGCAACTTGGATAAAATCAGTTATGCCCCAAAGGCTTTAATAAAAAGCCATGTTTTGACTTGGCTATGGCATTAATTGGGCTTCTGAGAGAAGGTTGTTCCATATCTGGGATGCCATGGCAGAGCAGGGTCTCATTGCTCCTACTGATGGGATGACAATTCTTGGGCAGGAATATGTAGAGACAGGAACTCCCTCATGCTCCCAAACCATTTAGGGCTTTAAATAGTATCCAGCATTGCAAATTCAGACAGTTGTTACAGTGTTTTGAAGGGTTTTATGTTTTCCATAGGAAGAAATGGGAACAATTTATTCCCGTGAGAACATAATGGAGCAGAATGCAAGACATTTGCCAAATCCTATCTTCACCTTAAATTCTTTTGTATGTGTGTGGGTGTGGGTTTGGTTACCTTTTGAATATGATAGAGTGTCGTGAGAACAGGGTAGAATATGTAATATTAAAAAGCCTTAGTATTTCAGACCAAAAGCCTGTCTGGTTCAGTACTCTGTGTCTCACAGTAGCTAACAAGATGCCCAGGAAGAGGACACAAGGACAGTTGCACTTTTCCTCCTGTTGTGTTCCAGAAATCTTGTTTCCCAGACATCTTATTCTGTAGTTGTTGGCATTATTTACTTGCTTTTGATTCCACCATATAATAGTCCACTTTATCTTTTTTGTAGAGCTTTTTGACAACTACATGCAGCAAGATGCACATGAGTTCTTGAACTACCTACTGAATACAGTAGCAGATATTTTGCAAGAAGAGAGAAAGCAGGAGAAGCAAAATGGTCGTCTGCCAAATGGCTGTATTGACAGTGAAAACAATAACAATCTGCCAGACCCAACATGGGTTCATGAAATCTTTCAGGGAACATTAACCAATGAAACAAGATGTCTCACTTGTGAAACAGTAAGTGTCTTTTTCAGGACTTTTTTTCCCATTTAGTGTAGCAATTATGTCTGTATATCCTGGTCTGTTTAGTTTATTGCATTCCATTTACAGAGTCATAATATCTTAACTGTTATGATTTGTAAGCTCCTAAATTGTGAATGTAATAACATGAATATCAAAAATACTTGCTACTGAAGGAAAGCGAAGAAACGTGAATATAAAATATTGATTTGGATTTGAATTGTGTGGGGATTTCATGGTAGAGAAGAGTAGAGCTGCTCATTTCATAGCCTAGCTGAAGGGAACCAAGAAGTGGCTATTAAAATATCCTTTGTACATTAATATCCCTTTGTAATAGATAGTTTTAAATGACTGTCTCACACTTTGAACAAATGCTAATTCACCACAGCCTGTTTTTTCAAAGTTATTAGCAGTTGTGTAGGATTTCTTGAGAATAAGGGTGTAGATAAGTGTAGTAGAAATTAAAAAGTAAGTGTCTTTTTTGGTTTGAGTAGTAGCCATGGGGAAAGACCAGTTATAAAGAAATAATGGCTGAACTCATATTGTTAGTCCTGACTAGAGTATCAGAATCAGATTTACTTCATCATTCAATAGTTGATTGAATGGGTCTACTCTACTAAGTTTTAACCAACAGGATGCCAGTCAATATATTCTATGTTCATACAAGTTTGGCTGCACTTTTTAGAATTTGTGTTCCTTGAAATTCATAAATGTTCATAATTTTTTAAAATTAAGGTTTCCCTAAAGCATGTGCATAGTGGACATTTCTTAAATTATTCAAGAAAAGAAACCTTTGATTTCAAAGCAGAACTATACAGATTATACAGTAGCACCCCCGTATCTGCTGATTCACCATGCGCTGATTCAGTTATCAGCAGATGGTGACAGGAGAGGTATGTGTGGATGGGTGAGGGAGGGTGAGGAGAGATCTCGCCTTCCTTCGCCCCCGGGATCACCCCTTCTCCCTTCACTCCCGGGATCACCCCCAGGATCTCTCCTGTGATGGGAATGGTGATGGGGGCAAAGGGAGGGGAGGAGGAGATTTCACCTCCCTTCACCCCCGGGATTGGTCCCATGGTGGGAATGGCAATGGGGGGTGTTCACTATTATCTGCAGATTTCATTATCCACAGGGGCAGGGCTGGAACCAATCCCCCATGGATATGGGGGTCCTACTATATTGCTATTGGGATGTTACACATTTAGAAGTGTTTTTAAATGCCTGTCAAAGATACATAGGATGCCACAATTTGTGGCAGATGCTACATAGAACTCCACAACCTTCACTGAGAAGTCCATCAGGGTCATCACAGCAATCCACTTGGCTTGAATACTGGGAGGCAGATGTGCACCCCACAACCCCTTCGAGTGTATCAGGCTGTTTGGAGAGGAGGGCCCGAAGGACATCCTGCAAGAGACTAGGGATAACAGACAGGCCATGCCAACCATGTTTAGTCACTGTCCTCCTTCAGGCCCTCTAGGAGGTTTAGCATACAAACAGATCCTTTGCCACACTTGGGCTAGACCTAGCTTCCCCTCTAGGTTGCTCATCCCCTCTCAGCCCACCTCCAATTGCAGAGGAGGACACCAGGCTCCAAAAGGCCGGGGGGCAAGCAGCAGTTCTGATTCTCTGAGTAGGGGAGCAAACAGGAATTCAGCATCATGGGTAACGCCTACTACTTCCCAGACAGAAGCAGGAAGTAGGACCATGGTCATTCAAACTTTTCTTAGTCTCTTCCCCTGACCATGAGGCCAGTTCTACTTCCTGCTTTCGCCCAGTACAGACGCAGTGACTCGAGCTGAATCCCTGCTCACTCCTCTATACAGACTTCTACTAATTTCTCTCTAAATTTTCATTCCTTAATCTCATCCCTTCTATCCTTTTAAAAAAAACCAAATCTCGCCCCCCCTCCTTCCATCTGCCTGCTTTCTCCGACGATGGCGAAGGGAACATCCAAGAAACCCACATCGGGGGGAAAAAAGTCAGAAGCCAGACGAGACTCCAGCAGCCCTGGCCACCCCAGCACCACTAGGGGAAGCCGGGCAGCCCGCAGTCGTGGAGGAGCAGTCTGGCTGCTCTTCGAGCGCACCCAGCCCTCCCAGGGTAAAAGCGACTGCCAAGTCGCTCCTCAGCCGCGCTGAGCGCAAGCGGGGAGCGACTGAGGAAGACCGGGAGCCAGGACAACCCCACCATGAGGTCTCAACCGACGGCGACGACGGGGACAGTTGGTCCCCGCAGGTACCTGGGACCCTGGGGACTGGGGCGGCGCAACGCGTGAGCGTCCAAGGCTCCTTCTTCCCCCTGCCCCCCTGAGCATGCTTACCATCAGGGAGTTCCAGCTCTCACAGGAATGGATGCCGGACCACTCGGGAACCCGGGGAGAAGGGGGGTCCGCGGCAGCAGCCGCGCGGCCCACCAGTCAGGTTGCCGCCATCTTGGGAGAACTCCCGACCATGCGGTCGGCTGCTATGGGTGCCGCCATCTTGGGAGGCCTCACGCCCACGCAGTCTGCTGCTATGGGCGCCACCATCTTGGGGGGCCCCCCGCGGAACAGCCGCTGGAGTTGCCAACCACGTGGCCTGCCACTATCAGCGATGCCATCCGGCCAAGGGATCTTACAGGGGTGACATCGGGCGCCTCCTCCCGACCCCCCACCGGGACAGAGCCCTCGTCGGGCCTCCCAGTTCCCCACGCCACACCACTCCCACCGGCTTTGCAGTCGGCGACGCAGTGGGGCCCGTTTCCCAGTGTCGCATCGGGGATACCCTGTGCACCCTCCACGCTGTGCAGTGGACCTGCCTCTCTCCCGACTTCGCCCCCACCAACACCGGGGACAGGGAGAACAGATTTTGAGAGTGGCGCTGAGCCTAATCTCTTCAGCCCTCTTGCCGGCGGACTCCTCTGCTGCGTAACCGAGCCTCTATTCATCAGCGCCGACCACGATCTCTCACAGCGCTGTTCCACCAGGGCTTCTCCCCCCCAGAGCCATCATGCAGTAGTCGGCTCGACCGCCGCTTTGCAACCAACTCCCTCTCCTCAGCTAGCGCCGCCCCTTCAAGCGCTACCTCTGGTTGCCCAGGACCCGATACCAGGTCCATCACAAGCAGCCGCCCCTCCACAGGGACATGGCCCCAAACCGCACTCCACTCTGCGCCATCCTACCCTGCCCCGCTACATGATCCTACGCTCAGGGCAGGAGGACCTGGCCCAGCGCAGCAAACGGACGCCTCCTTGCAGGCGGGGCCCTCGGGCGTTGCGCCTAGGCAACCTCTACCCACCCAAACCCCCGCGGAGGCGGTGGGAACACATAAAAGGAAAACCATGCCCCATCCCCATTCCTCAGAGGAATTTGAGGATGAGAGGGAAGACGACTCCCAATTGCTGGGAATCCTTAAGGGCATCACACCAGCCACGGACGACATCGCAAACGCTGAGGAGGACAAGGAGGAAGGGGAGTGTTCAGAAGGGGAGCCTCAGATACCTCAGATAGCCTTTCCAAGGGGAGGCTTATGCCACCCTCTTGAACAGGCTAATAGCAGTGCTAGAACTCAGGGAGGAAGAAGAGCAACCGCCCTCTTCCAACTCGCCCCCCAAGGAAAGAAGCAAAAAGGTCCAAGCAGTGCTCAAACCTCCAGTAGTTCAGAAGTCTTACGTGCCTCTGCCAGACACTCTGGAACATCTGCTCCGAGAAGAGTGTGACAAGCCAGCGCTTGGCAAGAGGGGCACCCTCATGGCCCAAGAATATTATGCACTCCTCAAGTGCTGGAAAGGCTGAAAGTCCCGGTAGTCGACAAGCCCGTCGCCTCACTGGTATCCAATTTTCTGGTCCCAGAGAGGGAGAAGCCCTCCTTAAGGACCCAGACGAAAAAAGGGCGGACGCCGCCCTGAAGAAGATCCACGAAGCCTCCGCCCTGGGAGTCAGGGCAATGGCGATGGCCTCCGTGTTCACCAGAGCAGCTGTCCTGTGGGTAGACAAACTGATCTGTGCCACACAGCTGGACACCAGAACACTGGACAGGGCCCTGAACCGTATCAAGTCCTCCCTTCAGTTTGTGGCGGACGCGTCCACAGATGCCTTTTCCTTCGCCAACAGGTCCATAGGAGCCGCAGCCTTGGCAAGAAGGTCCATATGGCTGAAACACTGGAATGCCGACACACACTTCAGGGCTCACCTGTGCACCGCGCCCTTTAAGGGTACCAAGCTTTTCGGTGAAGAGGCCCTTAAGGACGTCCTAGTGGAAACCAAAGGAAAGAAGCAAGCCATGCCCTCTCTGCCTCGCCGGTCGGACAAGTCTTCATCTAGACGATCCTCCCAGCAATCTCATTCCTTTCGTCCCTCCAGACCTCTCAGCAGACAGAGAGATTCACGTTCCTATCGACCTACATGGGCCAAAACTAACCAGGTCATCCAAGGTCCAGCCGCTCCCCATTCCTCAGCTCCCCGGAAGGGAGGGCCCAGCCACCCCAAAGGGACCTCAAAACAGCAGTTCTGACTACCCCCCCTCCGCCAGTGGGGGGCCGCCTGAGTCAGTTCCACAAGGTCTGGTCGAATTCCACAACGGACAAATGGGTACTGAACATGATCCAGCACGGCTACCGGCTGGAGTTCGAATCCAGACCAAGGGCCAGATTCATCCCGGCCCCCATCCCCACGAATCTAACCAAGGCGGAGGAAATTCGCAATGCCATTCAGCATCTGCTAAACATACGGGCAATAGAAGAGGTTCCAGCTGGGCAAAGGTTCTCGGGAGTATACTCCTTCTTCTTTACAGTACCTAAGAAGGGAGGAGACAAACTCCTTTCTCTCCTACAAGTGCTTCCAGATGGAAACGCTAGCTTCAATTTTGGAAGCGCTGCAGGAAGGAAACTTCTTGGCCTCTCTCGACCTGACCAAAGCATTCCTACACATCCAGATCCATGAAGGGAGCAGACGTTTCCTCTGATTCGCCTTTGGGGAACAGCATTACCAATTCAGAGCCCTACCGTTTGGCCTAGCATCAGCCCCCAGGGTCTTCACAAAGATCCTGGTCGTACTAGTGGCCCACCTTTGCACCAGAGGGATACACCTGTATCCCTACGTGGCCGACATCCTTCTGAGGGCTCCATCCCAGTCGAGGGCACAGAGGGACCTCGAGGTGACAATCACCTGTCTCCAGTCTCACAGGCTCCTTGTGAACTTCAAGAAAAGCTCTCTCTGCCCGACATGAGAGTTGATCCACGTAGGCACCAAACTGGACACTGCGCGCTTCCAGATATTCCTATCTCCAGAGAGACAGCAAATGAAAAGGGCGGAGGCACGTTGCGTCAGGGTGTTGAGATCAGCCCCCCTGTCGACACTAGCCAGGCTACTAGGCCTAATGATCTCGGTCACCCAAGTAGTCCCTTGGGCGTGATTCCATTTCCATCCTCTACAGGGTCTCCTAGTGCCCTTCCAACAACAGATAGCTCTGAAATAGAGCCCGCTCGTTGTGGTTGCCCAGCAAGTGTGGGCTTCTCTACTGTGGTGGTCTCGAGGGACCAACCTGGCAAGAGGCTCCGAAATGTCCACCCCTCAACAGATAGTAGTAACAACCGATGTGAGCCAGAGGGGCTGGGGAGCTCACTGTCAGGAAAACATGACTCAAGGCCTCTGGAACGAAGAAGAAAGAAGCCACAACATCAACTGGCTAGAGCTAAGAGCAGCCAGATTGGCGCTGATCCACTTCGCACACCTCATCAGGGACAGCCACGTCCTGGTCATTACGGACAAAACCACGACGAGATCTTACATAGCGAGACAAGGGGGATCCAGGTCCCGCTCTCTCCAACAGGAGGCAACTCCCCTCTTCAGGTGGGCGGATAGCAATATCCGTTCACTAATGGCCAAATACCTTCAGGGATCAATAAACCTGCAAGCAGACTTTCGCAGGCGGACTGGGAATTGGACCAGGAGACGTTCCTACAGATCGTGGCGAGGTTCGGCCCACTGGAGGTGGACCTCTTTGCCGACCAGTCAAATGCCAAACTCCCCAGATTCTTCTCCAGGTTCCCCAGCAGGAACGCAGAGGGAACAGACGCACTAAGAGCACCATGGCCCAAGGGCCAGCTGTACGCATTCCCTCCCCTAGCCCTGCTAGGGAAAGTATGCAGGAAAATCAGGCAGGAACAAGCGAGAGTAGTGCTGTTAGCACCACACTGGCCTCGTCGCCCGTGGTTCTCCGACATCATGGATATGCTGACGGAGGAACCGTGGCGCCTTCCTCCCAGGGAGAATCTCCTACGGCAGGGTCCGATCAGACACCCGGACGTCGCCTGGCTACAACTAACTGCCTGGAAATTGAGAGGAAGGCCTTAAAGGAGTTTGGTTACGAAGAGGCCGTAATCAACACCCTCCTTTCATCAAGGCGCCAATCAACCAACAGAATCTACAAAGCCACCTGGAAAGCATTTAACAGGTGGCGCATGGCACGCTACGTCGCGCTGGAATGGACGTCCTTGAAGCACGTCTTGGCCTTTCTCCAAAAGGGCCTAGACATGGGCCTAAGGCCCAACACTCTCAAGAGGCAGACAGCAGCCCTAGCTTCAGTCTTATCCCTAAAACAGGGCAAGAACCTGTCATCTCATCCTCACGTCAGATGGTTTCTTCGGGGAGCCACGCTGATTTCTCCCCCAGACACAGGTTCCCGATGTGGAACCTTCCGTTGGTCCTGAGGCAACTCATGCACCCACCTTTCAAGCCCCTGAGAAGAGTTCCGTTACGGGTTCTAACCCTAAAGCTGGCCTTCTTGGTGGCCATAACTTCAACCAGAAGGGTATCTGAACTGGAGGCCCTCTCCATCAGGGAACATCTATGCACCTTCACCGACGACTCGGTCATCCTGAGGCTGGACCCGTCCTTTCAGCCCAAAGTGCTTTCCCAGTTCCATGTTTCCCAGGAGCTGGTACTACCTTCCTTCTGCCCAGGAGCAGTTCACCCCACTCAACGGCTTTGGCACAAACTAGACGTGAGAAGAGCCATCAGGATATACATAAAGAGATCAAGATCTTTCAGGTGCTGCGATTCCTTGTTCGTGTCATTCACACCAGCCTCAATGGGGCAGAAAGCTTCCCGCCGAACCATTGCAACATGGATTAAGGCTTGCATCCTCATGGCATACGACGCAGCCAAAACCCCAAGACCAGCTGCGGTGCTGGCACACTCCACAAGATCAGCAGCCACCACCGCGGTGTTCTCCACCAATGCTCCAATAGTCGAAATATGCAAGGCAACAACGTGGAGCACTCCCTCCACGTTTATCCAACACTATAAAATAGACAAGTTCAGAGAGAGAAAGTTGAAGAGAGCGAAATAGATAAACTTCGAGTTCTCAAATAAATCGGGTAAATGGCTGGCAAGGAAACTGAGAAAAAAAGAAAGAAAGAAACCTGATCACTGAAATTAAGAACAAAGGAAGAACCATCATTAATCAAGATGAAATAAAACAAATTTTCACTGAATTTTACGCTGAACTGTATGGAGAAAAAGAAAGGGATAGTGGACATTCAGAAAGACTGAAAAAATATTTAGATGAACAAAATATCAAAAAAATAAGTGAGGAACATAAAAAATCTTTGAATGCCTCAATCTCTATGGCTGAAATATCGGAGTCAATAAGAGGATTAAAATTAAACAAAGCTCCAGGGCCGAACGGATATACAGCAATCTTCTATAAAAAACTAGAAGATGAAATATGCATACCTTTATACCGCACCTATAAAGAAATAGAGATAAATGGAGTCCTAAATTCATGGAAAAACACAAACATCACTCTAATACCTAAAGAGGGGAAAGATCTGAAAGAAATCGCAAATTACCGTCGTATTTCCCTATTAAACTTAGACTATAAAATCTATACTCAAATTTTAGCGCAAAGATTGAAGAAAGTCCTACAAGAAACCATTCATGAGGACCAAAATGGGTTCCTTCCAGAAAGACAGATAAATCAAAACCTGAGATTAATTTTGGATTTAATTGAATACTATGAAGTTCATGGGGAAAAGAAACTAGGTCTAATGTTCATTGACGCCGAAAAGGCTTTCGACAACATCAAATGGGACTTTATGCTGGAAGTGATGGAAAGAATGGGAATGGGAGAAACATTCAGTGGAAGAATAAAACACATTTATAAAAACCAAACAGCAAACCTTATTATAAATGGGGAAAAAGCCGAAATAATAACAATTAAAAAAGGAACCAGACAAGGCTGTCCTATCTCCCCGTTGTTATTTATAATGACTTTGAAAGTGTTAAACAATAGCATTCGAGCCAACCAGAAAATACCAGGGGCAAAAATAAATGGATATAGTTACAAATTACGAGCCTTCGCAGACGATATGGTGATCATCATGGAAAACCCAGAAGAGCAGATAGAGGAACTTATGAGAACTATGAAAACCTTTGGGGAGTTTTCAGGATTCAAAGTAAACAGAACAAAAACTACAATTTTGACAAAGAACATGAATAAAGTGGAAGAGGAAGAGTTACAAAAGAAAACAGAATGTGAAGTGGGAAGGAAGGTAAAATACTTAGGAATATGGCTGACAAGAAGGAATGGAGATCTATTTGACAACAATTATAAGAAATGTTGGTCTAAGATAAAGCAAGATTTAGAAAGATGGGAAAAACTAGGTCTCTCCCTATTAGGCAAAATTGCGGCAGTTCAAATGGTAATTCTTCCTCAAATAATGTATCTCTTCCAAAATTTACCCATTATAGCTAACGATAAAATCTTTGATCAATGGGAAAGAGACATAAAGAACTTCATATGGGAGAAAAAGAAAGCGAGAATAAAATGGGATTATTTGATAGAGAGGAAAATAAGAGGTGGATGTGACCTACCAGACCTTAGAACATACTATGAAGCCGCGGTTCTAATATGGGTAAAAGACTGGATAAAATTGGGTAATGAACGGATATTGAATGTAGAAGGCCACAACAAAAGATTCGGCTGGCATGCATACTTGATTTATGAAAAGGATAGGATAAACAAAGAATTCACAAATCATTGTATAAGGAGAGGCCTGTTAAGAATATGGAAGAAAATCAAAGAAAGATTTTATTTCAAAATCCCGAGCTGGACATCAACTCAGGAAGCCTTTCAAGCTAGATGGGTGAATAAAGAAACTTATTTGAGATATTCAGATTTAGTAGAGAGGGGAAAGGAAGCAGCAATGGTAAGCCTGAAAGAACAAATACAGGAAAAACATGGCCTAAACTGGTTTCAATATTATCAAATAAAGGAAGGATTTAGAGAGGACCTAAAAAGAGGAGGAATCGAACCAGAACTAAATAAGCTAGACAAACTAATATGGATGGAAAGAAAAAAGAATCAGATATCAAAATTTTATAAACTATTATTGTCTAGGAAACTAGAACAAGAAACTATTAAAAACTACATGACAAAATGGTCACAGGATATAGGTTACACTCTAAAATTGGAAGTTTGGGAACAGGCTAGGAAAAGAACAATGAAATTTACGGCAGCCCAAAGTCTGAAAGAAAATTACATAAAAATTTCTCATAGATGGTACTTTACACCGGTAAGATTAAATAAAATTGGGTGCACAGAGAATGGAACGTGTTGGAAGTGTGGTAAATTTCAAGGTTCCCTAATCCATATGTGGTGGAAATGTAACAAATTAGGGAAATTCTGGCGCAGCATTCATGAAAATATTAAATCAGTATTACAGATTGAAATCGAATTACTACCAGAGATGTATCTATTAAATATGATAAAGGGGATGAGTAGGGAGAAGGAAAAACTTCACTGGAGAACAATTTTGTACATGATAACTGCTGCCAGAATAGTAATAGCAAAGAAATGGAAGCAAAAAGAGGTACCAACTATAAATGAATGGAAAGATAAATTGTTAGACATGATGATGATGGATGAATTGACAAATAGGATAAGAAACAAAACATATGGTAAGACAAAGGAAAAGTGGGTGAGCTTAATAAAACACTGGGATGAAACAAAAGATGTGTACAAGGGGTTTAGAGACTTGGGAAATGATTGAATGCAAATATAAAACCACTAAGAGATGACAAAGGCCTGTAAGTACCAAGGGAATGGTCAAGGAATAGGATTTGTTCAATGAAGAAAGGTCTTATCAGTTAAATCATAAAATTTACAAAGAAACATATGGGGAAATCTGTATAACATAAAATTTTCAAATAGACAAGTATAGGTATGTTTTAAAAAAAACATAAATGTGTGAAAAGGGAACTTTACAATTTAGATTTAGAAGAGGCAAGTAATGGGGAACAAGAAACAATGGTGATTAAATAGAGAATAACATGACTCACGACTCGATAAAGGAAGTTTCTTTTTATTGGTGGTAAGATGCTGCATGTGAGTGTTCAAATTACAGAGTATCAAAAAGCAATAGAATGATCTATGTAACTATATATAATTATATAACTATGGTACAGGAGATGCACGAGTAACTGGTTTTGATGTTTTATGTTTTCCATTGTATATGAGCAAGCTTTTTGTTATTCACAAAAATGAAATGTAAAGAACATTAAGAAGTGAATACTTTATGGATTATGAGGAAATCAATAAATAATAATTATGAAAAAAAAATAGACAAGTTCAGAGCTAAGGAAGCCGTCTTCGGGAGGAGAGTTCTCCAAGAGGTCATCCAGGCCCAATAGTCATTCTGCAGACACCCCACCCGGTTATCAGTAGCTTGGACATATCCCATGATGCTGAATTCCTGTTCGCTCCCCTACTCAGAGAATGCCACATTGGTTACTTACCGTGAATGTGCATTCTTCACTGGAGCGAACAGGAATTCCCCCACCCACTGTCTGCATGTATCAATAAACCAGCAGGGAGAATTCTCTATTCACAAGTCTTATAGGCTCTGCTAGTCAGTGAACTGGCCTCATGGTCAGGGGAAGAGACTAAGAAAAGTTTGAATGACCATATGACCATGGTCGTACTTCCTGCTTCCGTCTGGGCAGTAGTAGGTGTTACCCATGATGCTGAATTCCTGTTCGCTCCACTCAAGAATGCACATTCACGGTAAGTAACCAATTTGGCACTCTCGACTTCCACCAGTAGGGGGCAGACAAAACTTGTTTGGGGCCCAGGAGAACTCTTTCACAGACAATCAGGGATTTGCACCACCTCTCAGGGAGATGCCATTGAGTTTGAGAGGAGGTCTGGAAACAGGTTTCTGCCCTCTATAGTTCCAAATAACCCCCAAAAGCACTCCATCCAGGCACAAGCCATAGATCACCAGCATCAGAGCTATCAGGGCATCTGTGAAGGTTCCTCAGGTTTGCTTTCGGCCAACAACACTTTATGTTCAGACTGGTTTTCAGCACCCAGGGTATTCACCAAGATACTGGTACCCCAGGAGGTACAACTTGGCACCCAGGGGATTCACCTGTATCTTTACGTGGATGATGTGTTACTGAGTGTCCTATTGTTCCAAAGGACACAGAGGGGTCTGGAGGTCACCACTCCCCACAAGAGTATGATTTTGTAATAGACTCCTGAAAGAGCCATTTGGAGACAATACAGGCCATAACTCACTTGGGAACCCTTATAGACAAAATGGAAGGAATGATACCCCTCTCAGAAGAAAGGAAGCCCCAAATCAGGGTGGAAATGCTGAGGATCCGATCTCAATCATCAACAACTCTCATGTTTAAAGCTCTTGGGGCTAATGATTTCAGCAGTACAGGTGGCCCCTTGGGTCAGGTTCCACACCAGAGCACTACAGACTTACCTATAGCAATGCCTTGGCCTGTGTGGAGATCTGTTGCTTAGGATCCCTCCACAAGTCAGGGAGTCACTCTCCTGGTGGTCTCAGAAACCTAATCTGGCAAGGGACTTCCTCTTCAGGCAGAAGCACCACATCATGGTGACTTTGGATGCCAGCCTCATAGGCTAGAGGACATGCTGCCAGGAAGTGGTAGTTTGGGAAGCTGGAAGCCCCCAGGAGTTGGGTCATGGCATAAACTGGCTAGAGCTGAGAGTAGCTCGCTGGGGTCTTCCGCACTTAACTTCCAGGCTCAAAGGGAGACACATCCTAGTCCTCATGGACAATACATCAGCCCGCTCTTACTTTGCCAAGCAGGGAGGAATGAAGTTTCCTTTCCATACAAAGGGAGGCAACCCTCCTGTCCCAGCAGGTGGAGAAAACAGTCCTGTCTCTTTGGCCCAGTACGTTCAGGGATCAGCAATCCTACAGGCAGACTTAATGAGCAGATACAATGTGCCTCTGGGGGAGTGGTCCCTACACCAGAGGTATTCCACCAGCTGCAGCTCAGGTTTGGGGCAATGGCAGTGGGCATGTTGGCCTCACAGGCCAGTTGGAAAGTTCCTAGGTACATCTTCAGGTTCTTGGCCCCCAGGGCTGAGGGTGTGGACGTACTCCAGGGCCCTTGTCCAAGCGCCTGCTCTGTTTCTCTCTTCCCCCTTTCTGTAGTGGGAATGGCGATCAGGAAGGAGAGGAAGGAGAAGGCATGGGAGGTCCTGGCCGAGAAGACCATGGATCTTCTTCGTGGTCTCTGTGAATCATACAGTTGGTTTATTCCTGTGCCTGTGCAGAGCATACGGAACCTTCTGGTATCGCTAGGCAGAATGTGCATTGATACATTTTTGGCGGTAACTCCACCCACACTAACGGTCCCTTAAAAGGTGCTCCCGCCCAATTCTCCTCAGTTCCTTTTTTCCGCCATATTAGGAGCTTGAAGGAACCTTCGCTCACTAGTTTACTCACTTTCGCTTTTGGTTTTGACTCGGATTGGATTTTTGATGACGATTCTCTCTCTCTCTCCCCTTGATTCTGTTTGTACTGAGAATTTTTTGGCTTGACTCAGACTTCTGACGACGATTTTCGTGCTCCTCTTGGCTTGGTTCTGATCTGTGGTTTTTGGCTTGACCCGGACTGCTTTTGACTACGATTCCATATGACTCTTCTGACATATATCTTCATTATTTGCCATCTCCTCGGCCGGAGCTACCAGACGAGGACTCGTCCTCTTCTACCGATGATGTCCGCTCCTTCTCAGAGCAGGTGGTGCACATGTCGCACGCACTAGAACTCAAAGTCACCGAGAAGGAGTCCAACCCAGTTGATCCCATTTACCACCGATTCAAGTCGAAGGCTCCCCCGGCGTCCCGCATTCCGGTCCTCCCGTCTCTTCTGAAGTTGATGCAGGGTTCATGGGAAAATCCATCTTCGATCCCGTCGACTTCGAAGAGGATTGACTGGCTATATTGAGTAGATGGGGATGGCATTGAATGGCTGCAGGAGCATCCGAAACCCAACTCGGTGGTCGTTGAGGCAGCGCAGCCTAGGAGACAGCTGGTCACAATCTACTCCTTCTGACCCTGAAGGAAGAAAGTTGGACATAATTGGCAAGAAGATGTATTCGGCTGCTGGGCTCAGCTTCTGAATTGCCAATTACTCAGTGTGTATGGGGGCCTACCACCTGGTCCTTTGGGAGAAGATGGTGCCCCTCATCCAGGACTTGGCAGAGGAGAGGCGAAGAATGTCTGAGACCATCCAGGCAGAGGCCCAATTGCTTGCAGGGCAACAGATGAACTCAGCAAGGCATGTTGCTGACTGTGCTGCCAAAACTATTGCAGGTTCTGTTGCCCTACGTCGCCACACCTGGCTTCTGTTGTCCAGGCTATCCACCCAAGCCACTGCGACCATTGAGGGTATGCCTTTTGACAGCTCTGGCCTCTTCAATGGGTCGACAGATGAAAAACTTGAGTTCACTCAGAAGATGAGGACCACTGCACGGAAGTACGGTATGCCATCATCCTCATCTTCTGCCTACCGTCCCAGACACCGATTGGGCTGGCATGCCTCGTCCTATGGTCAGTCCTTTAGACGGGGCAATATGCCTCAATCCTCCAGGCGCTCTAGGTTCCAACAGACGATGTCGTTTTCCTCATCGGTGAGGAGCCAGGGATCCACCTCCCACTACCGCCTTCCCTCCAAGCAAAATCCTAAGGATCAAGCAAGGAGGAGGTTTTGAGTTACCTTGTCCTTATTGTGATGTTTGTATTTTGTTCTAGATCCCCCTGTTTGGAGACCATATGTCGTTATTCCAGCACGCCTGGTCCTCGATAACATCGCACCGCTGGGTACCTCAGATTGTACGACATGGATACTGGATCGAATTTGACGAACTGCCTCCGACAGGTCTGTCCCACGCCGCCCTCTGTTCCCCTCATCAAGGAGGTTCAGACTCTGCTTCAAAACGGGGCCATCGAACCCGTGAATGCCGAGCTCCATCACCAGTGCTTCTTCTCCAGATACTTTCTTGTTGTGAAGAAGGACAGCGGTCTCCGTCCCATCCTCGATCTCAGGGGAGTGAACTGGTACATCGCCCCAAAGAAGTTCAGGATTATCATCCTCACTACCATCCTTCCTCTTCTTCAACAAGGGGACTGATTTGCGTCCATAGACCTCAAGGGTGCTTACTTCCACATTGGGATCCACCCCTCCAACAGGAGATTTCTAGCGTTCCAGATTGGAGATGAGGCCTACCAGTTCCATGTCCTCCCGTTTGGACTCTCCACAGCCCCGAGGGTGTTCACGAAGTGTATGGCAGTGGTGGCGGCTTTCCTTCAACAGCATGGGGTAGTAGTTTCCCCCTACATAGATGATTGGCTGATTGTGGCAAATTCCAAGCACCAACTTGAAATGGATATTGCTCTTACCCTAGATATGTTAGACACCCTGGGACTTGTTGTGAACATGGAGAAGTCGCAGCTGACTCCTACTCAGTCAATCCAGTTCATAGGAGCTCGACTGGATTCGATCTTGGCAGCGGCGTTCCTTCCCGAGGATCGTTTTGACATCCTTTGATCCCTGATTCACGAATGCCATCGGTCCAGATGGGTTCAAGCACATGCCATCCAAGTCCTGTTGGGGCATATGGCAGCCACCATGCCAGTCACTCGCCTTGCCAGGCTTCGGTTTCGACTGCTTCAACATTGGTTCCTGGGAGTCTTCGACCATCTACAGGACTTCCCTGGGACACTCCTTAACGATGCCCCGTTTCGTCCGCCGCTCCCTCGATTGGTGGTTGGCACCGACCAATGTATTCTCCAGTCTTCCTTTCAAACCCCCTCAACCGGATGTCTCCCTCACCATGGATGCATCTCTTCAGGAGAGCCCACCTAGGGCCCCAAGAGATCCAGAGTTCCTGGAGCACCAAAGAAAGGGAGCTACACATCAACGTATTGGAGCTCCTTGCGGTTCAGAAAGCGCTACGGGCCTTCGAAGTGTTGGTGCGGGGCAAGACCGTGCTTCTCCTCACGGACAACACCTCCGTCATGTATTACCTGAACAAACAGAGAAGTACCAAGTCCCCCCAGCTTCTTCAGCTCACCCTTTGGATCTGGGACTGGTGCATCCAAAGGGACATTCTTCTCCACTCCATCCATCTACTCTGGAGAGGAGAACATTCTTGCAGACGGACTGAGCCATTCCAATTCCAGTGTCCACGAGTGGATGCTCCATCGACGTGTGGTGGCAGACCTTTTCCATCGATGGGGGACTGCTGATTGACTTCTTTATGACTGCTCTGAACAAGCAGTGCGACCAGTTCTGCTCCAGAGCACGAGACAGGGGCTCCAGAGGGGATGTGTTCCTGTTTCAATGGAACGAGCCATTCCTATACCTCTTTCCTCCAATCCCATTATTGACAAGGGTCGTCGCCAAGCTACGTTGGGACCAGTCGGATGCGATCCTCATCACTCCGTGGTGACCCTGGCAACTGTGGTTTGCACCGTTGCTACTTCTGTCCAGACGGTGTTTCCTCCACCTTCCAAACCGAGCCGATCTGCTCACCATTCAACAAGGGAAGGTCAGGCACCCCGACCTCAACACGCTTCACCTGACCGCTTGGAGGATCCGCCCTTGAGCCCCTGTCCATCTCATGCCATCTCTTCCCCTCTACCTTGAGAGGTCCAGGCAGTTATCAATGCTTCTGGGAAGCCTTCCACTTGGAAAGCCTACCTCTACAAGTGGAACCGCTTCGAAGGGTTCCTGGCGGACTGGGGATCGGATGCTCAATCTTGCTCGGTACCGATGGTCCTCCAATTCCCTCTTCACTTGTCTGAAGCAGGGCTCTCGGTTTCATCTCTCAGAGGCTATTTGGCGGCTATCTCTGTCGAATTCCAGGCTCGGGTCAACCGTCTCCCTTCCAGGACCGACGGTGAAGAAGTTCCTGAAGGATTATGTCAATCTCCATCCTCCAGTACTCGATCCCACTCTAACCTGGAGCCTTGAACTCGTCCTCTCCCAACTGGTGAGACGACCTTTTGAACCCTTGGCCTCTACCGACCTCAAGCTACTGACTTGGAAGACTGCTTTCCTAGTTGCCATCACTTCTGCTTGTCGAGCTGGAGAACTGTGTGCCTTACGGTCGGACCCTCCGTATACCTGCTTCCACAAACATAAGGTGGTGTTGAGACCAGACATTTCCTTCCTTCCCAAAGTGGTCTCCAACTTTCACCTTAACCAACCCATCGTTCTGCCTGCCCTGATGCAGGACCCAAAGGTTGAATTCGAGTGTACCCTCCATTCCGTAGATGTGCGGAGGGCGCTTGCATTCTACATACAACGGACTGCTCCATTCCGTCAATCACCTCAGCTCTTCGTCTCCTATGCTGACTTGAAGCGAGGTGCACCGATCTCGTCACAGCGTCTTTCAAAGTGGATGACATCGACTATTGCTCTCTGCTATGAACTGGCCAAGAAGCCTTTGCGTCCATGGGTTCGTGGACATTCTACAAGAGCTGTTTCCACTTCGACTGCGTTCCTTTCTGGAGTGCCCCTGGAGGACGTCTGCTGTGTTGCGACTTGGTCTTCACCATTGACATTCATCTCACATTACATACTGGACACTCATTCTAGGAATGAGGCTGCATTTGGGAGGGCAGTCTTTCTGTCCCCTATCCAATGAGTGAGCTTATTTTATTGTTGAATTATTGACTGCCTTATCTCATTGCTGAACTGGTTAATGCTTACAGAATGTGCTATCAATGAATCCCCTTTTCTTAGTTAATTTATGAGGTGGTCCTCGTCTACTGATGTACAGGACATACCCTCCTCCAGTGGGGAAGCTTGCTAGTCTACCCAACTGTGTGATTTATAGAGACCACGAAGAAGATGGACAGGTTGCTTACCTGTAACCATAGATCTTCGAGTGGTCTTCTGTGAATTCACACAGACCCACTCATCTTCCCCTCTGTGTCCTACTACTGTACATGTGCTTAATGTTCCTGATGCTGCTGGTTGCGGCATCATTCAGGGAACTGAGGGGAATTGGGCGGGAGCATCTCTTAAGGGACCGTTAGTGTGGGCGGAGTTACCACCAAAAATGTATCAATGCACATTCTGCCTAGCGATACCAGAAGGTTCCATATGCTCTGCGCAGACACAGGAATAACCCAACTGTGTGAATTTACAGAAGACCACTCGAAGATCTATGGTTACAGGTAAGCAACCTGTCCTTTCTTCCTCTTCTACCTCTGTTGTTGCAGCATAAACTTGGATGGTGGTTATATTGATGGGTTTTCCCTGAAGTGTTATTGATATTATTTAGTCAGACTTTTCATTTATATAGGCTCTGAAATAATACAATATTGGCAAATAGGAAATAACAATTATAATTCTATTTTCCTTGTATAGCAGCAAAAATTGCTAAAAGATTTTCAAGATCAATTGCCACAATTGCCAGTATATTTATATTCTGCTTTCCTCCTGTCATGGAACCAACGGTAGCTCACAACATAGATTAAAAACAAAGTACAGTTGCCCCTCCACATTCATGAACTCGGCATTCGCGGTTTTGATTATTCGTTTGATTATTCGCGGTTTTGATTATTCGTGGTTTTGGGAGGGCCCCCTGGGCCCTCCCAAAACCGCAACACAGGGCCTCCAGAGGCCCCGTGAAAACCCTGGAAGGGAGCGGGGAGGGCCGGGGAGGCCTCCACGGGGCCTTCGGAGACCCCCCGGAGGCCCCGTGAAGGCCCTGGGAGGGAGGGGAGGGCGTGGAGGCCTTCATGGAGCCTTGGAAGGCTCCGTGAAGGCCCCAGGGAGCGAGGGGGAGGCATGGGGAGGGAGGGGGGTGGGCCACGGGGGCCTTCACAGAGCCTTGGAAGGCTCCATGAAGGCCCCAGGGAGCGAGGGGGAGGCCCGGGGAGGCCTTCACGGAGCCTTGGAAGGCTTCTTGAAGACCTGGGGAGGGAGGGGGAGGGCCGCGGGGGCCTTCACGGAGCCTTGGAAGGCTCTGTGAAGGCCCCAGGGAGCGAGGGGGGAGGCCTGGGGAAGGAGGGGGAGGGCCGCGGAGGCCTCCACGGGGCCTTGGGAGGGTCTTCGGAGGCCCCGTGAAGGCCTTGGGAGGGAGTGGGGAGTCCGGGGAAAGCGACTATGGGGCCTCCGGAGGCCCCATGGTCGCTTTGGCAGGGGAAGGGGGGGGCAATCAATATTCACGGGTTTTTGACATTCGCGGGGGTCCATGGAACCTAACCCCCGCGAATGTGAAGGGACAACTGTACTGAGAATCTGATGGCAAAAAGATAGCAAAAAGATCATCCTAGAGATTTTGTATTAAAAAGTGCTGTATGGCACAAAAGGATAATTCCAGAATTCTTTATAATTTGCAGATAAGCAGCAAAGATGAAGACTTCTTAGACCTTTCTGTTGATGTGGAGCAAAATACTTCAATTACACACTGCTTAAGGTATGAAAGAGATCTGACTGCTGGTTCTGTCTTCATACGTAATTAACTATAATGTCTTGAGATGAAGTAGGTTAAATTATGTCTTACTGGACCACCTTATGCAAGTTTCTCTGGTGTTTGCATTCATTGAACTGTGCATATTCTCTAATAATTGAACCTGCACCACCAAATACCATTATGCCATTGCATTTCCTCTTGTTTGGGACTAATATGTTCCAAAGTATGTTATGCTGTGCATAGTTCAGTTCAGACCATGTTCAGTTGAGACATCTGCTTTATGTTAAGCTATTGGTATAGTTGGTATAATTTGGTATACCAATTGATATAATTTGTTCTTCAGGTGGAATCTGTCTTGCATTTTGATGGATGTTCTTCTGTCCTAGGGGTTTCAGCAATACAGAAACTCTGTGCAGTGAATATAAATATTACTGTGAAGAGTGTCGCAGTAAACAGGAGGCACACAAAAGGTACATGTTGTAGCTTTAGGGTTTGTTAGCAATTTATCCAAATATTTCTTCTGTTGTTTTTTGAAAGTTCATGTTTGATATAATAAGCCCAATAAGTACATTGTCTGTATGATCCACAATACTTGATGTTTGGTGGAATTATTTATTTAAAAGTTTGACTTCTGCCTTTCAGTTGTCCATATCTCAAACATTTCATGATCATGTAAAATTCTAATCCCTCCTTAACTGTGTTTGCTCCTATTCTCTTCCCTGTTGTATTTTATTTTAAAAATAATTAATCCTGGATTGGTGAAAGCTCCAGATATTACCAGAATACTTAATATTCAGACAAATACCATTTGTTTAGCCAACTTTGAGTGGCTGTACAAAATAATGTGAGATGTTGGTACAGCATAATCTTTCAAAGGAGAAGTAAACATAGTAAATTTTAACAATATTGACACTTTCATCAGTTTTGTGGAATAAAGATTCACTATTACACAAGGGAATCATTGAAAATGCATATTCTTCCTTCTGTTAAGATATTATCACATTTTCATCAACATTATTTTCAAGGTATCCACACTGCTCTAAGAAAAGCCTTTCCATGATGACTTATGGTTGAAATTAATATGAACTACTGGGCTGTATACTTTCATACTTTTCTGTATCCATGTTGTGAATACAACTGAATTGTGGCAAATCAGTTATGGCCCTTTGTGGAATATCACTTGATATTCCTGAATAGAAACTAGCAGTCTCTCTGAACTGAGTATTTGCACCTTAGTTTCCAGTGACCTTAGTTCTACACTACGATATGAAAATGACAGGTATTTCCAGCTTCTTGGTCTACAAATGTTGGGAATTGCAAATGGTTGTCCCTAAAAGCTCATCTGGGTTGTGTAAGTAGCACAACCAAGAAAATGAAAGGGAGGAGAAAAGAGCAGAAGAATGAGAAGGAATCAAAACACGTTTAGAGTATCCCGTATCTTCATGAATCAAGAGCAAAGATATAGCAGTGTATCTCCAGCAGTGATCAAAAAGTGTGCAGCAATTCACAAGCAGTGTGTCACAGAACCACTCCCTGTTTGACCCTAGTACCTTGTGGTCAGAGAGAATGATTCTGAACATTAGTGTTCCATTTTCACAGTCATGAGTTTACAAGCTTGACTAAAACTTTTAAACATGTTGTCTACACTAGTGACCATTAACTTGTTTTGTGAAAAGAAAACTGAGTCAGAGCAAGCAAATTGTGACTCTTCAAATATTGTTCGGCCACAACTCCCATCAATCCCAGGTCAGCATAGCAAGTGGTGACGTATTATGGGAATTTTCATTTGAAGTTAAGGCCATGTGTTTCCCATACCGGCTTTAATGTAAGTAACATAAAGAAATAATACTATTGCTACTGTCAATCAGTGATCTTCTTCGTGGTCTCTGTGAATCACACAGCTGGGTTACTCCTGCGCCTGCGCAGAGCATCGGAACCTTCTAGAAACGCTAGGCAGAATATGTTTTGATACATTTTTGGCGGTAACTCTGCCCATCCTAACAGTCCCTTATAAGGGCTTCCCACCTAAATCCGCTCAGTTCCTTTCTTTCCGCCATGCTAGCAGCTTGAAGGAACTTCTGTTCGCTAAGTGTTTTCTCTCTCATCGATCTGGTTTGACTTGGCTTTGCTTTTTTGACGACGATTTTTGCTCTATCCCTCTGGTTTTGGTATTCGGCTTCTAATCGCTCTGGTTTTGACCTGTCTCTGGCTTTTGACGACGACTTTGGCTTACTCCTTCGGTTTTGGCATTACCTCAGATATTGCTCTTGACCTCGGATTGTCCTTGACTATGATTTTTCTTCATTGTGCTTATTATTGCAACTATTGTGAGTAAAATGTCTGGAAGAGGATCCTTTAAACGCTGCGTAATTTGTCAAGCGAAGCTCCCAGGTGCGGATGGTCATTCCCGCTGTTTAATATGCTTGGGAGAGACTCATAATGTTGACGCTTGCGTCCATTGTAAGGCCTTTACAGCACAGCCTTGGAAACATAGGCTCTTGCGCCTGAAGTCTTTTCTTTATGAGAAAGCCTTACTCCCTGGTTCAGTTCCAGCCTCTACCTCTGCTTTGGCTCTTCCCTCTGAGTCCCGAGGCCGTGGACGCTCCCGGTCTCCTCCATCTAAAGGCCAAAAGTGTCGTCGGTCCCAAAGCCTGTCTAGGCGCCGCTCCACTGCATCTGACCCGGAGGCTCTCCACTCCTCCCTTCAGCGTGTGTCCTCGGATTTGGCTTGGGATCGATCGACACCGACTCGAGTGCTGATACCATCGACATCGAAGGATGCCATTCGGGATAAGGCTCCTTCCACCACCGAGGCCCATCCAAGTACTGAGTCTGCCTCTTCTCAGTCTCTGAAGAAGAAGAGGAAAGAAAAGCATTTGTCTAAGCATCACTCTAATAAGTCCAAGATTAAGACGAAGGACAGCTCAAAGAAATCTAAGCCTGTGGAAGGTGCTGCTCCAGAGATCCCCCCTTGCCGACCTACAGATGTCGAGGGCACCTTTGTCCGGTCTTTGCCTGTTTCCACCATAACGGAGCCTGAGACTCGTCGGTCACGTACACTGTCGGGATCAGCTGAGATTGTGACGGTTGAGGTCCCATCCAGTACCGACACCGAGAGATCCCCTAGGCGCCTTGAAGCATCCCCTGCTCTGGTCTTGTCGAGGGCTCAGTTGCTGGAGCGCCATTCTTCGGACGTGGAGGTCAAGGTAGTTGAGTCTGAAGACGTCCCTCGAAGCCATGCATCTGCTGCAATCCGTGATGATGTTCCGGCTTATTCCGCCTATGATCTTGCCTGATCCATCTGCAGGGCAGGTTTCGGGTCACCCACGGGTTCGCAGATCTACACACCGAGAGGTGATGTCCTCGACACCACCATCACGGGTCGCTCGATTGCCCGGTCTCCGCGACTCGTCGATCTGGATGTTGTGAAGCCAGTGTCGAAGAGGGATGCTGTGATCCAGGTGTCTCCTCTTGAACATCGCCCTCTACCTCGAACTCCTCCAACTCCACAGCCCCGATCTCCCACACCGCCACGGGAGGGTAGTCCCTCATCAGAGGGGTCGACTTCATCTTCTGCTACATCTTGGGACCTTTACCGACCATACTTGCCATTGCCAAAGACTGAGTTGATGGAGGATGATTCTGCCTCTCCAACTGATGATGTACGCGCGTTTAGAGAGCAAATTCGGGATAAGGCTCCTTCCACCACCAAGGACCATCCCAGTACTGAGCCTGCCTCGTCTCAGTCTATGAAGAAAAGAGAAACATCTCTAACCATGACTCCACAATGTCCAAGTCTAAAACAAAGGACGGTTCCAAGAAGCCCAAGGCCATGGAATGTGCAGCTCCACATGTCCCCCCTCGCCGATCAACGGATGCCAGGGGTACTTTTGCTAGACCCTTGCCTGTTCCCATTCTGACGGAACCCGAGGCTTGTCGGTCACGTACCCCATCAGAATCGGTGGAGATTGTAGCGGTCAAGGTCCCGTTGGGCACCGGTGCTGAGAGGTCCCCTAGGCGACTTGAAACATCTGCTCTGGTCATGTCGAGAGCTCAATTACCGGAATGCCACTCTTCAGATGAAGAGGTGGAGGTTGTCAAGTCAGAAGTAGTGCCTCAAAGCTGCACACCTTCTGCAATCCGGGACGATATACTGGCCTATTCCACCTATGATCTTGCCTGATCCATCTGCAAGGTGGGCTTCGGGTCACCCACAGGCTCGCAGATCTTCACACCAAGAGGTGAGGTCCTCAACACTACCATTACGGGACACTCGATTGCTTGATTCCCACGTCTGACCACCTTGGATGTTGCAAAACCTATTTCGAAGAGGGATGCTGTGATCCAGGTGTCCCCTCCTGAACATCGCCTTCTACCTCGGACCCCTCCAACTCCGCAGCCTCGGTCGCCTACACCGCCACAGGACCGTAGTCCCTCATCGGAGGGGTTGATCTCGTCTTCTGCTACGTCTTGGGACCTTTACTGACCATACTTGCCATTGCCAAAGACTGAGTTGATGGAGGATGATTCTGCCTCTCCAACTGATGATGTGCACGCCTTTTGAGAGCAAATGGCCTGGATGTCCCATGCGCTAGATCTTAAATTGGAAGAATGAGCAACTGATCCCGTGGACCCAATTTTCCAACGGATCCAGTCGAAGGCACCCCCGACGGCTGCCATCCCGGTACTGCCCTCTCTGTTAAAAATCGCACAAGGGTCCTGGGAGAATTCCTCATCTATCCAGTCGACATCTAAAAAGGTAGATCGACTGTACCGTGTCGGTGGCGAACATGTCAATTGGCTCCAGAACCATCCAAGGCCGAATTCTGTGGTCGTCGAAGTCGCACAGAACAAGAAACAACACCAGCCTCTATCATCTCCACCAGACCCAGAGGGCAGGAAACTGGATATTGTTGGGAAGAAAATTTACTCAGCAGCTGGTCTGAGCTTCCGTGTGGCGAATTATTCGGCTTGCATGGGAGCTTACCAGCAGGTCCTATGGGAGAGAATGACTCATCTCATCCAGGACCTCCCTGAGGAGCGACGTTGGATGGCGGAGGCTATACAATCTGAAGCCCAGTCCCTTGCGGGACTACAGATGAATTTCGTCCGTCATGTGGTAGACTGTGCAGCGAAAACCATCGCTGGTTCCATTGCACTGCATCGACATGCATGGTTGCGTTCCTCGAGCCTTACACCTCAAGCCTTGGCCACCATAGAAGATCTGCCCTTTGACGAGTCTGGCTTATTCAATGGGTCAACCAACTAAAAGCTCGAGTTCACCCAAAAGATGAGGACCACTGCCAGGAAATATGGTATGGGCTCCACTTCCACCTCTCAATACCATCCTAGAGGCAGATATTCCTGGCAAGCCCCGTCGTATGGCCAACAGTTCCGTCGAGGGTACTCTGGCCAATCCTACCGCCGGTCCCGTTACATTCCCTCTCCTTCTCCGGCCTCATCGGTGAGGAGCCAGGGCTCGGGTTCCAGATACTGCCAACCATCGCGGCAACGATCCAGGGATCAGAGCTGGAAGAAATTTTGATTGCCTTGCTGATGCTGTTTCTTTTTTTCTTAGATGCCTTTCTTCGGGGATCATCTGTCCAACTTCCAAGAAGCCTGGTCTTCTATAACATCAGACCATTGGGTGCTTCAAATCATCCAGACTGACTATTGGATCGAGTTCGACACTCTACCTCTGACGGGACTGGTTCGATCAACACCGCCCTCCCCTCCCCTCCTTGAGGAGGTGCACACTGTTGCAGAGGGGGGCCATTGAACCTGTCAACCCTGACCTTCACCACCTCTGCTTCTTCTCGAGGTACTTTCTGGTTACCAAGAAGGACGGCGGTCTACGCCCGATTCTCAACCTCCGTGGGGTGAACAAGTACATAGCCCCAAAGAAATTCAGAATGGTCACCTTGGTCTCCATCCTTCCACTTCTGAAACGGTACGACTGGTTCGTCTCCATAGACCTGAAAGGCCTATTTTCACATTGGGATCCATCCGGTGCACAGGCGCTTCTTTGTGTTTCAGGTTGGGACCGAGGCCTTCCAATTCAGAGTGCTTCCTTTCAGCCTCTCTGCTCCTCGAGACTTTACGAAGTGCATGGCAGTAGTGGCGGCTTTCCTCCGGCAGCAGGGCGTGGTGGTCTTCCCCTACATCGAGGACTGGTTGATTGTGGTGGAGTCTCGACATCAGCTCGAACTCGATGTTGACCTCACCTTAGATGCCTTAGACTACCTGGGACTTGTTGTCAACATCGAAAAGTCTCAGCTCCAGCCAGCTCAAGTGATCCAGTTCATTGGAGCTCGTCTAGACTCTGTAACTGCAGCAGCATACTTACCTCAAGACCGCTTCAACACCCTTCGGTCCCTGATCCATACCTGCCGTCAGTCCCGAAGGCTTCCCGTTCATTCAGTTCAGGTTCTTCTCGGTCACATGGCAGCCACGACTTATCTGACCCGCCTCGCCAGACTTCAGTTCCGTCCGCTCCAACACTGGTTCCTGCAAGTGTTCAACCCGCTCCTCGACTCTCCAAACAAGTTGCTTACAATGCCACGGGTGGTCCACTACTCCCTGGACTGGTGGCTGGTACCAGACAATGTCCTGTCGGGCATGCCGTTTGATCTTCCTCAGCCGAACATATCCCTGACAACGGATGCCTCGATGCAAGGATGGGGAGCACACATTGAGTCCCATGAGATTCGGGGCTCTTGGAGCAACGAAGAGCGAGCTCTCCATATCAACGTCCTGGAACTGCTCGCCATCCAGAAAGCATTACGAGCCTTCGAATCCTTGGTGAGGGGCAGGACTGTACTAGTACTGACAGACAACACCTCTGTCATGTACTACCTGAACAAGCAGGGGGGTACGAGGTCCCCCCAACTTCTACAGCTCATACTGGACATCTGGGATTGGTGCGTCCGCAGGAATGTGTTTTTCCAATCCATCCATCTTCCCGGGGAGGAGAACACTCTTGCAGATGGACTCAGCCGCTCAAGTCTCTCCATCCACGAGTGGTATCTACACAGATTGTAGACCTGTTTCGGAGCTGGGGTTTTCCTCAAGTAGACCTTCTCGTGTCTCCCAAGAACACTCAGTGTCCCCAGTTCTGTTCCAGGCGACGCGCTCCGGGATCGAGGGGAGATGCATTCCTGTTCCAATGGTCGGGTCCGCTACTATACCTGTTCCCTCCATTCCCACTACTGACGAGTGATTGCCAAGCTTCGTCGGGATCGAGCGAACGCCATCCTCATCAGCCCGTGGTGGCCTCGGCAGCTATGGTTTGCGACTCTGCTACACATGTCCAATCGTCGCTTCATCCATCTGCCATCCCGTCCTGATCTGCTCACCATTCACAAGGGCATGGTCAGGCATCCCGACCTAGACACTCTCCGTCTGACGGCGTGGAGGCTGATTCTGTGATTCAACCTTCAGGCTCAAGACTCGGGTTTGTCCTCGGTACCGAGGCAACCTGCGTCTCTCCATCCAGACGTTCAGGCTGTCATTGATGCTGCACGAAGACCATCTACTCGAAAGTCATACCACTACAAGTGGAAGAAGTATGAAACCTTTCTGGCCTCCCGAGGACCGAGTCATGAACCGTTCTCCATTCCAACTGTACTGGAGTTTCTTCTCCAATTTTCTTCAGCAGGCCGATCACTTTCGTCGATCTGGTGCTACCTGGCAGCTATCTCTGTCGAGTTCCAGGTGAGAGGACGTCCGTCCCCCTTTGTTGATGCGATGGTAAAGAAATTTTTGAAAGGCTTTGCCAACCTGCACCCTCCGGTGACCGAACCGACCCCGGCTTGGAGCCTTGAACTGGTCCTTTCACAGCTGGTTCGCTGACTGTTCGAACCTTTGGCTTCTACTGATCTGCGACTCCTATCCTGGAAGACTGCTTTCCTTGTGGCCATCACTTCGGTGCGTCGGGCTGGTGAGCTCTGTGCCTTGCGATCTGATCCTCCATACACTGCTTTCCATAAGCACAAAGTGGTGCTTCGTCCCGGCATCTCCTTCCTTCCGAAGGTGGTGTCCAGCTTCCATCTCAACCAATCCATCACTCTCCCTGCTTTGATGCAGGACCCGCAGGACGAATTCGAATGCACCCTTCATCTCATGGATGTCAGAAGGGCTTTAGCCTTCTACATTCAACGGACAGCGTCCCACAGGAAGTCACCCAGACTGTTTGTGTCTTATGCTGACTCGAAGCTTGGAGAGCCCATTTCCTCGCAATGGCTATCAAAGTGGGTGACATCGACCATTGCTCTCTGCTACGAACTGGCAAAGAAACCTTTGCCATCACGGATTCGAGGACACTCTACGAGAGTTGTCTCCACTTTGACAGCTTTTCTCTCTGGGGTGCCTCTAGAGGACATTTGCAGAGCTGCAACCTGGTCATCACCTTTGTCTTTTATTTCTCACTACAGACTTGACTCTCGTTCTACGAACGAGGCTGCCTTTGGGAAGGCTGTACTGTTATCTTCTATTCAATGAGTGAGTGTTCCTGTTGCCAAGTCACTGTTGTTATATATGCTTTGATCAGTTTACTTAAGAATGTGCTCTTAATGTTTCAAACTCAGGTGTCTGTACATATGGTATACTTGGTGTAGGACATACCCGCCTCCAAAAGTGAAGCTTGCCAGTCTACACCCAGCTGTGTGATTCACAGAGACCACAAAGAAGATGGACAGGTTGCTTACCTGTAACCATAGATCTTCGAGTGGTCTTCTGTGAATTCACACAGACCTGCCCATCCTCCCCTCTATGTCCTACTACATCATATAAACATGCTTAATGTTCCTGATGCTGCAGATTGCGGCGTCATTCAAGGAACTGAGGGGATTTAGGCAGGAAGCTGTTATAAGGGACCGTTAGTGTGGGCGGAGTTACCGCCAAAAATGTATCAAAGCACATTCTGCCTAGCATTTCAAGAAGGTTCCAATGCTCTGCGCAGGTGCAGGAGTACCCCAGCTGTGTGAATTCACAGAAGACCACTCGAAGATCTATGGTTACAGGTAAGCAACCTGTCCTTTTGAAATATTAGTATTTTGGATATTAGTATTTTGAGATTCCCCCCCCCCCATTTACATTCTTTAGACACTGATACATTTTAAGAAATGCACACCATATTAAATAAGCAGCTGACTATATTTAGCAAGAACTTCCATTTCATAAACCCTTCTTAATGGGGAAGAGGTTTCATCCATTATTATATTTTGATCTTGTGCACAGACAACTTAGTGCACATCCCACTGCAAGTAATGTGTCCATAAGAATATTATCCAGTTGCACTATTGCTTTTAAATGGATTGCTATAGATTAACAACTATAGGGGAGTTATTTGCTTTACTGGCAATCCTGATTCAGTTGCTTCTGTATCAAGGATATTTATGTTTCTCCCAATATCTGGCCCCCAGCAAACATTTTACATCCCTTAATGGAAAGGGTCTGAAAAATATTGCACAGAGATTAAAATGTTATTTTTTTAAAAAAAGCTCTTCAATCCCATTATTAGCTCTGCATAACCTGCAAGTAGGCCCACACTGGGTATCTGCTTTTCAGCAGCTCTATCCCAATCTATCCAACTGCTTTTTAATCATTATTTTATATAGTTTGTAAGGTGCTATGTATCAACCATGGGTCTATTTGAACAATGTTTGGAAGGTGCTACTATAGTTATCATGGTTTTATTGTATGCACAGTTTCCAGTGGTTGGCAGGTGTTAATTGTTGACAAATTTGTTGATGTTGGGATTTGATTAAAATGAATGTTTAGCGGTTGTGCATACTCTTCAGTAAAACACCCCTGAGATCTCACGAAATCTTGGAAATCGGTATGATGGTAACCTTAATTTTGTTTCAGGATGAAAGTGAAAAAACTGCCCATGATTCTGGCTCTCCATCTGAAGAGATTTAAATATATGGATCAGCTACATCGATATACAAAACTTTCTTACAGGGTGGTATTTCCCTTAGAACTTCGGCTGTTTAATACATCAGGAGATGCCACTAATCCTGACAGAATGTATGATCTTGTGGCTGTGGTAGTTCACTGTGGAAGGTAATAATATGTGGCGTGTTTGGCCTGTGGTGTGTGTCTGATTTGTTGGCAGACTAGAAAATAGAGGTATACCTCAGTTAATGAAGTAAGATGTATTCCTCGGCATTACTTCTGTAACAGAAAATGTGGTATCTCAGGCAGAAATAATAGGGATAGGGAAAGAATAGGGATAGTTTCCTACACTACAGAAAAGAAGAGCAGTTCAACATGATTCAGCAAAGTCTTTATCCAAAGCTAACAATATGCACATATGCAATGAAACAATCAGGGCAGGTGAGCCATTCGTAAGTAAACAAAAACGTTTCAAACCTTCTAGGGACTACTTGAAAGCCTTTTCCAAAGTGCATCCAGGGATGGTTTGTTTTTCTTTCACCAGCTTCTACTTTTCTTATTATTTCTATTTTAGTGGCCAGATCTATGCCTTTTTATTAACATGCTGGGAATAGGGGGTGAGGCAAGCTTATCTACTGCCCCTTTTATCTCTGTTTTGCTGTTCACTCTCACTCATCTTCCCAATGTTGATGCTGCTAAAAATGTCCAGCTAGACAGAGGATGAAAAGGAAAAGGGGGACTGGGCGGATGTAAAAAGACTTCGTAAAAAAGGAGTTCTTTGTCAGAGGCTTTAACTGAGGTATGCCTGTACTGCTATGTACGTATAAGGGTGGGAACAATGCAGCCCTTCAGATGTTGAACTGCAGGTCCCAGCACCTGGAACCCACATAGCCTTCATGGTAAGGAATGGTGACTACTGCAGTGTAACAACATCTGGAGGTTTTCCTTGTTTTTTTTCCAGGCTGTGAGGCCGTGTTCTGGAATAGTTTCTTTCTGACATTTCGCCTGCATCTGTGGCTGGCATCCTCAGAGAATTCTCTGAGGATGCCAGCCATTGATGCAGGTGAATAGATGCAGAGATAGATGCAGAGAATTCTCTGAGGATGCCAGCCATAGATGCAGGCGAAACGTCAGAAAGAAACTATTCCAGAACACGGCCTCACAGCCGGAAAAAAACCAAGGAAAATCTATGGATGCCGGCCGCGAAAGCCTTCGACTTCACATTGAACATCTGGAGGATTGCATGAGTCCCACTATTCTTCTATATGCCAGAAAGCCTCATACCATAGTTATCTGATGGACTGTAGAGTTACGTGGTAGCACTGATGTTGGGCTCAGCCATTATGTTGTTGATGTGTGGCTCTTGGCCCAGTCAATAATCAGAACAGAGTCTGTAGTCAAGAAATCAGAAGACTAGGATTTGGAAGGGCATCTGTGAAGGATATAGACAAGATCCTCAAGTGAATGCTAGAGTCAACATACTGTCATATTTCTGATTTCTATGTATGGTTGTGAAATCTGGACAGTGAAGGAAGCCAACAGGAAGAAAATCAGCTCATTAGAAATGTGGTGCTGGATGAAAGTTCTGTGGATACCACAGACTGCCAGAAAGACAAACTAAATGGGTCCAAGAGAAAAATCAACTTGCCCTAGAAAACAAGATGATTAAACTGAGGCTGTCAAACATTGGACATATTGTGAGAAGATATGACTCAGTAGAAAAGACAGTAATGCTTGGTAAGGTAGAAGGCAGTGGGAAAAGAGAAGACTGCATTACAAGTGAATAGATTCAGTCAAGGAGGCCACAGCCCTCACTTTGCAAGGCCTGAACAGGGCTATTGATGGTAGGGGTCTCTCATTCATAGGGTCACCATAAGTTGAAGTTGACTTGACAGCAGTTAACGGCAGTACTGTAGTTGATGTTGCGAATATGAACAAAATGAGAAGATGCTGCATCCATACAGACTGGTCCTCCTAAGTCATCTTAAGAATGCAGACCTTGTTTCCCAGCATCATAAAATGTCTTAAAAACAATAAATGTTTTTTATTGACAAGATTCAAGTGAGTGTAGCTGTACTTTTAAAGAGAAAATAAACAGACATCATTATCAAAGTTATTTTGTAACATTATCTCTTTAGAAGAAAGTTGAATATAAAGTTAATTTTTTTCTTATTCACAGTGGACCTAACAGAGGACACTATATTGCAATTGTGAAGAGTCATGATTTTTGGTTGCTTTTTGATGATGACATTGTAGAGGTAAGGATTGTTAAAATTTGTTACCTCTAAAAAAAAGTATTGGATCTTCTTCATGGTGTCTGTGAATCACACAGTTGGGTTATTCCTGTGCCTGCGCAGAGCGTTCAGAACCTTCTGGAATTGCTAAGCAGAATGTGCTTTGATACATTTTTTGGCAGTAACTCCACCCACCCTAATGGTCCCTTTTAAGGCACTCCTGCCTAATTCCCCTCAGTTCCTTTCTTTCTGCCGCATTAGCAGCTTGAAGGAACCTTTGTTCGCTAGTTTTTTCTCTTTCACTTTCGATTTGATTGGATTTTTGACTTGGCTTGGATTTTTGACTACGATTTTCTCTCCTCTGGATTTGGCATTCTCTCTCTGAATTTGGTGTTGACTTGAAGCGGTTATCTCTACTCTTCATGTTTTTCCCTTTGGATTTGGCGACTCCTTGAGTAAAATGTCTGTGAGAGGGGCCTTTAAGAGGTGTCATCTGTCAGGTTAAACTCCCAAGAGCGGATGGTCATTCCCGCTGCCTGATTTGTCTTGGAGAGACCCATAACGTTGACTCTTGTGTGCACTGTAGGGCCTTTACCCCCCAGACATGCAAGCATAGGATGTCCCGTTTGAAGTCCTTCTTATATGAGAGGGCTTTAATTCTGGCTTCTACTTTGACTCCAGCCTCTACTTTGGCGTCTACACCTCCTAAATACGGTCATTCGCCTTCTCCGAAGACCAAGACCCAAAAGCATCATCAGTCCCTTAGCCCTTCCCAACGCCATTTTGTTGCCTCAGATCCGGAAGCAGTGTGTGGTTCGCACAAACATGCCTATTTTTCAGATTCACCTTGGCATCGAGCTCACTTGACGCCTTCAATATCAACACGGGACCACGAACCCTCCACCTCAAAGGCTGTCCCTCGGGACAAGGCGCCTTCTGAGACCACCAGTTGGGTTGGTGCTTCTGGAGAGGCCGTACAATCCTTAAAGAAAAAGAAAAAGGACAAATACTCCTCACCCGACCATCCCCAACGACAACTGCAGCGGGTAATGTGCCAGGCCGTGCTCCGACCCCTATGGGCTCGGTGGAGATTGTGGCAGTGGAAGTACCTTCAGATGCCGACACAGATGTGTCACCCCAGCGGAAGGGCCAATCACCAACCCTTGTCATCTCGAGAGCCCAACTTCTTGAATGTTCCATCTCGGACATCAAAGTTGAGGTCATCGAATCTGAGGTTGCTACCTGAACCCGACCATTCGCATCTGACATCCATGAGGATGAACCTGCTTATACGGCCTACGACCTGGCACGCTCTGTCCACCAAGCTGGATTCATATCGCCTACTGGCTCTCAGATTCTGATCTCCCGAGCATATGACTTCAGGGAAATGTATGGGGCTCGGGCTGCACACCATTCCCTGCAAGGCCCCCATCCCGAGAAGCCACGGGACATTCCGAGAAAAGATGCAGAGAGTCAGGTATCTCCATGTCCTGACCGATGTCCTCTGCCTCCGACTCCACCCACACTACCGCCACGTACCACCTCTCTGCTCCAGGGCGATCGCAGTCCATCACCTGCTCATTCGACATCGTCTTCATCGGGCTCATGGGATCCATACCTGCCCTATCTGCCATCTCCACAGCCTGACCTGGTGGAGGACGACTCTGCGTTGCCAACGGACAACATCTGTGCTTTTTCTGAGCAGATGGTCCATATATCCCACGCTTTGGATCTCAAAGTCGTGGAGAAAGAGTCAGAACCAGTGGACCCCATCTTCCATAGGATTCAATTGAAGGCTCCTCCTACAGCTACTCTCCCTGTCTTGCCGTCCCTTCTGAAGTTCACTCAAGTTTCATGGGAGAACCCTTCCTCAATTCAGTCTACTTCAAAGAAAATTGAAGTCCTTCTCATATGAGAGGGCTGTATCGGGTTGGAGGTGAGCACATCGAATGGCTTCAGACTCGCCCTCGGCCGAATTCGGTGGTGGTCAAAACTTCCCAGAATAGAAAGCAGTGCCGTCCTCAATCAACACCACCCCAACCCAGACAGCCGAAAGCTTGACATAATGGGAAAGAAGATTTATTCTGCAGCAGGCCTGAGTTTTTGCGTGGCAAATTACTCTGCCTGTATGGGGGCGTACCAACAGGTACTCTGGGAGAGGATGATGCCCCTCATTCAAGATCTCCCAGAAGAATGACGTCAAATGGCTGAAACAATCCAGTCAGAGGCACAGTTACTGGCCGGGCAACAAATGAATTCTGCCTGACATGTTGCGGATTGCGCTGTTAAAGCGATTGTGGGATCCATCGCCCTGTGTTGACATGCTTGGCTCCATTCCTCCGGTCTCACCCCCCAGGCCTCAGCTACCATCGAGGATCTGCCCTTTGATGAACTGGGGCTTTTCAACAGCTCCACAGACGAAAAATTGGAGTTCACCCAGAAGATGAGGACCACCGCCAAAAAGTATGGTATGGCCACTTCCTCATCTTCTCAGTATCGCTCCAGGGGCTGTACCAACTGGCATACCACTGCATCAGACTACCAGTTTAGACGGGGGTTCTCTGGCCAATCTTATAAACACTCCTGATACTCGCCGTCTCCTTTGCCAGTTTATCGGTGAGGAGCCAAGGGTCAGCATCGCGATACCGACCCCCAGCAAGGCAACAGTCTAAGGATCAAGCCAGGAGAAAATTCTGAATTTCCACCTCACTCTGTTTCTCTCTTCCCTTTAGATCCCACTGTTGGAGATCGACTGTCAAACTTCCAGGAAGCCTGGTCTTTAATAACATCAGACCACTGGGTACTTCAGATCGTCCAGAACGGCTATTGGATCGAATTCGATTCACTACCTCCGACAGATCGGGTCCGATCAACACTGCCCTCCCTTCCTCGAGGAGTTGCAGACGCTGCTGTAGAATGCCATCGAACCCGTGGACTCCAAACTTCACCACCTCTGCTTCTTCTCGAGGTACTTCCTGGTCACAAAGAAGGACGGTGGTCTCCATCCCATTCTCTACCTTCGCGGAGTGAACTGGTATATAGCACCAAAGAAGTTCAGGATGGTAACCCTGGCTTCCATCCTACCACTCCTACAGCAAGATGACTGGTTTGCTTCCATAGACCTCAAAGATGCCTACTTCCATATCGGGATTCGTCCATCCCACAGACAGTTCTTGGCATTGCAGATCGGTACTGAGGTATTTCAATTCTGGGTCCTACCATTTGGACTTTTGACCGCCCCAAGAATCTTCACGAAGTGCATGGCGGTGGTAGCGGCCTTTCTACATCAACACGGAGTGGTGATCTTCCCCTACATTGACAACTGGCAGATTGTAGCAAACTCTCAACGCCAGCTTGAACTGGATATCAGTCTGACCTTAGATCTGTTAGACGACCTGGGACTTGTCAACACGGAGAAGTCGCAGCTCCAACCATCCCAATCCATCCAGTTCATCTGAGCTCGGTTGGATTCGCTTACGGCCGCAGCCTACCTACCTTGGGACTGATTCAACACCCTTTGTTCCCTGATCCATGCCTGCCGCCGATCCCAAAGACTTTTGGCTCATGCAGTCCAGGTGCTTCTCGGTCACATGGCAGCTACTACCTATGTGACGTGCCTAGCCAGACTCTGGTTCCGCCCGCTTTAACACTGGTTCTTACAAGTGTTCGACCCTCTGCGCGACTCTCTGAACAAACTGCTCACGATGCCACAGGCAATTCAGCGGTCGCTGGAATGGTGGTTGGATCCGGAGAACGTCTTGTTGGGTATGCCATTCGACCCTCCTCAACCAGACATCTCTCTAACAACGGATGCGTCAATGTTTGGATGGGGAGCCTATCTCGAATCCTACGAAATCCAGGGCACTTGGGATGCCAACGAAAGGACATGCCATATAAATGTCTTAGAGTTTCTCGGCATCCAGAAGGCACTGTGGGCCTTCGAGACGACGGTGACAGGAAAGACAGTGCTGGTGGTCACAGACAACACATCGGTGATGTACTATCTGAACAAGCAAGGAGGAACGAGATCCCCTCAACTTCTTTAACTTACACTGGACATCTGGGATTGGTGCGTTTGCAGAAACATTTACCCCCAATCCATCTATCTGCTGGGGGAGGAGAATACTCTTGCAGACGGACTCAGCCATCCATGAATGTATGCTGCACAAATCAGTAACGTCAGACCTGTTCCGACAATGGGGAATTCCTCAAGTCGATCTCTTTGCATTTCCAGAAAACAGTCAGTGCCATCAGTTCTGCTCCAGATGGCATGCCCCGGGCTCGAGGGGTGACACTTCCTCTTCCATTGGACGGGACCCCTTCTCTACCTTTTCCCTCCATTCCGACTGCTGACGAAGGTAATTGCCAAATTGCATCGGGACCGAGCGGATGCCATCCTCATCACTCCATGTTGGCCCCGACAGGCTTAGTTTGCAACCCTCCTGAGTCTAGCCAGGTACCGGTTCATCCGACTCCCAGTCTGTCCCAATCTTCTCACCACTCAGAATGGGAAGGTCAGGCACCCAGACATGGAGGCTCTACGATTAATAGCATGGAGACTGCGGCCTTGAATCCATCCTCTGTACAGAGGGCCACTGTCACTGTGACCTCAGGTTCATCCTTGGTTCCTACAGGCCAGATCTCTCCATCTCTCCCTCCAGAAGTTCAGGCTGTCATTGACGCTGCCCGACAACCTGCCACCCGTAAATCGTATCACTACAAGTGGAAAAGGTTTCAGGCCTTTCTGGCTGATTGGGGACTGGCTACGGAACCGTGCTCCATCCCTACAGTCTTGGAATTCCTTCTCCACCTGTCTACCACAGGGCTTTTGCTTTCTTCGATCCTGTGGTACTTGGCAGCCGTTTCTGTCAAATTCCAGGCTAAAGAGCACCAGTCTCCCTTTACAGATACGACAGTGAAGAAGTTCTTGGCAGGCTACGCCAACCTTCATCCTCCAGTTCTCAAGCCGACTCCAACGTGGAGCCTCAAATTGGTCCTATCGCAGCTGGTTCAACGTCCCTTTGAGCCCATGGCATCTACTGATTTGAGGCTCCTGACTTGGAAAACGGCTTTTCTTATTGCTATTACTTCAGCGCGTCGAGCTGGAAAACTCTGTGCCTTGTGCTCGGACCCGCCATACACTGCCTTCCATAAACATAAGGTAGTGCTCCGTCCCGACATCTCCTTCCTACCGAAAGTGGTGTCGAGCTTCCATCTTATCAAGGACAACGAGGAAGAACAGCATGGACAGACTTCAGGGGTAGAGCAGGGGACCTTGAGAGGACCACCGCAAGGAACAGCAGCTGCGAAGCCTCAGCGGAGGCGTGTGGTGGTGGTGGGGGACTCCTTGCTGAGGGGTACAGAAGCAGTGGTATGTGGGCCTGACAAGATGACTCGGGAGGTGTGTTGTCTCCCTGGGGCAAAGATCTGTGATGTGACCGAGAGGCTGACAAGACTCGTCAAGCCTACGGATCATTACCCCTTCCTTTTGGTCCATGTGGGAACCAATGATACTGCAAGGCACAGCTTTCCCAAGATCAGAAGAGATTATGAGGCCCTGGGGAGGAAGCTGAAAGAAATGAATGCACAGGTGGTCATCTTGTCTCTTCTGTCAGTTGAAGGGCATGGTCCAAGAAGGGAGAGGAAAATAGCCGACGTAAACAACTGGCTCCGTAGATGGTGTCGCCGAGAACAAATTGGATTCTTGGATCATGGACTGCGCTTCCATGCGGGGGGACTTCTGGCAAGAGATGGGGTGCATCTTACAACAGTTGGAAGAAACATTTTTGCCAACAGTCTCAAGAATTTGATCAGGAGGGCTTTAAACTGAGTCAAATGGGGGAGGGAGACAGTATTCTGGAAGGCAAAAGGGCTGGAGAAAATAGTCAAACTGTCATAGAGGGAACAAGGCAAACAGCGCAAGGACCCAACAGTGGGAGGCAAAAAAACTTGCATAGGGAGCAAGTAAAGGGAACACATGGTCTCAGATGTCTCTACACTAATGCACAGAGCATGGGAAATAAGCAAGATGAACTTGAACTCCTTGCACTACAAAACAAATATGATATAATAGGCATTACTGAAACCTGGTGGGACGAGTCTCATGATTGGAATGTAGGAATAGAGGGGTATAACCTTTATAGGAGAAACAGGCCAAACAGGAAAGGAGGAGGAATAGCATTATATGTCAGGGATATTTACACCAGTGAAGTGATCCACGACATCAATACTGGAAGCCAGGTGGAGAGCGTCTGGATAAAAATTAAAGGGGAGGGAAACAACAGGGATGTTATTGTGGGACTCTACTACAGACCCCCAAATCAGACGGAGGAATTGGATGTTGCCTTTCTAGAACAGATGAACATACATGCAGAAAGGAGAGATGTAGTAGTGATGGGTGACTTCAACTATCCTGATATTTGCTGGCAATCTAACTCAGCCAAAACTACAAGGTCTAGCAAATTCCTTACATGCCTGGAAGACAATTTCATGGTCCAAAAGGTGGAAGAGGCAACAAGGGGGTCAGCTATTTTAGATCTGATCCTAACCAACAGAGACGACCTGGTTAATGGGGTGCAAGTGGTAGGATCCTTAGGTGAGAGTGATCATGTTCTCCTGGAGTTTGTTATACAATGGAAAGGAGAAGCCAGGCATAGTCAGACACGCATTCTTGACTTTAGGAGAGCTGATTTCAGTAAACTCAGGGAAATACTGGGGATGATCCCATGGTCAAGAATACTAAAAGAGAAGAGAACTCAAGACGGATGGGACTTTCTCAAAAGGGAGATACTGAAGGCACAATTTCAAACAGTACCATTGAGGAAGAAAAATGGGAGGTGTCTCAAGAAACCAGGATGGATGACTAAAGAACTTTCAATGGAGCTAAGTTTTAAACGGAACATGTATAGGAAATGGAAAAGGGGGGAAATCACCAAAGAAGAATTCAAACAGATAGCGAACACGTGTAGGAGTAAAGTCAGAAAAGCTAGAGCGCAGAATGAGCTCAGGCTTGCTAGGGAGGTTAAGAACAATAAAAAGGGTTTTTTTGGGTATGTCCGCAGCAAAAGGAGGAAGAAGGAAATGATAGGGCCGCTACGTGGAGAAGATGGCAAAATGCTAACAGGGGACAGAGAAAAGGCAGAATTACTCAACACCTTCTTTGCCTCAGTGTTTTCAGAAAAGGAAAAGGAGGACCAACCTGAGGAGAATGGAACAGAGGACACAATAGGAGAAATCCAGCTCAAAATAAGTAAAGAGGTAGTACAGGAATACCTTCTTAATCTAAATGAATTTAAATCTTCAGGACCAGATGAACTACATCCAAGAGTATTAAAAGAGCTGGCAAATATAATCTCAGAGCCATTGGCAATAATATTTGAGAACTCCTGGAGAACAGGAGAAGTCCCAGCAGACTGGAGGAGGGCAAACGTTGTTCCCATCTTCAAAAAGGGGAAAAAAGAGGATCCCAACAACTTTCGTCCAGTTAGTCTGACATCAATACCAGGGAAGATTCTAGAACAGATCATTAAACAGAGAGTCTGTGAACGTTTAGAAGGCAATGCCATAATCACAAAAAGTCAGCATGGGTTTCAGAGAAACAAGTCATGCCAGACTAATCTGATCTCTTTTTTTGATAAAGTTACCAGCTTGGTAGATGAAGGGAATGCTGTGGACATTGCATACCTTGATTTCAGTAAGGCCTTTGACAAGGTTCCCCATGACTTTCTTGCAAACAAGCTTGTAGAATGTGGGCTAGACAAGTTAACTGTTCAATGGATTTGTAATTGGTTGACCGGCCGAACCCAAAGGGTGCTCAGCAGTGGCTCCTCTTCGTCTTGGAAAGATGTGACCAGTGGGGTGCCACAGGGTTCTGTCCTGGGCCCAGTGCTATTCAACATCTTTATCAATGACTTAAATGAGGGAATTAGGGGCATACTTATCAAATTTGCAGATGACACCAAATTGGGAGGAGTAGCTAATACCCTAGAGGACAGGATCAAATTTCAGAATGACCTGGATAGACTGGAGAGCTGGGCCAAAGCTAACAAAATGAAATTCAATACGGAGAAATGTAAAGTACTGCATTTAGGGCGGAAAAATGAAATGCATAAATATAGGATGGGAGAGACCTGGCTGAATGAGACTACGTGCGAAAGGGATCTAGGAGTCCTAGTAGACCACAAGTTGAACATGAGCCAACAGTGTGATGCGGCAGCTAAAAAGGCCAATGCAATTTTGGGCTGTATCAATAGAAGTATAGTGTCTAGATCAAGGGAAGTAATAGTGCCACTCTATTGTGCCTTGGTCAGACCTCACTTAGAATACTGTGTCCAGTTCTGGGCACCACAATTCAGAAAGGATATTGACAAATTGGAGCGTGTCCAGAGAAGGGCAACTAAAATGGTGAAAGGTCTGGAAACGATGCCTTATGAGGAGAGACTTAGGGAGCTGGGTATGTTTAGCCTGGAAAAAAGACGGTTTAGAGGCGATATGATAGCCCTGTTTAAGTATTTGAAGGGATGTCATGCTGAGGATGGAGCAGACTTGTTTTCTGCTGCTCCAGAGACTGGAACACGGAGCAATGGGTGCAAGCTCCAGGAACAGAGATTCCACCTCAACATGAGGAGGAACTTTTTGACAGTAAGAGCTGTTCGGCAGTGGAACACACTCCCTCGGAGCGTGGTGGGGTCTCCTTCCTTGGAGGTCTTTAAACAGAGGCTGGATGGCCATCTGTCGGGGATGCTTTGATTGTGATTTCCTGCGTGGCAGGGGGTTGGACTGGATGGCCCTCGTGGTCTCTTCCAACTCTGCAATTCTATGATTCTATGATTCTATGAATCAGTCTATCACTCTCCCTACTCTAATGCAGGATCCGAAGGACAAATTCGAGCATACCCTCCACTCCACGGATGTTAGGAGGGTGCTCGCTTTTTTCATCCAGAGAACTGTTCCCTTCAGGAAGTTACCTAAACTGTTTGTTTCCTATGCCGACTTGAGACTTGGAGAACCTGTTTCGCCACAACATCTGTCAAAGTGGGTGACATCGACCATAGCTCTCTGCTATGAACTGGCAAAGAAGCCGCTGCTACCACGGGTTCAAGGACACTTGACGAGGGCTGTCTCCACCTCGACAGCTTTCCTCTCTGGGGTACCTCTGGAGGACGTTTGCAGAGCAGCAACTTGGTCATCACCTTTGACTTTCATTTCCCATTACAGACTTGACACTCGTTCCAGGAACGAGGCTGCCTTTGGGAAAGCTGTACTTTTATCTTCTATTTAATGAGTGAGTGTTAATGTGTTGCCAAGTTACTTGATTGATATCCTTGATATGATAAGTATATTTTATTATAAGCGTCATAGCATCAGTTTTGCTTAAGAATATGCTGTCAATAAATCCAATTGAAGTTTGACTGTGCAGCATGGTCCTAGTGTCAATATGTATAGGACATACCCTCCTCCTGGAGTGAAGCGTGCCAGTCTACCCAACTGTGTGATTCACAGAGACCATGAAGAAGATGGGCAGGTTGCTTACCTGTAACCATAGATCTTCAAGTGGTCTTCTGTGAATTCACACAGACCCGCCCATCCTCCCCTCTATGTCCTACTAGATCATATAAACACGCTTAATGTTCCTGATGCTGCTGGTTGCGGCTTCATTCAAGGAACTGAGGGGAATTAGGCGGGAGTGCCTTGAAAGGGACCGTTAGGGTGGGCGGAGTTACTGCCAAAAATGTATCAAAGCACATTCTGCTTAGTGATTCCAGAAGGTTCTGAACGCTCTGCGCAGGCGTAGGAATAACCCAACTGTGTGAATTCACAGAAGACCACTCGAAGATCTATGGTTACAGGTAAGCAACCTGCCCTTCTCACCCCCCCCCCCCTATTAATTTTAGATTACTTCAAAGCACAATAGAAATGTTTGCAAATAGGCTCTGCTCTAATCAGATTGTTATGGAGCTGTGACGGAGAGTTGCTGTCTTCCATGCCCTTTTTTCTTAGTAGAATGTCTTCTTGTAAATGTGAAGAGCGCCTTTTTCATGCTAGTGGCTCAGTAATTAAATCTTATTGCAAGGCTTAAGAATTTAATGCAAATCAGTTAAAATGGATTTTTTCCCCCTGGAAGTCATACCTCCTTCCATTTTGTTTCAGAAAATAGATGCACAAGCTATTGAAGAATTCTACGGGTTGACATCAGACATCTCAAAGAATTCAGAGTCTGGTTATATCCTCTTCTATCAGTCTCGGGATTGATTGGGTCTCTTGCGAAAAGTGACTTCCTGCCTCACTTCTTTTCTGGTGGAAAGAAGAAATACTAATATCTGTCTTTTTTAAAAAAGAGGAATGGAGAGACTCAGGAGTGGTCGCATAGTTTGCACAGAACAAAGCCATGGTTTCAGAGAGGCTTTCTTCAACTTGCCGTATCATATTTGTTTAATTTGCTCAGGTGTCTTGCTGACAATGCTGATCCACCAGAAATGGCCAGTGGGAACAGAGAGGCCAGGCACTCTTATAAGACCTTGCTATCAAGCACTGAAACTATATGTAGAAAATGTTATTAAAAATCCATTCGAGCCAGTGGAAATATTTTCATAGTCTTCAGTATGTTTGAAATGTTGCTACTGTTGCACTAGAAGAAAGTACAACAAAAGCAAAATTATGTTTGACATACTAATTTTTTTTTGTTCTTTATATCTGTACAAGTGATTCTGTACACTGATTTTACCTATGTTCAGTTTCTGAGTTTTTTGCACACCTAATTAAAGAAAGTTATCCTAACAGTTGCCTTCTTGGCCAGAATAAATTAATAGAATTTGGTGTTGGTACTAGAATCAAGAAGGCAAGTATGTTCTGCTTCTGATGAGAAGCTTACATTACAGTAGTATGTACCTCTGTGGAAACAATTTTGGGTTTTAAACTCCCTATTGGGAAGAATTTGGTTTATAGCTATAGTTTTATTTTTATTTAAGCATTATTGCAACTTACAGAGGTTCTGTATTTTGTATTCTTTTCCATTCCAACCAATTTTGGATTCTAGAGTTGTATACTAGTTGATTAGACTAAGAATATTCTATTTCATTGGTCATTGAAGAAATTTATCTAATTTCTCAATGACACCTTCAATACCCAAAGTAACTGGATAAAAAATAGGATCTTGCTTCTTCCTTGAGGAGCAAGTATCTCTTGCTATATATTTGACATGGTTTAAAGGAATTTGAAATTAAACTTCCCTCTCGCATTTCAAAACAGATGTGTTTTATTACCGTAAGATGCTAGAGCATTGTTAATGTGCCAGGGTTTTTGTTCTAAATCTTTCAAAACAATTTACTACAATGTTGGCAAGTGCTACATATGTTTAAGTCCCAAGAAGAAAGTCCCAAGAAGACCAGAGAGACCAGTATATGTGTAATAGTGGACTTAATTGTGACATTAATTGAAAATGTACAATAGCTTCAAAATGTCTTGATTTTTTTATTTGTGGTTGCAGTGGATATAGACATCCCAGATGAATATTGGATTAAATATTCTGAGAGTAAACATGTGACTAAAGACTTCTTACAGTCCTGTAATGGCTCTGTCCAGTAATTTTTTAAAGTACAGTAATAACAAATGTCTTTGAGATTTAATTGGAACCTTACAACAAGGGACAATGTGGGACTATGCTCTTCTAATTGATGCTTTGTATGTTATCATTATGTTGTCTGACAGTGGCTGAATGTAACTTCTTACAAAAAAAAGATTGAATGCACATTCCCAATAAGAGCGATTATGCCTTGATATTCCAGATTGTGTTTTTTTTTCACTGCCATTTTGTTTTGTAAATTTGTTTTCTGCCTGCTGCTATAATTAATGCACTCACTTTACCTGTTTTATTTAGCTCAGGAAAATGACTTCATATACCCAGACAGATTTTCAACAGGGTCACCAAGTGAGCTATTTTATCCAGCAAACGTGAAAGGGTCATGTCAAATTGTAAAGATCTTTTTTTATAAAAGCAAAGTTTTTGAAGCCTTGTTTTGGCCTTTGTTCCTTCTTATGTGAAAAATACCTTGCTTCACTGAAATACCAGCATTGCAAAAATGACCATAACAAGCCTTTGAGGGAAAAAATGTAAGGTGCTCTAGGGATGCAAATTATATGGTCATGTAGCGTCAGATTCTGTACATGTGTACCTGATACCAAGCCTAATTAAACTCCATGAAATTTACTTCTGAGTAGATCTGTATGGGGTTGCTTTATTACTGAATTTTATGGCTGAATGAAAACTGAACCTGGGTCTCGTTTCTAGTCATAAACCACTCCTATTGGGACTAAGTAAAGCCTAAATGTGGAATAGTCTAAAACCAGGCTGAGCATCCACAAAGACTCTCAAGGCCATTTTCACATCCTCTTCATTCCACATGGCCTGTACCCATCACAACATTTTGACAAAACCAGAGATTTCTGGTCATTTCGGGATATCATTTTTCACTGTTTTGGATCTTTAGAGTATTCTGTGAAACAGTGAAAGATGAATAAATGCATCTCCTTGAGGCCTTTGGAGTCATAATCCTAATTTGTTTGGTGGGGGTAAATTTTATCTGGCATGGGGGGATGTCAGGGAGAGCACACCAAAGGCCAACAGGCTGCTAGTAACTCACAGGCTGCAGGATTGCTACCCTGCTCTAAACACTATTGGTCCATGGAATACTCTCAAAACAGTTGAAGCAGCTTTTAAGATGAGCAGCTCTCAAGTAGTTAAGCAGGATGTGATGTGGAAACCCTGCATACTGCTCTAAATTCATTAGAGAAAGGATGGGATTTAAATTCAACTAACTGAATACAGCCAGTGTGGTGTAGTGGTTTGGGTGTTGGACTAGGACCCTAGAGACCAGGGTTCAAATCCCTGCTCGGCCTTGGAAGCCTACTGGGTGAACTTGGGCAAGTCACATTCTCTCAGCCTCAGAGGAAAGCAATGGCAAAACTCCCTCTGAATAAATCTTGTCAAGAAGATCCCATGATAGGGTTCACCTTAGGGTCGCCGTAAGCTGGAAATGGCTTGAAGACACACAACAACAACAAACTATAGTAAATAGTTTATATATCATGACCTTTACAATTGTACCACTATGGGCACTGAAGTATGCATATATTTTTAGACAACATTTGATAAGAAAAACCATGTATGTTGCTATATGCATGCATGAATTTTTAAGATGATGATTCTCTTGTGTAGCAGAAACCCATAATTTCACATTATGAGGGGAAACTGTTGCAAGCCTTGGGCTCATGTGCTCCTCTCCTCTTCCACTTGCATAACCACAACAAATTTTTTGGAAGATTTTGCATCTTCTTCATGGTCTCTGTGAATCATACAGCTGGGTTATTCCTGCGCCTGCGCAGAGCATTCGGAACCTTCTGGTATCACTAGGCAGAATGTGCTTTGCAACATTTTGGCGGTAACTCTGCCTCTTCTAATGGTCCCTTTAAAAGGCTCTCCCACCTAATTCCCCTCAGTTCCTTGAATGAAGCTGCAATCAGCAGCTTAAGGAAAATTAAAGCATATATGCCATGTAAGGCTATAGAGGGGAGGTTGGGCGGGTGTGTGAATTCACAGAAGACCACTCGAAGATCTATGGTTACAGGTAAGCAACCTGTCCATCTTCTTCGTGGTCTCTGTGAATCACACAGCTGGGTAGACTACAACTTCAGACTGCGAGTTGCATACATGGCTTGCTTTAGCAAACTGAAGTTATGATTCATTGTAGTTTAGGTTTCAGATGAAAGATCTGCTTACTTTAAAACAGAAGTGGAAACGTCTGTCCTCATGGTCACTCCAGAAAAAAAAAAAGAGAGAGAGAAAGGTTTGAGGCTCTCTGCAACTCTGTCTTATAACACTATGGCATGGTTTAGTATTACATGTGAACTTTCCTAATGTTTGAAATTCAAAGAATCACTTAGATTTGCACATAGCACGAGCCCTTATCTAGGGAACCTCTTCTAACTTGTTTCTTTGTACACCAACCAGAATGCAGCTGTTTGAAGCTCCCTCAAACATCTAAGATAGAGGGCTACACTTTTAGGAACAAGTAGCAAACCCCTTTATGGGCACTTCTTGAGTCATCCATTACATTTTATTTCACTCCTAATAGTGTTGAAAACACAACGTTGCTTGTTAGATGTCAAGAGTTGAATCAAACTGTAGCTTATGTTTAAGAAGAATCAAAAGCACAACTGGTCACTTGAATAAGAATAAGCACTTTCTAAGGAAAAAGGGATCCTTTGGGATACTACACACATACAGCTGCTGGTGGTGTGAGTGTTTCCCATTAGCTTACATAAGGACGTATCTAATACCTCCTTGTACAAGTAATTTCCAAGTGGTGAAGTCACCAGCTTTCTTTCTAGTCTGACTTTCCAATGCAACCCATCCCACCCCTGGATGACTTCCATTTTTTCAACACCCCTGTGTGTATACACAAGTGAAGCATTCAGTGTCCTGCCCCGTGAGTCTGATGAGGGTATGGAATCAAAGGAGGAGGACGACATGGCAGGGAATGGCCCTATTGACTCTGGCACAGGTTTATCTACACCTGTGCCAGCAGGAAACCCTGCCAACCTGGAGGCTCAAGCAGAAGAAGAGCCTGGCCCTAGTGGGTTGACACCAGTCCCAGCAGAGAGTCCTGCCAATTCAGATAAGGATGATGATGAAGAGATGAACTCACCTCCACCATCATACAGCCAGCAGATATCTCAAACGGAAGCTCAAAGGAAATTGAGAAACACCTGCTCGTCAAGAAACACCTGGCAAAGCCTTGATTGCTATATATACGCTTTGGAGAAATGTGGAGGCTTTGTCAGAGATCGACTGATCTTCCTGGAGAGAGCCTTGTGTCTGATATCTCTGACACTGTGCCTTGATTCCTGTTGCCTTAATTTCTGTTGCCTTGACTCATGTTTAGACCTTGGACTGTTCCTGATTACACTGTTGACTGATCCTGCTGACCCACGGACCTACTTCTTGACTATGCTGCCTTCTGTAAGCCTTGACCTTTGGACTGTATTCTGGACTCTTCTCTGTGTGCCTTCTTGCCTGTATAGCTGCTTCTCCAAGAAACGGAACCTTGCTTGTTCTGAACCTTATCTGCCCCCCCCCCAATTGACTTTGCTATCACTGGGAGTTGGCTGCTTTCCCAGACCTTGTTTATCCTGTTGCCGGTGGCTGCTTTCTCGGACATTCAGATAGAGATGGAAATTATGACTGGGACTAGTGTCCCTATTTTACATACCTGGTTAGAACGTCTGTCATGTATGCTCTCAAGGAGATTAGTTTTATACAGTACTCTACTAAACCTATGTGATCTCTATTTTAATTTTCAATTTTCAACTTTGTGTTATCAAAGCTGCAAAACATTTTAATTTGCTTCCTTGTTTTCTCATGCAAACTGTTGAAGTATAGATAATGTGGGCAGAAAAGCAATACAGTAGGACCCCTGTATCCACAGGGGAGTGGTTCTGGGCCCCACCGTGGATAACGAAATCTGTGCATAATAACGAATGTCATTGAAAACAATGGGTCTTCCAGTATAAAATACCATAGAGTTGCCTTGGAGGACCTAGGAAATGGCTAGAGGGGACCTAGGAAATGGCTAGAGAGGACACATTTTCTAGGAAGACTATGGTAGCTGTGCTGAAACTGAAACCACAGAAAACTGAATCAGTGGATAATAAATTAGCGGATACGGGGATCCTACTGTATGTCATACTGAATTTCATTTAAACAGGTCAGTTATGTAAATGTTATGAACATTTTTTGTGTTTTTGTAAAGTAAGTGCAAGGTCCACTGACAATTTCTTAAGTGTCATTGGTCCATACATCTTCCTACTATATCATGTAATGCGCGGTGAGTTTCAAGACTTCTAGGGTTTGTTTGAAGGTTCCATAAGCTGTCTTATTCTTGAATACCAGCTGAGCCCATTGGCAACCTGAGCCAGAACAGTATGTCAACAGAAATGTCTTTTCTATTCATGATCTGCAAATATGTTTTGAAGTGACCTGCTTGGATCAGAGATGTTCTGGAAGATACGCAATAGCTGTACCCATTTTCTGATGACAGGCCATCAGGCAACAAACCTCACTTTTGACTCACATTGTTGTCACAGTGTGTCACTGTTGAGTAGTGTTTCTTAGAATCTCTGTACATAAGGATAAATATAAAGTTTTTGAGGCTTGAGTGGTGCACACTTTTTCTGCTATTAAACTGAAACAATTTGATATCTTTTCCAGAGAAATACAAAATATGCGGAGAAGATGGCAAAATGCTAACAGGGGAGAGAGAAAAGACAGAATTACTCAACACCTTTTTTTGCCTCAGTGTTTTCAGAAAAGGAAAAAGGTGACCAACCTGAGGATAAAGGAACAGAGGACACAATAGGGGAAATCCAGCACAAAATAAGCAAAGAGGTAGTATAGGAATACCTTCTTAATCTAAATGAATTGAAATCTTCAGGACCAGATGAACTACATCCAAGAGTATTAAAAGAGCTGGCAAATATAATCTCAGAGCCATTGGCAATAATCTTTGAGAACTCTTGGAGAACAGGAGAAGTCCCAGCAGACTGGAGGAGGGCAAACGTCCCCATCTTCAAAAAGGGGAAAAAGGAGGATCCCAACAATTATCGTCCAGTTAGTCTGACAACAATACCAGGGAAGATTCTAGAGCAGATCATTAAACAGAGAGTCTGTGAACATTTAGAAGGCAATGCCATAATCACAAAAAGTCAACATGGGTTTCAGAGAAACAAGTCATGCCAGACTAATCTGATCTCTTTTTCTGATAAAATTACCAGCTTGGTAGATGAAGGGAATGCTGTGGATATCGCATACCTTGATTTCAGTAAGGCCTTTGACAAGGTTCCCCATGACTTTCTTGCAAACAAGCTTGTAAAATGTCGGCTAGACAAGTTAACTGTTCAATGGATTTGTAATTGGTCGACAGGTCGAACCCAAAGGGTGCTCAGCAGTGGCTCCTCTTCGTCTTGGAAAGATGTGACCAGTGGGGTGCCACAGGGTTCTGTCCTGGGCCCAGTGCTATTCAACATCTTTATCAATTACTTGGATGAGGGAATTAGGGGCATACTTACCAAATTTGCAGATGACACCAAATTAGGAGGAGTAGCTAATACCCTAGAGGACAGGATCAAAATTCAGAATGACCTGGATAGACTGGAGAGTTGAGCCAAAGCTAACAAAATGAATTCAATACGGAGAAATGTAAGGTACTGCGCTTAGGGCGAACAAATGAAATGCATAGATATAGGATGGGGGACACCTAGCTGAATGAGACTACATGCGAAAGGGATCTAGGAGTCCTAGTAGACCACAAGTTGAACATGAGTCAACAGTGTGATGCGGCAGCTAAATGCCCAATGCGATTTTGGGCTGCATCAATAGAAGTACAGTGTCTAGATCAAGGGAAGTAATAGTGCCGCTCTATTCTGCCTTGGTCAGACCTCACCTGGAATACTGTGTCCAGTTCTGGGCACCACAATTCAAAAAGGATATGGACAAATTGGAGCGTGTCCAGAGAAGGGCGACTTAAATGGTGAAAGGTCTGGAAACGATGCCATATGAAGAGAGACTTAGGGAGCTGGGTATATTTAGCCTGGAAAAAAGACGGTTAAGAGGCGACATGATAGCCCTGTTTAAGTATTTGAAGGGGTGTCACGTTGAGGATGGAGCAAGCTTGTTTTCTGCTGCTGCAGAGACTGGAAACGGAGCAATGGATGCAAACTCTAGGCACAGAGATTCCACCTCAACATTAGGAGGAACTTTTTTACAGTAAGAGCTGTTCGGCAGTGGAACACACTCACTCGGAGCGTGGTGAGGTCTCCTTCCTTGGAGATCTTCAAACAGAGGCTGGATGGCCATCTGTCAGGGATGCTTTGATCGTGATTTCCTGCATGGCAGGGGGTTGGACTGGATGGCCCTCGTGGTCTCTTCCAACTCTGCAATTCTATGATTCTATGTTTAACAATGATGGCTTAAATTGGATAGTCACAGTTTTTACTTTTGTAATTCCTTAACTGCTGCTTATTCCTAGTTCCTTCAGTTAAAATTGCAAACTAAAGATCAAAATTCAGTGTTTTGTAGTACTTGTGTTAGGATCACTGAAGTGAAATGTTGGGATTCTATTGTAATTCTATTGCAACTAGGACATTGCAAAACCTATGGCAATTTGGGAACATTCTTAATTGCCATAGGTTTTGGTGTCTATAGAAGTGTTTAGATTCCAAAAAAAAATGAGGAGGGATATTAAATTGATCCAGGCCTATGTATTAACTCTGTGCAAAACTGTTTAGTGGGGCAGTACTCTGAGGCAGCCCCTATTCACATACTCTACGCTAACACAGTATATCGAGGCTGTATACCTCACTATATGTACAAATTGTGGATCTGAACACAGCTTTTAGGACTTAATTCTATCTTGAGTGTTGCCTTGTAGCATAGTTCATGGCTGTTCACTTCTCTGCAGAAACAAAAGTGTCTTGACCAGAAACTGTACAGTAAAAATAAATTACCAGACAGCCAAGAGTAGAGAACTGCTTGTTGTTTAGGCACAGCTTTTCCTCAGCTCCTAAACTAGCTATTTTAGTGGCTTTAGCTGAGAAATGAGTGCTGGAAACCACTGAGTCTCATCTTTTGAATTAAATAAAGTGCATAACAAGTTTATCTACCCATGATTTTTATGTCTCATAAATGTTCAAGAATGTAAGATAGCAAAAGCTTGTTTTATCCAAATTTGGTAGGTGATTAAAAATAAACCACAAGTTGGGCTTCTTCTTACGACTTTATAAATACTGGTGTCTTCTCCTCAAATTGCAAACTGGAGAAACAACAAGTGTATAGTGGGTCTGCCATATATGTGGATTCACAATCCTTGGGTTCAACCCATTGTGGATTCTACCGCCAACTGCCTGCTTCTTCCTTTGAGATGGTGGGGTTCCTTTGCAAGGCAGCAGCGAGAAAGATGTTTGCAAACCTCACATGAGAAGACACTAGCATTTGCAAGCCTTTCAAGAGAGACTTTCCAAGCCTCACAAGACAGACTTGCAAGGCTTGTAGAGAGACTGTGAATGTGAGGTGAAGTGGAGATCTAGATACAGAGCATGTATAGATGTGCATTGGACAGAGTGCATATTATCCACAATAGGTCTCTGCTTATTTTGTAAAGGGCCGTTGCAATTATGTAATGGACTGGCAGCCATGCCCCTTTTGTCAGAGTATGGGATTTGCAATCCATGAAATTCAAGCTATAAAGAGATACAGAGCAAATCAATATGTCTGCCAGTAGGGGGCATCTCTCTCTGGCTTTTCTTCGCAAACGAAGATTCAGGAAGGACTCATCCCGTGCTTTCTGCAAGTGCACTGATGACTAAAAAGGCCAATCTGAGATAAACAAGTCCGGTTGCAGAAAGCACAGCAGAAGGTCTCCTTGGGTGATGTTTCCGGGTTGTGATTCTTTCTGCGTTGTCATTTCTCTTCAAGACTTGTTCGGCGTGAGTTCTCAAATAAGGCTGCAGCATTGTGGATAGTGCGTCTCCATGCCTCCCCATGTGAGGCCAGGGTGGACCACAGTTGGTGATCAATTTGGCCGAGCCTGAGATGTTTCAGGGAGTCCTTGTATCACTTTTTTGGAGTGCCCCTCTTACGCTGATCCGTGATGAGTCCACTGTAGAGTACTATTTTTGGGAGGCAATGGTCCTCCATCCTAGAAACGTGCCCTGCCCAGTGCAGCTGTGTTCTCAATATCATGGCCTCAATGCTGGAGTGAAGCAAGGTTGTGTTCTCGCTCCAACTTTATTTACAATCTTCAGCACGGTGCTCCAAAGGGCTATGGCAGAGCTCGAAGAAGAAGACGGCATCTATATAACTTAAGCTGTCTGAGGGCTTGCACTAAGACTCTAAACTATCTAGTTCGTGAGCTGCTCTTCACTGATGATGCTGCCCTTGTTGCCCACACAGAAGGGGGCATACAAGCTGTAAACATAAGTGCCTGATGGTAGCTTGTTTAACTTAAGCTGTCTGAGGGCTTGCACTAAGACTCTAAACTATCTAGTTCGTGAGCTGCTCTTCACTGATGATGCTGCCCTTGTTGCCCACACAGAAGGGGGCATACAAGCTGTAAACATAAGTGCCTGTTCCTGTCAGGAGTCAGAGACTGAACTCCATTATAAAATGGCCAAACAACTGCAGAAACCATGCTGAGTCATGATGGCTGACTCCATTGGGAGGAACTTTCTGGCAGTGGGAGCTGTTTGGCAGTGGAACACACTCCCTCGGAGCGTTGTGGGGTCTCCTTCCTTGGAGGTCTTTAAACAGGCTGGATGGCCATCTGTCAGGGATGCTTTGATCATGATTTTCTGCATGGCAGGGGGTTGGATTGGATGGCTTTTGTGGTCTCTTAATAAAATAATAATAATAATAATAATAATAATAATAATAATAATAATAAATTATTTATATCCTGCCCCTCTGTGAACAATCGGGGCGGCTTCCAACTCTACAATTCTATGATTCTATTCTATGATTCTATGAACTGCCAGGTTATGCCTAGTCATGCCGCAGCTGCAAAAGGAGGGTTACTGGAGGACAAGCAATGTAGAATAAGTTCTGATGCAATGCAACCATGTGGTGAGGTAAACCAATGCTCTGCTGATGTGTATATAAGTGAGCTAGACCGGAGATCATTCTCTTCCTGTGCTTCTATGGTGTCTGGCATAGCACTTTGACTGAAAACTGTAAATATTTTATGAATAGCTGCAACTACTTTGAAGATTAGAGCACCTCCTATTTTCTGGACGTCAAAATACTCTGTGTGTGAGTATCCATGGGAACAGGTTGCTACTAAGCTCTACTGAGACAGTTTTTGGCTTCTGCCAGGGATTGAGTGTCCTATCACCCACTGACAATGGTTATGGGCCCAGCTGATTGATCTCAGATTAGATAATTGTGCACCTGGTAAAGTTCCCAGAAACTTTTGTTTTGAGTGTTTTTGGCTAGGTGGCTGAGAAACAGTTAAATTTTCAACTAGGCTCTGTTCAAGCCAGGCTTTATCATCAAATAATCTTGGAGGGCTGCCAGCTGCCAGCTATTTGTGTTTCATAGCTGGAGAATTTTTTTTTATTCAGGCAGCGCAATGGCAGATGCAGCAAGCCTCGTTCGTTTTGATAAATTGACTGATGGCAGATATCCAGTGTGGAGAACGTACATGGAGGCTTTATTAATTAAGGACAATTTGTGGCATGTTTTAGAGAATGAAAGTGTGGCCCCAGATGTCTCAGAGGATGAAAAAGCAGTGTTCAGGCTAGTGGACCAGAAGGCTAGAACTGCAATTCTCTTATCTTTAATTCCCTCCCAGCTGATTCATGCAGCGCAAACACAGACAGCCTTTCAGCTTTGGACAGTTTTAAAAATGGTTCATCAGAGTTCCTCTTGCCTCTCAAAGATGATTTGGACTAAGAGACTTTATAACACAAAGCTGTGTCCTGGAGGCTGTATAAAAGCCCATTTGGAGGAAATGAGGTGGCTTTTACAAGAGGTAGCCAATAGAGGGGTTGACATTTCAGAAGCCCATAAGTGTTTTATCTTATTGGGCAGTTTGCCAAAGGAATGGGATTTCCTAATCTACAGTCTGCAGACCACCAATGAGTGTGACTTGTCTGTAGACCTTGTAGCTGGGAATATTCTGGAAGAGCTTCAATGGAAGCAATTTGATTCCTGAATGGAGGGGAATGAACAGCCACAAATTATCAGACACAATCACGAGAGCACTGAACACACCCAGAAGCATCTGATGTGGAGGAGGGAGCCTGCAGCTATGTGAGACGTTTCAGATGCAAAAAGCCTGGACATTTTCAGAAGGACTGTAAGATACCTGCACAGTACAGGAGGGGCAGCAGAGCTACAGGGCAAAGGAGGGGTGCATCCTCTCAGGCTGCAAGCCGTGCCTCAGTAGCAAAGCACCATCCTAATGGTACTGAGGGGAGAATTTGGTTATTAGATAGTGGAGTGACCCACAATATGATAAATGATACAAAGCTGCTAAGCAATGTTAAAAATGCTTTTATAATCAATATTACACTTGCAGATGGTGCTCCCAGCAAGGTGCAGAAAATGGGTACTGCATATGTGCCATCTTTTGGTAAAGATTTTGAGGATGTGTTCTGTGTTAACAAACTGGAAAAATGTATATTGAGTGCGTCCCAAATCACCACTGATGGTTATAAAGTAGTATTTAAGGGGGACCAATGTACAATAACAGAAAAGGATAACATGAATAAAGTCTGTGCAAAAGGGATAAAGAAATGTGGGTTGTATTACCTGACACAAGGAGAGAAAGCAGCAGTGCAAGTGAGGATGAGTCAGGCAGAACTAGGGTGATCATCCCCAGAAGGTCAAGGAGAGTCAGAAAGGCTCCTGACAGAATTTGTTGTTCAGGAGGCCAGGCTGTGCAATGTCATAGCAGAGGAGCCTGCAAGTTTTCAGGATCTCCTAAATTTTTTTCAAGAAGAGCAGGAGAGGAGGAATTCAGCCATGGATTCTGAGTTGGAGTCACTGGTGAGAAGGCAAGTGTTCTAGGTAGAGAGGCCCAAAGACCAGAAGATTGTTGGTTGCAGGTGGGTCTACAAGCTGAAGGACATGCCTGATGGGACACAAAAGTGTAAAGCACACTTGGTTGCGAAAGGCTTTTCGCAGAAGCGCTACACAAATTTTGACAAAACCTTTTCGCCCACAGCAAAGCCAGAAAGTCTGGGGTTAGTGTTAGCTGTAGCAGCCAAGAGGTAGATGATTGTGCAACACTTTGATTTTTAAACAGCATACCTGAATGCTGATCTTGAGGAGACAGTGTTCGTGGAACAGGCCCTAGGGTATGACAGTGCAGGTGAGAACAAGGTGTACTTGTTATGCAAAGCACTCTCCCACTTGAAGCAAAGTGCCAGGTGCTGGAACAAGTGCATACACCAAGTGTTGGTGTCACTAGGTTACACAAGGAGCATCACTGACACCTGTGTGTACACTAAGGAGGCAGGTGATAGTGCTGTCATGCTAGTCGCCTATGTGGATGACCTCTGTGTGGCAGCAAAGAGTGCCAGAGATGTCGAGAAAGTGCAGGTGGCGTTAGAAAGCCAGTTCAAGTTAAAGGACCTAGGCAGCCTGAGGTGTTATTTAGGCATAGAGGTAGAGAGAACTGGTAATGGAGAATTTTTCCTCAGTCAGAAGAAGGTTGACAGTTTGGTAGCCAAGTGTGGGTTAAGTGAGGCCAAAGTGGTCAGGACACCAATGACCACTGATTTTGTGAATTTAGAGGCAAAATAGGAGTTTGAGAGGCCAGACCTGTACCACTCAGTGGTAGGCAGTCTGTTGTTTATTGCAAACAACACAAGGCCTGACATCAGTTTTGCAGTTGGGGTACTCAGCAGAAGAGTCTCCGAGCCAATTTGTTGCTGTTGTGTGCCTTCAAGTCATTTCTGACTTATGGCGACCCTAAGGTGAACTTATCACAGAGTTTTCTTGGCAAGATTTGTTCAGAGGAGGTTTGCCATTGCCTTCCTCTGAGGATAGAGAGTGTGATTTGCCAAAGGTCATCCAATGGGTTTCCATGTCTGAGCAAGGATTTGAACCCCGGTCTCCAGAGTCATAATACAATGCTCAAACCATTACACCATGCAAGATATCACCCATGGAAAATTCTTCCTTGCAGCACTGAAAACCAGATGTTTTGTAATTTCTTATGCAGACAGTGTTCATATGCATTTGCACCCCATATCCACAAAGATTCAGTTCCTGGACTTACCACAGATACCAGAAACTAGATAAGAGTGAACCCTATTAAAATAAAGGGCTTCTGATAAACCATACCACAGAGTTGCACTGGAGGACTTGGAAGATGCCTAGAGAGGAAGCCTCTCTAGGCATTTTCCAGTGCAACTCTATGGCATGTGTTCCCTACTTTGTGTCCCTCAGATAACTGAAACCACAAATATTAGTTCAATAGCTACAGGGGTCTGACTGTATAGAGGTGATTAAAAGATTATTTCTGTGTTATAAGTAGATAACATTGGTGCTAATGTCCTTAAAGAAACCAGACATTATATTTAACAAAAACATTAGACTTGTCCTTCCCCAACCATTATGTGGAAGCAATCTTCCACAAATTTGTCATGGTGTGCATTCCCTGCCCAGCTGAGTCCCATCTCTCTTCTTTATGATGGTGCTAGCTAAATTAGACAAAGAGCTAGGGAATTGTTCTCAGAGTTGTGGTGCTTATCAGAAATAGTCTGGATGCTTCCAAAGCTCAAAACAACATATGTCAAATCCCTATACTCCTATGAGGAAGAGGGACACATTGGGGTGATTGAAAATATTGGCTGGCTATGAGACCAATTAGAATATGTGGATACACCTAAATATCTACATGGCTGGCCAATTGTCCAAGTTGGATAGCAAAATTTAGTGGCATGATTGGACTGGAGAAGGAGGACTTTTTTCTGTAGCATTATTGAGGTCTTATAAATGCCTGCCCTTCCTATACTGTATTGTGATCTGTAGATCAGTGGGCTGTAATCAAAATAAACCATGAGGATTGGTGTCTTTACTGTAGCTCACAGTAAGGTGACACTTCTGGCACAGGAGGACCACCATGGACATAGTTTGCATGCCTCTGCAAATAGAACATAATAGAAATGTTGCTGATCCCTTCATCCAACCTGACCATTCTGAGATAGAATGGAGAATAAGAGGTACTCAGTTGTCAGGTTGCTATGCTCAAGCCAGCATACTTTTATTACACCAAGCAATCCATAATACTTTGCTCTGGGTATTTGTGTTGAAAAACACCCTCAACAACAATCTTAAAATGTTTTCTTAGAATAGAGTTTGTAAAATTAGAAGGCAAAATTATGTTTAGAGAGTACACAAAATTACTTACAGTCCTCCCTCCCCATTTGTGGGTTTCACTTTTGCAGATTTGCTTGTTCACAGATTATTTGCCCCACCTCAACTGCTTCCCTATGCCATTTTTACCACTTGGACAACACTGGTGTCACTGGGAGGAAACCAAACTGGCAGGCTGACTGGGCCTGGCTGCGTACACATTCCCTCACTAGTACACTTGCTTGAGGGGAAGAGGGGTGGGACAGGGAGATGACAAGGATGGATAATTATTTGTGCATTTGCTGACTTACTCAGTTGTGCAGGCTGGCAGGAAAGGGTGGGGAAGTGCACAAATCTTAAACAGAGCCTCAAATGTGAAAGCTCCTTCTCCCTGCTGCTGCTGCTTCTCCCCTGCTGCCACATGCACTAGCTTCTGCTCCAGTCAGTCAGTCTGTCCCCAAATGGTACCACTCTGTGCTGCAGAAGCAATGCCATGTGCCCAAGCCTCACAAGAGTTTCCTAACTGCTGCCATCACTGCTAGAAAAATGTGGCCAAGGGAGTGAAATGCATGCATGCAAGCAAGCAAAGTGCCTGGTGCAAAGAGCAGGAGACACCACCACGTGAAGTGATTAGCAAGGCTTTGTGGTGATTTTAAGGGACCCTGAAAAAAGTTTCATGGACCTTATCCCCACCATCCCCTGCCACCCTCTTTTTTCCTCACTGCCCCCCTGGAGCTTTCCACTGCTCCCGGGGGGGGGCATTACTGCCCACTTTGGGAATCACTGGGTTAGACAAATACCTGGAGACAGACAAAAATGTATGTGCCTTTGAATACCTGTTACTGGGGAGCAAAAGTGGGAGAAGGTTATTACTTTCATGCCCTGATTGTGGGATCTCCAGAGGCTGGTTAGCAACTGTGAGGGGAAAAGATGTTAGACCAAATGGACCATTGGTCTGATCAAACAAAAGAGTTCTTGTGTTCATTTTGGTCTGGTCCTCCACTGACCGCTTTCTCCATACTGCCCTATACTTTGTTGAGTAAGATTAGAATTTTGCTGCCCAAGTTAACAGAAAGACTTCTGAAATTATGAGCAGAAGCCCCTCTTAGTGTGCTAAAATAGTTTAAAAATATAAATACCATCACTGGGTAAAGATCTGATAATTCTAACTCCCACCTATTGTTATCCAATGGCCAATGTGCCAACCAGTACAAACCTTGCCTGAATTGGAAGTGCCACCATCTTGCCAATGTGACTAGGCTTGCCAGTTTTTGAACAAGCACTTCTAGAGCTGTCCCTTTTAAAAAAAATACTTGATTTACAAGAATGGGCTAGTGAACCACTTATGTCTTGAGTAGCTTCATATTCTGGGTCTCTAAGATCATATGTATTTCTGTTAAAAGAAGGCACAGTTTGGTGTTTTTCTAACCAGTTGGCATCTAGTTCAATGGGACAGGGGATTGTGCTTCCTTTATATGGCCCTGTGGCTCTGTCAGAATTTGGAAAGCTGTTGTTTTCAGACATATGGTTTGTATTCAGTTTGTTGTGGCTCCTCAAATATACACTGAAAACAACACCGCAGGAAACCCAAGACATTCTGTGAAGCCTGAAGATCATTTAGCTTGTCTTCTCTCCCCCTCCTCATCTATCCCTCTGCCCCCTTTTTAGGCTAGTTGGACTTCTGTCCACCACCACCCCTTCTGCCATCCCTATATTTTTTTATGCTGATCCAAAATACAAAATCATCAACAGAGGCCCTGTTTCATTTCCCGCCACCCTGTTAAGCTAGACTGGTGGGTACACATGACAGGGTTTTCTCTGTAACAACACCCTGATTGTAAAGAGTTTGGATTGTTTTTAATTGGGTTTTAGTTATTCATTTAACGTTTTTAATGTGTCTCAAATGGTTGCACATTGTCTTGGGGGTCCTGGTAATGCCTCCTCAGTCAAAGCTTTCTCATACAGTGTGTTAATATTTTGTGTTGAACAAGAAACTGACAGACACCAGAATGAGGCATCTGGCTTAATAAGAGTTGACCATTATCACTACAGCCTCTGCTATAAATAACCTGTTCCACTTACTTGGCAGTGTATCAAATTCTTCTAATAGTATCTCCAATAAAAGAGCTTCCCAAGTAATTTAGCTAACTCCTAGGTTTGTATGGAAACTTTATGTGTGCTTTTGGGCTACATAGTGCTCTTCTGGTAAAACAAAGAAAAATGGCTGAACTTCAAGGGATTTGAAGGGAAACATGATTCATTTAGCAACTGTCTTGCTGTTTTATGGGTTATCTTACAAATTTCTCCTGGGGAGCATAAAAGCTAGCTGGAACAATTTAAAATGCTCTTTGCAGTTATATTTAAATTTCAGAGGTCAAGTGGTGGTCTATGTTTTTAATAGAATGTGTGACTGATATGTGGCCTGTAAAGAATTCTGAGCTCTGCTATTAAGCTTCAAAGTCTGCTTATGTTACTGTGATCCTTCTTCATTATTTCAGTCATGTATTTATAGAAAAGGAGATCTCGGAACTTATGGAAGTCATCTTGTGAGACCAGAGTTCCCGTTAATGCAACTAATTCATGTGTTGTGTTTTGGATTTAATTTGAACTGGACTTCAGCTGTAGCATTCCTTTTGCATGCCAGGTGCATGTGTGATTATTATTTCAGAATTGACTGAGTATGCCTTTACCACTGAATAACGAGTGCCTGCCCCCATACATCTGGGATTAGAAAATGGAGGCTCAAAAACATAATTTCTAGGCAGTCTTCAGGCCTCACACATCTCACTAGTGATGTGTGAATCAAACATAATCCACCCCATATGTGTTTCAGCAAGCGAGGTGCTCTCATCCACTATGTTGCCTGCAGAGTGCTCTTTCTGAATTATTTTTTACACTAGCAGATTTTGTATAGAAAACAATATGCAAAGTACAGTACACCTCTTTTTGCAAGGCACTAACACAAAACCACATATGCATTTGCATACCCAAAGGTGCTGATTCTCTCTTTTTTATTCACATACCTTTCATCATCATTCATCACATTCAAAACTATTTATTTATTTGATTTATATGCCGCCTTTCTCCCAGAGTGGGACCCAAGGCAGCTCACAACACATAAAATACAATTTAAAGTATGACAATTAAAAGTTAAAAAACAATTAAATTGTATCAATTTAAAATTATATATAAAACATATAAAAGTTAAAAACAATAAAATGCACACTCCAATAAAAACGTCTGTGCACACAGCTACAAATTAAAAGCTTGCTGGAATAAAAACGTCTTTGCCTGGCAGCGAAAAGAAAGCAGGGATGGGGCCAGGCCAGCCTCCCATGGAAGGGCGTTCCAGAGGGTGGGAGCAGCCACCGAAAAGGCTCTCTCTTGTGCAATATATTCCACAAGCATATACGTAAGCTGAGAGCAGGAGATCTTCCCCACTGGGCCAGATTCTGTTGATTCAAGGCAGTCTGGCATCGTGAGGATGCTGCCCTTTCAGAAGAAAAGAAACTCAGTGCTCAGGAGTATAGCTACAAGGGGTGTGGTGGGGGATTAAGGGCATTCTCAGTGAGGCTGAAAGAGTGAGGCTGAAGTGAGTCTTGACCTGGTTGGCATGAGGGGTTAACCCATATTTCGTGGATTTTCATCCTCACTAGAATGACTTCACAGTGAGTGTCAACCTCCCATTATCACCCCAATAAGAATTCTTCCTCCCCAATGAAAATTTTCTTCAGTTTCCAAGCAGGGATGGGGCCAGCCTAGCTTCCTGTGAGCTAAATCCTCAGCTGAGGATTTAGAAATATAGTTTAGGTTTCCAAAGAAAAGGTGCAGGCAAAGTTACCAACGGAATGCAAACACAGGAGAACTCAAAGTGTGAACTATTTTCAGTGTCTCATTCTCTGCAGTGCTAGAAGTTTAGGGACTGAAGTAAAATTTCATGAGGGAGGTAGAATTCTCATTTGGAAGGGCAATGGACTCATTTTGTCCTGCCCTCCTCTTCCTGGTAGCTTCACCCCCACTACTACTAGTGGATTTTGTGGCAGATTTTGCTGGCATCTCTACCTCTTACCACTGAGATTCTTGTATTGCTTGATTCGGTCAGCCAGTCATCACCTTGACGTTACAATGGGCCCTTGTTATCCACTGGGGGTTGGTTCCAGGACCCCTCCCCCCATATATACCAAAATCCATGGATTCTCAAGTCCCATTATATACAGTAGAATGACATAGTAACATTGTGTCCCTCATATAAAATGGCAAAATCAAGGTTTGTTTTTTTGGAATTTTTTCTTCTGGAATATTTTAAAACCATGGATGGTTGAATCCATGGATACAGAATCTGGGGATATGGAGGGCCAACTTTATTACCATTAACATAAGCCTGACATCAGGCCTGGAACAGATGTGTCATTAAGAGCTTTCTTACAGATTAAATCAGGCAACTTAAATTGCAAGTATTCCCCCCACACACACACACCTCTTCATGGAAATTTCTGCATAGGAGGTAGCAGAGCTTGAACCAATACTTTTTGGACTACAGTTCCCAGAATCCCCCATGGCACAAGTAAACTGAGGGTAAAACAGCCATGCACATCATCTCAAATTCTTTCAAGGAAAGGCAAAATATAAAGGTAACAAACAAATAGAAGCAACAGTTTTTTTTCTTGACACTGTTTCCCAGCAACTGGTGTTCAGTGGTTTACTGCCTTTGAGCCAAAATACCTAGTAGCCATGGATACTAGGTCTATCCTCCATAACATTACATTTGGAACAGGTAACCTCCTTTTCTAGTACCTAAACATAAAGGGCTATGTCCGATGGCTAGAAAAACAGTGCATGCTACAAGTAGTACTACGTAAACCAAGAAAGTCTGTTTCCGGTTGCACAATCAAGCCATGACATGAAACCTCATTCAGTTCAAAGAGATGTACTGTGTAAATAATTATGCCCAAAAGGTGCAAGTGACTAGAGGTGGTGCCTTGTAAACTGACTCAACACTTGCAATTAATGAATACTAAACAAGCTAACTTATTGCCTCTGTGACACTGTCTGCCAAGGATGGGCTTGGTGTATACTACCAAAGTTATTCCCATCTATGCTATTAAAAGCAAGATTAATGCCCAACATTGAGCATTTAAAATGGTGCTCCAAACAAAATGAAAGAGGTTTTTTCTAAAGAAAAGAGAGAGAGGGAGAGAGAGAGAGAGAAAGGAGGTTATTTAGAGATATATCTGTCTTGCTACATACTCAGTTATCAGCTAGAGCCTGGATTTTTGCAGGTTTGTATGCTAGAAATTGGGAGGCAAGCAGGGTGCTTCAGTGAGTAAATGCAGTAGGAGAAACAGCTTCTGGGAAAAGGGACCTCTTATGGTCTCTTATGCTAGCAGAGGGAGCTGCCCTATACTGAGTCAGACTGCTCTATTCACCCATTGAAGTCGGGACTTTATCAGATCCAGCAAATATAGCGTCATAACAATGCCCGATGAATACACAAGGGTGCCCATTTCTTACGAGGTGCTTTCACGATTTTGCGTTGTGAATAAGGTATTCTTTTTTATTGATGGGCCAAGCCATCAATTGATTGGTCGTGGCATTTTTTTTTTTCAGAATTGCGAGCATGTGAAACTGCACCCCGTTCTGCTGGCACGATTCAAGTGTCAGAACACTTCTGTGACAGAATGCAAAAAGTAGGTACGGGATGCTCATTTTATGAATCTCCATTTTGCATGCAAGTTTTAAAATGTGTTTCAGTGCTTGTGTGTTCATTTTGTTCTTTAATTTAGCTGTTTTTCAACTATTAAGCACACTTGCATCTTCTTGCAAGAACCGCTGAGGTCACATGCACCTGCCAATGCAGAAGTACAGGGCTGCTTTTTCACACTATTACAGCAACATTTGATAAAAGGGTTATTTTGCCAGCACACTTATGGTTTAAAATACAAGAAACATTTTTAGAGGCTCGTCTGATAGTCTTTGATGTTATCTACAGCTAGGGTGAGGAATCTCTGCTGCTCCAGAGACTAGGATACGGAACAATGGGTTCAAACTCCAGGAAAAGAGATTTCACCTGGACATTAGGAGGACCTTCCTGATGGTAAGAGCTGTCCAGAAGTGGAACGCACTGCCTCGGAGTGTGGTGGAGTCTCCTTCTTTGGAGGTTTTTAAGCAGAGGCTGGATGGCCATCTGTCAGGAATGATTTGATTGTGTATTCCTGCATGGCAGGGGGTTGGACTGGATGGCCCTTGTCGTCTCTTCGAACTCTATGATTCTGTGATTCTATGATCTCAGGCTCCAGGGTCTTAATCTGGCTCCTTGAGCCTCTCCATGACACCATTGTTTGGTAGTCTTCCAGCTTTTTTGTGGACGCCAACCCGCCCACTTAAAAAAAAAAAGACCTCCTAATGCTTAGACACTTCAGCAAGGACTTTAAACAATGGAGATTTTCAGACTACACTGTTATAGTGTTACTATTCCACTTTAACTGCTCTGGCTTCCTCCTGTGGAATGCTGGGGTTTGTAGTTTAGGGAGGTCTAAGAGCTCTCTGGCTGAGAGTTGTAAATGCCCCTCCCTAAACTGCAAATCCCAGGGTTCCACAGGAGGCAGCCAGAGCAAATAAAGTGGAATAGTAACACTATAACAGTGTAGTGTGAAAATCTCCTAAAACATGGTGGTATGTTTGGTCCCAGCCTTTTGCTTTTGGGCCTACCTGCTACTGGAATGTAGTTCCTGAGAACTTTTCTGAAACTGAATTTGGCCCTCGGGAAGAAAGAGGTTTCCATCTTTGGTCTATATTACAGTGACTCACAGTAGCTCTCCCAAATCTTAGATGAGGTGTCCCCAATCCTACTATATGTTGCTGAGAACGGAGCATAAGATATGTTTGCCATACTGCATATCTGGGTATCTAATTTGTGTACTATGCAAATATACTAATTCTGCAAATTACTTTAATTTGTATTCTATTTCTGAAAATTAGGCACATTGATTGTTTCATTTTTTTTTCATCCACTATGTACTAACCTCCACAACATTTTTATAGTTAACTGATCTGAAAGAACCAGTGCAGAGAATTGCTTAATGCACTGGAATTGGTACAAGGAGACCCAAGTTCAAATCTTTACTCATAGAATTTGCCTTGTGATCCTCAGCAAACCTACCTTATAGGGTTGTTGAGGGTATTAATACGGAGAAGGGAACTGTCTAAAGTGTGTATGTACATTAGTAGTACAGTACAAGTATAGCTCACTTAATGAAGTTGCTGTGTTCCTGGACATTAGTTCATTAACATAAAATTTAGCACCAGAGGCAAAAATAATATTGAAAGAATAGGAATAGGTTCCTATGTAAGAAAAAAGAAGAGCACTTCAACCTGTTTTCAGAAAACCTTTTATTCAAAACTAACAATATGCACAGGTCAAATGAAACTATCTCATCAAGTAAGATTTATGTAAATAAACAAAAGCAGTTGAAGCCTTCAAAAGACCATTTGAGAACTTCTTCCAAAATGCAGCCAGGAAGGATTTTTCTTTGAACTGTCCACCCTTTTCTCATGATTTACAATATTTGTAGTCAAACTTAGAACTCTATACTTTTTAAAACTTGCTCAGGTTATCTAGTAAGGCAGACTTATATGGTTTCCCCTTTTCTCTCTGTTTTGCTGTTCATGCATGCTCAGTAGGGAATTATGGAGGCAGCTGCAGATTAGCTTGCCAGTTGTAGGCAGGACACACATGACTACAGTAGGGTCAGCTAAAGCAGAATCCTGCTCTTTCCCAGCTCAAGAGCATTCTTTATTACAAATTGCATTCTTTATTACAAATGCTGAAAGCCTGTGTTTCTCCAACCCTCCTTCACCATCCTGCCAATGCTGATGCTGCTAAACAAAACCCTTCCAGCTTGACAGAGGACTAGCTGAAAGAATGGCAGGGGAATTGGGGGGCTGCAGAACTGGAGTTCAGGGGCTGCATGTGGCCCACACTTTCCCCATTTCTCAGAGCTTGGAAAGGTTACTTTTCTAGGCTATAGCTCCCAGAATTCCCCTGGCAGAACAGCCACTGGCTGTGTAGGCTGGGTATACTGGAAGTTGTAATCCCCCAAAACTAACACTTTCCCAAACATTCTCTAGAGCTGCTATGTTCTGTTTGTACATCACTGTGATAACAATCACTTGCCAGTTACCGTATATTCCGGCGTATAAGACGACTTTTGAGCACTCAAAAGTGCCCTCCAAAATTGACAGTCGTCTTATACGCCGGATACACTTTGCTTCACCTGCCTGCCTATCTCCTGCCTCTTCGCAAACGGAGCGAAGAGGCAGGAGATCGGGCAGGGGGTGAAGCAAAGTGCTCCTCCCTGCCACCCGCCCCCCCGCGCTTCCACCCTCCCTCCCGAAAGTCGCGGAACCGCGGCTTTGGGGGGGTGGCTAGGAAGCCCCCTCCTCCCTTCCCCTGCCCACTCCCCGTGCATCCAACCCCCTCCCTGAAAGCAGCGGAACCGCTGCTTTCAGGGAGTGGGAGGGCGGAGAATCCCCCTCCTCCCTTCCCCCCGCCCACCCCCCGCTCATCCACCCCCGTCCCTGAAAGCAGCGGAACCGCTGCTTTCAGGGAGTGGAGGGGCGGAGAATCCCCCTCCTCCCTTCCCCCCGCCCACCCCCCGCTCATCCACCCCCCTCCCTGACAGCAGCGGAACCGCTGCTTTCAGGGAGTGGGGGGGCGGAGAATCCCCCTCCTCCCTTCACCCGCCCACCCCCTGCTCATCCACCCCCCTCCCTGAAAGCAGCGGAACCGCTGCTTTCAGGGAGTGGGGGGGCGGAGAATCCCCCTCCTCCCTTCCCCCGCCCACCCCCTGCTCATCCACCCCCCTCCCTGAAAGCAGCGGAACCACTGCTTTCAGGGAGTGGGGGGGCGGAGAAGCCCCCTCCTCCCTTCCCCCCGCCCACCCCCCCACTCATCCACCCCCGTCCCTGAAAGCAGCGGAACCGCTGCTTTCAGGGAGGGGGGGTGGCGGAGAAGCCCCCTCCTCCCTTCCCCCCGCCCACCCCCCGCTCATCCACCCCCCTCCCTGAAAGCCGCAGAAACGCGCTTTCAGGGAGGGGGGATGGCGGAGAAGCCCCCTCCTCTCTTCCGGCTGCCCACTCCCCATGCATCCACCCCCCTCCCTGAAAGCCGCAGAAACGCGCTTTCAGGGAGGGGGGTGGCGGAGAAGCCCCCTCCTCCCTTCCCCCCACCCATCCCCCGCGCATCCACCCCCCCTCCCGAAAGGGAGGGGGGCTTGGAAGCCTCCTACTCCCTGCCACCCTCCGCCCAGCCACCCCCCTTCCCCAAAGGCTCGCTTTGGAGAGGGGGGGTGGCTGCGAAGCCCCTTCCCCCCTGCCACCCTCCGCCCAGCCTCCCCCCTTCCCCAAAGCCCCGTTTGGCCGCACAGCCTGCGGATCCCCCTCCTGCGCTCCCTCCTGGAAGGGAGCGCAGGAGGGGCATGCAGAGGCTGCGTGGCCAAACCGCGATTCGCCCCTTCTTCCCACCTTCCTGGAAGGTGGGGAGAAGGGGCGAATGTGCCCCTTTTGGGCGCACAGCCTCCGCATCCTCCTCCTGCGCTCCCTCCTGGAAGTGAGCGCAGGAGGGGCATGCGGGGGCTATGCGTTGGAAGAGGGGGGTCGTCTTATAGGGCGAATATATCACAAACTCTGCATTTTACCTTAAAAATTGGGGGGGGGTCGTCTTATACGCCGGGTCGTCTTATACGCCGGAATATACGGTATTTGTGCCTAGAGAAACATAAGTGGAGGGGCAAGATGAATAACCCAACAGCTGTGGCTGTGATGGCTCCAGACCTCACATGTGATGTCAGAACTGGGGTGGGGGGCTTGGGCTGGGGCCTTCACAGCCACAGCTTACATCTCAAAAGGAGAGATGCATGAGTAGGATGTCAGGTATCAATTCATTAAAAAGGAAGGAAGAGAAAAGGCTGGGGGACAGACCTTAACTAAAGACAGAAAGAGGGCTGGATTCAAATTTTACATCAATTATACCTAGCAGCTGCAAGTTGCCCATAAAACAGTCAGGAGGTTTTGTAAACAAGAATTAAAATCCCTCCTCTCCAACAGAAGGAGATTACTAATAATGTTTAATAAGAAGAGGGACAGTCACAGCACATTGCTAATTGATCACTTGAAATTGCAAGTTTGTTTGACATCACCTTCCTGCTGAGCAGTAATTTCAAATCTGATATTCTACCCCTTGCTGAAATCCCCCTGATGAATCAAGCAGCAATCAGATTGGAGTTATCCCAACTCTTGTTTGCTATAATCTTCCATAAATCTAATAACACCCTTCTATGATCATCTGGCTCACACAGCAGTAACCCAATATGTTATTATTAGTGTTTGGTTGGGTGTTTTTTTCCAAGATGGAGATTTTTTTCCCCCAGAGAGTGGAAAACTATCAGTGAAAAATTACACTCATGATTATATCTATATATATATATCTCTACACACACACACACACACACACATGTATTGATGTCACTCACACCATTTCCTAGCCTGGAGAAATGCCATGCCTCTGCCTGGCATGCTGTCTGCACGCAATCAGTTGTTTTGGGAAATCAACCAAGGAGCTGTAATCTATCTCTCCAGCTGGTGCCTGTACAGCTGCACTGGAGAGAAAGGTGCTAATTGCCTGGTATTCATTCAAGAAACGATGAGCACGGTGCCCTTTCTAAACTAGAAGGTAATATTATGATGTGCAGGTTTTAGGGAGGGAATAACTGGCTTGTATTATGGTAAGAGTGGAGTCTATAGTAGCCTTAGCTGATTAAGTTGAATGAACTGCCAGGTTTTTGAAACTAACAGAGGCAACTTCTGATCAAGACCAGAGATGCTCAGAATTGAATGAAAATGGCAAAATCCTTCAGTGACCTCAAGGTGGCAAACACAGTTCTCACTACAGGTCATCCCCCCACACCCCATATCTGTGGGGGATATGTTCCTGGACTTACCATTAATAAGTGAAACTGCACATAATGGCAAACCCTATTAAAATAAAAGACTTCTTGTACAAACATACCATAGAGCTGTGTTGGAGGACCTAGTGATTTCTAGAGAGCACATCTCTCTAGGCATTTTTCAGGGCTCATCTGAGTGAAGTCTCAGAGAACTGCTGCGCTTCTCAGAATTTCCAGGCAGGGAGATGACTCTCAGGTCTTGGAGAAGTAGGAAGTTTGATTTTCGTCTGTGAGATGGGATTCCATTCTGGCCACCCAGCTTTTCTCATTCCCAGCTCCTGCCAGGGCTCCTTGCAATGTTAGTATTGTGTTGTATAGATTTTCCTTGGTTTTTTTTCTTGGCTGTGAAGCCATGTTCTGGAATAGTTTCTTTCTGACATTTTGCCTGCATTTGTGGCTGGCATCTTCAGAAAATGGTTGGGTAGGTGTATGTGTGGAGTTTATCCTTCGCTGAGCATAGCATTTCTTGGATTTTTTTGGTTGGTCTATAGATTGTTTGGAGGTTGTGTTTCCTCATCAGTTTCTCTATTCTGTCTGTGACTCCTTTGATGTATGGTAAAAATACCTTCCCTTTGGGTGGCTGTTTTTCTTCTTCATTCCTGTGGGGTTTTTTTTTCTGGGTCTGGATGCTCTTGTGATGTCTGATCTGGAGTAACCATTAGCCTGTAGGGCCCAGTTTAGGTGCCTCAGTTCATCCTCCAGGTAGTGAGGTTCACAGATCCTTTTTGCACAGTCTACCAAATGATTTTATTGTGCTTCTTTTTGGTCCTGGGTGATGATTGGAGTTCTTGTGTAGGTACCTGTCCATGTGTGTGGGGTTTCTGTATACCTTATGGCCTAACTGTTGGTTTGGTTTGCGGATGACTAGGACATCCAAGAATGGCAGTGTTCCTTCCTTCTCTATTTCCATTGTGAATTGGATATTTGGGTGGATGCCGTTCAGGTGGTTCAGGAATGAGACCAAATCTTCTCTGGTTCCAAATGGTGAAAGTGTCAACCATTTATCGGAACCAGGTTGTGGGCTTTTTTGATGCTGTTTCCAGGGCTTGCTTTTCAAAATGTTCCATGTAAAAGTTTGCTATCACTGGGCTCAGGGTGCTACCCATGGCTACCCCATCTATCTGTTTCACTATGGGTTGGAGTGGAATGGAATCCTTGTGGATCTTGGGAAGTCTATATAGTCTTGGTGGGAGAGCCTCTGATCTGCATAGATTCTGGTGTATGATTGGATGAATTGATGAGTTCTTGATCAAGGCATTTGTTTTTCTGGCATTTGTTTTTGTTGGTCGGGTCTTGCTTGAGTTTTCTGTATGTTGCAGGGTCCAAGAGTTCCCTTATTTTTTTGTCTGTATTTTTCTGTTTCCATGATTACTGTGGCATTGCCTTCGTCTGCTGGGAGAATAATGATTTCTGGGTCTGCATTGTGTCTGTTGTGTTTGTACAGTGTTGAAGCACCAGAAAGTCAGGAGGGTGGAGAGGAAATGAAGGAGAGAGATGGTGGCTGCGTGCACTTGGGCCCATTATGTCTATGGAGAAAGGGACAGCCTTGTTTTTAGCCTTCTAGTACAAGCCCTGGCAGCAACAGAAGCAGCGAGTCTTCTGCAAGTGCAAGAAGCGTAGAGTCTGAAGAAACTGCCCATGCATCATGTAGGCAAGGCCATGTGGACTGTGAGCCCTCGTGGGAATAGCACATACACCAGCCCAATTAGTCCAAAAGTTCATTTTCTGGCATCCTGTTGGTGAATTATGATAGCTGATGGGAGACTGCTGATGAATACCAGATGTTGTAGGCTCTCTTTCAGAGGAAGGAACTGGCCTATGAAAACCACCTCTGAGTCTTCCTTGCCTAAGAAAACCTTAGGAAATTCATGGTGTCACCATAAATTGACAAGAGGTTTGACACACACAAGATTTTCACCGTCACAACTCAGTGACGGTCAGAATTCTCTACCAACCAAACACAGAATGAACAAAATCCACAATGAAACCCAAAGCATTCTTCTTAGCTGCAGTCCTCCCAAACCTGGACATTTCCTTGTTGATGGAGAACAGGGGGAGCAACAGAGAAGCATCCAGCTACAGTATTTTCCTTTTTCTCCCTAGTGATGCTTGTCTGCTGCTCCCCCTGTTCTCCACTGACATAGAAGCGACCAGGTTCAGGGGGTTGTCTGCAGCTGAGGAAGCGTAGGTTGGATAGCTGATTATTGTAGCTATGTCTCCTGATACAGGATTGCAGCCACTTTCTCACGGTTACATGACTCTTGGTTGCCACGTAACCTTATTAGCCAGGTTTTACTTAAATTCTGGGCCCATTACCAAGATTGCTGTCATGCACATTCCTACAGTCAGTCAACTCAGAACAATTGTATCCTGTTTCCCAATCCTTGTCTGCCCTTCTATGATATCTCCATGCCCCAAGTCCTGATCTAAGGTGTTGGCCCTGAAAGTGGAATGCATGCTGATGACCTGGCATCTTTATCCTAACGAAAGCAACCCTGTGATACAAATCAGGGCAGGGCCAAGATTACATAGTGAGTTTCATGGCTCAACCCTGATTAGAACCTTGACGTCCCAAGTCTTGGTTCAATAGTCAGACTCAACTGTTCTCAACTGGGTGGGTATAGGAGTCATCCAGATGTTGTTGGACTTCAGCTCCCAGAAATACCAGCCAGCATGGAGCTTCTGGGATTTGATGTCCACCAGCATCGGGGGCCTTCTGGTTAATATCTGGTATTATCTTTTATTAAGCCCACTTGCAGGTTACATAAACTCGGCAGAGTTTCGAGTTCTCCAGGTAGCATGTAAAAAAGACACTGAGATGGTTTCAGGTTGCAACTGTGACTCTCTCAGGAGTTCCTGGGAGGAACTAATCAAAACATACACACAAACAATGGTCCATCCTCAATTCTTGAAAAGATCAAATCTGGCTGATGTTCAGAACCCTCACCATCCTGAAACACACTGGTTCCTTGGTGATAGAAAACAGCAACAGAAAGAAATGGAAGGAATCTTGTATTAACAAAACGGGGGGAAAATATTTTTTACTGTACTTCTCCCCTAACTGGGTTATGAGGCCCTGCCCAAGCTTTATCACACTACACTGTTATAGTGCTACTACTTGGACCCGGCATACCTTACGCTGTTCTTCCAGAATTGTTGAGGGTGTCTCACTCTGTTGCCCTGCCACCGCCATGGCCGCCACCACTGCCAGTTGACTGCCTGTGTCCTGTTGCACCAGTAGCAGCGCTGTCCTGCCACCACTACCAGTTGACTGTCTATGTCCCATTGCAATGGCAGCAGTGGCATCTCGCCGCCATCAGTTGACTACCTGCATCCCGTTGCAGGCAGCCTGCTGCTGCCACCTTAATTGTCTGGGTCCTGTGAGAGCAGGGAGGTGCTCTTGTGAGGCTGGGGGTGTAGATACAGATTGAGTGGCAGGAGTGGATTGTGAGGTGGAGAGGAAATTTACATGTCGGTGGTGATTGGTTGGGTGTGTTTCCTGAGCAGCCAATCAACACACTGGGAGAGGAAACATACCCATGCCTATTGTACATACCCAAGCCTTTTATATATACAGATAGATTATTCCAATTTAACTGCTCTGGCTGCTTCCTGTGGAATTCTGGTGTTTGTAGTTTAGAGGCCTAAGAGCTCTCTGGCTGAGAGTTCTAAATACCCCTCCATAAACTGCAAATCCCAGGATTCCACAGGAGGCAGCCTTAGCAGTTAAAGTGGAATAATAGCACTATAACAGTATAGTGTGATAATCAAGACATGCTGCTTCTTGAGGTGAAGAAGAAAATGCTCCCTCTCCTCTCTCCTCCCACACACATCTCTTTCACAGTACACAATATCACTTTGATACCACTCTATCTACCATCACAGGGGTGTAGCTATGAGCCGGACAGACAAGGGCATTGCCTCCCAAATGGATATTCTCCCCCAGCCATGAAATTTTCCTTCAGTTCTCAAATCTCTAGCATTGCAGACAATGAGACACTGAAAATCATTTACACCTAGAACTTTTACATATGCTGTATTCATATTCCCTCGGTAACTTTGTCTGACCCTTTTCTTTGGATGCCTAGACTGTATCTCTAAATGCTCAACTGGAATTTTAAGTTACTGCAACACTAGAAATTTGGGAACTGAAAGAAAAATTTCATGGGGAGGGACAGAATTCTTACTCCCCCACCCCATATAGCTAAACTCCTGCAGTCATGGTTGCATCCCATGGAATCTGCAGCATTTAGAATTCTCTGCCAGAGAACACTCTAGTGCCTCACCAAACTACAAATCCCAGGAATATGTAGGATGCAGTCATGGTGTTAAAAAGGCATAAAAGTCCTATAACTGTATAGTGTGAAAGAGGCAACAGAAGTGACTGGATGGGCAGCTGAATTTTACTGCACCAGTGGCAAAGGGGCAGTATTCCCTAGTGCACCAGAGGGAAGAAAGCTAGCTTGTGGAACCACTGCCAGTTTCCACAAATCCACACCCAGACCCTGGAAAAGTTATTTATTGCATTGCAACTCCCAGAATCCTCCTGTCAGCACGGTCACAAGATTCTGAGCATTATGCTTTTTGTTTTTTTCCTCCCTCTGTGACACACCCACACATATAAGCATTCCTTGGCCTGAACGCTACTGTTAATCCCAATTAAAGTAGACCCACTGGATCAACGATCATTTACTTATGTATTGACTTGCCATTCAGTAATTGAATCAATGAGTTTACTTTGGCTGGGGCTAGCTAATAGGATTTTGGCCATTGTCTGGGGCAGCCAAACTCAGACAAACCATAATGCTACTTCTGTAGGTTACAAACCAACATCTGTAAAATAACAGTGAACAGAAGATGAGTCTTGTGTGGGAGGGCATCCCTCACCTGTGCCTGTACTAACCCCTCTAGCCCAATTACTGCCTATTGTAGTTGAAACCAGAAGATGCTGTTGCTTCAGTTACTGCTTTGAAATGTATCCCACCCTCTCCTTCAGGCACATGCTCTCCTTATAAGTATTAAAAACACAGCAGGGCTTGGAAACCTTATTGTTTGGACCACAACCTTAAGAGTGGCAATGCTGCCCAGAGGGTTCTGAGTGCTGTTGTTGAAAAGAGTAGGTTAGGTTCACACTGACCACAACTGTCAGTGACTCTGTCTGTCATGTTCCTACATAGTTCCCACCTAGAATCATGGTTCCTCCTTATGCTTTGCAAAAATTATACAGTTACAGTCAAGGATAAAGTATTAAATCTAGCAGCTAGTTGCTTATTTTAGAGCTGACAGTGAGTAAGTCGACAGGCAACTGTGGTTTAAGCCTGCAACAGCCCTTCTGTTTCAGGAGAATATCAGGTGCATTAAACGTGGCGTTACACGAATGCCAGGAGATCACTAAATGGCCCTTTTCAGATGACGTCATTCCCCCCTCGTAATACACCTGTTCTGCTGCTGTTCCACCGACACTCCTTTTTATTGATGGGAGAAGCCGTCAATACATCCCCCATTCCATTTTTGTCACAGATGTTCCTGCGACTGAAAAGGTGCCCAGTTTCACTGGCGAGATCCCATCAGCAATGGGAGGTCCCTGACAGAATACTTCCTGGTGAGATTGGGACATCAAGGTTAGTGACACACTTTTTAAAAACTTCCCTGGTTTACGTGGAAGTTTTTAAAGTGTGTTTTTGTGTTTGCTATCACTTGTTTTGCTGTATTTTGTTTTGTTTTGTTGTATTTTATTTTTGAATTTCTCACGCTTGTGTCTTCTCGCGAGAATCCTTGGGATTTCACTCCAGAAAGTGAACGGAGCTCTGTTAGAGCTCCATTCACTCCTGGGCTGGCCTGTCAGTGCTACTAAGGTAGGTCTGAAAAGTTTTGTTATTGTGCCAGAACAGGGGCGGGAGAGGAGATTGTGGGACAGGAACACTTTTTTTCATTCCTGTCTGATAATTTCCTCAATCTTGCAGTTTCTTGGCAAAGAGAGAACAGTTTTGCAGTAGGAGATGCCTGGGGTTTCCACTTGTAAATTCTCTACTGTCATGTTTTTAAGAATAATTTTTTGGATTATCCACAGCAGCAACTCAGGCTCTTTAGAGTATTTGGGAGGGATCTAGCAACAACAAAAGACTGTGAAAACAAAAAATAATAAAAGTTTACAGAAGCTCTGGAGCAACAAACTGCTGCAACAGGGTCTAAGCATAAAAGAGATCATTGATCCCTGGCAAGGATGCCAGTAGAATGGAGCTAAAACCACAATAGGACCCCCTTATGCACTGGGGATTGGTTTTGGGGGGCCCTTTGCATACCAAAAACCATGGATAACAGCAAACGCCATTGGAAATAATGGGTTTTCTGGTTTAAAATACCATAGAGTTGCCTTGGAGGACCTAGAAAATGGCTAGAGAGGACACAAGTGTGATGTTTTGTGTCCCGTGATAATTGAATCAGTAGATAATGAATTAGTGGATATGGGGGTCCTATTGTACTAGCATTGTTGGCAGTACTGGACAACAACAAAGAGATGGACATCATATCTTACAACAACTCTGTAGCATAGATCAATGTGTCCCACTTAGGTGCCTTAGATGGAGAAGCAGTATTTTTTTTTTATCCTGTCAAGGCTGACTTCCCACTAGTGCACTTTATGCTTGCATATGTCTTTTTGGGGTCCTTCCTCCCTTTGCAATGACCAAAGCAGCCCCCCTCTAGACTTATTGCTGAGCTGCTACTGAGGTCCCTCAGAGCCATTCTATTCCTGGTGGAGAGTGGGGGAGGATTGGTGAAGCATCTGTCTATGTCCCTGTAGCCAGATGCAAAATTATTACACCATCCACTGAAACCTCTGGATGACTCCAGCAGATTTCTGCAGATGTTGTACAGTTGGCCCTCACCATTCATGGGGAGGGGGGTTAGGGATACAGCAGCCCCCGCAAAAGTGGAAAACCCCTGCAAAAGTGGAAAAACCACAAAAAGGCCCACTTTTCTTTTGTTAGAAAACATTTCTCTAGTTAGGTATTTGTAGGTTTGTTCTCTAGTCATTTGTTCCAGCTTTGTAGCTGGAAGTTTACCATAGAATTGTGCTGGAGGACCTGCAAATGCCTAGAGAGGACATATTAATCAAATCTGTGAATAATCAAATTCATAAATGCTTAACCCACAAATGTGAAGGGACAACTATAATCATTTTGCATCACTTCTCCAACTCCCCGCCACCAGCTCTCCTCTGGTCACAGAATGGCCATGGGGAGGAAGGATGTAATATCTAAATGGAAATTTGGGATGTGTTGAATGACCAGCTGTGGTATAGTTCCACATGCAGAACTATTATGCTTATTCATGATCACTACTTAGACACTATTGCCATGCTCATAACTCCCCCAACCTACTTTACTGGGCATTGGATGCATGGGAAGAAGGAAATCCATTCTGCTAGCAAGTGGAGCATAGGTGAACAATGTTTCTAGCAAGTTTGGGTGTTTGGGCCAGGAGAGGTAACTTACTTAAGTACACTTAACTGTCTATCTGCTATCAGCACACTTAACTAAGTATTCTTAACTAAATAGTTGATAGAGAATGCTGGCCTGCAACTTCAGCTTTTCCTTGTCCTTACTCAACCATCCACACTGTTAATTTGGCAACAGCTTGAGGTGTAAATAAATGGGTAGATGTGGAATTGAAGCACTCCTGAACATAGCTTGTTATATCAAGAAAATGCACATTTTATTCCCTTAAAATAAAAAAAATGCAAAGAAGACCACCAAGACACAGCAAAGCCTGCAAGATGTGCCTCGGGACATCACATGGGTAAGTTTGTTACACAGGTGCAGGGAGAAGTGGCTGTCCCCATCCACAACTTGTTTTCGTTTTGAGAAGAGAGCATTTCATTAGTAGGAAATTAACTACTTCCATGACAGTGCACGAAACTGCTTTGTTTTGATCCTGTAGCACAGTATAACATGTTGTTTACACTTCAAAGTGTTTATGCTGAGATGAGATGGAGAACTGTTAACACTACCCGGAAATGGTGCGATTGCATAATGCAATTTACAACACCTGGATGGTATTCTTCTTTTATCTCCCTCCAGAGATAGGGAAAAAGTTACTCTTTTGGACTGCAGCTTCTGTAGTTCCCCAGCCAGAATGGCCATGCTGGCTGGGGAATTCTGGGAGTTGTAGTCCAAAGGAGTAACACATCCAAACTCTGCCCCCGCAACTAAACACAATCGAGAAAGTATGAAATGTGTTTCTCTTTCTGACTCTAAGCATGATGAGTATTTGCAGCTCATAGCTATTCCGACAGAAACAGGGGCCACTCTGTTTCTCACAATTGGTCCAGAAAATTTTGCTGCCTGAGGACCAAGGGCAGTACGGCAGTTACCTTCCATATCCCACTTCCAGAAGGAAGCAAATTGAACAGGCAGCTGGACCTTACTTCAAGACTGGCCATGAGAAAATATCCTCTGCTGCCCCTGAGGGCAACAAGGGTGTGAAAGGCAGAATGGGTGGCACACAGACAGCTCTGTCCTCCAAGAGATGTGCGTGGGCAGGGGACTCGGGAGGAATGGTCGGCTGTCACTGCTGCACTTCTGACGTGTTTGCCTCACTCTGCCTGATCATAAGGCTGACTCTGCTGCCATTAGTTTAATCAAAGACTTTGGTTGGCATCCTGCTGGGAATTCATGCTGTCATAAATCAACTGATGATTGTACAGTTTAGAATGGTGGCATTGCACAACAGGAGAAGAGCGTTGTTGTAGTGGTGCCACTGGGGCCATTGTGCAAGTGGAGTGAACAGTCTGGCCATTGCATAATGGTCACAACGTGCAACAATATAGCATTTTGCAGAACAGGCTGCCCTTTGGCAAGGACAGCCTAAGAGAAGGGTGCAACAGCCCCTGACAGAGACATGAGGAAATAGTAACTGGAATGGAGCACAATGGACAGTCATGGGTGCCCTACGCCTAGCCAGAAAAATGTCCCCACCTTCTGCAGCACCTTGTCATGTGGTGGGAGCTTCTAATGTCCTCCAGGAGATCTTGCACGATGCTCCATTGTGCAGTGGGAGCCCCTGTTGCTCAATGGGCATCTTGCATGGTGCCCCATTGCAGAAGATCATTACAATTCTCTAACATGATTGAATGTCATGTCAGCAACGTAGCTTCATCATTGTAAAGTTATGCATTGCAGCCTGTGATCTTGGCCTTTATCTGAAAGGTTCAAGAAGCAAGCATGAGTTACTACTTTTGTTATAAGCTTTGGCTGTTAGCGACTTGCACTGACAGAAGACCAACTTACATCCAATGGAGATGAAAAATGATCAATGAAGTGGAAATAGTAGGAATTGTGGGCTGAAGTGTCCATATCTTCCTTGGATTTGTCATACAGAAGAAGGGGAAAGCCAAATGTAGGCAGATGCACACCCTGAGCTTAATTTCAATAAGGTTAAAGAGACACTGTGTGAGACCCCGTAATCAGAAATACTTAAAGAGAAGGGAATTCATGATGGATAGGGGGTTTCTTAAAGATCATATATGGAAGGGACAATCACAATTCCAATGAGTAGAAGATGTGGGAGCTGTCTAAAGAAGTTAGGGTGGATCCATGAAGAGCTTTCAAATATTCAGAGTTGGATGGGCCATCTAGTCCAACCCCTCAGCCATGGAGAAATACACATACTGTATATACACATGTATAAGAAAAGGAAGAAGGAACAAACGACTGAGGAAAGGTACAAACAATCAGCCAATATTTGGAGAGAAAACATATGCAGGGCTAGTGCTCAGAATGAGCACAGGCTTGCAAGAGAGGAGGTGGAAAATAATAAAGAATTCCCTCCCCCATCTATGTTCAAAGCAAGAAGAAGAACAAGGAGTTGTTTAGTTTACTGTGTGGAGAAGATGGGATAGAATGGTAATGTGTGACAGAGAGAGGACGGAACTTCTCAATATCTACATTGTCTTGTTCCAAAAGGAAAACAGGGCACAACCTGATGAAAGCAAAACAAATCATGCAGTGAGGGAGCTGCAGCCCAGGATGGGGAATCATGTGGTACAAGAACATCTAGCTACTTCAAATGAGTTCAGGTCTTTAGAATGAGATGAACTGCATCCAAGGGCACTGAAGGAGCTAACAGATGTAATCTCAGAGTCTTTGCATGTAATATTCCACAACTGTTGGAAAAGCGGTGAGGTCCCTGCAGATTAGAAGTGGGCAAATGGTGCCTGCATCTTCAAAAACAAAGGTGGGGCAGGAGGGTAGGTGATGACTTTGGCAACTACTGCCTGGTCAGCTTGACATCAATACTATAAAAGATTTTAGAACAGATCATTTACACATGCTGGCTGAAGGATTCACAAAGTTGCAGTCCAAACAAATAAAGTTTGCAAGCTTTCCCAGGGCTCATCTACTTGGACCAGAATACACCAGCTTCCCATTGGCATGTCCTGCCCATGGATCAGGCTCATTCTTCCTCCATTACTGGCATAAAACAGGAGGAAGTCCAGAATGCCATGCCAATTTGTCATTGCAGCCTACGTCACCTGCCGTATCCCACTCTCTGCAGCTGGGAAGCTAGTCCACAGCATGTGACCAAAGCCCCCTGCATGTGGCCAGCCTGGTCACATGCCACAGGCCTGTTTCCTGGCTGCGGAAGAGCGATTGCAGACAACAGCTGCAGTAATGGGCCGGCGTGGCAGTCTGGGCACCTGCGGTCATGCGGGGCCAGAGCCATTTTTTGCTGACTGGAGTGTTTTTTTATAGGTACTGTGTTTGACTGGGCTTTACCCTGTCTTGGCCCTGTCTTGGCCCTGGGGCTTGTGAGGACTGCCCAGAGGCAAAACAGGGCAAATGCCTTGCATCGCCTGGACTGTAGGGTTCAAGGACAGGGCCAAAATGGGGTAAATGGCCCATGTAGATAAGCCCTTAGCAATCTGTCTCTGCCTACATGCATTAGTTTCCCTTCAGATCATCAGAAAGAAGAAAAAGAAAATTATTTTCCTTCCCTCCCTCCCTCCCTCCCTCCCTTCCTTCCAGCTGAGCACTTCAGGCATTTGTGCCAGGCTATTTCTTCTTGGATGGCCTAGATTAAGAGGCGGAAATATTTCATAACCTCATGGCTTCTTTAAAGCTGAAAAGAATGGTGCCAACAATGAGCAGTCTTTGGAGTCCATTGTGGAAGATTTGTTCTATTCACATTCCAGCTACCTTAGCACACAGGAAACTGTGATGACCAACCTGCATTACCATGTGGAGCTGAATCATTTTGTAAGACTGTGAAGCATTCAAAAGCTTCAGCAGGAGGTCTTTGTGACAGAAAATATATCATGGGCAGACAAGAGTGCTGGGAAGACTGGGGACTATCTTTAATTCTTACTGGAAGAGTGTTTCAACATACAGTATTCATCTTGAGGTGCTCCATCATGCCAACTTTATCTAAGCCTATGGCTCTGTGTTAACAGACATGATAAACCAAGGGTGCCAAATAGTATTCCCACCAGAGCTTGGAAAGGTGTTTTCAAAATGCAATTGGTTACAGTTATTGTTAAAGTTACAGTTTATAGGTGGGGGGACTCTTTATTTTCACATTTCTAAAAAATAACTACAACATGTCAATATTTTATAAGTTGAAATTTATTTAAATGTTTTTTAAAAGTTAATTTTTGAATATTGGAATACTACAAGCCATTGGATAGTGGTACATATATATTTCCTCCTATCCACCTCCCACAGCAGAATACAAGTCAGCACTTGAAACACATGATACTCCTCCTCCTCCACGCCTCAGTAAAAGTCACTTAAAAATGTACTGCTGCACAACAAATGGGATGAGGTCTCCTTGTTAACAATAATGTAATTTCTAAATGTCTTAGTTATTGCAAGTAGGAATTACTGATAAGTAACTTATTCTCTGCAATTAGTTACTGCCAAATCCCAATCCCCACTGAAAAAAAAGAAAAGAGGATAGGATAGGGGTTCCCAGCATTAGGATCCCAACAGATTCCTGTTTCCCAACAGATTTATAAGGGGACCCACAGAGCTGTAGGATTATTTCTTGCAGAGAATCAAGTCAGCTTTCTGCTTCTTCTTCAGATCTAGTTCCAGCAGATATTAATTTCCTGCCAGACACACAGACCTTACTCACCCTTTGCTCTAGTCTAGTAAAGAGAAGAAACAGTAGCTGTACCTATACCTCCTTGAACCCTTCTGGTTGTAGGAGTAATGAGTCTAAAAAATAAAATTGTATTAAAAATTCCAGGATCTAGTCCTTTTAAAAAACAACAAAAATTATCTTCTTTAAAAAAGAGTTTTAAAATCATTCATTTACTTTTAACTTCATGCAGAGTGCAACTTAGGAATGCTAAGACTGAAGCTCAATTAACACTTAAAAAGGTGTTCAGAGGTCTGAGATGACTCAGTTAAATTAGACTCATTACAAAACAAAGGAGTCAGTTTAAAATGCAAATCAAAGTTTACTGAAGATATATCAATCTCAATCTACATACTAAAAACAAACTTTAAAAAGAGGTTCCTAACTGACTAAGAGTATTTAGGGTAGGAAAACTCACCCAGCCTAATAGCGGTAGAAGGCTGCATGGTAAACATCATGACATGCTTACAGGAAAGATGGCTTAAGATGGAGTAAGATGGCTACAGCCTCATGGAGACTCAAACTTAAAAGAGAACTTACACACAGCAAAAAAATTTAAATTAGGTCATGTGTTGAATGACCCAGCACTCCAGTTGGCTGGAAGTACCCAGTGAAATAAGAGAAAAGGAATTTGGGAGAACAGAAAGCATGCAGGGAAAAAACCTAGACTTATCTTAGGATGTGAATGAGGTACACAAGATTGCTTTTACATTACAATGATTATTTCCCCACATACTACACTGGTTCCTACTGGAATATACAGTGGTGTAGTGAACTCAGGGTTGACTTTGATTAGCAGGGACAGTGACATCATCTGCCACTCCTTAGGGGTTGAACAAAGGACATCCATGAATGTTACATGTTGAAAACTGTTAGGAGATTTTCAGACGGGGACAAAAATAGCATCCCCCTCTTACTATATCCTCTCCCGCTACCCTCCAACCCTGTCCCAGCACAGTAACGAAGAGTTTCAGACCTACCTTTAATCATGTGCCTTCCCTCCCCCTCAGCAGCCTTGGAGTGAAGCTGCATGCACTCCTGGTTAAAATTCCAGGCCATTTTTGTGAGAGGACGAGCGTGTAGGAAATTCAAAAAGAAAAAGAAAAATGAAGGTTAAAAAATGACAGCAAGCACAAAAACACACTTAAAAAATACCAAGTAACCCAAGGAGGGTATAAAAAAGGGTGTCACTTACCTCAATGTCCCAATCGCACCCGGAAGTGTTCTGGCATGGACCTCCCACTGAGGCTGGCATCATGCTACAGAAACGGGGCACCTTTTCACTCTCCAGTCATTCCGTTCCAGAAATGGAATAGGTGATCTTTCACGGCTTAAGCCATGAATAAAAAGGAGCACTGCAGGAACGGGAGTAGCATGGGAGCATAACGTGACAGGGATGACATTGTCTTATATTCAAGCCCTTTCCCAATCTCCTGGTGTCCTCGTAATGCCATATTTAGGGTATCTGATAATCTCCTTAGAACTGGTTTGTCAATGTAGATTAACCCATCAGCTTGCTCACATTCCACCAATGGCACTACCTTTCTGTGGTGGTGGGATTGTGTAATCCTGTGAAGCAAGAGGCTATGCTGATGACAGCATGCTGCTGTTAGGGTCTCTCATGTCAGATAGGCTTTTGTTGAGGAGACACACTAAGTGTGCCAAACACTTACTGGGCAGCAGTAGTAGTGGAGTGTGATACTGGCAGAAGATCTCTCAGAGACAAGGGCAGTGGCACCATAACTAATGCTTGTTAGTACTGTGCACAGGAAGGCACTGGTAAATATCCTTTTGAAGATCTTTTACCACAGAAACCCTAAGATGAGACAGTCCAAAATGAAACAAGCAATACTGCCAGAAGATGAAACTCTCAGGTCTGATGGCACTCAACACGCTACTGGCATAAAGCAGAGGACACTACGGAGATTTTCAGACCGCGTTTCAGCGTGCCTAGCGCGGGAGGAGCTTTCGGGAGAGGGACGGCGGTCTTGCGCAGCAGGGGGGCATTTTTGGACGCCACCGTCCCTCTCCCGAAACCATCCGTGTCACTTTTGTGAAGCTTCAGAAGCCACAGAGCCATATTTTAATCACGGGCAACCTCCTATTAATGCAGCTTAAAATTGCATTGGCTTTTTTAGCTGCTGCATCACACTGCTGAATCATGTTCAGCTTGTGGTCCACTAAAACACCTAGATCCCTTTCACATGTACTGCCATCAAGCTACATGTCACCCATCCTATATCTGTGCTTTTCATTTTTACTGCCCAAATGTAATATCCTACATTTCTTCCTGTTGAAATTAATTTTGTTAGTTTTGGCCCAGCTTTCTAATCTGTTCAGGTTATTTTGGATTCCTCTGGAGTATTACCCTTCCTAATTTGGTGTCATCTTGATAAGCATACCCTCTATTTCCTCATCCAAGTCATTGATAAAGATGTTGAATAGCACTGGGCCCAGGACAGAACCCTGTGGCATCCCGCTAGTCTCTCCAGGATGAAGAGGAGCCATTGGTGACTACCCTTTGGGTTTGGTCAGTCAACCAATTGCAAATCCACCTAACAGATGCATTGTCTAGCCCACAGGTTACTAACTTTTTTGCAAGAATATCATGGAGACCTTGTCAAAAGCCTTACTTAAATCAAGACACACTACATCCATAGCATTCTCTTCATCTATCAAGTTTGTAACTCTATCAAAAAAAAAAAAAGAGAGAGATAAGATTAGTCTGGCATTACTTGTTTTTGAGAAATCCATGTTGACTTTTAGTGACCATGGCGTTTTTTTCTAAGTGCTTACAGACTGTCTGTTTAATGATCTTCTTTAGAATCTTTCCTAGTATTGATATCAGGCTGACTGGGTGGTAATTATTTGGGTCTCCCCTGCTTTTTTTTTTTTTTTAAAGATGGGAACAACATTTGCCCTCTTCCAGTCTGCTGGGACCTCTCCTGTTCACCATGAATTCTCAAAGATTATTGACAGTGGTTCTGAGATTACTTCTGCCAGTTCTTTTAATACCCTTGGATGAAATCCCTTTGGCCCTGGAGACTTGAACTCATCTATACTGGCCAGTTATTCCTGAACTACCTTTTCTACCTATCTGGTGTTCATCTTATCGAAAATAATAGGGTTTCCTATTACCCACAGGTTCAGATATTCGCAGGGAGTCTTGGGAGCTAAAGGAATGGACCATTTTGAGTCAGATACTTACATAGTGTTTTACTTAGGAAATGAAAATCTGAGAAGAAATGGGGTGGCGTTTATAATGAGGAGAGATGCAGCAAAAGCAGTTAAAGGATATAATGCAAAGTCTGACCAAATCATGCCAATAAGACTTCAGGGAAAACCCATCAATACAGTATAACCTTAATCACTAGAAAAGACAACCATGCTTAGTAAGGTAGAAGACAAATGGGAAAAGCATTCCCAATGGATAGACTCAATCAAGGAAGCCAAAGTCCTGCGTCTGCAAGACCTGAGCAGGGCTGTTGATGATACGGTGGCTTGGAGGTCTCCCATTCATGGGGTCGCCATAAGTCGAAGTCAACTTGGTGGCAGTTAACAACAACAACAACAATTGCATTTTGGTTTCTCACTCATGGTGTTGCTATAGGAATTGTCATGATGAAGGACTGTAGTACACCTCTGGAAATGCATCACTGGAAAGGTCCTGGCTATCAGTTGCCCTTTGACTTAATAGCCCTACTTATACTGATAGCCCTACTTACAGAAATCTTTAGAATCCTGTCACCTGACAAGTTATCCAAAATGTATAAGGGGGTGAAAAATGAATGTTGGAAATGTAAGCGATCTATAGGTACCTTTTCCCATCTATGGTGGACTTGTGAACATGCCACAAAATACTGGAAGCAAATACAAACAATAATGAATGGAATTTTAGAAAGCAACATTCCTTTAACCCCAGAAGTCTACTTGTTAGGAATGTATGAAGAAAAATTTGATTGAGGGAAAGAGAAATTAATATTTTATTTGCTGCCAGCTGCCAGAATAATCTATGCATCAATGTGGAAAAGTCAAGATATACCGTCAATTGATCAATGGCTAATTAAAGTTTATGACATGGTTGGAATGGATTAACTAACTGTCTTATTAAAAGGTAAGTTTGTAGAAGACTATTGGATAGCTTGGGAGAGCCTATCAGACTTTCTGGAAAAAAGATGGGGGAACTTCGCAACAATCCCCTATTGAATAACTCTAATAATGTAAAGAAAGCAAGAGTATAAAACCTATGTATAAGTAACATTATCAAATTCAAATCTATTATTATTAAATTTAAATCTCAGTCCTTTATATTCTGTTGAAGAATTTAAATAGCATATACAAGGAAAATTGAGAAGCAATATGATGCAATCCGGATAAATATGTGAGTGAGAAAAACAGTCGAATAGAGAAATGACAAGTAAGAGATATGTTTATGTGTTGGAACTTACAAGCATACTTACTGTATAGTTAAATCAGATATTACAAGTTATTTTTACAATTTAAGCCCTTGGGAAAGCTGGATAGGAAGTTAGGTCAGTATGTTTGAGCGATATGTGCGATAAGGAGAATGTTATAGAGGATGGTGGATGGGTGAGGATCCTTTTTTTTTTTATGTATGAGATGTATGTTCTGTCTTATTAATAAAAATATTTTTTTAAAAAAGAATCAAGCAGTGGCAGCTGTTTTCTCCCACTTTTAGGAGACATATTGAGCCAGCATGGCATATTGATTTAAGTGTTGGGCTCTGGAGACCAGGGTTTGAATTCTTGCTCTGCCATGAAAACTCACTGCGTGACCCTGGGCAAATCATACACTCTCAGCCTCTGAAAACCCTGTGATAGGTTTGCCTTAGGGCCATCATACACCAGAAATTACTTGAAGGCACACAGCCACAATTTAGAATTCCCAGCCAAATAACTCTAGCATCTCATCAAACTGTAAACCCTGAGATTCCACAGGATGCAGCCATGACCGTTAAAGTGAAATCATAGTTCTATAATTGCAAAGTGTTTTAAAGGAGAATCACGGTTTCTGGACTACATTTTCTAAATCTTGACAAAAAAAATTAAGATGTTGAAGATGGGAATGCTGCAGGGGTTGCAGAAATGGGTGGAGTGGTGTGTGGCTTGACTGTTGCCCACTCCTGATTTAGAGTAAGCCCCAAATCCATTCCAATCTTATAGTCTCTCTTTTATTACCCAGCTACAAGAGATAGCTTGCATCCCTACACCTAAAAAATGAGAAAATATATACTGTAATTTATGTTAAAGGTAATATCAAAAGCTGCTATTCTCCCACATATTGTCTCTAACTGAGGAATTGCTCAAAACCTGCCAACACTATAACTACAAATGACAGGGCACAGCAGATTTTTCAGCTGAGTAAACTTCAAATCTACAGAGAATCAAAGAACTGTATATATAAGTTGTGAAAGCTGAAATGTGAAGAAAGCTGTCATCAAGAAAATCAGCTCATTTGAAATGTTGTATTGGAGGACAGTTTCGTGGATACTGCAGATTGCCAAAAAGACAAATAAGACAGTAGAAAAAGAAGTTTGCATTATAGGAGGATAGAGTCAATCAAGGAAGCCACATCCCTGTGTGTGTGTGTGTGTGTGTGTATACCTCTAAGTCACCTGTCAGCCTAGGATAGCCCCATGAGTTTCATAGGGTTTTCTTAGGCAAGGAATACTCAGAGGTGGTTTGCCATTGCCTTCCTCTGAAATGTATATTAGAGAACAAAGTATCTGGTGCCAAAAACGGTTGGCTGATATTCTGTAGTCAGTAGCAGAGTAAAAACAAACACACACACAGCGGAACTGGTTTTAAATAGATCAACAATTAAAGCCACCCACCACAATCCCCTTTCAGACTAGCAAACAAAGAAATACTTCTGAGAAACTTCTTTAGAAGTATATAAAACAGTTTACTCATAATATCTTGTGTAAGAAGGTTACACAGGCTGAATACTTGAAGAATATATGCAGATAAGTAAAAATTAAGAAGTTCTACATTAGGTGCTACATCTTTAAAAACAAAATGTGAGAGCGCCTGGTCTGGGCATCCTCCATCCAAGAAAGCTTAATGGTGACTGCAACTTGTGAGTTTAACAAATGCTTCAAAAAGAATTTTCCTACTGGAAGACAGGTTGTAAAAATCTCTTGTTACAAACAAGAAATTACCTATAAACATCTGTTACGTGCAATCTAACTCTTTAGCTACCATGTAAACATGCAGTATGCTAGGTTGCCTAAATCTCCACCAATGTAGCCTACAGCTCCTGGTGTTCGTTGGTGGTCTCCCTTCCAAGTATTAACCAGGACTGACTCTGCTTAGCTTCCAAGTTCAGTGCCTTTAGGGTACTTAGGCCCCACTAGCCCCGAGTAAGCATGATCTTAACAAGGCTGTTCATAACAGGGTGTCTTGAAGGTCTCTCATTTATAGGTTCACCATATATCTAAACTGACTTGACAGCAATTAATAACAAGAATCCCAGGGTCATCTAATACAATGCACTGATAATGCAAGTATCTGCAGCTAACACATCCCTGACAAGTCTCCATCCAAGCTCTGTGTAAAAACTATCAAAGGAAAATCTACCACATTTCAAGGCAGTTTGTACCACTGCTGAACAGCTCTTACTTCCAGAAAGCTGTTCCTAGTGTTTAGTTGAAATGTCATACCTTGTAATTTCAATCAATTGGTTTGGGTCCTGTCCTCTGGAGGAGCAGAAAACAAGCTTACCCCATCTTCCAGTACTTCTGGCAGTACATCAGATATTAGAAGATGGCTGTTATATAACCTAGGATACAATCTTCTTTTCTCCAAGGTAAATCATGTCTTAAACCATTCCTCACAACGCTTTGGTTGCCCTCTTCTAGACATGTTCCAGTTTGTTAATATCCTTCTTAAACTCTGGTGCCCAGAATGGATACAGTACTCTAATGAGTACTCAGGTAAGGCCTCATCAAAACAGAATAGTGCTGTTACTTCTCCTGATTGGTTGATGCAGCCTAAAATGGAAGCAGCCTAGCAGTTGAAAATATTATTTGCTGTCAAGTAAATTTCAACTTATGGCAATCCTATGAGTGAGAGACCTTCAAGAACACTAGGACCTTTTCATAAGACACAACTATAGTGCAATGATGCTACTTTAGTTGCCATGGCAGCATCTTGTGAAATCCTGGGATTTGTACAGTTTCATCCCCGTATCCATGGGACTGGTATCCATGGTTTCACTTATCCATGGCTGAAAAAAATATGTCCTTTCTAGGCATTTTCTAGGTCCTCCAGCATAATTCTATGGTATGCTTCTGCCAGCAGTTGGGCCAGTCGTTATTCATTTCAATAGGGTTTGCTATTGACCATGGTTTCACATGTCCACGATAAGTCTATAACATATCCTCCACAGATATGGGGCTGGGTGGGGGGCAACCTGTAGTTTGGTGAGACACTAAAGCTCTCTCACTGATCATTTTGAATATCCCTCCCTACACTGCAAATCCTAGAAGTCCATACGATGGAACCATGGCAGTAAAAATGGAATTATAGTGCTATAATTCTATAGTGTGAAAGGGCTTCTGGTCATCAATTGCCCTCTTCAGATCTTGGAAATCCAGGGCCATGGCTTCCTTGTTTGAATCGATCCACCTATTTCGAAGTTTTATTCTTTTCTTAATGCTTTCCACTTTACCAAGCACTAATGTCTGATATCCTGTTGGGATGTTAGGAGCACATAAACTAGATGTACACATTTGTAACTGTTCAGTATCCACGTTTATGATTGTGGCACTATTACCATAATCACAAATGCCCCCGTCTAACCTATCTTAACAGCCAGCAGCCACACCAAGCAATTGAGGTATGTTTTATTGATGATTGGGGCACAGCAGGATAAAATTTCTATCCCACTCCTGCCAGTGATCTCCAGTACAAATTAGAAGCCGGATCCCTGTCTCAACTCCTTGTTGCATCTGAGATCACTGGCAGGAGAGGGCTGGACTTCCTGCTCCACCCTGATCACCAACAGAACAGAGCTCTGTCACTTGGTGTGGCTGCTGGCTGTTAAGATAGGATTGGAGAGGCAGGTCAGGAGAAGATATGTAGTTAATAATCATAACTATGGGGCTTACTGCACTTCGAAGAAAAGTGGCAAGGCAGTAGGAACATTCCACCTTCCATGCTGCCTTACCGCATGGCATTGTCATTTTTTCATTCCGGTCCTGTGAGGTAAAACTGTGTCTTTATGCTGACCAGAAAAACCTGTTAGCAAAAAGACATGGTTTTAGCTCGGTCCCCCACAGGACCAGAATGAAAGAAGACAGGAGGAACGACAATGTCATGGGGTAAGACAGCAGGGAAGATGGAACGCTCCTGCTTCCTTGCCATTTTTCTTTGCAGTGCAATAAGCACCTATGTCTGTGATGTAGAATCTCAGCCATTGTCTTTTCCAATGAATCATGTCATTTCATGATGTGTCCAAAATACGACAGCTTCAGTTTAGTCCTCTTGGCTTCTAGGGCAAATTATGATTGATTTGCTCTCAGACCCATTCATCTGTCTTTTCAGCATGGTTTTCATAGAATTCACCTCCAGCACTACATTTGAAATGAGCCAAGCCATCCGTATACAGTGTGTGTGTGTGTGTACTGCATATAAGTGGTTCTGTCAGGCAAAAAGCCTTTTGAAGTTGCTAGAATGCAAATTGTTAACCTTCCTTAAATGTCTGTACCTATTGGATATATACCTACCTGTCACACAGCTGTCGCAAACATAGTATCTCTGTTGAAAACATGTTGAGGCTAAGCTTCTGGACCAAGACAACTCTAAGGTCAAATGGAGAGCTGCCACCCTATTTAAGACTGTGGGAGACTTCAATAGTTAGCATTTTCTTCTGTTTGCATAACTTCATGCCTAAATCTCCATAGAGAAAATGGGTAGATATGAATAATCTCTTGGAGCCTCAACAAATGATGAGCTTTCTCATAGGCCAATATCGCCCCCTGGTGGATTTCATATTAATTACTGGTACAGCTTTCAAACTTTGAATCTTGTTGCATGTTTACACTTGAAATATTAGGTCCAAATGAGTGGATTCAGTCCTGTATTCTACACATAATTAGAAATGCAAGGATGGGGAAAAGACTGGTGTGAGGGAGGCAAGTGTAATTTTATCACACTACAGTTGTCCCTCCACATTCACGGATTTGGTATTCACGGTTTTAAGTATTCACTTAAATATTGAAAATATTCTTAAAAAAATAATAATCCAAAAAGCAAACCTTGATTTTGTCATCTTATATAAGGGACACCATTTTGCTATGCCATTGCATATAATGGGACGTGAGCATTCACGGATTTGGGTATTCACGGGTGGTCCTGGAACCAAACCCCAGCAAATATGAAGGGACAACTGTACACTGTTATAGTGCTATTATTCCACTTAAACTGCTCTGGCTGCCTCCTCCTGTGGAATTCTGGGGTTTGTAGTTTAGTGAGGCCTAAGAGCTTTCTGGCTGAGAATGCTAAATGCCCCTCCCTAAACTGCAAATCCCAGGATTCCACAGGAGGCAGCCATAGCAGTTAAAGTGGAATAGTAGCACTATAACAGTGTAGTGTGATAATCTCCTTTCTGTGTGATGATTCTCCAATGCAAATCTCTTCTATTCCAAGCACTTGCATGAACATGAAAGATTGGTTGGCAACCTTGTGGTTCTGTTGCAACATCTGATTTAGCCCTCTCTGCTGATCCATATAAAGTTGCCTTACACTGGGTCAGAACATTGGTTTATCTAGGGGCTTGTCCACACTGGCTAAATATCCTGGCTTTCCCCTGTCCCAGAGCCCTGCAGTCCAGATGACACAGGGCATTTATGACCCTGGGGCAGATATGGGGTTGGAATGGGAGCAAGCCAGGATAGGGCTCTTTACCACATTTTAAAATAATATCCAGTTTAATTTGGTACTTCCAGATCAGGTCCAATGTGTCTGCAGGAGCCTGCCCCAGAATGCCATCCCTCACACCCGCTGCCAGCTCCCTGGTTGTCCTGGAAGCAAGGCAGGGGCCCTTAGCATGTGACCAAGGCTGGTCAGATGTGGGGGGCCCACATTCACATGTTCCTGGCCCCCTTCCTGGCTTCCGCATCAGTGGAGAAAATGGCTGCGGCAGCAGTTGCAGCAATGGGCCAGCGTGCCTGTGTGGACTCCCGCCCATTTTCTTCATGTAACAGGGCCAGAATAGATCACTTCTGCAGCTAGAATATGCCAGTGGGGAGTTGGTGTATTCTGGCTGGTGTAGATGAGCCCAAAGACAGTATTATCTGCACGCACTGGCATTGGTTCTTCGCAATCTGAGTTGGTGACCATCACCATAATCTCTGGTGTTCAACATTTGGAAATGATCATGTATAGCCACCTTGCACACAGTTTGAGAAGAGGATTAAATAAATTAATGGATGATAGTACGATGTGTGTATGAGTGTGTATTACCTACAGACATTGTACCTCTGAGTAAATGGTACTGAGTAACATGAGTAGAATGGTGCTACTGTCTTCATCCTTCTGGTTGGCTGCCCAGAGACATCTCAACCACTGCTGTAGAGTCACAAGAGTCGACTAGACAGGCCTCTGTTCTGATCGAGGAGAGCTCTCCTTAGTTTCTGGCATTCTTCAGGCATATAACTACTCAGTTCATGTTAGTCAAATTACTTGGGGAGTTCCTCTGAATTCAATCTTGAGCTGCAAAGCTTTTGCATTATCTTCTGACAGCCTTGAAGAACTGTCCTCTATAAAATAGGCTACATGTATAACGTCATGTCCACTGATATACCATGCAGGATCCTTCTGTTTCCTAATTTTCCAGGCTGCATTCTTAAGATTTGACTTGTCTAATTGGAATATATAAGAAGCAGATTTGTTTATTTATACATTCATACATACTGCACCTTTCCAGCAGAACCTCATGAATTTTTAAAACCAATATCAAAACTGAGCTAAGGTCATCCTTTGCTTCACTAGGCCTCAGTCTGTGACTACATGGATGCACATTATTCATTATATGAACACTTGGCAGTGTTCATAGCCTCCACTCTGATTGGCTTAGCAAGGACTCGGGATCAAGCATCTCTTTGTCACTGGGATCACACAGAGTGAATGTTTCAGGCATGGAGATGCAGGCTTTTATTTCACCTATGTTTTTATACTCTTATCATCAACTGAGGATTGCATTTTGATGCTTCATCTTGATGGGGTTTCAAACATAGCACTTTGTAGGATGTTCTCCTCTACATCACCCAAAATGAGGATGAAAGAGAGCATGCTTTTGCATTAAAAATCCGCATAGGCTAATCTATCTGTATCAATAGAAGTATAGTGTCTAGATCAAGGGAAGTAATAGTGCCGCTCTATTCTGCCTTGGTCAGACCTCACCTAGAATACTGTGTCCAGTTCTGGGCACCACAATTCAAAAAGGATATTGATAAATTGGAGCATGTCCAGAGAAGGGCAACTAAAATGGTGAAAGGTCTGGAAACCATGCCTTATGATGAGAGACTTAGGGAGCTGGGTATGTTAGCCTGGAAAAAAGATGGTTAAGAGGCGATATGATAGCCCTGTTTAAGTATTTGAAGGGATGTCAGCAGGCTTGAGGATGGAGCAGGCTTGTTTTCTGCTGCTCCAGAGACTGGAACACGGAGCAATGGATGCAAGCTCCAGGAACAGAGATTCCACCTCATCATTAGGAGGAACTTTTTGACAGTAAGAGCTGTTCGGCAATGGAACACACTCCCTCGGAGTGTGGTGGGGTCTCCTTCCTTGGAGGTCTTTAAACAGAGGCTGGATTGCCATCTGTCGGGGATGCTTTGATCAAGATTTCCTGTGTGGCGGGGGTTGGACTGGATGGCCCTCGTGGTCTCTTCCAACTCTACAATTCTATGATTCTATGATTCTATGATGCAGTTGGACACGTTTATAGTCATTATTTATCCATTTACCTCTATTAGCCGATGCAGATTGGTGAAACAGAAACCCCATTTTTTCTCTATGCCCTAGTAGGCAAACTGTGACATGTGCACCTGCTCAGCAGTGGTAGCTGAAGTCTTCTATGTGGGGGCAATGTATCAATTTCAGCTGATACATCCCTATACCCCAGTAAGTTCAGCAACTTGGATAGCTGAACTTACTGAATAGCTTACTAATAACTTACTGATAGCTGAACTTTACTTACTTTAAAGTCACAACCAAAACCTGGAGTAGACTCATTGTCCCACTGGAATGGAAGCCACCAGGTGGCACTGCTGCTTTGTCTGCTGTCCAAGTGTTAACTGATGATGGACAGCTTCACGGTTCTTCTTCCTCTTCTTGTCACTCTTAACTTTTAGTCAAACCTTACTTGAACAGACCTTCAGATAGATCAGGCTGGTCAACTATTGTGATTTAGAGAGACACATTGGCCTTCCAGGAAACCATGAAGGACTGAACTGCTTGCCAAAAACAAAACAAAACACATTAAAAAATTTTTTGCCTCCAAATACCCACTGGAGGCATTTTTTGCCACGCTTTTGGCCTTCTCTGGACCATTTTGGGCCCAAGAGAGGACTTTTTTATATATAAAAGAAAGTGACCTGGAAGTCAACCTCCGGGTCACTTCCTATCAGAAAATAAAAGGCCACTCCTGCACTTAAAACAACCTGGGATTTGGGGGACATGGGGCCTTGGAAGAGACAAAAACAGCTCTGTGTGCCACACATGCCTCACTGGCTGCACTTTCCTCACCCCAGAAATAGATGTTGCCTTCAAGTAGAGGACTGGCCCCTGGAAATTAAAATATATGCCCACCTAGCAGTTAAGTTCAGAGGCATGCTACGCAATTGCCCTTAATTAAAAGGGACATCCCATATCTTCTGGCCTTGTCCCTGTTCTTACCATTTGGGAATGTCTAGTAATAGGTAATTGTCCATAAGGATAGTTCAAAGTGGCCTTCCTTCAGGATCAGGAGCTATGGAAGAAAAGTTAATGAAGGGAGGAGTGATAATTATATGCATGGTGCATTTACATCCAGGCCAACCCCAGAATGTGACAGGGAAGCACCCTGGTTGAGGTGGCACCATGGGGTGTGGGAGGAATAGGAGAACATCTGGTATCTGCACAGTGCAGCCTGACTTTCTAAAGCATTCTCCCTAGACAAGTGCACATAATGTGCACTCCCTTTGAGGCAGCAAAGTGTCTTGGGACAGCACTTGTGCACATGAATACTAGGCTACAATGTAGTGCTTGTCCTTAAACTTCACGCACTGCACCTTGAAGGTATACTTTCAATGGCTGATATCATTACCTGCCAGACAATTACGTTTTTTGAGTATGTCTTTAAGTGAGACCAAACACTCTCATACATACATTTCAAAATTTTATAGATAAAATAAGGACATTATTTTCTGGAAGAAGAATGAGACCTTCAGCACTTTGTAAGGGCAGCAGGTGGCTCAGACACTGATGATTTAGTATCAGGACTCAGGTTTTCCAAGCTGGCATAAGTACTGGCATCTTAATGCAGATGCAAGCGACCCAGGGGCCTAGAAGAGTCCACTGCTAATGTCCACCTTGGACTCTTATTATTTATTATTTATTTACTTATTAGTTTCATTTGCATCTGAGCTGTCCTACAGGAAGTTCAAGGTGGGTATGCATGGCTCTTCGCTCTCCCCTACATAATCCTCACAACAACCTTAAGAAGTAGGCCAGTCTGAAAGAGAGAAAGAGAGAGAGAGAGGCCCAAGGGTCAGACTCTACCCCCCCCCACGAGTGGGCAACTGTGGGGGATTTAGGGATGATTTTCAGCCCTTTGAGGGGCAGCATGTCTGCCACACACACCCCATCAAGCAAAACAAAATGGGGAAGGCCAGTTGTTCACTTTTGGTTTTGAAAAATTGGTATTTTTTTATGTTAAGGAGGGCAGGAGACTCCTGCAATCTATTTAAAAACTAAATTGCCTTTCCCAGAAGCTTCCAGGAGAGAAAGTTTGATCTCCCCATCCCCTAGAAAAAGGGATTTGGGCACATCTGGTGGAGTCTTAATGCTGCATGTGGCTCCAGAGAGCTGCACTTTACACACACCTGCACTATATCATACTCACTTTCAAATGTTCTGGCTAACACTCTGACTAGTGGCAGGGAATTTGATCTAGCTTTCCATTCCATTTCCCATAATGCCCCTGTCATAATAGGCTTTATCACACTACATTGTTATAGCACTATTATTCCACTTTAACTACTCTGGCTGCCTCCTGTAGAATCCTGGGATTTGCAGTTTAGGGAGGGGCATGTAGAACTCTGCCAGAGACCTCTTAGGCTTCACTAAACTACAAACCCCAGAATTCCACAGGAGGCAGGCATAGCAGTTAAGGTGGGAGAATAGTGCTGTAACAGTGTAGTGTGATAGAATCTTTATGAGGCATCTATAGATAGAAATCTCTTGGGTATGTTGCTTTTCCCAGTGTGCTGATTGACTGCTCAGGAAACACACCCCCAACCAATCACCACCCACATGTAAATTCCCTCTCCACCTCACAATCCACTCCTGCCATTCAATCTGTGGCCCAGATTGGGACCCAGACAGTTAACTGGTGGTGGCGGTGGGCTGCCAGGTAGTCAACTGGCGGCGGCAGCAGCTATGGCAGGGTAACAGAGTAAGCCACCCTCAGCAATTCTGAGAGAAGTGTGGAATGCTGAGAAAGGGGGGAAGGAATTTAAAAATCCACTGACCTACCTTACACAGTTGTTGTGAGGTCTATCTATCAGGTGTTTGGGGGGGGGGAGTTTTTTAATGGTGTCTGTTACACCAGATACAGCTAGTTGTGGGAATTTAAGAGTGTGGCTACACACAGTTGCCTAGAAATGGGCCTTCTAGAGGGCCCACTTTGCCTGAAACCCACTTCTATTAGAAGCTTCCCTCACCCCATGTTATAAAGCTTGTGGCCTCTCTATGAAATGGTGGCATGTGCGGCAGAAGTACCACTTAGCCTGGAAAGCAAATGGACTCCTTTGACAATGAATCCCATCACCTTCCCACCACCACTGCCCACTTTGCCTCCAGTCCCCTCATCCAGCTGATGTAAACAAAAACCAAGAACCAGAGTCTTTAGCAGAGGTTATGTAAACTGAAAGTGGGTAGCACCCAGGAGTACGTGCCATTCGAAACTGTTGACTAATGTAAACTCTCCTTCTTCTGCATGTACAATATAAATATAAATATGCCATTTTTAAAATTATGGCCTTTTTATTGGCACTCGCAGGTAAGATAGGGAGCCTTTGAGCACTTACTCATTTCTGTTTATCTCACCACTGTACAATTTTCAAACTGCCAAAGGAAGGTAAGAGATAAACTATAGAGTAAAACACAGACTAAAAGGCGCCAGTGATGTAGTTCAAATTCTCCCCTCCTCCCCCCCACTCATTTTAAGAGGAAATACAATATGTTGATCCTCTTTGCCATGCCTAAATAGCACCCTTGGGCCACACAGGGTCACCAGGAAATAGTCCAAAAGGAAACTCGTACAAAACTTCAATTGTTACACACACACACGCACACACACACACACACACCATAGAGATGACTGAACATACTGTACATGCTTTTCTCTACATTTGGATTTTTTAAAATCAAAAGTTCTCAGCAGAATTTTCAATAAAATTCTGAAAATGCTTGTAAGTTCTTATCCAAAACGAACTGAATGCAATTGGCCCATGTTTGTACCAGCCAAATTCAAAAGATAAATAAAACCATTTCAAGCACCGAGAGGATCATGATGTTCCTGCCTATCATGTAGTTGTTAAAGATGAGGACCTGGTCAGAAGGGAGGAAGAAGGTGGTATCCTTATTTCAACTCCAGAAATATACAGTAGCTGAACAAACAAAGCCAGACTTTGAAGTGTTAAAACTGGGAGTGGGGATCATGCAACAACCTTAACTAGGATAGACGATGGTAAGGAATGCTGGGGACAGCATACCCTCCAACAGTTCACAGATGAAAACTAGGACAGGTGTGGCCAAGTAACATCAGAGTGTGGTCAAGATAACAAAAGTTATTGATGGGGAAGAACACACAAGCTAGGAGAGGCTGCAGCAGTTTGCTTTTGCCCAAGAGTACTAGGAAAGGCAAGATTCTGGCCCCTACTCTCCTCTCTCTACAGCTGAGTTAATTTGATGCAAACTATTTTTGCACTTGGAACTCAGTGTTCATCAATTAAGTAAGCTGAGGACAAAGGAGGAACATGGGGAGAAGAGAGAGAAACTAGGACATTTGAAAAGCAGCTGAAAAAGTGGTATGACAGAAGGTTATTTAGAGCCAATTCCTGCCAAACTGGGACAGTTGGAGTGGGCAGGAGGGGAGTCCAACACCTTCTTCTTGTTGTTACATGCTTTCAAGTTGACTCCAACTTTTGGCAATCCTGTGCTAGGCTTTTCTTGGCAAGATTTATTCAGAGCTTTGCCATTGCCACCTTCTTAGGCTGAGAGTGTGTGACTTGCCCAAGGTCACCCACTGGGTTTCCATGGGTGAGCAGGGATCTAGACCCTGTACTTCCAGAATCCTAGTCCAACACTCAAGCACTATTATCTATTAAAATAATTTTACCCCAAGTTTGCTCTAAGCACGGCTAAGTTGGGATCCCATTCTTTATGCCTAAATTTCTGTCTGTGAAATAAAAATTAGCACATGCAAATCTGATACAAATTTCTGCTCTCTTGCCAATGATGTATCAAAGTGAGGTATGAAATGTTTCTAGTATCTGCCATATTGCTGGCTAATAACACACATTTCCTTTTATGAGCTTAGTTATGACTCAATATTATTGGTTTAATGGCTTCATTATATATGAATATGCATAGTATGATATTTTTTATTGCAAGTTAGCAGCTCACAAAGTGCCTAAGCAGGAAACATTCCAATTAGCACAATTATTGTACTTTATTATTATTTACACTGTGTAATAAAAAATGTAACAGAGCTAGAAAGAAAAAATATATGGATATATTATTGTCTGAATATTTAGGAGCCTCATCCACTGCAGAGTAATAACTGACAATGTGCAATTAGCAAAGGAAAGCCTAAGAAGGCAAATTACATGAGCTGCTAAATCCAGTCTGTAGATAAGAACATTGTACCTTCACGTAGACTTCAATTTATGACCATTTATGGTTTTCTTCTTTTAAAATATGTTACATAGCTATAGTACAATGTACAGAACAGAAGTAGCTTGAAAACAGTGGACATACAATGGCTTACTCCAGACAGCACTGGAAGCTTCTAATATCCATCCTATTCTAGGATTCCTAAATAGCATGGAAAAGCTCCTCTCTTTTTTTTTTCTTTTTTTTTGTCTACAACTCCCAGAATCCCTTTGTGTCCTCCCCTTGCACACAAACAGGGGACAAGAAACAGAAGCATCCAGTCCTGAAGGAAGCTGCAACATGGTTTGTTGCTATCTGCCCAAATGCAATTTATTTATTCATTATCATTTATATCCTAATTTTCCTCCAAGGAACTCAAGGTGACATACATTGTCCTGCCACTTTTTATTCACAACAATCCTGCAAGACTATAATTAGACTGGTTTGAGGTATCCCTATGAGCTTCATGGCTGGATAGGGATTTGAACCTGACTCTCCATGTCCTTGTCCAAAACTCCAGCCACCACACTATACTCTGCAGAGTTTGTAAAAGTCACAAAATATTTGGTAAAAGTTACAACAAATTCCAGAACTCCCCACTCCCAGCCAGCCTAACCAATGGACGTTATAGTCCCCTAAAGCAATATTTCCAATTTCTGTCCCTGCTTCAGCGCGTGCTCCTCTTGAAGCTTCCTATTCATTTCACTGGGGCTTCAGTACATCACAGTGGTTGGTGCTGAGAGACAGCAAGAGCAACAGAGAGTGTGAGCACACTTATTGAGACAGACTTTATTAACTAGCTGCTGTCTTAGTCTTAATGGAGCATTTAACAACTGAATATTAATTGGCTTCTCAGTGTCTTTGGGCTTCCTTGACTGAGAGATGTTGTGCACATAACCTTTCTTTATCATTGATAACAAGGGAAAAGAAGCCCAGAGATTCATGCCATTGCCTTGTTAATTATTACTGTGACTGTGCTGTATTCTTTGAGTTCTCTGACCTGTTTGTATAGCCCTGCAGGGTTTTATGAGAGTCAGAAGAACAGCCTTGGCTGCTGTTCGGATTGTGTGCTGAAAGACAGCCAAATTGGCTGTCATTCAGAACTGCATGAGAAATTGAACTTGTGTCTCATGGATGTCTCAGGAAGAAGTCTTACAGAACTCAAACAGAGTGTGGAAAAATTATTTTTTTACAGCTCCCTAAATCTCCCAGGCTAGCAAGCTCAGCAAGTCTTTTCTGACAAAAAGGATGATATGGGATTGGAGGAAGCTATTTCTCCCCGCTACTAGCAACCTTCCACTACCTGATGCCCCATCCCAGATGTGCTGGGCTACATTTCCCTTCAATACCAGCCAGCATTGGTTGATGAAAGTTATGCTTCACCCCATCTGGTTGGAGCCGAGGTTGTCAGAAGTCATTTCTGTTGTAACATGATGCTGGAAGTGCCTGCATGGTTTCAGAGGCAATGAAACCATGTGTTGATTTAGAATCATGATGTAGAGAATGCATATTTCTTCCATGGCTGTTGTTAATTGCCATCAAGTTGACCCTGACTTATGGCAACCTTATGAATGAGACACCTTCAAGTCACATTGTTATCAACAGCCCTGCTCACATCTTGCAAACTCAAGGCAGCCGTGGCTTCCTTGATTGAGTCTATCCATCTGGAATATGGTCTTCCACTTTTCCTACTGCCTTCTATCTCACTGAATATTATTATCTTTTCTAATGACTCATGTCTTCTCATGATTTATCTGTTATCACCATGAAAATCCAATTCTGTCCCCCAGTGCTAACTCTACTCTTGTGTTTTTCTACTTCATCACTTCATCTACTCCTCTGCTCTTCTACTTCATCACTTCTGGATCTCTTCAACTTCCTTTCTTTATGTCTGATAGACAACTTTGGGAAAGTTTATTTCATTGGAATTTCCTTAAAAACAACATGAACACACATAAGACACTAGCTTTTAGCACAATGAAGAAGCTTAATTGATGACAGCAAAGTGAGCTCTTTCCTCAGTGAGCTATTCCATACTTTTGAAATAAATAAGATAACCATTCCAAGGGGATTAATTCTTTTCCCCACTCCAGTGTCTCCATCCTGTGAATTAATTTAAAAGATGAATAAAAAAGCAGTTGTGACAACTAATTATGAGTAAAACATTGTATGATTTTGGACACACACACACACACACACAAACTAAAATAGAAGCTGAAAGTCAAAAAGGATCTAATGTAAGAACCTTAAGTAGAGCCATCCTGAATCAGACCATAGGCTTCTCTAGACCAAACAATGAGAAACCTGCAAGCGAGAATATAATGGTACCTTTCCACTTACATTCCCCAGGATAGGTATGTAGATATATAGACATCATAACCACTAGACTTTATCCACTGATATTAGCCTTATTTGCCTTGAATTTGTTGCATTCTCTTTTAAAGCCATCCAAGTTGGTAACCATCATTGCTTCTTGTGACAGTAAGTTCCATAGCATAACAACATGCTGTGGGAAAAAGTATTTCCTTTTATACTTCCTGACTCTCCTACCATTTGGCCTCAGCATGACCCCTAGCCTCACCAAAGCCTCTCTTGAGGGTTGAGAGACCCTCTACAAAAGTATTTGATGTGTTGCAGCCAGAACTAGAAAAAGCTATTTTTTTGAAGTCACGGGACTTTTTCAGACAAACTTAAAGTCCGGAAGAAGCCGCCGGGAGAGGAATGCAGCTGCTCCGCCGCAGGGGGCAGTTTCTGACAACGCCATCCCTCTCGCGTTACCCTCCGTGTTCCTTCCATGTCGCATGGAAGGAAAAGGTGCCACTTTTTATTCACGGAAGTTCTTTATTATACTCAGCTCTATCACTCCTTTCCACCTGATTCAAAGTTTGGGGGTACTCCTGGATTCAACTCTGAGCCTAGAGGCCCAAGTTCAGCAGTGGTCAGGAGTGCTTTTGCACAGTTAAAGCTAGTCGGCCAATTGCACCTGTTCCTGGAGAACTCGAATCTGGCCATCGTGACACATGCCTTGGTACATCCTGTTTGGATTACTGTAATGCACTCTATGTGGGGCTGCCTTTGAAAAGTGCTGAGAAACTTCAGTTGGCCCAAAGAGCTGCAGCCAGATTGTTAACTGGGGCTGGCTACAGGGAGCACAAAATTCCCTTGTTGCAACAGCTCCATTGGTTGCCAGTCTATTTCCAGGCACAATTCTAAGTGCTGGTTTTGACATAAAGCCCTATATAGCTTGGGTCTAGATTATTTGAAGGACTGTATCTTCCTTTATGAGTACATTAGAGCACTAAGATCATCTGGAGAGGCCCTTCTCTCTGTCCAACCACATTCTCAGGCTCGTTTGGTGGGAACAAGGGAGAGGGCCTTCTTGGTGGCTATTCCCAGACTTCGGAACTCCCTCCCTAGGGAGGCTAGGATGGACCCTGTTACCTGAATTGGTGGGGTCTGTGGGGGACCCACTTGTGGCTCTAAAATTATGATATTAATTGGGGGAATTATAATTAGCTCAAATGTATGGCTGCAAGAGGTCAGGTAACTTGTGGGACTTTTGCACTTGTGTATACTCACTGCAGAGACTCTGAGTCAAAGTGAAATAAAATGGTTTTTATTGGAAATTAAACATTGAAGCATTCACACATGCACTCACACTCACAAGAACCACACAAGGATAATAAAAAGTCAAGGCAGAAATGTTGGGTAGAGGAATAGATTTGGGTGATATTAACAAGTCCTGAAGAGCAGAGTTTCGGGTAGCAAAGAAGACTCAGACAAAGATATCTATAAATTCCACATGATATTGTGGTGGTAAAATACCAGGGTTGTTTTTTTTCAAGCTCCATATTTAAACATTACTTTACACTGCTAATGATCTTTGATAAAATTCTGAAGTAACTTTTGGAAACATAGGGATTTCTAATGTTTTATTAATATAGTTTCCCCCCAGAAGTGATAAAATAAGCAGATATGTTAGCCATTTTGAGGGGAAGAATAATCACAAGGAAGTATTTGTTTGTTTTTTGTTATTTTTTTTATTTAGATGATTGTGTTATAGTTATTGTAAATGTTTTAGATATATCATTTGTATTGTGCTAGGTGTTTATTCACAATTTTATTTTTGGTATTTTTTCTGTTTTTAACTTCTCTGCCTAATATTTGTGTTTGTGAAGTTTGGAAATTTTTTTTAAAAAAGACTTGCAGCTGACGGTGTCACAGCAATCTGGCAGAGTGATAGTGTCAGTAGCACTGTGCACACTTGGCTATTATTTGGGCTAATATTTATACCCAATTTTATATCCCAAAGGAGAGTTTGAGTGTACAACAATGCTTGGATGGGTTTCCCATGGCTAAACAAAGGAAACAGCGACTTCGTTAGTTGTTACTAATGGCTGAGATATTACACTTGATTGGTTTATGACAACCTCCTTATTGTGGAATAGGAAAGGCGTGAAGAAAGGTGTTTTGGGGGATAATGGGGGTTCTGGTCACTGTTTGTTTGTGATACATGACTCATTGCCAATGTGTCTGAGAGGGGATTGGCACATACCTTGGTAATGGCTTTGTTTACTAGGGGGTTCCGCATAATCTTATCTTGGGTGTGGATGCCAGTACTGTTCCACAATGCCTTCCTTAGGTCCTGGTGACCTCAAACTGACCTCACTTATGATTCTCCCTGATCTACTAGACCCCATGGAGTGTCTTAATATTGCCAAATTATGAAATATTATCGGGAGGGCATGTAAGGTGTGGTCACACTCCATCTTTTTTCTCCTTCTGTAGGCAGGGCAAAATGTTTTTGTGTTGTCAGGCTTTTACAAACTATTTGTTATCCGGTGCTATTAAAAAGGTTTTAAAATGTTTGTATATAGTCTTTTAATGCATTTTTATATTTTTAATGCTTAAGGTTTTTAACTTCATAGGTTGTTTAATTGTTGTTTAAATCTTATATTTAAACTTTTATTCTGGTGTTTGTATTGTTTTTAATTTTATTGTTTTAAATATGTTGTTGGCCACCTTGAGTCCCCTTGTTAGGAGAAAGGCAGGATATACATGAAAATGATGATGATGATGATGATGATGATGATGATACATGCTTTTGCAAGCCAGCACTGAAAACCTGTGCTTATCCAGGCCCCTGTTACCATCTTCCCAATGTTGGTGCTGCTAAAACAATTCCAGCTAGACAGAGGAAAAAGAGGACTGGGCTTTACAAAGACTTTGTAAAAGAGGCTTCTTTGTCAGGAGCTTTGTTAACTGGGGTATATCTGTAATTCCAAGTGCTAATGTCAAATAGGATATGGGCTGTCATCTTCTTCTCAGAGGTTTTGTATTACTCCACACTGATTTGATTATAAAGGTGGCATGCAATCTAAAGGCACCTTTAGAAAGGTGGCATGCAATTTTTTTCCTACAAGAGAGGCGCCTCAGACTGTAGCAAAACCATTTCCTGCCTGGGATTGCTAGCCAGCTCCACACTGAATCACTGTAAAGGTGGATGGAGGCTGATAGGGCGATGCATTCCAAACAAAGCAAGTAATCACTAAGGCTGGTGAAAAGTCTTTGCTCAAAGATTTTATGGCAGGGTGATGTTGGTGGGGTGATGTTTGCTGTTTAAACAGAGGAACCTTGGAGTGATAGGCAGGTCCTTTCCTTCGAAGCTGCTGACTCCAGAAATCTAGCCTCCTGTTTCCTTATCAAGCCTGTTTATGACAGGTTTTGTAAATGTTTTATGAGATGCCAACAACTGCATTGGGGAAGAGGGAGGTGGGGACAGGGTGGTGGCTGCTGCTTTCTACTCTCTTTGCACTGTTGACAAAGGATCAAAGGACAGATTATCACCTTGATAAGACAGGCAGAAGGAAGAGGGCACAACACTCCAGGAGGCAATGGCTTTTGGCCCGTTGGCTGTCCTCAAAATTATTTGCTCAGAGGGAAAGCTCTGAGAGCCAAAATCAGTTGGAATGTCATTTATTTCATCCACCTTCCTTTGATGAAAATGTTGAAATCTAGGCTGAGTTGAAGACCTGGTCGGGTTCAAAGAACAAAGAATGTTGTGTCACCTTAAAAACTGACAAGACCACATTTGGTCTAAGTCAAAGAAAAGGGAACTTCTTTCAGAGCAAGGGAGATAAGTTCTTAGATGTGTGTGTGTGTGTGGGGGGACATTCCAATAATAAAGTGGACCAAAGGAAAAACAAACAAACAAACATGTGACCAAACACCATCTTATTTTAGCTTATACTGTGAGAAAATAAGCCTTAGGAGATAAAACCTTGAGATTTTAGAAGGAAGGCGACTCATACAAATGCTGGGAAACCACCAAACAACAGTGTCATGATGACTTACATTTGGCCCCAGGCTGCAGGTTTCCCAATCCTAGGGAAAGATTTTGTGCACCGCTATCTACTTCAGTGCTACTCAAAGTGGTGCTCCCTGGATGGGTGCTGGACCCTAAGCAAACCCTTTCTAGCAGGTTTTTGCTGCTGGTGGTTCCCAATGAGTTTCCAGGAAAGAAAGAAAAAATAATTGTAGCCAATGAGCACAAATATGCTGCTGGTCCTTGACACATTGAAAAAAAAAATATAATGCAAGTCCCCTGCATTACATAGTCTGACAAGCACAGGGCTACTTTATCAGATGCTACAAGTGGCATGCTGCTTGAATACACTAAGATTTATTCATTTTAGATTTTCTATGTGTTTCCCTGTTGTTTTTGCAGCAACAATTAAATATGGCTTATCCCGCACCCTCACCCCTGCAATTGGGATAGTCTAGGAAGCAGTCTGATAGATGTGATTGCCTAAATTTATAGCTGGATTCCCAAGTTGCCCAGGAAGACTATTCATCATAATACTTCACCACGAGTATTCAAAGACCAGATCAAATGAGTAATTCTTTAAGGAAGTTTTTGTTGTGTGGCTCAATATACACACCCTTACCTTGACATTGCCAATGCTTAGGATGCAACTGTTACCACAACAAAGTGAACATCTGTTGAGTTGTAAGGTTATTACTAAAATTTTAATAGCAATCTTAAATGTCACTGAATTTGCAGATTAGAGTATAGTAGGACCCCCATATCCACTGATTCAATTATCCACTGATTCAATTATCCATGGGACACAAAACAGCACACCTACCATAGAGTCTTCCTAGAACATGTGTCTTCTCTAGCCATTTTCTAGGTCCTCCAAGGCAACTCTATGGTATTTTAAACTGGAAGTCCCATTATTTTCAATGGTGTTCACTATTATCCATGGTTTTCAGTATCCATGCCCTCCCCCAAACCAATCTCCAGTGCCTACTCTTTCTGATCTCTGAGCCAAATAAGGCTTTGAATCCAATATCTAAACATTTGTCAAATCTAACTCCAATCTTCAGTGCTCCACTGGATGAATCAGTAAGGTTATAAAGTGCAGAAAAAAAGATATTAAATAGTTGCAGGGTTTGCACAGGTTGCCATTTATACCTCTGTGTTATCAATATTGCTGCTATTTGACACTTAAGAACAGAAGATGATTATAAAACTCCAGGAGATCCTATAAAAAGCACAGCGCTGTCTACGCACAATCCTAAATATACACTGGACTGACTATGTGACGAATGTTGCTGTCCTTGAGCAAGCAGGGATCACCAGCATTGAGGCCATGATATTGAGAACACAGCTGCGCCGGGCAGGGCACGTTTCTAGGATGGAGGACCATCGCCTCCCCAAAATAGTACTCTACGGTGAACTTGCCATGGGTCAGTGTAAGAGGGGCGCTCCAAAAAAGTGATACAAGGACTCCCTGAAACAACATCTCAGGCTCGGCCAAATTGATCACCAACGGTGGTCCTCCCTGGCCTCACATTGGGAGGCATGGAGACGCACAATCCACAATGCTGCAGCCTTATTTGAGAACTCACGCCGAACGGGTCTTGAAGAGAAGGGACAACGCAGAAAGAATCACAGCCCAAAAAACATCACGCAAGGAGACCTTCTGCTGTGCTTTCTGCAACCGGACTTGTTTATCTCAGATTGGCCTTTTTAGTCAATCAGCGCGCTTGCAGAAAGCGCAGGATGAGTCCTTCCTGAATCTTCGTTTGCGAAGAAAAGCCAGAGAGAGAGAGAGAGAGAGAGACATCTCACTATACCTCTGCACCAAATCTTCTCTGTCTATATTTTTTACCACTTCTATCCTCCTGTAGTCATTGTATAATTATAACACCAACTTATGCATGTTTACTCAGAAGTAAGTACCAATAATTTCACATTAGTATCCTTACTCTCTAGAACAGTGGCTCGTAACCTGTGGTCTGGGGACCCACAGGGGTCCGAGGAGGCTTGAAGGCTTCTTGGCCCATCAACTCCCTGCGGTGGAGTGGCCATGTGACAGGAGCCAAACCAAAGGCTGGCTGGCTTGGCCAGTGCATTGCCATTCAATCCACTACAGCCACAAACTTTCAGGAAGAAGCAGGAGAAATGTCTTCCCTCCCCCTCCAGTGCCTCTGAGGGAAGGTTTAATGAATGGTGTAATTGTATTGTTGTTGTTGTTGTTAGTTTCAAAACTTAAGTCTTGGGGGTCCATGGCAACAAAATATATTTAAAGGGGGTCTGCTCTAGAATGCATATGCCTAGTATTGAAGAAAAAGGCTTTTCACATTGTTCGTTGCAATTCCATGCTTCCATACAGTAAAGCATAGGTGGGCAAAACGTGGCCCCAAGATTGTTTTTGCAGCTCTTGACCACACATCAGATCCCCATAGAATGCTTTTTTTTCTAGCATAAAGGGGTGACCCCTCTCTCTTAGAAACCTCCAGGAGTGGTGACTAGGGATGTAATTCTCTACTAATTTTCTTCTTGAAGGAAGCAATGTGTAATTTTAGCAATTTTCTTCTTACTGCAAGTTTCAAAGCCTATTCACAATTTGTGAGTTATTCTGTGCAAAATTCACACATGGTTGTTTTCCACAGAAAACAGCATTTTTTTGCAGAACAGTCACCTGTTTGCTCATAGGTTTGCTCATCCATAACTGATCCATATTCACAATTGCTACTTAGTCATGACCATGACAGTATTGCCATGCTCATACCACCCCCCATATTACCACGCATCAGCTGCATGGGAGAATTTTCTTTTATGTGCAGAAAAGAAATGTTTCCTGTGTAGAAAATGCTGTTTGTTCACAAAACAACCACACACAAATTTTGTTCAGAATAAGTCCCAAACTGCAAAGTTACTCTTCAATCCAGGATACTTCTCATCAGGGTTTCGTGACTCTTGAAAAACATGTTTTTGACCATTTGCCCCAAAAAACCTTTGAAATATTCTTTCCATCCCATGCAATGACTCTCCTTTTAAGTAGGTCTCAGAACCCCGTCCACCATCTAACTATTTTTTAAACTTCTTTCTCAATATCAGAAGTGAGCTTCCTATTATGCCCAGTTTTGTTTTGTTTTGCTGCACTTTTAGCAAGCTATGTGTCCCTACTGCACTTTTAGCAACTTTTTGCTGCACTTTTAGCAACCTTTCAAAGTTGCCTGCCCTTCCTCCAAAGGGACGTAAATAAGCTGGATCCCTGTTGGGGACTTAGGTCTTTGTAAGTGGACTTAACATCTGTGGGAATTGGAATTCGGCAGTTCTATAATGTTCATATCCAGTAAAGGGCTGTTGTTATGTTACTATTTAGGGGAGCCAGCAAAGTGACCAATGCACATCAGTCCTGCTGTGTATCATAGCACTGCCTAGGGAGTGCTGATATGCATTGGGACACTCTTGACAGCATCCCATTAAATATCTTCACAAATCACTGAAAGGGTTTCTTAGTACCTCTGCTACATAGCTAACTATATGTAAAGTTGTGTGCCATACACTGTGATAGAGGATTCTGGCCATAGAAATTTGCCTTATATCAAGTCAGGCCATCTAGCCCAATATTGCCCACAGTGGCCAGCAGCGCCTCTCCAGGATTTTACACCAGAGTCTTCACTTAGCTTGGCCACAACAATGAAGAACAAATGGCCCTCCAGATGTTGTTGGACTGCATCTCCCAACAATCCTAGCCAATGTTGAGGGATGACTGGAGCATCAGGCCAGCAATATCTAGAAGGGTTACCTCTTCTTCATCCCTGCCCAATAAGAACAACACAAGAGGACTGCTGGTTGACAGAAAAAAAGCTATCTAGCCCAGCATTCTGTTTCTCTCAGTGGCCAAAAAGATTTTGGAGATTATCATATGAGGCTAGTGTCTCGGGGCAATCATGTTATGAAAAAAAACAGGAACATACCACTTTGAAAATGTTTCTTATCATACCTCTCTTCTTTTGCATGACCGATTCTATAATTCTATGATTCTATGACTGTGCTGCTTTGACACCCCCCCCCCCGTGTGATAGGTTCTCTTTGCTTCAGTTCTGCCATTACAGCAGCCAGTGCTATAAGGAGGCCTGATTCTCCTCCTCTCCTGTTCTCTCCGCCTCCCACTCACAATTCCAAAGCAGGCTAACTCTGTGTCTGTCAGGTTTTTTTATTTTTATCTTTGCTATGTTTGTGTAATTATAGCAAAAACAATGAAAAATTATTTTTATTTTGTGGCTTTGCTGTAAGTACACAAACACAGCAAAGATAAAAAAAATTAAAAATCTGACAGGCGCAGAGTTAACCTGCTTTGGAACAGTGACGGCTAGGGGGAGAAAGAAGGAAAGGAGGAGAATCAGGCCTCCTCATGGTACTGACAGCTGTAATGCTGGAATTAAAGTGAAGGGACCTATTGCACCAGGGCTAGCAGCAGAACAATAGCGACATTTAGAGCTATTGACAGGCCCTTCCCATAAATTTAAAGGGACACCATAGCAATGGGTTTTCTGTGGTTTCTTCCCCCGCCCCCCCGGGCTGTGAGGTCATGTTCTGGAAGAATTTATTCCTGATGTTTCACCTGCATCTGTGGCTGGCATCTTCAGAAAATGCCAGCCACAGATGCAGGCAAAATGTCAGGAATAAACTCTTTTAGAACACAGCCTCACAGCCTGGGGAAAAAAAACACAGAAAACCCATGGATGCCGGCCATGAAAGCCTTTGACTTCACCATAGCAATAGTTTGAATACACACCAGCTATAGGACATTCACAATGTTGTGTGATAAGGTTCAACCATAAATGTTACTATCCTGCTTTAATTCCACTTTTCTAGCCTTGTGTGATAATCTCTGTTGCTATGAGAAGCCCATGTACAAGTGTAAAGGCTTTGTAAGATATGAGGGAAATAGCCCTCTCCTATTGTCATTCTCCAGTGGCTTGTATTGAAGGTACCATATGTATAAATAGTAGCCACTGACAGCCTGTTCCTTCAGATAGAGCTGCCAGGAAACGTGGACCCTTCTGCATAGAAAACTTGTGTTATACTACCGGAACACAGAACATTTGTGGAAGGAGCAGGGGAGATGTTTCAAATGTGTCCACACACACACAAATGCATGTATCTTCTCCTAAAACATTACAGGCTGACTGGAACATTTTGGATTTATTCCAGATTTTGGAAAAGTTACCTTATCTATCTGGAGGATTCTGGGAGTTGTGGTCCAAAAATGTATCTCTTCCAAGCTTTGTATGCTCACCCTTCCCCTTGGATTAGGACACCAGGAGACCAAAGTGTGCATTTCCACTCTGCCATGGAAACTGACTGGGTGGGCAAGTCACACCCTCTCAGCCTCAGAGGAATGCAATGGCAAATCCTTTCAGAACTAATTTTGCCAAGAAAACCCCGTGATAGGTCCACCTTGGAGTTGCCATAAATCAGAAATGACTTGAAGGCACACAACAACAGTCACCTCAATCAGCAGCAGCCAAGTTAATGAAAGCACATCTTTTGGGAAATTTGGCTGTTATGACAGTCATTTTCAGACTGGGGTTATCTCTTTTAAGACAGTCTACAGTAGGAACACCTGTTTCTACCAACATCTCTGCATCCTGGGGTTTATGTGTGGTTTCTTTTTCTTTTCTTTTTTAGAACAAGTAGAGAAATACAAATCAAAGTAATTGTTAAAGTATCAGATAAAGAATACTGTTTGATGTGGTTAAATAAGTGCTCTAAATCAGAAACAAAAACCAAATCTGTGCCCACCCCCATCACTGAAAAGACACCAAGTATTGGCCAAGATAAATGTTTACTGATTTCTAGCAGCTTCTAGGGAACATGGGCCCCCAACTGAGTGACCTGATCCCTAAGCTATCATCAGGGTCACACATGTCAGATTTACTAGAGGACATAAGGTTGTGTCCTACACCTGTAAGGTGAAGATATAACCTTGTGTTTTGTTGATAGCATTTTTTCTAACAGATAGATGAAGTTCAGATAAGGACTAAGCTGACTCACTCAAGGTCATTCAGTTTATCACTGTTTTGAGCACACACTGCTTTGCTTGAGACACATTAACTGATTCTAGCAACTCTTTTAGTTCTGTGTCCTTTCCAAAGTATGTTTCAGAACAGTCCTGAGTTAAAATGATCCAGCACAAAATTCAGATTTTTGGAGGGGGGGAGATGGGGGTGTAAATAAACCTGTACAATATAATACAAGTGTGGTGGTACAATTCTTTCACAGCATAACATGAACTTAGAAAGCTGTTAACTAAGCTTTTGCTCCCATGGCATACAAAAAGTAGGGATGGTTGTATTGGGCATCAGACAAATATCTCTGTTGGGTCAGTAAAAAAGGACACACCATGTACGTACATTTATAGTACAGTTTTGTATTTTCAAACTGGAATAACAAACTTTTAGACTTTTCCTGCTGCCATGGAGCCTAGGGCCTGCACCAGGTGAAAACTAACTCCTTCACGGCATCTGCTTAGCCTCATTTGAGAGTCTGCAGACTCCCCCCCTCTTCATTACATCTCAAGACAACTCTCTCTCTCTCTCTCTCTGGCTTTTCTTCGCAAACGAAGATTCAGGAAGGACTCATCCTGCACTTTCTGCAAGTGCACTGATGACTAAAAAGGCCAATCCGAGATAAACAAGTCCGGTTGCAGAAAGCACAGCAGAAGGTCTCCTTGAGTGATGTTTCTGGGTTGTGAACTTCATAACTTAAAATCATAGAATCACAGAGTTGGAAGGGAACACAAGGGCCATCTAGTCCAAACCCCAGCCATGCAGGAACACACAACTAAAGCACTCCAGAAAGATGATAATCCAGCCTCTGTTTAAAGGCTGCTAAAGAGAATCCACCATCCTCCAAGGCAGCCTTTCCACTGTCAAATAGCTCTTATAGTCAAGAAGTTCTTCCTAATGTTTAAGTGGAATCTCTTTTTCTGTAGTCTGAGTCCATTGCTCTGTGTCCTAGTCTCGTGATCATCATCTTGTGGTTACTCCATGCCCCAGCTGTGAATAAGGCATTCCTTTGAACTGATGGGACAAGCCATCAATAGATCACCAATATCGATTTTTTTCGTGGTTTTGAGGGTGTGCAAAAACACATCCCATTGTAATTGTGAGATTACAGTGTGAATGGGCGGTCCTCAGAGAGCAAACTTCTGGGTGAGAATACAAAAACTAAACACAGGATGCTCTTTTTATGAACTGTCCCACCCAGTTTGCACATTTTAAGGTTTGTGTCAGTGCTTGTGTGTTCATTAACTTTGTTAATTTAGGTGTTGTTGGGTTGGTTGTTTTTTTTTTTTTTTTTAGAGTTTTAAGTGCACTCACATCTTCTCGTGAGAACAGCTGAAATCTTGCCCATGACAAATCCCAGAAGTAAACTCCCATTCTTAAAGTGCTAGTGGTTGTTGTGTGATAATTCCGTGGTGTTTCTTTTGTGTGATTATAGCTACATGCAACAATAAATGTTATAATGCCACAATAGTGTTGCAGCACAATTACTCCGCTTTAACTGCTCTGGCTGCCTCCTGTGGAATCCTGGGATTTGCAGTTTAGAGAGGGGCATTTAACATTCTCAATCAGAGAGCTCTTAGGCCTCACTAAACTGCAAACCCCAGAATTCCACAGGAGGCAGCCATAGCAGTTAAAGTGGAATAATAGCACTATAACTGTGTAGCACAATAAGGTTATAGAATAAATTTCTAAAGATGAAGACCAGGTTGGTTCACTGAAAACAAGAGATGTCTGTTAAGCAAAAACAGTCTCTAGCATCGTGTTGATGAGTTACAACAATGTAACCTCAACTTAAGCTATTGTAACCTACTTTTTTGGTCTTTGTAGAGGTTGGAATTCTTTACCAAACTACCCCCAAATCCACTTTTTAAACGATGCAACTCCCACAACACAGCCATTTCCATGTCATTGGAGAGCAGGGGGATCAACAGAGACATGTCCAGCTATTTTCCTATAACTGGACACCCTGGACTTTATCAGATCAGGCAAATAGCAGCAAAAAAGCTGCATCATTTAGGACACAACAATAGCACAAAAGGCAAAATTATCAGATGTCCCCATCACTTACCCCATTCCTGCTGCATTGCGCTGGTGCGAATGAGGTGTCATTTTTTATTGACAGGCTAAGCTGTCAATAAAAACTGACACCTCATTCACCCTAGCGTAATGCAGCAGGAATGAGTAAATGACATCATCGTCTAATAATTTCAGCCATTTCTGCTATTGTCGCATCCTAATGCTGTGGTTTTTGCCACGTCTGATAAAGTCTCCTTTAACAGGCACCTGCAGAAACCTACTGGGGGTTCTTGAGAGATCCCTGCAGATGACGTACATATTAGACATACTAATGCAAGGTCTCAGTAATTGGTTAGACATTTTATTGATAGCTTTATTCATAGTTTAATTATATTTTTAACTTTTGTACAGTGTAAAGGTTTTAGCTTTATCTCTTGACATTTATAAGTTGCCTTGAGTCTCAGACTGGGAAAAAGGCAGGATGCTGATGCTGATGATAATATCCTGTTCCACAAATCCTTCCCAAATCCTGAACACACCCAATCTCATCTAATTTTAGAAGGTAAGCACAGACCTGGGGCTTTATCTGATGAACCTGCAAAAATGTTTGTCCCACCACATTTTATAGCATACTTGTCCCGGCACAATAACCCTTTTCATCAAACTTACCCAAAATAGCAAGAAAAAGCAGCCCCAGCATTACCAGAGCACAAATGCTAGCTCTGTTTACTTCTGCATTTGTGATCTCAGCAATTCTCTTGAGAAGACACAAGTGTGGTAAAAATTAAACATACAGCAAAATAAACACACAAAAAGTACACACAAGCACAGAAACACACCTAAAAAGTTCAAAGTAAACCAGGGAGCATCCTCTACCTGGCTTTGCGTTCTTACCCAGAAGTGTTCTGGCGGGACCACCTATTGATGCTTTAATCATGATAGAAAATGGTGTGCCCTTTCAAATGCTGGCAATACCGGGAACAAAACACCACAGCAGATCTATTGATGGCTTGGCCCACCAATAAAAAAGAACACCTTTTTGAACAGACAGAAACGTGAAAGCACAACATCATCTGGTATCTGCACCCTTTCCAGTTAAATTAGCATCCTTATGGCACCATTTTTTCTGAGTCTGATAAAGTCCCTGGTTAGTACCGTACTTGGATTTGAGATCATAAGAGATATAGTAAGCCCCTGCCTTTTGAAAACTCATTATCTGGCAACTTGCTTTTTCGATGTTTGCAAATTAAGGACAAGTTTCATTTATTCAATGAGGAATTTGCACTTTTGAAAGTATTTGCCCATGGAGGCTTGCTCGGGACTGACCATGCACACTACTTGCAGTTTGCTGAGAGGGGTAGAAAGTCACCAAGCCAACTGAGAGATTTTGCAAACAGCACACAAGCAGGTGGGCATAGGTGCCCACGGGCGTATGCAGGCATTCCCAAGCGAGCCACCGTAGTTTCCTTATATTCCCTACATGGGTTCTGATTTTTTACCAATTCCAATTTCTGACACTGCTGCAGTCCCTAACCTGTCTGACAAGCAGGGGCTTCTTGTACGAAGAATTTCCAGGGCTAGGAAACAATTTTGCCTGAAACTCTGGACTGCTACCACTGCCCATCAGTATTGTCAATACAGGGATAAATGGACCAAGGATCTGTTCTCTGCCAATGAAGAATAATTATTCAGTGTCTTTATGCAAATGGTTGAATGTAACACCTCCCACCTTCCAAAAAAAGGAGAAAAACTGGTGGAAGGGGCAGACTCCAGACATTTAAAACTATTAATCTAGATTATCTGGAAGTGTCAATAGCATTAAATGCTTTTATGATGCTTCAGTGGGATGTGGCATGATTTGCCTGACATTAGGTTTGGATTTAATAGTTTCCTAAAGAGTACATTTTGATGGAGATGTCAACATTTGTCACCTCTTTAAATTAAGAGTAATTGGCTTTTATAGCACTGTATAAAGATATCAGCTGGGAAAAACCAGGCCATCAATGCTGCTATTTTCTTCCCCTTTATCTATTGATATAGCCCTAATTTGACACTTCTGTGTAGAACAAGCTTGTAAAGAGAGTAGTCAACCCTGCAAAGCTGCTTACATTTAGATTAACCTTACAGCTCACTTAGAAGGCCAGTAAAACCGACAAATTAACTGATGCAGCTGTAAACCTTCAAGTATATGAAATTAGTTTTATGTCTACTTGTGTCAATACAGCCTCATTAATACTCACTTCTCAGAATAAACATTTGTGCTATAGAAGAAGGCAATGTCCTCAGCCCAGACTGGGCAGATCTCCAAAATCATCCCCATAACATGCAGAATTCAACATTCTGCACCTGCCTTCATTAAACTGGTACTCTCCAGAAGTGTTGAATGACATCTCCCATGATGTTTGACCATTTGCCATACCAGCTCGGGCTTATGGGAGTTGTTGTCCAAAACATCAGGAAGACACCATGTTGGAGAAGGGCAGTTTACACCTAGGAATAAAGGAGAAACTAGACCACCTTACGGACTTACTTCTGCAGTCATCAGCATTGGCCCTTGTATCTATGTAAAACACTTGCCATATTTTACAAATCACTTATATATCAACAGTGGGAATTGCTCTATATAAAACTGCTTTTGGCCCACAAAGCCCAGAACTACCCAGTCTCACTTGGGCTGCTGACATGCCGCAAAAATAATCCAGTTTGACACCACTTTTAACTATCATGGCTCCATCCTATGGAATCCTGGGATTTGTAGTTTGTTGTGACACCAAAGCTCTCTGACAGAGAAGGCTAAATAGCTCACAAAACTGCAAACCCCAAAATTCCATAGCATTGAGCCATGGCAGTTAAAGCTGCATCAAATGGCATTATTTCTGCAGTGTGTTAGCAGCTCTGGAGTCACTCAGCAAGTTCTTAAGGAGATGCCTTTCCTATTACCTATTACCTGATTCTTTCTTCATGTTGCCAGAAATTGAACCTGAGGCCTTTTTAGACTCTTCGCCTAGTTCTACATACATATTAACAAAATGGTGGCAGGGCTGAAAATGCCAAAGAAATTATTGCTAGAATTCAGAAAGTTACCTTTTTTGGACTACAACTCCAAGCTACAACTACAATTTAGCTGGGGGGGGGGGGCGGGTAGATTCTGGTCCGAAATAGTAACTTTTCCAAGCTTTGATTGCACCCCCTTCTGTGAGTGATCTCTGGCCTGACAGGTAGAAAAAGGACTCCTGTCAACAGGCAAATTGTAATAATTCTAATAATTGTGACAGCTAGATTAAGGCTGCAACCTGAGAGGCAGGGAGATGACTGAAAACCAAGAGGATCTAGTCCCCTCTCAGCCATGAAGCTCATGTGAGACTTTGGGCCAGTCACAGACTTGCAACCTAGCTTTCTTCCCAGTATAGTCATGACAAAAAAAGGGGGGGGGAATCAATAATAATAATAATAATAATAATAATAATATTTATACTCCACCCCTCTGCTAAAACAATCAGGGCAGCTTCCAACAATTAAAACATTATAATAATGACTAAAAACACCACCCACCCCCACCCTCCCTCATAAAAAGACATTAAACACTATAAAATTAAAACCATCTAACTAAAACCACATTAAAAACAAATATATACATGATTTTAAAAAGCCACGAGATGCAGCTCCTGAGACTGGGATCTAATCAGGAAAGGCCTAGCAAAAGAGATCCGTCTTTAGTGCTTTTTTAAAGCTACTCAAGCTCGTCAGCTGACGGATCTCGTTTGGCAGGCCATTCCATAAATTGGGGGCGATTACCAAAAAGGCCCTCTGGGAGGTTGCAGACAGCCTAGATTTTTGTGGCTGAAGCAAATTCCTCCCAGAGGACTGGAGTGTGCAGGGAGGATTGTATGGGAGGAGGCGGTTCCGGAGATAAGTTGGACCCAAGCCATTTAGGGCTTTAAAGGTAACCAACACCTTATACTGGGCCCGGAAACTGATAGGCAATTATGGTACAGGTTGCCTTGGGAGAGATATAAATATAATTGGGGCGGGGGAACTGACTTTGGTTTGGGCTGGGTTGCTACTATTAGCAGTACCTAGGGTTGTAACCACCTTGCTTAAAATGTCATGATGACAGGATGCTGCCACCAGTAAAATTAATTTAGTTATTCTCCCCATTAGTTAAAGGGATCCTGAAAACAATGAGTTGGCAACTACAGTAGGACGCCCATATCCACTGATTCATTATCCACTGATTCAATTATCCATGGGACACAAAACAGCACACCTATCATAGAGTCTTCCTAGAACATGTGTCCTCTCTAGCCATTATCTAGGTCCTCCAAGGTAACTCTATGGTATTTTAAACCAGAAGTCCCATTATTTTCAATTGTGTTCACTATTATCCATGGTTTTCAGTATCCATGCCCCCCCGAACCAATCCCCAGTGGATAAGGGGGTCCTACTGTATGCAGTAATCCCAGTGTTGATGTGGTCTCCACCATGTATGAGGCCTCATTCATCTGTGAACAAAGGCTCGGGACAATTACACCATGTGCTTTAGATGTTCTTTCAGTGGAATCCTACTTTACATACTGTGCACCACCATAACTACAGTGCTACGTAGTGGATTCCAGTCAGACCCCTCCAAACTCCAAAATACCAGTAAGCAGCCAGTGGGGTTGATGGGGAGGGGGTCTGTTTCCCTGTTGTTTGAAAAGTGGCTGTCTGACCTCCCTACCCAGTGAGTGATCTTCAGTGCAACAGGCAGAAGGACTCCTATCATAAATCTTCCATGCACCAGAGATGTGGGTGGGGGGACAGCAGGCAGCTGCTTTTTGATCAACAGGCGAATGAACCTGTATCAGTTCCTATGGATGCTTACTGGCAAGTGGGGTTTGGGGACTTTCATGGTCCCTACATAGCCCCTAAACTAGGGGCTACATAGATCATGAATACTTAGCAATTATGAATGCATAAGTGCCCAACAGTATTCCAGCCCTTTTTTTTTAAAAAAAAGAAAGAACCTGAAACAAATAATCATTGTTTTATCTTAAACAGATACTATATATGCAATGGGGCAAATTAGTAAATTGTACAGGCTTGATTAGAATGTGTGCATGGAAGTTCATGTGCATGCTCCTTCACAGGAGTACAAATCAATGTACAATGATGTACAAATCAATCCAAAGCATAAGCAAGCTGTACTGAACTTTGTTCTGAAACTCCATGACTTCTGTTTATATAAATATTTCCTGCTGGTATCTTCAAAAAGCTACCCTTGATCTATCTGAAATTTCATGGAGAAGATGCAAACACAGGTTATGGCAATTCATGCACATGATCTACCCGAACAAATGCTGTCTACCCTGACTGACCCTCACTATCCAGAGCATTACACAAAGGTCTTTCAGGAGCTACTACATGAAATCATTTGAACTGAGATACTAGGGACTGAACTTGGGACCCCCTGTGTGCAAACTCTGAGCTACAACCTCTAAATGCCATATTGGCACAATCCCACCATCCTGCTGGGAATGCTGTAGTTGGAGATCCTGCACTGAGCAGGAGGTTGGACCTAATGGTAGATAGGGTTCCTTCCAACCCTATGATTCTATGATTCTGTATGGTAGGAAGTTCCAAGGACAGTCACTGACGGGAACCATTTTCTTTGGGTTTTATAAAGAGGGTGGATGGCCATCTGTTCGGAATGCTTTGATTGGGTATTCCTGCATGGAAGGAGGTTGGACTAGATGGCCCTTGTGGTCTCTTCCAACTCTATGATTCTAAGATTCTATGAAAATAACAGAAAAGTGTGCTATTTTTATTAACATGCTTTAAAAACACAGGGTTGCAAGTACCTCCCCTCCATATATCCTAATTTGGCAGCAACAGTCCTAGTTAATCCTCTGTCATTCCACTATTTCAGCTGCTTTTTAAAAATCCCAGTTTCTCTCTCTTCCTCTCACTTTGTCCTCAATTTACTTCAGTTGCTACACACTGAGATCAAAGTGCAAAAGTAGTTTGCACTGAGTTAACTCAGCAGTGGGAAGAGGAGAGGAGGGGTGAAACCCTGCCCTTCCCAGTTGGATCAGACAAAGCAAACTGCTGCAGCCCCTCCTACTTTGGGTGTTCTTTGTCATTAATAACTTTTGCCATTTTGACCACACTCTGATGTTGCTTGGCCACATGCCTCCCAGTTTTCATCTGTGAAATGCTGGAGGATATGTGAATAAGAGTTAGCTGCAGCTCGGGGAGGGGGGAACTGGACAAAGTGTGTTCCCATGGACCCCCTCCTTCAATCAAGACTGCAGTGGCAGCACTATAGGCAAGAATGGGAGCCCACATCTAGCCAGCCATTTAATTTCCCAGAGTGCCCCTGAACAATGCTAGATCAGAGGCATTGTGGAAAATCTGAAGTGTGTTTAGCTCAACCAGCTGTATAGTGCTAGGGAAAAAAGAAAAAGAAAAAGAAAGAAAGAAAAACAGCAGCAAAGCCTGCCAAGTTTGTGTGGGTGGGTGTTCCTTCAAGTCACCCCTTGACTTATGGTGACCCCAAGAATTTCACAGGGTTTTCTTAGGCAAGGAATCCTCAGAGGTGATTTGCCAGTCCCTTCCTCTGAAATATAGCTTACAGCAGCTGGTATTTGTTAGCAGTCTCCTATCCAAGTACTAACCAGGGCTGACCCTGCTTAGCTTCCAAGATCAGATGGGATCTGATGCCTTTAGGGTACTTAGGCACTGTCAAACTTACCAGGTGCTGTAATGCTTACAGGAACAACATATGTATGTCATTCTTGACGGAATGACTATAACTCATATCAGGGTTTGGTAAAATATGGGTTGTGGACCACTTGTCCTTAACTACCATCTCCAAACTTCCCTGAAAATGTAAACACTGGAGTGTTAATTGCACCTCCAGTAACCTCTGAGGGGTGTGATTTGCCATTTGAATGTAAATCCCTCAGGCCTACTTTAGGCCAAAGAGATATATACGCATATTTATAGAATGAAAGTGACCCATTTAAATACCAAAATATACTCCTTCCTCCCCAGGAGCTTCTTGGGAAGCAATTAACCATCTGGTATTTTTTTCAAGGTGGGGGAACTGGAGGGGGTCATCATCCATGAAGATCCAGAGGGGAGGGCAAAAATGGCTCATAGACCTTCCAAACTTGCCCCCTGATTTAAATAGAAATGCAATATCACCTCACTCTAGAGTGGTGGCAGAAGTGGGAGAAGGTGGTACCTTCAAATACATCTTCTGACACCCCTTCAAATAAAGGAGTGTCCTCTACAAAGTGGAGTCCATGGTCACCCTTACTGTCAGAGAGGCATAGTGAAAAGGCAGAATCATTAACATCCACCAAGGGGGCTTGGGAGGCTGGTGGGCTCTGATGCCAGTTGACTGTGAATATGCCCTAAGAATGAAAGGGAGCTATCCATGGTGCTGACCTCTATGTCCTACCTAAACAGTTTCTTTGGGAGCTCCTTTAAAGTCCAGACAAAACCCCAGGAATGCAATAGAAATACAATATTTCTATGCCTACAGCACATCCACTGAGATCAGAAACCTCACCTTCCCATCAAATGTGGGGCTATAAAGGGAAAGCAAATGCAAGTATTTTTTAAAAAAAAAACATGTTGGAAAATCCCAGCATTCTCTCCCACCCCCCTCACTTTCTGTTAGAGTAATTGGGGGTTAGATAGGACAGAACTTCTTGCATATGTGCCTTCAGGCTGTTCCTACCTTATGGCAAGCCCATCCCAAGACTTTCTTGGCAAGATTTGTTCAATGGGGGGTTGCCATTGCCTTCCTCTGAAGGTGAGAGAGCATGATATCCCCAGGGTCACCCAGTGGGTTTGCATGGGCAAGCAGGGATTCAGACCCTGATCTCCCAGAATTCTACTCCAACACTCAAACCACTGCCCCACACTGGCTCTCTGCACTAAGTCCTTCATTTTCTTTAAATGTGTGTTGTGTGCCTTTAAGTAATTTCTAACTTATCGTGACCCTAAGTTAAACCTATCACAGGACTTTCTTGGCAAGATTTGTTCAGAGGGGGTTTGCCTTTGCTTTCTTCTTCCATGGCTGAGTGAGGATTTGAACCCTGGTCACCAACCACACTGGTTCTTCTAAAGGTTCTCCTGAAAAGATCCTGAGAAAATCCTGAAAAGATTCCAAGAAATTGGGAGATAATTCTCTTGTGTGTAGGCCTTCAATGAATGAAAAGCGAAGGTCGGAAAGGGTTTTGAAAAGTAGTATCCATGATCTCCATATTCACTCAATATATCTTATTTTTCTTGTTTTAGTGGCATCTGGTCATAAAGCTTTTTACTTGGACTGAAATAGCTCATGTTGGTTATTTTAGTGTTATGTAGTAATACTGCCATCTTTTGGTGGGAGAAGGTATTTGAGAAAAAGCTTTTTACCAAAATCACAATAACCAAGGAGATTTTCACACAGGCTCTCTCTCTCTCTCTATATATATATATATATCCCGTGGCAGGAACAGAACAGGGTCGGGAAAGGTTTCCCTTTCGGACAACGTTGACCCCATTCTGTCCTGCATCCATCCTGCTCTCGTGACAGTTCTGGAACAATGTAATCACAATTTTTCATCGTGAATAGACCTTCTGTTCCGTTGCTATCATGCAATCACGGGTGTGCAAACAGGAGCCCCGTTCCTGTTCCGAAATGACAGCTGTGGAGGGGAGGTCCGTTCCAAGCACTTCCTGGTACGATCTGGACATCCAGGTAAGTGGCACCCTTTATTTTACCCTCCCTGTTTTGATTGTGTGGTTTAAAGTGTGTTTTTGTGCTTGGTGAACTGGTTTTATGTTTGGGGGAGTTTTATTTTTTAAATTTACTGCCCAGCCATTATCATGTGTTAACGTTTCAGATGACCGGTCGTAAAAGCAGCCTTATGACGGCTGCATTTACGGCCAGCCAGGAACAGGAGGGGGAGCCTGTTTCTGCCACGGAATTAAGGTAAGTGTGTAAAAGATTTACGTTATTCCGTGGCAGGAATGGGAGAGGAGGTGGCGGGGCAGTAACATGGCATTTTGGCCCCATGTGAAAATCTCCTAAAACTCAGAAAAGTCCAGTTGCAGATAGTTACTCAAGGTTAAACTCCTTTGAGTTCAATGGGACTTACTGCCACACAAATATGCACAGGATTGCAGTTCAAATATGATATCTTTAATTCAAACTTATTGTCGTTTTTATCCATTTCTGTACACACAAGTGATTAACCCCATATGAACTCAAAGTATTCCACTAAATGAGACCATGGAGAATATCAGATGTGTCAAAAGTTGTGCTACAACAATGCCAGGAGATCGCAAGAAAGCTTCCTTACCAGATGATGTCGTCCCCTATTGTTATGCACTCTTCTGCTGCTGTTCTGCAGGTGCTGTTTTTCATTGATGGGGAGAAGCTGTCAATAGATCCCCCATTCTGTTTCTGTTCCAGATTTCTGTGTGTGCAAGAAGGTGCCCCGTGTTGCTGGTGAGGTCCCAGCATCAATGGGCAGTCCCTACCAGATCACTTCAGGGTGAGATTGGGACATCCAGGTAAGCTACCCTCTTCTTATGACCCTCCCCAGGTTATTTATAAAATTTAAAGTGTGTTTTTTGTGCTTGGTGTCACTTTTACTGTTTTATTTTTCTTTTTAAGTTTGAATTTCCTGCGCTTGCATCCTCTCATGAGAACAGGAGGGATTTCACTCCAGGACATGAACAGAGCTCCATTAGAGCTCCATTCATTTCTGGGCTGCCCTGTTGATGAGAGAGAAGGTAAGTGTGGTGGGGACGGGGATTGTGCCGGGACAGGGGCAGGAGTGGAGATTGTGAGACAGGAACACTTTTTGCATTCCTGTCTGATGATCTCCAGTGTGGTGTCATAGTTTGAGTGTTGGACTAGGACTCTGGGAGAACAGGGTTAAAATTCCCATTCAGCTATGGAACCCACTGGATGACCTTGGGCAAGTCACCCTCTCTCAGCCTTTAGAGGAGGGCAATGCCAAACCTCCTCTGAGGAAATCTTGCCCAGAAAATGCTAGGATGGGTCACCATAAGTTGGAGTTGACTTGAAGTCACATACCAACAACAATAAAAATAACAATAACAACAAAGTTTGTTACATGTCTCAAATTAAGGTAAACAACATATGCCATTCCTAGTTGTTTCAGTAATCATAGGGATCAGTACAGAAGAAATGACCACTAAACAGCTTACAATACAATACTACATAAGTTTGTTGAGATGGATTCAAGGGGGCATACTCCCAGGTAAATGAGCATAAGTGAGTATAGCCTTGCAGACTCATTTGGAATTAAACCCAGTAGAATTTAGCTATTTCTGTTTGAAACCAGACTGAAATGGACCCATTTCAGATAACCCATCAGATCTAGGAACTCCTGGAGTTGCAAAGCCACCACACACTCCAGTGCCTTGCCCAAAAATGGGATGCTGGAGACTGGCCTAGAGCTATCCAGTAGAGTAGGATAGAGGGAAGGTGTTTTTTTTTTCTCCCATAAGTGGTCTTATAACAGCCTCCCTCAGGTGAGCTGGGACCCTGACTTCTTGTAAAGAGGCATTAATCACTTACCTTCTTCACTCAGTCAGTCCTCCTCTGGACTGTTTAATAAGCCAGGACAGGCAAGGGTCTAATATTTTATTTATTTATTTATTTGATTTATATGCCTCCTTTCTCCCAAAACGGGATCCAAGACTCTCCAAGGATCCTGTCCACATCCTCAGACTGCACAAAAACTGAAAAGTATCCATCAACACTAGACAAGCAGGAGCCAAGGTTATATACACCAGACCTGTATCAACTCTGGCATCCAAGTCAGAGTGAATCAGAGGAATTTTATCTGCAAAATGGTGGGCAATTCTTCTCAGCGGGCTGTTTTAATTATTTTAATTTGAATTTTAATTAGCTCAAGATGGCAGCAAGAGGCTGGGTAACTACAGAATCTTTTGCCCTATGTATACCAGTAGTAACTGAGGAGACTCCAAGCCAGGTGAGGAAATAACAATGATTTTTATTAAAAACTATCAAGGGAACACACACATGCATACACTCAGACTTCAAGCAATCACACAAGACTAACAAAGAAAGTAGGAAGTATTTGGATAGAGGAACAGAGTTCGAGATGATGGGCTATACTGTACTTATCCAAAGAGCAGAAATTCATGTAAAAGCTGCAACCTGCCACAGACTGATGGAGAGATGGGAGGAAGGGCATCTATGCACACTTTGGCTGTGGTTTTGGAGTCCTATTTATATTCAGTTTCCCCCCTGAAGGGGTGAGTTTGAGTGGAATACAATGTCTGCTGGTGTTTCCCAAGGTTAAACAATGGATTCTCCAGATGTGCTAATGATTGCTAATAGATGGAACATTAAAACTGGTGGGTCTCAGGCAAACCTCTATTGTTTTAGGACAAGGTGAGAGGAAAAATCAGTTTTGCAAGCAAAGAGTGTCATGCTGCCTTAATGAGATTATTGAATGACTCATTTCCAGAGATGCCCAGGAAGAATTAGCCCATTATCTCCCTAACTTGCTGGGTGACCTTGGGCCTGTCACTCTCCCTCAACTGCCCTACCTCACAGAGTTGTTGTGAGATAAAGGGGGAGAATCTATGAATGCTGCCTTGAGCTTACTGGAAGAAAGATGAGATACACATGCATTACATACAAATGATGGCTACTGGCTTATATGCCTTTAACAGGCATCCTCCCTCAGAACTGGGTATTCACAGCTATGACCCCTGTAAACTGAATGAATCCTCCATCTTCAGGTTTTCAGTTCTGTAACATTTGTGAAAAATCCATTCTTTGATCAGGCTAGGTCTTCATAATGTTCTACCCTAATCACAGAAAGACTGGCCCAGAATTCTCATTAGACTGGGAAAATTCATTAGAAGGGCAACAACTACAGAAAAAGTCTAGACAATAAACTCTGCATCTTCCAAGTTTGCTTTGACTCCAGATTCTTCATGTTAAGAATCCCAGTCCTCTGAACACAGCAACAGCAAATAAAAGTGGGAAGCTATTGTCACTGTGACTTGGTTTTCCCCACCATGCTTTGTTTTGAGGGTTTCTGCTGGCAATTTCCTGACCACTGTTGGAGACAGGATGGTGGATTCAACTATAGCTTGGAAAATTACTGCATTGGACTAAAGATACCATAATCCTCCAGCATGCTGCGGTTCTGGGAATTGTAGTCCAAAAATGTGGGGGGGAGGTTCAAACATGGTCCTTACATCCTGAAGTCGGGCCCCAGGCCAGGATCTTTGGAAGGCCCCCTACCTACTGCTAAGGTTAAGGACAGTGAGATACTCTACAGGATTTAGGATAAAAATTAAAATAAATCAGTTTAAATTATGACACCAAAGTAATATTTATATTTTCTTTAAAAACTAAATGAATTTACATAATAAAAACTTACAATAATATCATGCTGGGGGCCCCTCCTAATCCCAGGTGCCTAGGCCCCCAGGCTAGAGCCTTGTCAGCTTCCCGCCCCCTTGTGAAGGACATGCCCTGGATTTAACTCTCCTTATCCAACTTGGTATCTCCCAGATTTTGGGGGCTACAACATCGATCATGGCCCAGCCAGCATGTTCAAGTTTATAGTACAACACATTTGGAAGCTATTGGGAAGGGGAAATAATGATTTACATAGAAAGTCAGTATGATCTACCAAGAGTTAAGTGTTCTGGCTACACTGCTGGCAAGCTCCATAACCTGAGTTGCTTATGCTTTGCAAAGTGCCTTTATCTGGGTGTTGGGTGCCTGATCAATCCTGTATTCACCACCAGAGGTAGCAGTATTGCTCTCCATGCCAGAATAACCTGTATAGCATTTAGCATGCTGTGCACCCAGCTGTCTGTTACACACACATTCTCTTCCTTTGTTTCTCTGCAGAAAGATTTCTAGTCTGCTACTAGGTCAGGCTGGCAATAAACAAGCTTGGGAAAGATCTTAGAAAACAGATCAAAAACATTTAACACATTTCAAAAAGCTGCTAGGGGGAATCACTATTCAATACACAAATAACCTTTTTTTCCCTCCATGTACAGAATGCACAGAGAGTGGAAGAAGATTTAGGAGGAAGGGAGATACTGTTTTGAATGTGAGTTATAGCTAACTAAATTAAGGTTTTTTACATATATTTCCTCCTAGAATAATAAAAAAAGGGAGAATAACAGTACAGACCAGCAATTGGAGAAGGAGGGCTACTAAACAGTTACTTAACACTGCAAAATCCTGAGGTCCTTCATTTGAGTGGGCGCTCATATCTTGGAATACGCAGAGATATAAAGAACAAGACTGCTCTGAGCATGTGCAAAGAGACCTTTCTTTACCACCATAAGTAACCACAGCCACCTTATATGTGGAAATCAAGGAACTTCCTATATACAATTGAAATTTAAAAGATAATTTTTGGACATTCTGTATATATAAAAAAGTCACTCCTTTTCTCTTCTTACTGAAGAAAAGAAGACAATATTCTCTCTCTCTCTCTCTCTCTTACACACACACACACACACAGAGAGAGCGAGAGAGCGAGAGAAGTATATGCGAGGATGAAGCACCATTTTTAAAAAAAACTATACCGGTTGAGATTCTACATTCTGCTTAAGTAGTGTAAATCTACACTCATGCATATGGGGCACGTTTCTAGGATGGAGGACCATCGCCTCCCAAAAATGCTATTCTACGGTGAACTCGCCACAGGTCAGCATAAGAGGGGCACTCCAAAAAAATGATACAAGGACTCCCTGAAACAACATCTCAGGCTCGGCCAAATTGATCACCAACAATGGTCCGCCCTGGCCTCACATCGGGAGGCATGGAGATGCACTATCCGCAATGCTGCAGCCTTATTTGAGAACTCACGCCGAACAAATCTTGAAGAGAAACGACAACGCAGAAAGAATCACAACCCAGAAACATCACCCAAGGAGACCTTCTGCTGTGCTTTCTGCAACCGGACTTGTCTATCTCGGATTGGCCTTCTTAGTCATCAGCGTGCTTGCAGAAAGCGCGGGATGAGTCCTTCCTGAATCTTCGTTTGCGAAGAAAAGCTGGAGAGAGACTACATCACACTCCTGCTGAATCCCAACACTGAGCAACTTGCTGTGTATCTGCCAATGCATCTATGTGAAAGGAAAGCTGGCAAGCCTGGTTGGTACCAGCCAATCACAGCTCAGGAAATGCTGTGAAGGGGGGCCTATGGAGGAGAAAGGATACAACACTGAGCTTGTCCCTGACAGAAGGCAGATAGGGGAAAGATGGCCTAGAAATAGGGGAAAGCTGTAGTAGCGATAGGGCAGTCAGCCAGGAAACAACTAAATAGGGTTTGGGGGATCCGGGAATGATTAAATAGTTCAGGGGTTAATGTGTGATCTAATTGCATATAAATAAACTTCTACTTATTTATTCTTTGTGTCTGGCAGTTCCTGCTAAGTTTTGATAGAGAGTCTGGTTACATTTACAACAGTAAACACACTGAACAACACATCCACTGGTCCACATAGGGGTCACCTTGAGGCCCAAGCACCCAATCCAGGGAGGGAGCTTGAGGAGCAAGTGGCAAGGTAAGTGACAGGAATACAAGGGATTTTAACTGCAGGGCTGTTACCTACCCTAACACCCCCTGTCCCATATCTGTAATAATAAATTTGCAATATTTAATAATTAGGTCAAATGTGGCCTTCCATGCAGTGCAGCCATTAAAACTGGAAAATTCCAACAAATTCCAAAGACTGGTGTTCAGACTCAGTCAGGTATGCATTTAAGGAGGGGCTGCAAGTGCAAGAAATGTTAATTCGCAAGGCAACTGAAGATCCAAACACCTGTCTAATCCGATCAGCTAAAGCTGGGATCCTCAAAACCTGTAAACGATCTTCATTCCTTTGCCCTTTCCCAAACAACAGAAGTTGCTTGCTCCATTCAACAAGGTATCCACATGTTAAGATGCCATTAACATATCTTGAGGGTCTTGTGCCTCATCCTAAGCAACTCCAAGAAACGTTGTCTTCCACTCTAAATCCCATCCTCAGAAAGCAACTATTGACTATAAAAACCTTTCCAAACTCCCACTTAAGCATGCACAGTTCATCTTCCTCTCAACTCCACATCAAACTGTGTAGCCGAGCTCACTGATCCCCTTCCTGTGGACACGACGTCCGTCTGCCTAACCGTTCCTGTTCTGGACCCCCACTGATGCTTTCTTCATAACCCTAACTCTACAGGAGAGGTGTCGTATCACCCACAAACAACTCCCTTCTCTATTTCTCTATCCCAATATTTCCTGCTTTATTTGCTAGCCTTGCATGAATGCTTGAAGCTTGAAAGTGTGTGTGAGTGTCGTTATTATTTTCTCAAATAAAGGTCAATTGTTGTACTATCTAGCTTAATGTCTCCTCCTTAGGACTGGTAAACATAGGTCAAAAGATTCTGCTATCTGTTGCCCCCTCTTGCATAGCCAAGCTGAGTATATTTTTTATGACAACAACAACAACAATTTTTATTCATGACAACCATATACAGGTTATAGCCATCAAATTATAATCTTACAAAAAAAAATTAAAACCATTTAAAAACTTTTAAAATCACTGTTGGCTCTAATATATATATATATATATATATATATATATATGGTGATAAACATTTAATACAAAGATTACAAAAGTGTTTAATAGTAATCATGGCATAGTGTTACATAATCCATTCAAACCAGTATATATATATATATATATATATATATATATAAAATCTCACAAGTTCCCACCTGGACCATTATCCTCAAAAACTAATCTGAGTTTGGCTACTTTCACTGCAAATCTGGCAGTATTAAACATGACAGACTTGGCTGTATTGGATAGCAAATATATTATTTTCTCCAGATCATTTTGGTTAGCTACTAATGCTAAAATTCTCTTCAGAAACTTATCTCTTGGGGTCTTATATATCCTATAATGTAGCATATAATGTATGGTGTCTTCAATGTCCCCACTTCCACATATGCAAACATGCTGCTCCCCGGAGATCTTTTTATATTTCCCTTCAATAAAATTGGTTTTCATTGTCTGAAATCATCGGGCTATAAGAGCCCTGCGAAGGAGAGGTTGAGTAATTTCTGATAGATACTTCTCCTCTCCAAAGCATATCTTTACAAAAGGAAAACTGGAAGAGAACTTTGAAACTTTAATAGCCTCAATATCATGCAAAGCATAATATTCTTGCATCCTTTCTTTAATAAGTTTCCTACTGTACTGAATATCACCAGATTTTAGAACTGTAGGGTCCAGGCCAAATTTCTTTAAATTTCCCTCACATTTTAATAGCCATGAATTTTTATAACTAGAACCTCTTTGTTCATCTACAATGCAAATTACCAATTCATTAGCTGAATATTTCAATTTTATAAAATAAAGAAATGACGCATATAAGATAAAATAAGATATTGGCATTAATCCAACTTCTGCTCTCATATACCTGACAGGTATGCCTGGTGGAAGAATTTATTCTGTAAGGTCTCTAATTTATTTGTCTTAGTATTTCCCCATACCTCTGCTCCAAATGTAACTTGTGACATGACCTTTGCCACAAAAACCCAAATTAATATAAATATTTTGAGAGTCCTTAAGATCCCCAAGCATATAGAGTAACAGGCCAGCCTGGAGAAGAGATCTGTCACAGCCTGATTATTGTCCCATTGTGCAATGGGGAATGCACAGTGGCTCTTTCTGCAATCCCAGTAAATAATGTGGTACGCTAAAAGCACCAACAAATAGTTACACACCATCCAACAATATCTAAGTGCACGTCTGGCATTCTGTTGGTTAGTCCCAACTAGAGTAGATCCACTGAATCAATTGTTGAACAGTGAATCAACACAGAGATAAATCCAATTTATTTATCAATGTCTCTATTCTAGTTAGGATTAAGGATAAGCTTTAAATTCATCTGATGCAGTTACACTTGTGGAATTCTGCTTATTCAAAAATGAGCTGAATGTATCAGTGGCGCAACAGTCTAAAAAAGTACAACCTTATGTGTAAGGTTTATGATTCTGGCTCAAGGATACCTACATCTTTCTTTGGCAGCATTCTAGAAGAGAAGGAGTTTCTGGCACGTGGGTGGGGGTAGAGTCTGTTGCACAAAACTAATATGTTTTATTTGCCACATGCTTTCCTGGACTGCAGCAAACTGCAATGGAGGCATGGAGTGTCACCTTGTTTGGCAGATACTATAGACATATGTCCTTGTGTCCTACATCCTCGCAGGCAAAAACAGATAACTCCTGCAGTATTTTCTCTGTTGGATGAGAACAGAGGGTCCTATTCTGTGAGAAAGGCAGCATATAAATTAAATAAATAAATACTGTAAATAAACAGAACACAAAGATTACTGCACAATTCCTGATGTCTGTTCTGGCTTTAGGAAGATTTTGTCTGTAGAGAATTACACTTCTTTTTCCTATGCAGAAACACATGTTCTGTGCAGAAATTATCTATACATAGTTTTGCCATGAAGAAATACAAGTACACTTTCTCTGCAGAAATATGTGTGGGGTTTTTTTTGTATGCAGAAATAGACTTTATGTGTAGAAAACATGTTTTCTGTGCAGAAATATTTTTTCTGCCAAAATACACATAGTTTTTCTGTGCAGAAAAGACATTTCTATGCTGAAAAACTACATGGGCATTTCTGCACAGACAAACACTGCCTATTAAGTACAAAGAATCTTGCAGTAGCCTTGTGGCTGCCCATATACTTCCCAATGAGGTTCCCCAGGTATCAGGAAACCTTTTCTCAGCTGAGAAATGTATACCAAATGAATATTCTTTCCATCCCTAAATTAGACACATGCTTGAGAAGGAAAGGAGTATGTGGAAATTAAAATACAAAAAGGGTAAACATTGATGATTATCTTAGCAGTGGTGGTTTAAAACAGTAGTTGGGAGGTAGCATAGACATGCAACAAAAATAAAAGATTGTCATGTCTATGGCAATGAAAAGCCTTTATTCAATCTGAGTGAAAACCCTACCCCCCTTATCTTATCTGATAGGTTTTTGTATTCCTAAAAGCCACCCTATTAAGTCACACAATAAACTTCATAACTGGGTGAGAATTTGAAACCAGGTCCCCCAGTTCCAGTCAAAATTCAGTTGAATTTCTCTAGCATATTGCTTTTTACTTGATGTTGTGTGCCTTCAAATCATTTCTGACTTATGGAGACCATAAGGTGAACATAACATGGGTTTTTCTTGGCAGAATTTGTTTGGAGGAGGTTTTCTCTAGCCTTCTTCTGAGGCTGAGAGGAGGATGTGGCTTACCCAGGGTTATCCAGTGGGTTTTCATGGCTTAGTGGGATTCAAACCCTGGTCTCCAGAGTCCCAGTCCAACACTCAAACCACTACATCAAGCTTGCTTGTTTGACTACAAGGCCCATTATCCATTGCCCACATAGCCAATACTGATGCTGGTCAGAGATGACAACGTTTGTAGTCTAGCACACCTAGAGAGCGGCAGGTTGAAGAAGACTGCATTGGGCCATCCTGATCCTAAATCAATGAGCAATACAGGAGAGACTAATGTAAACATGGCATTAGGTAATTCTGTATTCTTGGTTAAATGTTTAAAAAATAAGCACAATTATTATATGTTCTTAAGGCAAGGGTCTGATAGGGAAAGATTGCTTTAATAAAGGAAATAAGCTCTTATTGAGTTAAGCTTAATAAGCTCTTTTGTCAATTAAGAAAGAACATAAAACTCAACTACATGCAATTTTGAGTGCAACAGGAGCAGATCTTAACAGCCAACTTGGAGCCAAATGTACGCCGCCTTAAAAAACCAACAACAATCAACAACCATTAGGTAATTTATAGAAAACTCTCCTTCAACTAGAATCTGCCTCAATATTGGTGTAGTTCATTCGTAGCATTTATTTTGTAGTTATGTTTGTTGGGCTTTTAAATGACTTCCTTGCTAAAATGGAATCAGAATATCAAAGACATCACTGACATGTTTGTTTACAGGATTCGGGTTTGCATTTACCTTGGAAAAGCAGCTGGGAAACAGCACATCAAAGGAAAAGGGGTCCTCTGCCTATTTTCTGCCTGAAATAAAACAAAGGTATGAAAGTGATTGTTGTTGTTGTTGTTGTGTCTTAGAGTTGTGTGACCCTAAGGTGAACCTTTCATGAGGTTTTCCCTAGCAAGATTTGTTCAGAGGGGGTTTGCGATTGCTGTTCTCTGAAGCTAAGGAGATTTTCACACGGCTAAAATATCCCCTGGAGAAATGCCTGATATGCCGTCGTCCTCACGCTGTGTTTTTTCTTCCCTCTTCAGTAATATTTTACTAACGGGAGTTCAGGAGAGGGAACTGGGTGTGCGAACCGCGGCACTGCTTCCAGGACAGAAATATTTCTGTCCCAATTTCTCCGGGGGATATTTTAGCTGTGTGAAAATCTCCTAAGTGTGCATTGCCTAAGGTCATCCAGTGGGTTTCCATAGATAAATGGGGATTTGCATTCTGGTCAAATGCTGTAAAGGCACAACATCCTGTCTGATCTTGGAAGCTAAGCAGTTTTGGTTCTGGTTAGTATTTGGATGGGAGACCACTAACGAATACCAGGTGCTGTGGGCTATATTTCAGAGGAAAGAACTGGCAGAGGAAAGAACTTTTCTTTTCTTTTCTTTCTTTCTTTCTTTTTTTTTTTTTTTTTTTGCAAATATTTTATTAGTGAAATACACACACACACACTTCCGGAGTCTAGTCCAACGCTCAAACCAATACAGCACACATGAAAGTGATTGCTGAGTACAATTTACCATCTTCTCCATCACTTTAGGGCCTCTGTGCCTTTGACAAGCATTGGAAAAAGGGAGAAGTGTTCAATTGGTGAATGTTTCTCTCATCATTGGCTCTCATGCTTGTGTAAGCTTCACCTGTTAAAGGCATAGGAGCCCTGAGAGAAGAAACAAGATGACAGTCCTACTGGTAAGCAGTCCAGGAGATGGAGGCTGTTATTCTTCCAGAAAAGAAATGCTTCCTTGCCATTAACAAATGGCATCTTGGAGCTATGGGCCTGTTGAGACAGCTCCTCTTTCATATCTACAACCCTCTTTTCAATTTGTGGCTTCAACACCTCTGATCCAGGTAAAAAAAATCATTATGTGCTCCTGTGGAGCTGCGCAAGATCGCAAGCTGGGCTGTGCATTACATGATGAATGCATATCTGTGATGGGTTGGGGCCAAAACTGATGAAGAAAAATGAAGGGCATTCTCAGTGGTTGTACCAAAACTTTGGAATTCTTTGTCCTGAAATGTTGAGCTGACTCTGTCTTTAATTATGTGTTATTGTAAGATGAAGACTGTGATGTACCAAGCACACACGCTCACATTCAATCAATAAATTTCTTTATTGGCAAGGATTCGTGTGTCAGGAACATAGAACTAAGCCGAAACTGAATACAGCTAGAGCAAACCCCCAGATAAACCCCACAGCATGAGAAAGGCCTTTAGGGAGGATAGATGCCTCCCTCTCAGGGTGGCTTGCCTCTGGACGATCTGACCTTGAGCAGCTGTGGAGAGAAAACGTTCCCAGGCCAACAAGGCGGGCTGGCCTTTCTCCAAAACTCCAGAGGCCTAGGCAAGGGAAGCAGCCTCATGTCAGGATCCTCCATGAATTCCACTCCAATTCCCAGAATTCAGGGATGAGCCTGACATACTGCCCACCTGAAGAGAAATCCCCCCTTTTTAGCCTGGCTTATCAAGAAAGCGGGCATGGAACTTTCGTAATAAGCGCGGAGCATTCACATGTTCACAACTAACCCATTCGGCATGTCCTAACGGCAAATGTTTCCATTTAACCAAGTATTGCAAAGCCCCCCTTTGAACCCGAGAGTCCAATACTTCAGAAATTTCAAAATGCTTGTGGTTGTTGACCAGGATAGGACGGGGTGCAGGTCCCAGGTCTGGATGATGACCATATGGAGGGCACGCCGGCTTGAGCAAGCACAGCATCCTGGCACCCTTCGGGGTTAGCCCACGCTCGGGTGCTTAGTAGGGCGGGCTGGAGCCATTTCCCGCCGGCTCCACGTCAGAAGAGTAAGATCCGCTGTCATCTGGTTCTTCCCCACGCGACTCCCCCGCCGCGTGGCCTGGTATCAAGGCCCGTACTGCTGCTTTAGGCTTGGGCTTGAGTGGGGCCTCGACGTCAATGACCTTCCTTCGCTCTGCTGAGGCTTCTCAGCTGCAGCTGGTTCCCGAGGGCTCCTCTCCGGGCATTCAGCTATGCAATGGCCCCCTTTTCCACAGTGCAGGTACAAGCCTTTTCTCATCCTTCGCTCCTGCTCCGACTCTCCTGTCGTGGTTCCCCCTGGGCGGGCCGCTTTACCTTTCTTTCCGGTAGACCTGGTGGTCTTCCCCTTGGATCCTTGCTGGCGCCGAGCCAGCTTGATGCTCTGTCTCAGCATCTCCAGTTCTCTGGCAAGCCGTACCCACCCCAAGAGGGTCTCGGGGTTCCCCTGGAACAAGGCCCATTCGAGGATGTCTGCGTTCAGGCCATCCTGGAATAACTGCACCTTTATGGCCTCCATCCAGTCGAGCACCTGACTGGCCAGGTGGCGGAATTCAGTGGCATACTCCCCCACGGTCTTCGAATCTTGCTTCAGTTGCCTGAGATCCGCCCGGGCCCTTCTCACTCTCAGGGGGTCTTCAAATTGGGCCCACAAAGCTAGCAGGAACTCATGGAAGTTTCCTAGTTCTGGGGCTCCCATATCATAAAGCCCCAACAACCACTGCGCCGCCTCTCCCTCTAGCTGGTTGGACACATACTGCAACTTCTCAGCCTCCGTCTGGAACTCCTCATCCCACTGGGACATAAACCCCACCACCTGGGTCAGGAAGTATGGAAGCTTCGCCGCATCTCCATCAAAGGTCACCTTTAAGTCTCGGTGCTTTAGGCCCCGGGGTCTTTCCCGTGGCTCAATCGGTCCAGCCCCTCCAGGGGGGACTAGTCCAGGAGCCGGCAGGCCAGGGACCTCAGCAGGCACGGCAGGGTCCCCTGCTCCAGGCGCCAGGGCGGCCGCTGGTTGAGCTTGGGGAGGCTGGGCCCCTCCAGGGGCGGGTGGTGGCTGTGGCAACCTCTGCAGGATCTCTAGGAGGCTCGTTTGCATCACCCCCATTTGCTGCTTCAACTGCTGGACCTCAGCTCCTACTTCAGCCAGCGAAAACTGCACCCCGGCTCTCGGTGCCCCTCGGCCAGGGGCCTGTCCCACTGATGGGACAGGCATTCCTCCCAGCTTCAGTCGCCTAGCCAGGGCCAGCTGGCTCCCAGGGCCATTCCAACTCCTCGCTCGGGAGTGCTGGAGAGTGGCAAGCTGCCCCTCCCCAGGGCTTGCTTGGCTCCCAGCTCCATTAGGTCAAAGGGATGAGTAAACCTCCCAGCCCTCCAGCGGGTCCAGCTCACGTCTTCTTCAGGAGCTCCTGCAACATCCCCCGACATGCCGGCCCCCTCCTCCGGGGCACCGGCTCCCTGGTCGCCACTTGCAGCCAGGTCTTTCTCCATCTGGGTTCCAGCCTCCGCGTCTTCCAACATTGTGGGTAAAACCTCTCAAAAAGGATTAGGTATTGAAAAGGAGTTTCAGCTTACTGTGATGTACCAAGCACACACGCTCACATTCAATCAATAAATTTCTTTATTGGCAAGGATTTGTGTGTCAGGAACATAGAACTAAGCCAAAACTGAATACAGCTAGAGCAAACCCCCCAGATAAACCCCACAGCGTGAGAAAGGCCTTTAGGGAGGATAGATGCCTCCCTCTCAGGGTGGCTTGCCTCTGGACGATCTGACCTTGAGCCGCTGTGGAGAGAAAACGCTCCCAGGCCAACAAGGCGGGCTGGCCTCTCTCCAAAACTCCAGAGGCCTAGGCAAGGGAAGCAGCCTCATGTCAGGATCCTCCATGAATTCCACTCCAATTCCCAGAATTCAGGGATGAGCATGACAAAGACCTTCCTGTTCAGACAGGCTTTTGCTTCTTGGGGTTTAATACAATATTGTATTTTTATTATGCTCTTATTATGTATTATAATTTTTGAATTTTATTTCTTTCATTATTTTTATTGTATTGCTTTTATTGTTTTATTTTGCATTGAGTTTATTTCAGAATCATAGAATCATAGCGCTTAAAACAACACTTGGGTGGGTTTCCCACCATTAAACAAAGGATACTGTGATTTCGCTGTTGTCACTAATGGCTGAGATATTTGAATTGATCCGTTTATGACAACCTTCATATTGTGGTACAGTTGTCCCTTCATATTAATGGGGGTTAGGGGCGCAAGACCTCCGCGAATATGAAAAAAAGCAAATAAAAATAGGCCTCCTGGACCTCCGTCACTACCGCCATTCCCGCGCCTTGTGCTGTGTGCCCCTTCCCCCATGCCCTTCTGGACCTTCTCCGCCACCACTGCCACCTTTCCTGTACCTCATGCCACTCGCCCCTCCCCCACACCTTCTCTGCTGCCGCTGCCACCATTCCTGTGCCTCGTGCTGTGTGCCCCATCACCTCTGTGCCCTCCTGGACCTTCTCCGCCACTGCTACCACCATTCCTGTGCCTCATGCCACTCGCCTCTTTCCTCCACGCCCTCTCAGACCAGGAGGAGGGCATGGAGGGGGAGGGGGGAGTGGCACAAGGCATGGGAATGGTGGCAGCAGCAGTGGCCTAGGAGAGTGGGGGGGGGAAGGGGCACGCAGTGTGTGGTGCAGGAATGGTTGCAGAGATAGCGGAGAAGGTCTGAGAGGGCACAGGGGAAGGGGCAAGTGGCGTGAGGCACAGGATGATGGTAGTGGCAGCGGAGAAGGTCTGGGAGGGCATGGGGGAAGACACCACCGCCATTCCCATGCCTCGCGCCATGTACCCCATCACCTCCGTGCCCTCCTAGGCTTCTACCCCCACCACTGACATGCCCCTGACACTGCCAAAGAGAGGGGGCAGAAGCGATCTGGCCTTGTCCCCTTCCCTTTCACACCCCCACAGGGCCATGGGTGAAGGGGAGGAGAAGCAAATCCACGAATAATCAAAACCACGAATGCCAAATCCGCAAATATGAAGGGACGACTGTATAGGAGAGGTGTGAGGAGAGGCTGTCATGCCCTGTCTCTCAGAGGAAACTGAGGAAGAATCTGAAAGCTTGGATAGCATACCTGAGCTAGAGCAGAGTGACCAGAAGCCACCACACGCTGAGCAATAGAGTGTCCAACAGCTACAAGTCTCTGAGAGACAGCATGGCCAGCAGGCTCATTCATCTGAGCAACCGAATATTCCACAGCCACAAACCCCAGAGGAACAGGATACAGGCTTATCCAGTTTCACTTAGTGTCATCAAGAGAAGGAATTTCTTTGACACTCAGAGATTAAATAGGAAGCAGGAAGCAATTAGAAAACAGCTGCGAGACTCAGCTGGACCATAAATAACCAGCACCTCCTCCAGAAGAGCATGGCTAACAACCTGCCTGTTTGGCTGAAAGCCATGCCAGAGTGTGATTCTTGACTGACTACCTGCTATTTTGAACCCTGCCTTTGCCTTTGTAACTTTGTCTCTGGATTACCCTTTTGGGCTGTTTGCTCGGCTTCCTATCTCTCTGTATTTGATTCCTGGACTGGACTGCATTTGCTTTCAGTGCTGGTAAGCTGAATAGACTCAGCTACTCCCTTCGAACTGCGAAAGCTGATTTATTGGGTCTCTGCAGCCTGCTCTGAGAAATATAGGACAGAGGCATTCTGGGGATAATGATTCCGGTAACTGGTTTGCTTGTGAGGAATGATTCATTGCCAATGCATCCAAGAGGGGATTAGTACATACTTTGGTGATGGTGTTGTTTACTGGGGGCACTACTTAATCCTATCTTGGCCATGTCTGTTGGTATTTTTCCATGACATCTTTGTTTAAGTCCTGGTGACCTCCACCTGACCACACTTTTGTTCCACCCTGGTCTACTTAGACCTCGTGAAGTGTCTTAATATAGAGAGGGGGTGTAAGGTGCGGCAACACACAACTCTCAGTCACCCTGCTGGCTGGGGGATTCTGGGAGTTGTGTTCTTTAAAAAACCTCCCAACTTCTGAGAAGCTGTGGTTGCCAATATCTGTTTCTGCTATAAATGCATTTCCAGAGGAACCTCTGGACTACTACAGGCAACTAATGTAGGTAAACATGGGCGCAAAATGCATGCAGCTATAGTCTGCACTATTGCTTTGGAAGTGCTTTTGGCTGTTTTCAGTACAAAAAAGTAGTACATGGATAGAATCAGCTGTATCAAACAGTAGCCAGATGCAAAGAAAATCAGAATACAAAATGACATGCAAAGTTTCTAATTAGATGGTGAAAGAGCCTCCTGAGAATTCCCGTTATAATCTACCACAGCCCAGACCAGCAGACCAGCATTCTTGTGCATCATCACCTTAGCTCAAATATTGTGGACAGTTATAGCTAGTTTTACTTTGTGACTTTTGCTGCGAGATGAGATTGGCACAGAGCTTTCTGTCATGGAGTGAGATCGTGGCCTACTGTGAATATATGAGCCGCAATTACCTTGCGTTCTTGTCTGCTACTTCCTGCCAACCCCACACTCACTGGGGACAGATCAGAGTTATTGCAAAGTGTAAGCATTAAAATTATTCTCAGACATGTTGTCAATAACTGGCACCAGCTTCTGCAAAGCAGTCTGCAGTTTTTAATCTGTCTGCTTCCCTTGGGGCCTTCCTCCCCCCCCCCACCAATAGAGTGATTAATAGGTTAACTATTATGTCTAATAAGAAAATCAAGTTGGGGAGGGCATGCAAAGAGAAGAAGGAAGAATGAGAAAGGGCTTGAACTCCCCCAAGGCAGTTTGAATGTTGAAGCTGCTGTACTGTGAAAAAACCTCATCAACCACAACTCTGGAAATAGAGCTCAAGACAGCCAAGAGCTCTGTTGCCCACCTTGTATGCAAAAGCCTACCTTCAACCACAGTCATATTCTCTCTCTCTCTTCCTCTTTCTCTCTCAGTCTCAATCTCTGTCTCAGTCTCAATCTCTCTCTCTGGCTGCTGCCACACTGGAGAAATGATGCAGTTTGACACCTCTTTAACTATCTTGGCTCTATCCTATGGAATCCTGGGATCTGCAGTTTGTTGTGGCACCAGAGCTGACAGAGAAGGCTAAATAGTTTATAAAACTACAAATCCCAAAATTCAATTGCATTGAGCCATGACAGTTAAAGCAGTGCCAAACTGCATTATTTCTCCAGTGTGGCAGCAGCACCTCCCCCCATCACATAGCAACTCTGTTCCACCTGCTCTGCCTTCCTTTTATTCCTGTATGCTATGCGGACATCCTCACTCATGATAGGAGACATGATAGGGCTGTGATAACAGTAGGGGACAAAAGAGGTCTGCTGCTCTGAACACTAACTTGCTGCCTCCTCAACTTTTAGGACCTACCTTCACAGGATACATGGCTGAGGCCGAGCAGAGCCACCCACATGCTTTCCGTGGTAACTTTGATAAGAAATACATGACATCATAACATTTAGTATTGCCCCACCCGCACAAGTGGAATGGCATTAGGGCCAGCCCTACTGTTAGGCAGGTCATTTTGGGCAGTGGTTGCTGAAGGGTGAGTCAACAGGTTGGAAGACAATATTGTGTGTGCTCTATGATCTGCCAACTGCCCCCAAGGTAGACTGTTGTCCTCAAGTGTGATGGCGAATAAGGTCCTATCACTAATCAGCATAGCCACTAGGAGCTGTAGTCCAAAAGGTAACTTCTTCCTAACTTTGCCAGTCTAAGCATTGCTGACATGCCTTCATGCTTTGATGTAGCTCAACAGTGCCACTCAGTGCAGCTGGTAAATCTCTATTGGGAAGGCTTAATTGGAAAAAAAATGTTGTTGTTATTATTGTGTGCCTTCAGGTCATTTCCAATTTATGGTGGCCCTACCATGGGGTTTTCTTGGCAAGATTTGTTCAGAGGGAGTTTGCCTTTGCCTTCCTCTGAGACTGAGAGAGTATGATTTGCCCAAGGTCACCCAGTAGGTTTCTATGACTGAGCAGGGATTCGAACTGTGGTCTTCAGGGTCCTAATCCAGCACTCAAACCACTACACCATGCTGGATCTCGATCATACCATCAGAGAATCATATGATCAAAGAATTCTGGAACTCAAAGCGAGTGTGAGGGTCATCCAACCCAGTCTTCCACCAGTGCCAGAATTCACAGCTCAAGCATTCCTGGCAGGTAGCCATCTAGCCACTGTTTAAAACCCATCAATGAAGAAGAGTCCATTACAGCTCTCAGAATTCCCAGCCAGCATAGCATGTGGCATGCTGCTAAGAATTCTGGGAGTGGTAGTCCAAAAGGTAACATTTTCAAGCTTCGTTTCAGACATACTAAAAAATTAATTTCTTAATATGATGCTAAATTTGGTTCTAGAAGTGGGAATAAAGAACCATCATCAGCATCCTCTATAAATGTAAAACTGAAGTACCCCAAAATAAGAATTTTAAAGTAGCTGCAACCTCTCAAAAACAATGGCACCAGCCCTGAATATAAATAGCAAAGTGACAACTCATTTAAGATGACAGACTTCTAATAATAGAAATCTTTAGAAAGGCGTTTGGGAAAAATAGGACTCAGCCAGTTCTTTCCCATTTGCAAATATTCATCAGTCACAGATGTCTCCACATCTTCAGTCTGCCAGGGTATAGAAGAGACAAGAAGAAAGCTGGAGATTGATTATTATTATTATTATTTTTTAAAAAAACCCAAAATAGTGCAAGTTCTCTCTGAAGGAAGAATGCATAATTAAATGTTATGCTCATCTTTATTGTATGCAAAAACAAAAACAAAGGATGTAGTTTGACATGATGGGAGTCAGACAAGATTCCCACCCTAGTTCGATGATAATAAAGGAATGGAACATTGTTCAAAGAAACAAATTGTAGCATTTCTGCATTAGCAATATTAGGACTTTTTCAGATGCTCTAAAAAAACCCTGAGGAGGTTGGGAGGAGGACGGTGCTGTCTCGCTTCCAGCAATCGATTTCACACAACATCGTTCTCCTCCCATCCTTCATTCGTGCTTCCTCCATGCTAGAGGAACATTTTAAAAGGGCCCATGTCATAAGTTCCATGGTTCCCCCCTATGGAATTACAGGTTGAGTCTCCCTTATCCGGAATTCTGAAATCTGAAATATTCCAAAATCCAAAATTGTCCACAAGAGTGGCTGAGATAGTGCTTTCTGATGGTTCATTGTATGCAAACTTTGTTTCATACACAAAATTATTAAAAATATTGTGTATAAAATTACTTCCAGGCTATATGTATAAAATGTATATGAAACATAAATGAATTTTGTGTTTAGATTTGGATCCCATCTGCAAGTATTCCAAAATCCAAAATATTCCAAAATCCCTCTGGCGCCAAGCATTTTGGACAAGGGAAACTGAACCTGCATGGGGTTTGTAGTTTGGTGAGGCACTGGAGTGGTCTGGCTGAGAATTCTAAATGCCCCTCCCCAAACTGCAAATCCCAGAATTCCATAGCCCAGTGGTTCTTAACCTTTTCTTTACCAGGGACCCCCCTTTAAATATTTTTGCTGTTGTGGACCCCCAAGACTTAACTCAAGATTTAAAACAACAACAACAACAACAATAATAATACAAGTACACTATTCATTAACCCTTTCCTCAGAAGCACTGGCGGGGAGGGAAGACTTTTCTCCTGCTTCTTCCTGCAAAGTTGTGGATGGAGTGGATTGAACAGCAATGCACAGATCAAGCCAGCCAGCCTTTGCCTTGGCTCCTGTCATGTGGGCTGAGCAGCCTTCAAGCCTGTACGGACCTCCTGATTGTTTTTGAAAATCCACTGGGTGACCTTGGGCAAGTCACATACTCTCAGCCTCTGAAAACTCTGTGATAGGTTCACCTTAGGGTCACCATGAATCAGAAATGACTTAAAGGTGCACAACAACAACAATAAACAACATAGATTTACTGGCCTAACATCAGCAAAAATGTTTATGCATTTCTACTTAAGAAGAGCAGACATCAGTAGATTTGTGAGTGAAGATAAACTCAGACAGGTAGGAGGATAATGACTCTTACCATACTGCAGGTGGGTTTATAGTTAAGATCTTTATTTGGATTGAATAAGCTAACAGGAGGAGTGAGACCTTTTATGATTGGCTAAATGAAGGGGTATAAAACAGAGAGGGTATAAAACAGAAGCCTTTTGGGCAGCAATGCACCAGATTTTGCTCTTGGCAAGCTGGTTTACCTTGAAGCTGCTGCCACCAAGCAATCTCTGATAACCTGAACTCTTACAAGATATTCCTTTGTGGACCCAGACCGTACAACCCCTTGCTCCCCTCCCAAAGAATACACACACACGTATGTTGAGTAACAAATGTATTGATACATGTTCAGAAATATTGGTTAAGTACAAGTTAGTAGATAACAAAATTGGCAATACAATAGCCGCAACTTGCAGGTTGCTACTAACTGGTTGGCAATTAGGCATGGGTTGTGATCCGATCATTGACCCCTCCCATGGAGGGTCAATGGCCGCTCGTCGGACACTTCCGACTCTCATGGAGGAGAGAGTAGATGGTCAAGCTGACCCGCCTGACACTCTCTCCTCCCCTGCAAACAAGGTCATCAATCGTGACCGGATGACCCTCCCTCTTTGCCCTGGGTGGCCAATCGGGGCCGGGCAAGCCCGCCCCAATTGACTCCTGCTCACCCCGCCCCTTCCTGCTGCAATGCTGGCTGGGAAGGAGACGGGGCGAAGATGGGGGCCCCCATGCGACCCACCACTAGGCTCTCCCCATGATGTTGGGGGGACGCTCCGGGAGGCTCACACTGTGGGTGCCGGCCAGGCCACAAAAAGGCCCACTGGCAAGCCCCCTTTTTCAAGCTTGTTATCTAATACCCAACAGAATGCAAGTGTAGAAACAGGATTAAACAGACCTGCCAGGAGAGGAAATGTGATGCTTTGCTATATAATTCTAACAGAGGTGTGAGTTTGTTATAAGAATGTGCTTAGACTGATTCAAAGTCTATATAAGCTGTGCCTCTGATGATGATGTATTTGTCTGTGCTATCTCTCTCTCTCTGGCTTTTCTTTGCAAACGAAGATTCAGGAAGGACTCATCCTGCGATTTCTGCAAGCGTGCTGATGACTAAAAAGGCCAATTCGAGATAAACAAGTCCGGTTGCAGAAAGCACAGCAGAAGGTCTCCTTGGGTGATGTTTTTGGGTTGTGATTCTTTCTGCATTGTCGTTTCTCTTCAAGACTTGTTCAGCATGAGTTCTCAAATAAGACTGCAGCATTGTGGATAGTGCGTCTCCATGCCTCCCGATATGAGGCCAGGGCGGACCACTGTTGGTGATCAATTTGGCCGAGCCTGAGATGTTCTTTCAGGGAGTCTTTGTATCACTTTTTTGGAGTGCCCCTCTTATGCTGACCCATGGCAAGTTCACCGTAGAGTACTATTTTTGGGAGGCGATGGTCCTCCATCCTAGAAATGTGCCCTGCCCAGCGCAGCTGTGTTCTCAATATCATGGCCTCAATGCTGGTGATCTCTGCTTGCTCAAGGACAGCAACATTCGCCACATAGTCAGTCCAGTGTATATTTAGGATTGTGCGTAGACAGCACTGATGAAAGTGTTCAAGGAGTCGTAGGTGGTGGCAATAGGTGACCCATGTTTCAGATCCATAAAGGAGAACAGACAGTACACTGGCTCTATACACACTGATTTTTGTGCTTTGCCTCAGGTGTTTATTGCTCCAGACTCTTTTGTGAAGTCTTCCAAATGCGCTATATGCCTTTGCTAATCTGTGATCGATCTCTTTGTCAATCTTGGCATCTGAGGAGATGATGCTTCCCAGGTAGGTGAACTGCTGAATGGACTTGAGCACAGATTTGCTGACGGCAATGTGTGTGTGTGGGTGTTCGTCCTGTGGTGCAGACTGGTAAAGAACTTCCATTTTCTTCAGGTTGAATTCCAGCCCAAACAACTCTGCAGCTGTTGTGAAGCAGGATGTTAGGCGCTGCAGAGCTGCTTCTGTGTGGGCGACAAGGGCAGCATCATCAGCGAAGAGCAGCTCATGGACTAGATAGTTTAGAATCTTAGTGTGAGCCCTCAGACGGCTTACATTAAACAAGCTACCATCAGTATGGTAACGTATATAGATGCCGTCGTCTTCTTTGAGTTTTGCCATAGCCCTTTGGAGCATCATGCTGAAGAAGATTGTAAATAAAGTTGGAGCAAGAACACAACCTTGCTTCACTCCATTAGTTATTAGAAAGGGCTCTGAAGGATCACTGCCATATCTGACAAGACTTGACCACACTGGTCCTTGTGTAGCAAGATAATCATTTAAGGAATTTTGGGGGACATCCTCGTCTTTCCAGGATCTGCCACAGACCTTTTCTACTCACAGTGTCGAAGGCTTTGGTGAGGTCGACAAATGTTACACAGAGACCCTTGTTCTGCTCTCTACACTTTTCTTGCAGTTGTCTAAGGGCAAATACCATATCTGTAGTACTCCTATTGGCTCTGAAGCCGCATTGGCTTTCAGGGAGAAGTTCTTCTGCAATAGCAGGAACTAATCTGTTCAGGAGTATCCTTGCAAGGATTTTTCCAGCAATAGAGAGCAGTGTTTTCCAGCAATAGAGAGCAGTGTTATGCCGCGATAGTTTGAGCAATCGGATTTTGCTCCTTTTTTCTTGTACAGGATGATGATGACTGCATCTCGGAGGTCTGATGGCAGTTCCCCTTTTTCCAGCAATTCACAAGGAATTCGTGGAGTTTATCATGGAGTGTACGACCTCCGTGTTTCCAAACTTCAGGTGGGATTCCATCAATCCCAGCTGCCTTGCCGTTTTTCATCTGCTGTATGGCCTTAAGGGTCTCTTCCAAAGTGGGAGCTATGTCCAATTCATTTTTCATCGTTTTTTGTATCATATGTTGGATAGCTGAGCATTGGACTACTCAGTTGGCACTAAAGAGACTTTGAAAATGTTCAGCCCATCGATTCAGGATGGAGGCTTTATCAGTAATTAATTTTTGACCATCTGTACTGTATAAGGAGCTTTGGACCTGATAAGTAGGTCCAAACACTGCTTTAAGAGCTTCATAAAATCCTCTATGATCACCCAGATCTGCACAGCGTTGTGTCTTTTCTGCTATATTGATCCACCACTTGTTCTGCATATCTCAGAGTTTTTGTTGAAGTTTACTACATGTGAGGCGGAAAGCTGCTTTTCTTACATGGCAGGTTGGGTGGGTGAGGTATGCCTCACCGGGTATGCCTGGTTAGCAGTTCTCTTCTTTGCCAACAGCTCATGGATCTCTTGATTGTTTATATCAAACCAGCCTTGATTTTTCTTGTGGGAGAACCTGAGGGATTCTTCTGCAGACTGGAGGACACTGTTTTTGATATGTTACCAAAGCACTGTGGGAGAAGGATCTGTAGGATGGTCTTCAAGTTTTGTTTGCAGATTTGCCTGGAAGTTGTCTCTCATGGTAGCTTGTTGAAGATTGTTGACTTGGAGTCTGTTCTTTAAGATGCCACCCCTCTTAGGTTTGAACTTAAGATGAAGATGTAGTTTACATCTGATGAGGAGATGATCTGTTTGGCATTCTGCACTGGGCATCACTCGAGTATGGCGGACATCGTGAATGTTTCTCTGGCGGACTAGAACATAGTCAATGAGATGCCAATGTTTGGATCAGGGATGCATCCAGGTTGTCTTCAAGCTATCTTTCTGCTGAAAGATTGTGTTTGTAATAGTCAGCTGTTGTTCTGCACAGAACTCTAGCAGGAGGCGTCCGTTATCATTGCAATTTCCAACACCATGCTTGCCTAAGACACTTTTCCAGGGTTCGGAGTTCTTTCCTACTCTGGCATTGAAGTCACCAAGGATAATAATTTTATCTTCTACAGGGACTTTTTGTATGAGTTGGCGTAGGTCTGTGTAGAATTTGTCTTTCTCTACAGGGTCGGCTTGCATAGTTGGGGCATATATACTAAAGAGAACAACATGTGGGAGGCATAAGGAAATGATGCAATCAGAGTGTCCTGTTGGCAAGGTTTCGAGTTTGGAGGCAATGGAGTTTTTAATCATAAAGCCTACTCCTGAAAGATGTTTTTCGGTTTTGGGTTTGCCAGACCAGTAAAGTGTGTAGCCGGCACCATGTTCTTTAGGGCTGCTTTTCTCATGGAGACGAACTTCACTAAGAGCAGCGATGTCAATATTAAGTCATGATAGTTCATGGACTATTAGGGCAGAACGATGCTCAGGCCGTCCACTATCTGCAGTCTCACATGGTTCTGATGTTCCAGCATGGAAGTGTCAGTTTATTTATACCTTTGGAGGCCGGTGTGTGTTTTTGTTTCTTTGCCTTGGTTTGACCGCATCAGAAGATGCCCGTTGGCCACAGCTAGCCAACCAGGTAGTTGGGGATGAGCTTTCGTTAGGCCACCTTTTCTAGGCCCCTCTCCATAGGGAGCAAGCAGTGCTCTCCTTAAAAAAGGCTGCTTGGTCGTTCCGGATGCTGCCGAACAAGACTGTCATCTCCCGAGTCAGCCTTGAGCAACCAAAGTCCTGAACCGCCTGCATGCAGGGTTGGGTCTGCAGCTTCCAGTGCATCTTTACACCTGTCGTTTCGTCCCTCGCCTATCGCTACAGGGCTTTTTTGGAACTGGATTTGTCCTTCGAGCCTGTGCAATGGATTTTTCTGGTGGAGTGCAGCGTGCACAGAACTGGCCTCACCCTTTAAACCAAAGGTTCATCTGTTGTGGCCTTGCAAGCATGGATGTAGCAGTGAGGTCCTTGGGTCATAGGTTTGATTAGAGTTTCCGTCTCTTAGATGGCTGACCTTACAGGGTTGGACGAGCACCATCTGCCCGGGTTTGGGATTGGAGTTTTCCTTTTCCTAGGACGGTTGACAGAAGGCTAGAGAACCCATCCTGCCCTTTGACGCTCTTTGTCAGACCCTTCGGTTTTGACCTGTCTGGCATGGGAGACCCTATCGGTGGCCTTATGCCACCGCCAGCATAGCTCAAAACATCATTAGGGTACTCAAGCCTCTCTTCCACGACAAGGGGCCGTCAATGGAGAGGAGTGCTATCTGTGTTACTAGAATAAATATAAGTATAAAGTGCAACTTTTTCTCCTGTTAATTTTCTTATAGACCAAGACTTAAGAATACTTAAGGGGAATACAGATGTTGATCTGATTATTGGGTAAGACTGGGCTTTGCAACCTTGTGAACCTAGGTGACCATCAGAGCACCTCCCAGAAAATCCAGATTCAGATCAACAGGTGTAAGACAAAGAATCTTCAATCTTCTACAAAATATATGGATGGAGGAACCATACAAAATATATGGGTGGAGTCTGTGCCTTCCTCCTTAGGAAACTCCCTCCAAGGAGCAACCCCCTTTGGAAAAAATCCTTCGATAGTGATCCCACTGGTGGTAGGCCTGCCACCCAGGCAGACCCTTATATCCCCTTTCAGGCAGGAGAGCAGGGCCGGTTTAAGGCACCGGCAGGGTCAGCATCCGCAGGGGGTCCCATTATTGTGGGGGCCCCCGTAGTAACCCTCCTCCTGCAAAAACATTATTAGTAATAATCTGAATATCCTGTACTATGAATAGCTTAGGTTAAGTTAGGTTACATTGACCTGAGATAAACATATGGGGCCCCCAAAATAAAGCATTGCAGGGCCCCCCAAAATTCCTTAAACTGGCCCTGCAGGAGAGCAGGTGATGGCTATGTTAGTTCTGCAGCTCACTACCTGGAACCTGAAGCTTGCTCCTCCATGTACATCAATGGTCTTTCTCAGGCAGGCAGCAAACAGGCAGCAGTTCTCAAAGAAGACAGGACACGGCAAGCTGAGGGTAAGAGCAGCTGTAGAGCTCTCTTCCTTGGAGTGGTGGAGATGGTGGTGGTGCTTTTTCTCCTTGATTGGGAGCAGCAGGGATTGAGATGGGTACCTTCTGCATGCAAAATATTGCAAATGAGGGAATTTCACACTCAAATAAGAATCCTGCCACCCAATGAATTTTCCCGCAGTCCCCAAATTTCTAGCCTTTGAGTAACTTAAAACTTTATTTGAGTATTTCAAAATACAGTTTAGGGGTCGAAAGAAAGGGATGTGGTACAATTCTGGAAAATCCTAACACTAACACTTAATAAACTTACTAATTTTTTCCCCCTTCCTTGATATCTAATTATGTCATGAAGCTTTTGGTTTAGTCCTGCAGCCTAAATTTAAGTGAAATGTACAGGTTGACCCACCCACCCCGCATCCATGGGGGATATGTTGCAAAACCCCTCTCCCTTCGTGGATACCTGAAACCGTAGATAATAGGGAACCCCATTATTTTCAATGAGACGAATGCTGGAAGTTGACCATATAATCATATTGGAGGACCCAGAAGTGCCTAGAAAGAACATATTTTTATTCAGTGTGGATAAGTGAAACCATGGATACTGAATCCGTGTATATGGGGGTCCACCTGTATGTTATTGCATTTTTGCATGTTCAACCTTTGTTAAGTGGGCCAGTAACTTTCCTGCCTTCACCTGTTGTTTTCCCCCATCTCCCCCTATAACAAGACATAACAACCTCCACCTTTTTAATACACTCATAATTGGCTACATTCTGTAATTTGCCTTTCTGTGACCTTCCACGAGGTTGGCAGTAAATTGGGAGTCCCTAGACACCAAGGCCGGAGCCATGCTCAAGAGCATGTACAACCTAAGGAAGGGCCTTCTAAATTCCTCAAAAGATCATACCCTGGGTGAGGATCATGTGGAAGCCCCGGAAGACTGCTAAAGTTCAGGTGATGATGGCCAGTTCTCCCTGGGCACATCTGGTAGTGACATCAAAAGTAGTTTGATGGTTTTCCTTTCACAGATCTCAAATCAAAAGAAAGCTGTGTGTCACTCATCAGTCCTAAAATATTCCTTTCTCCAACAATCATCAACACATCCAGGGATCCATTGTTTAGCTCTGGGAATCTCTGGGAAACATTGTCTTCATCTCAAATCACCCCTTCAGTGGAAAGATCAACTATAAATATCACCCCAAAACTCCACCTCAGTGTGCATAGATCCCTTTAATCCTGAATCCACGTTAGTCTGTCACCAATCCTCCTTCCTACCCCCTTCCTTTGTGTCTGCTTGCTGCCTGACCCTCCGAGTGCAATTCCCAAGACTTCTTTGCTCTTCAGATTGGTATAGTATAACCTATCACCCCCTCAAGCTATTCCTCTATCCAAACATTTCCTACTTTCTTCGATAGCCTTGTGTGAATGCGTGAAGCATGAATGTTGGTGTGATTGCTGTTAAAAACATTTTTAAAATAAAAGCCATTTTTGTTTATTTAATTTTGGGCTTGAGTTTGTTCAGTGAGTACTGGTATACACAATTTAAAGATCCCACAGTTACCCAACTTTTCACATGCCAATTTGAGCTAATTAAAATCCCCCAAATCGTGATTTGAACACACAAAGAAATTCCACAGACCTCAGCAATTCAGGTAACACCCATTTAGACTGTACAGACTTTGAGACAAGAGCTTGGGCACCCCTCTGGGATGGAATTTGGGGGCCCTGTTTTTCAGTGATTCCAGTCCTTCTAGGAAGGGTGAACTCAGAAAATGGTATTGGGAGGTTCCTGTTCAACCCCCTGACTGTTGGCCACTTTTAAAAGTATTGTTATGTTTTAACTATTTTTTAACTGTCTTAACATTGGGGTTCTAAAATTATAGCTAATTTCATCTTTAAACAACTTTTTCTTCATCAGATTTTAAGTTGTACCTTTTAAAAATCTTGCTGTAAATTGCCTTGGATCACATGTCAGGAGGGAGATGGGATATAAATCACACACACACACCCTAGGAGGTTCATCTGGATTTTTGAGATCCCATGTCATCATCATGCTTATGCCCCCCAACTCTATCTCTCCCACCCATCTAATTCTAAGAAAACTATTCAGTACCAAATCAGTATCTACTGTCAGTAAAGGACTGGGTGAGGATGAACAAATTGAAGACAAGGCAGAGGTACTCCTACTTGGTTGAAAGGCAGATTAGAGATTCAGTATGTGATGAATTGGGTTATTCTCCCCCTGAAATCTCAAGTTCTCAGGAGTGTACTCCTGGACTCAGGCATGAGCCTACACACCCAAGTTTTGGCACTGGACATGGCTACATTTGCTACATCTGTTGTGCCACTTCCTGGAGATGACAGTTCTGGCTACAGAGACACAAAGCTTGGTTACATCCCTTTTGGATTAATGTAACATACTCTATGTGGGGCTCCCTTTAAAAATTGTTTGGAAATTTCAGCAAGTCCAAAATGCTGAGATCAGATTTCTGACTGGGGTGGCTTACAGAGTATTCATGACTTTCCTGTTGTGATAGCATCCCTGGTTACCAGTCCATTTCCAGGCAGAATTCAAAGTGCTAGGTATGACCTAGAAACCTCTTATATGGCTTGCCTCAACATTATTTGAAAGTCTATACAAGCATGCTCAAGCTTCAGGCCTAAGGACTAAGCAGCTATGATAAAGCAGCCAAATTAGCCTACCCAACAACACATTAATGTGGGACATTTCCTCCAGTCCTAGTCATTCTTTTCCCAGAGGTTTTCTTCTTTTCTTTTTTTTTACTTTCTCAGTGAATTTGCCAGTGGGAAAGTCATCAACCTTAATGAATTCCAACATTCTAAAAATAATGAACTTGTTAAAAGTATAGGATTAACTTCAGCATTAATTGCAACATGTAAGGAGCCATGCCACATAAGGCGAAATCTAACAACTCAATCTAAGACCTGTTTTTGAATAATGAAGCCCAGTGTCAGTTCCTTTAAAGTAGTACAGTAGGACCCCCTTATCCACTGGGGATTGGTTTTGGGGGCCCCTGTAGATACTGAAAACCATGGACAATAGCGAATGCCATTGAAAATAATAGGACTTCCAGTTTAAAATACCATAGAGTTGCCTTGGAGGACCTAGAAAATGGCTAGAGAGGACACATTTTCTAGGAAGTCTCTATGGTAGGTGTGCTGTTTTGTGTCCCCTGGATAATTGAATCAGTGGATAAGGAATCAGTGGATATAAGGGTCCTACTGTATAACAAATCTGAGGCAAACATTAGCAGCTTCCCCCCCCCCCATAATGGTTAAACTTTACTGAAGACAAAGAGGAAAAGTGGGAGAAGCAGAAAGAAACTGGAACATTTTAAATGCAGCTAAAAAAGTGGGATGACAGAAGACTATTTGGGATTGTCTCTGCTAAATAAGGATAGTTGAAGGGTTTGCAGTGTTTTTTTCCTCTCCTAAAAGCTAGATGTGACTTCCAAATGACCAACTGGACATTGCACTGAACCAGACTCTTTTTATTACCCAAAGCTGTATTTGGTTGCCCCTTTCATACTGCACAGTTATAGCAGTTTGATACCACTTTAGTTGCTATTGCTATATCACATGGATTTGTGATCTGCTGAATCACTAGAGCTCCATGGCAGAAAATTCTAAATATAGTCGGCCCTCCATATCCATGGATTCTGCACCCACGAATTCAACTATCCACAGCTTGAAAATATCCCCCCCCCCCAAAATCCAAAATGCAAATCTTGATTTTGCCATTTTATAAGGGACGTCATTTTATTATGCCATTGTATGTAATGGGACTTGAACATCCATAGATTTTGGTATCCACATGAGGTCCTGGCTCCAAACCCCAGTGGATACAAAGGGCCCAATGTATTTCCCAAAATGACAAACCCTAAGATTCCATACAATGCAACCATGGCAATTAAGAAGGTTTCAGAGTGCTAAAATTGTATGGTATGAAAGGGACCCCAAAGGGACTGGATGGTCACTCCTAATTTTGAGGGAGGGAAAGGATTTTTCCTTATCTAGTCACTTTCATTTTTCAGATGGTAGAAGCTGTGAAGGCCTTTGTGATGTACCAGGAACACACGCTCTCTTTTACTTAATAAGCAAAGCTTTATTCAGCAAGGATCCGTATGTCGCGAACATGGCCAAAGCCGAAACTGGGAGGCTAACACAAACCCATCCCCAGATAAAACAAAGTGTGGGAATGGCACACAGGGAGGGCTCTGGCGCCCAGACACCGCCAGGTGGTTGACCTTGAGATGCTCCGGAGAGTTCCCAGGCCAAAAAGGGCGGGCTGGCTCTCGCCCAGGAGCTGAGAGGCCCACACTAGGGAAGTAGGCCCAAACCTTTACCAATATCATGTCAGGGTCCTCCATGAAGTCTGTATAACATGTAGACTTCATGGATGGGGCCTGACAGCCTTACTGGTTGTGTGTGAGAGACAAATTGTAGCTAAATGGCCAAGCACATCTATTAGAGTGTGGGGGCATGTTTTAGACTATACAGTACCACCCCCGTATCTGCTGATTCACCAACCGCACAATTATCCACGGTTGGTGATGGTGGGAGAAGGGAGGGGGGAGGGATCTCATCTCCCCCGTCCCTTTCCCTGGGATGGTTCTTGTCATGCAGTGGCAATCACACAGGCAAAGCTGAAAGGGGAGGAGGTGATATCACTTCCCCCTTCCCCCCTGCGATTGCTGCTGCAGCGGGGCCATGGTGGGGGGAAGGGGACAGAGGTGGGGGGGGTGGAGATGACAGTCCTGGAGATGACAGTTCTGGCTACAGAGACACAAAGCTTGGTTACATCCCTTTTGGATTAATGTAGCATACTCTATGTGGGGCTCCCTTTAAAAATTGTTTGGAAATTTCAGCAAGTCCAAAATGCTGAGATCAGATTTCTGACTGGGGTGGCTTACAGAGTATTCATGACTTTCCTGTTGTGATGGCCCCACCACAGCAGCAATCGCAGGACGGAAGGGGGTAAGATAACGTCTCTGCCCCCTTCCCCCTTTGCCCCCACCATGGCAGCAATGGCAGGGGCGAGATCGATTCTCTGTCTAGCTTGGCCTTTGGGCCTCTAGAGGTTGCCCACTGCTGCAGCACGTTGATGGCAAACAGTGGTATAGCTGTGAATTTTGAAATGCAGGCCCTCTTCATGGGAGTCCTATAGTGGCACCCTCAAGGAGACTACAGAAATTCAAGTGACTGTGGGTGCATCTACACTGTAGAAATAATGTAGTTTGACACCACTTTAACTGCCATGGCTCCATGCTATGGAATTCTGGGATTTGTAGTTTTACAAGGGCTTTAGCCTTCTCTGACAAGGGACTTTTTCAGACAAGGCTTACTGCGCAACAGTCTTGCAGGAGAAGTACGGTGTTTTCATGTGGAAGGGGGTCTGTTTCGGAAGATGCCGTCCCACTCTCGGAATCGTCCGTGTCATTTCCATGTACAATTGAAAGCAGCCATGCCATATTTTACTCACAGAAAACTTCTGTGAGTAAAATATGGCGCAGCTGCCTTCAATCATACACAGAAGTGACACAGACGATGCTGAGAGAGGGACAGTGTCGTCTGAAATGGACACCCTGCCATGCCAAAGCGCTGTACCTCTCCTGTAAGCTTGTTGCACGGTAAGCCTTGTCTGAAAAAGTTCAAAGTGTGCTGGTGCCTCAGAAAACTACAATTCCCAGGAATCTCTAGGATGGAGCCATGGCAATTAAAGTAGTATCAAATTGCATTATTTCTACAATGTAGATGCATCCTGTGTTGATTTATTTATTTTTAAAACCACACATTTCTGCCGGTTTTCATCTCAACCAGGAGCAGGCATTTTGTAAGGCTAATGGCATACTTTCCAATTGTCTCAGTTTGGCATGGAGAGTCCTGTGTCGTCCCACTTTTTCAGCTAAAAGGAACTGGTTTTTCTTTCCTCTTCCAGCTTTCCCCCTTTCTCCTCAGGTTACTTCAACTGCTTCAAATTGAATTCAAAGTGCAAAAGTTGTTTACACTTGAATAATTCAGAGGGGGAGGAACAGAAAGGGTGGAATTGTGTCCTTTTCAGTAGGTTCAGACAAAAGCAAGGCACTGCAGCCTCTCCTAGGAGATTTTCACACAGGCTATATATCCCACGGCAGGAACAGAACAGGGTCAGGAAAGATTTTCCCTTTCGGACAACGTTGATCCCGTTCTGTCCTGCATCCATCCTGCTCCTGTGACTGTTCTGGAACAATTTAATCACAATTTTTCATTGTGAATAGACCTCCCATTCCGTTGTTATCACGCAATCACGGGTGTGCAAACAGGAGCCCCGTTCCTGTTCCGAAATGACAGCCGCAGAGGGGAGGTCCATTCTGAGCACTTCCTAGTACAATCTGGACATCCAGGTAAGTGGCACCCTTTATTTTACCCTCCCTGTTTTGACTGTGGAGATTTTCACATGGGCTATGTATCCTGTGGCAGGAACAGAACAGGGTCGGGAAAGGTTTTCCCTTTCGGACGACGTGACCCCGTTCTGTCCTGCATCCATCCTACTCCCGTGACTGTTCCAGAACAATGTAATCACAATTTTTCATCGTGAATAGACCTCCCGTTCCATTGCTATAATGCAATCACAGGTGTGCGAACAGGAGCCTGTTCCTGTTCCGAAATGACAGCCACGGAGGGGAGGTCCGTTCCGAGCACTTCCTGGTACGATCTGGACATCCAGGTAAGTGACACCCTTTATTTTACCCTCCCTGTTTTGATTATGTGATTTAAAGAGTGTTTTTGTGCTTAGTGAACTGATTTTATGTTTGGGGATTTTTATTTTTTAAATTTACTGTCCGGCGTTATCACGTGATAATGTGATAACGTTTCAGACGGCCGGTCGTAAAAGCAGCCTTACGACGGCTGCATTTATGGCCGGCCAGCAAGGGGAGGGGGAGCCCGTTCCTGCTACGGAATTAAGGTGAGTGTGTGAAAGATTTATGTTATTCTGTGGCAGGAACAGGAGAGGAGGTAGCGGGGCAGTAACGGGGCATTTTGGCCCCGTGTGAAAATCTCCTGTGTGATTTAAAGTGTGTTTTTGTGCTTGGTGAACTGATTTTATGTTTGGGGGGGGGTTATTTTTTAAATTTACCGCCTGGTTGTTATCACGTGATAATGTGATAACGTTTCAGATGGCTGGTCGTAAAAGCAGCCTTACAATGGTTGCATTTATGGCTGGCCAACAAGGGGAGGGGGAGCCAGTTCCTGCCATTGAATTAAGGTAAGTGTGTGAAAGATTTATGTTATTCCGTGGCAGGAACGGGAGAGGAGGTGGCGGGGCAATAACGTGGCATTTTGGCCCCGTGTGAAAATCTCCTTAGCTTGTATGTCCTCCCTTGAAAATAACTTTTGTCTTCTTAACCTCATTGTGAGGCTGCTTGGTCGCACAAGCCCGTTTTCATCTGTGAAACATTAGAGGGTATGTAATGGGTCTTACCCTCTCTAGGTCAATCCACCCAGAATGTTTTGGATAGTTCATAACAATACATTGCTGCTGAGAAAATTTGATTCACTCCAATTTCCTTTAGATAGTTCAGCTAAACTGAGAGGAAACAGGGAATCCAAGGGGTGTGGCAGATACTGTTATCTTTGATAATCAAAAATCCCCAGAGCTTCGGTCCTGTAAACCATGGCTCCACTACACTAATGATGGCAAAGAAAGGAGTTGAACATTTTTTCCTATCTTGCTCCTCCTTACATGAATACATGATCAATTTCTGACTTTTATTAAATAGCAATAGCATTATAGCATAGATATGTATATACCACTTATCAGTGCCGAAGCACTCCCTAAGTGGTTTACAATGTTTTTTAGCTAATTGCCCCCAAGAGCTGGATACTCATTTTACCAATCTATGGAAGGCGGAGGAGATTATCAGATGGGAACAAAAAAAGCATTCCCATCTCTCCCCCCACCTCTTCCATTCCTGTCATGCCAAAAAAGAAAAACTTTTCACATTTACCTTGTTCTCACGACAGGGCAGCCCAAGAGTGAATGGAGCTTTAATGAAGGGAGAGAAGAACCAGCAGTATCTGCTGGATTTAAACCCTACCCCCACTGCCATTCCCTTTTCCTCATGTGTCATGTCTTATTTAGATTGTAAACCTGAGGGCAGGGAACTGTTAAATTGACCATTTGTAAGCCGCCCTGATAGCCTTTGTGGCTGAAGAGCGGGGTATAAAACCCAAAACCCAAATAAAAGAGAAAAAGTTACACTAAGCACATAAACACACTTAAAACTTTACAAGTAACCCAGGGACAGTACAAAAAAGTGTGTCACTTACCTGGATGACCCAATCTCACCAGGAAGTGTTCTGGCATGGACCTCCCATTTACGATGGGATCGCACCAGCAAAACAGGCACCTTTTCACTGGGATGAACCTCTGTAACAGAAACAGAACTGGGGATACATTGACGGCTTAGCCAGTCAATAAAAAGCAGTGCTGGTGTAACGACAGCTGAACGGGAGCATTACAAGAGGTGAACGATGTCATGTGAAAGGGAACCCTTTACCAATCTCCTGGCGTCATGGTTTATTTAGAGTCTCTGATAATCTCCCGAGTCAACCTTGGAGCCCTCTGGGGTCGAATGCATAACCTTGTGGCTTGCAGTACTGGCATTTAGCCACTGCACCACCGGGACTCCAGTTTATTAGACACTATGATTTCTACTGAATTTGTATTCTGTACAACATAAACATAATCTGCCAGTGTTTGATTAAATATGGCTTAATTTACATTCCCTCTCTTTTAAGGAAATGAAACTATAAATTGCATTGCCTTAAAACTGATCTGGGATGGAGATGATATGCTGGAACGAAAGGTGTCGAAATAAACTACAGAAACTACGTCTTGTCTTTCAGCAACTGGATGCTAAAATATCTGTTTGACTCCACATAAACATAATTTATGGACATATTCAGCAGTTTCTCTCTGAGTAGCTGGGTATTTTCTGCCAACTGAATGAAAAAATGGTTTTGAATATCATTTATTACTGCATTGGCCTTGCAAAGTTGTAATTTAATCCTAAACTGGATGGCTGATTCTGCAGTCTCCTGAAAGCAGAAAAAAACTAAATATCAACCCCTCTCCCCTTATTACTAGAAAAGAATATTCCATTCAGAAATCACATCTATCTGTTCCCGGTATTATCTGAATGCATGTGGTGGGTGTGTGTGTGTGGTGTGTGGGAGAGACATCTATTGCACATGCCCAGCCTGTATATGCTTATTTTTATCCCACTTGTGTCCACTCTTAACAGAGCTCACTTATGGTAGCTTGCAGCATAATTAAAAATACATTAAAATTATAATATTTAATAAAATAATAATATTACACTTCAGAGCAAGGAAAGATATTGGGAAGCTCAAAACCATCAAACAGAAGGTAAACCAAATACTTGCCTCAACAACAACAACAACAACAACAACAAATGTATTTCTTTCCAGTGATGAAAAATTGTAAGAGGCAGGGCACAATGGTTCTCTTGGGGCAGGGAGTTCCACAGTGAGTGCTATACTAAGAAAAGGCCCTTTCCCTTGCTCCTGTCAACTAGTTTGCCAGGTGAAATATGGGTGTGCATAATAAGGAATTTCAGCAAGTGATGCTCACATGACAAGAAACACCTGCTGAAATTGCCTTTCCTACACTAAATGGTAAAGGTACTGGAGCCTTGAATTTTATTTCTTGTGGCAACCCTACTGCCAATTTCCTCAAAGCATGCAGGAAGGCTGCGTCAGTGAGACCACCAGTGACTTCAATACAATAATGCAGTTTGATGCTGCTTTAACTATTATGGCTCCATCCTATGGAGATACTCAGACAAGCATCTGAGGATGGCACAGGAGGTTCTGATCTGTGGCATGCTGAGAAAGAGAGTGGCTGGGTCAGTACACCTTGCTATTGTTGGGGCTCTAATATTTATGCTCTATTCTGTACCTTGGAGGGATGTGCTGGTTACAACAAAGCCTGGATGGCTTTCCCACAGAACAGACAAAAGAAAGCAGAACTCAACTGATTGCTTTAACTGTGGAGAGATAGAACCATGATTGGCTTGTAACAACATGATAAGGTTGGACAGGAGGGGTGTGTGAGGAGAGTTTTCTGTAGGGTATGGATTGAGGAATGGTCACTTGATTGTTTGATTGAATTATTGCTTGAAACGGCCAGGGCTGGGAGAAAGGATTAGCATATACCCCTTAACGACTAGGTTGTTAGCATAAAACATTACATGGGCTTTCCACATAGTCTTAACTTGAGCTTTCCCACCATTATATTTCTAGACACATCTCAGGTCATCATGACCTTTGACTACCTAAGCCAACATGACCCTAAAAGGTGTCCAATATTTCCAGTTATGAAATCTTGCTGGGAAAGATAGTAGGTCTTGCTAACACATTCCTTCACCCCACGCAGATGCTAGTGCATACTTCCAGTCCTGTACTAGAAAGCATCCTCTGTTTCACAGACTCATACAATCATTGGAAGGAATACAAAGGCCATCTAGTCCAACCCCTTGTCATGCAGAATATACAACTAAAGCACTCCTGAAAAATGCCCACCCAACCTTTTTTTTAAAGACCTCCAATGAAGAAGAGTTCACCACACTCCAAGGTAATCTATTCCACTCTTGAACAGCTCTTACAGTCAAAAAGTTCTTCCTAATGTTTATGTGGAATCTGTTTTCATGAATTTGAATCAATTATTTCATGTTCTAGTCTCTGGAGCAGCAGAAAACAAGCTCGCTCCATTTACTAATTGTCATTCCTTCACTGATTTAAATATGGGTATCATATCACCTCTCAGTCTTCTCATCTCTAAGCTGAACATACCCAGCTGTCGAAGTTGTTCCTCATAAAGCTTGGTTTCCAGACCTTTGATCATCTTGGTCACCCTCCTCTGAACATGTTCCAACTTGTCAACATCCTTAATGAACTGCAGTGCCCAGAACTGGATACAATATTCCAGGTAAGGTCTGACCAGAGCAAAATAGAGAGGTACTATATTATGACTTCTCTCAATCAGGAGCTCATTTACCCTACAGAGTTATAGCATTATTACTCCACTTTAATTGCCATGGTTCCATCCTATGGAATCTTGGGTTTTGTAGTTTGGTGGGACACTAGAGCTCACTGGCTGAGAATTCTCAATGCCCCTCCATAAACTGCCAATTCCATAGGATGGAACCATGGCAATTAAAGTGGAATAGTAGCACTACAATTCTGTAGTGTGAATGTGCTCCTGACATTATGGCTGAGATTCTAGATCAGCTACTTATTTAAGTATACTCATACTTAGTTAAGTATGCTTAGTATGTCCTGCCCTACCTCCGCACTCCCAATCTGCTTTACTGAGCAGCAGCTACTGCAAGTGATAGAGGTTTGTTCTCCTGTCAGTCAAGGTGCAGCATTCTCACATTTCCACCACTTCCCTCCAGAGACCTTTGGTGTGACAATCAGAAGCAGGATCGCTATCACGATTCCTCTTCACAATGGAAATTGATGGTAGGAGGGAGATGGAAATATTAGGATGTTGTGCCCCACTTGATAGGGGAACAGGCCTCCCTCACGTGCGACAGCTGCTTGCCAGTAAAACAGGTTTGGGGGACTTTTACAATTGTGGAAACAGTGCCACAATCATCAATATGAATCAGTTCATATAGGAGAAATGAGGTGATCACCTTTCTTGAGGTGAATCAGTTCATATAGGAAAAGTGAGGTGATCACCTTTCTTGAGGTGATGATATGGGGGAGGAACCATTTAGCATGCAGTAGATTTCAGGGATCTGGTTATATTAAGCATACTCTATTTATCATCCAAGTTGACTTTTTAATATTGGCACCATATACAAGTGATGTCCGGAAGTCATAAATTTCATATATTCTGTCAAATTACATAGCAATAAGCCATATAATTAACTGTCATTCTCGGTGCAGAAGGCCATATGGTTAGTTAAATCTAATTTCACATGAAGACAAGGACATTAATAGCTGGCCCATAACTACTGATAGGAGATGGGAATACAAAGAGTTGGGAAGATATATGTACTTTAGAAGTCAGCATCTGAAGTTCTGATCAATATAAATGTAATTACTCAGTGGCCTTGAGAATAATTAATTTTAATATTTTATGCAGGAATCCCTCTTGATCTATGGCAAAAAGTAAATGTTACTTCCACACTGCCTCTTGAGATGGGCAGTTGTAATGTTATTTGCCTTCACCTGGTAAATCTATGGAAAGCACAAATGCCATTTTAAAAACCGCTGTACTGTTTTTAGCGCTAAATATTTTAATCCTAGGTTAAACACTAAAAAGTCTCATTCAATGCAGAGATAGCCTCTATTTTAATTGGCAAAGACAAATCTGAATTGGACTGAACATAAAGGCACATTACTTTATTTTTAATGGTATTTTGGCAATAGTGTGTGAAACAATTGGGAAATAAAAATAAAGCAATAAATGGAAACTACAGAGGTTTTTATTATTATTTCCACTGTTTATATTGTTAAAATGTACTACTCAATATTCCATCAGAATTCTCAAAGTAAAACTTTAAAAAAAGGGAGACTGTGCTCAGCCCTTGTTTCTGAAGCTTTGCAACTGTCCCAGTTTGCTGCTATTCCCCATAGAACTCTAGATTGCTGTTGATTTAGAAGGGGGAGTGTAAAATATTTATTTATCCATGTATTTATTTTATCCCAATTTTTAGATAAAGGTCTCTCCCAGTGGTTCATGTCAGATAGGGATGGAACTGGTGGGAGGAGCTTGGAGTGGGAAGGACTGAGGATATAGCTTTACTTGTCACCATACAGAGAAGGCACCAGTTAGGGTAGCCAAGTGGAAAAGAAGACAGGGCTCCTAAATATTTACTAGTAGTGAGGTTTCCATGCAGCTACAACAGCTGAAATATCTATGTAGCGATTAAAGGTGCAGCAGCCTGATCTCAGAACACATTGATTTAAAAATATGGCTTGGGTCCAGACATTTTTAAAAGCCTATATCTCCCCATATGAGCTTGCCTGAATCTTACAATCTTTGAGAGAGGGCATATTCTCTATCAACCTCCTCCTCCCCAGTCTATGCTAGGTGAGGATGCAGACAAGACCCTTCGCGGCGGCTGCTCCTAGGCTATGGAACTCCCTCCCAATGGAGGTTCAATTTGCCCCCTCTCTGTTGTCTTTTCGACAGAAGGCAAAGACCCTCCTGTTTAAATTGGCCTTTAGACTTAGCTAACCAGGGTAGAGGGACATGCAAACTGGGTGCACTGCTTTTTTAAATGTGTAATATCTATTTCCTGTGTTTTAATTGATTTTTTTAAAATTAATGTCTTAAAAGTAGTTTTTTTAATTGGATTGATGGTTTCATCCTTTTTAAACTTTTGTACTCCATATTGTTTTAGCTGTTCTTTTAAAAATTATATTGTAAGCTGCTTTGAGTTCCATTTGGGAGAAAGGCAGGATACAAATCAGGTAAATAAAATAAATAAATAATAAAAATAATTTATTGCCCATAATTTTCAACACACCATTTTCATCAACAATGTCAAAAATAGTCATTTTAAACATTTTGGTATCACTGGTTAGATCTGTGAGTTAAGGATATCACCTGGAGTACTGTGTCCAGTTCTGGGCACCACAATTCAGGAAAGATATTGACAAGCTGGAATGTGTCTAGAGAAGGGCGACCAGGATGGTGGGAGGTCTGGAAGCCATGTCCTATGAGGAGCAGCTTAGGGAGCTGAGCATGTTTAGTCTGGAGAAGAGAATTGCCCATAGGGGACATGATAACCATGTTAAAATATTTGAAGGGATATCATACTGAGGATAGAGCAGGCTTGTTTTCTGCTGCTCTAGAGACTAGGACACGGAGCAATGGGTTCAAACTACAGGAAAAGAGATTCCACCTAAACATTAGGAAGAAATTCCTGACAGTAAGAGCTGTTCGGAAGTGGAATGCACTCCCTCAGAGTGTGGTGGAGTCTCCTTCTTTGGAGGTTTTTAAACAGAGGCTGGATGGCCATGTATCAGGAATGATTTGATTGTGTGTTCCTGCATGGCAGAGGGTTGGACTGGATGGCCCTTGAGGTCTCTTCCAACTCTATGATTCTATGATTTTATGGACTTTATCAGATGAACCTTCAAAAATGTTTCTTTCCCACCACATTTCACACCATACTTGTCCCAGCACGATAACTCTTACCTGTAATAGTGAGAAAAAGCAGCCCCAGCATTACCGGAGCACAAATGCTAGCTCTATTTACTTCCACGTTTATGATCTCAGTGATTCTCGCAAGAAGATGTGAGGGCAGTAAAAAAATTTAAAAGAAAATTAACACACAAAAAATACACACAAGCACAGAAACACACTTTACAAGTTCAAAGTAAACCGAGCGGGTTCATTAAAAATAAAAGCATCCCCTACCTGGCTTTTGTGTTCTCACCCAGAAGTGTTCTGCCCATTGATACTGTAATCACGAGAGGACAATGATGTGTGGTTTCAAATGTAGGCAATATTGGCAAAAAATCACCATGGGAGATCTATTGATGGCTTGCCGCAGCAATAAAAAAGAATGCCTTTTTGACCAGACGAAAATGCAAAAGCATGACATTGTCTAGTACGCACACCCTTTCCAGTTAATTTGGCATTCTTATAATGCCATTTTTGCCATGTCTGATAAAGTCCTATTTTACTGTACTTAATTCATTTGGATAATTTGGGTAGTGGCATCCATTTTTGGTCATTTTAATTGTCTTTTAAATTTAAAAGTTATGCATCACTAACATGTTGCTAATGACTAACAAATTAATTATATAGCATTCACAAGAACACATCACTTCAACAAATCAATTTCCAAGTTAATGAGAGCATTAATGCATTAGTGTTGATGCTACAAATTCTCAGCTCCCTGCCCTCTTTTTTAACCTGTGATCATCTTCCCTTACTCAGTTCTGTTCAGCCATGGATTCATTGGAGGCTATGGGCAAAGCACAGTTCCTTGGTCTCATTTATTCACCTATATAAGGGAGGGCCTAAATACCCTAAAGGCACCAGATCCTGTCTGATCTTAGAAGCTAGGCAGGATCAGTCCTGGTTAGTACTTGGGTGGGAGACCAATGAATACCCAGTGCTATATTTCAGAGGAAGGAACCAGCAAAACTACCTCTGAGTATTCCTTGCCTAAGAAAACCCTATGAAATTCATGGGGTCACCATAAGTCGACAGGTGACTTAAAGACACACATGCATAAAGTAGGAGTAGTCATGGATAACCTTGCAGGGTTTTTAAAAGTATGAACAATATATGGTGCAAATAAAAATGAAGGTAGTATGAGCAGGATGCATCTCTGCAGTGCCTATGACATTCTGAAATATGTTGCCATAGCAGGCAGTGATTGGGTGTGAATGACATTTATTCATTGTGTGTGAATGTCATTTAGTCTTCATGAAGGGCTGCCTGATTGCTGTGACTGTTTTGCCTGAATGACTGACTCCCTGTTGCTCTGTCCATCTGTCACCTTACTATTTTGGACTCTGTTCTTGATCCAAGTGACTAAGATGCTAACTGGATACAGAGACATTATCACCCTCTCCCATACGCCCTGACAAGACAGACATGTGGTGACATGCACCTAGTTGTTTATGATCACAATAGTACATTATCTTTATCATTTCTCTCCCCCTCCCCATCTTCTCCAGAGAAATATTAAATACAACTTGTGAGTGGTGATGGTTAAATATGGGTTTGACAAGGTACTTTATTTACAGAGAGCTTGGTAAAAGAGGTTTGCGGAGGAATTATTGGAAGAACAAGAATATGTTTGTGTTATTTGGAGATGAGTCAAATAACCATAGCGCCATGTTAATCAGGATAAAAGGACTACAATCCTTTAACAGAGCCTTCCCAAAACAGCTGCCTTCCAGAGGTTGCAGACAGTAATTCCCATCATCCCCAGCCAGCCTGGCCAATAAATAAGGTAGTCTTTTACAAGGGTAGCAAGTCTGTAACTCTCCAGATATTTTTGGATTCCAGCTCCCATGAGCCCCAACCAATTTAGCAAAAGGTCAGAGGTGATGATAGCCATAGTCCAACAATAGTCCAACAACATCTGGAGGGCCAGTTTCCCCACCTTTGCAGCCTTGCTTTAAAAGCCCTAGTTCAACATTATAACCACTTAGTGAAAATTTGGGCTGTCACCAAAATGGCCCACCGTTAGCAGCACGATCCATATGTTGCCAGCCTTCCAGGATTTATTATTATCTTTAAGCTTTTAAAGATACAGGTTTCCACAAGGGCAGAATAGCAATAACCCCCTGACTCAGGAATGAACTGGGTGTGTGTGTCTGGTTGAGACACATGCCTGGAAATTACAATGCTCCCCAACTGCAAAGCTGAAGAATAATATAAGATTCAGGAAAGTCGGCTAAACAGAATTTTCTCCAAGCAAAGATTTATACTATGATGAAAGGTCCATTGATGGCCTATGCTGAACAGGGAAAAAGAACACCCTCGCCCCCTCGGCTGGTGATTTACTGCATTTGATTTACTGCATTTGTAAATATTCAAAATCCAGTCTCCTTTATTAAAATACTTGTAAACTGACAGGTTGTATAAACAAGAATATATAATGCTGATTGCTGGGCACTAACACAAAATCTCAGCAGCATTCATTTGTCTCCATGGTCCTTTGGCAAAATTGCTGGTATGCAAAGCTGTCCGTGTTTGAAGTTAACATGCAGCCATGCTTCTGAATCAACATGGTGGCCAAGAGTGAATTACTCGCGTTATTCTCAACAAGTTGTGGCTGCTGCACAGTATTTTTTTAAACTGTGCATATGCAGTGATGGCAAAAAGTATAATTTCTTTGCTGCTACTATTGCCTTCCAATGAGCTCTCACTTGTGTGGACTTACTCTGAATCATCTGCCATTGTCTCTTTAGTCTCTGTCCCACTCATTTCATCGCCACCAGCTCCGTAGTGAACAAGGAGAATCATTTGGCTCTACTTTGTGTGAGGGGATGCTTAGGGGCAATCGTATCCACTGCCCTGGCCATTTCCCTGTTCCAGAGATCAGCCAGGGCTTCAACAGGATCACCTGCCAAAGCAACAGGAAACTCCCTAAGAGCCATCAAGAATCCATCTGGATCCACAAGTCTCCTGAGGTGGACCATCTTTCTTGGTCCCCCATCCCTGCGGAGGCTTTGAATCCCAGTGAGTCTAATCTAAACCCTAGCAGGCAGTGATCAGTTCATGACGGTGGAACTACCATCATCCTGCCCAGACAGAAAGCCATGTCCAGAGTGGGTCCTGCAGCATGAGTGGCAACAGATACGACTTGGGACATCCCCATCGTTGTCATGGCAGACATGAAGTCCTGAGCTGCTCCTGACAAAGAGATTTCCATATGGATATTTAAGTCCCCCAGTACAAGACAAGGTGACTCCAATACCACTGCTGAGACCAACTCAGCCAGCTCAGGCAGTGAGACTGTTGAGCAGCAGAGTGGGCGGTACACCAACAGTTTCCCTATTCTGTCCGGGCTACCCACCTTCAAAAATGCACATTCAAACTCAGGAGACTGTGGGACAGGGCACTGGGTGGTTCTCCCTACTACCATAATAATAGGACTGCCTCCCCACACCACATCTCCCTCTACCCATCATCATTGCTATGGTTGCTCCCTTGGCTGCTTCCCCTCCCATACTTTCCATATAATACATTCTCTCTTGCTAGCAGGCAGGTTATTTTTTAAAAATAAAAGAAAATGCACTCTTTCCCTCTTAACCCAAGGGCTGGTCCTTGGGCCTCACTCCATCCCTGAAGCAGCTCCCCCAAAGGGACAGCTCCCCCAAAGGGACAACCCCCTTCGGTGTCGCTTCAGTGGTGGGCCCGCTGCAGCAGGCACCCAGCTTATATCCCCATGCAAAGGGAACAGGTGGTCCTATCTGGCTTATTAGCCAGTAGCTAGCCAAGTACCTGATGCCTGGTTTTGCAGGGAGTGCAGATGTCTAGAACAAACAGCAGTCCAACAGCTGAGGTGAAGAGCAGCAAGCAAGCAGGTTGGCAGGCAGGCAGGCATCCTTCCGGGGTGGTGGAGATGATGGTGGTGTTCTTTTCCTTCCCACGTGCTGGCTCCCCCCACTGTCTCCAAGGAGATTTCTTGGCATTTATATAAAGAAGAATAATATTGATAGAATGCCTTTTGTATATTTGCATTGTCTTTTATTACAGCTTTTCCTTCTTGTAATTTTAATATCGTTTTCTTTTCTTTTTCTTTTTGCATCTTATATGCCAACCACTTTCCTGGTTTATTTGTAAATTTGATTTTTTGTTTTGTTTTACATAATTCACCTTTATTTCCATTTCCTTCACCATTAGCATAGATAACTGCCTCAGTAAAATCTTAATTTGGTTTGTAATAATTGTTTTTGTTGGAGACTTCACTAATTCTTCTTCCTTTTTTAAATCTCATCCAGAATCAAATTCATTTTCTCTTGTCTCTTCTTTTTAAGTTCAACATTATGTTGGATGAAACATTTTCTCAAGAAAGTTTTACTCATATCCCAAACTGCTGTGACATCTGTACCTTTATTCAAATTATTCCCAAAAGATTATTTTATTTTATTTTTTACAGTCCTTCACTGCCTTATCATTCTGTAACAATATTTCATTCTGTCTCCATCTAAAAGTACCATTTTTCCTTCAAAAAGTTAACGTGACTGGATTATGATCTGAAAAGGTTTTTTGTAACATCTCTACCTTGTAGACATTAACAATGAAAATGTTAGAAATTCAGATCATTTCTATTCTTGAAAAAGATCTATGTCTTTCAGAAAAGTAAGTAAAAATATTCTCTAGAATCACTATCTTTGTATGTACATATATATCAACCATATCCAAATTATCCATTAAGTAAAAAAAAAAAAAAGCGATACAAAGACTCCCTGAAACAACATCTCAGGCTTGGCCAAATTGATCACCAACAGTGGTCCACCCTGGCCTCACATCGGGAGGCATGGAGACACACTATCCACAATGCTGCAGCCTTATTTGAGAACTCACGCCGAACAAGTCTTGAAGAGAAACGACAACACAGAAAGGATCACAACCCAAAAACATTACCCAAGGAGACCTTCTGCTGTGCTTTCTGCAACCGGACTTGTTTATCTCGGATTGGCCTTTTTAGTCATCAGCACGCTTGCAGCGTGGGATGAGTCCTTCTTGAATCTTTGTTTGCGAAGAAAAGTCAGAGAGAGAAAAAAAACCCACCAAAAATGTTTGGTAACTTGCCTTGTGAAATGTTAATGTTTTTCTCAAAAGCTCTGTCTTTAAGTGGAAAAACCACCCCATTTCAGTCTCCCATAAGACATCAATTTTCATACAAAAAGTCCAACAGCCTTTATACAGTTGTCCCTCCATATTTACAGATTTGGCATTCACAGATTTAAGTATTCACAGCTTGAAAATATTCTTAAAAAATAATAATCCAAAAAGCAAACCTTGATTTTGCCATCTTATATAAGGCACACCATTTTGCTATGCCATTGCATATAATGGGACTTGAGTATTCACGGATTGGGTATTCAGGGGGGTTCCTGGAACCAAACCCCAGCAAATGTGAAGGGACAACTGTATAAGTTTCTTATAAAATGCTGCTTTACATTCATTTGGGCAGTAAATCCCCATTACCAAAGATTTGACTCTCCGGCAGGTTAAGTCTCCACCCCAATACATCTACCATATTCATAAGTCAATATCAATTTTGGACATAGTTGAGGGTTTATATACAAAACAACTCCATTTCTTTTTAAATCCTGCTGAAATAAATCCTTTACCTAAATAATTATAAGTCAAAAATTTTGTATCCTTTTTTCTAATATGTGTTTCTTGTAAACAAATTACATCCTGTTTAAATTTTTCAAGTAATGATTATTTCTTCTTTTGGGGGGCATTTGCCTCATTTATATTCCACCTTAGACATTTGTAATCCATAATTACGCTTGCAGTTCAGAAGAATCCATACTTGCAGCAACCAGTGTAGAAAGATCCACTTCCTGTTGTGTCTGTTGCAGTTCTTCTGTAGTGTCATCTGTCATTTCTGTTTGCATTTCATCCAAGTCACCTTTGAATTCTTCCAAAAATTACCTTGCTTTCTGTACAGAATTCAGTTGAAATCTTTGTTGTTTGAAGGTAAAAATCACGATTTCCAACTTATCCCATCTAAATGGACTCCTTTTCTGTTTAACTTTAGCTGTCAGGAGGAGTATTTGTTTCTCTTACACAATATCCTAATATGAATATTCACTATAAGCACTATAACATCAATGTTGTTCATCTTCAGTCTGGTCTCAAAATGCTGCAGTATGACTTGGTCTCTAAATTATTTTCCTAACTAAGTGGACAAGTACATCCCTTGGGACATTTCTTCATCTTGCAAACCATGTGTCAATCCTGTAGACTTCATCAGTCTCTAGTTCTATGTCATCTTTGTCTTTTTCCAAAAAATCTTGCTAGAGATTTAACCATCTTTTCTCCAGGATCCTCCGAAACTGCTCTAAATCTTAAACAAAACTCTTTTTCTCTCAATTCCAAAAGTGCCAAATTTCCAAATTTATTCCCATCTCTTTATTTATATTCTCTGTTTTACTTTCCAAAATTCCACTTTATCATTAATTAGTTTTACATCCTTAGCCAATTGCATTACTGTTTCTTTGATTTCTTTGATCTCCTTTTCCAAATTTTCTTTCAAGTCCTCTTTCATTTTTACCATGTCATTTCTCATCACTCAAATCTCATCAGTCAACTTCTATAACATTTCTGGAGAACCTACCCTTTCTACTGGCTGGTCTTCAGGCCTCCTCCTTGTTTTCATAATTTTTGTTTTTAATGGTTGACATAATCAATACATCCAAATAGATATACAACAATCGCAAGGCTGTTAATCAAAGCAAGCCTCTTGTATTTTTTCCTTTAATTTGCCTTTCTATTAAGTTAACAATTTAGTCCCAATACACTCTCTGTAGTTCCAAAAAGCACAGCATGGCTATTCTTAGCCTTATCTTCTTGTTTTGTTATTTCCACCAATTGGCTACTTCCTTTTAAAATAAACAATCCATATTCCCATGGAGTTCTGGTCTCTTTACCTAGTTAGCTTCAATATTCTCAAGGTACATTCATCAAAAACAAAATAAGAAGACTTCTATTTTTTAAAAAAGTTATTGTCCCCTTGTCCATTTATAACTCTACTGAGCCACAGCTTGTAAACTAAAGTCTTAGGACATTTTCAGACACGGAAAAACAGCTTCTTGCTGCGCAAGCAGCCTCCGGAACAGTATCAAGGCTGCTGCGTGGCAAGGGTCCATTTTGGATGACACTGTTTCTCTCTCGGCATCGTCCGTGACTGTTGCGGCCAGCACTGGAGGCAGCCGCGCTATTTTTTACTCACGGTCAACTTTTGTGAGTAAAAAATAGCGCGGCCGCCTCCAGTGCTGGCTGCAACAGTCACGGACGATGCCGAGAGAGAAACGGCATCGTCCAAAATGGACCCTTGCCACGCAGCAGCCTCAATACTGTTCCGGAGGCTGCTTGCGCGGCAAGAAGCTGTTTTTCGTCTTTATTTTCTCCCTTCTTGTTTACAAAAAGAAGGCAACTCACTGAGGCTTTGATCTCACCATCAATTGTAATTTAGGTCATTAAGATGTGCTTAAGAAAGTGAGGATTTTCACAGGTCCAGTGTCCATTAAATGCTCCCCTGGTGGTTTGAGCCTGATGTTAATCCCAAGGTCACTCCACTGCTTAACTTGCTTTCAAGACTACTAAGGTTTCAGTGGTCTCCTAGTGAGGAGCAGCATTTCAGAACACACATGGGAAATCTCACACTCTTTCCTTGTCTGGAGAGAGTTTTTGCAAGCTGGAACTTGGCTTCTAGCTGCCTAAAATTTCCTGCTGTGCAGCTCAAGCAGGGACATCAATACACCATCACTCCTCACCTGGAAGTCTTATGAGTTTGGTTTAAATACAAGCAGAGATTCTTTCCTAAGATAATATTTGCCACTTCACTTTAGGAAGCCTTTTAAAGGCCTTTTAAAGGAAAGAATAGGTTAAAACCAAAGATAAAGTCGGCATGGGGCTTCAGCTATGTGGAAAACAGGCTGAGTCCGGGTTTGGTAGGAACTGAGAGTGGGGATGATGGATAGCCAATGACTGTATAGCTTGCCAGATTTTGGAGCTTGTAGTATGCTTTTAGTTTACTGCTTGTCAAATAGGTTTCATTCTGAGCAACAAGCTTGTAGGTCTTTGGATTACTGTGACAATAAAATTTTGTGATTTTAACTCTGAAACTGCTGGCCGCTGAGTCTGAAGAAGCTAGTACATGACATCTCTACAGGTACAGTTTCACATAGGTGAAAAGATCCCCAAAGTTACCCTACTCTCATAGGCTTCCTTTTGCATTTATAATTCCCCCAGATTTCAAAGGAGACATTGGAATTATGGGTGGGACGCCAATGACCTCCCACTTCTTAGAGTAATACAGGGTTGTGGCTTCTTTGACTGAGATAACTGGAGATGTGTGTGTATGTGCCTTCAACTCCTGTTGATTTATGGTGACCCCATGCATTTCATAGGTTTTTCTTAAGCAAGGAATACTCAGAGGTGGTTTGCCAGTTCCTTCCTCTGAAGCACCTGGTACTTGTTGGTGGTCTTCCATCCAAATACTAACCAGATTTGACTCTGCTTAGCTTACAAGATCAGATGGGATCTGGTGTCTTTAGGGTGAGTAAACCTGGGGCTGCCTGTGCATGTGAAACAGCATGTTGTTCTAGCCAATACATACTAAAAGTCTTCTCAATATCCCAAGTGCCAGAGATAAAGATGCAGACAAAATGGTACCACTCTCACATGAGACTGATGTGCAGGGGTGTAGCAATGATGGGGGCAAAATGAAGGCATTTCACCTCCCAAAGGAATTCTCCCATAACATTTTACTTCAGTCCCAAATTCAATCAGAGAATGAGGGTGCATCTTCGCTATAGAAATAGTGCAGTTTTCTTTAGCTGCCTTGGCTCCACCCTGCAGACTCCTGGGATGTGTAGTTTTGTGAGGCACCAGTACTCTTTGGCAGAGAAAGCTAAAGACCTTGTAAAACTACAAACCCCAGGATTCCATGGGATGGAGCCACAGCACTTAAAGTTGTGTCAAGCTGCACTATTTCTATGGTGTAGATGCACCCTAAGATGCTGAAAATTGTTTAAACCTATAATTCATATTTACTCTGTTTGTATTCCCTTAGTAACTTTGCCTGGACCTTTTCTTTGGATGCCTAAACTGTATTTATAAATGCTCAACTGAAATTTTAAGTTACTGCAATGCTAAAAACTTGGGCACTGAAGGAAAAATTAATGGGAGCCAAATTTCCTATGGGGGAAACACTTTCATTGTGCCCCACATAGCAACACCCCTGCTGAGATGTCAGCACATCTGGGGAAACCCAGAGACTTGCAGAAATACCAAGTGAGTATGGACTTTTGGCTGCTAATGGAAGCCAAGATGCTCATTCTTGGTGGAGTGAGAGAAAAGGGAATGGGAGAAAGAAGGGAAATGGAATGGAGTATTCTGGAAGATGGGCATACTGATTGGCTGGAACATGGAGGAGATTATCAGATGGACTTTAAAGTCCATTGCAGGAATGGAACAGGATCAAGAAAGGATTTCCCTTTCTGATGACATTGTTCTGTTCCTGTGTTGCGCTCGTTCTGCCCCTGTTCTGCTCTTGGGATATCTCAAAAATGGGGAAACGTTGTTTTTAGTCCACCCGTTCCATTTCTGTAATGGAATCACAGGTGGTCTGAACAATGTCCCATTCCTATCATGATGCTGGCATGATGCCAGCCATGGGGGAAGGTCCCTGCTGGACACTTCCGGGTACAATCAGGATGACAAGGTAAGTAAAACATTCCCCCCCCCTCCCCGGATAGCTTTTATTTTTTAAAATGTGTTTTTGTGCTTGGTGTACTGTTTTGATGTTTGAGGGGGTTAATTTTTGAATTTGCCACCCAGTTGCTGGTTGTAAAAGCAGCCTTATGACGGCTGAAGGGAGGAGGAGCCCGTTCCTGCCATGGAATCAAGGCAGGTGTCTGAAATCTTTTACTTTATTCTGCAGCAAGAATGGGAGTGGGGCAGGTGGGGGGTTATTGGGACAGAAACGGGCTACTTTGGCCCATCTGATAATCTCCTGAATGTGAGCATTCCACACTGCATTATTTTGTTACAGCAAATCCCATTGGTTTCCTCCAGTTCCAGTATTGAAGTAGAAACACCCTTGCTGCCATCACATACATTTATTTAGTTAGTTATTGGATTTATATCCCTACTTTCTCCCATGGACAAGTTCACTGAGCTCAAAGAAATTCCAAAGTTTGCAGAACTTTCTAAAAAGAGGGAAATATATTACCAGGAACGGAACACCTGAGAAACAGTTCTACAAAGACAGAGAATGATCAGAGGTTACACAGTGCTGAGTATTGGAGAAAAGGGGAAGATTTCATGGGAAATGGGAATGGAATGGTGTATCCTGTAGGAAGGCACTGAATGGCAACACTCCACACTGCAACACTCTGTTGCAAGTGCCATGTGCATTCATCATAACAAGTATCAATACTATAGAGAAAACAAGAGATCTCAAAGCATAACATAATAATCACAGCTCTTCTAAATTAAGGGCTCTCTTAATTCATGAACAATCATTATTTAGATAGCCTTGCAGGCAGAAGGCTCTGTCCCTGTTTATCTGTTCCAGTAACCATTCCAAATCCTCCATGATTTTCTTGTCTTGGTGACATTTGGTAAAGAAGTACAGCTTTATTAGACATCTTTGTCATAATTAATAATCCAAAAATTTACAAGATAGCCCTGTGGGCCTTCATGCACAAAGGCTGCTGGTGAATGTAAAAAAAAATTATCTCAGCTGGTCTATGAGGTTTTGAGTGCAGGGTCAGGGGTGAGAGTAAAGGAATGAATAAGCAATCATAGCTGTTCCTGAATCCATTGGCAACATGCCTAGAAGAGAAGCAATGAATGCATCTTTAATATGTCATCTCTCACTTGGCTGTAATTCCTTGACAGCTCACTTGACTTCTCAATTCAAAAGGTGGACATTAATTAATGGTCTCATCCATATTCATAATTGTTGGGTAAATGCAGAGCCTCAGCTGTAAATGACTGATGACAAAAGGCACAAATGAATTTGCTCTAAAAACGCTCCAACCAGTTGGGGAATGATTGATGGCAAACAAAGAACGGAACGCTGCTTTATTAAATGATTAAGCCGCAGTGGGTGCAGTGTAACTATCAAGACCATCTGATCCCCACACTAAACATTCCTAATAGTGGAAGATCATCATTAACTGGGGAAAAAAACCATGCTTTCATAGCTGTGTTGAAGAGGGCATTTCCTTAAGCTGCATCCCTCTTCTACACAGCTATTAAAGGTGCAGGAGCTCTGTCTGTTCCTAAAGATCCCCTAGAAGAAGGGTGAGGAAAGTGGAGTCTACTACCCACGTGTGGCCTTTGCACCGCACTTTTGTAGCTCCCAAGGCCTTCTTACAGTCCTCCCAAACCCACCAAAGTCCCAGTTTGTGTCCTGATACACATCCCAGTGTCCCAATGCACATGGCTCACTTTGTTGGCTCCCCCATGTAGTAAAGTAACAGCAGCCCTTTACCAGATATGGCCACTACAGAATTGCCCAGTTCTAATTCCTGAAGATGTAAGTCCACTGACAAAGAAGTCAATCCCTATCAGGATTCTGAACCCTGTATTTTATGTTCCTATTGTAACTAAGGGGCTGTGTAAACAGTGAAAATCATAGAATGCGAGGACAATCCTACCTGTCTTAATGGGATCCTGCATCATATTGCTGTATTTGGAAGCAGGGGGGCCAAAAACTCCAAGGGGAAAGCCTTCATGGCTTTCCCCAGAGTTTTTAAAAAGCAGTGAGGGGAATGTGGATTCCTGCTCATTGGGACAAGCAATTCACTTTGAATCACTTTTCCATAGGAGACAGAGTGGAAAGCTGATTGGCCAGATGAGCACAGGGGTGGGGCTTGCTTACAGGGCAAATGCCCAGCATTGCCATATTGATTTTTTTTTGGCTTAGCAAGCAAGCACTAAGGCAATAAAATGGGGTGTTGTTTCTTTAACTTTTTGTTGCAAATGCAAAATATCACTCCAGTGCACAGTGCAAATAGTTTTTTTTAAAAAAAAAAAGTTCAGCAGCAGCAGAAACACAAATAATTCAGTAGAGGTCACTGTGGGCATGCAAAGTTTTTGGGGACAAAAAAAACCAGGACAAGTTGCAAGTGCTGTGAAATGCCATTACTGTGGGGCAGTCCATTTTTGGGGCTTGTACAGACAAGCTCCATCTTACTTTCAATCTGTAAAAAGTGCTAATATTGCAAAAATATATATATCAATTTTTACTGAAAAACAGTGGGAAAGGCCTTTCTTCTCCATGGCTTCAAAATTTCTAGAAGTTTTACACCTCTGCTTCTGCCTAATTATCCACCTCATTCTTAAAGTTCATGTGTCTTCTTCCATAAGAAGCAGGAGGTGGGGTATCGCTCATTTATAGAATTTGCAGCACTGCTTTATCGTCATCTTAGCACCATCCCACTTAAGAGGTGTTCTAGCCACCTGCTTCGTTTCTAGACTAAAAACTGGCAGTGGTGTTATCTGATAGAGGTTTTTCCCCCTTCTTTGTTCTAGGACATAAGACAGCTGCTTCCCAGCAGGATGATCATCATACAACGAAACAAGCTGTAAACCTTGGATAGACTCTTCACCCTACAATATGATTTCCTAGAGAAATGCTATCTGTAGTTATTTTCCAATCCAAATGCCCTTTCTTGTTAATTGTCTACTTTCATCCAAATGAAAGAAAAAGAATGATAAAATGATCAGGAAAAGAAGCTATCATCACTGCAGGACTTGAACTTAAAGCTAGCTGCTTTCTTAAGGAGATGCTCTTAATGTATTTGAGCCTGAGAGCTTGTCTACAAGGGCAATTTGCCCTGTTTTGCCCCGTCTTGTAACCCCTCAGTCCTGATGACACAGTGCTTTTGCCCCGTTTTGCCCCCGTGCAGTCCTTGCAACCCCCAGGGTAAAGATGCAGCTAAGACAGGGGGAAGACTGGGTTTGGGCCTGATAAAACATTTTAAAATACAGTAATAACTGTTTAAATCCACTCCTGCCTGCAAAAAATGGATCGGGCTCCATGGGACCACAGGAGCCTGTACCAGCACACCAGCCTGTCGCTACAGCTGCCCTCTGCCTCTTCCATGGCCAGGAAGGGATCCCACAACAGGAGGCTGGTCATATGCAGGCGGCCTAGCTCATGTGTTGCAGGCTTGCTTCCTGATGTCAGAGAGTGTGATGTGGAGGGCAGTGGTGGCAGCTGCAGGGATGGGCCAGCATGCTTCTCTGAACTCTAGCCCACTTTGTCCAGACCCACAGACAGAACACACAGGCAGGTATCTGGTGTATTCAGGCCTGTGTAGATGAGCACTGAATCCTATTATTAATCGCAACTAGAGTAGATCCATTGAATAAACAGAATTTACCTACATGTTTGGAAGGTGGAGGCAGAAAGATATCCTTAAAAGATCCCCAGCTACAATGCCTCCAATACTGGGTTTTAAACATCCTATGTGGGGTTGGACTAAATGCCCTCTCAGGATCCCTTCAAACACCCTGATGCTATGAAAAGTTCTTTCTCTCTCTTTCTCTCCCCTTCTTTTCAACAAGGTGTCAAGTCAAATGTGTCTGTCTCTGCAAAACTGTAACCACAAAGCACAACACAAAAGCGTTGCTAGCTTTGAAAAGGAAGTAGCTAGCCTGACTGCATAGAATGGTAGGAAATATAGAGCTAGTTTCAATATAATTATATGACTAGACTGCAAAATGTTCCAGAGACAGGTGCACAAATAGGTCAGGTCACTTCTTGAGCATGCGCACCTGAACTTCAAAGGGGGTCGTCCCCAAACTTTTCGGGGCGTTCCAAAGGAGATATGGAAAATGTACTGATTGGTCCTTCTATCTATCTAAGTTTTGTATTCAGCCAAAACTTTTAAAGTGCTTGCCAAAGTGTTTACTCTTGCTCGGCACCCATTTTAACTAAATGAAAATAAACTTAGGTTCAAATCAAACCATTGGTTGCCTGCTTTCATTCTGTGTCTGTGAAGTGTTTTCCTAAGGCAGAGGTAACATGTTGACTCACCATTCAACAATGGATTCAGTTGGTCTGCTTTAACTGAGACTAACCAATGGAATTCGAAACATTATAATGGTTTGGATCTATATTCATATGCATGTAACTAGGTTGGTGGGAAAAGGTTTCTCTACCTCTTCTTCCCTTGCCAGTCCCACTTTGCCTTTAAAAATGCTGCCCAGAGGGTTGGGGGACTCAGCTGATGTTCAGGGGAGATAACCTCAAAACTGGGTCGAGGCACCTTCTGTGAGTGGATCCCTTCAATGTGTGGAAGACAGGCCCTCTATCCAACCCAATTTGTCTAAGGCAGTGGGGGAGGACCCATGGGCTGCACCTGTGCATTTGGGGCACCATAAGTGATACAATATCACTTCTAGTTGCTGTTTTGGGCCAATTTTGAATGCTCTTTTTTTCCTCACAATTTGGGCAGACTCACAGAAGTAAACAAATTATATCACCATGTTTGCAGGTGGGTTGCTGCATTTGGGGTTGTTCAGGGCTGAAAAATCACCCAAAAATTTCCCTGAAAAATGGGGAATTTCAGGGGCCTTGAGTGTCTCCTGAGGCCACTAAAGTGGGGCTTATGGGCCACATGTGGCTTTTGCACTGCTTTTTCCCCACCATTGGTCTATGGATTATCTTAGGGCTAGCTCAGGATGTTTTGCTGCTTAAAGCAAATGACAATTTTCTCTGTATACAGAAGCTAACTGGATTAGCATATGCGTCTACAGCTTAATCTACCGACAGTCTTATTGGCTGGTGTAACTATGCTGGCTTAGCAGAGGGCAGCAGTGTAGTCAGTGTAGAGGCAGAGGTAAAATTATCACAGGTACCACAGTGAGGAAGAGAGGAAAAATGCCAGAGAAAACTGTCCCACTTGTCATGGTCAGCCAGGACTCTGAGGACTCAGAAGGCGAGGAGGCTGAGCCAATGGCAGAAGAGCTGGCTGAGTCTGAGTCTAGCCCTGAAGAGCCCAGGGCTCAGCAGCCTAGCCCTCCCCCAGCACAGGGTCCAAGCCTGGGAGACATAATGGAGCAAGAGCAAGAGGTAGAAGAGCAGGTACCTATCTTTAGCCAAAGGAGAGCAGAGAAGGCGTGGCTTCGTCATTCTCAGAGATTAAGAGACAGAAGCTCATCAATCACCCCGCAGCTGGGAGTGGGAGCTGGGCCAACATAAGCAGCTGTGGGATGCTGAGTTCCTTGTTGCAAGCAGTCTGCATTTCCTGGAGGAAGCCTCTGCCTGTGACTCTCCTGAACCTTGCTATCTTGAGACTTTGGATATCTTGACCTTGGACTGCCTTCGTTGACCCTGCCGGAACCCTTTTGACCTTGGACTGTCTCTTCGTGCTTCACTCTCTCTCCGTGTACTTCTGACCCTATAGGACTGCTACTGACAACACCAGGTACTGTGCTTTTCAACTGGGTTGTTGCCAAGCCGGGCTCCTTATCAGCTATTAAGTTGGCTTCCCGACACCAGTCAAGAGAAAATCTGCCCTGCCAGTTCTCACTCTGAAGTCATGGCAGCCTGCATTTTCTCCAGCATTTCACAGACAAAAATTGGGAGACGTGTGGCCATGCAGCATCAGAGTGTGGTCAAAGGTTATTAATCAGGAAGAATATACAAGCTGGGAGGGGCTGCAACAGTTTGCTTTTGCCTGGGCCTACAGGGAAGGGCAAGATTCTGCCTCCTTCTCTCCTTTCCCCCTGCTGAGTTAATTGAATGCAAACTATGCTCATCTTCACATTTTGCAGCAATTGAAGTAAACCGAGGACAAAGAGAGAAAGGAGGAGGAGGAGAGAAAAGCTGGGACATTTTAAAAGCAGCTGAAAAAATGGGATGACAAAGGATTAATCAGGACTGTCCCTGCCAAGTTGGGACTGTCGGATGGTATGGGCAGGGCAACTCGCTCTGGCAGAAGAGAAAGCCATCTCTATTATCTCCTTGCTGCCACTTTTCAGTGCTCCCAAAAGTGCCTTATGTTGGAGTAAGGGAGAGTTGTACTGGTATAAGCCATTTAGGGCTTGACTGCACTGGCAGGAAACCCCTCACCTACCTCATAGCCACAGTGGATTTCTTTAATCTGCAGTGGCCCTGTAAACACCACATGCCCTTGGGCTTGTCTGATTGCATCAGAGTAAAAGGGTGGCCCTATACGTCGAACTATTTTCGGCCACACAACTGGGGCTGCTCTGTTGTTTTTTCTGTTCACTTGTGCATGCAAATAAATAGATATACATGGTCCCAGAGTGCTGTATTACTGAATAAGATAAGATATGCTTATTCAGATATGTGTATAATCAATTTTTTAAAAATGTTTTTAAAAGCACCAGAATGGAGTCCCATCCACCAGAGGTCCACCCTGGCTTTGCTTTGAAGCCAATCCTTGGCTGCCACACGGCCAAAAATCTGAGGTTTTCCCTCAAATGTGGAGCAAACCATGGAGATTTTCACACAGGGCCAAAATGCCCTGTTACTGCCCCGCCATCTCCTCTCCCGTTCCTGCCATGGAATAAAGTAAATCTTTCACACACTTACCTTAATTCCGCAGCAGGAACGGGCTCCCCATCCCCTTGCTGGCCGGCTGTAAATGCAGCTGTCGTAAGGCTGCTTTTACGAACGGCCGTCTGAAACGTTATCACGTTATCACGTGATAACGCCAGACAGTAAATTTAAAAAATAAAACTCCCCCAAACATAAAATCAGTTCACCAAGCACAAAAACACACTTTAAATCATACAATCAAAACATGGAGGGTAAAATAAAGGGTGCCACTTACTTAGATGTCCAGATTGTACCAGGAAGTGCTTGGAGTAGACCTCCCCTCCACGGCTGTCATTTCGGAACAGGAACGGGCTCCTGTTCGCACACCCATGATTGTGTGATAGCAATGGAATGGGAGGTCTATTCATGATGAAAAATCATGATTACATTGTTCCGGAACTGTCACGGGATCAGGATGGATGCAGGACAGAACGGGGTCACGTCGTCCGAAAGGGAAAACCTTTCCCGACCCTGTTCTGTTTCTGCCATGGGATATATAGCCCGTGTGAAAATCTCCCATGAATCATACAGATCCATGATTTCCCTGTGAAAATGTGCATCATTGAAAACATTGTGTGTCAACTCTACTGCAAATACAGGGTGAGTACAGGTTTTATTGCTCATGTAGGCAAGCCCTAAGAGGATTCCAGCTATCACCTTTCAACCAGAGGACTTTCCAGGCCACACTCTTCACTGCTACATTGGACCAAAATCAACATGGATGATATTCTAAGTGGAGCCTGAACCTCTACAATTTAAGCCACGTTTGCAATCATTCTCAAAGTAAGTTAAACTCAATATAGCAACCAATGTTGATAACTCAGGGCAGAAAAATCTTATTACTTTCAACAGCTCCGTTCTAGATTTTTAATATACGGTAAGTCTCATTTATCTCACATTAGGGACAAACTAGATGTAAACGGAAGTCTTTGTTCCACTACCCCAAATAGCAGCAATTAAGGGAGGATGGGGGGGGGTTTCAATCCAGATCTAAACTGATGTACAGCTCCTCTTAGATTTTTCCAGTGAAAATCAACCTCCAGGGGAAAAAAAACTATAAATGCTAAATTCCCCACCCCTTGTTCTGTTATTTGGATTTTCCCACCCTACCTCTGAGTGGTTAATGTTTGAACTATTTGAATTTGAACTATTTGAATTTTAAAATGGAAAAAAAAAGAAAGCCTAAGAAGGATGCATTTATATGTCTCTGTCATCACATATATCATGGCCTTATATCTTCTGCACATGAATTCTTACATATCAGCATCTAGCTTTTGGGATCCAGAATAAGGAAGCTCATCTTCACAGTTGCAATGAATGTCCAGCATTCATACTTTATCTAGATTTCATTAAACCCAATATGATATATTTATGCTTATTTGCACATTCTTCCAATTTTCTTCTTTATTTAATACCTTTTTCTGTTCTGAGCTGATCTTTAAGCAGGGTTGATATAAACAATGAAACGCTATCCCTGCAAGGCAAATAAATGTTTATCAGAGTTTTTATTCTTTCAATAAATTACTTCTATTTATCATTGTTTTTCTCCTAGATCCCTACCACTACCACTTTGTTTCTGTGAACTTTTAACTGTAGTGTTTTTCCTTTGGTTACACTGAAAGAGTTGAAGTATCAGACCACCCTCCATAAACTTTCTTTTGCTGGCATATATTGTGGAGTTTTTCTGCTGGCAAAAGAACCCTTCCTACCAGACCTTACCTTGAGCAGCATGAAAACACTAATGGAGCAGGAATGGAACTCTGTTTACTTCCTGGTTCAAGTTCTCGGCAATTCTCACAAGAAGATGCGGGTGCAGATAAATTCAAAAATACGTTTTTTAAAACCCACAAAAAGTAGATACAAGCACAGAAACACGCTCACAAAGTCCCACATAAACCAAGCAGGCTCATAAAAAGAGCATCCCCTACCTGGCTGCTGTGCTGTCACCCAGAAGTGTTCTATCATTGATGCTGTATTCACATGAGCACAATGGTTCAAGGTTTCAAACACTAGCAATGCCAGTAAAAAAGCACCAGGGGAGATCTATTGATGGCATGGGCTGTCAGTAAAAAGGAATGGCTTTTTAATGATACAAGATTGCGAAAGGATGTCATTTAATACACGTGCCCTTTTGCATTCATTAGGCATCGTTATGACACTGTATTTGCTGCGTCCGATAAAGTCCTAAGTGAATAAAGAGATTTCTATTCATTGCTCATTTTGATAATTTTAAGTCAGTTTAAATCTTGCTCACCTATTATAGTGGAAAATGAAAGAGTGTTTCTCAAGCAATAACAACTAAATTCATTTTCAACGCTGGGAAGCCATCTTGTCTTTATACTATTGAAACATGTTATAAGATCGATACCTGAAATCAATGGTGTACTGGATGAGGGTGCATCAAGGTAAGTTGACACAGTAAACATAAATTCAAATGATGCATATAAGACCAAGTTGATGATAAGGGTGTGTGTGTGACCAGCAAGTCATCATTTGTAAGCCACCATGTTCCTGGACTATGGTGCTCCCTTGTTTAGGACCAATAAACCAGGCCCCCAAATGGTCTGTTTATTTACCCACATAAACAGTTGATGTGAACATGCTGCATGTACCACCAACACACAGTTTATTCACAGTAAACCAGTACAGTCAGATCCCTGTACTCCAGATTTACTGCAGATACCAGAATCCGCAGATAATAGTGAACCCTATTCAAATAAAGGACTTCTGGTATAAACATACCATACAGTTGCATTGGAGGACTTAGAAGATGCCCAGAGAGGATGTCTCTCTGGGCATTTTCCAGCATGTGGAAGATGAACAGTCGGATACCTATATCCCAGACTTAGGACTTTTTCAGATGCCGATTTACCATGGAAGAAGGCTCGTAACACATGTGAGGCTGCTGCGTGGCAGGGGCCCCGTTTCGAACGACGCCATCCCCCTGCCGTGAGAGATCGGAGGCAGCTGTACCATATTTGGCCATTTTTTTACTCATGGAAGTTGCCCGTGAATAAAAAATGGCCAAATATGGTGTGGCTGCCTCCGGTCTCTCCCGGAACTGAAACAGTTGATTTCAGCAAGGGGACGGCATCGTACAAAATGCGGGCCCTGCCGCGCAGCAGCCTCATGAGTGTTACGAGCCTTCTTCTACAGTAAATCGATGTCTGAAAAAGTCCTTACTGCGGACACCGGAAATCATGGATAACAGCAAACTCTATTCAGATAAAGGACTTCCAGTACAAACATACCATATAGTTGCACTGGAAGACCCAGAAGATGCCCAGAGAGGATGCCTCTCTAGGCATTTTCCAGCGTGACTCTATGATATGTGTCCCCATTTTTTTCAGCCATGGATAACTGAAACCATAGATATTGGTTCTGCAGATATGGGGGTCTGACAGTATTAGCAAGGAATCATGGATTATTGATATATATCGATGAGGTCTATGGAGATTTTCACACGGGGAAATTATTCCCCGGGGAGATTGGGACAGAAATGGGGCTGTTCTGGAAGCAGAGCCGCGTTTTGCATGCCCCCTTCCCTCTCCCGATCTCCCATCATCCTCACTCTGTGCTCGTTCCATTTCCCTCCTGCTAGGTTCCGTGGTTTTTTATTAACGACAAACCCTCATTAATAAGAAATTGCGGAACCTAGTGGGAGGGAAATGGCATGAGCACAGAGTGAGGACGATGGGATATTGGGAGAGGGAAGGGGTGTGTGCAAAACGTGGCGCTGCTTCCAGAACAGCCCCATTTCTGTCCCAATCTCCCTGGGGAATAATTTCTCTGTGTGAAAATCTCCTATGTGTTACACGTCAAGGCAGTCTCTAGAGGCTTGTGGGGTTCTTTTAACCAATCATCTTAGTAATAATCATTAGCTCTGGATATGAATGGGGGAGGGAATTTACAAACAGAAAGGAGGAATTTACTTCTGACGTTTCGCCTGCATCTGTGGCTGGCATCTTCAGAGAATGGTTGGGTAGGAGTATGGTGGGTGGTTATATATGGTAAGCCCCTGTTGGGGAGGATATCTAAATGTGTAAATTTGAATGGCTAGTTTCTGGGTGTAGATAGGGAAGGATGATTAGTGTCTGTTTGGCTAATGGTCCATTGTCTGCTGGAAATCCCTCTGTCCCTGAGTGGAGTTCATTTACAGGTGTTGAATTTTGATTTTAGTGTTTTTCAGGACTGGCAGCCAGATTTTGTTACTTTTAGGGTTTCTTCTTTCCTGTTGAAGTTGTCCAGGTGTTTCTTGATTTCAATAGCTTCTCTGTGCATTCTGACATGCTAGTTGTTGGCCTGGTCCAGAATTTCTGTGTTTTTAAATAACATTTTGTGTCCATGTTGGTTTATAACATGTGAGTTCAATCCTACAGCCTCACTAACGACTGGGAGGACCACCTGGCTATCAAGGTGAGACCTTAGAGGACACCTGGGAGCTGTAGTCCAACAACATCTGGGGACCTATAGCTTGAGAACCACTGGCCTATGCCAATATGTCCCCAAAAAGCATCCAATATTTCCAGTTATGGAATCTTGCAGAAAGGGGGTAAGAGGTCATTACCCCCTTTCTGCACACCAATACTTGGATTGCAAGAGGGTTTTTCTAGCTCAGCTCTCTTTTTCTCTATAGTACATGAATCCTTGGTATCTGCTGGGGTTTGGTTCCAGGAGTCCCCCATGGATACCAAAATCTGTGGATGCCCAAATCCTATTATATACAGTGGTGCAATAAAATGACATCCCTTATAGAAAACGGCAAAATCAAGGTTTGGGTTTTGGATTTTGCCGGGGGGGGGGTATGTTCAAGCTCTGGATGGTTGAATCTGTGGATGCAGGATCTGTGGACATGGAGGGTCAACTGTGCCTCCAAGACCCAGTTTAACTCTGTATATCTCTGTGTACATATATGCAACTCCATATTTCATATTTATTGCTTCTTTCCCACAGCAGCCTTAAGATTCGCCCTTAGCTGAGGGAAAGAGGAAGGATGAATTGCCATCACCAAATGGCTCTCATACTGCAGAGATAATCAGGAAATTACCCCCCAATAACTGCTTCTTATTATACTGGCAGAAAAGGAGGAAGAGACAGCATAGCAGCAGAGGGAAAAAGGCAGTGGATGCCGCAGTGACAAGAAGGATGACAGGAATTGCTCTGGAGACAACAGAGGAGCTTTATCTCCTGATAAAGATTACTTTTGCTGCTGTCCCCTTGCTCCTGCTATGCTCCTGTTTTAAAAGGACTGACAAAGGAAGGGAGATTTCTACTGCTGTTAATCACCAGTAGGATTCCAGCCTCCAGCTCAGTGCTTTACATAATATTACTGACTGCAAAGCACAGCTCATTTCTAAGCAGGGTGCTTAAAGTTTTAATACTTTTAAATATCCTTATGCAAAGGGACCGTGTCGCATCTTTGAGACGGAGAGAAAGATGTTGTAGCAGCATAAGCTTTTGTAGACTTCAGTCTGCTTCTTCAGATGCAAGTAGGCAGACTTTATCACGAGTAAATCGTAATAACAGCTGTATAATAATGTCTCCAACTGATCCGTATCACATGACATTGTGGTTCTTCTGTTGCTGCTTTGCATTCAGCTCCTCAGTATAGTCATCTTTTCATTGATGGTAAAACTCCCATGAATGGCTGCTAATATCACAGCTATTCCATTACTCACTGTGGTGTGATGCGTTGTTCCACTGCAGTTCCAATATTATGGCAGTCTTGCCAGAAGCACTGAAACTGTGCAACTGTGCTGTAGGAGCAAACAGAATCACACAAGACTTCCAAAACTGCACAATTGCAGTTACAACAAAGGAAAAAAAATTAAGCACGTGTGCTGGATGGGAAGGAAGGCAGGGTTAGAAAGGTGGTGTGGAAGACTGATTGTGCGATATTGAATTACCATGGCTGTACCATGGTGCCACTGTAAGGAGAGTGTGAAAGTGAATGTTTCAATACTGTTACGTTTCCAGTTACTTTAATAGCATGATTGCAGCACTTTACTACCCTTGTGTAATAAAATCCTATGAAAGATTATGCTACAACCTTTTTCTTCAGATAGTCTCAAAGGTGCTACAAGATCCCTTTGCATACTGATATTCCAGACTAACACAGCTATCTCTTTGAATTTTAAATATCCTGTTATCTTTGATCAGTAACTAGAAGAAACTTGTGAGGCAGCTGGGGAATCCCCTCATGCTATATCTGACCTGCAGGCCACAAGTTGCCCACCTCTGTTCTAAAGAATCACTCCCTGAACATCCTGAATCATCAATCAGTCGATTTCCCTTAGAAAAATGTGGCAGGCATGGATGGCTAACGTTCCTAGCAGCACATTATCAAAAGTCACATACCAGTATAGGGATCTCATACAAAGTGTTTTGAATTCAGAGTAGAAAAGCAGTGTAGTGTGTGCGCGTGTGTGTGTGTGCATGCACGCGCACACAAAACAGTTCATTATTCAAAGCTACAGTTGAGACATATGTGAACATGGAAACATTGCTGCAATAACATGAGACATTCAAGTAAGTTTGGGAAGACCCTGTTGCACTTGTAAATCCATTGCTTAGATACATTAATTGAAATTCACAGAGTAACTCTGGAGAATGGTATGAAGTGAAGAAACAATGACAAGAAGATATCAGAAAATACAATTCAAATATATGCAAAAATGAAGAAAGGATGGTCATTGCATGAGCCTGAAAGCTTCTAATAAAGTGATGGAAAACTTTTGGCCCTCCAGATACAGCAGTACTAACAACTCCTTGCCCATCTGCAAGTGTTAGCATAGTCAACATTGAGATATCATGGAGTTGCAGTACATCAACATCTGGAAGGCCATAAACTGCTCTCTCATGGAATCATAGAATGGAAGGGACCGCTGTTATCTGAAATGCTGGGGGGCCTGCAAGGACTTTCTAATACACTAATATTAAGATGGGAAATTAATATACTTGATTTGGCAAGATGAGAGTTGGGCAATTGCAGGACCTTTTAGACCTATGTATACCAGTACTAAGGAGGAAACTCTAAGCCAACAAGGTACAATTAAATGATCTTTATTGGAAAATAATATCACAGCACTCATGCAAGCACTCAGGCTTCAAGCATTCACACAAGGCTAACAAAAGTAGTAGGAAGAATTTGGCTAGAGGAATAGAGTGAGGGGATGATGGTGATACAACACCTGTCCTGTACAGCAGAGATTCCTGCAGTGATGGGGTCTCAGAGTTGTATTCTGAGGGTGTTCAGCAAATTGGCAGCATGGAGAGAGGAAGTGGAACTGTGTGCAATTTGGTGGTGGGTTTGGGGTGATAGTTATATGAAATAATTCCCTTACAGGGATAGGAGTTGTGGGTGAAATACAATGGTTCTCAGAAGTTCCCAGGCTAGAACAAAGGGCACTCTGGAAGAGTTAATGATCATTAATGAGTGATACTTTGAAATTGAATAGGAAAAGGGCAAGGTCTATTGTTGGAGGGAAAGGGAGAGGAAAATCCCATTTACAAGCAATAAAGGTCTCTTGCTATCATTGAGTGGATGAGTGATGACTCACCTCCAGGTGTTGAGTCTCACTTGAGTGTGTTTGTTTTTGGAAATTTCCACAGGCCCCTCCTTTGGTACATACATGAATCCCACCCTCATATTAGGGGGTCCCTGGTATACCTGTAACCATGTGGATGGCCACATTAGCCAAATTATTAAACATAGGTAATTATTTGAAATTCCAAGATGGGAGCTATCAGGGCATGTAACACCCCATCTAGTCTAACCCCCTGCTGTGCAGAAATATTGTTGTATGTGGGGAAATAATCATTGTAATGTAAAAGCAATCTTGTGTACCTCATTCACAATCTTAGATAAGTCTAGGGTTTTTTCCCTGCATGCATTTTGTTCTCCCAAAATTCCCTTCTCTTACTTCACTGAGCACTTCTAGCCAACTGGAAGTGCTGAGTGATTGGACACATGACCTAATTTGAATTTTATTGCTTTTGTGTAACTTTCCTTCCTTCTGAATCTGACTCTCCATGAGAATGGATGCATTTTAAGTTTTCCTGTAACCATGCCATGATGCATCGGAACCCAGCCCACGGCTGTAGGCTGGTGAGTCTCTCTTACCCATTCTTAGTCAGTTAAGGACCTTTTCTTAAGTTTGTTTTAGAATGTAGATTGAGACTGATATACCTTCAGTAAACTTTGTTTTGCATTTTAAACTGACTCCTTTGTTTTGTAATGAGTCTAATTTAAGTGGGGGATCCCAGACCTCTGATGATAATTGAGCTTAAGTCTGCTTCTTAACCGCACTCTGCATAAAGCGTGAAGCCAAAAGTGACTGAATGATTTTACCTTTTTTAAAAGGAAATAATTCTTGTTGTTTTTAAAGGACTAGATCCTGGAATTTTTAAATGCAATTTTATTTTTAGACTCATTACCTTCCTACAAAGAGGGTTAATGGTTCCCAGATTTAAAGACTTAAAAGCTCAATTTAATTTTTGTTTTTGCAAAAGTTTTGTTTTTATTTTTTATCTGATCACCTCAGAGCTGCTACTTTTGGTCTCCCTCTCGGCTTGAACACAAAGGCAGTAAAGCAATAAACCAATAAACCAACATGGCTGCTGAAGCTACCCTGCCTGCCTTTTTAAGCCATGGAAAAGCTTTGTGGGCCGAATTATAGAAGATGGGCATTTTCTTTTGAAACATACATGAAGGCAATGGGATTTATTGATGTTTTACACAATCCCAGGCCTCCTCAGGGGAGAGAAAGGAGTGATTTTGATAGGATTGATCAAAAGGTACTAGCCTTCATACTTTTAACAACTGATCAGGCACTAATTTCTGAAATCAAAGATAAGAGAACAGCAAAAGATGCTTGGGACACTTTGAAAGATTTGTGTGGTACAAAATCCATGGCAAATTCTATTGCAATGATGATTAAACTTGTGAACATGAAATTATCAAATCCAAGATGTCTAGATGAACACATTAATGATTTTAGAGCTACATTAGCAGAATTGCAATCTCCTGGAGAAGAGATTCCAAAAGCTATGCAAGTTGGGATTTTCTTAGCAAGCTTACCAAAGTTTTACAATCCCATCATAAATACTTTGCAATTAAAGAATGATTTAACCCTACCAGAAGCCTATATTCAAATAAGAGAATTTCAACATAGGCAAGATTTGATGCATTATGAGAAAGCTGAATCCAGGAATTCTAACTTTAACCAGCAAGTAAATTTGGCTGGAAAGGAAAAGAAACACTTTAAAGCCCACTCTAAGCCCCGCTCCTCTTCTGAGCCAAATGGGGAGCCATTAAATGCTAAGGCTTCAAAGGGAAACATAAACAGGCAGTCATTCTCACAGCAAGGGATGAATGGCCAGAGGCAACAGAATGAAAAAGCACATAGAGCTAGTAACACAGGAGCTGATGCTAAACAGAGGTTTCACATTGGAATGACTTATGAAAAAGTAATGCAAGCTTCTGGAAATGAATATAAAAATGCTCTTGTCGTAGATTCTGGAGCCTCAAATACATTTTTCAATAAAAGGGAATATTTCCAAGATTTTAATGAAGAAGTAAGATTTCCTGTCTACCTTGCCAATGGAGATACTGTTTCAGGGCAAGGAAGGGGAACTGTCTATCTTCCTATGAAATTGGGAGCTAGAACAGAGATATTGAAAATTGTAGACGCAGTCTATGCCCCTGAATTGAAGAGCTCCCTCTACTCAGTCAAAATGAGCACCTCTAGAGTCAACAGAGTAGTTTTCAAAAATAATGCATGTTATGGTTTTCATGGCAAACAATTGATTTTTAAAGGCACTCTAAAGGATGATGGCCTTTATCACATGGAGATCAGTGACTCAAATGCCAATGTTGCCACTCAATGTAAACACAAAGACTGCATAAATTTATGGCATAAAAGGTTTGCTCATAGAAATGTTGAATGCATAAAGAAATTGGCTAACCAAGAGCTAGCAAGAGACTTTCATTTCAAGAACTGTTGTGTGAATGAAAGGTGTGTGGAATGCATTAAAGTCAAGGCTACTGCACCTTCACACAAGCCTCTCACAGAAAGGCAATCTACAAAACCTCTTGAACTGATACACACTGACATCTGTGAGCCATTTAGACAGAAATCAGTTGGTGGAAACCTCTACTTCCTCACCTGCACAGATGATTTCAGCAAATATACCCACTCTTACCTCCTAAAGGAGAAAAGTCAAGCTTTTGAAAAGTTCAAAGAGTACTTTAATTATGTCACTACTAAATTCAATTACAAAATTCAGAATCTGAGGACGGATAATGGGACTGAGTTTGTCAATCATCAATTTGATGAGTTCTTAAAGGAACATGGCATCAGACACCAGACTTCTGGGATTTATAGTCCTCAACAAAATGGTTTATCAGAGAGAATGAACTGAACCTTAAAGGAAATGGCAGTTGCAATGCTTGTGCAGGCTAACATGTCTAAAGCCTATTGGTCTGAGGCAATTCTCACAGCCACATACTTATACAACAGACTTCCAAACAGATCCAGAGATGTTACTCCATTTGAGTTGTGGCATGGTGTGAAACCCAGACTCAACCATCTAAGGGGTTTTGGATCAAAAGCTTATACATACATTCCCAAACAGAAAAGAGACAAACTGGACTGTAGAAGTGAAGAGGGAATTTTTATTGGCTATGCCAAAGGTGCTTACAAAATCCTAAACCCTGACGGACGCACAATGAGAATAACAAGTGCTGTTTATGTTGATGAAAGACCTCAACTTAATTCTAATCCAAACAAAGATTTCTATTCAGATGTGTTTGCAGTGGAAGAAGACCCTGACCCTGATTCTCAGCGGCAGCCACAGCGTGTGCAGCTCTTTCACCCTCCTGCAAGTGCTTCGCATCCAGAAGGGGCTCCCTCAGCCCACGACTTACCAGAGGACGGAGGACCGGACGGCGCGCCACGAGCAGAGCCAGGAACTCAAGTCCAGGTGAGACAGTCTGCAAGGGGTAACAGGGGAGTGCCTCCTTTGAGATTCTCCTACCTAGCCTCAGGGGAAAGCCTTTTGGAACCCTCTGACTGGCAGAAGATCAAAGGAATGCCAAAGTCTGATTCTGAAAAATGGGTGAAAGCTGCAATAGAGGAAATGGAGTCCTTATATAAGAATAAAACATGGACTTTGACAGAATTGCCAAAAGGCAAGAAGGCAATTGGCTGCAGATGGGTCTTTACAACAAAGCAAAATGCAGAAGGGGAGATTGAAAGATATAAAGCCAGACTTGTAGCTAAAGGTTACAATCAGCAATTTGGAGAAGATTTTCATGAGACTTTCTCCCCAGTTGTTACACACATAGCTATTAGAACCCTATTGGCTGTTGCAGCTTCCAAGAGAATGCATGTACAACATCTAGATGTGAAGACAGCATTTCTTTATGGAGATCTAGATGAGGAACTGTACATGGAACAGCCTTCGGGATTTGTAGTACCTGGAAAGGAGCATCTAGTATGTAAACTTGAGAAAAGCTTGTATGGATTAAAACAAGCTGCCAAAAAGTGGCACGAAAAGCTAAATCTGCTCCTTATCAAAGAAGGATTTACCCCAGGCACTGTTGACCGATGTGTTTACAAAAGATTCAGAAACAATAGATGGACTTACATTGCCAGTTATGTTGATGATTTGATTCTGTGCAGTGAAGACAAAGCAGATAGTCAAGAGATACTCCTGAATCTCCAGAAAGAAATAGATATTAAAAGTTTGGGAGATATCTCACACTATCTTGGAGTACAAATTGAAAGAGACCGTGATGGAAGCTTCTTTCTTAATCAAAAGCAAAAGATTATAGATCTTTTGGACTGTCTTGGTTTAAGAGATGCCAAGGATGCTCTAACGCCAATGGAAGTGGGCTTCTTAAAGAACAATGAGGCATCTGAACCTTTGAGAGACAGTGAAAAGTACAGAACTGCAGTTGGAAAACTTCTGTACATAGCGAATTTCACTAGACCTGATATTGCAAATGCTGTTGGCATCTTATGTAGAATGGTTAATTCTCCTACTCTTCGAGATTTTACTGCAGTGAAGCGAATTGCAAGATATTTAAAAGCAACTGCTGACTTCAAACTGATGCTGCCAGCATGTGACAAGCCACGACTGATTGCCTATGCAGATGCTGATTGGGGCAGTGATTTGGTGGAGAGAAAATCTACCAGTGGAAACATCATCTTCTATGGTGGTGGAGCAGTAAGTTGGACAAGTCGGAAGCAGAGTACAGTGGCGGATAGTTCCACAGGTGCTGAGTGCGTCTCAGCGAAAATAGCTTGTGATGAAATCAAATGGCTGCAGAATTTGCTTCTGGATCTTGGGATAGAGGAACCCAAGACAACCATTTTGATGCAAGACAATCAAAGCTGTATCAAGATTTCTCAGAGTGACAAGCCTCTGAAGATGAACATTGACATTGCTTTCCACAAGGTGAGAGTAATGTGCCAGAGTCAACTTGTTCAACTGGAGTACTGCAACTCAGAAGAAATGATAGCTGATGTTTTAACAAAGCCTCTCCCTAAGGACAGTTTCCTTAGACTACGAGAAGAAATGAAGATTGTTCCTGAAGTACCCTAAGATTGAGAAGGGGAATGTTGTATGTGGGGAAATAATCATTGTAATGTAAAAGCAATCTTGTGTACCTCATTCACAATCTTAGATAAGTCTAGGGTTTTTTCCCTGCATGCATTTTGTTCTCCCAAAATTCCCTTCTCTTACTTCACTGAGCACTTCTAGCCAACTGGAAGTGCTGAGTGATTGGACACATGACCTAATTTGAATTTTATTGCTTTTGTGTAACTTTCCTTCCTTCTGAATCTGACTCTCCATGAGAATGGATGCATTTTAAGTTTTCCTGTAACCATGCCATGATGCATCGGAACCCAGCCCACGGCTGTAGGCTGGTGAGTCTCTCTTACCCATTCTTAGTCAGTTAAGGACCTTTTCTTAAGTTTGTTTTAGAATGTAGATTGAGACTGATATACCTTCAGTAAACTTTGTTTTGCATTTTAAACTGACTCCTTTGTTTTGTAATGAGTCTAATTTAAGTGGGGGATCCCAGACCTCTGATGATAATTGAGCTTAAGTCTGCTTCTTAACCGCACTCTGCATAAAGCGTGAAGCCAAAAGTGACTGAATGATTTTACCTTTTTTAAAAGGAAATAATTCTTGTTGTTTTTAAAGGACTAGATCCTGGAATTTTTAAATGCAATTTTATTTTTAGACTCATTACCTTCCAACAAATACACATCTAAAACATTCCTGAGAAAAGGCCATTCAACCTCTGTTTGAAGCCTCTGAGGCTGTTAATGTCAGGAAATTCTTTCTAATGTGTATGTGGAAACTCTTTTCTCTCAATTTGAATCTGCTGGCTCATGTCCTAGGGCCCACTCACACTACAGAATTATAGTGCTACTATTCCATTTTAATTATTATAATCATATCCTATGGAATCGTGGGGTTTGCAGTTTGGTGAAACGCTCACTGAGAATTCTAAATGCCCATCCCTAAAATGCTAATTCCAGAATCCCATAGGACAGTACCATGAAAATTAAAGAGGAATAACAGCATGAATTTAATATGTGATTATAATTCTGTCATGTGAATTGATCCTGGTGCAGAAGAAAATAAGCTTGCTCCATCTTCTACATGGTACCCTTGCAGATATTTAAAAATGGCTACTTGGAGAGCAAAAGGTGTCTTCTAGGAACTAGAGTTGTCAAAGATGGAAACAGCAATTGAACCTCTTCTCTCTGGAACCTCCATGCAGATATGAGTGGAACCACCATAACCCAGTAACTCCTTTTCCCATTCCCAGTGTGGTTCCAGTAGGATACTGTTATCAACAGTATCAAAAGCCACTGAAAGATTCAGGGAGATCAACAGGGCAGCACTCCCACGTTCTTTCATAGGTCAGGGCAATTAAGTCTGTTTCATACCACACCCTGTCCTGAAAGCAGACTGAAATGGGTCCAGATAATCCCTGTAGATCTCCTGTAAACCGAGAGGAATTATTGGCTGCACTGCACTGTAGTTGTGCTTTGGAGTGTCGTTTTATTGATGGTCCTTTCCATCTCACTATTCCATAGTGAGACAAAGACCTCAACCAAAATTTTGCCACCAGGAAATACAGTGAAATCACACCCATCCTACTTCTCCATGGCTGATTGCTGCTTTTGTACTTGCTCCGACACCAAAACCAAACTGGATAGGGAGAAGAACACCCCAAACAAAAACCATGGGGGTGGTAAAACAGATGAAGGAAAATTTTGCATCTCCTCACCCCTATACCTCTTTGGATGGTAACAGCAGTCAACACACATGCACATGATTTCTGTGTGAACAGCTAAACATGTGAAGAGCCAACCATGGTTGCTTTGGTTCCATCTAGTGTGCTCCTAATTGCTGAAGTCTCGGGAACATTATATTAGAGTTGTTTTCACACAATAGTCCATATTAGCCACAGAGTCTCATACTTTATTATTAAAGACTGCAAAAACATTGATCAGGTATTTGTTCAACACAGCCTGACATTTCACTGTCAGAATGCTTCAGCATCTCATATTAGCCTCACAAAATTATCACCACCTGTGTACTGACACCCACTATCTGCATAACAGTATTTTAAATTCTGAAACTTCCTGTGGCTTCCATGTCAGTGAGGCAGTAAAACTGCTCTAAGTTCTAGGAGATTTTCACACACCTAAAATACCCTTTGAAGAAATCGGGACAGAAATATTTCTGTCCCGGAAGCAGCGCCGCGGTTCGCACGCCCAGTCCCCTCTCCCGATATGCCGTCGTCATCACGCTGGGTTATTTCTTCCCTCTGCCGGAATATTTTACTAACGGGAGTTCACCATTAATAAAATATTCTGGAAGAGGGAAGAAATAACTCAGCGTGACGACGACGGCATATCGGGAGAAGGGACTGGGCGTGTGAACTGCGGCGCTGCTTCCTGGACAGAAATATTTCTGTCCCGATTTCTTCAAAGGGTATTTTAGGCGTGTGAAAATCTCCTTAGTCTAAACTGTAAAGGAGCAATCCACAGGGCCACCAGCCTCCATGCCTTCCTGGCTCAGATATTCATGTTTTATGAACCATTGCTGGCTTTAGAAGAATCACCACTGGTTAATGGCAACCTACAATAATGTTGCCGTGGTATTATTGGGCAGATGATGATAATGACGATGATGATGATGTGACGGTGGAGTGGCTTCAAGTCAACTTCAACTTATGGTGACTCCATCACAAGACTTGCTTGGTAAGATTTAGCCAGAGGAGATTTGCCATTGCCTTCCTCTTATGCTGATGGTATATCTACAGCACACAATTATAGCATTTTGGTACTACTTTAACTGTCATGGTTCCATCCTATGGAATTCTGGGATCTGTAGTTTCATGAGATACTTGGAATTCTCAGCCATGGAACTCTAGTGTTATAGTTCCAAGGGAATCACTAAGAAAGTGTAAGTACAAGTCACATCCTGTATCCATGGGGGTTATGTTCCCGGACTTACCGTGGGTAATAGTGACCACTATTGAAATGAATTACTTCTGTACTAACTTCTGGCGGAAACATACCATGGAATCACACTGGTGGACCTAGAAAATGCCTAGAGAGGACTTTTTTTTTTTTTTGGACATGGAAAAATGAAACTGTGTGATACCAGTCCTCTGGATACAGTGGTCAGCCAGTATCTCATGAAACAAAAAAATCTCAGAATTCCATGGGAGGGAATCATGAAAAAAAGCCTAGTATCAAACTGCTATAATTGTGCAGTGTGTATACACCCCCTAAGAGAGTGATTTAGCCAGCATCACCCAGGTTTTTGTGGCCAAGCAGGGATTTGAAGCCTGGTCTCTCAGAGAGACCAACACTAGTCCAACACTCAAACCACTACACTACACTAACTCATTATATCTGTGTAATGTACATGTGACATTATATATAACATATAACTGTGTAATGTATAATATACAGGTAATTATGCCTGCATAATTAGACACAATTTAGAACTTTCTTCACAAAAATGAATCCTAGATGGGAGAAGATGAAAAGGTAAATATTTGAGGAGAATGGAACGGAGTAAGAGAACTGAGGTAAAACTGTGTGCTAATACGAGGGAAGCAGGAGTAATGATTTAAAAAATGTGAGAGGCATTGACAACTAGGGGCCCATCTACATGAGGGGGAAAATCCAAAGTACCTTGTAGTATTGGCATCTTGCAGCAGCAGCAACATGTCTAAATTGTTTTTCTGGCCTCAGAAGCCCCCATAAGCCTCACATTCCTGATGGCAGCTGCAAGTGATTTACCCTTCACCGCCACTGGTGTTTTTTTTAAAGTCATGCCAAGATTCACTGGTGCAATAGAGCAATTTTCCAATTTTATAGGACAGCAAAACAGAAAATATTCATCCTGTTTTATCGCCTTAGCGATCGCTCGCTAAGGCGAAAATCCAACATGGCGGCAGTGGGCACTTGCCCTGCTAGCAAGCCCCACCTCCGCTCTCACCCAGCCAATCAGTTTTGTGCTTCCCTTTGAATTTTTTGTTCAATAGTCCAAACGAGCAGGAATGTGCAATCCCCTCACAGTTTTAGAAAAAGTATGGGAGAATGTGCGAAGGCTTTTACCCCATTGTTTTTGCCATTTTGGCCCCTCCTTCTTCCGAATAGTGTGGATTAGCACTGGATCCCATTTAGACAGGTAGGATTCCCAGCGAATTCCATAAGGAGTATTTTCACCATTTAGACAGGCCTTAGGAAAGGTGTAAAAATATTTGAGGTAAAATGTGGGGCAGTGAAGAAAAATGTTTCCAAGAGACAAGCTCATAGATGAGAAATGTGAAATTGAGGCTAATGGAGAGAGCTGAGGTAAAATTTAGAATTTGGAGAGAAATGAGAGAAGGAAAGGCTGGGGGGAAGCAAAAGGAGGTGATGTTGGAAATGAAGGTATGAGGGCATGAGGTGGAGAGTTGAGGTACAACATGGGACAGCAAAGAGAGAGGTGGGAGTCTAAGAGATAGGTGGGATAAGGAACAAGAAGAGCCAAAGGGAAGAGATGGGATAAAATGTGGCCAAGTAGGAGGGACGATGGGGCTCTCCAGTAAGTTGTGAAGGTTAAACATGTTCAGTTATTTGTGTAAAATCTTCACATTCCACCCTAACTGAAAAAGCAGCACTTCAAAGGTAGGCACAAGTGATGGTAGCCAAGAAAAAAAGCTGGATTAAATGCAGAGCAGTAAGGCAAAGAGGAGGAAACAGTAAGGACTTTATCAGACCACCCTCCATAAAAGTTCTTTTGCTGGCATATTTTGAAGCATTTTTATGCTGGCAAAAGACCCCCCACCCACCAGACCTACCTATAGCAGTGTGAAAAGGCAGCCCAGCACTAACGGAGCATGGATAGATCTCTGTTTACTTCCGGGGTTGAGATCTCACCAATTCTCATGAGAAGACGTGAACATGGTAAATTTAAAATTTAAAACAAAACAAACACAAAATATAGACAAAAGCACAGAAACACACTTTAAAAGTCCCAAATACACTGGGGTGGGGCGTTCATAAAAAAAGTATCCCCTACCTTGCTGTTGCGATCTCACCTGGAAGTGTTCTGTCATTGACACTGTATTCACATGAGCACAATGGCGTGTGGATTGAAACACCAGCAATGCTGGCAACAAAGCACCAGGGAGATCTATTGATGACTGTCAATAAAATAGAACACCTTTTGGACAGTACATGATCGCAAAAGGATGACACCACGTGGTATGCACACCCTTTTGTAATCATTAGGCATTGTTATGATGCCATATTTGCCGCATCTGATAAAGTCCTAAAAGGGGACACAGAACTAAAGTAAAGAGGAATGGGAGCTGAGGGGAACAATGCTGAGGTACTTATTTCTTTTCTATTCCATCATGCAATTCAGGGTGTCATATGCGGATTCCATGCAGTCTTTCATCTGGGCAATGGCGGCCCACCAGGTACTTGTGGTCTACAGCGGCTATAAGCCCTTGCCAGCATAGCTAATGATGAGAGATTACAGGAGTTGAACTGACCATGCTCAGATCTCAGCAAATTTGCCTTCAGACCATTCCTTGAAACAATATGTTGAAGAAGGCATGAGGATAGGCAAGATTCTAAGGGATGAGATGAGGGGAGCAAAAAATAAGAAGTAGAATAAAATATGGGTTGCTAAGAGTAAGAGGACTGGGAGGCAAGAAGAGAAAGCTGAGGTCACACTTGATGGGTTTCTTCTTTCAGTTCCAACACAATAAGTTTGGAAAACTATGAACTAGCCAGGATCATAAGCATTGTTAAAAGGAGAGTTAGGATAACTAGCTTAACTTGAGGCATCTTAAGTAAATCAAAAGTTAATGAACCCTTCTTTCCTTCAAAACAAAAAGTATCTTGGTACTATGATAAAGTATATTCCTATGGACCCAACATTTCTTTGCTCACACAAAGAGTAGACTGACTAAGCGGTATTCCAAACTGATTAAACTTCACATCCAGTGCACAGATCAAGGGGGTACAGGATCCTTTAATTACTTTCCCAAGCTGGCCAGTGTCCAACGTTGTGCCATCAGGTAACATGATTTGAAGAAAGTGTGGGCAGTGAGCATAGTGGAGATGAGCCTTGTCACCGTCAAGGATGTAGATCCAAGGCCAAGAGCGTTTATCCAACAAGAGCACCTTTGATTTATTTTGTTGGTTTCGCTGCAAGAGCAAAGAAAATCAAAAGCAGAATTTCATCATTCCAGAAAGATCCAAGTATCTCAAAGAATTTGGATTATAGGCTTCCAAGGCCAACCTATCCCCAGAAGCCTCATTTTAGAATATACTTGTCCCTCCGTATCCATGAATTTGGTATCCATGGATTTAAGTATTCATGGCTTGAAAATATTCTTTAAAAGATAATAATCCAAAAAGCAAACCTTGATTTTGCCACCTTATATAAGGGACACCATTTTGCTATGCCATGGCATATCATGGGACTTGAGTATTCACGGATTTTGGTATCCATGGGGGTGGGGGTGGGGAGGTCCTGGAACCAAACCCCAGCGAATATGAAGGGACAACTGTACCTTCATTTCTCAACCCAGTCAGAGCTTGTCTTCCCCCCACCATATCCCCAATGCTTTCCTGCGAGTGCAACTGCTAGACTGGTAGGAAGACTAAATTTATATTATCATTAATGAGAAGGGGAGAAAGAGGATAACATACTGTTTTCAGCAACTCGTATCCTTGGCTTGGCTAGAGCAATTATCCGGTCCGAGGGTAAGGCCGTTAATGCCGCTTTAGTCACCTGAAGATAAGAACAAGGTTGTTCTATTCTATGCATGGGCTTGGGGTTTCCGATTAGTTCTTCTGTGTGCCAGGAACTGACAATCAAAGGCAGGAAGGGAGGGTGACATGGAGATGTAACCATCCTACCTTTCCCATGCAACAACTCAGCAGGAGGCACCTTTCATTCCAACATATCTGCCTAAAGTAACTCAGGATGTAGTTTTTAAATTAACAGTGAAAACAACAATATGTAGCACACTGCATGTTTCCCAGTTCAGCACACTAGAAGCAGAACCATCCCATGGTTCTACAGTGATGAGGGCAGGCTTCAGATTTTACAGCAGTAGGTGAGAGTTTGGAAACATTACCTTTTTTGGACTATAACTCCCAGAATGCTGGCTGGCGGTATTCTGGGAACTGTAGTCCAAAAGTAAGTTCCTCAGCTTTGGAAAAGCAAAGTATTTCAGTCTGAAACATGATGCATGCTGTAAAGCAGTGGCTCTGAAGCTTTTCTTTACCAGGGACTCCCTTTAAATATCTTTTGCTGCCACGGACCCCCAAGACTTAACTCAACGACAACAACAATTACATCATTCATTAAACCTTCCCTCAGAGGCTCTGGAGGGGGAGGGAAGACTTTTCTCCTGCTTCTTCCTGCAAGTTTGTGGCTGGAATGGATTGAATGGCAATGCGCAGGTCCAGCCAGCCAGCCTTTGCCTTGACTCCTGTCATGTGGGCTGAGCATCCTTCAAGCCTTCACAGACCCCCTGTAAGGACATCACAGCCCCTGGAGGTCCCCAGACCAAATGTTAAGAACCACTGCTGTAAAGTAAGACATACAGGGGCAGCCTAAATAAAAGGCGTTCAGAAAGAAGGGAGTGGGCAGAGGTATGACTGTGAGCCAGAGTATGGAAACATTGTGAAGTTGAAGGCTTTCACGGCTGGCATCCATAGATTTTCCTTGTTTTTTTTTCCAGGCTGTGAGGCCGTGTTCTGGAAGAGTTTATTTCTGACGTTTTGCCTGCATCTGTGGCTGGCATCTTCAGAGAATGGTTGGATAGGAGTTTGTGGGAGGGGTTTACATACTGTGAACCCCTGTTGGAGAGTATATGTAAGTTTGTGTAATTGAATGGTTAGTTTCTGGGTATAGAAATGCAAGGATGATTAGTGTCTGTTTGGCTAATGGTTTGTTGATGGGCCGAAATCCCCCTGTCCTTGGCTGGAATTCATTTGCAAGTGTTGAGTTTTGATTCTATTGTTTTTCAAAACTGGGAGCCAGATTTTGTTTACTTTTAGGGTTTCTTCTTTCCTGTTGAAGTTGTCCAGGTGTTTGTGGATTTCAATAGCTTCTCTGTGCCTTCTGACATGATAGTTGTTGGCCTAGTCCAGAATTTCTGTGTTTTTAAATAACATTTTGTGTCCAGGTTGGTTTATAACATGTTCTGCTACTGCTGATTTTTCTGGCTGGCCCAGTCTGCAGTGTCTCTCATGTTCCTTGATTCGTGTTTGCACACTGCGATCCCTATGTAAACTTGTTCACAGCTGCATGGTATGTGGTAAATTCCTGCGGCTGTGAGCATAGCATTTCTTGGATTTTCTTGGTTGGTCTGTAGATTGTTTGGAGGTTGTTTTTCCTCATCAGTTTCCCTATTCTGTCTGTGACTCCTTTGATGTATGGTAAAAATACCTTCCCTTTGGGTATTTGTTTTTCTTCTTCATTCCTGTGTTTTTTTCTGGGTCTGGCTGCTCTTGTGATGTCTGATCTGGAGTAACCATTAGCCTGTAGGGCCCAATTTAGGTGCCACAGTTCGTCCTCCAGGTAGTGGGGTTCGCAGATCCTTTTTGCATGGTCTACCAATGTTTTTATTGTGCTTCTTTTTGTCCTGGGTGATGATTGGAGTTCTTGTGTAGGTATCTGCTCATGTGTGTGGGTTTTCTGTATACCTTGTGGCTTAACCGTTGGTTTGGTTTGCGGATGACTAGTACACCCAAGAATGGCAGTGTTCCTTCCTTCTCTTTTTCATCGTGAATTGGATATTTGGGTGGATGCTGTTCAGGGGGTTCAGGAATGAGACCAAATCTTCTTCTCCGTGGTTCCAAATGGTGAAAGTGTCATCCACATATTGGAACCATGTTGTGGGCTTTTTTGGTGCTGTTTCCAGGGCTTGCTTTTCAAAATGTTCCATGTAAAAGTTTGCTATCATGAGGCTCAGGGGGCTGCCCATGGCTACCCCATCTATCTGTTTGTAGAATTCGTTATCCCACTGGAAGTAGCTTGTGGTGAGGCAATGTTTGAACAAGGCTGTGATGGCCTCAGGAAATATTTGTTGGATGAGTGCCATGGTGTTCATTATGGGGACTTTGGTGAACAAGGAGACAACATCAAAGCTGATCAGTCTGTCTCCAGGTTTCAGTTTGATGTTGTTAATTTTTTCTATGAAGTGAGCTGAGTCTTTTGATGTAATGAGGGATTTGTCCTATGTGGGTTTGTAATTGTGTGGTCAGAAACTTGGCCAAGTCATACATGAGGGATCCAGTGGCGCTCACTGTGGGTTGGAGTGGAATGGAATATCTGTGGATCTTGGGAAGTCCATATAGTCTTGGTGGGAGAGCCTCTGATCTGCATAGATTCTGGTGTAGCATTGGCTGAATTGATGAGTTCTTGATCAAGGCATTTGTTTTTCTGGTTATTTTGTTGGTTGGGTCTTGCTTGAGTTTTCTGTATGTTGCAGGGTCCAAGAGTTCCCTTATTTTTTTGTCTGTATTTTTCTGTTTCCATGATTACTGTGGCATTGCCTTTGTCTGCTGGGAGAATAATGATTTCTGGGTCTGCAATGAGATCTTTGATGGCTTTTCTTTCTTTTATGGTTATGTTGCTGGGTAGTGGTTTTGTCTTCCTCGGGATCCTAGCTGTTTCTCCTCTTATCTCTTCTGCCTCTTCCTCTGGGCAGATTCAACATGGGTGATGATGTCTTCAACTGGGATTCTGAAGGTGGTAACTGCAAAATTGCCTCCTTTGGACAGGATGGATGTTTCTTCTTTTGAAAGTTGCCGTTCTGTTAGGTTGATAATAGTCCGTGCTGTGTCCAGCTGGGGTTTCTGTTGGTGTTTGTTGTATTTGTCAAATTTTTGTTTCTGCCTTTCAGTGTGAGTCACCATATCTTTTTTCCATTTTTCTGTAAGTGAGGTTGTCAATTTTGTCCCAGTCTTGGGTGTTCATTTTTTGACTGATGTTGAGGTGGAGTGATAATAGCTCCTTGTCTGTGTTGGCCAGGTCTTTGCGGGTGGTGTGTATTCTCTCTCGTAACAGTGGTGTTTGGTAAGGTATTCCAATAATCTATGGAAACATTATTTTTTGGACTACAACCCCCAGAATCCCTCAGCCACCTTGGTCCAGAAAAGTAACCTATGAAGCTCTGTGTTGAGTATGAAGCATAGTACGGTACTTCCTATAAACAGTTTATCAACATGAGTGAGCTGCGGTGGAATTCCAACTACATCCAATCATTATTTCAGGAGAGGTTCACACTGTGTGCACACAAAAGGAGGCAGATCGGGAAAGAATGTTACATACCACAGAATAAGGGGAACGGTGGAATTCCCAACCAGCTGGGCAAGGCCGGGGTTGTGCCAGTTCCTTTAGCCTGGGTGAAGCCTGTACTCTCAAAGCTGACGCTGGCACGATACATTCAGTAGCGGACCTGATTTGTCAATGAAAGGGAAACAGCAGCAACTCACAAGACAGCTATTTAAAAAAGCTACCTCAACATTGTATAAAGGTCACAGATTCCCATAAAATTGGCATATGCTAAGTAATTCTTAAAAGCTGCAAATTTGGACATTAGTACTATAATTTAAATGAGAACACACTCCATCTCAACATAGTAGGGAGGATTGCTTTCTGTAAACCAGGACACAAGACAACCCTATTCATCTTTTAATTTATTTATTTATTTATTTATTTATACCCCGCTCTTCAGCCACAAGGCTATCAGAGCGGCTTACAAATTGTTTTAAGCAATAGCTATTTACACATCTACACTGCATTAAACAGTTTCCAATGTGTGCTAGTTCTACTTTGAGTGCATTCACACACTATGATCTGGAGAAGACTTCTCAGTGGTAGTCCCAATTATAGAATGCCTATGACTCAGAAATCCTCTTGTATCTATCCTTAGGCACTAGGGAAGAACATGTTTTATTCCAACAGCCCTTTTACATCCTTACATGCCTGGCTTAAGAGTAGTTTTATCTCTGCAAAACCTTTAAGAATTCTTTTGACAGTTGATTCCTGTTACGCTTTTTGTCTTTATTGCCTTTATGTGATGTGTGTGTGTGTGTGTGTGTGTGTTGTCTATCAACTGCCTGTCTGTGTTCTGCTTCTGAGGCTGTTCTTATTTATATAGATTTTACTGGGTTTTTATTTATTTGTAAATAAATGGTTTCAAATGTTGTGATGGTTTAATTGCTTTTAACTTTTGTAAATTATAAATTTTTAACTATGTTTGTTTTAACTGTTGTAAGCTGCCTGGAGTCCCAAACTGGGGAAAAGGTGGGATATTAATCAATATCATCATCATCATCATCACAAGTCACTCTAAGAAAAAAAATTACCCTATGACTAATATATTGAATGAATTAATAAAAATTAGTTTAGATATGTATATCAATAATCCCAACCCAGACTAAAACAAAGAAAAACAATAGTTAAAAATGCAACATGCATTTTTTCAAAATAGAATTTTAGCTTAATTGTGTTTTAACTTTTCCATTAAGAGGTGTTTTAAAAATTGTATTCTGCTTTTAAAAACATTGTATACTGCCTTGGACCTTGTCATGGGAGAAAGGTGGAATATAAACTAACTAAATAAATAAATCATGGGAGGAAACATATGGAAACAGAATAGTTTTCAATTAAAAAAACCTGATACAAATACAATCACATGTACTTTCCTTGGAAGAGAATTCCAAAGGTACGGGACAACTACAAATAAAGCCTTAACTCTAGTTTTATACATCTTGACAGAAGAGAAAGCAGTGCTTCTGAGCTGGGTGGTAGGTGCAAAACAATAGTTCCAAAAATGAGCCCAAAATACCTAGAGGCACCTTCATTATTTTATGGTCAACAGAGTATAGGTTGACCTCCAAATCTGCAGAGGATACATTCCAAAACACCTTGTGGGTACCTGAATCTATGGATAATATGGAACCCTGTTATTCTTAATGAGATGAATACCAGACGTTGACCATAGATTCACGTTGGAGGACCTAGAAATTCCTAGAGAGAACATATTTTTTCAGACATGGATAAGTGAAACCGTAGATACTGAATCTGTGGATAAGGGGGTTAACCTGTAGTTAACTATGCCACCAAACCTATTCCCCATTACTACTCTGGCCTTTATCTCTGGTTCAACATCCCTGCTCCCCAGCTCCAACACTAGAACCTAGATTGGGTAAAACACACACACAACTTCTAGATATTTATTTGTACGCAGTCAACAATAGTCTCTGCTGACCACAACTGAGATCACAACACAGGTTCATACTCTGTAGAGTGGTGGTGGTGGTGTGGGGAACAATTTGTGATAGTTTCATCTAGTTTGTATCGTATTGTCTTATCATTATCAGGCCAAGAGACCTTTTTTGATTTTATTTTCCTGACGTTTTTAGATCTTGCTAAATGCTTTTCCTGCTTTCTAGGGTCATTATAGGTTTTGAGTTTATATTTTATATGGTTTTTTTTTAATTTTTTAAAACTGCCCTGGGAGTATAATTGAAGGCTAGTATTAAAAGAGTTTAAATAAATAGAGATTAATTGCCTTGAAACAGTTTTGCAATACATTAAAAACATTTTAAATACATTAAAAATGCTTCACAAGTATATGCATATTAAGTTAAATATTATCATTACAGCCCTATTCAACCACTCAGGGTGTTCTTTGCTTGTTTGAAGTTGTGAAGCTTGTGGGGGGGAGTTCTTCTGCCTGAGAACCCCTAAACTGTACTTTGAGATGCAATCTTGGGGATTCCTCTGCCTAGGAGCTCTCTTAAACTGTGCCCCCTTTTGGTATGCTGCCACCACCCTTTGAATTCTCCCCCTATGCACACAGTCCAAAGGGAGACTGTGTGGGTTCTCCTTTTCTACTCCCTGCCACCGGCAGAGCTATTACCACCCCCTCCCCTCTGTCCCGAAGGGAAGAGAAAGTGTCCGAGCACAACAAGGCATGTGAAATCATCAGCTGATAGATTAGAAAAGCTATTTTATTTCAAGCAAAGCTCATAACATGCAAAATTCTCATGGAAAAACTCTTCTTCTCCAGGCACATTCTTAGAAGTTACAGAGACAGTTAAGCATCAGTTAGCATTCAGCCAAATGAGAAAATAACCATAATCCCTAATGCAGCCTAGCTAATACATTCCCTAGTCTACTCACTGATCCAGAAGTCGGTTTGTTGATTCAGAGGATGCTGTGAGCCACATGTCTGGTCCCAGACCAGGCCCGCACAGATCTCCTCCTTCCTCCAGCTGATGTGAGGTCCTTGCCTCAGGATGTCCCTTTGTTCTCGCCCCTGCCTCCTGGTATATACCTTGTCTTTGAAGTTTCTGTAAGTCCTGATTGGTCACTTTGCCCCTGATGACCTGTGACATTACCAATGATGCTGGCCCCAAAGGTGCCACCCCTCTCCAGACCCTAGTTAACCCTTTTTTTTACCTGATCACTGAGCTTGCAGATAATGGGAGATGGAGCTTCACATTATCACAGAAGTCTTGTTGCATTCTCTCTCACCTGTCTTTTTTGGATTCTGGCTGTTGCTTCCTACTCTGAGATAGCTCTTCCAACCTAGGAGTTAAGACTATAAAGGAGGAATAAAATCATCATCACCACCACCACTATCGTCATCTTCCTCCTTCCTGATAAGCAGCATCACCAGGGTTATGGAATACCTTCCCATATCTGGACTATCACTTCCTCCCTTTCTTTGGCACATGATATTGGAACTGATTCTTGGCATCTGAATGGACCATTGGTCCTTCTAGCTCAGACAGTTCTTTTGTTTGCCTTGGGGAGTATCTTATGGGGACTTCTCCCCACTCTGTCACCTGGATTGCTTTAGTTGGGGATTGATACTGAACTGAGTTTGGTACCTTTTGCAATACAGAATGTATCCTCTGTCACACAACTGTAATCTCCCTCTGTGCAGAGATAACCATGATGGCCCATCATTTAGTGATAATGATGAAAGTGTTTTGCATGGATTTGGTCCTTGGCATATTTGGTGGAGGGGTTTCCTATGGTATTGCTGAGGGTAAATCATGCTTAGACCTGGAATGGCTATATCATTTAAAAGCTGGTTTTGTGTATGAGTGTGGACAAGAAAGGAATCTGTTATGCTCTGATTCTGTACTTCTCAGTGGGACTATTTGCCAGCATCCTCATTCCCCTTCACCTAGTGCCAGCTATTGACCTTGTAACTATTTATACATGATTCTCTCTTTCTGTTGATCTTAGGAGTTTATCAGACAAGGTACATACTGCTAAAAAACCATGTCATTTAGGACGCAATGATAACACAAAGGGTGAAATTATCAGATATCCTCGTCATTCAGCCGTTCCTGAGGCATAGCACTGGTGTGGACAAGACATCACTTTTTTATTGATGGGCTTAGTCGTCAATAAAAAGTGATGCCTTATTCACACCCCTGCTACACCCCTGCAACAGCTAAACGATGACATCATCTTATAATTTTGCCCTTTTGTGTTATTGTCATGTCCTTATGACACAGTTTTTGCTGCATCTGATAAAGTCCTTAGTCCTTGTTGCTCCCACTGCTCAGGGAGCATCTTTTCCATATGTCTTCATCAGGCTACTTCCTTCTCTTCTTTCAAGACTTATTTTTTAAATGAAGACCATTAACCCAATGACATGCCTCTAACTTTCTAGTGCCTATGATAGTAGAAATAAATACTAAAGATCAAACTACACAATACACTTAGCAGATTCTCAAGAAAAAGTACTCTCTCAAGTGAGAGGAAAGACATCTGTATGTCATAATAATGTGCTTTTCATTACTTACATATCTTAACACTAATACTTAAACAACTTGCCTGGGACTGTGAATCTACGCTGTGTGGATGAAAACTTCAATGAAAGTCTGAAGAGAGAGAATGTGTGTTAAATGCATTTACAAAGTAACTCTACCCCAACTCCAAGCCAAGCACTGATGTCTTTCTAAGCAAATCTACAAACATATGACATTTTTAGATTAGGTCAACAGTAGAGCCTTTCTGTTATGTATTATAGAATTTTGCAACAGAGATGTACAGCAAAATGCTTCATATCAGCTCTACTAACTCAAGTGGTTTTCCTGCATATTTATGACAAATACACCTCCCTTCCCGCACACAAACACAACAAAAGTAATAATGAAAGTCACAGTGTCAGGAATTCAACATAAGCTTGACACTTCATTGCATCCATGATGATACTGCCATCAGGACAAATGCTAACTAATCCATACCTGCTGAGGATGAGCTCTTTTTGATCTTTCGGCTGGGCAATCATGTTGACGTGAACCTACTTCCTGTATTCTAATCCAATTCCAAAGCCATGAATTATGAGGGTTACCAGCTCTGAACATTTGTGTTCCTTCAAGAAGGTAGAACTATAGTACTATGCAGGTGGTGGGTTTCTTCTGCTACATACTGGATGGCATGTCAGTGTTTCAGGGATGTCCTGGGAAAGGGTTGTCAGAAGGCAGGTTTTTGACCTCACACTCAGATTTTGGAGAACTTTTGTTGGTCCTCAAAGTAAGTGGACCCAGATCTCAGATTCTGAGAACCATCCTTTGGAAAGAAGGAGAGAGGGAAAGATGGAGGAGAGTTTTAATAGAAAGATAATTTTTGTGGGGGGATCTATAAATAGGTCTAGTACATAAAAACTGTTCTGCTTTGTTATCAAAATGCTATCCAGTATGCATCAAAGTGAAATTTCCTCAAAGACAAAGAAGATATTCTGTTTAACAGAAATAACTGAATTTGTGAGGATATTTCATATTTTGATTGTGTTCAGATCAATAGTTCCACAATCTTATAGCAATATAAATGTAATTAAGAGAAGTATTGTGGTATAGTTTCAGCATTTAACAAGGATTGTACATAAGTTTAATTTAGAAAAATAATCTTATTTGTATAAGAATCCTATGCATCTAGCAGTGTCTTGATAGACGCTAAAGGGCAAAATTAAAACCCACCTCTTTTGTGATTGCTTTAAAAAAAACTTTGCATACCTGGAAAAACTTAGTTATGTGTAAAAGAAGAGCCTGGTGGAACCTTACTTTAAAGAAAATTCTGATTTATTGTTAAATTTGTTCCATTTTAGTTTTGTGGCAAGTTGTTAAAGATCATATTAAAGACAACAGAAGATAGTATTGACCTTTTCCTCTGAAGTATATAATTTATTCTATCACCTGAGAAGGTGAAATTAAAATTCTGTATACATCCCCCACCCCCCGAACTGCTTGCTTGGGAGAAATAATGCTTCATTGTTCTGGTGGTTCATGGAGTCATGAGAACCCAATTGTGCAAAAAGATTAGAAGAGTTCCTTTTTTGGACTACAGCCCCCAGAGTTGCCCAGACAACATGGGAGTTGTAGACTAAAAAAGTAAGTCTTCCAAGCTTTGGATATGTGCATGCAAGGGGCCAAAATAGCCTTGCTTCTTACTGTGTGGGTTTTTTTTTAACTGTTTATCATCAGTCTTTTAGATTATTTATTTATTGGATGTATATCCCACCTTTCTCCCAAGATGGGCTGTACTGTAACTTTCCCTGACAGCCCCCCCTTTTCATAATTCATCAATGGGCTGTATTTCATATATTGGCTTATAATTGGTACTCCACATGGTTAAAGGTAGACCAGGGACCTCCCAAACCAGGAACCATAGAATCATAGAATCATAGAATTGCAGAGTTGGAAGAGACCACGAGGGCCATCCAGTCCAACCCCCTGCCACGCAGGAAATCACAATCAAAGCATCCCCGACAGATGGCCATCCAGCCTCTGTTTAAAGACCTCCAAGGAAGGAGACCCCACCACGCTCCGAGGGAGTGTGTTCCACTGCCGAACAGCTCTGACTGTCAAAAAGTTCCTCCTCATGTTGAGGTGGAATCTCTGTTCCTGGAGCTTGCACCCATTGCTCCGTGTTCCAGTCTCTGGAGCAGCAGAAAACAAGCCTGCTCCATCCTCAGCGTGACATCCCTTCAAATACTTAAACAGGGCTATCATATCGCCTCTAAACCGTCTTTTTTCCAGGCTAAACATACCCAGCTCCCTAAGTCTCTCCTCATAAGGCATTGTTTCCAGACCTTTCACCATTTTAGTTGCCCTTCTCTGGACACGCTCCAATTTGTCAATATCCTTTCTGAATTGTGGTGCCCAGAACTGGACACAGTATTCTAAGTGAGGTCTGACCAAGGCAGAATAGAGTGGCACTATTACTTCCCTTGATCTAGACACTATACTTCTATTGATACAGCCCAAAATTGCATTGGCCTTTTTAGCTGCCGCATCACACTGTTGGCTCATGTTCAACTTGTGGTCTACTAGGACTCCTAGATCCCTTTCGCACATAGTCTCATTCAGCCAGGTCTCTCCCATCCTATATTTATGCATTTCATTTTTCCGCCCTAAATGCAGTACTTTACATTTCTCCGTATTGAATTTCATTTTGTTAGCTTTGGCCCAGCTCTCCAGTCTATCCAGGTCATTCTGAATTTTGATCCTGTCCTCTAGGGTATTAGCTACTCCTCCCAATTTGGTGTCATCTGCAAATTTGATAAGTATGCCCCTAATTCCCTCATCTAAGTCATTGATAAAGATGTTGAATAGCACTGGGCCCAGGACAGAACCCTGTGGCACCCCACTGGTCACATCTTTCCAAGACGAAGAGGAGCCACTGCTGAGCACCCTTTGGGTTCGGCCGGTCAACCAATTACAAATCCATTGAACAGTTAACTTGTCTAGCCCACATTCTACAAGCTTGTTTGCAAGAATGTCATGGGGAACCTTGTCAAAGGCCTTACTGAAATCAAGGTATGCAATGTCCACAGCATTCCCTTCATCTACCAAGCTGGTAACTTTATCAAAAAAAGAGATCAGATTAGTCTGGCATGACTTGTTTCTCTGAAACCCATGCTGACTTTTTGTGATTATGGCATTGCCTTCTAAATGTTCACAGACTCTCTGTTTAATGATCTGTTCTAGAATCTTCCCTGGTATTGATGTCAGACTAACTGGACGATAGTTGTTGGGATCCTCTTTTTTCCCCTTTTTGAAGATGGGAACAACGTTTGCCCTCCTCCAGTCTGCTGGGACTTCTCCTGTTCTCCAGGAGTTCTCAAATATTATTGCCAATGGCTCTGAGATTATATTTGCCAGCTCTTTTAATACTCTTGGATGTAGTTCATCTGGTCCTGGAGATTTAAATTCATTTAGATTAAGAAGGTATTCCTGTACTACCTCTTTACTTATTTTCAGCTGGATTTCCCCTATTGTGTCCTCTGTTCCATTTTCCTCAGGTTGGTCCTCCTTTTCCTTTTCTGAAAACACTGAGGCAAAGAAGGTGTTGAGTAATTCTGCCTTTTCTCTGTCCCCTGTTAGCATTTTGCCATCTTCTCCACGTAGTGGCCCTATCATTTCCTGCTTCCTCCTTTTGCTGCGGACATACCCAAAAAAACCCTTTTTATTGTTCTTAACCTCCCTAGCAAGCCTGAGCTCATTCTGCACTTTAGCTTTTCTGACTTTACTCCTACACGTGTTCGCTATCTGTTTGAATTCTTCTTTGGTGATTTCCTCCCTTTTCCATTTCCTATACATGTTCCGTTTAAAACTTAGCTCCATTGAAAGTTCTTTTGTCATCCATCCTGGTTTCTTGAGACACCTCCCATTTTTCTTCCTCAATGGTACTGTTTGAAATTGTGCCTTCAGTATCTCCCTTTTGAGAAAGTCAAAACCGTCTTGAGGTCCCTTCTCTTTTAGTATTCTTGACCATGGGATCATCCCCAGTATTTCCCTGAGTTTATTGAAATCAGCTCTCCTAAAGTCAAGAATGCGTGTCTGACTATGCCTGGCTTCTCCTTTCCATTGTATAACAAACTCCAGGAGAACATGATCACTCTCACCTAAGGATCCCACCACTTGCACCCCATTAACCATGTCGTCTCTGTTGGTTAGGATCAGATCTAAAATAGCTGACCCCCTTGTTGCCTCTTCCACCTTTTGGACCATGAAATTGTCTTCCAGGCATGTAAGGAATTTGCTAGACCTTGTAGTTTTGGCTGAGTTAGATTGCCAGCAAATATCAGGATAGTTGAAGTCACCCATCACTACTACATCTCTCCTTTCTGCATGTATGTTCATCTGTTCTAGAAAGGCAACATCCAATTCCTCCGTCTGATTTGGGGGTCTGTAGTAGAGTCCCACAATAACATCCCTGTTGTTTCCCTCCCCTTTAATTTTTATCCAGATGCTCTCCACCTGGCTTCCAGTATTGATGTCATGGATCACTTCACTGGTGTAAATATCCCTGACATATAATGCTATTCCTCCTCCTTTCCTGTTTGGCCTGTTTCTCCTATAAAGGTTATACCCCTCTATTCCTACATTCCAATCATGAGACTCGTCCCACCAGGTTTCAGTAACACCTATTATATCATATTTGTTTTGTAGTGCAAGGAGTTCTAGTTCATCTTGCTTATTTCCCATGCTCTGTGCATTAGTGTAGAGACATCTGAGACCATGTGTTCCCTTTACTTGCTCCCTGTGCAAGTTTTTTTGCCTCCCACTGTTGGGTCCTTGCGCTGTTTGCCTTGTTCCCTCTATGACAGTTTGACTATTTTCTCCAGCCCTTTTGCCTTCCAGAATACTGTCTCCCTCCCCCATTTGACTCAGTTTAAAGCCCTCCTGATCAAATTCTTGAGAGTGTTGGCAAAAATGTTTCTTCCAACTGTTGTAAGATGCACCCCATCTCTTGCCAGAAGTCCCCCTGCATGGAAGCGCAGTCCATGATCCAAGAATCCAATTTGTTCTCGGCGACACCATCTACGGAGCCAGTTGTTTACGTCGGCTATTTTCCTCTCCCTTCTTGGACCATGCCCTTCAACTGGCAGAAGAGACGAGATGACCACCTGTGCGTTCATTTCTTTCAGCTTCCTCCCCAGGGCCTCATAATCTCTTCTGATCTTGGGAAAGCTGTGCCTTGCAGTATCATTGGTTCCCACATGGACCAAAAGGAAGGGGTAATGATCCGTAGGCTTGATGAGTCTTGTCAGCCTCTCGGTCACATCACAGATCTTTGCCCCAGGGAGACAACACACCTCCCGAGTCATCTTGTCAGGCCCACATACCACTGCTTCTGTACCCCTCAGCAAGGAGTCCCCCACCACCACCACACGCCTCCGCTGAGGCTTCGCAGCTGCTGTTCCTTGCGGTGGTCCTCTCAAGGTCCCCTGCTCTACCCCTGAAGTCTGTCCATGCTGTTCTTCCTCATTGTCCTTGATAAGGGAAAGGGCTTCAAATCGATTCTGTAGCTGCAAGCTGCTGGAAGAATCCCTGGATTTTCTTGTTCTGTGTGTGACATTCCTCCAGCTGTCTACTTCCTGTGTCCGTGAAGTGACCCTCTCCTCCACAGCCACTTCCTCTGTGCGGTCCCCATCCAAGAGTGTTCGTTCTGTTCTGTCCAGGAAAACCTCTTGCTCCCGAATCTGTTGAAGTGTAGCTACCCGTGTCTCTAGCTGCTGTACTTTCTCCTCCAAGAGGGCTACCAGCTTGCATTTGGTGCATGTGAAGTTCTCCACGTCTGTAGACAAGAATACAAACATCGCACAAGTGTTGCAAGTGACTGCTGCAGTCCCCTCAGTGTCCATGATGAGAGCTTTTAGGTAATCTAAGAACTCTTAGTTAACGCTGAGAATGCTAAGCTGTACTTTTAGGTCTGCTGTATTTTTGTTTGGTTACTGAAATTCGCGCGCCGTTAGGCGCGCGCCTCTGGCTCTTGAGGGTAAAAGGGGAAGTTCAGAAGTTCAAGCCCCTCAGCAACAAGCAGCCTCTCCCAACAGTTTTTTAAAAAAAGTTTTAAAAGTTGCTTCCTTCTTCTCCCTGGCAGGAAACTGGCAGGAAACTTGCTGTCCAGAAGCTGCTCTCCTTCTCTCTGGCAGGAAACTGGCCTGGAAAGCCTCTGCAAGGACTTATATAGAGCTAGGCTCCCAGCTCCACCCCCTAATGACTCACAGGTGTGACTCACAGGTGTGACTCACAGGAAGGCCTCTGGCTCTTGAGGGTAAAAGGGGAAGTTCAGAAGTTCAAGCCCCTCAGCAACAAGCAGCCTCTCCCAACAGTTTTTTAAAAAAAGTTTTAAAAGTTGCTTCCTTCTTCTCCCTGGCAGGAAACTGGCAGGAAACTTGCTGTCCAGAAGCTGCTCTCCTTCTCTCTGGCAGGAAACTGGCCTGGAAAGCCTCTGCAAGGACTTATATAGAGCTAGGCTCCCAGCTCCACCCCCTAATGACTCACAGGTGTGACTCACAGGTGTGACTCACAGGAAGGCCTCTGGCTCTTGAGGGTAAAAGGGGAAGTTCAGAAGTTCAAGCCCCTCAGCAACAAGCAGCCTCTCCCAACAGTTTTTTAAAAAAAGTTTTAAAAGTTGCTTCCTTCTTCTCCCTGGCAGGAAACTGGCAGGAAACTTGCTGTCCAGAAGCTGCTCTCCTTCTCTCTGGCAGGAAACTGGCCTGGAAAGCCTCTGCAAGGACTTATATAGAGCTAGGCTCCCAGCTCCACCCCCTAATGACTCACAGGTGTGACTCACAGGTGTGACTCACAGGAAGGCCTCTGGCTCTTGAGGGTAAAAGGGGAAGTTCAGAAGTTCAAGCCCCTCAGCAACAAGCAGCCTCTCCCAACAGTTTTTTAAAAAAAGTTTTAAAAGTTGCTTCCTTCTTCTCCCTGGCAGGAAACTGGCAGGAAACTTGCTGTCCAGAAGCTGCTCTCCTTCTCTCTGGCAGGAAACTGGCCTGGAAAGCCTCTGCAAGGACTTATATAGAGCTAGGCTCCCAGCTCCACCCCCTAATGATTTACTCATAAAACCTAAGGCAGTAGCCTGCTAAAATTCCTAAAAGATACACCCAGGATGGGATTAAGCAAAGCCCCCTGGAACTGATTAGTTAGAGAGATAATGGAGATTATCAGATGCACTATATATCCCACCACAGGGATGACAGGACATCGCCAAAGGGCTTGAATATCAGACAACGATGTCCCTGTGGCATTATGCCCCAATGCAGCTTCTGTTCCATCTGCATTCCTTTTTATTGACAGCTTAAGCCATCAATCGATCGCCCGTTCCATTTCTGTGACAGAATCACGGGCGAGCAAGAAGGTGCCCCATTCTGCTGGCGTGATGCCAGCCACGGTGGGAGGTCCCTGACAAACACTTCCGGGTGCAATCGGGACATCAAGGCAAGTTACACCTTTTTTTTTGTACTCTCCCTGGGTTACTTGGTAAGTTTAAAGTGTGTTTTTGTGCTTGCTGTCATTTAAAAAGCTTTCCCCCCCCCACTCTTTTTATTTTTGAATTTCCCACATGCGCATTCTCTCGTGAGAACGGCCTGGGATTTCAAATAAGGAAGTGAATGCAGCTCCGTGCGAAACTCACCCCTTCAGGGGAAATGTCAAATATAGATATGACCCCAAAACACAGCCAAAGTGTGCACAGATCCCCATCCTCCCGTCACTCCATCAGTATGTGTCACCAGGGTTGCAGCTTCTACATGAATCTCTGCTTTTCAGATAGATACAGCATTACCCACCATCCCCTCAATCTGTTCCTCTATCCAAATACTTCCTACTTTCTTTGTTAACCTTGTGTGACTGCTTGAAGCCTGTGTGTATGTGTGCGCGTGTTCCTTTGCTATTTTTCAATGAAAAGTTATTTTTCAATGAAAACCAGGCCAACAACTATCATGTCAGAATGCACAGAGAAGCTATTGGAATCCACAAACACCTGAGCACCTTCAACAGTAAAAGAAGAAACCCTAAAAGTAAACAAAATCTGGCTTCCAGTCCTGAAAAAACAATAAACTCAACACTCAACACTTGCAAATGAATTCCATCCAGGGACAGGGGGATTTCCAGCAGATAATGGTCCATCAACCAACCATTAGCCAAACAAACACTAATCCTCCTTGTGTATCTCCACCCAGAAGCTAGCCATTCAAATACACAAATTTACATATCCTCCCCAACAGGGGTTCACAGTATATAAACCCCACACACACTCCTACCCAACCATTCTCTGAAGATGCCAGCCACAGATGCAGGCGAAACATCAGAAAGAAACTCTTCCAGAACATGGCCTCACAGCCTGGAAAAAAACCAAGGGAAGATCTATGGATGCCAGCTGTGAAAGCCTTTGACTTCACATAAAACTATTTTTATTTCATCCCCTGGCTTGGATTCTCCTCAGTTACTACTGCTATACATAGGCAAAAAGATCCTGCAGTTACCCAACCTCTTACAGCCACTATTTGAGCTAATTAACGTTCCCCATAGAAATATCGATTTTTGGTTGACACGTATGGAATTTCCATGGACCTCAGCAATCCAGGTAAAAGTACTTTGTTTAAATTTATCTTGCAAGCCATCTTAGCCTGGGAGAAAACTAGGAGATGGATGGATACGTAGCCAGATAGGTAGTCCAAGGAGAGGGAGAGGTTCCTGCAAGATGTCATCATCCATTCAGATCAGGAGTTGAACAGGCATCTTATTGCCCTCCTTTTCCATTTTCTTTCTACAGACTGCTATGAGGGATACCTTGCGACTCATTACTTTTGTGTCTCATTTGTCTTCCCCATTGCATGCTTTCTGCTCCTTATTGCCCACCCCCAAGCCACATACCAACCTGTCCCAAGTCTCCACATGCTTCAACAGAACACAGCGTTACAAACAACTGTTGCCATGGGGATTGTGAGCACATCTTCCGTTGCCAGAGGAGCCCCTGCATACCTAATGCTTAGGCTGCTTTGTAAGAGGGGCACAAGAACATGGGCACAGAACTTTACTGGATCAGTCCAAAGATCCACTTAGTCAAACCTCCTGCTTGCCACAAGAGCCAGCAGGGTATAGTGGTTTGAGAGTGGGACTAGGACTCTGGAGACCAAGGTTTGAACCCATGCTTGGCCATGGAAACCCACCGTGTGACCTCAGGCAAGTCACAGGGCCTGTCTACACTGCCGAAATACAGCAGTTTAACATCACTTTATCCACCATAGTTCTATCCTATGGAATCCTGGTATTTGTAGTTTGGTGAGGCACCAAAGTTCTCCAATAGAAAAGGCTAAATACCTCACAAAAGTACAAATACAAGGATTCCATAGGATAGAACTATGGTGGATAAAGTGGTGTCAAACTGCTGTATTTCTGCAGTGTAGACAGGCCCATAGCCTCTCAGGCCCAGAGGAAGGCAATGCAAAACCTCCTCTGAACAAATCTTGCCAAGAAAACCCCATGACAGGTTCTCCTTAGGGGCACCATAAGTCAGAAATGACTTGAAGGTTCACAACAACAGCAACCTGCTTGCCACAGGGGCTAACAGTTCCTTCTGAGAAGCTGAGATTCAGGGGTAATTGAGATACAGCCATTCTCTGCTTTACCTTTACAGCAGCTGGTGTTCCATTGCATCCTACCTTTAAACCATACCTTGAAAATGTTACTGTTTTCTATTAAAACTCCCAGAATCCTTTGGCTGGAGGATTCTGGAAATTGTTGTCCAAAATGATTTTTTTTCCAAGCTCTGCTCTAAACGCAAGAGTAAACAGGCAAACAAAATAATAATAATATGAGGGTTCAAAGGGGCGGCGGGGGGGGGGGGAAGACACACAGATGCAGTTACCAAGTGTCCTGCTCCAACCTGTGCCTTGGAAAGCTAAATGATAGACAGGAGAGCAGCAGGTGGTTTGATGTCCTGGCTCTGTTCCCCAGCTGGGCATGGCTTCACCTGTTAATAACTGCCAAGCTTATTGGAAAGGCAGAAGAAGTGAAGACTCAGAGCCAAGGGGGTGGAAATAGAGAGAGTAATGAGCTTCCCACTAACTGTGCCATCTCGTACATCACAAATAGCAATGCAGACAGCCAAAATATTCACACAATTACATGGCTGGGAAATGAGGTTTAAAGCTGGTGTGTTGGTGTCCTCCATCTACAACACAGGATGAACAGTCAATGACAAGTGAGGATCCACAATAAAATGTTGCTAGTTGTGATTTTAAACCTCTACCACTCATTGTGAGTGCTCCAAAGACTGTCTCTTCCTTCTGTCTAGCCATGGGCTCCCCTCTCACTTTCCCACGTGGAACAGAAGGTGCACAGTTTGGGTAGGGGATATGTTTTGTGAAGCAACCCTACATCTATATGCAGTTCAGGGGTCTAGTTCCAGGGAAGCAGGAGCAAGGGTATAGTCTACTCAAATAAGAATTGTGCTCCACCAAATGAATTTTTCCTTCCGTTCCCAAATTTCTAGCACTGCAACTTAAAAATACAGTTCAAGCATACAAGGAAAAAGATATGGTAAAATCTTGCAAAACCTTAACTCTAACCCTTCAAAAATGTACTAGAATATTGTACATGCACAAGGAATGCATGCACACTTTTCATGCATGTATACTTTGTATGCTTCAGGTTTCACTTTTAGTGCATCTACTGCTACATGTGAAAACTGATTAATGATTGACGCATGAAATAACGAGACCAGACACAGAAGATTGGGTTGAAATATGGGCCACTTTATTGATATCTCACCTATTTATTGTATATTTCTTGGGGTATGCAAACTTGTAAAGAGGGAGATCCTTTGCGGGGGCAGCTGGGCAGTTGGTCACAAGTGACCTATCTCCCAGCCTCCCTGGGCGACTCACCTGAGCCCCAATGGGGATCCCGGTGTCCGGGGTTCCCATTGGGCGCCATCTGCTGGGGGGCCCTGCACCAGGCAGCAAATCCTTAAGCCGTGTAGCTTCTGTGAAGGATCGCAACCTGATGCTGGCCCTAAGGATAGCCTACTTTGCTGCACCCCATCCATTAAGATGCCGGTACAGTTCAGTGAAGGCCATCCTTCCACTCAACTTGAGGTTGCCATAGGTGAACGCCAGATCATTGTCTCCCCACTCCCTGCCACAGATAGGGGAAAGTGTCCCTTGTCACAGATAGGGGCGGTGCAAGGGAGGTAGCGTGGGCGGCGCAACGGAGGCCGGGCTGGGGCTGAGAATCAAGCGGTGCAATGGAGGCTGGGCCAGGGTCGAGAATCAAGCAGGGCTGCGGCGGGAACCAAAGGGGGGGTCAGGATCGGGCGAATAAGGCCGCGTGGGAGGATCGGGCCGGGTCGGCGGGAATCGGGGCCGCGGTGAGGCGCTTAGGCTGGGATTGGGCCGGGTCAGCGGGAATCGGGGCCGCAGGGCCCGTGAAGGCCACGTGGCAGGATTGGGTTGAGGGGTGTGTGTGGGGAAGCCTTCTAATTCAATTGTAGTTCCAATCAACAATTCCAATCAATTGATTAATCAACCAAATCAATAAATCACTCAATCAAATTAACTAATCACTCAATCAAATTAATTAACCCCTCACGTTAATCAAGCAATCAAATCAATCAACCAAAACAATCAACAGGTCAATCAATTAAATCAATAAAGGAGATGTAGTAAATTGCACAATCACACAATCACACACACTGCTGGGCTGCCCAATCATGCACAGAGCAATCACAGCCCAGCAAACTTAGCTCTCCCTCGTGGCTGAAGCAAGTTCGAGAAACCGATGTTCCTCCTTCTTCAATCCAGTGAAAAAGAGGGGGAAGCCAGGGGCGGCAAAGGGTGAAATAGGCCCTGCCTCAGCCCCGCCCCTGGCCAACCCCTGTGCTCGTCTCCATGCCCATCATTAAAACACCTCCCCCGGATCTACCATTCTTTAAGATCCAGGGGGTGTGTGTGTGTCTGTTCTCAACATTGACACATGTGCTGACACCATAAAGGTGTTCAATGCTTCATCGGGGGGGGGAAGCATATTTAGTAATCTTGGCCTTTGAAAGTAACATATATAAAGGAATTTCAAGTCGAGAATTTCTCCACAGCTTTGCAGAGAAATCACAGCATATTAGGCTTTATTAACCATTCAAATCATTATAGTATGATGACTTCCACAATATTAATGTACTTTCTAGTCACTGCTTTTTAGTTTACACAAGTATTTTGCATGTGGAAAATATTATTTCTTAAATTATTTTGCTTTTTTGAAAGCTTCCCAACATTCGCTCTAATTCAGATGCATTAGAGTTTTAGGACTTTATCAGACAAGGCAAAAATCACATGATTATGATGCGATAATAACATAACAGGCTGAAATTATCAGACAATGTCACCCTCCTCCCGTGGCCAGCGTGTGTGCCATCTGTAAATAAGGTGTCACTTTTTATTCACGGGCTAAGCCATGAATAGCTCCTCAATATCATTATTTTTATGGTATTGAGGAGCCATTTTAAATACATTGATACAAAAAGAATATAAAACATCCCACCATTCCTTCCAACTTTCATTCAGCCATAAGATCACCTGGTTTCCTTTCCTCATCTTTTGATCTTCCTTCTTCCTTCTTTCTACTCTCTACTCATTCCTCCACACTGCTCTCTCTCATCTCCTTAATCACGTCCTTCTCACATATTTCTCTATTTATACAAACTTCCACCCTGCCAGGATTGCCTTCAAATATATTTCTTTTTTCCATTGGCTAACTTAATATGTAATTATAGCACCACCCAGTCAGTAATTTGTTATTATTAATTTTTATAGCATATTATAGTATATTTATAAATTTTTCCCTTACACTTTACATCTCCCCTAATGTTTTGTTGGTGTTGTTGGTTTTATTTTTATTATTATTGTTGTTTTAATATGTAATTCGTCCATATGATTCTAACACTCTTAGTTTTCTGTTTGTGCATTCTTAAACCTTGTAACTGATAGGGGTCCCCATCTCTCCTCTAAAAACTCTATCACAGGATTCCAATCTTTATTGAAGTCTTCTAAAGTTCCTTCTTTAAGTAGTCTAGTTAATTTATCCATTTCCATTGTATCGTACAGCTTTAGTAAATACTCTTCCTTCCATTTCTGGGCAAACATAATTCTTGCAGCTGTCACCAGGTAATATAAGATTTTGCCATATTCATTTTCAAGTCTGCCTTCAAAAATGCCAAACAAATAGAATTCTGGTTTCATTTGAATGTCCATTTTCAGGATCATCGTCATCATTATGTGTATTTGTTTCCAGTATTTTCTTGTCTTAGTACATGACCACCAACAGTGGTAAAGATTCAGATGTTCACATTTTGAAAAGTCACAGTTTTCACTTCTGGTGATTCCTAGAGGGATACTTTGAAGACATTACTTCAACATTTTAAAACAATATTGTTAGAAATCAGCAGGCTTGATTCAGTACTGTTACCACCTTGCTGTTATTCCACTGGTCCCCAAAAATGCTTAAGCCTCCTAAATTAATAAGGAGAACATAAATGTGATTGTTTACAAGGCTATTTATGTAAGAAGAATATATTCTCTAAAATTGTTCCAGTTATAATTTATATACCGTAATCAAAATCCACACAGCAGAGGTTTATGAAAATGCCCCTCAATGTCTTCCTACCTTCATAGGGAAGCATCACTTAATATGTTATAAACATTAGTTTTCCTTCACTGATAAAACAAAAACAGACATGACTTTTGACATGGAATGTTCTATCATCACATATAAAGAAGTGCATTCATCTATCTGCATTAGCATGCCATGTCAGCAAGAACACACCTTCCGTCAGTTTCAAATATCCCTTGAGAGTAACAGATGGGGGAGGCAACTGAGGGAATTAATGCAGACAGCTCAGAAATATGCATACTTTTCCACACACAAAGGCAGAGGAAGTCAAACTTAGAAATAAAACCTACACAGCCCATTCAATATTATGTCATCAGTGTTTGCAGCTTATATTTTGTTCCTTCCACAGGCCTTCCCCACCCCAACTAAGTTTACAGGATCCTTCAGAACATGGTGTCTTATCTGTTCAGCTTCATTGTAGCTATAATGAAAGCAGAGGTGGCCAGTTTAGGAAAGAACACTAGTTGTCTTCTCACCGCTCTTGAATAAAGTGATAACGCCTCTCAACAGTATCCAAATGGCAAAGCTACAGATTCTAAGCACAGATTTACCCAATATGCAATCGCCCTCAGTGGTAGCTGGTGGCTTCTCTTGTCAGTGGAGTGCTGAATCAGTTTTAGGGTTTGGGGCTGAACTTTAAAGCCTGTCCAGTGTGTTGGATCTAATGTGGAGGTAGGATTCAGCACTCCTTTCAAAGTTTAAACTAAAATCCAGAGCAGATTCACCACCTGACTGATTCAGAAATCACCAGACACCAATGGTCACATCACAATTCCTCATGGACCAAGCCCTGATATAACACATTAAAGTAACAATATCATCATGACACAGTTACTTAAAAAAAAATCAAAAAAGTAAACCTTGATTTTGCCATTTTATACAAGGGACACCATTTTACTATGCCACTATATATAATGGGACTTGAGCATCCACGGATTTTGCTATCTACGGAGGGTCCTGGAACCAAACCCCAGCAGATAACAAGGGCCAACTGTATAAAGAATTTCCCCTTCTTTGTACTCTCTCTCTAATATGGACTCTCTGATACTCATTCTTTGATGTTCTCTGATAGTCTCCTGCTCTGAGAAAGTGGCCTAGTAGTCATATGTATCGTACTTGACATCTTTCAACCTCCTGATGCAGAACAAGGCTTTCTCTAGAGTAGCATCAATGATCTGATATGTCTTTCCTACTGCAGCTTTGCCATCGCCTGGGATATAGGAAGAAACAAGGTAGCTGCTGCTTGACTAATTTTACCACGTGTTTCCCCGATAATCAATCAATAATTTATTATGGTCATGGACAAGCATAAAAGAGAGAGATAAGTATAGGACATTCTTCTCAGCATGTGTATATGCACAAATGCAGAAGCTAGTTTGGCCAAAGGTCTACTTCCAGCAGCACCTCCAACGTCATCCTAGGGAGTGCTCCAATCCTCCAGCGATTTTCAGGATAGGTGTTAGATATTAAAGCACCAACATTATGAGGAAAATACACTTCCAGGATATAATGGTGCCATACTGGAGATTCCCTTAGAGAGAGATGAGGGAGAGACAGAAGGAGGGTCTTTGCATGGATAAAGATGAGGCTCATGAAGTGAGCCCTTTGGTTACCAAACTGAGAAATCTGCCAAAGGATGTTATCATTTTTTCTACAAGCACAACAACTCAACATAATAATTTCACAACTCAACATAATAATGTCTATGAAAAGGAGAGAAGAGAGATGGTTATGGATGAAGAAAGGACTTCTACTCAGAAAGAATACAATGAGAGAAATTTATTGCTGCAGAAAAATGAGATGATACATGCACCCCTGAGGGGAAATTATATTCATTTTGTACAATGGTGGAATTTTTATAAAATACATTATGTAAAATATAAATAGAGGTATTGATAACATAATGCTTGGGATAAATATGGCTTTGAAATAACTGGATTGACTTTTGAAGATTTGCTATTTGTTGTGCAATTTGTTAAAAAGATATTAGTTTATATGGCTCCATTAAAAGGACATTGGTTTATATCTTTCTCTCTGGCTTTTCTTCACAAACGAAGATTCAAGAAGGACTCATCCCGCGCTTTCTGCAAGCGCGCTGATGACTAAGAAGGCCAATCTGAGATAAACAAGTCCAGTTGCAGAAAGCACAGCAGAAGGTCTCCTTGGGTGATGTTAAGGCTGCAGCATTGTGGATAGTGCGTCTCCATGCCTCCCGATGTGATAGGTAGTATATGATAATACTAGCAAGATCATTGCATGCATAGAAATGGAAAGATGAGGAGTTACTTTCATAGATGGACTGGTTGTTGAAATTGTATGATGCAGCTGAAATGGACAAATGGATAAATCTAATAAGAGAAAAGACAGTAGATTCATTTAAACTGTAATTGGATTTAGATATGAATTTATACAAAAGAACTGGGGGAAATTAGCACTGTTAGGATTTGAAGACTAGCAGAATCAACAACCAGTAAAAGTAGAGTTTATTAATAGATACTTCAATAAGTTCAAAGAATATTATGCTGAAGAGGAAATAGAATTATTTGATTATTATAACCATAAGCTATATGTAATATGTAATTTCATAATTAGTCATATGTAATTTCATAATTAGTGGGTATTCATTTGTATAAGTCTGCCTTGTCTTATCTTTGTAGTTGATCCTTATACATTGTTTTATACAATGAAACTTTCTCTGTTAATAAAATATATTTTTTAAAAGCACCAAGATTATAGCAAGTTAACTATAAGGGGGTGATAAACGGTCAGTTCAGTGGACATGGGCATTTTGTTCCCTTTCAATCTTTCAGAGAATCCCCATTTTTAATATGTAGACTGCTGTTCTGAGGCTTGTTGTTACAGGCTGGATGCAATTTGGTGTTATATTTTGCCAAATTGTAATAAGTGTGTTTGTAAAGCATGAAAGATCAAGTTTTGTGTATTTTGGAATCTGTGTGTGTAATACTAAGAGTGTAGGCATTGGCCAGTTCCAAGTGTGAAGCCAGTCTAACAAAATGATAAGCTTGAAACAAAAACATAAACAGCAGATTGACTTATAACTAAGCTGATTTACTGCTGATGCAATCTGAGGGAAGGGAGTCAAGAACTAGCGACCACCAAGTGTTACATCACAGAGGAAAGAGCACGAAGATCTTTGTATGACTGGACGAAAATATTGCTTACATAAGTAGAGGCCATTTAATATCTCTAAGCTGATTGGATGATTGGAGGCTGGGAAGACCATAAAACTGGCCCAGAAGAGACAGAAAGTCTCTTCTGCTTCCTAACACCTTTGCTGTTTCTAGCTGATAAGATCCAGGACATGCTGGTAAGAGAGAACCTCTGCTCTTGATTTGGATAGACACACTTCTTATCTGAATTGATATATGCCCCTTATGTATATAGCAATGTCCAAGGAAGATAGTTATCTTCCCTGGGTGTCTCTTGTTTCTTCCACAGATGCCTGTTTAGAGATATATTGTTACTCAAAATATCTATCTATCTATCTATCTATCTATCTATCTATAAAACTCTTGGGTATGTTGCCTTTCGCAGTGTGCTGATTGGCTGCTTAGGAAACACCCCTTAGCCAATCACCATCCACATACAAATTCCTTCACCACCTCACAATCCACTCCTGCCATTCAACCTGCATCTACACCCCCAGCCTCACAAGGGCCCCATTGCCAGCCATGGCAAGGACTCTGGGAGCCTAAATGGAGCCCCCCTCCACCTCCATTATATGCCTCACTGTGAGAGTGCAAGAAGAGAAGCTGCTGTGCTTCAGAGGCCTTCGAGTCCAGGTTGGAGGAGCCAGCCAGCTAGGCAGTTGCTCGGTGGTTGTATAGATTTTGGTGGTACTTTTCCCCACAATAACAGTGTATAGCTGAGCTGTGTGAACCATTCAATCTGCTATAACTGCATACATTATGCAGGGTACAGCTAGTGATATTATATTTCTTAGTGGATAGATGGCTATGTTATATTATTTAAGAGATAGAATTCCTTACAAGTCTATACAAGTAATGTGCCTAGACATTGAAATGTCTATGTTTCTCTCTAAATAGAGTGCATAGTAGCTAACACACTTTGGAAACTGCTTACTGCAATGTACATGTTAAAATTGCTATTGCTTAAAAATAATTCGTAAGCCACTCTGATACCCTTGTGGCTGAAGAGCAGGATATAAATAAATAAATAAATAAATAAATAAATAAAATATTTTTATATCTACAACTGTAAATAATAAAATAACCTTTTAAAAGGACAGAGTGCCTACTCATTTTCTTATATTAATATCCTTAGATTCCAAGACTTAATAGTGTTTAAACTGAGTGTTTATGCTAACTCTGTGTGTTTGGACCGTACTGTGGTTTATGAGTTAGTAGCCCAGGCAACCAGATATTGATAACAGGGACCTGCAAACAGGTATAGATTAGGCTGACGAATAGCAAAGGACATTCAGTCTGAAGAGACAGAGGTGGGGAACCATGCATGTTTCATTATTTCTTCCTTCTTCTCAGAAGTTAGTTAGCTTTTGCCCTCTTTTTGTTAAGAGGGGTACAGTCTTCACTCTCCTCTTGTTAAAGAGGGGTAGTCACATATGGGAATCTTATTTCCATGACGGCTAATAGGATATTTTCATGCACTAACGGCTTCTATACTCAGGCCTAGGATTTGTGTGTGTGTGTGTGTGTGTGTGTGTGTGTTGGTGGTGAGCAAACTTTACTTTAACTGATTTCCTGAAACCTTACTACAAACATCTAGAATAGTTACAGCTATAAACTCAGCATTAATCAACTAAACACTGCTGGAATAAATAACATATAGTCTTACAGGAGGAGACTGCAAGTGGGGGTAGGGTGGGGAAGACACCCAAGCAAATATCCCAGTGGGGACTTCCTCTCTTCTGCCAGTGGAAATATTCCACTGGATCATAAGCCTTCAGTGGAACATATGTGGAAGGCAGATTCTGGATACCACCCACTGTTTTAAATTTGTTTTAGTAAATAACCTGAAGATGTTCAAAAGTTGTCAACATTTCAATAAGATCAATCAATCCATCTGATGTTATTTGATTATGATTGCTCAATTGTTTTGTTTTAAATATTTTATTGTGAGGGTTTGCCTTCAAAGCTGGCTTAGAAATATATTAATACATTGAATCAATCAATCAATCAATCCCAGGCTTGGCTGATTTCAACCCTACAGTATGTGCTACAATCATGCCCATCATTCATTAGCTATTTCCCTGAAATATGTTTGGCAATGCAAGTCTGCGAAAGCAAATTTAGAAAGCAACCCAAAAAGGTAGTGCAGTTTAAAAGAAACCCACATTAAGAATGCTTTAGAATCAAGATGTGACTCATTATTTTGAACATCTGGGAATACAGAGCATTCAAAGGCTCTTAGTCACACAAAACAGACTGAAATACCCATCTGGTAAGAAAAGAAAAGGAGTTACCACTTTCCAATGTGCTGGGAGTTTTTTCTTAAAATGAGTGCAAAGCCAAGAGAATGAATAATACACGACTCACAATGCAGGGGCAGCTCAAACACAGTTGGGCATGTAGATGTTGCATTTGGTGAGGCAACCTTGCCCTGTTTATACCCATTAATGTCAATTAGGAGTAATAAACATTACTGCCAATGGTAATAGGTCACACTCATATGGCATCAGTCTACTTCTTTTGCAGTGAATGCAATGGGAAATGGTCAAGGCACCCAAAGCTGAATGCATAGTTACCCATAATGCACATTCTGAGGCTGTGTATGCATGTACTAAGACTAGCCCAAACAGAACAAATGGAGTACAGGTATTCATAATTTTTTTCTCTAAAATTCTTGTAGCACTAGAATCTTCTTTTCATGTGTTAAAAAAGTAAAGGTTTAGTATACAGTTGGTATCCTTCTCCTGATGGAAGAAATTGGTCAATGGGATGAGGAGGGCGTAATTTCCAGCAATTCCTGCTTCCTACTTCAGCCCCTCCAAATCTACTTGGAAGAGTTGGGGGGCATTTGGCACAGTAGGAGAGGTTCATGGGAGTGCATATGTCTTGCAGAGTGCATACCCTCCAACATGTCACAGATGAAAACCAGGACAAAAGTGACCAAGCAACATTGGAGTGTGGTCCAGATGGCAAAAGGTATTAATGAGGAATCACCCAAAAAATGATGCCCTCCTCATTCTGCTGTCAGATGCATTCTATCAATGGAGGGATACCAATTAGATACCACACATAAATTTGGTGCTGCGTGCATGTAGCTTGGAGGAAGTGGTGTTGTGTACATTTATGTTTATAGCTAGAACTTAAAAGATGGCCATGGCTAGGACTTAAAAATGATAGTATATTGCATCAATGGACTGTGTGATACTGATTTTTTTTTTTTTAAAAAAATCTGTTAGAAGATTTTCAGACGCGATTTTTGGGTCTATATATTCCAAAACAGCTCCGTTGCTGCTGCGCGGCAGGGGAGCAGTTTTGGACGATGCCGTTCCTCTGCCGAACCCCTCCGTGTCACTTCCGTGACAGAATGGAGGAAGCCGCGTCATATTTCACTCACGATTGTTTCACTCACGATTGCAGCAGCAACGGAGCTGTTTTGGAATATATAGACCCGAAAATCGCATCTGAAAATCTTCTTATCAGGAAATGACACATGAATCCACTCCATTCAAGCTAGTGCACTACACACAAAGTGTGTGAACTGTCCTAGGAAAACACCTACCTATCCAAATTTCAGTCTTCTAGTTCAAGTTGCTTGGTGGCCTTCAAAGATAATGCTGTGGTTCCTTTTAAAAACTGGCCTTTACAACAATTTTGCACTGTTCCTAAAGAAACAGAATTCTTCTAATAATTATTACTATAAGATAAGTGCATTTTTGCAAGTGACACAGAGGTGGGGGAGAGAGAAAAAGGCAGGCAGATAGAGTGGAAGAAATAAAATGTTGCTTATAGCAATTTAACAAGTTTATTTCTTTCTCTTAAAAAAAATCACCAAACAAGTCTAACACGGAATTAACATACATCATACTTTTTATACACTTTGTATAAAAATCAAGAGCATCCATTCAAGACAACATTAGGTGATGCTTCCTTATGGGAAGCTGTAAATTATTGGTCAGTACATACAAAAGGGACACATTATAATGTGGATTCTTGCTCAGATTTACTCATCTGATCAATGTGAAAAGAGCTGCAGGTTCAAAACACCAGTCTGGTTTCTTCCAATTTTACAGATGCAAATTTCAAAGAAGAGTTCAATTTGGCATTTAAAAAAACAACAACCCTAAGTTATTGCAGTTGAAACCCTGATGAGCTCAAACAAATGTGACCAATGCACATATACAAAATTCTGTGTATACCTTACAAATGGCTAGCATCACAGAAACTTCCCCACAAAAGCCACAGGAATCAGGATAATTATGTGAACCAACAGTAAAGGCCAATTCAAGCATGTTTCACTGGGGTTGTTCAGTGCTCACACAGTCAGTGAACATATTATCTTAATTGACAGCTAAGGGTCTGGGCTGGGATTCACAATTGCAGTTATGAATGCACAACCTAGAGTTACACATTCATAGCTATTTTGTATTCATGATCCCCATGTATTCAACAGGATAGAGAATATGTAGGGCTTGTAAAAGTCCCCCATCTTGACTTATCAGGCAGCAGCCACTGTGAACAGCAGGAGTCTGTTCTCAGACTGACATTTCCACCACCATCCCACCACCAACAATATCCAGTGCAAGGAGGAATTGCAATAGGGATCCTGCTCCTGATTGTCCCATCAATAACAGCTGGTGGGAAGAGGGTAGAAACATCAGTCTGCTGCAACCCAATTGACAGGAGAACAGACTTCTGCCACTTGCAATGGCTGCTGCCTAGTAAGTCAAGTTTGGGGGTATCGGGCCAGGAGGTGCTACTTAGTTAAGTATATTAAGTAGCTGATCTAGAATTTCAGCCCTGATCTTTTAAATATGTTCTCTGAAAACTGCACAGTAGACAGCAATACTTAGAGTGACAGACAGGAGGCTGTGGGGGGAAATAAAGTGGTAGCTTCCTGCTGTATTAGAAGACAATGAACTGCAGTTCTGTTGGCTTACTACACTGCTATTGCACTTTTCCACAGGATTGTTCGGTGGTGGTGTGGGAAGGCAGTCAAAAGCTGCTGACTCTGAGCAGCCTAGTTCTCCGGTGCCATACTTCTTTCCCAGCCACTGTACCTGTGGCCTCTTTTTACCTGTTGCCACTGCCTATGTTGGTGAAATTATTCTAGGATAGTGCACCAATATTATGACAAACACATATGATTTAAATAGCCCTTTGTTTAGTAATAATCAGTGTCAGCAATGTGATATCTTTTGCCACCTAAACATTATATGGGGTGGTAGAGGAAAAAATATCATTATTTCTATTTTTACAGTTAAAATTTAACCAAATTATACAGGTACCATCAAAACAGTATAGTGCCCTTAACATTTAGAGGTGTCCTAGACTTGTAATTTGTAAACTGAGGAGAACTCCTCCTCTGTGTCCCACCAGTGAGGTCAATCCACTGTTTGAGACCATAGAAGAGAGCCTGCTCAGATACGGCACCCCAATAGTGGAGTGCTCTCCCCTTGGAGGCCCGATTGGTACTGATGCTTGTTTCCTTTAGGCCCCAAGTAAAAACATCATTGTTTATTTAGGCCTGGTTTATCTCAAAATACTAATGCACATGTTCTTAAAAACTTTTAAAATCGTTTAAACCTGTTTTAATTTGTATTTAATATGCTTTAGTCTAAATTATTTTTACTGTTTAATTTTACTTGTGTACCACCCTGAAATCTTTTGAGGTATGGTAGAACAGTAGTATTTTAATAAATAACTACATAAAAGTTGTACCTGTTCATTTTGTACTTATTTTCTAACTGTAGAGGCTAATCTGTGACTGTTATCAAGTAACAACATCATCAGCATTCAGAAGATGTATAAACTCATTGCATAGCAACCACACCCTTTGACATTCTAGGTCCAAGGTCACAAGGTATACTTCTTATTACATTCTCCTCGCAGCCCAACACATACAGGGTCTGTTTCTTACCTCTCTCTCCAATGATTTCTAGGCCTTCAGACTGTTCTTTTCCTAATTGTTGCCATTTCCCCCCTTAAAACCACAAAGAGGCCATGTTCACAAATAGCAAAAAATAAAATAGGGACTGCCATGGGGACTTTAAAAAAATGATGAAGTGCATGGCAGAGTTTGGAAATGTTACTCTTTTGGACTACAAATCCCAGAATTCCCCAGCCATGCTGGCAGTGAGGACTGGGAGAAGTGTATTCCAAAAGAGTAACCCTTCTAAGCTTGTGTGGGCAATATTTTTGACAAAAGATACAACAATTAAGTACAAAGCCATTATATATATGCTGAACCTATACTACAGATATGACAATACATCTGTTAAATTTAATAGGTTTCATAATAAACCTGTTATTATAGGCTAAATATAAGGTTTAAAAAGAAGAATAGTTGTTACCATGTCATCAGAAAACTGTCCCTGGATTTATTACTTACCCAACAGGAAGAATTTGTGACATGTAAATGATGTGTCCTACAGGAGCAAATGATAAAAGATTTGGCAAATGTCTTAAATGGTGCCCATGTTTTCCTGACTTGAAATTAAAGGCTTCCCATTCTAGGTTTGCTTATGCATAGTTGCTAGTGTGTGAGTGCCTGCCTTCAGGTGGCCTGTTGACTTATGGTGACCCCAGGAATTTCACAGGCCTTTCTTAGGCAAGGAATATTCACAGATGGTTTGCCACTGCCTTCTTCAGAAATACAGCCTACAGCTTCTGGTGTTCTTTGGAGGTTCCCCATCCAAGTTCTCATGAGGTCTGACCCTGCTTAGGTTCCAAAATCAGACAGGATCTGGTGCCTTCAGGGTTTGTTTGGGGTTTTTTTATGATTAACTGGTCCTTTCATGTGTAAATATCCACTGATAAGAAAGGCTGTCACTAAATTGTACAACCTATGTTATACACCCTGCCAGTCTTAATTACCCTGTATAAAAACCTTCTTTTGTTATATTTCAAAAGTAGCAGTCCTGAGCCAGTGTGTCTTATGAGATTTCATGTTTGTTTATTTGTTTGTGGTGATTTGTACATTGGGACTCAGTAGCTTTGCTTCTACTATTTGAGGCTTCTTGTTGTTGTGTGCCTTCAAGTCCTTTCCAATTTATGGTGACCCTAAAGTGAACTTGTCACAGTTTTCTGGGGCTGAGAGTATGTGACTCATTCAAGGTCACCCAGTGGGTTTCCGAGTGAGGACTACCACTCCTATTATCCTTTGCCATTGGCCATGTTGATTGGGGCTTTTGGAAACTGAAGTCCAAAACATAGAGAAGACTAAAGGTTCCTCATCCATGGTTTGATTTTTCGTTGTATTTTATGTGTTTTTCTTGTTTTGATGTGTTATATAGGACAAATGTTCTCTACATGAGTATTTGGAAAATGATAACATTCCCTTGTGGGAATGTTTGTCTGATTAAGATGTTCAAAATGATTTATTACAGATATTTCTGATGTTCTGTTGGTTCTGTACACTCCTGGAAAAACTCTGTGGAACTTGTATTAACTATTCTGTATGCTTTTCATATTTACATTTCTTTAGGCGATACTGAAAATAACAGAAGATATAGAAGAGACCAGAGTGCATTTTCAGCTGCCTTCCATGAAAAACATCTTGTGTTTCATTAACATTTTGTGCTTAAGATGGTTTTGATGAAGTATTGAAACATGATATAGTCCACAGATTTTGCCACTATCACAACATAGCAACCATTCTTTTTTCTGCATTTCATGTTTAGCTTATTACTACAGTATATAGATTCAGCATTTGCAAAGGTGTTGCATTTAATTGTTATTATATTACCATCTTTTAGCAATAATATTACCACCTTTTCTTTTTCACAGGTTTCATTGACTCTTGGGTTTTTTAACCCCCCCTTGGGTGGGTTTTTTTTTGGGGGGGGGATGGAGGGGCACCTTTTCCCTGAGATGAATTTAGTTCTTTGAAACTCTGCACACAGGGAGAAATTCAGCAGATACTCTTTGTCTTGCATGAAAATGCAATCTTGGGACAAGATGCATCGTGCTGAATATCTGTTTGTTTTGCAGCTGCTAAGGCACAGTCAAAACCAGGAAAAGAGAGATTGGATATGGCAACAATACTGGCTCAAAAGAAATGCTCCTATGCTGTGATGGGAATCATATAGCTCTTCAGGTATCATAGGAATGTAAATTCCATCATTCCTCACCATTGGCTATGCCAGTCAGGGCTGCTAGGAATTGGACTTCAATGTCTGGAAAGCCACAGGATTCTCAGCCCTGTTGCTATGTTTCTCAGTTTGCCACAATTCCAGATTTGTGCTCCTTTTGGATTTACAATTTGGAAACTGGGGCAGAGTAGGCTGATGTAGTGACAGCAATGAATTATGTTGATCCCAGCAATCCCCCTTCATTGGCTCAGACAACTTATTTTTATTTCATCAGAACAAATCAAGTTTCCATTAGAGAGTTCACACAAGAATGTCCTTTAAATGTTACCTTTTACAGAAATTTCTTCTTAAAAAAAAACAATCTGCAATTTGGGGGGGTTGTTATAAATATAAAAACACTGTCATTCCAGAAATAAACTGTGTTATCTGGTGTAACTATGTGTGACAACAGCATCCATCTTTAACAACAGAAGTAATGAAACAATAGGCATACACACTTTTGTGCTTTGAAACAGTGGAGGAATTACTAGAAAAGTATAAAACATGTTCCATGTGCTTTTCATTATGCAGAATTACAATCTCATGTGCCCCAAATTTGAAAATGTCAGACTTCAGAACTGAAGGTCAGAGCAAGACGAAGAGAAAGCCCCGTAACACACACAAATGTCAGTGACATTATCTTACTGCACAGTTCTATGTTGACACTAAAGATAAATGTTAAATTGAATGAGCTTATTTTGTTAAAACAATTATTGCAGTCTTGAACATTTTAAAGAAAAAAAGTTAACAGCCAACATGCTTTCCTTGCCAACCTGTGTGCCTACTCTTGTGTATTTAAGCATCACAGGGCAGGTTGAGTAGTGGATTTGGCAAGCCACACAACCAGAAGGAATTGTTAGTCACCAAGTGTGTGAGGAAAGTGGCTAATGCAAGACTGCCTGAAAAAAACTCTTTTAAAAACTCAGTATTTTGAGATTTATTACTGCAGAATGATCTTACTTATTGCAAAATTAGTTGTTCTTAGGATATAGAATCATAAACCCCAAAGTACACAGTATTACCAGAACTGTTAAAAGATTCCTGTGGCATTTTTAGTTTGGCTTACATTAACAGAAACTGAGTTCAGGCTCTAGGTCATTCTTTTTATGAAGACTGAAAAGAATACAGGTGCCCCCCTCGTATCTGTGGGGAATGTGTTCCTGGACTTACCACTTATAAGTGAAACTGTGGATAACAGCAAATTCTATTAAAATAAAGGACTTCTGGTACAAACATACCATAGAGTTGCATTGGAGGACCTAGTGATTCCTAGAGAGGATACCTCTTTAGGCATTTTCCAGTGCAACTGTATGGTATGTGTCCCTATTTTTTCAGCTCTGGATAAATGAAACCGCGGATATTGGTTCTGCAGATATGCAGGGCAACCTGTACTACTTTTGGCAAATGTGGGGAAAAACATGAAGGACAACTGGTCTCACTTATGTTTTGTTCCAAGAACTGATGGGGAAACTTTATCTCCCAAAATTACAGCAGAAATAGACAATCTGAGGCCCTCTGGATTTCACTGGACTCCAACTCCCAGCAGCTGGAGGCAGTGTGACTTAGGGTCAGGGATGATGGGAAATGGAATCCAGCACCTGGAGGATGACAGGTTGCTCATTCCAATATATACAGATCACTTCTGAGGTTACATCTTTAAACAAACTTCTCTGAATGGTCTCATTCGTGCTATGAGAAGCTAAACCTGAGTGTCTTATGCAGCTCTATGTTTGTACTTTTTTCTGCATTGGAATGTACATCTGGATAGCCTATGTATGCCCATCTACACTGAACTATGAGGAAGAGAGTGGTGCATTCCCACAAACCCTGCAGTCTGGACAAGAACCTTGCTGCCATCTGATGTGTCATTCTGTTGAGCTGCACACAAGACCATGTTGTAAGTGGCTCTTAATTAGAGACATACATCATGTGACTTACAACAAACAAAATGTTTGCGTCCTGTAACAGGAGTCTTAAAATACACATTGCTAAAGCTCACCAGAAACAGTCTCTCTCAGCCTCATAGGAAGAATTCAGAATTTATTCACTCTAGAATAGTAGTAATATTGCTACAGTCAATGGCACTGTTTCAAATTTGGTTATTAATCTGAAGCTCCACAGGCACTCATCCTATGGCTTAAATCCTATTGTTAGCTCTGACTAGAGTAGACCCACTGAATCAATTGCATTTATCTACAGGTTGACTCACCATTCAACAACTCATTCAGTGGGTCTATGCTAGTTGGGACAAACTCAACAGGATTCCAGCCAACTGATCTAAGTTGTTCATATGCAAATACATCTCCATTTGCTGAGACAGCAAAATCGCATCTACACATACCTAGGAGCTAGTGTGGGATAATGTGTAGGATGTTGGACTAGAATGTGGGAAATCCCACTGGGGGTTCCAGTTCCCACAGAGCCATGAAACTCAGTGGATGACCTGGGTCATTCTCTCTCTCTCATTCTCAGTCTGACCTACCTCACAGGGTTGGAGAGAGGAAGGCAGCTATTGTCCACTCCCTTGAGCTTACCGGAGGAAAGCCAAGATGTAAATGCAACAATAAATAAGTATGTAAATAAATAAATAAATAAATATCTCCTGTGATGGACAGAGATGCCACCTCCTTTAAAGAACTGTCACATGACCTGGAGGAACTATCAGAGGAAATGGGAGTAGTTGTGTAAGTCAAAAAAGAACATAACCTGAACAACACTTAAAAGTTGGCATAAAATCATTTTCCTTCCGGGGATGGCCCTGAAACTACAACAATGTGGTTTATTTTGGTCAATGAGATTCTGCGTTCTGAAAAGGTCAATAGCTCCTGTGGCTTGAATGCAAACCTGTTATGTACAACATAATGAAAGCAGCGGAGCCACACAACACCAGTGCTAAATAAACAACACCCTCCTCCCACTTAATCAAACATCACTGGGTGATCTTGCTCTTGCAGAAAGATTCGAAGGGATGCAGCCGCAGCAAATCAGCCAAAGCGCTTTCTGTATTTCTTGATTCCGGAAAGCATATATTACAGGGTTAATAATGGAATTGTATGTGGCTGGAAGGAGGGTAGCATAGGTATATATAGAAGGATAGGTATAGTCAGCTATTAAGGAATAAAGTGTGAAAGGCATCCAGCAAGCAGCAAAGGTTCCCAAGATAATGGCTAAAGTTGACACTCCTTTCCGAGTCGTCACATAGTGGGAAGTGGCCAGGAAGTGGTGCTGCAAAGCAATCTGATGGGCATGTCGCATCACAATTTTACAGATCTGAATGTACAGCTGCAGCATGAGAGCAAACATGAGCAAGAAAGAGACGGAGAGGACAGCCGTGTTGTTTTTTGTGAGTGGCCTGATAACGCTGCAGGTGGATTCATCGTGGAGGCAATTCCAGCCCATTATAGGCAGCAGCCCAATACAGATGGAGGCCCCCCAAAGCAAAATAAGCATGATGTAGGTAAAGGTGACAGTCCTCTCCGAATTGTAAGTCAGAGCATAATAGAGCGAGAGGTACCGGTCAACAGTGATAGCCAGCAAACTGCAGATCGAAGCTGAGAAAGAGGCAACGATCAGTCCTACCGTGACCAGCTTGGTAGACTCCGATTGGAGAAGATAGGCAAAAATGAAATTGAAGATCAATCCAATTCCGGCTAAGAGGTCTGCCAAGGCCAGGCTGCCAATCAGGAGGAACATTGGGGCGCGAAGACTGGGATTGTGGAAGATAATAAGGACCACGACAGCATTCTCACAGGAGATGAGGGTCCCTGAAGTACACAAGACAATATCCCAGGGGTTTACTATAAATTCTGGCTCTGGGTCATTGGCTGGAATCAGGGTGGTGACCGCAGCAGAAACATTCTCTGTCCAACTGGCTTCTAAGTGATCCTGAGGCAGCCACGTTAAATTAACCGTCGGGTCGTCATTCATATTTAAACCCGTCCTCTTCAACGAAAAGACGAAATATTTATTCATTCATTTTGTTATTTTAACATTCTGAAGAACAGCACTGTCAAGGTGCATGCAATCTATATATACCTTAAAGGTCAAAATCGACTGTCAGGCAGGCACATGTTACATAAACATGACTGTACAAAAATGATGATGAGCGGAAACACAAAATTTTAAACTGCATCTAACACGGGGGTGGGAGGGGGAGAGAAGGCAAAATAGAGAAGAGAGATGTTTGTTTGTATTTTGCCTTGAATACAGACAAAAGGCCCCAAATGCACGGACTGGACTATACAGGGGGGTGGTTGTCCTTTTGAATAAAATGCCACCGCGTAGCAAGCACTATTTGAAAGCAGGGTTTGTTTTTTAAAAGCCCCCTGGCACATCTAGGGTGCAGCCAAGTTTAAAAGGCGGCAGCAGCAGGGACCTGGCTGCACCCAATGCACCCATCACCCTCCATTTCGAAGCGGAGGCAGTTCATTCAAGGGATCACCCCATCCATCAAGCATAAGAGATGCTCATCATCATCATCACCACCACCACCACGGGCTCGGCTGACCTCGATTAACAGACGAAAGCAACACAGGCACGGTGGGGGAAGTCTGGAGAACTCCCGGTGCCGCGGCGCGACTCTACCCACCAGCATCCCCGGCTCCATGGCTCTTGCTGGAGGAGACGGGCTGCCCAGAGCCGGCCTCCCTGCCGGATCGGACTCAGCCTTGGCCGGGGGGAGGCAGGGGGACCGGGGCTGGGGGGCAATGGCATGCAGGGGGGCGGCGGCGGCCACGGCGAGCTGCGTCCCCTCCCTTCCCCGGCGGAGGCATGGATGGCATGGATGGAGACACACGCACGCACGCACAGAGAGACGGTCACAATTAACACCCAGAACGGCGGGGACGGAGCCCTCGGGAAGGCTGGTCACCTTGGCTTCTCCTCTGGAAGAAGGAGGAGGAGGAGGAGGAGTGGGGGGGAGAGGGGGGTCCCCGCTGCCTTCCTAGCCGGCGAGGCTTTGTGCTGCTGCTGCTGCTGCTGCTGCGGTGGGCGCCTGCATGCTCCGAGTCCGGCCCCCGCGAGCGCGCCTTGGCCCAAGGAAGGGGCGCCCAGGTGGGACCAAGCGGGCCGGAGCTCCACGCGGCCACGGCCCCGGCTGCTGCTGCCGACGATGCCTCGGGCGGGGGGAGGCTGGAGCGCGCCCCCGAGGCCCCGCGCGCGCCCGACCGAGGGGCCAAGGCGGCAGGCAAGCCCAGAGCCGGCGGGTGGGGGGGTGGCTGCCTTGGCGGAGAGAGGCGAGGGAGGGGCGCCCGCTTTGGCCGCGGAGCTGGAAGGCGCGTGGAAGGCGCGGGGGGGGGGCTGGCTGGCGCGGTCCCTGCGCGCGGGCGGGGAAGGCGAGGAGCCCCCGGGAAGGGCGGGCGGGCGGGGAGAGGGGGGCCCACCTGCGACTGCGGGTCTCCTCGTGCGCAAGCGCTGAAGCCCGGACTCAGGGACGCCTTAAGGGCCCTGCAGCACCTGCAGGGGGGCCCATCCTTGTGGGGGCTCCCCGTAGTAACTCTCCTCCTGCAAAAACATATAATCTGAATAGCCTGGACTGTGAATAGCTTAGGTTGAGGTAGGTTACACTGACCTGAGGTAGAGATTTGGGCCCCCCAAAATAAAGCATTGTAGGGGGCTCAAAAATTCCATAAACCGGTCCTGCAGGGGGGCCGTCATTGTGGGACCTCCCTTAGTAACCCTCCTCCTGCAAAAACATTATTAGTAATAATCTGAATAGCCTGGACTGTGAATAGCTTAGGTTAGGTCACATTGACCTGAGATAAACATATGCCCCCCCAAAGCGTTGCAGAGCCCCCCCAAATGCCTTAAACCAGTCCTGCCCCGGCTCCATCCCTCCCTCATTCCCCAGGGGAGGTCCTAGGACGGTGATGGCGAACCTATGACACGTGTGTCACCACTGATACGCGTAGCCATCTGTGGTGACACGCGGCTAGGCCTCCTCCCCCCTTCCCCCTGCCACCTCACCACCCTCCCTAAAGTGGTGGGTGGGGCTTCAAAGCCCCGATCACCACTTTAGGGAGGGGGGAGGAAAGTGGTGGGTGGGGCTACAAAGCCCTGATTGCAACCACCACCCCTGAGGCCTACCTGCTTCCCTGGGCCACCTCGCCTTCGAAAGGCCGGGTAAGGCAGTTGGCAGGTCGGCGGGACTCTGCCTGGCCTCTTCCTGGCCTTCCCGAGGGGGATCCAGCCGCCTTGGAAAGGCTGGGGAAGGCGGTGGGCTGGCGGGAGGGTGGGCGGGAGTCTGCCCGGCCTCTCCACGGCCTTCCCAAAGGGGCGCTAGGGCTACAAAGTCCCGGCGCCGCCTTGGAAATGCCTGGGAAGGCAGTGGGCGGGAGCCTTGGAAGCATGTCGGTGCCTTGAGAAGGGAGGGGGAAAGTGTGCGGGTGGTAGGTTTTCCACCCTCTCGGTGCCTTGGGAAGGGAGGGGGAAAGTGTGCGGGTGGTAGGTTTTCCACCCTCTCGGTGCCTTGGGAAGGGAGGGGGGAAGCGTATGGGTGGGAGGTTTTCCACCCTCCCCTTGCCAAGGCACCAACGGGCTTCATGAGAAGCCCATCAGTGCCTTGGCAAGGAAGGGGGGAAGCATGTTGTGGGAAGTTCTCCACCCTCCCCTTGCCAAGGCACCGACAGGCAAGCCCATCGGTGTCTTGGCAAGGGAGGGGGGAAAGCGTGCGGGTGGGAGGCTCTCCACCCTCCCCTTGTCAAGGCAGTGACAGGCTTCATGAGAAGCCCATCGGTGCATTGGGAAGGGATGGGTGGAGAGCGTGGGGGTTGGAGGCTTTCCACCCCCACTTCCCAAGACAGCGACGGGCTTCATGAGAAGCCCATCGGTGCCTTGGGAAAGCAGGTGGGGGGAAACGTGCGGGTTGGAGGCTTTCCCTGAATAGTCACAGTCACGAATGTGGAGGGGCAAGTGTATACATTTATGTTATTTAAACAGTAAATATCGTGAAATAATGTTTTTTTCTCTAAGTGACATACCACCTGAGTTATGCTCAGTTTTTTGGCGAAGTTTGACACACCAAGCTCAAAAGGTTGCCCATCACTGTCCTAGGAGGTTATCACACTACTGTTAACAGCACTATTATTCCACTCTGGCTGCAGACTTTGGAGATTATCAGACACTTAAAAAAAAACAAACAAGGAATGATGCCACTGTATCACCAAACGGCCCCGATACCACACACACCATCCTCCAGGCGTCTTTCCTCTGTTCTCTCTCCATGCTGGAGCAATGAAAAAGATGCCGTTTTTCATTAGCAGATGAGTCCACTAATGAAAAGCAGCACCTTTTTTGTCACACCAGAATGGAGGAAGCACGAGAGGAGGACAGCATCATGCGATATTTGGAACCTTTGGTGGTACACTGATGTTATTCTCACAACCTCCTTGTTGTTGTTGTTTTTTTTAAGTGTCTGATAATCTATATCAGACGTGACAGAAATCACGGGGTTATGACGTCATGGTACACAAACAGCCATAGCTATCACATTATGTCATCAGCATCTCATGGTTGCCCCGTGCCTCAGCCACAAATAAGGCGTTCCTGTTCATTGATGGGACAAGCCATCAATAGATCAGCAATATCACTTTTTTCATGGTATTCAGGGCATGAGAAAACATGTCCTGTTGTAATCGTGAGCAAACGTCCAGGTGAAAATGCAAATACAAAGCACAGGGTGCTCTTTCTATGAACTGTACCATCTAGTTTGCACATTTCTAGATTTGTTTCAATGCTTGTGTGTGCATTAACTTTGTTAATTAAGGGTGTTTTTCTTAGTTTTAAGCACACTAGTGTCTTCTCGCAAGAACACCCGAAATCTCACCCATGCTAAATCCAGAAAGTAATCTCCCATTCTTAAAGCACTAGTGGTCATTGTGCAATAATTCCGTGGTGTTTCTTTCACATGATTACAGCTATGTGTGGTAATAAGTGTTATAATGCCACAACATTCCTGCTATCTTCATTCACGGAATTACTCATTTTTAGATGCTAGTCTGATAAAGTCCTGCCTCCTGTGGAATCCTGGGATTTGCAGTTTAGGGAGGGACATTTAGAACTCTCAGCCAGAGAGCTCTTAGACCTCCCTAAACTACAAACCCCAGAATTCTGCAGGAGGCACCCAGAGCAGTTAAAGTGGAATAACAGTGCTGCAAGTGTAACAGTATGGTGTGATAAAGTCCTACTAGTCGCCTCCGTAGAACCACCGCCACCGTCCATGGAGGGCTTGGGCTTCAGCTTCATTCCCTGCACCACCCTCCAGATCATTGCGCCCTGCCTCCAATTTCAAAACCTTGGAATAACTATTACCTTGAAGGGCCTACTGCTCGAGCTTAGCCCATACCTTTCCCTCGCCAAGAAATCTTCAAGTGCATAGCTGTGCTAGTCTGTTTCAGCATTTCGTTTCATTCTTCTTCAAACGATCTACAGATCAACCAAGAAAAACCAAGAAATGCTATACTCAGCAAAGGACAAAAGAGACCCTCTCACAGCCACAGGAGTTTACCACATACCATGCAACTATGGACAAGTTTACATAGGGACCACTAAACACAGTGTGCAAACATGAATCAAGGAACATGAGAGACACTGCAGACTGGGCCAGTCAGGAAAAATCAGCAGTAGCAGAACATGTTATAAACCAACCTGGACACAAAATGTTATTTAAAAACACAGAAATTCTGGATCAGGCCAACAACTATCATGTCAGAATGCACAGAGAAGCTATTGAAATCCATAAACACCTGGACAACTTCAACAGGAAAGAAGAAACCTTAAAAGTAAATAAAATCTGGCTCCCAGTTTTGAAAAACAATACAATCAAAACTCAGCACTTGCAAATGAATTCCACCCAGGGAAAGGAAGATTTCCAGCAGACAATGGACCATTAGCCAAACAGACACTAATCTTCCTTGCATATCTAAACCCAGAAACTAGCCATTCAAATACACAAATTTACATATACTCCCCAACAGGGGCTACAGTATATAAACTCCACCTACACTCCTACCCAACCATTCTCTGAAGATTCCAGCCACAGATGCAGGTGAAACGTCAGAAATAAACTCTTCCAGAACACAGCCTCACAGCCTGGGGGAAAAAAACACAGGAAACCTATGGATGCCGGCCATGAAAGCTTTCGACTTCACAATCCTGTTGTACCTTGGAAACTGAGAAAATGAAATTTCTAGCATAAGCTTTCATGGACTCCATTCCACCACATCCTGTCTAGATGCACTGCATCAGATGAAGTTGACAGAGTCTGGAAAAACTTGTGCTAGAAATGTCCCCCTCCCCCAGTTAATCTCAAAAGTGCTGCAAAGGTGCAAAATCCTATTCTGAGAGGTTGAAATGCTACTCCTAAGGTTTAGCTATTGGTAACAAGAGCATTAAGATATGCTGCTATTTGGGGGCCCACCCTTTTGCTCTGCAACATGTTCCCCTTTGTGGACTTGTCTAAATTTGAATTTGGACCATGGCTGAAAGAAACTCCTCATCCTTGCTCTGTCCTCTCCAGGGGTACGAACCTATTCTTCTTGTTATGTGCCTTCCAGTTGATTTAGGGCAATCCTGTTGTATGGTTTTCTTGGCAAGATTTTTTCAGAGGAGGTTTGCCATTGTCTTAGGGTGTGAGAGAGTATGATTTTCCCAAGTGGGTTTCCATGGTCATGTGGGGCGAAATCAGACACACACACACACAGATCTTTAAGAATGGTAGATCCGGGGGAGGTGTTTTAATGATGGGCAGGGAAATGAACACAGGGGTTGGCCAGGGTGTTGACACGCCCTGGCTGGGAGGAAGCAGGGGTGGGGTTCAGGCAGGGCCTAGTTTGCCCTTTGCCACCCCTGGCTTCCTTCTCTTTTCCACTGGATCGGAGAGGAGAGAACATTCATCAACTAGAACTGCTTTTTGGAGCCATGAGGGAGTTTGCTGGGCTGTACATGCGTGGTTGCGAGATTGGGCAGCCCAGCAGTGTGATTGTGTGTGTGATTGTGATTGTTTTCCATGATTTTCTCCCTTTTGCCATTGAATTGCTTGCCATTTAATTCCATTTAATTGCTTCCCATTTAATCTAATGTAATTGCTCACCAGGCCTAATTCAGCCCCCTCCCCGTGCTCCCAGGGCTCTGGCTTCGGCCAGGAAAACCACGAGGCCAGGAGAACCATGCGGTCCTTAGCCTCTGGCTTCAGCCTCTGGCTTTGGCCTCTGGCCTGCCTCCCCATGGTCTCTGGCCTGCCCACGGTTCACGCAGTCTTCCGCCTCCCGCACAGCCTCCTCCTCTGGCCCCTGCCTCTGCAGATGAGGCTTTGGCCCCCTGCCCCCCCACATGGTCTCTGGCCTGCACGCGGCCTCTGGCCTGCCTGCGCAGCCTCCTCCTCCAGTCTCTCCGCCCCACATGGTCTCTCCTCCGCCTCCCGCGTGGCCTCTGGCCTCCGCTCCATGCGCCTCTGGCCTCCGACCTGCTCTGTGAGCCTTTGGCTCCGGCCTCCTCCAGCCTCCGCCTCTGTGGCCCATGGCCTCCTGCTGCTGCTGCCTCGCACTGCCTGCCTACCCACGCGGCTTGGTGCGGCGGCATGGTACAGGGGCATGGGTGGCGGCATGAGGTGCATGGGTGGTGGCACTGGGTGATGGCGTGAGGTGTGTGGGTGGCAGTGCCGGGCGCGGGTGGTGGCATGAGGTGTGTGGGTGGCAGCTTGGGACATGGGTGGTGGTATGGGGTGTGTGGGCAGCAGCGCTGGGCGGCGGCATGAGGTGCGTGTGGTGTGGCATTGAACATAGCCTGAAAGCAGTTGGACATAGCCTGAAAGATAGTGAACAAGGCTGTTCACCGGGCAATGGACAAAGGCCTTGGCCACTTCATCCAGTACCTGGGAATTTCATACAAATGCCCGAAATTCTATAGAGTTGATGGGGTCCACTTATCTGACAAGGGGATCCAGTTATTTCTTGAGGGTATGCAAACAAGTGATGGCCATTTTGGCCTCCCTGGTGGGGGATAGGGGCTAAGTAGACACTTGCCCCTTATCTGTGGCAGGGAGTGGGGAGACAATGATCCGGCATTCACCTATGGCAACCTCAATTTGAGTGGAAGGATGGACCTTACTGAACTGTACCTGCATCTGAACGGATGGGGTGCAGCAAGGTAGGCTATCCTTGGGGTCAGCATCAGGTTGCGATCCTCCTCAGAAGCTATACGGCTTGAGGATTTGCGGCCTGGTGCCAAGCCTTCCAGCAGATGGCGCCCGAGGTTCACCCAGGTATTGGGATCCCCTTCGGGGCTCAGGTGATTTGCCCAGGGAAGCTGGGGGATAGGTCAGATGTGACCTTCTGCTCCAGCCGGCCCCGCACTGGGTCTCCCCCTCTAGGTTCGCATACCCTAAGAAATAAACAAATAAATAGGTAAGATAATAAAGTGGCCCATATTTCAACCCAATCTTCTGTGTCTTGCCTCGTTGTTCCATGCGTCAATCATTAAAAAAACTCATAGAATTTGCTGGGAATCCTACCTGTCTGAATGGGATCCCACCAGAGAAATCCACAGTATTTAGAAGGAGGGAGGCCCAGAACAGCAAAAACAATGCAGGAAAAGCCTTCACAGCTTTTCTCGTAGTTTTTTAAAAACAGCAAGAGGGGTGTGCATTCCTGCTCATTAGGACAAGTGATTCACTTTGAATTGCTTCCCCATATGAGAGGAAGCACAAAGCTGATTGGCTGGGGAAGCATATGGGGCTCACAGGGCAAGTGCTCGCTGCCACCATGTTGGATTTTCGCCTTAGCGAGCAATCGCTAAAGCGATACATGGGATGGGGTTTTTTGTTTTGTTATCCTTTTAATGCGAAAAATCGCTGTGTTGCTCCAGTGCACCTTAGATGATTTTTAAAAAAAGTTTGGCAGCTGCAAATAACTAACGTGAGTTATCTGGCATGTGAAGCTTATTAGGGCTTCTGGGACCAGAACACCGTTAAGACATGTCACTGTCGCTGCGAAATGCCATTACTATGAAGTACTTTGTTGTTTCCCCTCGTATAGATGATACCCTGTGTCACGGTAGTGCACTGGTGCCTCTGAGCATAGCAAGAGGACCAGGCAGCAAAAGTTGTTGTTGCAGAGTTGCAGTCATCAGGTGAAGAAATGAGCACACAGACACAGACGCGCATCTAAACTATTTCTCTTTACTAAAGCATATTGTAGTAATATTTACAATGAGTCTGAGACTCCTAGCATACGGACTACATAACATAGCACAATGTACAGCGCATTCCTGTCACTGTGCAGCCCAGACTGAAGACACACAGTCAGAGAGCCAAGTGCTAAGACAGAAAGTGTGGGGTGATCTAGTTATACAGTACAGATACAGTACAGTCATAGGTTATGCAGTTAGTAGTTCTCACACCCATTTCCCACATAGATAAGGCTCTAGCCTTCATTTCCTTCCCATGCCTGTCTCCCAGACATAAGCTAGATATGCTCGCCACCTGCATTGAGACTGCTCATTGCTGGCCCCTGCAGGCTGTAGCATATGATACCATGCCACCCCTTTATAGTATAACTTTCCAGTAATTGCATATCCCATCACCTGACACCCTGGTCTTTCAGAGGCTTAGTCCAATACACTTAACAATTACAACAATTGCTGGCTTCCATTATGCTTAGGGTCTGACAGACCTGGGACTCATTCATCATTATAGCACTATTATTCCACTTTAACTGCCATGGAAGCATGGCAGTTAAAGTGGAATCCCAGAATGTGTAGTTAGTTTGGTGAGACACTAGAAGTCTCTTGGTGTTCATTCTAAATATGTGTGCATGTGTCTTCAAATTGCCTGTTGACTTATGGTGTCAACCCATGAATTTTATAGGGTTTTCTTAGGCAAGGAATACTCAGAGGTGGTTTTGCCAGTTCTTTCCTCTGAAATATAGTCTGCAGCCCCTGGCATTTGTTAATGGTCTCTTATCCAAGTACTAACCAGGGCTGACCCTGCTTAGCTTCTAAGATACCTGCCTCTAAACTGCCAGTCCCAGGATCCCATAGGATGGAACCATGGCACTTAAGAGTAGAATAGTAGTGCTATAGTTATGTAGTGTGAATGGGCCCACTTTCGGTGACAGCCATAGCTCAGGGGATGTAATGATTGCTGGAAGGGTGATCTGAACATATGCAGAGTGTCTCTCTTTTCCACCTCCTTTGTTGTCTAGCGGTAAGCATCCCACACTGGTTTGTATTTTCACTAGTTCCCTGGCATTAGAAGGGAAGTCTGCTTTCTGATCAGATCATTTGGCAAATCTGCAAAAATGATCCAAATACCTCCCAGTTTGGGAAGCAGTTAGTTTCTCCACCCAACCTCTCTAGGGTTACTTACATTCCACCACCCCTACAAATCAGGACAGCATCACTAGTGTAATATTCAGTTAAATATGCTGATTAGGTTGCATATAAAATAGCCTATGTTACTGTTGTCCTTACAGTTCCTTGAGGGGAGCCTTTTAAAAAAGTAAGTTAAAGTACAGTGGGCCCTCAGTATCCACCAGGGTTTGGTTCCAGCCCCCCCCCCCCCCGCCCCCATGGATACCAAAATCCGTGGATGTTGACGTTCCTTTATATAAATAAAATGGTGTAGTAAAATGGCAAACAGCAAGTTTTGCTTTTGGATTTTTTCCCCCTGAATATTTTTGATCCGTGGTTGATTGAATCCATAGATACAGAACCCGTGGATATGGAGGGCCAACTGTATGATTAAATTGTCTAGTCTAAGATGGGTACAGCTCTGAGACTACAGCAGGTTCCTGTGTCTGCCTCTACTTTCTATCTGCTTTATTGTACTGTTGCTAGAAATCTGGGCCAGTATAATAAAGACGTTTTGGGGACATAAAGCCTTACTGTAAAATTAAATTTTGTTTAATACTCATTACTTCTCTCTAGGGAACCATCAGAGCTATAGCTGTATGAGTGCCACTTTGGAACAACAGATCGTTTGCAGCTTTAATATCATACAACAGTGCCTAGGCAACTTTTGTGGAAATGTGGTGCTTCTCTTCAGCATCTCTATGTCCCAATTAGGAAGTGTAAAACAACTCCCACAAAGAAGGGGATACCTGCTAGTATGGGGTACTGGCTTTGCATTCATTTTCATAACATTTCTATATAGAATAGGAGCAAATGTTTTTGTAGGAATTGACACAGAATCTATGGGTAGGATTTCTGATAACAGCAGTATCCTGACAGTGTGGTTCTCATGGCTGATACTGTAATTTTCAAAACTCCTTTACGTGGAAGCATCCTTAGCTCAACAGTGATCCTGTAATAGTCCAGAAGCCTTCCACAGTCATCCATGATTTCTTTCACAAACTCCACTAGACTTTCTCAGTGGTACAAGATGCTTTCTCTGGTGACACTTGTTATTTAGAACCAGAATGCATACCAAATTTTGAGAAGGGTGATGGAGAACTTCATTTCTAATCCTGCCACATCTGTACTGTCTATGTCCCAGATATTCTGTCCTTCCAGTTTTTCTGCTAGGGCTAAAGGCTGAAGTGTAAACACGGCCGTACACCTTCAGTTTCCAGACTGCTAGAATTTCTTTTCTATAAATTGTATGTGTTCCCAAACATTGTAGATACAGTTATTTATCCAAGGACTCCAGTTACGTTTCCCTGGGCATGTATATCTCATAGCAACTTCCCAGTGAAGTTCTTTGGTGGTTTTCAAATGGTTCATTTATTGCTTCTGGTGAAAGAGAATGAGACCCGAGCGTGAGGGCTAGCCAAGAATTTATCAGATTTCATAGCAGGGAGTTCTCTGGCTTTTATTCTAGTGGTTGCATGCATCGGTTTCATGTGCTGTTGCATATCACTTGTTTGGCTGGTGGAAAATGGCCCATTGGGGAAATCAGGGCAGCTACAAAAAGCATGCCTGGGGATTTTAAATGCAGTAAAAGGATTCATTTCTATGGCATCGACTGAACTGTGAAGCTTTCCCCTCTCAGTGGAACAAAGGCAATCCGAAATGGCCATCATCATGGGAAATTTCCAGGGAGCACCATTCTGCATTAACTTGAAATGCATGTTCTCCATGAGTGTCATGTGGATTTTATGCACTGGAATACAGCCCAACACTTTTAATTTGAGGTTGCATACTAGACAAGTGGTTATTAGTATGCTTAACAATGCAATCCTATGTTTTTTTACTCAGAAGCAAAGTCCCACTATTTTGCCAGTAATGATGTTTCAGATTTCAGCTTTGTAGTGCAACTTTATGCTTTTAGGTGGAAGGAAGTCCCATGGAACTTAGTGTTGCTTCTGTGTAAACACAGATAAAATTGCTATGTTAATTTGCTCCTATGTTTGTGTGCATAGGATTGCAATCTTAATGAATGAAATCTTGATTTGCAAATATATTCAGGTACCTTGCTCTTCTGTTGTCAGCCTGTGAGTTGAATCAATATTTAATCATACTTAAAGTAGATGTATTGAAATCAATGGGTTTCACTTAAGTTCCATTGATTTCAAATGGCTCTAACTGAAGAGTGACTAAATATGGATCCAGCCCAGTAACTGTAAAGAACCCATCAAAATAAATTTTTAACATGAATTTTTAACATTTGAGATTTTGCCAAGGCTAAAAATAATAGCACTGCCTTATAAATACTGTATCGCAGTGGTTCTTAACCTGTGGTCCGCAAGCCCCCAGGGGGCTGCAACATCCTCTTAGGGGGGGGTCTGTGAAGGCTTGAAGGCTGCTCAGCCCACATGACAGGAGCCAAGGTAAAGGCTGGCTGGCTTGACCTACACATTGCCATTCAATCCACTCCAGCCACAGGAAGAAGCAGGAGAAAAGTTTTCCCTCCAGTCCCTCTGAGGGAAGTGTTAATGGATAGTGTAATTGTGTTGTTGTTGTTGTGGGTCCACAGCAATAAAAAGCATTTAAAGGGGGTCCCTGGTAAAGAAAAAGTTAAGAGCCACTGCTGTATAGCAAATATGACATACCAGTTTAACCGAATGGGTGGTGGCAGTGGAGATGAAGGGAATAAGGATACACTGGAAGGAGTCTTATATGCAGCTTTTTTGCAGGATCTTTTCTGTGCATCTGTCTCATCAAACCAGTGAAGTCAGTATGCTGGTCCTTACAAATGCAATGGGACCTTCCCCTTGTCATTTTGCGGCAAAGTTGAGATGCTAATAGGAGAGTGGGCACTGAGTTATGAGGCAGTGAGTTGCAAATAGGGTAGCCATACATTTTTTCTTAACAGGGCTCCCTGCTGATAATAAAATATGACAACAGTGCAGATAATACTCTAAGTTCAAATATTGTCAAGTCACAATGAAGATTTTCCTTGGGGGTTTTTCCGGGCTGTGAGGCCGTGTTCTGGAATAGTTCTGGAATAGAACACGGCCTCACAGCCTGGAAAAAAAACCAAGGAAAATCTATGGATGCCGGCTGTGAAAGCCTTCAACTTCACAATGAAGATCTTGTAATAGCAGTTTAAAAGCTCAGAGCCATAATACTGTAGTGGTTTGAATGTCATACTAAGGCTTTGGGAGACGTGTTCCAGGAACTCTAGGAGAAGGGAGGGGGGAGGCGAGCTCACCTGCTCCTTCCCACCACTGTCCAATCCCCCGCCAGCTCCTCCACGCCACCAGAAGCCCTGCAGAGAAGGGAGGGGAGGAGGGGAGCTCTCGTCCTCCCCTCTCTTCTCTGTCCATCCCCCCCCCGTCATTGCTATCCATGGATAATTGAATCAGTGGATGGTCAATCAGCAAATACAGAGGTGCTACTGTATATTGTTTTGTTTTTGTCTTGTAGTTATCTGATAATTTGTTTTGCAATTGTATTTTGTAGTTTTATGTTTATTATTTCTTCCCTAGAATCATAGAATATAAAAGAGACCACAAGGGCCATCTAGTCCAACCGCCTACCATGCAGAAATACCCAATCAAAGCATTCCCAACAGATGGCCATCCAGCCTCTGTTCAAAAACCTCCAAAGAAGGAGACTCCACCACATTCTGAGGCAGTGTATTCCACTGCCAAACGGCTCTTAGGAGATTATCAGACATGTCCAAAACCCACATGAGCAGCACATGAGGATGATGTTACTATCCTGCAAACGGGACTCGGTTTCAGACATCCTCATCATTGTTGCGTGCTGCTCTTGTGCTGCAGCCATTAGTAAGGCATCGCTTTTCATTGATGGGGAGGCAGCACACGAGCAGCATACAAACATGATGACATCGTCTGAAACTGGGTCCTGTTCATGGGACAGTAACCTTGTCCTTGCGTGCTGCTCATGTTCAGCTTGCAGTCCACTGAGGCTCCTAGATCCCTTTTGCATGTACTGCCATCAAGCCAGGTGTCAACCATCCTACATCTCTGCATTTCATTTTTACTACCCAAGTGTAGTATCCCACATTTCTCCCTGTTGAAATTCATTTTGTTAGTTTTGGCCCAGCTTTCCAATCGGTTCAGATAATTTTGAATTCTGATCCTGTCCACCGTGGTATTAGCTACTCCTCCTAATTTGATGTCACCTGCAAACTTGATAAGCTCTGTGCATGTTTATGTTATCAGGAATTGGTTACTCAACCCTACATTTTAAAATGGCCAAACAGCTACAGAAATCATGCTGAGTCATGATGACTGACTCCATGACTCCACGAACTGCCAGTCATGCTAATCAAGCCACAGCTGCATGAGGAGGATTGCATTGGAAGAAGCGTTACTAGAGGGCAAAGCCATGTAAGGTGGAAATCTCATGCAATGCAACCATGTACTTGAATAAGCCAATGTTGTGCTGAGATGTACATAAGAGAGCCAGATCAGTGTTCATTCTCTTCCTATGACCCACTGATGCCTGGTGTAGCACTTTGTCTGTACATACTGAAACTACTGAAGATTAAAGCGCCTCCTGTTTTCTGGATGCCAAATACTCTGTGTGTGAGTATTCTTGGGAAAGGGTTGCTACCTAGTCTGCTGAGACAGTTTTTGGCTTCTGCCGGGGATTGAATGTCCTATCATCCCCTGACATATGTATATACAGTCCTCCCTCAACATTCGTGGCCTCCACACTCATGGTTCTGCATATTCGCAGTTTGCTGGCAAGGGGAGGCCGAGGAAAGTGGCGACGGGACCTCTGAGGTCACCACTTTCAGGAGAGTGTGGGGAGGTGGGGGAAGCAACTATGGGGCCTCTGTAGGGCCTCTGGAGGCCTTGTGGTCACCTGGGGAGAAAGTGGGGAGGCAGGGGGAAGTGAGCACGGGGCCTCCGGAGGGCCTCCATAGGCTCCGTGGTTGCCTGGGGAGAGAGTGGGGAGGCAGGGGGGAGGCGAGCACGGGGCCTATGGAGGGCCTGCCCACTCCCTCCCAGGCAACCACAGGGCCTATGGAGGGCCTCCGTAGGCCCCATGGTCACCTGGGGAGGGAGGGGGGAAGTGACTATGGGGCCTCCGGAGGCCCCGTGGTCGCTTTGGGAGGGAGGGAGAGGGCAGTCTTTATTCACGGAATTTTCACATTCGCGGGGGTCTGTGGAACCTAACCCCTGCGAATGTGAAGGGACGACTGTACTTATTTTAGAGTATATGCCTTCAGCAGGACCCAATGAGTTTTTTTGTGTGCTTGTTTTACTGTAAAGTGCCATGTACATAGATGGTGCTATATAAACAAGAACAACAATAGAATAGGGTTCAAATCCCCACGCAGCCATGGAAATCCACTGTGTGACCTTGGGCAAGTTATACTTTGTCAGTTTTGCATAAAGGCAGTGGCAAACCACCTCTGAATAAATGTTGGCAAGAAAACCTCATGATAGGAAACAGAAGCAGTTCCTTTCAAATGAGAATTCTTTGGCAGTCTGTAACGTTATCTTGTGAGGGCGGAGATTTTTCCCATAGTCTCTGCCCACCACCCAAGTGTGCACAGATTCCCTTCCTATCGACTCGACATCAGTCTGCGTAACTAGGTGCACGTATCCCCTACCTTTCGACTCCATGTCAATTTGTGTCACCATTTTGCTTCCCAGGCCTCCTTTCTGCTGGTTTACATCGAGAACTCAGCTCTGCAGGATCAGTATAGTATAACCCGCCACCCCCTTACTCTATTCTTCTATTCAAATACTTCCAACTACTTTCAATAGCCTTTTGTCACCATCTGAAGCCTGAGTGTTTGCATGACTGCTGTTGGTATTAATTTCCAATAAAGATCATTTAATTGTACGTTTCGGTTTAGAATCTCCTCTGTTATTACCAGTATACATAGTTTAAAAGGTCCCGCCATTGCCTGTCCTCTCACATGCCAAGTTGAGTTAATTAAAATTCTCCAAATTAATATTAGGACATCAGAGGACCCCAAGCAATTTGGGTAACAAGGATAATGGGACAGAGAGACAGGCCTCCCCAGAAGATTTCAAAACATGTGCAGTTAGCTACGTGAAGATACGGTCTGTCAGACAGCAAGGACCTAAGCTACCCTACAAGTCCTATGACAAAAAGAAACAGGCTGCCCTCCACCATCACCACCTCCTCCTCCTCCTCCTTACTGCAATTGTTGGAATTACATTTACCAAGTTCAAATACCACATCTTTTCAACTGAACACATTATTTCTGTGATATATATGTGGTTCAAAAAGAGTGCCTGCTTTCTCTGTGTCTCTCCTCCCTCCCCCTTTCTCATTTTTTGCTGCAAAAGAAGAAATGTTTTAGGAAGAATAATGTCATGTTGTGATGCTCAAGCCTATTACTGCTTAACATGACAGATCTCAGAACTGCATCTAAAGCTAAATCTTGCAGTCAGGAGGTTTCTGCTGACACATAAGCTCTGAATCTAGCTCCCTGAATGTCAGCTAGTGTGACTCACATACAAAGAGTGGGATATGGCTGAGTACTGCACACCAAAAGTAAGAAAACAAGAGAGTTTGAGGCATGTCTGATGCAATGGTGCCATAAAATATCTCACCTCTGTTTCCCCCTGCCCCCAATCGTCTATCCTGGTGAAACTTTTCTCCTTTCTAAATATCCAGCCCAAGAAAGATTCCTGTGAAACTCAAATGCATCTGTCATTTTAAGCATCTACTCTGTACCATGGATAGCATCTTCACTGCTTTGTTTCAGAGTTTTAACACATACATTTTTATTGCTGTTGCTTTACACTGGGAACCAGCAGACTTCAGATTTGAGGAGCTGCCAGCATAGAACTGTGGAACACAATGCCTCTGTGCATTTGCTCAGCCCAAGCAGTCAATCTTATGATCAGAATTGAGCTAACAATCCTTTCACACCAAAATCCATTCAACCTTCTTTATGACCTAGACCAGGGGTGGTGAACGTTTGGTCCCTGGGACACATATACCCCTGAACCCCATGTTTGCAGCCCCTGAAACCCTGAAATTATTTTTAAGTTCTATTTTGAGGGTGATTTCTCATCCAAAACCACCTGAAAGTACCTTGTAAATGCTGCCTTTTCCCTTTTCCCATCTCCAGAACTCCTCTCCACACAAGCTTTTATTTCAGCCATATGAGGTCTGTCTATTAAATAATGAGACTGATACAATAACCCATCTTTATTTATATGTATTACAAGTCTAATGCTTGTCCCCTTCAATATACTCCCTGTTCACATGCACACACTGATGCAGTTTTGTTTTCCACAGGTCAAAGGTATGGAGCAAATCAGTTTCTGTCAGCTATTCTAACACATCTGCCGTTTTTGTCTTTACTGCATCAGTTGACTCAAAATGTGTTCCTTTAAACACTGATTTCACTTTAGGGAAAAGAAAAAAGTCACATGGTGCCAAATCTGGCAAATATGGAGGATGTTCAAGTGTACTAATGCATTTATTGGCCAAAACTGCTTCACAGAAAGTGCTATGTGAGCAGGCACACTGTCTTGATCAAGAATGAAACCATTTTTCCACAGTTCTGGTCTCCCCCCCCCCCCGACTCTTTCTCTCAGGTTTGTCCAAACTTCCTTATAATAATGCTGGTTCACTGTTCTGCCTTCTGGAACTCATTCTGCCAAAATTACACCCTTGATATAAAAAAACAAACACAATGAGCATGGCTTTGAATGTGGACTTGCTTTGACATGCTTTTTTCATTCTTGGTGATTATGGTGTTTTCCAGTGCATTGACTGTCATTTTGTCTCAGAATCATATTTCCTAGAAGAGATGAATGTACGTTCAGACAGGAGAGATGTAGTAATTTTTTAATTAATATTTTTATTATTTCCTTATATACATTGTTTCCATATACACATTACTCATCCAATATCAATAATTATATTCTATAATTCATGTATTTTAATTTACAAAACATAAAATATGTGAGGGCCATCTGGCTACAACATCTGTCACCCCATTGATCATCAGGGTTGATTTGGCAGATCTGGCTGGCTAGGTGGGTGTCCCCTTCCTCCCTCACTGCTCTGTGTGTGTCCCTCCCAAAGCTGTGTGCTCAATGGAAGAGGACGACTATCCCAGATAGAAGGAGTGCACCGTTCTTTGGTCAAGGGTATACGATAGCTGTGCTTCCCTGCTAGAACCTCCAAAGAAGCTCAAGGAGAGATGTAGTAATAATGAAGGATTTTAACTATCCTGATATTTGTCGGAAGTCCAACTCTGCCAAAAATTTAAGGTCCAACAAATTCCTCACTTGCCTTGCAGACAATTTCATTATCCAGAAGGTGGAAGAGGCAACAATGGGATCAGCTATTTTAGACCTGATCCAAACCAACAGAGACAATCTGGTTAAGTCTCTGTTGAAGATAGAGACTTAACCAGATGGTGGAAGTGGTGGGATCCTTGGGGGTGTGTGACTATGTTCTCCTGGAGTTTGGAAAAGGAGGAAAGGAGAAGCCAAGCAGTCAGACATGCATTCTAGACTTTAAGAAAGCTGATTTCAGAAAACTTAGGGGATTACTGGGAGTGATCCCATGGTCAGGAATACTAAAAGAGAAGGGAGTACATGATGGATGGGAGTTTCTTAAAAGTGAGATATTGAAGGCACAACTTCAAACAGTTCCAATGAGGAGGAAAAATGGCAAGTGTCTAAAGAAACCAGTATGGGTGTCTAAACAACTTTCAACTCAGCTAAGACTTAAAAGGGATATATACAAGAAATGGAAAAAGGGGGAAATCACCAAAGAAGAATTCAAACAAATAGCCAGCTTATGTAGTGGGGAAATCAGAAAAGCAAAAGCATAGATGGAGCTCAGGCTTGCTAGAGAGGTTAAAAACAATAAAAAGGGCTTTTGGGGGGTATGTCCATAGCAAAAGGAAGAATAAGGAAGTGATAGGACTGCTGCGGGGAGAAGATGGTGAAATGCTAACAGGGGACAAAGAAAAGGCAGAGCTACTCAACAACTTCTTTGCCTCAGTCTTCTCCCAAAAGGTTCTTAACATGGAGAAAATGGAGCAGTAGGGGAAATGCAGCATAGAATAGATAAAGTTGTTGTTAAGAAATACCTGGCCAGTATAAATGAATTCATGTATCCAGGGCCAGATGAACTATATCCAAGGGTACTAAAAGAACCACTGGCAATAATCTTTGAGAAATCCTGGAGAACAGGAGAGGTCCCAGCAGACTGGAGGAGGGCAAATGTTGTCCCCATCTTTAAAAAAAGGGGGGGGAGGAGAAGATCTAAATAATTATTGTCCAGTCTGTCAGGGGATGATAGGACAATCAGTCCCTGGCAGATGCCAAAACCTGTCTCAGCAGACTTGGTAGCAACCCTTTCCCAAGAATACTCACACACAGAGTATTTGGTGTCCAGAAAGCAGGAGATGCTTTTATCTTCAAAGTAGTTTCAGCTATTTACAAATATTTACAGTCATCAGTCAAAGTGCTACGCCAAGCATCACAGAATCACAGGAAGAGAATGATCTCTGTTCTGGCTCACTTATATGCACATCAGTACAGCATTAGCTTATTCAAGCACATGGCTACATTGCATCAGACTTCATACTACGTGGCTTTGCCCTCTAGTAACTCTTCTCATGATATAACCTTTCTCATGCAGCTATGGCATGATTAGGCATGACTGGCAGTTTATGGAGTCATGGAGTCAGTCATCATGACTCAGCATGATTTCTGCAGTTGTTTGGCCATTTTAAAACTAAGGGTTCAGTCACCAACTCCTGACACAGTCAGCCTGACATCAATGCCAGGAAAGATTCTAGAGCAGATCATTAAACAGACAGTCTATAAGCACTTAGAAAGGAATGCTGTGATCACTAAAAGTCAACATGAGTTTTTGAAAAACAAGTCATGCCAGACTAATCTTATCTCTTTTTTTGGTAGAGTTGCATACTTGGTAGATGAAGGGAATGTTGTGGATGTAATGTATCTTGATTTCAGTAAGGCTTTTGACAAAGTCCCCCATGATATTCTTGCAAAAAAGTTAATAACCTGTGGGCTAGACAATGTAACTGTTAGGTGGATTTGTAATTGGTTGATGGGCCGAATCTAAAGGTTAGTTAGCAATGGCTCCTCTTCATCCTGGAGAGAAGTGCCACAGAGGTCTGTCCTGGGCCCAGTACTATTCAACATCTTTGTCAATGACTTGGATGAGGGAATAGAGGGTATGCTTATCAAGTTTGCAGATAAGACCAAATTAGGAGGGGTAGCTAATACCCCAGAGGACAGGATCAGAATTCAAAATGACCTGAACAGATTAGAAAGCTGGGCCAAAACTAACAAAATGAATTTCAACAGGGAGAAATGTAGGATACTACACTTGGGCAGTAAAAATGAAAAGTACAGATATAGGATGGGTGACACCTGGCTTGATGGCAGTACATGTGAAAGAATCTTGGAGTCTTAGTGGACATGAGTCAGCAGTGTGACATGGCAGCTAAGAAAGCCAATGCAATTTTGGGCTGCATCAATAGGAGTATAGTGTCTAGATCAAGGGAAGCCCAGTTCTGGGCACCACAATTCAGGAAGGATATTGAAAAACTGGAACATGTCCAGAAGAGGGTGACCAAAATGATAGGCTGTTTGGAAGCTGTGCTCTATGAGGCTTAGGGTGCTGGGTATGTTTAGCCTGGGGAAGAGAAGGTGAAGAGGTGACATGATAGCCATACTTAAATATTTGAAGGGATGCCATACTGAGGATGGAGCAAGCTTGTTTTCTGAAGCTCCAGAGACTAGGACATGGAGCAATGGATTAAAACTACAGGAAAAGAGGTTCCACCTAAACATTAGGAAGAACATTCTAACAGTAAGAGCTGTTCAGCAGTGGAATGGTTGAATCTCCTTCTTTGAAGGTTTTTAAGCAGAGGCTGGATGGCTACCTGTCAGAAATGATTTGATTGTGTATTCCTGCATGGCAGGGGGTTGGACTGGATGGTCCTTGTGGTCTCTTCCAGCTCTATGATTCTATGATTCTTCACTTAGATTACTTGACTATAAAGCGATGATGTGCTGCAGCCACCACCTTTCCAAAGCATGGGTAAAACTTCCCCATTCATTCCATTTCAGTTTAATTTTATCTTTCTCAAGCATATGCTATATGAAGGAGCCCTGGTGACGCAGTGGTTAAATGCTGGTACTGCAGCCATAACATTGTGAGTTTGATCCTGCAGCGCTTCAAGGTTTCCTTCCATGCTTTCATAGGTCTGTAAAATGAGTGCCCAGCTTATGGGGGCAATTAGCTAACACATTGGAAACTGCTTAGAAAGTGCCTCGCGCTATAAAGCTGTGTAGATGTGTAAGTGCTATTGCTAAAACAATTTGTAAGCCTCTCTGAGAGCCTTTGTGGCTGAAGAACGGGATATAAATAAAAATATAAACAACGGTGGGTAACTTCCCCAATTCCAGGGGCCAGTTCCACTTAAGGAACTCATGAGCTGCTTAAGGAACTTCTACTCCTGAGCTCGGCCATAGGCTGGATAGTGCATAATGGCAGCTACTGCTTTCCATGTGAGGGGAGCATGGAATCCACTCTCAGATTTAGTCCAAACTTTAATGGAACTATCCAAGTGTGGAACATATTTTGGGGGCTGGGGTTCAGCACTTTGGCTAGCTCCTTTAAAGTTCAGACTAAAACCTGGAGCAAATTAACTGTGCCGCTGACATAGGAGCCACGAGCTGCCACTGATAGTGTGTACACAAATGGAATTCTACCAGCAACACCACTCTGCCTGCCCATCAATTGTTCTAGGAAGTACAGTGTTTAACTGAATCATATTTCTGTTACATACACATAACTCCACTGTTATGTTAGTTCAGGGCAGGGGTGGGTAAAATGTTATCTGCCTGATGTTCTTGAATGTAACTCCCATCAGTACTGCCAGCAAAGTTAATGGTAAGGAATGCTAGCTAGCATTTGCAATCCAGCAGCACTAGGGGCAGGCTCATGTTACCCACCCTTCCATTAGTGCTTGAATTATAGGGAGGTTTAGCTATTGTTTATAGATATTTACTTCAGGGGAGTGATAGTGACATGATTGAGTTAAAATTGTAGGGAGCTGGGATAATGTTTGTGGGTTTCATTAGGGGGCCCCTCTGCCTTCCCCCTTATAATTTGAGCATAACTTCCCACCCCACCCCAGTACTATTTTTAAAATGCGCTTATTAAAAAAAGTTGTTTTGAAAATCCTTGGCTGTGTTCTCCTGGTGTGGCGCTCCACATTTAATATGAGCAAATAATTTTTGTATAGTATCTAATCTCAGCTTTTTAAAAAATCACAAAACCTGTTCCACATTCTTCCAGCCATGAATCAGTATAAGATTGGAAGGAATTCTGTGGGTGGCCATTCAGTTTTAATTGTGCCTTGTGTTGTGACAGGTTCTTACAGGATGGTGCTTACTATGATGGAAGTGTTTCATTTCAGCAGCATACTCCACCATCATCACCACCACCACCTCCTCCACTCCTATATAAAAGCAAATGGTTATAAAAAGCTTAAAAAGAAAAGGAGCTGCTAGAGTTGTTTCCAGAAAGACTGGATAGAATAATGCCATGGCAGTTATATATAATGCTACACTTGCACAGCTAGACATACAAAAGAAAGCGGGGGGGGAGCTCCATTATTCCATGGCTCTATTTATTATTATTCATTATTTATTTATTTAATTTACATGCCATCTTTCTCCCAGAAGGGACCCAAAGTGGATCACAAAATACCATAAAATACAGTTTAAAACCTTTTTAAAAACCACAATATAAAACTCTAAAATTACCTAAAACATACAAAAGTTAAAAGATTTAAAATGAACCAAATGAAAATAAAGATACACCCCAATAAAAGCCTCCATAAGCCGAGCTATATATTAAAAGCCTGCTTGCATAAAAACATCTTTGCCTGTCAGCGAAAGGAAAGCAGGAAGGGGGCCAGCCTAGTGGAAGGGCGTTCCCAGGGTGGGAGCAGTTACTGAGCAAGCTCTCTCTTGTGTCCTCACCAAGTGAGCCTGTGATGATGGCAGGACCAAGAGAAAGCCTTCCCCTGGTGATCTTAGAACTCTTGCAAATTCATATGTGGAGATACGGTCTTTCAAATAGTCTGGACTGGCAAGGGATGGGTTGTACCTCACAGCAGTTGGCAGGAGTGTTTTTGCTAAGAGGGCTTTAAACTGAGTTATGTGGGGGAGGAAGACAGTATTCTTGAGGGCAGGAGTTCCTCAAGGGCTGGAGATATTAGCCTGAATGTTATACAGAGAACAAGGCAAATAGGACCCAATAAGAACCCAACAATGGGAGGAATAAAACTTTAAAAGACAGATAGGGGGAATGGCCCATGGTCTTAGATGTTGCTATACTAATGCACAGAGCATGGGAAATAAACAGGATGAACTTGAACTCTTAGCATGGCAAAGCAAATATGATATAATAGGCACCACTGAAACCTGGTGGGATGAGTCTCATGATTGGAATGTAGCAACAGAGAGGTATAACCTATTTCAGAGAAATAGACCAAACAGGAAAGGAAGTGGAATAGCATTATATGTTAAGGATGTGTTCACCAGTGAAGCAATCCATGACTTAAATCCTGGAAGCCAGGTTGAGAGCATCTGGGTAAAAATCAAGGGGGAGATAAATAACAGAGATGTTATCAGATCAGACACAGGACACCTTCCTGTATTAACTCTCTCATATTTTGGTAACATACCACAATGTATTTTGTCCTACATTTCAGATTTTCTGCTTCTGCCATCACTATGCAGGCTTGTGAGTCCTCATGCACCTCAACAGGCATTTGGCACAGCTCACCATGATCTGCAAGCATCTGCCTTACCTGTTGTACCTCACTTGCCATCTCAGACAAGGCTGCGAATTCAGCTTCCGTGGTACTAATGGCTACACAGTTCTGCTTCCTTGATCTCCACACTATGGGACTCTCTGCATACTTGACCACCAACCCGGTCACTGACTTCCTGTCTGAAGTCTCTGCAGCAAATGAACTGTCCACATAGCACTCAAGAGTCACCTGACTTCCTCTCAGCTCCAAGCTCATGTCCCTGGTTACCTTGAGAAATCTAACTACTCTCTTCAGGGCTTCCCAATCCACCCTCTTTGGCTTGGAAACTCTTCAGCTGAGCACCCCAATTGCAAAACTGATGTCAGGCCTTGTGCTGTTTGCAATGAACAACAGACTGCCTACCACTGAGTGGTACAGGTCTGGCTTCTCAAACTCATGTTCTGCCTCTAGGTTCACAAAATCAGTGGTCATTGGTGTCCTGACCACTTTGGCCTCACTTAACACACACTTGGCTACCAAACTGTCAATCTTCTTCTGACTGAGGAAAAATTCTCCATTACCAGTTCTTTCTACCTCTACGCCTAAATAACACCTCAGGCTGCCCAAGTCTTTTAATTTGAACCGGCTTTCTAACTCCACATGCACTTTCTTGACATCTCTGGCACTCTTTGCTGCCACACAGAGGTCGTCCACATAGATGACTAGCATGACAGCACTATCACCTGCCTCTTTAGTGTACACACAGGCATCAGCGATGCTCCTTGTGTAACCTTGTGACACCAACACTTGGTGTACGCACTTGTTCCAGCACCTGGCACTTTGCATTAAGCCGTAGAGCACTTTGTGTAACAAATACACCTTGCTCTCACCTGCACTATCATACCCTGGGGCCTGTTCCATGAACACTGTCTCCTCAAGATCAGCATTCAGGTATGCTGTCTCAAAGTCAAAGTGTTGCACAATCATCTGCCTCTTGGCTGCTACAGCTAACACTAACGTAAGACTTTCTGACTTTGCTGTGGGCGAAAAAGTTCTGTCAAAATTTGTGTAGCGCTCCTGCAAAAAGCCTTTCACAACCAAGCGTGCTTTATACTTTTGTGTCCCATCAGGCATGTCCTTCAGCTTGTAGACCCACCTGCAACCAACAACCTTCTGGTCTTTGGGCCTCTCTATTACCTGGAACACTTTCCTTTTCACCAGTGACTCAAACTCAGAATCCATGGCTGAATCCCACCTCTCCTGCTCTTCTTAGAAAAAAATTAGGAGATCCTGAAAACTTGCAGGCTCCTCTGCTGTGACATTGCACAGCCTGGGCTCCTGAACAACAAATTCTGTCAGGGGCCTTTCTGAGTCTCCTTGACCTTCTGGGGATGATCACCCTAGTTCTGCCTGACTCATCCTCACTTGCACTGCTGTTTTCTCTCCTTGTGTCAGGTTCTCTCTTCAAAAGCATTTTAGGCTCAATGTTTGTTTGTGTGTGTGTTGAAGTACTAGGCTTTTCTTCCTCAGCCTCCCCTTCATCATCATCAGGCATTACCACCCCTCCATTTGTGGGACTTTTGGAAGTTGTTGGCACATCCCTCCCCAAGGGAACAAAAACCTCCTCATTGCAGTGCAATCTATCCCATCCTGAGTGCATTTCAAAATTTGCACTCCTGGAGAAAGTCATCTTTCCAGGATGGAGAGAATATATGTACTTATTACCCTCATAGCCAAGAAAATGCAGCCTCCTGGTTTTAGGCTGCCCAGGCTTCATTAGGCTAGGGTGAATAACTACATTTGCAAATTGTCCAAAAATCCTCAGGTGCTTGAGGTTTGGTGCTCTACCATACAATAAGACAATATGGGAGCTGATTGACACTAGATGTCCACAGTCTATTTAAATGGTAAGCAGCAGTCTTCACTGCCTCACCCCACAGCCCAGCTGGGGCATGTGCATCTTCCATCATGCACTCCATCATACACTTCAACATCCAAATTTTCCTTTCTGCAAGCCCATCATACCCTGGAGATGCTGGGTTTGTGGTCTTGTATCTAATGCCCCTCCTATGCATCCAGGTCTGCAGACTGTTGGATAAGAATTCCTCTCCCCTATCCGTCACCAGACTGGAAACTGTATGAGAAGGAAATTCCCATTCCACTGAGTTTACCCACTCACAGAACCCGTCTGAAGCCTGACTTTTCTCCTTCAGTAAATACACGTAGGTGTACCTAGTGTGTCTGTCCACAATTACAAATAAATAACAGTTACCCCCTTCAGTGGGTTTATAGGGGCCTGTCAAGTTGGCATGGACAACCTCAAAGGGTATTTTGGTGACACATTGGGTCTTTTTGGCAATAGGAAAAGCCTTCACCTTAACTTTCCTACACACAGCACATTCTAAGAATCTTGGGCAGTGTTTCATGCTTAGACCAGGGCAAACCTTTGCTAGCTTCTTTAACCCTTTGTAACTAGCATGGCCCATTAGCCTGTGGTCATAATGAACACACTTATCATGTAGGGGCACATTGTAGGATTCACATTTGCCACCTTCCCTTTAGGCAACATGTAATACAGCCCATGTTTCTTTATCCCTTTTGCACAGATATTATTCATGTTATGTCTTTCTGTTATTGTACATTGATCCCCTTCAAATATTACTTTATAACCTACTGTGGTAATTTGGGACACATTCAATATGCAATTTTCTAGTTTGTTAACACATAACACATTCTCAAAATCTTGGTCAAAAGATGGCACATATGCAGTGCCCATTTTCTGCACCTTGCTGGGAGCACCATCTGCAAGTGTAATGTTGGTTATAGAAACATTTTTAACATTGCTTAACATTTTCACATCATTTATCATATCGTGAGTTGCCCCACTATCTAATAACCAAGTTTCCCCCTCATTACCATCAGGATAGTGCTTTGCTACTAAGGCATGTCCTTTGTCCTGTAGCTCTGCCGCCCCTCATGTCCTGTGCAGGCATCTTAAAGTCCTTCTGAAAATGTCTAGTCCTTTTACATCAGAAACAGCGTCTCATGTAGCTGCAGATTCCTTCAGATGTTTCAGTGCTCTCCTGATTGTGTGTAATAATTTGTGGCTGATTCCCTCTGTCCTGGAATCAAATTGCTTATGCTGGACCTCTTCCAGAATACACCCAGCCACAAGGTCTACAGACAAATCACACTCTCTGGTGCTTTGCAGACTGTAGATTAGGAAATCCCATTCCTTTGGCAAACTGCCCAATAATATAAAACACTTGTGGACTTCTGGAATCTCAACCCACCCTGTTGGCTACCTCTTGGAGAAGCCGTCTCATTTCTTCCAGCTTCCAGGACACAGCTTTGTGTTATAAAGTCTCTTAGTCCAAATCATCTTTGAAAGGCAGGAAGAGCTCTGATTAACATTTTTGAATGCGGTCCAGAGCTGAAAGGCTGTGTTTGTTTGTGTAGCATAAATCATTTGGGAGGGACTTGTGAGAGTATGCCTGTATGTATGATTGTGTGTATGCATGGGTTCCTGTCGATCCCAGAGAAGCAAGGCCTTAAAAGACCAAAATAAAATGGATGCCACACAGAGCATTGCTAAGAGGTGTATCTTGGAAGCCGGACTGAGAAATAAGGAAGACTTGTCAGACGAAGCGAAAATGTTAACCAAGCAGAACTTGAATAATTTTACTTGTCAGCTTGGCTTGGGGAAGTTTGGTACAAACAGAACTTCCCAGTGGACTGCTAGTGGACTGCTGACCATGCATAACATAGACAATACCAGCTGTCAGCATGATTGAGGGAGTTCTTTGCGAGCACAGAACATACCTTGCTCTGCCTAAGGAACTGTTCTAACCTGAAAAGCCTGCCTTTCTCAAGGAAGGAGATGAAGAAGTTATAAAACATGGGACTTTTTCCAGCCTCAGACATGGTTCCTGAAGCCGCGGCAACGGACCATCCGGCCTTCGGGGATCACTGGATTCAAGGGGGTCGTATGTGAGTATGTCTGTGTGAGAGTGTGTGTGAATGGAAAAGAGCTCTTAATACTTAATTGAATGTCTAATGTCTGATGTCTCAATAAATGTTACATGCATAGTGACTGAAAACCAAATTTGGTCTCTCTGTGCCTTTTTGCCTGTCACTTGTCTTGGAAAATCTTAAACACTACCTGATTAAAAGGACCTTTATGTGGTTATAACAGACTTAGAGATAAAAGAATCTCAGCTCTTGCTTTCTGGTCAGCCAGTCTAAACGCTGCAATTTCATTTTCTGGGCCTTCTAGGATTACGCACTCATTCTCCAAAACATGCCACAAATTGTCCTTAATTAATAAAGCTTGCATGTACATGCTCCATGTTGGATAATTGCTATCAGTCAATTTTTCAAATCGCACATAGCTAGTATCTGCCATTTTACTGCCTGAATAAAAAAAATATTCTCCAGCTATGAAATACAAACAGCTGGCTGCTGGCAGTACTCCAAGGTCATATGAAGATAAAACTTGGCCAAAACAGAGCCTAGTTAAAAACTTAACTGTTTCTCAGCCACCTAGCCAAAAACACTCAAAACAAAAGTTTCTGGGAACTTTACCAGGTGCACCTTATCTAATCTGAGATGAATCAGCTGGGCCCATAACCATTGTCAGGGGGAGACAGGCCATTCAATCCCTGGCAGAAGCCAAAAACTGTCTCAGCAGACTTGGTAGGAACCCTTTCCCAAGAACACTCTCACACAGAGTGTTTGGTGTTCAGAAAACAGGAGGTGCTTTAATCTTCAAAATAGTTTAAGATGTTCACAATATCTACAGTCAAAGTGCTACGCCAGGCATCACAGAATCTCTGGAAGAGAATGCTCTCTGGTCTGGTTCACTTATATACACATTATGGCATTGGCTTATTCAAGCTCATGGTTACATTGCATCAGACTTCATACTACATGGCTTTGCACTCTAGTAACCCTTCTCATGATATAACCCTTCTCATGCAGCTGTGGCATGACTGGAAGTTCATGGAGTCATGGAGTCAGTTGTCATGAACTCAGCATGATTTCTGCAATTGTTTGGCCATTTTAAAACTGGGGTTCAGTCACCAACTCCTGACAAAAACTTGGGGTGATCCCCAGTCAGGAATGCTAAAAGAGAAAGAAGTTCATGATGAATGGGAGTTTCTTAAAAGTGAGATATTGAAGGCACAACTTCAAGCAGTTCCAATGAGGAGGAAAAACAGGAGGTGTCTAAAAGAAATTAGTAGGGATATCAAAAGAACTTTCTAATGAGCTAAGATTTAAAAGGGACATGTACAAGAAACAGAAAAAGGGGGAAATCACCGAAGAAGAATTCAAACAAATAGCCAGCTCATGTAGGGAGAAAGTCAGAAAAGTTAAAGCACAGAAAGAGCTCAGGCTTGCTGGAGAAATTATAAACAATAAAAGGGGCTTTTTGTTATGGCTGTAGCAAAAGGAAAAACAAGGAAGTGATAGGACCACTGCGTGGAGAAAAAGACCATATGCTAACGGGGGACAGAGAAAAGGCAGTACTGCTCAAGACCTTCTTTGCCTTGGTCTTCTCCCAAAAGGAGAACAGTGCTCAACTTGGGGAAGATGGAGCAGATGATGCAGTGTGGGGAATGCGGCACAAAATTGGTAAAGAAGTAGTACAGGAATACCTGACTACTCTAAATGAATTCAAGTCTCCAGAGCCAAATGAAGTACATCCAAGGGGTGGGTGTGGCAGAAAAGAACTGAGAGAAATAATCTCAGAGCCTCTACCAATAATTTTTGAGAATTCCTGGAGAACAGGAGAGATCCCAGGTGGAGGAGGGCAAATGTTCCCATCTTTTAAAAAGGGAAAAGAAGAAGACCCAAATAATTATAGCCCAGTCAGTCTGACATCAATACTAGGAAAGATTCTAGAACAGATCATTAAACAGATAGTCTGTAAGTACTTAGAAAGGGATACCATGATTATTAAAAGTCAACATGGGTTTCTGAAAAACAAGTCATGTCAAACTAATCTTATCTCTCTCTTTTTTATATAGAGAGTCACAGGCTTGGTAGATGAAGAGAATGCTGTGGATGTACCATATCCAGATTTAAGTAAGGCCTTTGACAAAGTCCCCCATGATATTCAGGAGAGCAACCAGTGCTTAACTGTCTTATTTCCCTCCACTGAATGGAGACCCTGCCAGACTGGCTCAGATTGGTACACCCCCCCCCATTGTAAGGTATTGTGCTGTTTCCAGAGATGTTGGGCAGTCCTGTCTGGATTTGAAAGAGGGCAAACATCTATACTTAATTGTCTTTGTCTCAGGTGTGCAGCTCCATTGTTTTCATCTCCCCAGACCATCTAAGAGTTATTACCACCCAGAGGGTGAAAAGTAGAGATCATGTTCACATCTGCCTCTGCACACAGACCAAAAACCTTTAGGTGTGAACCGTAGGCTTTGCACTCATTGCTTTAAGCACATGGGGCCTTTTGAACCCTCCGTAAAATAACACTAAGGCCATGTTTTGCCCCACGCAGTGTCCCATCGCTCCAGGTAACAGCTCCCAGGGCTATCTATAAGAGAGTGAGAGAGACTCTCTCCAGATGATCTCTTTAATTTAGAACCCTCCACATGGTCCCCTTCTTTTTGGTTGAGAGTGCTGCTGCTGCTCTGATCTTCAGCCACCCAACTTACTTGGATTCTTCTTCACATCAGAGGGTGAGAAAATTTTGGGGAGGAAGCTGAAAGAAATGAACGCACAGGTGGTCATCTCGTCTCTTCTGCCAGTTGAAGGGCATGGTCCAAGAAGGGAGAGGAAAATAGCCGACGTAAACAACTGGCTCCGTAGATGGTGTCGCCGGGAACAAATTGGATTCTTGGATCATGGACTGCGCTTCCATGCGGGGGGACTTCTGGCAAGAGATGGGGTGCATCTTACAACAGTTGGAAGAAACATTTTTGCCAACAGTCTCAAGAATTTGATCAGGAGGGCTTTAAACTGAGTCAAATGGGGGAGGGAGACAGTATTCTGGAAGGCAAAAGGGCTGGAGAAAATAGTCAAACTGTCATAGAGGGAACAAGGCGAACAGCGCAAGGACCCAACAGTGGGAGGCAAAAAAACTTGCACAGGGAGCAAGTAAAGGGAACACATGGTCTCAGTTGTCTCTACACTAATGCACAGAGCATGGGAAATAAGCAAGATGAACTAGAACTCCTTGCACTACAAAACAAATATGATATAATAGGCGTTACTGAAACCTGGTGGGATGAGTCTCATGATTGGAATGTAGGAATAGAGGGGTATAACCTTTATAGGAGAAACAGGCCAAACAGGAAAGGAGGAGGAATAGCATTATATGTCAGGGATATTTACACCAGTGAAGTGATCCATGACATCAATACTGGAAGCCAGGTGGAGAGCATCTGGATAAAAATTAAAGGGGAGGGAAACAACAGGGATGTTATTGTGGGACTCTACTACAGACCCCCAAATCAGACGGAGGAATTGGATGTTGCCTTTCTAGAACAGATGAACATACATGCAGAAAGGAGAGATGTAGTAGTGATGGGTGACTTCAACTATCCTGATATTTGCTGGCAATCTAACTCAGCCAAAACTACAAGGTCTAGCAAATTCCTTACATGCCTGGAAGACAATTTCATGGTCCAAAAGGTGGAAGAGGCAACAAGGGGGTCAGCTATTTTAGATCTGATCCTAACCAACAGAGACGACCTTGTTAATGGGGTGCAAGTGGTGGGATCCTTAGGTGAGAGTGATCATGTTCTCCTGGAGTTTGTTATACAATGGAAAGGAGAAGCCAGGCATAGTCAGACACGCATTCTTGACTTTAGGAGAGCTGATTTCAATAAACTCAGGGAAATACTGGGGATGATCCCATGGTCAAGAATACTAAAAGAGAAGGGACCTCAAGACGGATGGGACTTTCTCAAAAGGGAGATACTGAAGGCACAATTTCAAACAGTACCATTGAGGAAGAAAAATGGGAGGTGTCTCAAGAAACCAGGATGGATGACTAAAGAACTTTCAATGGAGCTAAGTTTCAAACGGAACATGTATAGGAAATGGAAAGGGGGGGAAATCACCAAAGAAGAATTCAAACAGATAGCGAACACGTGTAGGAGTAAAGTCAGAAAAGCTAAAGCGCAGAATGAGCTCAGGCTTGCTAGGGAGGTTAAGAACAATAAAAAGGGTTTTTTGGGGTATGTCCGCAGCAAAAGGAGGAAGAAGGAAATGATAGGGCCGCTACGTGGAGAAGATGGCAAAATGCTAACAGGGGACAGAGAAAAGGCAGAATTACTCAACACCTTCTTTGCCTCAGTGTTTTCAGAAAAGGAAAAGGAGGACCAACCTGAGGAGAATGGAACAGAGGACACAATAGGGGAAATCCAGCTCAAAATAAGTAAAGAGGTAGTACAGGAATACCTTCTTAATCTAAATGAATTTAAATCTCCAGGACCAGATGAACTACATCCAAGAGTATTAAAAGAGCTGGCAAATATAATCTCAGAGCCATTGGCAATAATATTTGAGAACTCCTGGAGAACAGGAGAAGTCCCAGCAGACTGGAGGAGGGCAAACGTTGTTCCCATCTTCAAAAAGGGGAAAAAAGAGGATCCCAACAACTATCGTCCAGTTAGTCTGACATCAATACCAGGGAAGATTCTAGAACAGATCATTAAACAGAGAGTCTGTGAACATTTAGAAGGCAATGCCATAATCACAAAAAGTCAGCATGGGTTTCAGAGAAACAAGTCATGCCAGACTAATCTGATCTCTTTTTTTGATAAAGTTATCAGCTTGGTAGATGAAGGGAATGCTGTGGACATAGCATACCTTGATTTCAGTAAGGCCTTTGACAAGGTTCCCCATGACATTCTTGCAAACAAGCTTGTAGAATGTGGGCTAGACAAGTTAACTGTTCAATGGATTTGTAATTGGTTGACCGGCCGAACCCAAAGGGTGCTCAGCAGTGGCTCCTCTTCGTCTTGGAAAGATGTGACCAGTGGGGTGCCACAGGGTTCTGTCCTGGGCCCAGTGCTATTCAACATCTTTATCAATGACTTAGATGAGGGAATTAGGGGCATACTTATCAAATTTGCAGATGACACCAAATTGGGAGGAGTAGCTAATACCCTAGAGGACAGGATCAAAATTCAGAATGACCTGGATAGACTAGAGAGCTGGGCCAAAGCTAACAAAATGAAATTCAATACGGAGAAATGTAAAGTACTGCATTTAGGGCGGAAAAATGAAATGCATAAATATAGGATGGGAGAGACCTGGCTGAATGAGACTACGTGCGAAAGGGATCTAGGAGTCCTAGTAGACCACAAGTTGAACATGAGCCAACAGTGCGATGCGGCAGCTAAAAAGGCCAATGCAATTTTGGGCTGTATCAATAGAAGTATAGTGTCTAGATCAAGGGAAGTAATAGTGCCACTCTATTCTGCCTTGGTCAGACCTCACTTAGAATACTGTGTCCAGTTCTGGGCACCACAATTCAGAAAGGATATTGACAAATTGGAGCGTGTCCAGAGAAGGGCAACTAAAATGGTGAAAGGTCTGGAAACAATGCCTTATGAGGAGAGACTTAGGGAGCTGGGTATGTTTAGCCTGGAAAAAAGACGGTTTAGAGGCGATATGATAGCCCTGTTTAAGTATTTGAAGGGATGTCACGCTGAGGATGGAGCAGGCTTGTTTTCTGCTGCTCCAGAGACTGGAACACGGAGCAATGGGTGCAAGCTCCAGGAACAGAGATTCCACCTCAACATTAGGAGGAACTTTTTGACAGTAAGAGCTGTTCGGCAGTGGAACGCACTCCCTCGGAGCGTGGTGGGGTCTCCTTCCTTGGAGGTCTTTAAACAGAGGCTGGATGGCCATCTGTCGGGGATGCTTTGATTGTGATTTCCTGCGTGGCAGGGGGGTTGGACTGGATGGCCCTCGTGGTCTCTTCCAACTCTGCAATTCTATGATTCTATGATTCTATGAAAGAAGAAAGAACTATAGCCAACAACTATCATGTCAGAATGCACAGAGAAACTATTGAAATCCACAAACACCTGGACAACTTCAACAGGAAAGAAGAAACCCTAAAAGTAAACAAAATCTGGCTCCCAGTTTTGAAAAAGAAAAAGAAAAAGAATCAGAACTCAACACTTACAAAAGAATTCCACCCAGGGACAGGGGGATTTCCAGCAGATAATGGCCCATCAACCAACCATTAGCCAAACAGACACTAATCAGCCTTGCATTTCTATACCCAGAAACTATCCATTCAAATACACAAATTTACATATTCTCCCCAAAAGGGGTTCATAGCATATAAACTCCACACACACTTCTACCCAACCATTCTCTGAAGATCCCAGCCACAGATGCAGGCGAAAAGTCAGAAAGAAACTATTCCAGAACACAGCCTCACAGCCTGGAAAAAACCAAGGAAAATCAATGTGTTGTCCATTCCCACATCATGGGTCTGCTCTCTACAGTGGTGCTGCTACCTCTTGCTTTGCTCTACTGCTTGAAGCTTGAGAGCAGCTGGAGTAAATTGCCTTCTGGAGGATCCTTCCCTTATGTTGATTGGGCCCCTCAGGGTGACCTGACATTGGCAAGAGCTGTTTATTTTGATTTTCCACAGTGCCCTGAAGCCCCTAGGAAGTGATTTGGTGGGGTATTTCATAGAATTTATTTGTGATAAATTAAAATAGAGGTTTGCATATTCAACTGCCTGATGCTGTGGAACTGGAGCAGATATCAACACTGGTGGGCTCAGGAGTTGGTTTAGAATACCAGGTACTGATACTGGAGGATGCAGAGCTGAGGAAGCAAACAGTATACTGGCTGTGGATAATAGTACTGTACTGGTTCATAGGCCCTCACCATGAGGAATGAGCCACAACTACTCAGTGTTTTGTTTTATGTTAACAATGATAAACATATCTTACTTTTAGGGTGTGGGATTTTTCAATACAGTACTCCTTGCAAACATTTATTTATTTATTTAAATTGTTGGCATTCATCTTGTTCTTGTTCTCAGTTGTGCTCAGGAACATCTATCATAGCTGAACTCAGCTGGTTGTGTGACTACTATGTTGCTATCATCATCATCATCATCATCATCATCATCATCTTTGGTGATGTCTCCCCAGCATCAGAAATCCTGCTGTGGCATCAATCATTTCACTAAGTTATAGGTGGGGAGATGGGGAGACTTTCCAGCCCATGAAGTGCAGGTCACCCATGGTTGACTATAGGAATGATCAATAAGGATGGAAATACAGCTTGTCATGGTGGGTGGGTGAGGAGCCGGTGCTGAGAATGGGCTGAGCCAAAATCAGAAGTGGGCAGAGCCCACAGCACTATAGGAATGCAAATCTCTTTTTCTATGCACCCCATTGTCCCCCCTCTCTATGCCACCCCACATGAATCCCTGCAAAATCCTCACCCCAGTACTATCTAATCCCTGAAGTAACTCATTAACAACAAGAATTATTCTTGATTGCAGCATATCTCATCCCTTGTTAATAATAACAAATAGAAACATGAATTCAGGAAGAAGTAAGAACCAGGGACAACCATAGGAGTGAATAGGATTTTGAAGAAGTTAATATTTAGACAGAAATGTCAATCTACTTGGTATTACCAGGTACCAGGCCAAACTTTGTAAAGTTAAGAGTTTAGGCACTATTGCCTTTGTCTATCTAGATTAGCACTTTATTTCAGCAGCCTGAAGGAAGGAAATATGGACTACGAGGTATAGTCTGTCATACAATACACCATGCATAAAGAAGTTATTTGTGCTCAGGAATGAAGGGCAGCTTAGGGAACAAAGACAGGCTCATTTGTCCTTTTGCTTCAGAGATCAACATTAATAGCCAATAAATTGCCGGCCTGAATGAGAACAAAGGCATGTATCTGGGCTAGGGGAATATGGAAAGGTTGCACACGAAAATTGCAATTTCGATCCTTTTCCCATAGGGAACAAATTACCTAGATGTGTTTCTTTGTCAAATGCATTTTCTTCTACCAATAATTAGAGCTTAGCTCTAGGCACTGCATAATGTGTCTGCCTCTCATTTCTTTCATAGAATCATAGAATTGTAGAGTTGGAAGAGACCACGAGGGCCATCCAGTCCAACCCCCTGCCATGCAGGAATACACAATCAAAGCATCCCTGACAGATGGCCATCCAGCCTCTGTTTAAAGACCCCCAAGGAAGGAGACCCCACCATGTTCTGAGGGAGTGTGTTCCATTGCTGAATAGCTCTTACTGTCAAAAAGTTCCTCCTCATGTTGAGGTGGAATCTCTGTTCCTGGAGCTTGCATCCATTGCTCTGTGTTCTAGTCTCTGGAGCAGCAGAAAACAAGTTTGCTCCATCCTCAATGTGACACCCCTTCAAATACTTAAACAGGGCTATCATATCGTCCCTTCACCATCTTTTTTCCAGGCTAAACATACCCAGCTCCCTAAGTCTTTCCTCATAAGGCGTGGTTTCCAGACCTTTCACCATTTTAGTCGCCCTACTCTGGACTGCTCCAGTTTGTCAATATCCTTTTTGAATTGTGGTGCCCAGAACTGGACACAGTATTCTAGGTGAGGCCTGACCAAGGCAGAATAGAGTGGCACTATTACTCCCCTTGATCTAGACACTATACTTTTATTGATGTAGCCCAAAATCGCATTGGCCTTTTTAGCTGCCGCATCACACTGTTGACTTATGTTCAACTTGTGGTCTACTAGGACTCCTAGATCCCTTTCGCACGTAGTCTCATTCAGCCAGGCCTCCCCCATCCTATATATACGCATTTCATTTTTTCGCCCTAATTGCAGTACCTTACATTTCTCCATATTGAAATTCATTTTGTTACCTTTGGCCCAGCCCTCCAGTCTATCCAGGTCATTCTGAATTTTGATCCTGTCCTCTAGGGTATTAGCTACTCCTCCTAATTTGGTGTCATCTGCAAATTTGATAAGTATGTCCCTAATTCCCTCATCCAAGTCATTGTTAAAGATGTTGAATAGCACTGGGCCCAGGACAGAACCCTGTGGCACCCCACTGGTCACATCTTTCCAAGACGAAGAGGAGCCACTGCTGAGCACCCTTTGGGTTCGGCCAGTCAACCAATTACAAATCCATTGAACAGTGAACTTGTCTAGCCCACATTTTACAAGCTTGTTTGCAAGAATGTCATGGGGAACCTTGTCAAAGGCCTTACTGAAATCAAGTTATATGATATCCACAGCATTCCCTTCATCTATCAAGCTGGTAACTTTATCAAAAAAAAAAGAGAGAGAGAGATCAGATTAGTCTGGCATGACTTGTTTCTCTGACACCCGTGTTGACTTTTTTTGTGATTATGGCATTGCCTTCTAAATGTTCACAGACTCTCTGTTTAATGATCTGCTCTAGAATCTTTCCTGATATTGATGTCAGACTAACTGGATGATAATTGTTGGGATCCTCTTTTCCCTCCTTTTTGAAGATCGGGACAATGTTTGCCCTCCTCCTGTCTGCTGGGACTTCTGTTCTCCAGGGTGCCGTTTACACGATGAAAAAGTAGTGGGAGGAATTCGTGTTGAGCACTGGCTGTTTACACATACATCATGTCGGGCACGGGATTTTGGGAAGGAGGGCCACCTTTTATCATGCAACCCACGGGGCTTTCAGTCCTGCAGTTTGTCTGGTTTTTTTAAAAAGTCACGGGAGGAGTCAGAAAAGCGTACATCTAAACACCCCAAGACAAGATATCTCAGTACTTGGTGATGACCAGAAATATATGTGACCATGGGCGGGCTCAGAGAGGAGGGGTCAGTCACCCGTTCAATAGATTCATCCTCACCAGATGAAAACAAAGGCTTCTATTCCAGCTGCAAGTAGGTTGTGTGTATCTGCATTAAATCACCCTGTTCAATGGATTTCTACACTGGGAACCCTTCTACTTTAACCAGTTCCTCCCTTGCATGCTTGGTTTAAATTTTAAACAGAGAATAAATTGTAAAGAGATCACAGACAATCCCCCCCGCCTGTATCCACTCCATTTGTGTAAAAGTACAGTAAAAAATGCCACCGTCTGAGCAGATGATCGCATATTCATCCACACGCACACACCCGTCATCCACTCCATTTTTTAAAGGCACAGTAAAAAATGCCATCGTCTGAGCAGATGATCCATATCCATACGCACACACACACACACCCCTGCATCCTCATTTTCAATGGGATTTAAATGGTGTTCTTTCAATTTGGAAGGACAGCAAAGGGTATAGCCACTGAGCACCCCTTCCTTCGTCACTTTCAATGGGATTTAAATGGTGTTCTTTCAATTCGGAAGGACAGAAAAGGGTATAGCCACTGAGTGCCTCTTCTTTCCTCACTTTCAATGGGATTTAAATGGTGTCCTTTCAATTCAGAAGAACAGCAAAGGCTGTAGCCACTGATCGCCTCTTCCTTCCTCACTTTCAATGGGATTTAAACGGTGTTCTTTCAGTTCGGAAGGACAGCAAAGGCTGTAGCCACTGATTGCTCCTTCCTCCCCACATTAGGTCACCCCAATGCAACACTCAATCATACCCTCATCCCCAACGCAGAAGCTTTAACAAACATTTGAGCCAGCCAATAGCATCGTTCATGGTGCAAAACTCTAAAGGAAATACGTCACTGAGGTTGTGAAAAAATGAGTAATTGTATCCTTGATTGACAGCTAAAAAAAAATCCTGGGACCGTAAACTCGTGTAAACAAAAAAAAACCCGGCGTAGTATATAGTGGGAGAAGGTACATATCACAGGACGTGATGCTGTGTAAACAATTATCCTGGGATCTCTCGGGATATCCAGTTCAGAGACAAAAATCGTGTAAACAGGGAGGCACGAATACGGGATCAAGAAGTCCCGGGATGCCCCGTGACAAAAACTACCGTCTAACTGGCACCCAGGAGTTCTCAAAGATTATTGCCAATGGCTCTGAGATTACATTTGCCAGCTCTTTTAATACTCTTGGATGTAGTTCATCTGGTCCTGGAGATTTAAATTCATTTAGATTAAGAAGGTATTCCTGTACTACCTTTTTGCTTATTCTGTATGGATTTCCCCTATTGTGTCCTCTGTCCCATTATCCTCAGGTTGATCATCCTTTTCCTTTTCTGAAAACACTGAGGCAAAGAAGGTGTTGAGTAATTCTGCCTTTTCTCTGTCCCCTGTTAGCATTTTGCCATCTTCTCCACGTAGTGACCCTACCATTACCTTCTTCCTCCTTTTGCTGCGGACATACCCCAAAAAACCCTTTTTATTGTTCTTAACCTCCCTAGCAAGCCTGAGCTCATTCTGCACTTTAGCTTTTCTGACTTTTCTCCTACATGTGTTCGCTATCTGTTTGAATTCTTCTTTGGTGATTTCCCCCTTTTCCCATTTCCTATATATGTTCCGTTTAAAATTTAGCTCAGTTGAAATTTCTTTAGTCATCCATCCTGGTTTCTTGAGACACCTCCCATTTTTCTTCCTCAATGGTACTCTTTGAAATTGTGCCTTCAGTATCTCCCTTTTGAGAAAGTCCCATCCATCTTGAGGTCTCTTCTCTTTTAGTATTCCTGACCATGGGATCCCCCCCAGTGTTTCCCTGAGTTTATTGAAATCAGCTCTCCTAAAGTCAAGAATGTGTGTCAGACTATGCCTGGCTTCTCCTTTCCATTGTATAACAAACACCAGGAGAACATGATCACTCTCACCTAAGGATCCCACCACTTGCACCCCATTAACCAGGTCATCCCTGTTGGTTAGGATCAGATCTAAAATAGCTGACCCCCTTGTTGCCTCTTCCACCTTTTGGACAATGAAATTGTCTCCCAGGCAAGTAAGGAATTTGCTAGACCTTGAAGTTTTAGTTGAGTTAGATTGCCAGCAAATATCAGGATAGTTGAAGTCACCCATCACTACTACATCTCTCCTTTCTGTGTGTGTGTTCATCTGTCCTAGAAAGGCATCATCCAATTCCTCCGTCTGACTTGGGGGTCTGTAGTAGAGTCCCACAATAACATCCCTGTTATTTCCCTCCCCTTTAATTTTTATCCAGATGCTCTCCACCTGGCTTCCAGTATTGATGTCATGGATCTCTTCACTGATGTAAATATCCCTGATATATAATGCTATTCCTTCTCCTTTCCTGTTTGGCCTATTTCTCTTATAAAGGTTATACCCCTCTATTCCTACATTCCAATCATGAGACTCATCCCACCAGGTTTCAGTAATGCCTATTATATCATATTTGCTTTGTTGTGCTAGTTCAAGTTCATCTTGCTTATTTCCAATGCTCTGTGCATTAGTTAGAGACATCTAAGACCATGTGTTCCCTTTATTTGCTGCCTGTGCAAGTTTTTTTTGCCTCCCACTGTTGGGTCCTTGCGCTGTTTGCCTAGTTCCCTCTATGACCATTTGACTATTTTCTCCAGCCCTTTTGCCTTCCAGAATACTGTCTCCCTCCCCCATATGACAGTTTAAAGCCCTCCTGATCAAACTCTTGAGACTGTTGGCAAAAACGTTTCTGCCAAGTGGCGTGAGATGCACCCCATCGCTTGCCAAAAGTCCCCCCTCATGGAAGCGCAGCCCATGATCCAAGAATCCAAATCGTTCTCAGCGACATCATCTACAGAGCCAGTTGTTTCCGTCGGCTATTTTCCTCTCCCTTCCTGGACCATGCCCTTCAACTGGCAGAAGAGACAAGATGACAACCTTGCATCCATTTCTTTCAGCTTCCTCCCCAGAGCCTCATAATCTCTTCTGATCTTCGGAAAGCTGTGCCTTGCAGTATCATTGTATCTTTGTTGTGGAAGGGGGTGGGGTAGGGGCAGGCCAATGGGAGAGAGAGAGACAGAGACACTGGAGACACAATGAATCTATATATATAATTCTCTTGGGTATGTTGCCATTTCTAGTGTGCTGATTGGCTGCTTAGGAAACTGACCAACCAATCACAGCTTGGTTGGGCAGCCAATCAGCACACTGGAGGTGGGAACATGTGGACTTTTATGTCCAGTGTAAACATGGCCGCTGGCAAGGAGTGAGTAGCAGTGTGTGTGTGTGGCATGGTGTGTGCGTGGGGTCGGGGAGGGCAGCAGGCGGTGGCAAGGGCCGCAGTGGTGGGTTGGGGCAGGTGCCACGTGGGGGAGAGGGAGGTGGCAGGGTGGGGTGGAGAGAGAGCAGCATGTGTGTGTGTGCACGTAGGGGGCAGGGAGGGCAGCAGGGGACAGGAGGGCCACGGTGGGGGGGGCAGGTGCCACGTGGGGGAGAGGGAGGTGGCGAGGTGGGGTGGGAGCAGCGCGTGTGTGTGTGCACGTGGGGGGGCTCCGGGAGGGTGGCAGGGGGAACAGTGTATGTTACACTGGGTATATAGCTAGTAATAAAATATTCCATGAAGAAGGGCAAAAGTGAAAACACTTTTGATTTCTTGGAAAGTTGCAATGGCCATTGGCCAAAATCAATAAAAGCATACTGAATGTTGTTGCTTGCTACAGTTGGATCCAAACGTCATCGTACTTACAGTGTGTGTGTATGTGCCTTCAAGTCACCTGTCAACTTATGGTGACCCCACAAACTTCATAGGTTTTTTTAGGCAAGGAGTCCTCAGAGGTGCTTTTGCCAGCTCCTTCCTCTGAAATACAGCCTACAGCACCTGGTACTCATTGGTAGTCTCCTATTCAAGTACTAACCAGGGCTGACCCTGCTTAGCTTCCAATATCAGACAGGATCTGGTGCCTTTAGGATATTTAGGCCCTCACTTACAGAGTAAAGTCATTTAAATCAATAGGACTCCAGGCATTAGTACATTAAGAGTGATTGATTTCAGTGGGCCAAGTCAGTCAAGCATATCTAAGTCTAGCCCTAGCCCTATGACTTTTCATTTAACTGTGTGGCAAGAGGTCATTCTTGGTGTGCCACTCCTTCAGATTCACAATGCAGTTTCAACTATGCCCTTCACAATGGCTAGGCCTGAATAACTTCTGGAGGAAGGAGTACAAGCGTATCTCATTGAATGAAACAGATGTGTTCCTGGGCATTACTCCCTTGAGGGGAAAAATGGCATCAGAGGTAGAAATAACATGGAAAGAACAGGGAAAGGTTCCACCACCACACACAAAAAAGAGCAGTTCAACATGTTTCAGCAAACTTTTTATTCAAAACTGACAATATCCACAGGTGAAATGAAATGACTTCAGGTAAACAACCATGGTCAGGTAAGTGAACAAAACCTTCTAGAGGTTACTTGAAAACATCTTCCAAAATGTATCCAGGGATGATTTTTTTCTTTCACCAACATTTTCTTATGATTTTCATTTTGGTGATTCGACTTATAGATCTATAATTTTTTAAAAGCTACTGGTGGGGGTAGCTAATGAGGCAGGCTTATTTCGTTCTCCCTTTTCTCTGTTTTGCTGTTCACACAGAGATACAGTAGCCCTGCCATTGCAAGGCTAGCCACCCATTCTGACTTCAGAGAGAGCAACTAGCATCAGCAACTGCTTTCACAAAGCTCAAAGTAGGTGATTGTGTGCCAGAAAAGCAGAGCCCAGGTGCTAGTCACTCTCTCTGAGGTCAAAATGACCGGCCAGCTCTGCCATCATGAGGCTAGCCACCTGTTCTGACTTCATACAGAATGACCAGCACTGGAGCTCTGCTTTCACAGACCTCAGAGCAGGTGATTATGCACTGGAAAGGCAGAGCCCTGTCACTCTTCTGATCTACATCCAGCAGCAGCGGCAGCATGGAGGTGGTTGGCTGGCAGCAGCATCAGACCTGCAACTTCACTAGGGGTAAAAATCTGAATGCAGTTAAGGTGCAATTCCTATGGTAAATCTGGGCCAGAGTATTCTGAATTTCATGCGCCACAGCTCTGGGCCAAAGTAGTCTGAGTTTCATCCAGATTTTTACCTGCAGTGTAGCCAAGCCCTTAGCCATGTTTTAACTGACCTCTTGTCCAAGAAAATGTGCATGGACCTGTCTTGAATGTGATCCACAGATTGTATGAGTACTAGGTCAGCCTTCCCCAACCTGATGCTTCCAAATAGGCTGAACTATACAAGTCCCAGAACCCACCAGCTGGCATGTTCAGAGACCACCCAGTTAGGAAAGGCTGCAGTAAGTGAGCTGTTTAGTGTATTGAATGGTTAAGGCTCCTGCTCTGCTTCAGTGTGTTCCATTAGCTTTGTGGTCTCATCTCCGTGGTGTGCCTTCCACCCTGAAGAGCTGGCATGGTTATTTTCCAGGTCCAGAAGGATGGGCATTCAGCCTATGGAGGGTTCAAATCTAGGATGCAGAAGTTCTGGTTCCAGTCCATGTGTGCTATGGAAGCACTGTGAGTCTGGAAATCCATGTTGTAGTCATCAGTAAGTGAAGCTCCTAGGGAACCAATCCACGGAGAGCCCGTATACTGTTCTCTCTATCACATGTGCTGGCTGAAAGTGACTTGCTCCTTCCCTGTGGAGAAAAGTGACTGGCAGAATGAAGCCAATCAGTCTCAGCTAGTGTTACCAACCATGATCTGAAGCACAAGTGCTCTTTCTGATCTTGGAGCATTCCCTTTTCGGTATGCCATTAGGAACAATCATGAGGGACAGGAAGCATGGAGGACATCATAGGAGGTGTCTGGTTCCTACAGGCACCATATTATGGAGTCCACAGAAACAAATCAAATGTTAGTTTGCCCTCTGATTTTCCATTGCTGCTTTCACCTCCTCCCCTCCCCATGGAGGATCAGAATGCCCCACATACAATTTGGCTGAGACAGGAGATACAACCACCATGGTTCCACCTCAGGAATTTGGCTGCAGGATATTCTCCTTCCAAGAAAGCAGGAAATGGTAGCAGTGAAGGAACAGATGAGCAGAGGGAAATAAGCATCTCCCATAGTATGGGAGACAGAGGCAGCACAAGGTGCTCTCACCTCTGACACTGGCTCCCTGGCAGTTTTGTTCCCCAGCCAGCCAGCCAGCCACTGAGAAGCAGCAGTTGACATTGTATTTGCCAGTATGCTACAGGCACATGTGCATTTAAAGCTTGTTTTGAGTCAGAATTGGGAACTGTGTGGCTCTCCAATGTTGAAATGCAGTCCCCAATATTCTTTACCATTGATTGCTAGACACTGCTGCTCAGCAACATCTGGAGGGACACCCAATTCCCATCCCTGCTTGAATTGCTTTTTATATTTTACTTGCATGCACCCCACGTTCTATATTTGAGCATTCTCAATCCTTGGGCCACCAGATGTTTTGCATTTCAGGTTCCAGATGCCCCAGCCAGCATGGCCAACAGTCAGGAATTATGAAAGCTGATGTCCACAGTTCCTGGAGGCTATCTGCTGTGTTACAGGTTATTCTATACTTTTTAGTCACTACCAATACTCACCACCAGAGGTCAATGTCTTTCTACAGGAGTACAGCTATCAGCCTCCTGCACAAACTGGCACCTTTAAACACTGAAACTACCAAAGTAAATGTTTCTAATACCAGGAAAAAATTGGAAAGTAACTTCAAAAAAGTAATTATTACCATTATAGATATAAGCTCCTCACCACCTGCTGCAAAGTTGCTAGTTATCATTATATTTCTCTTCTTTGTAACTTTTGTTTTCTATTCCTGGAAAGGACTAAAATGCTACATTTAAAACTACTTTTGCAGCAGCAACAAGCTAGCACTTGAATCATGTTATACCTGATGGAATGAGAATGTAAAGGGTTTTTTGGGGTATGTCCGCAGCAAAAGGAGGAAGAAGGATATGGTAGGGTCACTACGCGGAGAAGATGGCAAATGCTAACAGGGGACAGAGAAAAGGCAGAATTACTCAACACCTTCTTTGCCTCAGTGTTTTCAGAAAAGGAAAAGGGGGACCAACCTGAGGATAAAGGAACAGAGGACACAATAGGGGAAATCCAGCACAGAATAAGTAAAGAGGTAGTACAGGAATACCTTCTTAATCTAAATGAAATTAAATCTCCAGGACCAGATGAACTACATCCAAGAGTATTAAAAGAGCTGGAAAATGTAATCTCAGAGCCATTGGCAATAATCTTTGAGAACTCCTGGAGAACAGGAGAAGCCCCAGCAGACTGGATGAGGGCAAACGTTGTCCCCATCTTCAATAAGGGGAAAAAAGAGGACCCCAACAATTATCGTCCAGTTAGTCTGACATCAATACCAGGAAAGATTCTAGAGCAGATCATTAAGCAGAGAGTCTGTGAACATTTAGAAGGCAATGCCATGTTGTAAAATGCAGAGTCCATTCCCTCTCTGCATTGGCAAGCAGAGATTCAGTTCAGTACATGCAGCAAAAACATGGGCTTTTGGGCAAAGCCATGCATACCTCTGGTAAAATAAAGAGCCTTTTGGTTTCCTTTATAGCTTTTATTGAAATGAAAAGAATTTCAAAATCAAAATAAAAGAAAGCATTTGTCCATGCTTCTGTATGCTCCAAAGCTTCTCAAGAGCTAAGAGGAGGGGAAAAGGACCTTCCAAGGCAATAAGCTAACTAACTCCAAAAAATCCTTCCCCAGTTATATGTTTTTCCCTCAAAACATTCAACCCTTCTGAGGAAGAACAGAAACCCAAAAACCTAGTTTCGTTTCTAGTCTTCTCACTCTGAAGGACAGAAAAATCAAACAATAAAAGACAAATTTACAACCTCTGACAGACAAACTGGCGCCCCCTTTGCCTGGTGACCAAAATTATCCAAAAGGGGGAGATAGATTTCTGATTACAATATTTATTTTCCCTGACACCCCTTTAATTTTTCATCCAGGCAAATGTATTTTACACTTCAGACATTATACCTAGCTTGTCACACAAAAAGTTGTGTTTGATTTGACCCAATGCTTTGGTAAACAAATCTGCTACATTTTCTTCACTGGGACAATAAACCAAATCAATCAAACCATCTTGAACAGCTTCTCTGACATTTTGAAATTTTACAGCAACATGCTTAGTTGTTTTTCACCCCTTGTGCAGTTGCCATTGTTATACAAACTTGGGAATCTTCAAAAACTCTAATAACTCCTGAAATTGGGATACCCAAATCACTGAAAATCTGCTTCAGGTAAACCAGTTCAGTGACCAGGCTCGACAGAGCTGCAAATTCTGCTTCAGCAGAACTTAAAGCAATGGTGGATTGTTTTTTTGATCCCCAATGTATAGCAGTTCCAGCATAAAAAACAATAATCCCTGTATCAGATTTTCTATTGGAAATTTCGTTGGCAAAATTGGCATCGACAAAAGCTTTCAACCCATGGCAACCTTGTGAACTGATTTTTACACCATGATTTATGGTTTCATGTAGATATCTTAACAGTCTCTTTAAACCTTTCCAATCATGTTGAGTTGGCTTTGACACCTTTCAGGACAAAACACTGACAGCATATTGAATATCTGGGCGTGACCATCTTGCAATGTACAACAAACTTCCAATTACAGAATGAAAAAGTTCAGGATGTTCATACAGCCTAGTATCTGCAATATTTATGAAATCTGAACACATAGGAGTTCGTGCAGGTTTACATTGAGACATGTTACAAAGATCTAGGACCTTTTCAATTTTCTGAACATGGCTCATCTTAAAATTACCATTTGCAAACCTTTGGAAATCCACTCCCAAATAGTTTTTAATTTGACCAAGGTCTTTAAGTTTGAGCTTTGAACCTAGTTCTTCTTTAAACTTTTGCACTTGAGTGTCAGTTTGGGTAATTAGACATAAATCATCTACAAAGGCGAGGAGAATTTCATAATTCTGACTGACACCCCTTGTGTACAAACATGGATCAGCAATGCTATTCTGAAAACCAACATTTTTCAGTTGTTCATCCAAAAAAGATACCAACACCTCCCACTCTGTTTCAAGCCATATAAAGCCTTTTTGAGTTTCTACACATGGTCTGGTCCCCCACTGTGAAGCCCAGGGGCCTGTTTGACATATATACACTCATCCAGTGGGGCATTCAAATAGGCAGTCTCTATATCAAAGTGATTGTATATGCAGACTTGCAATATACAAAGCAATTTTAATACTTTGTGCCCTAGCAGTGGGGGCAAAAACTTGATCATAATTCAGATATTTTATCTGTGAATATCCCTTTGCCACCAAACGTGCTTTATACATGACACTCCCATCCTGCATCTGCTTCCTTTTGTACACCCAACGGCAACCTACAGCCTTTTCTCCCTGTGGCAATGCCACAATATGAAAAACATCATGATTTTTGATGGATTCCATTTCACTTTCCATTGCCTGTTGCCACTTCTGTTGCTCATCTTGGGGCAACTTCAGAACATCAGCAAAACTATCAGGTTCAAAAGTTACCTGACACACTTTTACATTTTGTGCAGTGAATCTCAGAGGAGGCACTCCCCTTGTCTCTCTGTTAGAGCGTCGGGGAATGACAGGCTCAGCCTGATCACTATCAGAATCTGCATTTGAATCATTTTCTACATCAGAGGATTCATGCTTTGAACTTTCCCTTACCAAATTTGGGGAACTGTCAGTGCCTGACCCAGCAGCCTGCTGTTGCTGCTGATCAGGCTGAGTTTCATTTACAAGTCAAGGCAACATTACTTCTGGGTTGGAGTGAATATGATTCCAGTTAGCTTGTTCCTCGAACTCAGCACTTCTGGAAATCAAAACCCTTCCACCTTTCAAGGAAAAACGCCAGGCCTTGCTAGACTGTTCGTACCCTAGGAATCTCAGCCTTCTGGCCTTAGGCTCCCCCTTTTTTCTGATTGCCTTAGGGATATTTACCCATGCCTAGGACCCAAAAGCCCTAATATGCTTCACAGATGGCTTCTTGCCATGAAACATGAAAAAGGGGGTATTTGAGACCACAGAACTTGGCATGCGGTTACTCAAATAAGCAGCTGTCAACATGGCCTCTCCCCAGTACTTCTGTTCAATGTTTGCATCAAAGATCAGGCTATCTTTGATTGTTTGCAAAATGCCAATCTTTCTCTCCGCCACTCCATTCTGGCTGGGAGAAAAAGGGGCCCTCAGCCTGTGGAAAATTCCCTTCTGCTTCAGCCAGTTCTGGAACTCATTTGACATGAATTCCCCTCCCCTATCTGTCTGGAGAGATGACAGCTTCTGAGAGAAATGTCTCTCAACATAAGCCACCCAATTTTTAAAGATCTAAAAAGTCTCATCTTTACTCTTGAATAAAAATACGAAAGAAAAACGGCTGTGATCATCCACTAGGACCAGAATGTTCTTGGCTCCTCCCAAGGATGTTGGATAGGGGCCAGACAGGTCCATATGGATCAGCTCAAGGATTTGTTTAGACTTTCTGTCACTATGCTTGGGGAAAGGATGGACCTTCGATTTTGATCCCTTACAAATCTGGCAATCCAGGTACTTCTGACATGCCCTCAAACTCAGCCCATCCACCATTTCAGGCATTTGCTTAAGAACTTTAAAGCTAGCATGGCCAAATCTCCTTCAGCCAAAATGGCACCATCTTTCAAAATAAAACATTTGTTCCCTTTACATTGTACTTCACAGCCCTCCTGTGTCAACTTGGCAACAGAGAGCAAACACATTTTTAAACCAGGAACATACTGAACATTTTTTACATCCATGTTCAAACATTGTACAAAACATGTACCTTTACCCAAACATTCTGATTTGGATCCATCAGCCAAACTCACATTTGAGGGACTAGTCTCTTTACAGTCCTTAAAATTTTCTTTAACATTAGAAATATTTTCATTACAGCCGCTATCGAAAGCCCAGCGGCTTAAATGTACTTTTCGTTCCTTTGCAGTTTGCAAAACAACTGCAGAAACAGTCATGCTAGAACCAAACTTCTTGGTCTTAGAATTTTTTCCTTTCTTAGACTTGCATTCCTTCGAGAGGTGCCCCTCCTTTCCACAATTACAGCAAGTCTTGGCCTTTACAACGAAGGCAGGAACTTCACCCTTACTGCAGTCTTTGCAGCCATCTACTGGGCCATTTGTCGAATTGCGGGTCTTTGGCTGTGAAGCCTTTGGATACTGCAACTCCTGTTTCCTTTCCTGCCATTTTGATTCTTCTTTCAACAAACGACCAGTTAATGGACAAATTAATGGTCAAATTTGCTGCGGGGAGATTTTTGAGGGAATACACTAAATTATCGATTTTTTCTGAAAGGGATGACAGTAAGAAAAAACACTTATTCTGTTTAGTAAAGTCCACATTCACTTCTTTCAACTTATCAAAATATTGTCTTAAAGTTGCTATGTGAGTTGCCACATCACCATCTGGCTGCAGTTTTAGACTATACAGCTTTCTTGTCAACATAAGCTGTGAGCCAGTCCCAGCATGGACATAAACTTGCCTCAGCGCCTGCCAAGTTTCCCGGGCCGACACAGAGCCTCGCACATAAATCAGCTAACTGTCCTCAATTGCGAAAGTAAGTGAAGCTTTCGCTCGTTCCTCAGCTTGAATCTGCAAAACAGTAGCACCTTGGCCAGGGGTAGATACAATAGGGGCATGTATCAATTATTGATGCAAATAGGCTTCCATCTTCACAGCCCACAAATGATAGTTCTTATCATTTAGCTTTTGAAAGGGAAAAACTGCCACGCTTTGAGACATTGTCCATAAACTTTCTAGCCCCTCTCAGCTCAGTATCTGCTTCCCTAGCACGGGTAGCTTACCAGCCGGGCATTATAAATGGCTCCGTCTCAGAAGCTCTTCACAGGCGTTCTCAAATTCGAGATCCCCTCTGTGCTGGGCTTGTCAGCTTTTGCCAGGCGGAGACAAAGAAAAAACTCCAACAGCTTCAAAAGCACCCTCCAAAATTAAATCCACAGCTCAAAAGGAAAATTCACACCAGAGGAACAAGTTGCCCAATTTGCCGCTTGTTAAGAGCCCCTCTCAACTTAGACTCAAACAATCTGCAGCCATAAAAGCTTTCACGGCTCATAAAATCGTGAGCCAGCCACTCTGGGCCCATAACCTGTTGTAAAATGTAGAGTCCGTTCCCTCTCTGCATTGGCAAGCAGAGATTCAGTTCAGTACATGCAGCAAAAACATGGGCTTTTGGGCAAAGCCATGCATACCTCTGGTGCAAAATAAAGAGCCTTTTGGTTTCCTTTATAGCTTTTATTGAAATGAAAAGAATTTCAAAATCAAAATAAAAGACAGAAAGCATTCGTCCATGCTTCTGTATGCTCCAAAGCTTCTCAAGAGCTAAGAGGAGGGGAAAAGGACCTTCCAAGGCAATAAGCTAACTAACTCCAAAAAAATCCCTCCCCAGTTATATGTTTTTCCCTCAAAACATTCAACCCTTCTGAGAAAGAACAGAAACCCATCCGGGCGTCACTTTCGGATGACGCTCTCCCCTGCTGATCCTCTGCCGATACTGTTGCGTAACCGCGGGGATGCTGCAGCGTTATATTTGGCGGTTTTCTAATCACGAAAGTTGATTGTGATTAGAAAACCGCCAAATATAACGCTGCAGCGTCCCCGAGGTTACGCAACAGTATCGGCCAGGGAGAGCATCATCCGAAAGTGATGCCCTGTAGCGCAGCAGCCTCGCAACAGGGACGAGGCTGCTCGCATTATAAAACCCCATCCGAAAAAGTCCTAAGAGCTGTTCGGCAGTGGAACACACTCCCTCGGAGCATGGTGGGGTCTCCTTCCTTGGAGGTCTTTAAACAGAGGCTGGGTGGCCATCTGTCATGGATGCGTTGATTGTGTATTCCTGCATGGCAGGGGGTTGGACTGGATGGCCCTTGTGGTCTCTTCCAACTCTACAATTCTGATTCTACTTCCTTGACTATACAAACAGCTTCAAAAGTTACTGTGCAAAAGGAATGGTTATTCATTGTTGTTGCATTTGCAATGTAACTAATATCATTGGCACTGGGGAAAGTAACTAATTGTAAGTAACTTATGACTTCTAGTGAATTACTTCCAAGAACTGGTCAGGCATAACATTTAAAAGTCCCTTTATCAATAAACTACATTACTTGACAAAAACAAAGTCTGTTCACAGAAAAAGAAAACTTTGATTAAGAATGATTATAACAATGAATTTGCATTCATCGTGTTCTCTTAGGGTGGCCAAATTGTTCAGACACTGGACTACTACATTATCGTATGTTCATTTTCTCAGGTTTGGCCACTGAAGATATCCCAAACAAGCAATTGGACCCAGAATATACATGGGTAGATATATATAAAAATCAGCTGAGCTTAAGCTCATGCTTAACACAGAGATTTCAACAGATTTAGGCAAGTGCCTAATATCTGCCACACTCAATCAAGTAACCTTCCCAAACTGATCACCTCCAAATGTTTTGGACTATAACCCCTATTAGCCCAAACCTGCACAGGCAATGCTTGGGGGAATATGGGCACTGTAGTCCAAAAATATCTTGAGAGCACCAGGTTGGAGAATCCTGCAATAGGAAGCTAAAAGTATTTTACGAAGGCTCTATAGTTTTATACAACTTGCAGAAAAGGTAGATACAAATAATGAAAACAACACATTCTGTTTCAGAAGAGAAACTGAAACAATGAAACCACCCCAGTATTAAGAACTTACATTATTTCCTAAATCTTATCAATGTTTCCCTTACTAGAACAAAATGAAACAGAAAACAAGTATCAAGAGTATGAAGTCAAAGTTTCAAACATAAGCTTTATTCATAACTGTTACTTTTACATAACCAGAATAAGATATATAAACAAGATAAAATTACCTAAAGTGTAAACTTAGTTCACTAATTTTGAACTACATTTTATTTGTAAAATACTGAAAAGAGCTGAGAAAATACTTAAAATTTAGAAAAAAAGAAATTGACAGCTTAAGTAGGAAATCTTAGTATCTACAAATCACTTATTTAGTAGTTTAGAATTAAAAATACAAATATTCTGTGAGGTGATCTGTTTCTGTGCTCCTAAAATATATTCCGAATATCTCTCATAGTGGAAAAAAGTGTGATATCAGTTTCAGCAACACATCAAAAGAAAACCTTCTGAGAAAACAATGTCATACCCTGACATCAACAGAGGAAATATTGCAGTTTGACCTGCCTTGTTACACTACATTTGTTCTACAAAAGGAATATGTAGAACAGTATTTTTTTGACCAACACTACCATCATACTATGATAAATAGGTAAATGCTAATGCCACTATTATCCCAAGTACTACAGTGTAGAACTATGGGAAGCAGAATCCACCAGAGAAAAACCCAAATTGTATTCAGGGTTCAGAACATTGTCCACAGAGATCATCAGGTCACCTGAATTCAACTGATGGCCCTCTTCTGCTTCCTAGAGTTCAACACTATAGAAATCTGAGACTGTAGAAGAATTCAGTTCTACAGATGTTGCACCAGCGTCATTACTAATGAAGGTCCAGATCATTTTCTGTATAATATATGCATGTAACTCCTTTCAATTCTATTTCCAAGACCAAGAGCAATTTATCCCAGTATTTTAAGGCAAAATCTTGAGTCCTGATCTAGAAGGTGTTGAGTGAATTCAGGACTTCATATACATTTGGGGGTGGTCCACAGGGAAAATACTCCTCATAGAAATCGCTCAGAAAACGAGGTGTCTTAATGGGATCCCGCATTCCCTTAATGGGATCCTGCATTCTTTCATGGTATTGTGCCTTCACAGCTTTTCCTGACTTTTTTTTTAAAAACTCCAGAGATATGTGTATTTTTGCTTAAGACAAGCAATCCAACATGAATTACTTCTCTATGCAGGACACAGTGCAAACCTGATTGGCTGGCTGAGCACAGGGGGCAGGGCTGGGTTATGGGGCAAGTGCCCATTGCTGCCATGTTGGATTTTCGCTTTAGCAAGTGATTGCCAAGGTGATAAAACTAAGGTTTGTGCTTTCCCCCCTCTATTTCTTTTTGGGAAAGGTGAAATATTGCTTGTGCGTACCATAACAATTGTTTTTTTTTTAAAAAAAAACATTCGGTGGGGCAGATTTAAAAATGCGAATAATCCACTTGCAGCTACCATCTCAGCTACAGGTATGCAAAGTTTATGGGGGCTGTAAACCCATTAAGGCAGATTGCAGCTGCTGTGACTTGCTATTACTGTGGAGCAGTCCAATTTTTTTTTTCCTTCGTGTAGACAAGACCTTGGAGATTGTGCTTTTTTGTATGTTGGTGCTACTCAAAATAGCATGCTTCAGACGCTTGAAAGAAAGCCATTGAGGAAAAGGAATATCTGCTGTTATACTGCCCATTCCAATTAGTGTACAAAGTGCACAAGGTGGTCACTTTGTATTTGGTCAACTTGTTAAAGAAATATTGTGCAAGTTCTGGATGGTAAAAGGAACTTGCTAGGCAAAATGGAAAAGTGATTAGACCCAAGCTTCATGAGCTTCAGAGCCAAGAAATGCTGGATAGACAATGGTTGTTATCTTAAAAACTTGCATAAACATGTGACAAATAATGATCTCACTTACTAGCATGAGCAAGCCCATCTCAAGGGGCTGCTTAAGAGCAGCTCATTTGAGGACAGCCGGGTTAGTGGCCTCTTAAGTCCAAAGATGCAGACATTGCAGTCACTTCAGCACCTTGTTCATTAGCTGTTTTGTAGGGCCTTGCACAGGGAGAATGTGACCCTCTCTTCTGAGTCCAGTGTACAGAGGCCAAAGTGCCATTTTTCATTTATCTGAGTAGTAGTTAAGAGGGAAAAGGTAGTGTTGCAGGCTCAGTCAATTTCTTTCATTGAACCAAGCAATAGTTTCATCTTAATCCCTTTCACTCACAGCCAAGAAGGGTGTTCAGCAGGTAGACACTTGCATAAGCAGTTATTTAAACAAGTTGCTCCAGGATAATAACCATGTTAATCTCTTGTTTGTGGCATACACTTTTGCAAGCCAGGATCCCGTCCCATCCAACATTTTACAGATGAAAACTGGGACACATGTGGCTGAACAACATCAGAGTGTGCTCAGAAGGATGTGACCAGAAAACAAGAAAGCAGAAGTTATTAATGGGGAAGCATTACACAAAATTACCATTTGAATTAAAGAAACCCAGGAATATAAGTACTGAGTTTAAGAAGCCTGAAAAGGGGAAAAAATAACCCTAATGAGCCTCCTGGGAAAGGCAACACTCTGCCCCCTCTTCTAGCTTCTGCTTACTGAGAGAAAATTACTTTTGTGCTTTAAACTCAGTTTGCAGCAATTGGAATAAGCTGAGGACAAAGGCAGAAAATGCAAGGAGAGAGGAATCAGGCTGAATCCATACAAGGGCAATATCTCAACTCCAGTGCGCAGTATCTTGCCCTGGTTTGACCCCGTTAGCATCACACTCACCCATTTTAATCTGAACTCAAATTGGTTTTGAAAGCCACACAGTTCCCCCACCCTGAAGCCACCTCAGTACAAAAGGGTGTTTCTACCACATTTATGTGTTCACTGTATTACATTATTTTAGCTCACATGACCACAGTGGCTTCAGGGTTTTTAATTCCCATCATATATGCAGACTTATATTGAGAACACAGCTGCACGTTTCTAGGATGGAGGACCATCGCCTCCCCAAAATAGTACTCTATGGTGAACTCGCCACGGGTCAGTGTAAGCGGGGCGCTCCAAAAAAGCGATACAAGGACTCCCTGAAACAACATCTCAGGCTCGGTCAAATTGATCACCAACCGTGGTCTGAACCTACATGGCTTCCTTGAGAACTTCGAGAAAAGCCTCCTCACCCCACCCCAGGAGATACAGCACCTCAGGGCCATGATCAACACCAGGGCAAGAGTAGTGTCCCTTCCACAGTAGAGTCCACCCAATCACCAGAACCATCTCTGGAATCAAAAAGGCACCTACTTTGAGCTTATCCCTGATGGCCCATCTACAAGGACTGGTAACGTTCACAACAGAGTCCTTGCCCTGGGCCTGCTTCCACACCAGACCTAAACAGTGGCTCCTATTTCCTCACCAAGAGACAATTACTACAAGGAGGCATCATGCCAGTCCTTCACTCCCTTGACTGGTGGATCTCTCCCATCACCAAGGAGAAGCCAATTTAGGAGCCTACAAAGGTCCAGATAACCATGGATACCAGCCTCAGGGGCTGGGAAGCCCAATTCAGCCCACACCTAACAAAAGGCATATGGGATCAAGACAAACTGAGCCACTGCATAAACTCGCTAGAGCTCAGAGTGGTCAGGTTGGCCCTCCTTGCCTTTGTGAGCATCAGAGAGGAAAAAATGATCATCAGGACAGAAAACATCACCACAAAGGCCCACCTGAACTGAAGAAGTAGAACAAGATCGTTGTCCTTAAATGAGGGAGATCCAGGAGCTGCTGAGGTGGGCAGAGGTTCACCTGCTGTCCATAGAGGCAGAACACCTGCAAGGCACCCTGAACTCGCAAGCAGATTGGCTGCGTCAGACCGACACTGACCAAGGAGAGGGTAGCTTGCACCCAAATGTGTTCCAATTGATCACAAGAAAGTTTGGCCGCCCACATACAGACCCCTTCACTTCCTCAGTGAATTTCAAGGTAGGGAAGTTCACATCCAGGTACCAGATAGAGAAAGCCAAAGGCATGGGCATCCTCTCTCTTCCTTGGCCATTGGGGTTCCTATATGCCTTCCCTCCTCTGGAGCTGCTCTCCAGGGTGATGAGGAAGATCTGAAGGGAGGACACTGTGATGTTCGTTGCGCCAGCATGGTCCAGGAGAGCCTGGTTCTCCAAGATTATGCACATGATGTCGGACTCCAAGCCCCAGCCAGCCCATTCAGATCTACTCATATAGGGCCAGGTTTGCCACCCAAGTCTGGACACTGACCAGAGCATGAATGATTACGGCTACTCTGGAAAGGTGGTGAACACCATTCTGGCCTCAGATGGACCACCACCGACAATCTATTAATACACCTTTAGGATGTTCCACAAATGGTGCAGGTATAAGCAGGTGGATTTTCTTAGTTTCCTCCTTATTGATCACTGCCTAAGACCCAACAAGGTTAAAAGACAGATTGTAGCCATCACATTACTGTTCTCACACACATACAAGTGGCAAAGATTACCTCACATCCCCACATGCATAGGTTTCTCAAAGGGCTGACAAATCTTTATCCACCTATGATGCACAGTTTCCCATCCTGGGACCTACACATGGTCCTGAAGATGCTGACAATTCTGCCCTTCAAGCTTCTAAGGCAGGCCTCCCTACAGCACCTATCCTGGAAGATCCTGTTTCTAATCGCCATCACCTCGGCATACAAGGTGTCGGAGTTGGGAGCTCTTTCAACACACAAGGAACTCTATTATCATCAGGCCCAACTTGGTGGTGCTGTGGCTGGACCTGACCTTTGTTCCAAAGTGAACTTCACCTTCCACAAAGGAGAAGAGGTGATCCTTCTGCCCTTCTACCCACAGCTATCCAAAGACCTGGAGAAGATTTGGCACATCTTGGACGTATGTAGGGCCATCCGGGTTCACCTGAAAAGGATGAGCAGCTTTTGGTCTTCTGAAGCTCTGTTTATCTCCTTTCAGCTATGCTCTAAGGGCAAGAAGGTTTCCACTTCCACCCTGAGCAGATGGATCAGGTCTTACATTGCAGCCTGTTATGATACACTGGGGATTCTGCCCCAAGAGGAAAATAACAACACATTCCACCAGGATTACAGCTACTACAGCTGCTCTATCCAATGCTCCCCTAGCAGAAATCTGCAGGGCGTCCATGTGGAAGTCACCCTCAACATTTATCAGGCATGATAAGCTTGACACCTTGGACTTAGCTGACATTGCCTTTGGGAAGAGGGTCTTACAACAGGTGGTTAAAACCTAGGACACTGGGACACCAGCACTGCCCACACTAGCTAGAGAAGCTCTGGTAGGTCCCAAACTACAGGATGTCCCTCCTTCTATCTGCTGGGAAAAGGAACATTGGTTCTTACCTGTGATACATTTGTTTTCAGCAGATAAGGGACAAACATCCTGTCCCACCCTGATGGGTACTGGCATGACAATGTGCTAGAATGTGCATAGTTCTCCCTTATTGGGAGCAGATTGTATCACAAACTTTTATTTGCCTTTATTTCTGACTACAGCAGTCCCCCATATTCATAGATTTCACATCCATGGATTTGATTATTCACAGGTTTGCCTCCATCCCCCTGAAGCACAAGGCAACCCGGTGCAGATTCACACAACAGCCTCGGGATTCAGGAGGGGGGAGCACCAGAGATAATCATGGCTGCCACCAACTGCCTCCCGAAGCTGGCTGCTCCATGGGCTTTGGGAGACACTTGGAGACTGAGATCTCTGCTGCTCTGCCTTCCCCAAGCACTAGCACAGCAGCTTCTGGTTTGGGGAAGTGCGGGGCTGCTGCGTGAATGTGCATGCAGCTGCTTCAGGAGTCAGGGCAGCAGCTCAGGGATCTGGCTGCCAGATGCATGTTTTTCCTACTCCCTCCCTTCCTCCAGGGAGCCCCTCAGCTGCCTGCTTTGCAAGCCTGGGGTCCCCTGCCCCTACCTCCACTGTACGTATTGGCATATTTTTCACTTTCTTGGGGTCCTGTGCCCAAACCTCCACGAATATGGAGGGTCAACTGTAGTTCTGTATGTTCTATAAATGTTAATAAATTGTTGACATTTTTTCTGGAGCATTTGTCTCTTTGGCTGTGTTAGTGACTGACCTCACATAGGGATACTGGGAGGTCTTTCTTTTTCCTGCCTATTTGGAGCAAGTGGGAAGAGCAACCCGAACTACAAGATGTTTGTCCCTTATCTGCTGAAAATGAACTTATCACAGGTAAAAACCAATGCTCCTTTCTGTTTTGAGGAAGATAACAAAACCACTGCACAAATCTTGACTACTTTGCACTTTAAATAAAAATATGCTTCTTTTTTAAATATGTTGGTCAATTTTTGCTGCTGTATGTGAGTTCCATGTCTGATGGACTGATCTGAAAAGAAAGTCAGAGCAATGCAACATTCCCAGACCCTTCATAAATGTGGGATCTTCATCTCCAATGGTTAAATCATTCACACAAAAATGGAAAATATTACTGTTCAAGCTTCTCTGGATGCCCTGCCTCTAAGCCCAGAGTGGACAACTATAGCACAGATAGTGGCAAATTTCACCCCTGCACATCTGTGGAAAGCTGTATACATTTTCAGTTGAAACTGTAACCTGAAAGTCTAATTCTGGTTTGCATTTGTTGTGTTTTCAGACCATTTCTAGGGTCTGGAGATCAGGGGGACTAAAGTCCTGTCCTAGGAGAAAGGAAGGGGATATATATATAAAATTAAGAGTAAACTGTCTCTCCAGGAGCAATCATTTACTGTCTGGGGACATTTCTCCCTTTAATTTGGGGGAGTTTGGAGGACTTTGGCAGAAAATCCAGCATTTTCACATCACCCAGTTTCTTTACACATACATCATCTATATGCCTCCAATCCCTGAATATTTAAAAGTTTAATTTTGATGTAAGCATTCACCTACTACACACAGGCAAGACAGAACAGATATCCAAGAGACACTGGGGCTACAAAAAAGGAGTGGTGCCTCTATTTCCCCTTGGGGCACATTTCCCTTTCCCCCTGACTGTTGGCAAAGAGTCTAAACACTGATGCAGTGGTTATCTAAATTTAATCAGCAATGAGGGGAATACATCCTCTAAAAAACTTTTTTCTAATTTCATATATTCTAGGACTAAAGCCTGTTATTGAAATCATGTTCAGAAATTATTTTGAGCCCTTCTGTTAGCTGGTAACTGGCACAAGATCTATGATTAGTAATAAAGACCATTCTGTTCAGATCTTAAAATAAGAACCATAAAGAGTTGCTCCTGCTCGGTTTTACTGTCTCTAGTGCAGAAAAAGGAAATTACATTTCACACATTAATCTAAATTTAATGACAGCTATTTTAGAACCGTTATGTAAAAATAATTTATAGGATAGTATTTTAGTCAGGGCAGAGGTAGGGGACAAGGAGAGAGAAAAAGCTCACCTGGAAGAGTAAAATATCTTGGGGTAGGCCTTTGAACAAACTGTGACAACTATCTTTATCTATTGTTGTATTTAACTTTGCATTGCACAGCCAATGAGGCAGTATCTGAGAGAAAATACCAGTCCTTTGTGTATAAAAAGAAAAGCTCAAAGGCCTTTCATTTGAATGGGCCAAGGAATGTGAGAAATGTACATTCAAAAAGAATGCAGATAAAGGGCAGTGCTTCTTGTTCAACAACAAAAGTACTTAATCATATTAGATGTGAATTATTCAATTTTTTTTCTTATCAAATTTAGAAGTGACCTAACACACATTCTATTGTGTACATTCTAATGTACTGTGATGGCAACAGCAGCTTTCAATGGATTGCTTCCCGTTTGTGTCAACAATCAGAATCACTCAGTATTAACAAGATCCAAACTCAAGCAGGTAGTTGAAACAAATCTAAGGCTCCTTGCTAGTCCCACACCCTGCTATTAGTGCCCATTCATCTGCCCCTTCCAATTAAGTAGGTAGTGACTGGAGCAAAGAGGAAAATGTAGAAGCCTCTCTGTTCATCATTCCATCTATTCCATGGGCAACTATGGGGCCAAAGGGAGAAGAAAGGCAAATGAGATAATAAAAAAGTGGGTCCACTGGGAAAGGCGTTTTGCCCAAAGGTTCCCCAAGCCCTAGGTTAGCACCAATTTCTTCCAAACCTCTGATTAAACAAAACATAATCAAGCATTAACAGTACTCTGAAAACACAGAATGCTGGAATAGGTTTCAATATAATGATGCCTTATAAATAACTTCAGAGTTGTCATGATGGAGTTCCATCATGCTGCTTACTGTCTGTAAACAGATTGTTTTGCCAGCATAGTATCAGGTAAGAAAAGGGTTAATGGGGAAGGTCTAAAGCACCACCTTCACAGAGCTAATGAGATGACATCATTACCATAACATCATGTGACTGGACTGGCCAATTACAGCTTTAAGCCCAGGAAATCTGATGAAGATGTAACTGCTTTTGTTTGAAACCAGTGTGTGAGATTTGGGAGAGATTCTGGAGAGAGATGTGAGAAAACAAAGACTGCTATGCTGGTAGAGCAAAGCCATTCCATTCCTGGCTTGAGCTCCCAGCAGCCTGAATAACATCTCAAGGCAACAAACTGCAAGTATTTAGTAGAGATTAGGGCCTGTTTCGTTGCGTTAGGGAATTCTTTTTAATTTCTTTACTTTGGTTGAATGTAGCTAAATTAGCAACTGAATGTAACCTGAGTAATGTAATGCTTTGATCTCGATACTCTGTATTGCTATCACTTTAAGCCTGCCTGCCTGAGATAGGGGAGAATCCTGCCTCATGTGAAATTGTATGATTACTTCTCTTGAATAAAGTAAACTTATTAATCTTCCTATACTGATGCTTACCACGTGCTTTGCTCTCGACTATGCTACTGTGAGCCTCCTCTGGGGTTAGGAGGAGGGAGTTAGTTGATTCTATAGTGGCAAGGAGTGCCACTGATTATTATAGACTACGCACCACTTCCCACTGCGTTGTGTGTGAGAAAGGGGGGGTCCCAAGGGTAAACAACACCCCCCCAGTTTAACTCAGTGGATGGTGGTGGCTACTGGATGATTTTGGGGTCTGTAGGGAGCATCCTGGAGTGAGGATACTCAGGACTAACCCTACAGGGATGGCTAAGCTGGGGCTCCTGGGAAGTGAACCCAGGTTTGAGCCCTTGACAAGAGTAATTGAACTGAAATATAGTACCATATAAAGTAAATTGTAATGTTGTATCATTGAACCAAAGTCAGGATTCATGACATAGTATTTCTGATGTCTATGTATGGACTGTGAAAGCTGGAGAGTGACAAGAGTGGACAGGGGGGTGGGAACTCCACTCATTTGAAATGCTGTGCTGGAAGAGAGTTCTACAGATACCACGGACTCCCCAAAAGACAAAGAAATGAGTCCAAGAGCAAAGCCTGAACTCTTGTTAGAAGCCAAAATGACTAAACTGAGGGTGTTGTACTTAGACATATCATGAGATGACAGGACTTGCTGGAAAAGATCATGCTGAGTAAAGTTGAAGGCAGTAGGAAAAGAGGAAGACTGCATTACAGGTAGATGCATTCAATCAAGGAAGCCATAACCCTGAACTTGCAATTCCTGAGCCTGAGCAGTAACAGTGTCTCTTGGAGGTCCCTCATTCACAGAGTTGCCATCATTCAAAGTTGACTTGATGGCAGATAACATGAGCTAAATGAGCTAAATACAAAAGGTAGCTTGTAACAAGGGGGCACACAAGAATAAAGATGACACAAGTGCACCTTTAAGCTGACTAAAGGCATTATGTGTCTATCATCGTATAATAGACACAGCACTGTAAACTGTACACAAGAGGTAACAAATTATCTATATTGTCAACTTGACCTGATACTCTTCCTTTAATATTTGATTATGTATTTAAATGCCAGTACCAGAATTTAACTTTTCTGGTCACCAAAAAACCAGGAATGGAACAAACAGGGTTCAAATGACCTTACTTTTCCAGTTCAACTATTCCTAAGAAAAATATGAACTCAATTACAATATCCATTTAACCAGAGGCTTCAGCCTGCCTCCTATAACTTGAGGGTTTTTTAAAAATATATATATATATAATGAAAACAAAACAAAAATAATAATCTGATAACTAAGGAAACGGACAGAAAATCCAGCATTTTCACATCACCAAGTTTGTTTACACATGTGTCATCTGTATGATTCCAACCCCTGAATATTTAAAAGTATAATTTTGATTCACTTACTACATATAGGCAAGACAGAAATAAAAAAGAGACACTGTGCTGCTATCCATTTTATGCACTTGAGTGAAGGTGGGCCAAAAATGCAAAATCAGTGACACATCCTCTACCATGTAGTACAATTAGCCTCCCAGCTGTAATAATTGTACCAATTTGAAAATAATGTTTATAATATGCTAATATTATAAACAATTACAGATGTTTATGGTCAAGAAATTCCAGCTAGTGCGTTCTCTTGGGTCAGAAGATGATTTGCTACATTCAACGGCATTTGCATTTTCTGGAGTGGCTAATGAAAACAGAATTCTTGGATTTGCATAAGCATAACATTATGACCAATATTTGCTAAATCAAGGCATCCTGATCACCATCAATTTAGTGTACTTGTGCCAACATAGATTACTGCTCACACACAAAATGAATGATTTCCTAAAGAAATTCATAGCACACTTTGGTGCTGTGTTATCATCTCAGTCTGACCAATCGTTCTCATCACATTCTGATTCATCATCTGAATCACTGTATTCCACAGCAATCCGCCTAGACAGAATTGTGGCCACATCATTTCCAACCGGCTCACGCTTGGCTTCTTGTTCCCGCTGTTCTTGTACCTTTTTCAACTGGATGCCTGAAGTAAACAAGCAGACAGCATATCAAATTGTAGCTTTTATAGGCATATTTTTTCTTTTAAAAAAATTGCAAACTATTTTGCTCAGTACAAGTACATAGGACTTAAAAGTTAGTAAGCGCATACAGGTATTCCCCACTTATTAAACTAGTTATGGATGGACTAGGGCACTGTGACAAAGTGGAAACAATTGAAAAGCAGAACCCAGTCTTTTTTTAGCTTTCAAATGCAAGACTAAACAGTAGATGGTGCTGAGTCAACTGAGAGAGGGGAAAAAACAGCATGCCCAATGGACTGAGACAAAAGGAAGGCAGTGCATGGTCAAAACCGCAGACCAGGGATACATGGCTATAATTCTGATCTGTTGAAACAGTAGAATGTCAAAAAAATAAGTCATTAAAAATGGGGGATACCTGTACTAGGGTTTGTTTTGACAAAATTAGAATTAATTCAAAGGCTGTTTTGTTATGCACATGGTGTTGATGAATAAGAAATTCCAAAAGTTTGGTCACAATCCCCTTCTTGATTGACTTGGCTTATTCACAGAGCACTTTTTAATGCACTGGAGAATGCCATCAGAGAAAACAGCCATTCAAAAAATATCTTTCTGCAAGAGAAAAGAGGCAACTCAGGTGCTTCATGATACCAAAGGCTATGAACTTAACTTTATTCTGCTGTTGTACATACAAGACAAGATACTGTATACAGAGGCTGTTACCTTCTCCAGATTGTGTTGTGTGTTATGTTTTCCATGAGGCTTATATAAACACCTCCTCACACGTTCATCCATCTCTCTTTTATCTCACATGCAAGTGTCTCCATCAGTCTATATAGGATGAAAGTGGGCATCTGTGATGGATCTGGGGGGCTAGTTTTATGCCCCAGAATCCTCTGGGATGCACAGACTGCCAAAATGCTCCCAATAAAAACAAATCTGAAAGGGACCAATTCACTATTGGTTTGGAAAAACAGGATTTTTCTGATATTAAATAGTACAGGACAATGCCCTTTCCAATTTTTTACCCTCCCCAAAGTACCGAAGACTTAATTTTATTTGCAAGATAGTTAAACACTGATAGACTTTGCTGTACCCTAGATAGAACAAAAATCCTGAATTGTTTAGAAGTAGGAATATACTCAGATGGTATGAAATAAAATAACATTTCAACTTCAATGTGGATGTCTTGAAAAGCAGCTAAATGTAGGGCCTTGCCATTTTTTTAAAAAGAAGCTATGCCTTAAACTAACTTATAGGGAGAATAAGTTAAAACTCTTAACTTGCCCCTAACAGCGAGACATCTAGTGCCATATTTTTGTTAGTAGATGAGAAAAACTTCACCTTAAGCAATTCAATACCTTTCTGGCAACATGCAAAAATTTTAACATGGAGAAGATTTAAAAATATCTATGCTGGGTGGGTCTGAACCTCATCTAGTTACATTTTGAATCGCACTTTAAAAGTGATTGACAGCGACTGATGTGCAAGACACATACACACACGAGACTACTTGAAACAGATCTTATCAAAAGCTATATACTTTCAGAAACGAGTTTCAGGATTTAAAAACTGTTGAACATCAAGCAGCAGAAAAAATTCCCAAAAAGATCTCTACCAACAGGAATGTGATTTTTATATACAGGTTATATATGCATGTTGAGTATTCCTTATCCAAAATGCTTGGGACCAAAAGTGTTCCGTATTTCAGATTCCCCCGCCCCTGGATTTTTGAATACAGTACAAGTGCCTGTATGTAAAATGGCATAGGGCAGCAGTGGAGGCAGTGGTAAGCCTCCTGCATTCTTCAGACTCCTTCACCTCAGGGAAGAGGTGAAGAGCGGGAGAGGAGGGAGATGGTTCAGCCAAGTCCACAGCCAAACTTTGCAAAAGCAGCCACGGTGACTTAATGCTGCTTCTGCTCCTCCTCCACCACCACCCCAGCTGAAGTGAGGGACATGGCAGCAGTGGCTGTTGGTGACCGTCTCCAGCCTTGACCTGGAGAAGAGCCCCATGCCAAAAGAACAGCCCCCCTCTCCTCTCCCCCTTGCATCCACCATCCGATCCTGGATCCCAGCCAGTGCCTTTCCTACCCAAGTCTTCTGCAAATGGGAATCCAGTAATCATAGGCAGCAGCAAGGCTGACAACCTCCTGCTTCCACCTTTGAGGCAGCAGCTGAAGCACGTCTGCTTGTTCATTCAGCTGGAGAGAGATGTGAGGATCTGTGAAGTGGTGGGAGGCATGGATTCCCGCCATTTCACAGATCCCCGCATCTCTGTCCAGCCTCTCAAATATAGTAGGTACATACATGTTGTAGCTCCAAAAGTTTAGGATTTTGGAGCATTTCAGATTTCATAATTCCAGATAAGGGATACTCAACCTGTATTATAGTACACCAATGTATGAGATAAAGTAGACGTGACATCTGCTACATGGTTAATCCTGGTTTATAAGATTTTTTAAAAAGGAAATAGCTTGGGGGGATGGGGAGGACTGAATCTGATCATATTTCTGAAGGGAGGGGTCTTCCATGCTTTCCCACTGGGACAATGCCAATCAAAATCATCCCTATAAATGACTGCAATTTGCAATGGATAGAAGGGGGTTTTAGCCCAGTAAGATGTATCTGCAGCAGTAAAGAAGTTCAAAGAGATTCAAATAGAGTTGTTGTAATGTTCACATGTAGGGCCTAAATACCCTCAAGGCAATAGATCCCATCTGATCTTGGAAACTAAGCAGTCAGCCATGGCTAGTACAGTTGTCCCTCCACATTCGCGAACTCAGCATTCGCGGTTTTAATTATTCGCAGTTTTGGGAGGGCCCCCCCGCCCCCCCCCAAAACTGCGAAAAGGGGCCTCCGGAGGCCCCTTGAAAGCCCTGGGAAGGAGCGGGGAGGGCCGGGGAGGCGTTCACGGGGCCTTTGGAGACCCTCCAGAGGCCCCATGAAGGCCTGGGGCGGGTGGGGGGAGGCCGCGGAGGCCTTCACGGAGCCTTCGAAAGCTCCGTGAAGGCCCCGGGGAGGGAGGGGGGAGGATGGGGGGAAGCCTTCACGGAGCCTTGGAAGGCTCCGTGAAGGCCTAAGGAGGGTGGGGGGAGGCTGCGGAGGCCTTCACGGAGCCTTGGAAGGCTCCGTGAAGGCCCCGGGGAGGGAGGGGGGAGGATGGTGGGAAGCCTTCACGGAGCCTTCCAAGGCTCCGTGAAGGCCTGGGGAGGGTGGGGGGAGTCCGCGGAGGCCTTCACGGAGCCTTGGAAGGCTCCGTGAAGGCCCCGGGGAGGGAGGGGGGAGGATGGGGGGAAGCCTTCATGGAGCCTTGGAAGGCTCCGTGAAGGCCTGGGGAGGGTGGGGGGAGGCCGCGGAGGCCTTCACGGAGCCTTGGAAGGCTCTGTGAAGGCCCCAGGGAGGGAGGGTGGAGGGTGGGGGGAGGCCTTCATGGAGCCTTGGAAGGCTCCGTGAAGGCCCCGGGGAGGGTGGGGGGAGGGCAATCAATATTCGCGGTTTTTTGACATTCGCGGGGTTCCGTGGAACCTAACCCCCGCGAATGTCAAGGGACAACTGTACTTGAATGGGAGACCACCAACGAACACCAGGTGCTGTAGGCTGTATTTCAGAGGAACTGGCAAAACCATCTTGGAGTATTCCTCTCCTAAGAAGACCCTATGAAATTCATGGGGTCACCATAAGTCAACAGGCGAATTGAAAGTACACACACACACACACACAAAAAATGTTCACATCTCCCCCCCCCAAAAAAAGTTTATGCCTGTCTTCCATTCCTGTGTTTCTGACAGATGTACCACTCCTGTTACCAATCAAAAGTTACTATGTAGCAATTCTGCTTTTTCATCTTTAATGGATTATTTGTGGAAATAAGACATTAAAAACAGTGGGCAAACAGATGACATTGTCTGGATCCCCCCCCCCCAAATTTTATGAATGAGCAGGGGAGTTATGTTATAAAAGCGTAATTTGGAAGCAACCACACTATGATGCCAAAGAAAACAAAAGACACTACTGAATTTGCAGCTAAGTATGTTCCCTCCTATTTGAGGAATGACAGTAGCATTAAAAACCTACCATTCAGCAGCTGATTAATTAGTACTAAATTCACATTGGGGTCTTGCAGGCTGGAGGCATTTTTGCCATAATGAAACCCATATGAATCTGGTCTTGTGAAAAAATGCAATATTATGTGCTTCCTTTTCTTTTCTTTGGGTGGGGGAGTTAGTACTTCTCTGATGTAGGAGACGGGGGGGGGGGGGGAAATTATAATGGGCCTAGGATCAGAACCATGTTTGGGCCCACTGGCTACCACTGTTTCTTTCTTCCCTGCAAGCTGGTCGTGGAGCCGCACTTGACCATGGACCACAACTTTGAACAGCATTGTTCTAAGTCACCACACAAAACAGTAAGCTGGATTTGATTTTTATAGACTGGCATTTGCCTAGTAGCCCAAGAAAAATGGGTTGCTTATTTGTAATTGTGGTTCTTTGATAAGTTAATCTGTAAACTCACATAAATGGTCCACCTGTACATGCAGCAGACAGTTCTAGAACTGAGTGATTGTTTTGGCAGTAGCTCTGCCCACTCCAGCACATGTATATTATATGTGGAGGTCCCAAACACTCCCTCAGTTCTGAGAACACTGAAGCAGCAACCCAAAACATCACTAAGGGCCACGGCCACACAAGGAGAGCTGGCTGAACGGTATGAATTTACAGATGGCCACTTAGAGAAGCAACATGTTCGTCCTTTTCGTACTTTCTGTGACTCAGACAAATGGAAATTTAGCAAGCCACTCATTCTCAGAGTCGGGGTTGACATGCCAGAAGAGACAAGTTTATAGCTCTTCCAAATGCAGCATTAGATCTGGATCTATCATCAGTACCCTAACGACAAATGAAGATAGAAGGCTGGGACCAAGTGGCCACTCTGCAAAAAAGGGTCACAGAGACAAAAAAAAAAAAAAAAAAAAAAAGGAGAAGATGAAGAAGAACCAATATGCTGCAATCTTCGACAGGATCAAATATTATACTGGGCTGGTCATTGGATGTCAGGAGAATAGAAAGCTATAAATCCAGCTTCCATGCCCAGGAAACCATCACCTAGATTTCAATCTGAAACACTGTACTTACAAATTAGTGATACCAGTTATTCATAAATAAACCAAAGAAAACCAAAACAACTGGCATGCATGAGAATGTATGCTGGGGCTGAGACTTTTGTGTGACCTTACCCATCCGAATAGCAGCCAGGAGATCACTCCGAGCATCACTGATGGGTGACTGTGTGGGCTCATGTCGTTTTGCCTCAGCCACTGCAGGAGCATGCATCGGAGAGGAGGAGAGAGAGGATCCTGCAGCAAGAGGGCCTGGAGGGGGAGGAGGCGGGCCTGGAGGAGGGGGAGCTGTAACAACAAGCCCAGTAGAAGGAGGATGAAGAGCAGCAGAATACATAGATCCAGTCACTAGTCCAGGATGGGAAGGTAGCACAGGGATTTGGAGAGGACTAACAAAAGCGGTCTGTGCAGAAGGAATCATGGGTGGAGGGGGAGGCGGCGGGGGTCCTGAAGGATTGTAATAATCCACCATCTGAGCTGCAAGCATCCTATATACAAAATAGAACACAATGTATGTTAAACTGAAGTATAACCTGGCAGATCTGTAGTGTGCGCTCGTTAAAAGATGCTCTATTTGAATTTCACGGCATTAAAAATATCAGGCTAGACTGCACTGCTTTTTTCAACTATTTGACAACTCTAAAATCTTTCCAGGTTATTTTAGAGCACCGATGTACACCACTAGACTTTGCCAGTTGACTCTTACTTATTCAGTAATGCACAAAAAGCTGTGAGACAATTTACATATGTTGCCTAGCTTAACTGAGAACATCTCCTTTCCACACATCAATTTTTACCTCAAACAGCCTATATGTACCACTGGGAAAGCAGGTAAATCTCAAGTGCAGTAGCAGCCTAATTACTCCATACACATATCCCCCACTGAGACTTATGAACATTCACCATGGTTAAAGCCTCCTCTTCCCTCCCCATCCCTCTTTGCCTTTTTGTTGTGTCATTCAGATGGTAAGCCTGAGGGCAGGAAAATGTCTTGTCTGTTATTTAAAGTAAGCCTTTCTGGACGTCTTTTTCAGCAGGGTAAACATGCTTTCACTAAATAATAGTAAGACAAGAGATTTACCCATAATCTGCTGGTACGAATGCCACAGTGCCAAGAGATCCATCTAAGGCTTGCGGTGGGGGTGGAGGTGGTTGCTGAGGTCTGTTCAAAGTAGCATGTCTCATTGTTGTAGAAGGTGGCCTATATTCATGTTCAAGGCCCTGGTTTGCAAGCATATACTGAGGTCCATCTCCTGCTCCATATGAAGGCATCACTGGCTGCTGATGGATGGAATGATTTGGAGTGGCAGGATATGAGTAGCTAGTAATATCGGAGGCATGAGATCTAAAATGTGAATAGGAAAAGGAGCAAAATATGAATAAATTATATTAGTTTCGCCTCCTCTCTGTAAAATACTTACTATTTAAGAAGTTCCATTTTCATTTGTAAATGGATCACAATATGGTTATCATTCAAGCGTCAACCAAATGCAGCTCATATCTGCAGAAACTGAATTGTCAAACTGATTGTTTGACAAACCATAGGAACTTTAAAAAGATAGGACAGGCATTTTCTCATATACCGTGAAATATTAGTTCTTTAGGGGAAATGGTAGGGAAGGAACATTAACAAAGAAGGCAAAAGATAAAAGCAAAAATCACATGCTGAGACAGTTTTATCTTTTTTCTAAAACAAACCACCTCCAAGACTTCAATCTTTCAGAAATTGCCTGCTTTCCCCAAATAAGTAGCTATATTAAAGAGGCAGAGAAAGAGAACTATTAGCTGAATACAGAACTCATAAAGTTTTAGTTAAGGTATCCATGAAGTGCAAAAGCTGCATTAGTAAGACAAATTGTGCCATGTTGTCACTTGGTTAAAAAACTGAGTCAGGAAAGTAAAGTGGGCTCTCATCATCTTATTCAGACAGGAAGCCAGGCAAGCAACAGAGCTTTGAGTAAAACAGAATGACAAACCCTTTGGGCATCTTGGCCTCTTTTGTGCTTCCTGCCTGCTCTTGTTTCTTTATGTCACTTATAAACTCAATGCCCATTTTCCTTCTCTCCCACTCTTCTCTTCTTGTCTTTACTTTTCTCACATTAATTTGCTGGTGCCGGGCTGGATTCAGCTTGTCTCTCTCTCTCTGAATTACAACAGGTAGAGTTTAAATGCATTGTAAGTAGGATCCCACAGTTTGGAAATATCAGAATTTTTAAAAAACTCAGAGAATTAGATGAAGTGGAGATGTTTTCAAATCAGTTCTTGTTTTACATGTTTAAGTTGTGCATCGTAAGCAGAACAGGAAGTTGTGAACTTCTGTGCACTAGTTTTACTGCAACAGTTGACTTTACAGAACTCATTACAGAGGATGTCACAGAACAAGGCAACTTTTCATGCTGCAAAAAAAAGAAAGGAATCAAACTTTGATAGGGAAGTCAGAGGAAAACAGTGGATCTAGAAGGCTGGAGGAAGTGAATTAGTCTAGTTAACAGAGTAGGTATGGCGGTGGTGGTTGGTGGTGGTGAAGAAATGTGTGTGCCTCAGGTACAGAAAAGCAGAACTTGCAGTCTAAGGAAATGATAGTGGATGATTTATTTTGGTATTTTCATAAATGTAACCATCATCTAAGTAAAAGATAAAAATAAAAAATGTACAAAGTATGGCTGAAGAATCTTCTCCTAGGACAGACAGAGAAATATCCTAAGTAAGAATGTTAGAAATGCTAAGATAGTGGAAATTCCCTTTTAAAATTGACTTCCATGGCAGTCAAGCCTTGGAGCTTTCTTGCAATCCCTTTTTTGCTTTAAAAACAAGGGCATTAAAATTGCTACACTAAGGCATAAGCAAGTCATAACAGATGTTAGTGGAGCTGTGAAGTGATGTTAGAGCGTACCATTGTCTTGGCTCCTTTATTCCAATTAACTCGCAGAACAAAAATGAAAGCAGTCATCTCAACAGACTGCTAGGCCAATGAACTTGAAAATTCTTCTTTCCCTACATGCACTGACCTCCCACTTAGTTCAAAGGGAGCAGAACACAGAAGAAAAATGCCTGTGACCAAGTTGAGCATACATTGGGAAGACTTTTTTGTTCAAAATATTTTTAAAAAACACTGTTTTCTGGTTCTGCAGCTCCTGACTAAATATAAACTCAGCTCTGACCAAAAGGACCTAACTGTTCAGAACAATCTACTAATAATATGAAAACAGAGACCTTTTGCTAAATACCAGTGCATCATAAGCACCAAAATAACTTCACCTATAAAAAAAAAGCTAAATCTTGAAATTATTTGAGATGGTTTAACTGCGGGAAACCACATATTCCAAGTTGTCTTTATAGCAGTGCAGTATTCCCTTCTAGAGGATACACATAATTCACATGCAAAGCAGATTGATAGCAAATTAATAAGTGACAAATTTAAGTCACACAGGCCTACTAAAGACATGGAAGATACACTTTAAATCATTCATGGAATTCTTTGTTGTAATTATTCTACGTCTGTAACAAATTTAAGGCTAGTGAACATATAATACAACAAAAAGTCTTGTTGTAAACAGACCTAGTATCAGGGGACAGAGATCCCTCCGAAGATGCTCCATGGTATATACTTTGAGATAACCTGTTGTCTGGTCTAAGCTCTTTGTCATATGCCATCATATTCCACTCCTGCCGCCTGTTCCTTGCTTTTCTAACTTTTTTCACCTCACGGGCTGTGCCATCTATACGCTTTTGCTCCTAATGTTACAGAAAAGAGACAAGGCATGTGAAGGAGAGAGACAAGAAAGAAAAGAGCAGATTAAATCCTATAAAAGTATGAAAAGTAGATATGCAGGTGAGCCCAGCAAAATTTAGTGAAAGCATACATTAAAGTTCTCAAAAAAGGTTATGTTGCTGACAGAATTCAACTGTGTTTTACAATACCTAGGAAAAACAACCAACACACATATACATAAGATAGGTGCAATTCAAAGTTTGTTTCCAGACATATAATTCAAAGTGTTGGTTATGAACTATAAAGCCTGATATGGCTCATGTCTGGGCCATTCAGCAGACCATATTTCCTTGTATGAACCAGCCAGGCACTGAGATCATCAGGAGAGGCCTTTCTCTCAGTCCCACCACCATCACAAGCACAGTTGGTGGAAATACAAGAGAGGGCTTTTTTGGTCACTGCCCCCAGACTCTGGAACTCCCTTGCCAGGGAGGCCAGAATGGCCCCCTCCTTGTTATCCTTCCGTCAGCAAGCTAAAACCTTTTTATTTAGACGGGCTTTTAAAACAGAAAGTTTTTGAAGAATGGGTTGGGGTACTGCATTGTTTTAACTGATCTGTTTTCAAGAGCTTTTAAAAATCCTTTTAAATTGCATTTTATTCTTTTACTTTAGTCTGAATTGTTTTAATGTTGTAAATAGTTTAATTCTATTTTCATGCTCAGTTTTTCTGTTTTAATTGTATTGCTTTTTTTTTTAATTGTGAGACACTTTGAGTCTCAATGGGCAGGGTAGTAGTAGCAGTAACAACAACAACAGGCTTTTTCCACAACAAAACTGGTGCTAATATTAAGATTTTCAAAACTGCGTTTAACAATCCAGAAGAGCATTATAGTCTCAGTACCAAACAAGCACACCAAAAATTTCACAGCACATTACAGCAAATGACATGGAAGTATTTTCCCACCATAAGCTGCAGATCTGTACAGATGGGCTCCCAAATAGGGACTGCTTTTTTTTTTCCTGCTGTGGAACGGGCTCAGCTTCCCTCCAGCTTCATTACCTCATGTGAAATAAATGCTGATTTCCTATTTGCCACTCCTCCTGTGATATGTGCCCCCCTTCCTGTTTTGCACGTTTATCTGAGTAGATGTCATTTGGTGTTTTAAACTTAAAATGTTTGAAACAGGGTGAATGACGTAAGATTTGTCACAACCCCCTCTGACTACATGGTAGAATGGATACCCCTCCCCAATTCTTAAGACTAGAGGGAAGACACTTAGCTTAAAATGTGATGAACATACTCCACTGTGGGCTCTCTGCTAGAATTACACACTATCCGGATGGATGCTAACTTTTAGGCCTCACCTCAGACTAGAGATATGCAAAGCATTTGTCCTTCTGAATGAGTTTAATACTGTACTTACCCGTGTATTCCGGCGTATAAGACAACTGGGTGTATAAGACCCCCCCCATTTTTATGTTAAAAATATAGTTTGCCCCCCCCAGTCCAGCCAGCCACCCAGCTGGAAAGCCTGACCCCCACCAGCCAGCCAGCTCAGTGGCTGTAGATGATGGAATAGTCTGTGAAATTAAAGGACTGAGAACAGCTAAAAAAGCATGGGATACTTTGAAAAATCTCTGTGGTGTTCAATCTTTGGAAAGTAAAGTTGCATTAATAATTAAGCTGGTTAATATGAAGCTGGTTAATATGAAGCTATCAAATCCCAAATTTTTGAATAAGCACATTAATGGTTTTAGAGCCACTTGCAAATTCCTGGAGAGGAAATCCCCAAAGCTATGCAAATGGGAATCTTCCTGCCAAGTTTACCAAAATACAATCGCATAATAAATACCTTGCAATTAAAGAATGATTTAACTCTGCCAGAAGCTTTTATTCAGATAAGAGAATTTCACCATAGACAAAACTTGATGCAAAATGATAAGTTTGAATCCAGAAATTCTAATTTTAGGCTAACATCATTTTAAACTGTTTTTCTTCTCTCCTGAGCTAAATGGAGGGCAATTTAACACTTCAAAGGCAAGGTAGTCATTCTCACAGCAGGGGGAAGGATCTGCTGGGAAAACTGCCCAGGCAATTTAACACTTCAAAGACAAGGCAGTCATTCTCACAGCAGGGGAAAAGATCTGCTGGGAGTATAAGACAACCCTCCACTTTTGAGGAGATTTTCAAGTGTTAAAAAGCAGTCTTCTATGCCAGAATATATGGTATATCTATCTGGTAGGCCAATGTGATAAGTCAGAATGCTTGGAAATGGAGGAGGAATGGATCATATCAAGATTTACATATAAGAGCAGATCTGTGTTATGAATAGCAAGGATAAAATAGTTCCTTGTATTTATGATTATAAAATAATTATTAGATTAAGTGACTTTCAACAAATCCAGTTAAGAACAGGAAACACCACAAAACACCAAAAGGTATCAGCTGGTCCCCCAACTGTTACCAAATATGAGGCATGTCTTTTTAGCTTCTTTTCTTGTGCTATCCAGGCACTTAAAGCAGATTTAATCTAGTTTCTGGACTGATTTCAGTATTGAAACTGGCTTGGTCACCTTGTAGGGCAGGGGTGGGCAACTGTGGAAGGTTAGGGGGCCACATTGGTCCGCCAGTAGACCCTAGAGGGCCACACCCATCTCCACAAAAAAAATGGGTTGTTGTTGTTTGCCTCCCAAAGCCTAGGGACATTTTCACCATGTTTTTGGCCCTTCTCGGCCATTTTAGGCCCAGGAGAGGCCTTTTTTTAACAACAGGAAGCGAGTGGAAGCCACTTTCAATTCACTGTCTGTTTCAAAAAGGCTTCTCTTGATCTAAGTTGTCATGCCCCCACAAAATGTGGTGGAAATGCCCCCCCCCCCATGCTCCCTAGAGGGCATTCTGAAGCAAAACGGGTTTTGGAAAAATAATTGCTAAAAAAAATTGTTTGACCCCTTAAGGGCCAGGAGAATCATAGAATTGTAGAGTTGAAGAGACCACAAGGGCCATCCAGCCCAACCCCCTGCCACCCTCCAAAGGAAATGAAGGAAATGCCTTCCACACCCCAGATGTCATTTGGGAGCATCTGCACCTCTGCCCCCCCCCAAAGCCCTGGGGCACTGCATGTAGCCCATAGGCTGCACTTTGCCCACTTCTGTTGCTGGGTGGAGAAAGAATGATTTAGTTATTCTGTACTTCCTAGAAGCCTTTGGTGCTGCTGTATCCAGCCTCTGTGTGCTAGTGGCCCAGCACTCTTCTTTATAGTGCTTTTGTGCATCTTAAAACATTCATTCTGTTGCAAACTTTGAAATCCGCTTCACTATGCATTGTTGTAGGTAGGCCACAATACCAGCAGGATAATTTAGCATGCCAGTGAGAGCAACACACAAGCCTATTTAAATATAATCTGACCACAGTTAAGAGTTTAAAGTAAATTTGTTACTTCATCCATATAATAAAGATTTTTCCTGGTTAATATTGTTAAAATGGGTGCTTCACAAGTTGCAAAGAAACAAAAAAACCCAAGCAGTTCCAACAAAAGGCATTGTTGGTGTATCTGCCACACTATCTGCTCACACTCCTACCTCTTCCATATACTCCCACCAAATCATCCTGCCCTTGCAACTCCAGCTTTGCGCCATCACCACAGCTATGGCTCAGACCCTTGAAGCACACAATCTTCAGTCTTCCTGTCCAGAGAAAATGATACTCCTCTTTCACCAAGATTTCTGGACCCAAAACTGTGGCTGATAAACATTTATATCAGGAATGGGAATAATGTATCCCTCCAAATGTTGTTGGACTGCAAGTGTCCAGCTTCTTCATGATGACTATGCTTGCTAGGGCTGCTGGTAGTTGCAGTTTAACAAAATCTGGAAGTTTGCACGATTTACACTTTGACTTAAAAGAATGATATAGTTTTAATGCTTTCCCAGTACATATAAAGAAATGGAGGTTTCTTTAATTAATTCTATTTCTATTTTGTTTTGCGCAATGCTTAGGATCTGTAGTATGCTAGTAGCTATGTAGCTGAAATATGACTATGTATAGTCACATTACAGAAAATGCAGTATATTTTCTACAAACAGGTGCTGATGTTAACTATGTAACCAAAAACAATTATGATGATCAAATATAGAAGTTAATTCTGTGATCTAAATTTGGACTGTATTCCTCCTAAATCTTAAATTTATAGGGATTTGCAGTTTTGAGGCTGTGAACATCAGTTTTTAAATTGCTGTGTTCAGAGACACATACAGTGAGGGAGGTGCACTTCTATGACAAACCTATGCTCTTCACTAAAACTTGCCATAAAGAGCAGGCAACTACAAGCATTCTCTGAGGACCAATTTATTCAGTTTGTATTTTAATGTAGAAACAATCTAGCAAAAACCCACTGATGCTAAAAATTATTATGAAAGAACTTTATGACCATTTGAGCTATTGTTCAGATGCATTTCAAACCAGGTGATTTCTCCCAATGTCTTCAGTTGGTATATGTAAAAAAAAAAATTTAAGAACAAAAAGATTAGAAGACAAATTTTGACAGTACGATGATAGCTAGCAATACAGAGTAGCATTTATTTTACAGTCATTCCTATATTAGGAATTACATTTCAACTAAAAGCTATTCATCATTGCAGCTGGTAGACTAGCTGCATACATTTAAATAGCAAGCTTCCTGTTACCTTTTGTCTTCTCTTCTCTTTCCTTTTGTCTTCTGTATCTTGCAACATTTTTTCTTTCCAGAGGTCAAAGAAATAAGAGGGGTCAGTGTAGAACTTTAGGCCATCTTTTTTATCATCTCTGTGAACAAATAAACAGAGACATAGGGAGTTTAACATATTCCCTTCCTCACATTACGAACAAGTACCCATGCCTGCTGCTTCACACAGAACACTGGGGTGCTTACTCAGGAGCAGACCCTATTTTTCCTCATGGAATTTGTTCAGATAGTTCAGATCACCATGGGGGAAGATAGCTGCTCTTAAATAAGCAAGCTGTTTTCCTGCAACCAAAATGAAGTACAAGACTGAATGGCAGCTCCACTTCGGATGTAGCATAAACTACATTAGCTTATAAAAACAGACCCCTTGGGATAAAGGAAGTATGAGTGGACCCTCCTTGGTATGACAAGAAACACCTTAAAATGTGCAAGACCTCATGACCATGTCTCATGTATCTGCTTCAGTTAGTTAGTTGCACACTTTCTTAGACAAGAATAACCAGCCACTGTGATCCGTGCACTGTTAACATTTATGTTTATATCACTGCAATGCATTTTATGTGGGACTAACAGTGAACTGATGTAGAATGTGGCAGCCAGGATTCAAACAGGGGCACCTGGCTGTTTACATGTTACACTGCTGTTGAATTCACTTGCTGCCTATTAATCACCAAGCAAAATTCAACATTTTGTTGACAATATAACGGATATATTCTCTCTCTCTGGCTTTTCTTTGCAAACAAAGATTCAGGAAGGACTCATCCCGCGCTTTCTGCAAGTGCGCTGATGACTAAAAAGGCCAATCCGATATAAACAAGTCTGGTTGCAGAAAGCACAGCAGAAGGTCTCCTTGGGTGGTGTTTCTGGGTTGTGATTCTTTCTGCGTTGTCGTTTCTCTTCAAGACTTGTTCGGTGTGAGTTCTCAAATAAGGCTGCAGCATTGTGGATAGTGCGTCTCCATGCCTCCCGATGTGAGGCCAGGGCGGACCATTGTTGGTGATCAATTTGGCCGAGCCTGAGATGTTGTTTCAGGGAGTCCTTGTATCACTTTTTTGGAGCACCCCTCTTATGCTGACCCATGGCGAGTTCACCGTAGAGTACTATTTTTGGGAGGCGATGGTCTTCCATCCTAGAAACATGCCCTGCCCAGCGCAGCTGTGTTCTCAATATCATGTCTTCAATGCTGGTGATCCCTGCTTGTTCAAGGACAGCAACATTCATCACATAGTCAGTCCAGTGTATATTTAGTATTGTGTGTATACAGCGTTGATGAAAGCATTCAAGGAGTCGTAAGTGGTGGCGATAGGTGACCCATGTTTCAGACCCATAAAGGAGAATAGACAGTACAATGGCTCTATACACACTGATTTTTGTGCTTCGCCTCAGGTGTTTATTACTCCAGACTCTTTTGTAAAGTCTTCCAAATGTGCTATATGCCTTTGCTAATCTGTGATCGATCTCTTTGTTAATCTTGGCATCTGAGGAGATGATGCTTTCCAGGTAGGTGAACTGCTGAACGGACTTGAGCACAGATTTGCCGATGACAATGTGGGGATGATGGTGTTCGTCCTGCGGTGCAGGCTGGTAAAGAACTTCCATTTTCTTCAGGTTGACTTCCAGCCCAAACAGCTCTACAGCTGTTGCGAAGCTGAGGCGCTGCAGAGCTGCTTCTGTGTGGGCAGCAAAGGCAGCATCATCAGTTATGAGCAGCTCGTGAACTAGATGGTTTAGAGTCTTAGTGCGAGACCTCAGACAGCTTAAGTTAAACAAGCTACCATCAGTACGGTAATGTATATAGATGCCGTCTTCTTCTTCGAGCTCTGCCGTAGCCCTTTGGAGCATCATGCTGAAGAAGATTGTAAATAAAGTTGGAGCAAGAACACAACCTTGCTTCACTCCATTAGTTATTAGAAAGGGCTCTGAAAGAGCATCGCCATATCTGACTTGACCGTGCTGGCCCTTGTGTAGCAAGATAATCATTTTAAGGAATTTGGAGGGGACATCCTAGTCTTTCCAGGATCTGCCACAGACCTTTTCTACTAACAGTGTCGAAGGCTTTGGTGAGGTCGACAAATGTTACATAGAGACCCTTATTCTTAGTAAAGAGGTTCAAATCCCATGGTAGTTGCATGCTCCTCTGAGGCAAAAGGCTATGGTGCTGGTAGCATTGCTACCGGTAGGGTCTCCAATGTCATAAAGACTTGCTGAGGACCCAGACTGAATGTGCCAAACAGCTGCTGGGCAGCAGCAGTAATGGGGGTGACACTGACAATGGGTCTTTTGGAGACAATAGCAATAGCACTAATTCTAAAGCAATTAGTACTACATAGAAGGAGGTGCTAGTAAACCACTTCTGAATGTCTTTTACCATGAAAACACTATGATGAGAGAATCCAAAATGAAGCAAGAGATAGTGCTGGAAGATGAGACTCCCAGGTCAGAAGGCACTCAAAGAGCTACTGGGGAAGAGCAGACGACAAGTCTGTGTAGCGCTGTATCTAATGATGCAACTGGAGTCAAACCACAAGGACATACAGCTGCCAACATGTGCAGCAGTGAAAGAAAGGTCCAAAGCTGTACAACATATGTAGTAGGAACATGGAATATGAGAAGCCTGAATCAGGAAATGCTAGAAATGATAAAACAAGAAATGTAAGGTATAGACATAGCCATACTTGGTGTGTTCAAGCTAAAATCAACAGGAATGGGACATTTTCTATCAGATAATTACACAGTGTTTTACTCAGGAAATGAAAATCTAAGAAGAGGGTGGCATTAATAGGGAGGACAATGTAACCAAAGCAGTCAGGGGATACAATGTAAAGTCAGACTGAATAATATCAATAACACTTTAGGTAAGTCTCATCAATATAATCAAAATCCAAGTTAGTATTTAAGAGATGTACCCATTTAAGACCAGAACCTGAAGAAAAGTCAAACAATATAACTGGACAAGAAATATATGCACATAATAAACACAATGTGTAAAATTTCTGTCATTGGTTATAACATATCAGTCATCATTACTCACCAAAGGAAACTGACATCCAAGCTAGAAATGGTTTACAGATTTTTTTAATCAAGTGGTTTTAAATATGCCTTATAAAAACATTCGTGTTGATTAAAAGATTTCTTCTAAAATGCATTGGAAATTATGCCAATCCATGCTTTTTATTTTGTTTTATAAAACATATAGTTACTACTATTTCACCATCATTCATAGGGGTTAGGGCAAGGGAGGGTTTGCATTGGGGAAATTGCATGTGGCCAAATTAAAACAAAAACAAAAACACGTATGCGCATGCACACACAAACACACACCATGACCCTGATTCAAACCCCTACTGCCAACTGCTGCTTGTAAGACAAAACAAAGATACTGCAGTTCCAGGTCATGGAACTCCAGAGCACACCCAGTCTGACTCTGAGCTGGGATAAAAGAAGCCTCTCATCAACCGCCTGTGATTTTATAAAAAATTATTTCTTCAGCTAAGCATATACCATTGCCCTAGCATTGATGTTTACAATTCAGCTGTCAACACTGAAGCTGCAAATGCATTCACCTATTGAAATTCAACTCAACAGCATCTTAATAGTTTTTTTCCTACATCATTACCATTTACAAGAACAATAAGAAAATGCCACATTGATCACTTACCGTGAAGGTGCATTCTGAGGTTGCTGACATGAGGAATCCATTACACTTGGGTTACTTCCTTCACCACCCAGAGAGAGGCAGGAAGAAGATCAGATCTTGTGATAGCTGGAGAGAACTGTTGACTCTTCCGCTCTAGCCCTCCAGGAGGTCACTTCGCTGACTAGCAAAGCCCAGAAGAAAGCGTGGACAGAGAGTGAAAGAAGAAGGATGCTGGTTTTCTCCCTTGGGAGGAAGGGCGGTCACTAGGGAGGGGTGGATTCTCCTCTCAGCAACTAGCTCTGATACCCTTCTAGCTGAGGTGATAGTCACCAGGAAAGCCATCTTCAGGAAAAGAATCCTTAGAGAGACCTTCTGAAGCAATTCAATGGGAGGTTGGGTTGGCCTTAAGACCAACAGGAGATTCCAAGAGGGAAGTGGTGCCTAACTGGGGGCAATATGATGGTGGCTTCTATCAGGAACTTTCACATGTGAGGGTGAGAAGGTATCCCTCCCCCTTGGGCCATGGGCAGAACCAAGGATAGGGCTGTGGCTTGCCTATTTAAGGTGTTACGCCTGAGACCCAGGCTCGGTCCCTTGTGTAGAAAGGCTAACACGTGCTTTACTGACTCCTCTGCTTAGGAAATGTCATTAGATGAGCACCACCTGGAGAAGGCCTTCCACGTGGCCTTGTAGGCCCTCACTGTGGACTGCCTGAGAGATGACATCAGCGTGGAGATCACCACTTCCTCATACCCTCACTGCCTGAGAGCCTCCCATTCAATCTCCAGGCAGCTAGGCATAGCCAAGCCACCTTGGGGTGAAGGAGGGGCCCCTGGTGCAGCAGGTCCTCCCTTTGAGGAAGGATACGTGGGGCTGTCTGGGACAGATCCATCAGAACCACGGCCTCCATGGCCAGTGCCTGGCAATGAGGACCACCAGTGCCTCTCTTCCCTCACCTTCCTGATCATCTTTCCCACAAGGGGAAGGGGAGGGTAGAGATACAGTAGGCCTTTTTGGCCTGGGGACATGGAGAGCATCCATGCCCTTGGCCCCTGAGGCCAGGAAACTTGAGTTGACCCTTGGCAGCTTCCTGTTGGCCTGTGAGGCAAACATGTCCACCTCTGCTGTCCCAAACCCATTCTCTAGTTGTTGGAACACCTGCGGGTATAGGCATCACTCCCCTGGGAGCACTTCATGCCTGCTAGGCAATCCGCCTGTAGGCTGGTTGAGCCCTGGACATATTGGGTCGAGAGTGACAGCACTGTCCTCTCCGCCCATTGGAATAGTAAGGTTGCCTCCTTGTGGAGTGAGTGAGATCTTGTCCCTCCCTGTTTGACAATGTAAGAGTGGGCCATTGTGTTGTCTGTGAGAATTAAGACACACCTTCCTCTGAGCATGGGTATCAAGTGTGTTAGGGCTAGGCAAGCTGCCCTCAGCTCCAGCCAGTTTATACTGTGTCCCTTCTCTTGGTGGTCCCAGGGGCCCTGCACTTTGGCTTCTTGACAGTGTGCCCCCCAGCCCAGAAGGCTGGCATCCAACACAACAGTAATATAATGCTTTTGGACCCAGGGCAAACCTTTGGTTACACTGGCCCTCTGGGTCCACCAAGAGAGGGATGTTCGGACCTGAAGAGATATCAGAAGCGGAAGGCATTTGCATAGGGCTATCTGTTGCTGGCATTGCTGTAGATAATTTTGGAGGAGCCCAAATGGAATCTGGCCCAAGCGACCACCAGAACCATGGAGATCCTGAGTCCCAGGAGTTTGTAGAGGGCCATGAGAGATGCTAACAAATGGGAGCGGAGCCTGAGTACCTCTGTCCTGATGTTGGCCTGTCTCCTCTGAGAGGTAAATAATTTCCTTCACAGTGTCAATCAGTGTTCCTAGATGAGCTGTGGCCTGGGATGGCTCTAGGTAGCAATTCTTGTAATTTATCAGGAACCCATGTTTCTACAGGCATTGTATAGTGACCTTCAGGTCCCTCTGTGCTGTTTGGAATGACGGGGCTCTGAACAGCATAACATCCAGGTAAGGGTATAGATGTATTCCTTGGAGGCTCAGGTGTGCTACTTGGGCCACCAGCACCTTTGTGAAGACCCTGGATGCTGAGGCCAGCCCAAAGGGAAGAGCCCAAAACTGGAAGTGTCTCTGTCCCAAGGCAAACCTTAGGAATCTTCTGATGTCCCTGGTCACCATCACATGAAGATAGGCTTCTGCTAAATCCAGGGACACCAGAAAGTCTCCTCGCTGAAGTGCTTCTCATACAGAGTCTCTATGTGAAAGTGCTTATATGTGATGAATGAATTTGTGTGCTTGAGGTCCAGGATTGAACCGACATCCCCTCCCTTCTTTGGAATGATGAAGGACACGTTGAGAGGGGGGTACCTCCTCTATTGCTCTGATGTGCAGGAGGTGCTCTATGGTCTGGGCCTGAAGTAACCCAAATGTAATGTATTCCTCCTCTCACCAATCCAGAGAAAGACTGTAACCATACAAAGGTCAACAAAGCAGGATAATTTATACATTCCAAGTCACTATACCTATATGAAGTAAGAATATCCAATGGAGGTGGTTTGTCACTCCGATTATAAATATCAGCGATTGGATTGGGAATGCTGTTCTTTGAAACCACCTGCTGGTCCTGTATTGTAGAACTCTTGAATGCTTTTTTCATGTTGATATCCTGTAACGAAACTGTTGACAACGAAAAACAATTTGGTAAACACATAATTAGTGGCAAGCTAACTGCAACATCCAAGAATAAGTCAAATGAAAATATGTACAAGTCAAACAGACTAAAGGCAAGAAATGAGCAAAACTGATCTATTCTTACTATATTCTTTTCACTCCATTTTGTGCTCCCCACATCTTAAAATAGGATTCTGAACAAAACACAATTTGCTGTAAGACATATATAATATTTTTTCAGCAATCTTTTGTTAGTTTTGCTGGCTGCAAAGTGGTAGGTTAAGAAGCAACAACAAAATCTAGTTTATGTAACTGATGTTCTGCTCCTTTTAGAAAAACAATTCAACACATATATGAACAGTCACAATATCCAAAACTTCCCTGATGGAAGACCTACTATAATGCATTATTCTTTATAGTCTGTCTGCTTCGACTTTTTATGAACATTTGGAAAGGTTCCCAGAAACAATTCCCCCGATCCCTGTCCTTGATGACTAAGTATCTTGCATAAATAGCAGCTATAATGAAACTACTGTTGTCCCTTCATATTCGCTGGGGTTTGGTTCCAGAACCCCCCGTGGATACCAAAATCCGTGAATACTCAAGTCCCACTATATGCAATGGCGTAGCAAAATGGTGTCCCTTATATAAGATGGCAAAATCAAGGTTTACTTTTTGGATTATTATTTTTTAAAGACTATTTTCAAGCTATGAATACTTCAATCCATGGATACCAAAGCCGTGGATACGGAGGGACAACTGTACAATCTCACTCTCCATTTTATAGTCAAGTAAAGAGACAAATATAAATTATACATACAGTCGGCCCCCCGTATCTGTGGAGGTTTGGTTTCCAGACTTACTTTGGATACCGGAAACCACAGATAAGAGTGACTCCTATTAAAATAAAGGACTTCCAGTAAAAACATACCATAGAGTTGTATTGGAGGACCTAGAGGATGCCTAGAGAGGATGCTTTTCTAGACATTTTCCGCTATGGTATGTGTCCCCCATTTTGTGTCCTGTGGATAACTGAAACTCTGGATATTGGTTCTGCGGACACTGGGGTCTGACTGTATATCAAATTAGATATAAAGGGTATACACAACCAAATTAATGTTTTCTAGTACAGTCCATTTTTAAGAACATGAAATCCAATGTTTAAATCCATTTTTAAAGATACATTTTATTTTCTATAAATAATACCCTGGTTTAAAATAGCTGAATGTAATATAAGCATATTATATCCCATATTTATAACTTCTTAATGAACCAGGAGTAAATATATTTGTCTTTAGAAGTCTAAGATTAACTATGGCATCACATGTACTATTTACGGTATTACTATGCTAATTACTATCATTTAAATTGTTAGCATGAGCATTTTCTTTACATATCATGGAGAAAAACCACTGTGGCCAGTAACTACTAGCCCTTGCTTTTGAAATAAAGCTCAGGGAAGTTAGCTTTACATGCCCTTGCTTAGTGTTCATGCATATCTAGAGAGAAAAGCAAAAGAAACCCTCACAGTTGTTCTCCTAACCAGATATAAATTTTGTAGTTCTAAATACACACAAGTTTAGATTATATCCACAGTTGTATAAAAGCTGTTTTAGCTGCCAACAGTTTCCTTCTGGTATTTTAGAAACCACTTAGTATATATGCAACTTTAGGAAATACAAATTAGGTATCTGGAAACATTAAATTAACAATTTAAATCAATCTATGATGTTCCCATTTAAAATATACATGACGGGAGACCTGTTTGTCATGGATTACACATATTTTTAAAGGAAAAAGTTACACATATGTGTATCTTCTAGATGGCACAGAGCACATGAATTTTTCACTCTGATGTCTTTAGCAAAAGAAAATTTGTCCTCAGGTGAAAGTTAATTGTTGTTTCTTAAAAATACTACTGGTGAAACATTATTTCAACATTAACAATAAACTTGGTTTCGCTGGAATTAAAAAAAAATTAAGTAAATTAGGTTATTTTAAGTATGCAGGAAAATGTTGACAAGGTAAGTTTACCACATGTCTCCACTTAAAAAAGCTTTGTACAAAGGTGGAACTATATGGCATACACAATTAATTTAGAGCTTAGATTATGAACTCATTTCTATATTCTTCCTGTTGCTAATTAAGAAATAATTGATTACTTCACCTGAGGAGACCCCCTATGTCTAGTTAAAAGAATAACTTTGGATGATGAAAAATGGAAGCCCAGAACAGTTCTCATTGTATATCCTTGGGGCGTACACTCCTTTGACCTCAGCTGTATGTTGCCATTGTAACATAATATGCTCTTTACCTTAAAATGCAGCACATCTGCTTTTCAACACAACTGATTTAATCAATAAAGCCAGCTTTTAAAAGATATGCCATACTTCCACAGATCTTCATACAAATTATGAAATCTATTATTCAGTTTTGAAAAGATCGCCTTGCATAATTTTTTAGGAAATCAATACACAAATAAAGTTCTTCAAATTTTAAATTCTTATGCGTGTTTTCAGACTTAGAATTTTACATTCTGTCTGAACTACCAGCCCCAGATCAAGAAAACACATTCATCTTTAAATGTGAACTTGTCTAGAATGGCATTCTCAATTCACACAAATACCCATTACTTTTGTGGGCATGCACAAGCAAGTGAGAAAACAGGCACATATTCTGTATCCAATAAAGTATTAAAATCAGAAATGTGGCATTAGGCTCAAGTAGCAAACCGACACAGTATATGTGTCAGTTTATGTGTATTAGTTTATGGCATGGCTATAAACTAATAATCAATTATACATGTGGAAAAGATGTCTTTCACATCATGTTGCCACTCTCCTCAGATCTTCTCTTCCATATAGTCATTCTATATGATGAGAGGCAAGAAGGACTGTACTATTGGCCCCATGCATGACATCACAGCACATCACTGACTCTAAAATCAAATAACTATATCCCTTTTCAGACTTTCAATTCTCTGCATGAAAGTCACAAGCTAGGCCAGCAAAGCAACCCTAATCCTTCCTCTACAGAGTAATCACATGGAAGTTAATTTCCATGGTACATTACAAAAACTACCTGAAACTAGCCCTGGCAAATAACTGCTCTGTGTATCAAGTAATTTCATGTATATGAGCCAGCAATATAGATCAACACCATGACATTATCACTGATTCATAAGAAGTATCCCATCTCAGTGAAATCAATGAGCTCTCACAGCACCCATGTAACCAGACTGGTTCCAACATTCTATGAATCTGATTATATAATTCCAGAGAATTAGCTTTCTTGATGAGAGCTCACTCTAGACTAGATTGCATTCTAAATGGATGCAATCAGAATCTGCTAGCCCCACTTCAAGACTGACTGAAATCAATAGGAAGTAAGTTAGTGGTGACGAACAAGTCCTATTAGAATCATAGAATCATAGAATTGTAGAGTTGGAAGAGACCACAAGGGCCATCCAGTCCAACCCCCTGCCACGCAGGAAATCACGATCAAAGCATCCCCGACAGATGGCCATCCAGCCTCTGTTTAAAGACCTCCAAGGAAGGAGACCCCACCACGCTCTGAGGGAGTGTGTTCCACTGCCAAACAGCTCTTACTGTGAGAAAGTTCCTCCTAATGTTGAGGTGGAATCTCTGTTCCTGGAGCTTGCATCCATTGCTCCATGTTCCAATCTCTAGAATTAATTTATTAATTAATTTCACTGTATTTACTCCAAGTAGGACTAACACTGATTTAGCCCAGTGCTACTATCTGGAATAAATACTTTAAGTATCCTGATTAATCCACATTAAATTATAATTAATAATGTAGAAAAATACCCAAACAATAGAAGCAATTAGAAATAGGCCTCCTACAAAGACCGATGAAGGAATGGGCTTTTGCTGGAAAAATTAAAGGGTTATAAAATATTTTCTTATTTTTCTATTCCACTCTTTCTCCCATCTGTACCTTATCCTACCTCTTATCAGAAATCCTTTTTTAAAAAACAATAGAAGAGAGGATAAAATATCACTCAATACCAAAAGAAAAAGTAGTGATTGTTGTGCAATTAATTACTGTGCTCTTGTCAATATCATTTCTGGCTCAACACTCAAATGTAATTACCTACCTTCTTCCACCGTTGAATCCAGCTGGGTAACTTTGACAGCAAGTCGATCAATTCTGTCTTGAAGAGAATTTGCCCTGATGTAGAAGTTGTTGGCCTCATTAAAGAGCTCTCCAAATACGTCTTCAGCATGCTTGCCTGTAAAGAAAGAAAAGGACATCTTGCTAAATGTTTTAATCATTGTAATGCATACTAGTCTTACGTTTTTGTGCAAATTAGAATAAGGTCTCAATACAGAATTATCAACCTGCACATTTATCCTTCAGAGTCACTGAAAGCTGCCCTTTGGGGATAATGTTTAGGGAAAATAATGCTATATGCACCCACTACCAAATCTCCAGAGTGGCATGGTGAATCAAAAAGATCAGAAGAGGAAAAGGTACATCCACATCCCTTTATCATTCTGTTTTCCCTAACCTGCAAAAGGGACACTTCTTTAAAAAGGAAGCCCTGTGTGAGTTCACAGTATACAGAGGCATAGAGAATCAAATAGCTGGAAGATATCCCAAGAGTTATCTAGTCCAACTCCCTGCCTGTGCAAGAATCTACAGCTAAACATCCCCAAGAGGTGGCCATCTTACTTCAATTTAAAAACCTCTAAGGAGAGTCCACCTCTTCCCAATTTAGGTGATTTCACTGTCAAACAGTTCTTACCATCCAGACAATCTTCCTAATGTTAAATATCTTTAAATTTAAAATAAAATTTGCTGCAGGGGAAGACCAATAATGGATAAACAGTCTTTTAGGATCTTTGAAACTGAAGACCAAAAAGTAGAGCTTTAAATCACCAAGGAGAAAAAAATAAATAAACCAAGTTTCCCCTAATAACTTTTCACCTATTTTTTGAAAAATGGTGCAGATTTGATCACTAAAATATGTTGATCTGTAACTCCATAGAGAAGTTTATAACTTCGAGGAAGGTAAAGTTTGCATAATTTTCTTTGATTATCTTTTTTTGATTAATTTAGGAAATAGTAATAAACACAATAATTATACTTCTTTCTATTAATTTAGGAAATAGTAATATACATAATACATACATAGATAGAGGTGGGTCTTGAACCAGGCACCCAAGGGCCAGACCTTTAACCATTTGGCCACCATATCATTCTGCTTGTCTTTTTAAAAAGAGTAATATATCTTTTTTCCGCCTATTTTTAACTTCAACAGAAAATAAATGTACACTGTCCTTAAATATCGTAATGATGGCAAAGGATCCATTCCACTAATTTTCCCCTTTCAGATGACATGGGCATTGCTAGCCCAAAAGGATGCAGGTTAGCCAAGAGAAACTTAAAAAATGGCTCAGACCAAGCAGTTATTCTTAAAACAGCAACAGCAAAATAAAATAAAATAAAATAAAAACCACATAAAAACTTACTTAGGCTGCTTAGTTGGCGTATAATAGCAGCAAGAGTACCATTGGTTACACATTCTAATTCACTAGTAATTCCTTCAGGTAGAGCTCCTCGGCAAAGGTGCCGAGGTTCAATATTCCTTTTGACTAAAGGCATGATTCAGTCCCCTGTGGGAGAAAGAAAAATCAGAACATTAATCTACCTTCCAGACTCACATATGCACACACAGAGAGAGAAACTGTAAAAGCAGTAGATGTCATTGCAGCGTGATAACAATAGGCTTTGAATACTACTGGATAGGAAGAAAATTCCAGTGCTCAAGACTAGAGGAAGAAAGAGCTGTTGCTGCTTATCTCAAGAAAATCTTATGAGAAGTGCAAGATGCTTTGGAGAAGAGGAATTACGGTACTTGTATTCCATCTCAATCACACAGGGATTTACAAGGGCTCAACATGAAATGTATTGCAGAGCCAAAGTAGCTCTGTATATAGACTTAAAATTAAATTGAATGGCCCTGCTGTCCAGAAAATATTAAAACATCCCATCACTACAACTACATCTCTAAAGGGAAATTCAACACAGTAAGAATAATCAAAAGCCAAAAGACTAAGGAGAACTGCATATAAGTACACGTGGTTGAACTTCTTTTTGTGAAAAGTATCTGTTAAAAGCAGCTGCTGAAGACAAAGAAAAAGGTTTTATAAGTATACACAACTGCAGGGAAACATAGGAGATGGTATAAAAAGCTCTATTAATATGATATACCAACAATTCACGTGCATAATTTGTTAATACTAATTTGTTCATTGTCCCCCTGTAGAGCACTTAACTGTCTCACAGAGATGAATGGCAGCCACATAAGAGGATGGGAAAATGGTACTCTGGGGGATGCCAGGGAAGTGGGCGTTAAATCTACCCCCATTGCCTCAACTAAATACAGGTCTTGCTCTCTCTCATCTATGTCAAAATCAAAGTCATTAAAAATTAAGTCTTTATCTTAGATTCTACTTCAATGGCTATTTCACTGGCTGTATTCACACTTGCAAGCTGAGCCATGGTTTACTGCTACTTGAGCAAGTCCTTGTACACACATACGAGGTCTATCTATTAAATAACAAGATTGTGTTTCTACCTTTCAGACAAACCAGGGAGACTTTTTGTGGGTTTTTTCCAGGCTGTGAGGCCATGTTCTAGAAGAGTTTATTCCTGACATTTTGCCTGCATCTCACAGAATCATAGAATTGTAGAGTTGGAAGAGACCACAAGGGCCATCCAGTCCAACCCCCTGCCACGCAGGAAATCTGTGGCTGGCATCTTCATCACAGCCCAGGGGGGGAAAAAATATATGGATGCTGGCCATGAAAGCCTTCGACTTCACAAATCAGGGGAAACTGATTGTGAATGCTTGAGTGGTGACCTTGAACATGTCTGAATCTGCATGACAAACATCAACACCCTTGGCCGTTCAGTTAATTATCAGTCATTATTTAAAGGAGCTGTGTTGTCTGCTGTGTGCCAGAAAAATGCTAAGTTTAAAAGTCAAGCAACATGTCGATTTGAAATTTTTAGTAAAACTGAACAAAACACTAATGGACTCTTTTCAAATGCTTATTGAGGCCTATGGGGAAGACTGCGTGTCTCATGCTTGTGTGTTTGAGTGGCACAAAGGATTCAGAAAAGGATGTGAGAATGTTGAAGACAACGAACGCCCTGGACGACCTTCCACTTCAAGAACTGAAGAAATTGTGGGGGGAAATCAGCCAGATTGTACAAGAAGATCGGCGACTCAGTATCTGAATGACAGCTGAAGCCATGAACATTCAAAGACACTGCGTGGAAAATTTTGCATGAGGATCTCAACATGAGGAAAGTTTGTACCTAGGATTCTCACACCAGAGCAAAAAGAGTGCAGCAAGGAAATTTGTACTGACATTCTGCAACAAATTGAGGTAGAACCAAACCTTTTTCAAAAAATCATCACTTGTGATGAAACCTGGATATTCCAGTATAATCCTGAGACAAAACGACAGTCAAATGCACTAGAAAACACCATCATCACCAAGAATGAAAAAAGCATGTCAAAGCAAGTCCATATTCAAAGCCATGCTTGTTGTTGCTGTTGTTGTTTTACATTAAGGGCGCAATTTTGGCAGACTGGCTTCCAGAAGGCAGAACAGTGAATCAGCATTATTATAAGGAAGTTTGGACAAAGATGAGACAATGAGTCAGAAAAAAATAATGCCAGAACGGTGGGAAAATGGTTTAATTCTTCATCAAGACAATGCACCTGCTCACACAGCACTTTCTGTGAGCAGTTTTTGGCCAATAAACGCATTAGTACACTTGGACAGCCTCCATATTCACCAGATTTGGCACCATGTGACTTTTTTCTTTTCCCTAAAGTGAAAGCAGTGCTTAAAGGAACACGTTTTGAGTCAACTGATGCAGTAAAGAAGAAAACAGCAGATGTGTTGAAACAGCTGACAGAAACTAATCTGCTCCACACCTTCAACCAGTGGAAAACAAGACTGCATCAGTGTGTGAGTATGAACAGGGAGTATATGAAGGGGACAAGCATTAGAATTTTAATACATATAAATAAAGATGGGTTATTTATCAATCTCATTATTTAATAGACAGACCTAGTACATACGCTTTATCCTCCAGTATGGTCAGTAGGAGGATTTAATCAAAATTTGGTTTCTATGTTCCTGACTTGTCTTTCTTACGAAGCACGAGGTGTAACTTTAGTCAGTTGATCAGCAAACCAACTACATACACAGTGTGGATTATTTTGTTCATTTTTTAAACTACAGGAGGAGTGGGTAAAAATGCAGGCATTATTCCTGGTTCATACTGAGTGACAAACCTAGAACTGTACAAATAGGAAGTGAATGGTGGTAAAGAGTATCCAGCTGCTGTTCAAGGAGAAGAGAGAACACGTAAGCCAAAGACTTCACTTAGGTGTGGAGCTGGATGTACAGAAGAAAAGTGTATTTTAAAATGGATCAGAATAAACAAACAAAGAGGGAAAGGGTACAGCTATGGCTTCTCAGATTTAAGTCATGTTATGATCTCTTAAGTCATAATAGGAATTTTCAAAATATCAGCTAGAATATGTTAGGACAACTGCACCATTTCAGCATGACAGACAAAATTAAAAAATTTTAATTGAACTAGCTGTACCCGGCGTAACATACGCCATTAATAAAACTCTCCAAAAAACACCCGGTAGACCTCACGACAACCCTGTATGGTAGGCCAGTGGATTTTTAAATTCTTCCTCCCCCTTCTCAGTGTTCTACACTTTCCCCAGACTTTCTGAGGGCAACTCGCTCTGTTGCCTTGCTGCTGGTGCTTGACTGTCTGGGTCGCGTCGCAGCCCATGACTGATGTGTTGCTGAGGAGGGAGAGGCGGGAAGGACCCTTGTGAGGCTGGGGGTGTAGATGCAGATTGAGTGGCAGGAGTGGATTGTGAGGTGGAGAAGGTATTTGCATGTGGGTGGTGATTGGTTGGGTGTTTCCTGAACAGCCAATCAGCACGCTGGGAAAGGCAACATACCCAAGAGTTTTATATATAGAGATTGTTGTTATGGCTCTCCAAGTAACTTAACTTCATATGTAGTGAAACTATCCCCATGTTTCCAGTTTTGGGGTATCATCTTCAGTGTAATTGGCAAAATTACTGCTCTATATGTTACAGTTCCTCCACCCATAGGCTGGCTTCATGTTTTTGTGGATAATAATATGGAACTAAATTATTAAGATTTAATGGCATTACTACATTTAGATGTAGAAGCAGAAACAGCACAAAATCGGAAAAACTCCACCAAGTAATCTCTGGAAAACTGGATTAAAAGGATCTGTAATTTGACCTTGATGAAGAAACTGATAGTTAATACAAAAAATGCAGAGACAGACATAAATGAAATCTGTTTTTTAAAGCACTTGATATCCCATTTATTTATTTATAACAGTTATACCTTGCCCTTCAGCCAAAAAGGCTTCCAGAGCAGCTTACAAATTTGATAATTCCCTGCCCTGCCCTCAGGCTTACAATCTACAATCCCTTTATTAATGTTGCTAATTATAATACAGCAACTTTCCCACTCACTGTTCTGCAGTTTCTAGAAAGATGATACTGCCTAGTTCTTTACATTTCAGGGACTAGATTTTTTGTAAATGAACTCAAGTTTTTTATATCTTTTAAGCAGTTTTTCTTTGGAACTTCTGAATGCTCTTGTCCTCTGTGTTTGACTGTTTTAAGTCTTCTCTTTTATTATTGCCCTATATTTTCTTTTAAAATAAAACAATAAAAGAGAAGGCAAGTAGAAGGTAGGAAGCCAATGGATACATCCCATAAAAAGTGATGGATATAATCTGTTCAGCATGCATTAATGCTAAGCCATGTTCCCCCACCCTATACCTGTGCATATGGATTCTGTGGACTCAATGTACATTTTTGCATTTGTTTCTACTGAATTTCATTTTATTAATTTCTGTCAAACGTTCTAGTTTATCTAGGTCCTTTTGAATTCTGTCCCTATTTTCCAATGTGTTAGCCACACCTCCTAGTTTTGTGTCATGTTCAAACTTGAAAGGATTCCCTCCAATATGTCATATAAGTCATTGATAAAAACATTGAAGAGTAATGGCCCTAGGACAGAACCCTGAAGCACTCCACTTCCAGTTTGAAGCTCACCCATTGATGATTCTTTGAGCTCAGTTTTCAAACCATTTATGGATCCATCTGACAGTGTTCCCATCTATTCCACATTTAATAACTTTAAGGGCAGAAATCCAACCTGTTGGAGAGGATGCAAAGAAAAAGGTACATATCTCCACATGTGGTTTCATTGTCCTGTAGTTCAAAAATTTTGGTCTGAGGTACTCAGACTGATCTCACAAATTACGAAACAAACCATTACCATGACTCCCAGCCTGGTACTCCTCTCTTGTTTCACTGATCAAAACACCACAGTCAAACATAGAGACTTGATACAATTTTTATTAGCAATAACAAGACTGGAAATTGTGCAAAATTGGAAAACAGGTAAATTTACAATGGAAAAATGGTGGAATCGATTTTGGAACATTTGGCTAATGGAAAAACTTAAGGAACAAATTAGAGCATCCCAAGGCAGTCTTGCAAAAACAACCTTTGCAGAAAAATGGTTCCTAATGATTGAATATATAAATCACAACCTGGTTCAACAAACCCCACCCGCCATCCATAGAAAACTATGGAATGATATTCTGGAGACTTAAGATGTTAACTCCTGTACTGTATCATATAAACGCACTGTACAAAGTTCAGCGCAACCAAATTGAATCATATATTAAGAAACTGCATACCAGACATATATAACAGCATAATTTTTCCTTTTAATATTTATCCTTGTTTGTTTGTGTCGTTGTAGTTATTTATTTTTTCTTATCACCATATATGTTGAAAATATTATTGTTACTTGTCATTTTGTGGAGACTGTCAACCACAAAATGGAATTGTTATGTATTTTATTATTATAAACGAATAAAAAGAAATTATACCAAAAAAAAAAAGCATCAGCCCAAAGGCAAGCCCTAAACACAAGGATGTGACTCTAGAGAAGAAGCTGAGAGACAGAATATGATCCACAGAAAAATTGACAGTAAACTAGTAGGTGAGAACAAACAAAGGCTTAAATATCTATATACCAACACAGAGAATTTAGGAAACAAACAAGATGAGCTTGAAGTCCAGTGATTAGAATGGACCAGTTGAGAGCATTTGGGTAAAAATAAATAAATAAATGCAACATTGTGGTAGGAGTTTGCTACAGGCCACCAAGCCAAGAGGTGGTAGATGATGCTTTTCAGCAACAAATCTCAGAAATCTCAAAGGTGCAACAATTAGTAGTTATTGGGGACTTCAATTATCTGAATACCTGCTGGGAGATTAACTCTGCTAAGCATAGGCTCTCCAACAAATTCCTGATGTGCCTTGCAGATAATTTCCTCTTTCAAAAGGTAGAGGAAGGAATAAGGGGATTGGCAAAACTGGATTTGATCCTAACCATCAGGGAGGAGTTCATCACTGGAATCAAAGTACATAGTCAGTTCTTTAGGGGAAAGTGACCCAGGCAAGCAAGGAGCAACAAAAAGGGATTTTTCAAATACCGTATATTCCTGCGTATAAGACTGCTTTTGAACACTTGAAAATCTCCTCAAAAGTGGGGGGGGGTCATTTTATATGCCCAGCATATCCTTCCCCCTGCTGTGAGAATGACTGCTTTGCCTTTGAAGTGTTAATTGCCCTCCATTTAGGGATTGTGTTTTGGTAAACTTGCCAGGAAGAAATCCATTTGCATAGTTTTGGGGATTTCCTCTCCAGGAGTTTGCAAGTCTGCCAATGTGGCTCTAAAATCATTAATGTGCTCATTCAAAACAACTGGGATTTGATAGCTTCATATTAACCAACTTCATTATTAATGCAACCTTACTTTCCAAAGATTGAACACCACAGAGATTTTTCAAAGTATCCCATGCTTTTTTTAGCTGTTCTCAGTCCTTTAATTTCACAAACTATTCCGTCATCTACAGCCACTGAGCTGCTGGCTGGTGGGGGGCAGACTTTCCAACCAGGCTGGCTGGACAGGGGCGGGGGCAAAGTCTATATTTTAACTTAAAAATGGGGGGGGGGTTCATCTAATGCACCCAGTCGTCTTATACGCCAGAATATACAGTATGTTTGAAACAAGAGAAAGAGGAAATAAATGGTGGGACCGTTGCTCAGCAAGGATGGTAAAATGCTAACAGATTGCAGTGAAAAAGCAGAACTGCACATTACCTATTTTGCCTCATTTTTTTCTCCAAGAAAAGAACTGTGTGCTTCCATGCAGCAGCAGAGACCTTAGCAAGGAAACTGGTTTGCAAATCAAGACTGATAAGGCTTTAATCAGGAATCACCTAGTTAACCTAAACGAGTCCAAATCTGCAGGGCCAAATGAACTGCATCCCAGAGTATTGAAAAAAACTTGCTGACATACTCACAGAACTACTTGCCATCATTTTTGAGAAATCTTGGAGAACAGGTGAGGTGCCAGAGGACTGGAGATGAGCAAACATTGCCCCTCTTTAAAAAAGAAAGAAAAAAGAAAAAAGAAGAAGATCCAGGAAACAAGTCTGTTTGCAAGACAAGTTGGAGAGAGTTCAGAGAACATCAATGAGGATGATAAGAGATATACAGGAAAAAACATAGGAGGAGCAGTTAAAGGAGCTGGGCTTGTTCAGCTTGGACTGAGGGAGGGGTGACATGATCACACTCTTTAAATACTGTACTTCAAGGGCCGTCACAAGGAGGAGGGTGCAGGCTTGTTCTCTGCTGCTTCAGAGGATAGAACTATGTAGATCTAATGGTTTTAAGTTACAAGAGGGTAGATTTCAACTGAGCATTAGAAAGAGAGTGGTTCAGTAATGGAACCAATTGTCTAGAAAGGTGATGATGTTTCCTTCTCTGGATGTCTTCAAATGAGGCTAGATAGCTATTGCTGGGATACTCTAGCTGGAGATCTTGCATTGAGCAGGGGATTGGACATTATGGCCCATGGGGCACTTTTCAGCTCTACTATTCTATGATAAAGTTGCTTGTACTTTCAAAGCAAAAGTAAATGGCAAGTCATCAATTTGATAGATTCTTCTAGAATAATTATATAGTAAACAGGAATCAAGGGCACCAAGGTTAGAACTAAAACAGAATGAAGGAAGTCTGTGCTCAGTATCTCTGGTGGTAAAGGGAAAGGGCTCTTACAACAAAGATAAAAACAATGCTAAAGGCAGTGATTAGTTACTCATCTTTTACCAGTAGTCTGTCATAAAAAAAGGAGACAACATAGTGCCCACAAGGTGACATTCCTCAGAAGACTTCTATCATGCAATCACCCTACCTCATGAATTTTATAGCTATCATTTTCCACTTCCATGCTTCCCAGCAGTTTTCTTTCACCCGTTTTCTTAGCACACAAAATTGGTTACGAAAGATAAGACAAGAACAGTTGCACAATGCTTTTAATTGCATATTAACAACTATCTATTTTGAAGCACCCAAAATGTTTTTTTCCAAAAGTCAAGCAAAAGACTAGAAATAGTGATTCCTGTATCAGGTGAGTTCTAAATACTTTTAAATTACTTTGGCAATTTAAAATTAAGTATTAGAACAGAAGTTTCACTGTTCACAAGTTCCATCAAACCACTTAGTAAAATTAACAGATTTCCTCTTTTCTTTACCATTTATTTCTTACTTTGTGTTTACTGGGAAATCAAGAGGATTTTATTACAGCAAAAGTCAATAAACTTAGTGACAGCTAAATGGGACTTCCAAGTTCAGTTGCCTTTGTGCCCTCCTGGTAGGTTCCCAGAAATTTCTTGCTGATCACTGTGAGGAAGAGATGCTACAAACAGACCTTTCATCTATCTGATCCAGCAGCACATCTATTTTGCAAAATTCTTTAGCTTGAATTGACTTAAGCCCAATCTACTAGAACTACAAGAACACCCTTTAATTTCAAATGGAATTTACTTAAGAACTAGCTCAGGATCAAGATGAGAGTCCATTAGGGTTAGATAGGATTTGAACACCAGTCCTTAGAGAGCAGTAGCTTATTCAGCTCCTTTCACATACTGAACCAGTTCACATTTATTGAAGCTGGGTTCTCTGCATAATGCATGCAAGCCTTTACTATTTGTGTAACTCCAAACATGCAAATTACATGTGCAACTTAGGCTATATACACTCACACCTGTACAATCCTCTTCCTCCCTTTGCCACTCATTTTCTGAGAGAAGACTGGGCAATTCATTCATATATACAGCCCATTTCACATGATACAATGTACCTTTGGCTGTGGAGCCAAACTGAAATAACAAGAAAGATTAAAAATAAAATCCTGTAAATGTGAATGCTAAGAATCTGGAGCAGTGGAATAGGGCTTTCAACTTATAAGTTTCATATGAAGTCCCTCAGGAGAACTTCTTACACCAGTATCAAATCCAGGAGTTTGAAAAAAGTAGTTTGCCCAGGCACTCTCAATAAGCTTCCAGAAATACAACAGCAGTTTCCTCCTAGGCAGTAACACAATGCCCCCAATCCTGTCTTGGAGCAAAAACACTTCCCAGAGAAATGTGAATAATAGAAGTACTAAATATCAAATACCTGAGCACATTGCATTGAGGATAAATAGCATCATAGCCAAACAATGATAGAGAGTTCACATCACCTGATTATTTACTTTTCAGAGGCCCACCATTTACTATGTGTATTAGGGATTCAAGAGCAGTATTCAAACCCACGGTTTTGGTGCTTTTTCTTCCAATGAGAAAATTATTGAACATAGCAATACAGCCTTCAAAATAGGAACAAGTTCTATTACAAATAATTTCACAAGTAATATCACAGCAGTTTAAATAAACCCAGTCACAAACATAACCTACAATATTTGTCTTTGCTGGCTCCTTTCAATTTAGATCTCTATGACGAAGCTATTAGCTTTACTATGAAACAAGGCTAGCACAGAGAAAATAAACCAGCATTTTAACATTTGACAGTACCCCCTAATTTAAAAGAACCGTGAATACAGTATATGGTTACTGAACTATTCAACTGCCCCTCTCCACTTCATATTGCTGTTCTTTCACAGTGACCAGATTAAAGAACAAGGGAACATACTAACAACTTAATCCTGTTCTTAAATGTAAGGGCTGCTTATTTGCACGTATCTTCCAGATGGCTCTCAATGCATGAAAGGGACCATCAGACAGCAGAATATTTGTTGTTGTGTGCCTTCAAGTTGTTTCCAACTTATGGTGACCCTAGGGTATGCCTCTCAAGGGGTTTTCTTGGCAAGATTTGTTCAGGGGGGGTTGCCTTTGCCTTCCTCTGAAGCAGAGAGTGTGTGATTTGCCCAAGGTCACCCAGTGGGTTTCCACAAACCTTAGTCTTCAGAGTCATAATTCAACACTCAAACCACTACACCACACTGACTCTATAGCAGAATATATAGTCATGTGAAAAAGAAAGTACACCCTCTTTGAATTCTATGGTTTTACAAATCAGGACATAACAACAATCATCTGTTCCTTAGCAGGTCTAAAAATTAGGTAAATACAACCTCAGATGAACAAGAACACATGACATATTACACCATGTCATGATTTATTCAACAAAAATAAAGCCAAAATGGAAAAGCCATGTGTGAAAAACTAAGTATACCCTTACTGTTTCCATAGGAGTTAAGATGCTAAGTAGCAGGTAGGTGCTGCTAATCAAATGCCCTTGATCAAGTTGATCATCAGCAAGTGTGACCACCTCTATAAAAGCCAAAGTTTTAGGAATTTGCTGCTCTGGAGCATACAGGTGTGTGTTAACACAATACCAAGGAGGAAAGACATCAGCAATGATCTTAGAGAAACCATTACTGCTACCCATCAATCTGGGAAGGGTTATAAGACCATTTCCAAACAATTTTAAGCCTCCCCCCCCAGGGAGAACGAGTATTCAAAAGTGGAAAACATTCAAGACAGTTGCCAATCTTCCCAGGAGTGGATGTCCCAGCAATTCACCCCAAGGGCAGACTGTACAATGCTCAGAGAAACTGCAAAAAACCCAAGAGGTAGATCTCAGACTCTACAGGTCTCAGCATGTTAAATGTTAAAGTTCATAACAATACAATTAGAAAAAGACTGAGCAAGGATAGTTTGTTTGGAAGAGATGCCAGGAAAAGGCCTCTTCTCTCTAAAAAGAACATGGCAGCATGGCTTAGGTTTGCAAAGTTGCTTCTGAACAAACCACAAGACATCTGGAACAATGTCCCTTGAACAGATGAGACTAAAGTGGAGATGTTTGGCCATAATGCACAGTGACAGGTTTGACAAAAACCAAGCACCTCATACCAAATGTCAAGCATGGTGATGGAGGGATGATGATTTGGACTTGTTTTGCAGCCACAGGACCTGAGAACCTTGCAGTCATTGAGTTGACCATTAACTCCTCTGTGTATCAAAGTATTCTAGAGTCAAATGTGAGGCCATCTGTCCAACAGCTAAAGCTTGGCTGAAATTGAGTAATGCAACGGGACAATGATCCTAAGCACACCAGCAAATCCACAACAGAATGGCTGAAAAAGAATCAAGGTGTTGCAATGACCAGTCAAAGTCCAGACCTCAATGCAATTGAAATGCTGTGGTAGGACCTTAAGAGAGTTGTGCATAAACAAATTACCACAAACCTCAATGAACTGAAACAACATTGGAAAGAAAAATGGGTCAAAATTCCTCCACAATGATGTAAGAGACTGACAAAGTCATACAGAAAACGATTACTTCACGTTATTGCTGCTAAAGGTGGTTCTACAAGGTATTGAATAATAAGGTGAACTGTACTTAGTTTTTCACACATGGCTTCTCTATTTTGGCTTCATTTTTGTTGAATAAATCATGACATAATGTAATATGTCATGTGTTGTTGTTCATCTGAGGTTGTATTTACCCAATTTTAAGACCTGCTAAGGAACAGCTGATCTTTATTATGTCCTGATATGTAAAACCATAGAATTCAAAGAGGATGTACTTTCTTTTTCACATGGCCGTCCCATATATGATTTAAAAACTTTTCAGTTGTCTTTTGCATTAAATGAATTTTAACTCAATTCTGCATATCAAAAGCTTCCTCACCTTTCATATAGTATAAGTAATGCTTTTACAAGGTGATATCAATCACTGATAAATTCCACGAGTACAATCCAGCCAAAGTTGTTTCCATTTGGATATTAAAGGTTAGCTGCTTGCTTTGAAACATCTGAAAGTGTATCTCCCATGAGCACAACTGTTTGGATTTATGCTACAAGATTTATTCATTCATTTATTTATTTAAACAGGACTAGGAGAGAAAAGATGGAAACTCTCTCTAAGCAGCATTGGGGATTCAGCTGTCAGTACCTGAATTTCTAAGTTAATATCCCCAAGGTTCTGAGCATCCCTGAAACTTGCCAGTCAAAGCAATTTCCATGCAGGAAAGTGACAATCACTTGAAAGAGAAGAGGCTTGTGTGACACTTTGCCCACATGCTTCCTTATTACAAAAACATTTTCAAAATAAACATGGAAATCAAGGAAAATAGGGAAGCAAAAACAACCATCCAAAGTACTAAGTGCATGTTTTGAACTAATCTCCAAAAAACTTTAATGCATTCAGGTATTCTGAAGACATTACAAAGGTCTGTGTCACTGACAACCATACCCTTGATCAAAACCACTGGTCTGGTGCCCTGATGTGGGTTCTGTTCCTACCTCAGGTGATTTACCATCCACTTAAGATTAGTAAAATTGAACATTTCGTCCTGTGCTAAAGATTAGAATCCCTTGCAACAAACAGTAAAACACAGGCAAGCCATGGTTGATAGGTTTTTGACAAAGTGGGCAGAAGTTTTGAGCCTCAACAGATGAGAGTCTACCAATCCAAAACTCATGGTCATAATGCCACAACATGGTATGGTATTACAACTGAAACTCTAAATAGCCCCAAATGCTTACCTTCTAAATAGTGTGCATATATGAGTAATTTGCTAATTAGTATCATTAGAAGCCAGAAAGAAATCACATTACAACTATAGTCTGTTATCCAAAAAGGTAAGTAACTTGTAGATTTTTTAAAAAGTGAGTGAATACACTCCTAACTTCACTGTGGTAATTACAGCTTATAAGTATTTCTATTTAAAAGCCTTGCACTCATATTTAAAAGCCTTGCGCTTCCATTCTTCTCTTCAAATGCAACCATGAGGAAAAGATCAGGCTTATCATTATGTCTGAACTCAAACAAACTGGGCTTACTCTTAAGTAAGGATTAGGGAAACAAGCCATCTTCAAAACATGTTTAACAATCTTGGTGTGTTTCCTTAAGCCATTGTTAAGTTTCAGGTTCAGTTACTGTAGGAAGCTATTAACTGAAAACAAAAGTAAAAAATTTCTGATTCCCTCACAATGAGGTGTGGCAGAGTAGTGTACAAATCTACACTATTGTTTATCATTACATCTATTCTATTATATTAATTATACATCTGAACTAAATCGTTCTCAGCTTGCTCATCTTCATGGAGTTGCTATAAAGGACCTGAATCCTATTAGTAATTCTAATTAGAGTAAAACTATAGAGCCAAATGTTGAATCACAATTCAACAGGTCTACTTCAGGTGGGGCTACAAAGAACATTCAGGTCAAAGCATATGAGTGGGGTGACCCTGCTCATCACTGGCTTATGGCCCTGAGGTTAGCCATGAAAGAATGAGGCCTTTGGGTTCCTCACCTCTGATCAAAGGAAATCTTCTGTAGTATTGGGAAAGGGTGGCTGAAATTTCTGTTTAGCTAAGAGAAATTGAATTTGTAATGACTTTAAACCCCTTGTTTCAGGTTCATGTTGTTGCACAGAATACTAGAATTATCAGGGTAACTTATTTAAGACTAAATTTGCCTGGTACTTCTTCACATAGTTTTGAACAATGATGCAATATTGAGGCACCCACTACAAATATATAGAGTTACAGAGTTGAAAGGGACCCCAAGGGTCATCTAGTCCAACACCCTGCTAGTACACCAATCTACAGCTGAAACATTCCTGAGACACAGCCATCTAATCTGTTTAAATATGTCCAATGACGGAGAGCCTGCCATCATCAAAGGTAGTCAATTCCACTGTTAAACACCTCTTGCCACCAAATTCTCCCAAATGTTTAACATTTTTAAATTTAAAACAACGCATATGATTAGAAAAAAACATTGCAGGGGAAGACTGATAGAACACAAACTGTCTTTTAGGGTTTTGAAACTGAGCACAGCTGAAGCAGAGCTTAAGACCACTATCAAAGCAACCCGAATTACTAAGAACTAAGATGCATTGATTTAAATGACAACAATCAATTTAAATTTCCAAAAAAAGAACTTATTTAATAACTCTTCACATATGTTTTCAACAATGGTGCAAATTTCATCACTAAAATATGTTAATTTGTAACCCAATAAAATAGTGTACGGCATCAAGGAGGGTGAATTTTGTGTAATTTTCTTCAATACATTTCTTTTTATTGATTTAGGAATCTCTCTCTGGCTTTTTCTTCGCAAACGAAGATCCAGGAAGGACTCATCCCGCGCTTTCTGCAAGCGCGCTGATGACTAAAAAGGCCAATCCGAGATAAACAAGTCCGGTTGCAAAAAGCACAGCAGAAGGTCTCCTTGGGTGATGTTTTTGGGTTGTGATTCTTTCTGCGTTGTCATTTCTCTTCAAGACTTGTTTGTCGTGAGTTCTCAAATAAGGCTGCAGCATTGTGGATAGTGCATCTCCATGCCTCCCGATGTGAGGCCAGGGCGGACCACTGTTGGTGATCAATTTGGCCAAGCCTGAGATGTTGTTTCAGGGAGTCTTTGTATCGCTTTTTTGGAGTGCCCCTCTTACGCTGACCTGTGGTGAGTTCACCGTAGAGTAGTATTTTTGGGAGGCGATGGTCCTCCATCCTAGAAACGTGCCCTGCCCAGCGCAGCTGTGTTCTCAATATCATGGCCTCAATGCTGGTGATCCCTGGTTGCTCAAGGACAGCAACATTCGTCACATAGTCAGTCCAGTGTATATTATATGGAGAGGGGCCTAGAAAAGGTGGCCTAAAGAAAGCTCATCCCCAACTACCTGGTTGGCTAGCCGCGGCCAACGGGAATCTTCTGATGCAGTCAAACCAAGGCAAAGAAACAAAGGCACACACCGGCCTCCAAAGCTGTAAATAAACTGACACTTGCATGCTGGAACATCAGAACCATGTGAGACTGCAGATAGTGGACGGCCTGAGCGTCGTTCTGCCCTAATAGCCCTTGAACTATCACGGCTTAATATTGACATCGCTGCTCTTAGTGAAGTTCGCTTCCATGAGGAAGGCAGCCTTAAAGAACATGGCGCCGGCTACACACTTTACTGGTCTGGCAAACCCAAAACCGAAAAACATCTGTCAGGAGTAGGCTTTATGATTAAAAACTCCATTGCCTCCAAACTCGAAACCTTGCCAACAGGACACTCTGATCGCATTATTTCCTTACACCTCCCACATGTTGTTCTCTTTAGTATACAGTTGTCCCTCCACATTCGCGAACTTGACATTCGCGGTTTCGGTTATTCGCGGTTTTGGGAGGGCCCCCCGGGCCCCCCCAAAACCGCGACACGGGGCCTCCAGAGGCCCCGTGAAAGACCTGGGGAGGGGTGGGGAGGCCTTCGCGGGACGCCCGGAGGCCCAACGGAGGCCCCGCGAAGGCCTGGGGAGGGGTGGGGAGGCCTTCGCGGGACTCCCGGAGGCCCTCCGGAGACCCCGCGAAGGCCTGGGGAGGGGTGGGGAGGCCTTTGCGGGACCCCCGGAGGCCCTCCGGAGGCCCCGCGAAGGCATGGGGAGCGGTGCAAAGGCCTTCGCGGGACCCCTGGAGGCCCTCCGGAGGCCCCGCGAAGGCCTGGGGAGGGGTGGGGAGGCCCTCCGGAGGCCCCGCGAAGGCCTGGGGAGCGGTGCGAAGGCCTTCGCGGGACCCCCGGAGGCCCTCCGGAGGCCCCACGAAGGCCTGGGGAGGGGTGGGGAGGCCTTCGCGGGACCCTCGGAGGCCCTCCGGAGGCCCCGCGAAGGCCTGGGGAGGGGTGGGGGGGGCCTTCGCGGGACCCCCGGAGGCCCTCCGGAGGCCCCGCGAAGGCCTGGGGAGGGGTGGGGGGGCCTTCGCGGGACCCCCGGAGGCCCTCCGGAGGCCCCGCGAAGGCCTGGGGAGGGGTGGGGAGGCCTTCGCGGGACCCCCGGAGGCCCTCCGGAGGCCCCGCGAAGGCCTGGGGAGGGGTGGGGAGGCCTTCGCGGGACCCCCGGAGGCCCTCCGGAGGCCCCGCGAAGGCCTGGGGAGGGAGGGAGGGAGGGCCGGGGAGGCCTCCGCGGGGCCTAGGAAGGCCCCGCGAAGGCCTGGGGAGAGAGGGAGGGAGGGCCGGGGCGACCTCCACGGGGCCTAGGAAGGCCCCGCGAAGGCCTGGGCAGGGAGGGAGGGAGGGCCGGGGAGGCCTCCGCGGGGCCTAGCAAGGCCCCGCGAAGGCCTGGGGAGGGAGGGAGGGAGGGCCGGGGAGACCTCCGCGGGGCCTAGCAAGGCCCCGCGAAGGCCTGGGGAGGGAGGGAGGGAGGGCCGGGGAGACCTCCGCGGGGCCTAGCAAGGCCCCGCGAAGGCCTGGGGAGGGAGAGAGGGAGGGCCGGGGAGGGCCGGGGAGGCTTCCCCGGGGCCTAGGAAGGCCCCACGAAGGCCTGGGGAGGGAGGGAGGGAGGGAGGGCCGGGGAGGCCTCCGCGGGGCCTAGGAAGGCCCCGCGAAGGCCTGGGGAGGGAGGGAGGGAGGGAGGGCCGGGGAGACCTCCATGGGGCCTAGCAAGGCCCCGCGAAGGCCTGGGGAGGGAGGGAGGGAGGGAGGGCCGGCCGGGGAGACCTCCGCGGGGCCTAGCAAGGCCCCGCGAAGGCCTGGGGAGGGAGGGGGAGGGGTGTTTGTTATTCACGGATTTTTCACATTCGCGGGGGTCCGCGGAACGGAACCCCCGCGAATGTGAAGGGACGACTGTATATGCCCCAACTATGCAAGCCGACCCTGTAGAGAAAGACAAATTCTACACAGACCTACGCCAACTCATACAAAAAGTCCCTGTAGAAGATAAAATTATTATCCTTGGTGACTTCAATGCCAGAGTAGGAAAGAACTCCGAAGCCTGGAAAGGTGTCTTAGGCAAGCATGGTGTTGGAAATTGCAATGATAACGGACGCCTTCTGCTAGAGTTCTGTGCAGAACAACAGCTGACTATTACAAACACAATCTTTCAGCAGAAAGATAGCTTGAAGACAACCTGGATGCATCCCCGATCCAAACATTGGCACCTCATTGATTTAGGAATAACCATATACATAATATACTTCTTGCTCACATCAAATCATTTTTTTTTATTTTTTAAAAAAAATAAATTTTTATCCACCTTGCCAAGAACAGTGCTTCACAAACCTCTAGTTGTTGAACACACTTCTTTTTCTGAATCAAAATTACATTCATGTCCTTTTACATCTTCCAAAAGTTTGCTTTTGGTGTCGATAAGTAAGAATTGCCTGTTTTCAAGTGCTTATATGAACCTGGAGTGCTGAAACCTCTGCTGCTTTCCTTTGGTTAGCACATACTCCATCCCATTTCAGGCAATGCAAACACATGACAAAGAACAAGATATTGCATGACTAACATGTTATGGATTTGCCTGTGGATCAGGAACGCAACGTCAGACTTCTCTATTTATATTCTGTGTAAATATCAGAAGCCTCTTATTGCTATCTAATCTAAGATCCTGACAATCAGAATTCCTGGCACAAGATACCGAGATCAGTGGTTTGTCCTATATGTCCCAATACAACAGAATATAGTATCTACTCCATGGTATATTTTGTTTTGAAATCAAAGTTGTGTCACTACTATTCAGTTTTGAACTTGCAAAACACTTAGCAATTGATTCAACTGAATGCAAGATTTTACAGCTTTTTCCCACATGAAAAAATGCAGCAGACAATACAGGTGCCTTCAAACAATTGCTTTCAAAAGAAAATATTCCCTGATCTTCTTTGTGGACCCAGACCGTACAGCCCCCTCGGCCCTCCTGAATAACGAGACATTCACACACTGTGGTTTCTAACAAATATATATTGACTACATCTTTGGAACACATGGGTTAAATACGGGTTAGTAAATACGTTGTAGAAAGTAATACATTGTTGGCAATAAAACTGGCCACAATTTGCAAGCTAAATGGTTGGCGGTCATGTATGGGTCGTGATCTCTCATTGACCTGCCCATGTGGGTCAATGGCTAATATCGGTCAATCCCGACACCCTTTGTAGGAGAGAGATGATGGCCAGGCCGACCCGCCCGAGTCTCTCTCCTCCCCTGCAAACAAGGAGATGTTATAAGCAAGGGGAGGGGTCTCCTTTGAACTTGGATTTGAACTTGTACTTGACCTTGAACTTAACGGAGACCCCCCTTTTCTTACTCCATTATCATGACCCATGACATCCGCCCTGAAAATTGTGACAGGAATGCATCTATTAACGAAGGGAGGGTGGGCAGGTCTTCGGTTCTCCAGAGCCTGACTCATGTCATCCCCCCTGCCTGCCGGCCAGCCAATCAAGACTGGACTGGGCTGCCCTGACTGGCAGCTGCCTTCCCACCTCGACAAGCAGCAGGAAGTGCCAGGAAGGAGACGGGCCGAAGATGGCGGTCCCCATGGCGACTGTCCATGCAGGCCTGTCCCCCCCTTTTGGGGTGGGGAAAGGGGGGCTGCTCACAGAGGGCTTCGGGTTGGGGTGGCCGGTTGGGCCACAAAACGGCCCGCTGGCGAACAGCGAGCCCTCTTGTGGACCCAGATCGTACAGCCCCCTCCGCCCTCCTGAATAACGAGACATTCACACACTGTGGTTTACATATATATATTGACTACATCTTTGGAAAACATGGGTTAAATACAGGTTAGTAAATATGTTGTCCTTGTACAAGGACTCCCTTGTATCAGGGATACAAGGACTCCCTGAATCAACACCTCAGGCGTGGCCAGATTGATCACCAACAATGGTCCACCCTGGCTTCACATCGGGAGGCATGGAGATGCACTATCCACAATGCTGCAGCCTTATTTGAGAACTCACGCCAAACAAGTCTTGAAGAGAAACGACAACGCAGAAAAAATCACAACCCGGAAACATCACCCAAGGAAACCTTCTGCTGTGCTTTCTGCAACTGGACTTGTCTATCTCGGATTGGCCTTTTTAGTCATCAGCGTGCTTGTAGAAAGCGCGGGATGAGTCCTTCCTGAATCTTTGTTTGCGAAGAGAAGCCAGAGAAATATGTTGTAGAAAGTAATACGTTGTTGGCAATAAAATTGGCCACAATTTGCAAGCTAAATGGTTGGCAGTCATGTATGAGTCGTGTTCTCTCATTGAACCGCCCATGCGGGTCAATGGCTACATGTCGGTCAATCCCGACACCCTTTGGAGGAGAACAGCAAACGGCAAGCCCCCTTCCAAAAACAGTTATTTGAAGCGATATTGAATATGCAAGCAGCTAAACGATCAAGCAGTATTTACAGATATAACAACAATGTCCTTTTCTTTGAAACCATATGAACTAGAAACATTTTCTAAAACAACAGCTAACTTACTTCAAGACTTCCCAGATTACAAAGCCTTAGTAGGCACAGCTAGCAAAATACAGTTGTCCCTCCACATTCACGGATTTGACATTCACGGATTTGAGTATTCACGGCTTGAAAAATATTCTTTAAAAAATAACAATCCTAATAGCAAACCTTGATTTTGCCATCTTATATAAGGGACACCATTTTGCTCTCCCATTGCATATAATGGGACTTGAGTATTCACGGATTTGGGTATTCACGGGGGGTCCTGGAACCAAACCCCAGCGAATGTGAAGGGGCAACTGTACTTGGTTTTGGTGTATCACTGTCTTTTCTAATGAAGATGGTGGTCTGAAAGGGAAATAAAATGGGGCAGGAATGAGACTCACAATCACCAACTCAGCAAATGCACTGAAGTAACAAATCCTGATGCAGAATCAATACAATCTACTCTCAGAGAAGAAACAAGGGATGTTCTGGTCACTGAAAGAAATGGTAAGCCTGTGTACACGATATACATGTACACCACTAAAGGACAATTGGAAATAAAGCATTTTCTCTTGTTCTGCCCCTAATGGTACATGCCACCCTAAAGCACTTAAAATACTTTAAAAAATTGTGTACTATAAAAACTTACGAGTTAAACCATGCAACATGGAAATCACCAAGAAAGCGAGGGGAACTGAACAGATAGTGCTTTAGTACTATGTGACTTTCTTCCTCACTAATCTGCAGAGTAGATACCATTATTTTATTTTAAATTTTAAGCATTAAATATGAAATCTCTTATAACGTTTATCTACTTTGTAGAATGTAATTAGTTATAATTCTTCTATCCCTACCCTTCCTTAGAAACATAAGCATAATAATGTTTACAAATATTATGTTTTGTGTTTTTAGAAGCTATTTTAAAATATCAAACAGGTAGCTTATTCACAGAAGTGAGTAAGTGATATTAGGTGATACTTTTCTTTCTGTTTTCATAGCTTTAAAACTGGTCTTTCCTGAGCAAAACAAATGCATAAGCGTTTTTCTGGGCCACATCCTTTGCAATGTGATCTTCAAAGGCTTCCATTAGGGATTACGTTCCGTAAGTGGTAAGAGCAATAAAAAGATGCATGCTTAATCAATATCATCAAGGTTAAGAAGAAAAATACGAGCAATGAAGCTTGCACAAGCTAGGCAGACAAACCCAGTGGAGAGTTACAAGTATTAACTGAAGTACAGCAAGGTATACAATTTGCCTTTTACTTTTTGCTGTTAACACAACACAGTAAAATTTCCTGTTATACTACATGTCATTTTCTTAACAAATATTTTCTAATATTGACAGAGCTGTGAGTAAATATGCAAGATGATAGTGATACAGCAGTAATCACAAGCACAACATCCCTACTAGACTTGCAATACTGAAAAGTATGAAACAATATACAGAAAAATAAAAAGGGAAGCCCTTTTACACAATGGCAAGCAACCCTTATTTGCAAGACACAAACTTCTTACAGTTAAAAAGAGAAACACATAGACAGAAATTAGCACTAGAGTACTGTTACACCTCCAGAATATTCCTGATGAAGGTGTGCACCCTTCCCTAACTGCCACGCTAATGTCCAAGCAACAGCATAGAACTAAATGGCTGCCAGTTCTAAAATACTATGCAGGTTTTAAATGTAACCCCATATCTCAGTAGCCATGATTAAGGAAGAAGCCTCAAAGCAACTGTGAGGACAGATCCATACATGTATCAGTCTCTTAGTTATGCTAAAAAAAACCCAACAACATTAATCTCATGGAAACAAAGCTTTTAGAGCTGAAGTCCTACATTTTTATGGTTTGAAAGTAATAGGCAAGTATACAAATAAACTAATGAGAACAAGTAAATGTGTTGTTCTTAGGTTCTATCGTCAATTATATTTTCTATTGTTATCAGCAATGAGACTTGTAAGAAGTGTGTCACTTCATGCTCACATAATAAATTCCAAATGTATACAGAAGGCAGTATTTAAAGGATCTATTTGTATGCAGCCCATGACTAAAACAAATTGTGAAGCTAATATGTAGCCAAATATGCACAAAGGCTATTCAGCAGTATGAGCATTTTGTCCAAGTTCTTTCAGTTAATTATGTAAAAGAACCAAGCACAAGAACCATCACAGCTTTGAGTAGAAACTCTCCCTCAAAATGTCTCCCTTATGAATGGAAGCTATTTGTTGAATTATTATGACCATTTATCTACAACGAATACTACACAGAGAACTACATGAAGTCATAAACATGTACATAGAAGAAATGAAGAGCACACTCTCTCCCTCTCTTTCACACTCTCCATTTTTTATTGATTTGTAATCTAACTTGACATTTATTTCAGCTGAAGAGAGGGGTGAAAATGCTTTAAGTAAACACAGCATCAATAAAATAAGAGATTATGGTGCATATTTTTAACACACTGAGAATAACTGAGAACTGTGGCTTGCCAACTCCCACACAACTAAATGCAAAGTGAAAAAAATTAATGTAACAAAGAACATTTCCTACAGAAGTAATGGCCATTTTCCTCATAACTGAGATAAGATCAAATATTAGTTCATTTAAAAAAAACTTTTAATAAACCTTTTTTAAAAAAACAAACCTTTTTTAAAAAAAATCAGTCATATTAAAAACATTAATTTAAAAATGTTTGTAAAAGCCAGTTGAAATAGTGTAATGAGAAAAAAATACAAATACAACACACCCCAATTCAAAGGACTTCTACAACAGACAGCACTCAAGGTCCTGGATAAACAGAAAGGTCTTTTCCTGCTGGCAAAAAGAGAGCTGGAGGGTGGGCAAACCTAGCTTCCTGTGGGAGGGAATTCCAGTCTGGGAGCAGCCACCAAAAAGGCTCTCTCCCATGTCCTCCCCAAACTTGCCTGTGATGGTGGTGGCACTGAGGGAAAGCCCTCCACCAAAGATCTTAAAAATCAGGTAGACTCAAAAGATATGTTCTAACTAGCACTTTGAATTATGCCCGGAAATGAACCAGTAGCCAGTTAAGTTGTTTGAAAAGGAGAGTTGTATTTTCCATATAAACTACAGTAAAATTTACTTTATGTTACTACTAACAGTAACTGAAGGGCCTGTAACTGTGGATTATTTGTTTTAACAGTTATTCTTTTTGGCTTTTATCCTTGAACAGCAGGTCCAGAGACACACACAGCATGCAGTAGTAGCAGCGGCCACAACCGCTCTGTCCGGGCCTTTTCTTTGAGGGAAGGTGCCTGAGTCTGCCCACTGTCGCTGCACCCTAGCCTGGAGCTGCATCTCTCCATTCTCCATCACTTCCTCCACCTCATCTTCTCCCTCCTCCTGTGTGCAAGCAGCATCTCCAAGTGGAGGTGTTTCCATGAAGGTGATGGCAAAGGGCCAGGGCTCTGCCATCACCTCATCCTGCAGCCGCTCCATTGAGGTTGCCACTGCTCCTGCATAGGGAACTGAGCATGTTCCCCAGAGCTGCTGTCTCAGCCTCACACCTGTATAACAGTGGTGGGAATTAAATGTGCCCCTCAGTCATTTCCAGTTTCATGTGCAGAGGCCACCCGAGAAGATTCTGGAGTCAGGAAAACAGCCCCTGGACTTTGTGCACCAGTGGTGTACAGGACAGCAGTCTTACACACTAGCTGGTTTACCTAACAAAGTTTTATAGATTTATTTATAAATTATAAGCAAAATGATCCTGTACAAGGAGAAAGGTGAGACATAAATTAAGCAAATTTGTTTACTGCTGCTATGCAGGGTAAGGCCCAGATCAACAGTTGTTTGTGTATTCTGACTAAACATTATGAAGAACTTCTGAAAAGAGCAGTTTAATAGTGGAATAGAAAGCATGTGTTGATGGATTATCCTTTTTTAGGGTTATTTTTAAGCAGAGGGAATAACTTTGCTTAGGGATCTGTAGCAGAGATTTTCTTGTATCAGGAAGTTAGACTAGTCCCTGAGACACAGGCAAAACAAGAAATAAAAAAGAAAGACCCAGCAAAGAATTCAATGGTAATAATTTCACTAATGATTAACAAATAATGATTTTCTCAAATTATCGTGCCGTAAAAAGCCACACCATTTCCCTTTTTTTTTACTGTTTCAAAGTTATGCTTTTAAGTGCTAACTTGAACTTAAATTCCTCACAGCAGGATCATCCTTAAGCAATCAAGAAATGGATGCATTCAGTGCATCCAGTGTGTCCTCCTCAATATACCTTTCATCTTCACTGCATCATGATCCCAAACTTTCATTTAAAAAATCAGATCAAAGAAGTCAAAGGCTTTAACGGCCGGCATCCATAGATTTTCCTTGGTTTTTTTCCGGGCTGTGAGACTGTGTTCTGGAAAGAACTATTCCAGAACATGGTCTCACAGCCTGGAAATAACCCAAGGAAAATCTATCAGATCTAAGAGTTTCTAATATTCTTTAAAAATGTATCTCCAGATAAAAAATTTACATAGGGAAAAAGGATGTCGAATGTTGTTTAATAATTAATAAAGAAAAAACAGAAGTAATTTAACATGAATATTAGCAAATTATCTCTTATCATCAAAATGACTAACTCAAAGAAGTTACAAATGACAAGTGTTATATTTCTTTTTTCTTCTTTGTTTTTATATATGTTATTCATGTAATTTAGTAAAAGGAATATACATAAGGTATTATATAATGGGAAGTATGAAGTGTGTAAGCACAATTTGTGAATTTTACATGTAAGAACTATATATATGTGGCTGCATGTAAGATTTTGATGAAAACAGCAATAAAAATATATATTAAAAATGTTGATTTCCTATTAATGTAATTTAAATGTCCACATCTTGTCCTATTACTTTTCTAACGTCATTGTGAATTAGTGCCACAAATGCAGGAGATCTTCTCTGCACACTCATCTGTGAGACAGAGTTGATGTGAGTACTGGACAGAAGACAACACTGGGTAAGAGAGAACAATATATGCAGACGAGCATTCTCATCCACTAGACACCATTGTGTATGAATTTCCTGAAGCTACCAGCTTGAACCTGCTTTTCGTTGAGACTACATGAGACAGTAAAATCTGTTGAAAGAGAAATGTCTCACTATGTTAAAGCAGCCACAGATAATGTTGACATATCTGTAACAGTGCCTTGGGAAATGCACTCAACCATCTACAGTACTCATGAGCTAGATCTGCCATTAATCTGTGCTGTCTGCTATTTATGTCACTAGCAGCTACAACATAGTGCTTTTGCTACTAATAGGCAGATATACGCATGATAGTTACCATTCTTAAAACTATAAGTACACGAGCATCAAATTGACACATGCTGTCAGGAGCCTACCTACAACAAATGTGCCCAGGAGTATAGATGCAAAATTTCTGAAAATTTTGAAGCCATGGAAAAAAACATATATTTTTTTTAGGGACGGGGTTAAAAAAAAAGGAAACTTTTGGAAAAATTGAAAAAATGCAACATTAGCACTTTTTACAGATTAAAAGTCACTCAGTTACTTTAGGAACATAAACTATGAATAGGTACAATTTGATTTGGCATAAAATTATCACAATTGGTATATTAAAAATACAGTGTACAGTAGGACCCCCATATCCACAGGGGATTGGTTCCAGGGCCCCCCACAGATAACAAATTCCGCAGAAAATAGTGAAACACCCCCCCCCCCGATCACCATTGCTGCCACGGAAGCCATCCCACCAGGTGAAGGGAGAAAGGAAATGAGACCTCTCCTCCCCTCCCTTCATTCTCCCATTGCCATCGGAGCCTCTGGAGCTTCGCCCTCCCCTCCCTTTGCCCTCCCAGGGTGCCTTCCTGGAGTCACCGGAGCTTTGCCCTCCCCTGCCTTTGTCCTCCTCTCCCTGTCACCGGAGCTTCACCTCCCTTCACCCTCATCAGAGCCATGGTGGGGGGAGAAGGGAGGTGAGAACTTCCCTCCCTTTGCCCTCCCATCATCTTCGGCGCTCTGGAGCCACCAAAGCTTCACCCTCCCATTGCTATTGGGACCACCAGATCGCAAACAGAGAAGGGAGATGAGACCTCCTCTCCCTTTGCCCTCCTATCACCATCGGAGCTCTGGAGCCACCAGAGCTTCACCCTCCAATCACTATCAGAGCCACGGGTGTGTGTGTGTGAAGGGAGGCGAGACCTCTCCTCTCCTCCCCTTCCTTCACCTCCCATTACCATTTCCACCATGCAACCCACCTGGAAGCCTCCTCCCCTACCTCCCCCATATACCCAACTCCCCGTTGTTGCCAACCGCACATAATTGAATCAATGGTGGGCGAATCGGCAGATGCGGGGATGCTACTGTATTCAAACAATTATTACAAACAGAATTTACTTTTATTTATATTAAAAATATTTATTTGTAACAAATGCAGCAACAATCTCCTGAACTCTTTGGTTTTGCTAGTTTATGTGGAGCAGGCAATTTAAAAAAAAAAAAAACAAAACCAGAACTGTCAACATTAGTAACAAAGAAAATTATTTATATTTCCTCTCTACAGTATCAAATAGACATAAAGAACCCATTCCCATAAAAAGAATTTGGGGGGGGGGAGTGTGTGGAAGGGAGAGGGGAGGGACTAAGATTTAATGAATAGGCATGACATTTAATCAGACTCATTTTCTGAGCTATAGTTATCAGCATCAGTTTCAGTCTCTGCTCCTGCTTCATCTTGTTTCTTATTATCACAGTTATTATGGACTTCTAAAAACAGAAGGTTTACCCAGATTGAAACAAGCTTCTCTACCCTTTCACATGTCAGTTTATTTCTTGATTTAGTGTGTGTGTTTCCAAACATCGCTCTCTCTGGCATCTCTTCGCAAACAAAGATTCAGGAAGGATTCATCCCGCGCTTTCTGCAAGCGCGCTGATGACTAAAAAGGCCAATCCGAGATAGACAAGTCTGGTTACAGAAAGCACAGCAGAAGGTTTCCTTGGGTGATGTTTCCGGGTTGTGATTTTTCTGTGTTGTCGTTTCTCTTCAAGACTTATTCGGCGTGAGTTCTCAAATAAGGCTGCAGCATTGTGGATAGTGTGTTTCCATGCCTCCCGATGTGAGGCCAGGGTGGACCATTGTTGGTGATCAATTTGGCCGAGCCTGAGGGGTTGTTTCAGGGAGTCCTTGTACCGCTTTTTTGGAGTGCCCCTCTTACGTTGACCTGTGGCGAGTTCACCATAGAATACTATTTTTGGGAGGTGATTGGTCCTCCATCCTAGAAACATGCCCTGCCCAGTGCAGCTGTGTTCTCAATATCATGGCCTCAATGCTGGTGATCCCTGCTTGCTCAAGGACAGCAACGTTCATCACATAGTCAGTCCAGTGTATATTTAGGATTGTGTGTAAATAGTGCTGATGGAAGTGTTCGAGGAGTCGTAAGTGGTGGCAATAGGTGACCCATGTTTCAGACCCATAAAGGAGAATAGACAGTACAATGGCTCTATACACACTGATTTTTGTGTTTCGCCTCAAGTGTTTATTACTCCAGACTCTCTTGTAAAGTCTTCCAAATGTGCTATGTGCCTTTGCTAATCTGTGATCGATCTCTTTGTCAATCTTGGCATCTGTGGAGATGATGCTTCCCAGGTAGGTGAACTGCTGAACGGACTTGAGCACAGAGTTGCCGATAGCAATGTGGGGATGGTGGTGTTCGTCCTGTGGTGCAGGCTGGTAAAGAACTTCCGTTTTCTTCAGGTTGACTTCCAGCCCAAACAGCTCTGCAGCTGTTGCGAAGCAGGATGTTAGGCGCTGCAGAGCTGCTTCTGTGTGGGCAACAAGGGCAGCATCATCAGCAAAGAGCAGCTCATGGACTAGATAATTTAGAGTCTTCGTGTGAGCCCTCAGACGACATAGACCAGATTCTTGCACATGCTGCAGAAGATGGAGGAATCTGAAGGCAATGAGAAGCAGGAGGAGTCAGAGGCTGTGTTGTGCAAAGGCCTTGACACCATGTTGCTTGAGAGATGTTTGGCAGAATCCCAAACTGCATTCCTGCACCACATCCTTGAAGATGAGCTATATCCTGCAACATTTGAAAGTACCTTCCCAACAACAAGTCCTAAGTTTGATGCTTGTTTTGTAAACCAGTCAAATGCAGTACCAGTGATAACATCTCTTATATAGTACAGTATTTCCATCTTTGAATCTTGGATCCAACAGATTTTCAGCAGCATGAATTAGACATTCCATAATCGATTTTCTTCCTTTTTTCAATTTTTTAATTTTTCAGAAAAAACAAAAAAGGCCCCAGGAAAAAAATGGTGGGGAAACTTTTTTTCTGGGCCTTCACACCTCTACGCACGAGGGCAAATAAAATGGTACATTCATGCCCTCAGCTACTGTTTAATTGTAAGAAAGTTATACTATAATAAACTACTCCTAAAACTGTATGAACCCTCTGTGAGAAAGTCAATATAGATGATAAGTAGTGAAGTCCCAGTGACCTAACACTGTGAAGAAGGCAAACTAATCAGTCAACTCAAGCATCACAATTAACTGTGTTTTAGAACCTAACTGAGGTTTGTAAAGCTATTTTGCTTGCTTTCATGTTTCATTATTTGAGGTTTTCCAGCTGTGGTTTATCAGTTAATAGCAAATCGTGGTTAGAAAATTCAGACATGATGCCAAACCATAATTAAAATTTTCTAACTATGGTTTAGTTGATATGGCATAATATTCTACACAGCTATCCATCCACATTTGCAAGTTAAACATTCCCAGATTTGATTATTCACCTATTTCTAAATATGTTCTCTCCAGGAATTTTCTAGGACCTCCAGCATGATTCTATGGTATGCTTTCACTGGAAGCTCACCAGAGTCACACTGGAAGACCTAGAGAATCCTAGAGAGAACAGCTCTTTAGGCATTTCTAGGTCCTCCAATGTGATTCTATGGTCAACTTCCTTTCTCTAAGGTAAAAAATAAACTACTAGTGGACCTACAGTCATGGTTTTTCCACTTTCATGGAAGTCCTCTGCTCCTAACCCCAACCAAAGTTGAGGGCTCACTGTACTTCTACAACCTAGACACACACAGAGTTCACTGTGCTGCTCCAGTTAGAACTGAGAAGTACTTTAAGATATAATCTCAGAGCCATTGGCAATAATATTTGAGAACTCCTGGAGAACAGGAGAAGTCCCAGCAGACTGGAGGAGGGCAAACGTTGTTCCCATCTTCAAAAAGGGGAAAAAAGAGGATCCCAACAATTATCGTCCAGTTAGTCTGACATCAATACCAGGGAAGATTCTAGAACAGATCATTAAACAGAGAGTCTGTGAACATTTAGAAGGCAATGCCATAATCACAAAAAGTCAACATGGGTTTCAGAGAAACAAGTCATGCCAGACTAATCTGATCTCTTTTTTTGATAAAGTTACCAGCTTGGTAGATGAAGGGAATGCTGTGGACATTGCATATCTTGATTTCAGTAAGGCCTTTGACAAGGTTCCCCATGACATTCTTGCAAACAAGCTTGTAGAATGTGGGCTAGACAAGTTAACTGTTCAATGGATTTGTAATTGGTTGACCGGCCGAACCCAAAGGTCATCAGTGATCATCAGTGGCTCCTCTTCGTCTTGGAAAGATGTGACCAGTGGGGTGCCACAGGGTTCTGTCCTGGGCCCAGTGCTATTCAACATCTTTATCAATGACTTGGATGAGGGAATTAGGGGCATACTTATCAAATTTGCAGATGACACCAAATTGGGAGGAGTAGCTAATACCCTAGAGGACAGGATCAAAATTCAGAATGACCTGGATAGACTGGAGAGCTGGGCCAAAGCTAACAAAATGAAATTCAATACGGAGAAATGTAAAATACTGCATTTAGGGTGGAAAAATGAAATGCATAAATATAGGATGGGAGAGACCTGGCTGAATGAGACTACGTGCGAAAGGGATCTAGGAGTCCTAGTAGACCACAAGTTGAACATGAGCCAACAGTGTGATGCGGCAGCTAAAAAGGCCAATGCAATTTTGGGCTGTATCAATAGAAGTATAGTGTCTAGATCAAGGGAAGTAATAGTGCCACTCTATTCTGCCTTGGTCAGACCTCACTTAGAATACTGTGTCCAGTTCTGGGCACCACAATTCAGAAAGGATGTTGACAAATTGGAGCGTGTCCAGAGAAGGGCAACTAAAATGGTGAAAGGTCTGGAAACCATGCCTTATGAGGAGAGACTTAGGGAGCTGGGTATGTTTAGCCTGGAAAAAAGACGGTTTAGAGGCGATATGATAGCCCTGTTTAAGTATTTGAAGGGATGTCACGCTGAGGATGGAGCAGGCTTGTTTTCTGCTGCTCCAGAGACTGGAACACGGAGCAATGGGTGCAAGCTCCAGGAACAGAGATTCCACCTCAACATGAGGAGGAACTTTTTGACAGTAAGAGCTGTTCGGCAGTGGAACACACTCCCTCGGAGCGTGGTGGGGTCTCCTTCCTTGGAGGTCTTTAAACAGAGGCTGGATGGCCATCTGTCAGGGATGCTTTGATCAAGATTTCCTGCGTGGCAGGGGGGTTGGACTGGATGGCCCTCGTGGTCTCTTCCAACTCTGCAATTCTATGATTCTATGATTCTATTGAACACCAGAGTTTTTTTCTGGAAGAAACCAGGATCTTGTCCTGATAAACACACTTAGGTACTTCGAATTCTCTGCCAAAGAACATTAGTGCTATACTAAACTACAAATCTCAAGACTCTGTGGGAATCATGGCATGACAGTTAAAGTGGTATCAAAGTGCTATTAACTGTGTAGTATGAAAGAGACCTTACTATGTAGACAATTTAGGTATACAGTATCAACAAAGCCTCTGACAACAAAGCTCCTTTTAGGAAGTTTTTTTTTTTACATCATACTCTTTATTAAGATCCTATACACATAAAAACATAAAATGACAATTTTATAACACAGCTAAACACAATCTCTCTCCCCTCCACCAAACCCCATCACATACAATTACATACTAATGTTTAAAAAAAAAACATGATTTCCCACTTTCTGAATTTTGGTTTAAATGTATTATTTAACTTCTCTTCCATCTACTACATCCTAGACTATAATAAACTTCAACTTCTACTTTAACAAACAAGCACACTTATTTCTCAAAACCTACTAGTAGCATATTTTCACCTCTCCAAAAATTTGTCTACTGACATGTCATGTAACAAAGTGGTTAATTTGTCCATTTCTACTAGTCTGAACATTTTCACCAACCAATCTTCTATCATCAGAATCTCAAGATCTTTCCACTTCGGGGCATACACCAATCTTGCAGCTGTTAACATGTATTGTAGCAACTTCCCATGTTGCCTCTGTATCCAATCATCCATCAAGCCTAATAATAAGAGTTCTAGCTTAAAACAAATTTTCCCCTTGAGAATGCCTTGTGTTACCTCATGAATCTGCTTCCAATACTTTCTGGCTTTATTGCACATCCACAACATGTGGTAAGAAGTCTTTTTATATCCGTCCAGCCCCGCTTTCCTCTTCATCCTCTGTCTAGGTGGAACTTTTCATCAGCACTGACATTGGAAGGAGGACTGCAGAAACATACTTTTGGTGTGTCTTCTGTATACAATGTAATAAATAAATTTTCATCTGGGAAAGCACAGGATCCTACTCTAGCTGATGCTATTGTTGATGTATGTGCCGGTCTACAAGCTAGGTAAACAGAAGCTGCCTTCAGAATCTCTTACTGAGCAAATGTGATCAGCAACAGAGAGAAAAGGGGAAAGCAGATAAGCTTGCTCTACCAGCTACCCCCAGCATATTAATAAAACATGCATCTATGGTATATATTAGACCACCAAAATAGAAAGCATAAGAAAAGTAAAGGCTGGTGACCGAAAAAGTGATGCATTCTGGAAGAAGTTTTCAAGTAGTGTTCCAAAGATTTTTTAAAAAATTATTTACTTATGCAAAGTTTACCTGACTTTGTTGGTTCATTTCATATTTGTATATTATCTAGTTTTGAAGAAAATGTTTGCTTGAACATGTTGAAGTTTTCTTTTTTTGTGGTGTAGGAGCCTATCCCTATTTGTTCTATGTTATTTCTGTCTCAAGTACAGTTGTGTATCCCTTAGGACCAGAAGTGTTCCATATTCCAATTCTGGAATATTGTACAGTACTTGCATATACATAAAGGAAATCTCTTGAAGATGGAACCCAAGTCTAAACACAAAATTCATGTATGTTTCATATACACTTTATAGACAGAGATTGAAAGTAATTTTATACCCAATATTTTTAAAATTTTGTGCATGAAATAAAGTTTGTGTATACTGAACCATCAGAAAGCAAAGGTGTCACTATCTCAGCCACCCATGTGGACAATTTTGGGTATTTCAGAATTGTGGATGAGGGATACTCAACCTGTATCAAATTTTCTGTTAAAAGTAGTCATGCCCAGGAAGACATCTGCTTTGTTATATGAGATATACTTTTACACTCTGCATTAGTTAGGTTTCCTGCATTCCCCATGTTTCACATCTTGCAATCTACCTCAAAAATATTTCAATCACTTCAATTCCCAGCAATTTAGCTACCTTTCCCTTACCTTCCACATTGCAAAGTCAGATTAACAAGGTAAAAACCCCAACTCCAGGTCAACACAAGCAGCATAAGAGTGGTTTTAAAAATTAACATAAACAATACAATAGTTTCCTTAGGGAATCAAGGGGGAGAGAGGACACTAATCTTATCCCCTCCCCAATACACATCTACACACTGATAACCAAACTTTTTCTTATATGAGAATTTTCTAATGGAGCTTAGCCTCACACAAGCAAAAGTGCCAAGTAAGAACTTTTAAAGCATGCTTAATCTAGGCAAAGGAAAGTAAGAAGGAAAGCTAGAAAGAATATTTAGCAAATTCAATGTGGAGTTCCCTACTATCAACCTTAGAGATCTAACAAAACTGCTGACGTTGAGGGGAGATGTAGCTGAAAGAACTGAGATATTTTAACACACATTGGAAACTGCTTAATGCAGTGTAGATGTGTAAATTGCTATTGCTTAAAACAAACTGTAAGCTGCTCTGATAGCCATTGTGGCTGAAGGGCGGGATATAAATACCTAATTAAAATTAATTAAATTAATATTCTACCAGACTTCTGCAGCATTTCTTATATTTTATTTTATCTTTTTATTTATTTATTTATTTTTGTGCACAAGAAGAGAAACTTAAATCTGGGGGGACCTGAGAAGAAGAAAAAACACCAAGGAAAATATTTTTTTAAAAAAAAATCTCTATGAAGGGACGACTTGTTCCATAATGGAGATGATGCTGCTGCCTGTAAAAGCGGGTCACAAAAGCCCCGGGGGCAACTTGATGTATTGTGGGGAAGGGGGGCTGGGGGTTGGGCACAATTTCTCCCTGTCTCACGCCCCCTCCTCCCCAATACATAAATACATACATACATAATTCCAGCAAAGCACTTTTGTTGGGAGAAACTAGGAGGGGGGTGTTTGGAAGAGTCGCAACTCTTTCTGAGAGAAAAAGAGAGGAAAGGGCGGCGGAGCGGGGGGGAATAAATACTCTCCAAAGACAAGGCACCATGACTGAGGGGCTGAAACAGGGACTAGCAGTGAGTGACCTGGGTCGACAACGAGGGACCCACAGCGGCCTCATCCCACTCGCCTCACCCACCCACTAACCCTCCCTCTCATGAAGGGGCTCCGGCGGCCGTTTAACCGCTCCCCTTCAGTGAGGCGCCCCATCTGCGCGAAGGAAAATTAAAGCTGCCTCCCTCAAGGCGGGAAATGGCACCGAATAACTGATATTGGAGGGGTTTTTTTATTATTATATTATATTTTTTGCCTTAAAAAACACTATACTCCCCCCCCCTCGCACAAACTCTTAGCGAAGGAGTCTTATCCTGAGGTGGGGGAAGAATTCTGACTACGCTGACTGGAATTAAAAGTCGCCACTGCCTCCACCCCGTCTCCTCACCGCTCTTATAAAGGAGGTGGGGGCGCTCATTCTAAAAAAAAGGGGGGGTTGTGAAGGAGCGCTTTACTCTTCCTAGGGGATCACCCTCCTCTTTCATGTAACCCCCCCCCTTGACTTACCTCGTTCCACATTCCATCTGCCGCGTCTCAGTCAAATGCGCGCGACAAGCTCGCTAGCTTAACTCCCAACCGTCTGTAATAGACAGACGCGGTTTAGGTCCATACAATCTTCTCCTCTCCGCCCTCCCTCCCCCCGCTCTCGAGCGTGCAGAAATTAGCCCCGCCCACTCAGTCCTATCTAGGCTAAGAAAGGAGGTGGGGCCAAAATAAAAAAAAAGCTCGGAGGAGGGACCGTTAGGATTTGTTGGGGGACGCTTCTCGGAGCTGATTGGCATTCCTAACAGCCAGTGAGGAAGTGGATTAGAGAAGGCCTGGCTGTGCCTCAGGGACTTTAAACATAATAATCATAAATGTGGCAGCGTTTCTTCACTCTTGTTTCATCTCCTGCCCTGTTTTGAAAACTGTTCCTATTCCGTTTTCCTTCATCAGTCTTGATTTCCACAAGCTTCTCTCACTAAGTTTCCCCAAGAAGCAGTCTGTGTTTGTCAGTTGCAGCAAAAATAAGAATCATGGCACCTTTAAGTGGGCTGCAGTCCACGAAAATTCAAAATTATTAATCTTCCAAAAAGCCACTGGAGCCGTTGTTGTTATCTCTTACTCATGCTGAATCCACATTACACAAATAATCTAGTTTGAAACCGGGTTATTTGCCATGGCTTCTCCCTATGGAATCCTGGGAGTTGTAGTTTGGCAAGGTCTTTACCCTTCTCTGCCAGAGTGTTGGTGACATCCCAAACTACACATCCCAGGATTCCATAGGAAGGAGCCATGGGAAATAATCCAGTTTCAAACTGGATTATTTGTGTAGTGGGGATTCAGCTTCCAGGCTCTTAAGGACTCATCTACCAGTTTCAGATTCCACACAGAACCTGTGGGGCTTTCCCAGCCTGTGTCTTTATTTATCCAGGAGTACCACAGAAGACTGAGAAATGTGGTTTCAAAAGCTGGACAGTGAAGAAAGCTGATAGGAAGACAATCAATTTATTTGAAATGTGATTCTGGAAAAGAGTTCTATGGATACCGTGAACTACTAAAAAGACAAATCAATGAGTCCTAGAGCAAATCAAGCCTCAACTCTCCCTAGAAACATGATGACTAAACTAAGACTGTCCTCCTTTGGACACAACAAGAGAAGGCATGACTCACTAGAAAAGACAATAATGCTTGATAAGATTGATAAGCAGTTGGCCTAAATACCCTAAAAGCACCAAATCTGGTCTGGTGTTAGAAGCTAAGCAGGGTCAGTGTTGGTTAGTATTTTGATAGGAGACCACCAATTAATACCAGGTGCTGTAGGCTATATTTCAGAGGAAGGAACTGGCAAAACTACCTCTGAGTATTCTTTGCCTGTGAAAACCCTATGAAATTGATGGGGTCACCACAAGTCAACAGGTGACTGGAAGACACACACACAAGGTAGAAGGCAGTAGGGAAAGAGGAAGACCGCATTACAGATAGAGACACAATCAAGGAACCCACAGCCCTGAATCTGCAAGACCTGAGCAGGGCTGTTGATGATCGGGTGACTTGGAAATCTCTCATTCATACGTTTGTTGTAAACCAAAGTTGACTTGAGGGCAGTTAACAGCACAACCACAGAAGACCCCAGCTGCAGTTTCCAAAATTACAGAAATTACCTCACCAAAATTAGCACTAAACCTGTCTTTACAAACCACCTTTAAAAGCAGATATAGTTTTAAATTGACACTGGTGTGTAATCATTTTTATATTGAATTTTTCTGGAATAATATTTTTTTTTAATTGTTTATAGGGTAGGAGTAAAAAGAGCAGCATTCCACTAGCAAAGACTGAGGTGGTGTAATCGGTATTCAGTCTGTATTTTTTGAACAGGTGTGTTACATCATGTCTTTTCCTCAAATCGTCAAGCTCCTCAAAACATCTGAATAATCAAGACCTATAACACAACTATACACAGGCTGAAGCACCTGTCTGAAGCAACAGAATTTTTAGGATAGGATGGAAAGAGAGGAGGATATTAAATATGTTGAGCTTCTTTTCTTCTGCTATGAGGAGCATCAGGACATCAAAATGCCTTGAGCCACCTCCTTAATTATCTATAGCATAATCTCATACATGTCTACCTAGAAGTAAGTGCCATTGGGCTCAATGCAGCTATATTCAAATGATCGGGTACAACAGAAGCTGCAATTTTTAGTCCTCCAGGTGTTCTTGGACTGTAGCTCCCATCATCAGTTTAGCTATGCTGGCTATGGCTAGTAGCCGTTGCAGTCCAAGAACATTTGGAGGCCAGAGCTTGCCCAGACTTTCTGGATAGGACAGCATGCTTAAAATATGTTATAACGATCAAGTTTGCTGCAGTCAACAGAGAATCTGCACCCAGCTATACACCATCTTCCCATCTCCCACTGCTGTCTGAAGAAAGTATTAATGACTAATGAACTAAGGACTTTATCAGACGCACCAAATACGGCATCATAAAGACGTATAATGATCATGAAAGGGCGCACATACCAGATGATGTCCTTTTGTGATCATGTCCAGTCCAAAACCTGTCCTGTTTTATTGGCGGCCCAAGCTGTCAATTGATCTCACATGGCAATTTGTTGCTGGCATTTCCGGCATTTGAATCCATGCACCATTGTACTCACATGAATGCAGTGTCAATGGGCAAATACTTCTGATTGAGATTATAACAGCCTGGTAGGGTACACTCTTTTTATGCCTCCCATTTACTTGGGACTTTTTACGTGTGTTTTAGTGCTTTGATGTACTTTTTGTGTGTGTGTTTTTCCCCTTTATTTTTAAATTTCCTGCACAAGCGTCTTCTCGCAAGAATCCGGAAGATTTCAACCCCAGAAGTAATTTTGGCTCTGGAAATGTTTATCTCCCCCCTTCCAGACCCATGCATGCTCAGACTTGAAATGAAAAGGAATTTAACAAGGATTAAAACTATGAAATTCATGGGGTTGCCATAAATCAACAGGCGACTTGAAGGCATACACAAAAACACACACACATTGCTGTTGGGTACCAAGGGCATTGGTTGTCACAGACAGGAACCCCTCACTAGCATTGGGTTCTTGAAAGACAGTGGGATGTTGCTTAGAGAAGGGAGGAACTGTGTAGCCTCCCTACTGTGCCTGTATTGTGAAAGCTCACAGTGCACAAACAATGTGGACCAAGTTCTTCCCCCACACACACACCACCACCACCCAGCTGCTTCTTTCCCCTTTTTTGTCCTTTGCAGCTAGGCCTGAAACAGAGGCTTTTGTTTCGCACTCCTAAGCCTCCTTCAAGGAGAAATTAAGTCAGATGTCATGTGAGTAAGGTCTGGAGAGAGCTAACAGCTCGATGATCTTTATTGGTTAAGACAAGTCGTGTCAATAAATGTAGGCAGCAGTAGTAATAGCAAGTAGTAGATGCTATTAAAGTGTTCTTAAACCCAGAGCCTTCTTTTCAGGCCACTTGAGAAATATTGTGGGTGGCACTGCAATGTCTATCCATTTTTATTGTACAGTAATCCTTAGTAAAAGAAAGCAAAGGACTGAGACTGTGGGAGAAAAGTGACAAATTTTCTTTCTGTGGGAGAAAAGCGACAAATTAAAGAGGCAGGTAGAATGACTAGATCCCCCATAAGGTATTAACCCCCCTGTTTGTACCTGATTAAAAGAAAGCTGCTTGGCAGATTTGTTGTCATAGTTATGTATGCACAAAGCGATTGCCTATTTGTTCCCCAGTTATTAATACTTAGGCCTTTGACTTTGGTAAACCTTCATTCCTTATTGTAATACCAAAGTATACATACACTATAGAATACAGACAGACATGGCAAGTGTATAGCAATGGAGAACAAAATGAGGGTGTTGCAACCCAAATAAAAATTCTGCCCCCCAATGAAATTTTACTTTACTCCCCAAATTTCTAGCATTGCAGAGAGTGAGACACTGAAAATCATTCACACCTACAACTCTTGTATTTCTTGTATTTGCATTCTGTTGGTAATGGTGCCTGCCCCTTTTCTTTGTGTTACCTTTCCTTGCATGTATTTCTAAATGCTCAACTGAAGTTTTTAAGTTACTGAAATGCTAGAAATTTGGGGAAGGGGGAGAATTCTTACTGGGGTGCAAAGCCCTCATTTGGTGGGGGGCATACCTAAACTCATACATGTGTGTATGTGTATTTAGGAAAAATTCTTCTGGGTCATCAAAATTTTAATGATGTTTTCTAGTCTTACAATGCAATAAATGGACTACAATGCCCTGATAGATTATCAGAATCTCACATAGATTATTTCTAGAACATCAATGTTTATAAGGGTGCCATTTACACAATGAAAATGTAGTGGGAAGAATTTGTGTCAAACCCTGGTTGTTTACACGTACATCGGGTCGGGCACATGATTTTCGGAAGGGAGGGCACCTTTTATCCCACAACCTGCGGCACTTCTAGTCCTGCGGTTTGTGCTGGTTTTTTAAAAAGTCACAATTCAGAAGATTCGGAGGATTCGGAAAATCAGAAATGTAAATAGCCCGGGACAAGCTATCTCGGTACTAGGTGATGACTGGAAATGGTGACTGGGGGCAGGCTCAGAGATCAGCGACCAGAAAAGGAGGGGTCAGTCACCCGTTCAACAGATTCAGCCTCACCAGCTGAAAACAAAGGCATCCCTTCTAGCTGCACGAAGGTTTGCGCGCGCGTGTGTGTGTGCGTGTACTAAATCACCCTGTTCAATGGATTTCTACACTGCAAAACCTTCAGCTTTAACCTGTTCCTCAACTGCATGTTACAAAGAGATTGTGGGCGGAGGGTCGCCCATTCATCCCCTGCCTTGATCACCTACCTGGGTCTGAACGGATAATCAAACATTCATCACCCTGCCCCCCCCAAGGCACAGTAAAAAATGCCAGCATCTGAGCGGGTGATCACACTTTCATTCATCCCCCCCCCACAAGGCACAGTATAAAATGCCAGCATCTGGGTCTTTCAAAATGCCTTGTGTGTCACTGGCTTGAAACCTTCACTCCACAGCTGCCTCTGCTTAAAGGGTTAACATTTTAAAGAGACAGGGCAATCGCAAACCTCTGCCCCCGGCACTCGGCTTGTACTAGCTTGGGCTGCATGGGCTCCAGTCTGCTCTGCTTTTGATCTCTGTCACACTTTCCGAGCAACAACTGATCTCTCATTCCCCCTCCCCCAGTGTAGCTGGCTTTACATGGTGTTCTTTAATTTCTAAAGGAAAGCACAGGATTTAGCCACTGATTGCTCCTGCCTCCCCCGGATTCCTTTCCCAATCCCCTCAGCGCCTCATCCCAAAAGCAACACTCATTAATCCCCTTATTCCCAACTAGAAGCCTGAACAAACATTTGAGCCAGCCAATAGCATCGCTTGTGGCTCTGAATTCTAAAGGAAGTACGTCACTGAGGTTGTGAAAACACAAGTAATCGCATCCTTGATTGACAGCCAAAAAAAATCCCGGTACGTTAAACATGTGTAAACAGCAGAAGCATGGAATATAAGAGTGAGGGATAAATGAAAAAAATACGGGACCTGATGCCGTGTAAATATGAATCACGGGATCTTCCGGAATTTCCTTAAGAGGGACAAAAATTGTTTAAACAGCGCGGGACGAATACGGGATCAGGAAGTCCCGGTATGCCCCGCGACAAAAATTGCTGTGTAACTTGCACCCAGGAGAGTTTTATGCTGAATCAGCATGTGAAACAAATTACCTTTCCCTTGAGATTTTTCGAAAAGGTTTCCATGCTCTGCATTAGATGACTGCATGAGGTGGGTGGGTAACAAAGAATAAATTTCACATATTGAATACATTAGCATCTGATGTATCATTTCCTGACTCATTGACAAAATAGCTCCATCACAAATTATTTTTCATCTTCTGTCTATGCTCTCCCTAGTATCTATTGAACTCTGTGCTTTAAAAATGGGAGATATGATTGCTGCATCACCGCATGTGCAAGGATAGCAATTATGCCTCCAGATACTGTTGAACTCCAACTTCCAGCATTCCTTACCATTGGCTATGGTGGTTAATGCTGCTGGGAGCTGCAGTCCAACAACTTCTGGAGTGCTGCAGGATTCTCAACCCCATACTTCTAGTGTGCTTTGTACCTTTAAGAGCAAAGCGACTCTGCATTTCATTTTAATAATAAAAAGTTGTATATGTGAGCCATTAAAGTTCAGTAATTTTTGCTCAGTGAGTTATTTAAAGAAATCAATACAAGGCTTATAAGGAAGAATCAATAGAACCTGACAGTAATCACAGGGTGAACACATCAAACATGAGAGTGCTTCAAATGTTCACTTAGCTCAGCACAGAATTCAACTATTGATAACTTGTCCCTGAAGCAAGACAGACTCCCAAACACATGATTGTCAGTCATGCCTAAAGAAGCAAGAAAATAAATCTATTTTTAATTAAGGAACATACTTGCTTGACATTGTGATCAGTTTATTTTTCCAAAGCATCAGAAAACTGACTTGGGAAGGTAGTTCTGTAATTACAGCTGAAACATAACATTTATCATATCTCTTAGCATACTGAGAGATAATGTTTGGCTCTATTTTGTATTAGATTTTTTTTGTCCTTTTTCTCAGATGGCATTTCACAACATTATATCCATACTTTTTTTCTTTTTAAAATAAAACAGAATTTATATTATTTAATTTATAATTTATATTATTTCAAATTTATACTGTGGGTAAAAATCTCTTTTGTTGAGAGTATGCACATGGGTGGAGGGAAAATATAGTTAAAGTTGTGATAAATGGCAATCAAATGTAAAAAATGCAGCTTGTTACAATTGAAGTTAACTCTGTGAAAAATAAACACTTTTGACACACACATTACAGCAGTCATACATACTAACACAATTAGATGTGTATGGCTGTGTCAATTAATACAGCTAGCAGGACACGATTGTCTCCATTCAGATCTAAAGGAACATAATCATACTTGGTTATTAGTGCAAATTCTGTTGTTTTGCCCCAGAGACACCTTTAGAAATTCTGTTGATATATAAATCTGCAATTCCAAAGTCAATTGCACATCATTCAGCAAGATTAAATGTCCTCTATGTCATGTATACCCTGTAACTATTAAGAGATAGGTTTCAGGAAGGAATGTGGATTAAAGTGCAATCATGTCACAGATGCTGTTGGATGAAGCCAGGTATACTGCCTTAGGGGCTTACCATACTCTGAAGTAAAGCGGCAGTGCAGCAGGAAGGTTTTGTCTTCCATGCTTCCTTACCACATGATGTTGTCATTCTTCCAGTGTTCTGTCATCCCAGTCCCATGGGAGAATGAGGTAAAACCACATCTTTTGCTAACAGATTTTTTTCAGTTAGCAAAAAGATGTGTTTTTACCTTGGTCTCCCATGGGACCAGAATGAAAGAATGATGACGTTGTGCAGTAAGGCAGCACAGACGACAGAAACTTGCTGCTGCACTGCTGTTTTACTTCAGAGTGTGGTAAGCCCCTTAGAAAACAATTCATCTCCCTTCACTTTTCCACATTGTATTGTGTTACAATCTGGAACTGAAATGAATTAAATCATCATTTGTTACCTCTCGATGTACACAAAATACTCAATACTATGAAGCAGAAGCAAAATATGTTTATTGTGGTACAAAAGTCATGTAAACAAAAACAAATTGGAACTTGTTGGAAGTATAGGTACTTACTGCCCTGAGTCAACACTTAGTAAAAGTACCTCTGGCAGAAGTTACGGCTACAAGTCGTCATCAGCTGAAACCCATTCTTGAGAAAGGAATGGAACCATCAGAGACCAATGTCCATAATGTCAGCCCCACAAAAATGGCCCAGAAAGATATAATAACTGATGACATTAAAAGAACTTTATACCCATCCTATTTCTCAGTTGATTTCACTTACCAGCAAAGTTTGATCAAGTAACATTTTTGGGCTACAACTCTCTGGGGTTTCTGGAATATGTAGACCAAAAAAGGAACTTATTTAATCTCCGTCCACCAGAGCAGCTAAATCAATGTCTGTGCTTAATCCCTGCCAAACCCCAACCTGAAATGGATCCAGATATGGTGTATCCAAATGTGTATATGTCTGTGTTTAGATGTGTGTGTGTATGGATATCTATATATATCTAAACACACACACAGTGGAGCGGGGAGGGAGAACTGGATGTCATATCACTCCACATACCTTATTGCAGTCCTGGTTGCATCTTTGACATTACAGTCATGAACATTTCTAAGGGCTAAATTTCACTTAGTTCAGTGGGATTTACTCCCTGGTAAGTAGGTATGGGATTTCAGCCTAATGTAGAATAAAGTATCACTCTTGTTTTCAATGAGATTTGGACCCATTGTAATCGTTTTGGTAGGTACCCTAAAGACACCAGATCCTTTTTTATCTTAGAAACTAAGCAGGGTCAGTTCTGATTAGTACTTGGATGGAAGACTACCAACAAATACCAGGTGCTTAGGCTATATTTCAGAGGAAAGAATGGACAAAATCACCTCTGGATATTATTCCTTGCCATAGGAAATTCATAGTGTCACCATAATTCAACAAGCAACCCGTAGGCACATATGCATACACACACAGGTAAACTGTGGAAAATATCTTAGAAAGCTGTGAAGTCATCGGGGATCAGGTTTCCACACATTTTAATTTTTTAAATATGAGAAATCAAAAGCAAAGGAAAAAAGAACCAACTATTTGAAAAGCTATGAAGAAATTCCATATTTCATATTAAGACAAGCATATAGCACTGCAAACAAGCAGTGACACAAAGACTTTACACAAATTGGTAAAATTTAAATACAGACATCAGACAGAATAAGGAAGATGTGTAGAAAATGAACTTTATCACTAAGTGTTAACTTTATATGGGAGGTATATTATAGGTATATGCTCATGAAAGAAATTGCCTTCTCTTGAGAACTGTTAAAACTATTAAGGGAAGGAGGATCTTTTTCCCTTGTACAAATGACAAATTATGCACTACTGAAAAAATCAGAGTGAAAACAAAGCTTCAGTGAAAATTTTAACAGTATAGTGCTGACCCAAGCAACTCCATAAATAGTTTGTCATAGCTGATACATAATTATTTATTTTATTTAAAGCATTTTTATACTGCACTGCATCAAATAGATTCCAGGGCTCTGAACAACTATGAATAAATTAACTACACCATAAAACATTCAACTGTAAAGTAAAACCATAGCATGAATAACAATATGAAGCAACAGCTAAAAACATATAGCAAGCAAAGGCATGCTTATATAGCAGTGGCTCAAAGGGGTGGAAGGTTACAAGTAAATGTACTCTTTACAGGTTAAATATTAATGGCTTTGCATCTCCACTGCATTTTCTGACATCTTAAATCAAAAAAGAATATATTAGATTAAATATTGACTGCAAAATAAAGAGGATCTTATTATTCCAACTAAAAGTCTATTATGAATTCCAGTAAACATTATTTATTTATTTATACCCTGCTCTTCAGCCACAAGGCTATCAGAGCAGCTTACAAATTGTTTTAAGCAATAGCAATTTACACATCTACACTGCAAGAAGCAGCTTCCAATGTGTGTTAGCTAATTGTCCCCACAAGCTGGGTACTCATTTTACTGACCTACGAAAGGATGGAAGGCTGAGTGAACCATTTACAGATCAGTCCTGTGTGTATCTATTCAGAAGAAAGTCCCACTATGGTCAACAAGGCTTGTGTGTATGTGCCTTCAAGTTGCCTGTTGATTTATGGTGACCCCATGAATTTCATAAGGTTTTCTTAGGCAGGGAATTCATCATATTCATTGGTATTCATTGGTGATCTCCCATCCAAATACTAACCAGAGCTGGCCCTGTTTAGCCTCTGAAATCAGACAGGGTCTGGTGTATTTACGCCAAGAAAGCTTACTTCAAAATAAATAGGATAGCATTATAATCAGAATTTGGAATGGGGAGTTGGGGGAGAAATGAAACCCAAGAATATGTAAGAATAAAAAAGAGGCAAAGTTTGATTCACCTAAAGATCTAATTGATGTTGTATTTCCTAATTTGTTTATAGGATGCGTTCATTATAGCGCATAGACTGGGGTAGTGATTTTATGGCTCTCCAGATGTTGTTGGATTGTGCCTCTCAGATGTCTTAGCCCAGTGTAGCCATTGATGAGGAATGCAGGGAGCTGAAGTTCAACACCTAGAAAACTGCACAATTCCCACCCATGGCATAGATGAATAACTTGCCAGGACCACCTGGTACCTACTGGTTTCTGGAATCTTTATGAAGAATATTGGGATAATTAGCCTTGGCTCAGTCCAGCAAAGCTCTTCTTACACTGTTAAGAAACAATGCATACTTGCTACAGTTTAGTGGTGTTTTAACTGTTTGGATAGCCTATGTTTGTTCTTCTTGTTATTTGCTGTCAAGTTGACTTTGACTTATGGCTACCTTATGAATGAGAATCCTCCAAGAGTCCCAACCATCAACTGCCCTTCTCAGGTCTTGCAAACTCAGGGCTATGGCTTCCTTGATTGAGTCCATCCATGAGTCACATCATCTCATGATATGTCCAAAAAGTACAACAGGCTCAGTTTAGTCAACTTTGCTTATAGTGAGAGTTCAGGCTTGATTTGCTCTAAGACCCATTCATTTGTCTTTTTTGCAGTCCATGGCATCCATAGAACTCTTTTCTACCACTACATTTCCAATGAATTGATTCTTTTCTGGTGGGGGATCTCTCAGAGACAATGGAAGAGGCAAATAGCTAACTCTAAGAAGATAATACTGTACAGAAAGCAATGCTAAACCACTCACTCCCAAAGTCATTTACCTTGAAAACCCTATGATGAGACAATATGAACTACCGTATGTACTTTTTTCAACCTGGAACTATCTCAGTAGACTACAGAAATAAAAGGAGACAATACAAAACAAAAAACAGAAGACTAATGTCAGTCCACCCCTACTAAACCCATGTTCCTCCATTGATCTCTACTGTCAAGATAGTCTACTGGCATTGTAAGTGTTTAGTGAAAATATATACTTACATTCAAACAAAAGCAGTGTTAATCTGTCATTAGTTTATTTGCATGGAGTTTCACACTACTTATGAGTATGTTGTCACAAAATGCAGTCTTACTTTAAAATAGGAGAGACTTTAACAGAACAAATGCATTGAGTAAAATCAAGAAGTGGACTGCACCACTTGGGGCAGAAGCTGAGACATCACAAGCCTTACACACTGAAAAATACCCTGTCAGAAGAAAGACTAAGCTGAATACTTGTTCCTCACATGCTGGGGTGGGGGGTTGGTTTGGTAAGATACAGGGAGCCTTTTAGGGAAGAGCATTCAGAGATGGAATTTGCATCCTGCTGTGGATCATACCAGAAAAAGCCATTCTGCTGAATGCACGTATAAACTATCTCTGTGTTCACAGAAATGTTCAGAGTAATTGCCCTTTGGTGTGACCTAACCCTAAGCAAATGTTTGGGGTCTATAGATTCACAACTTAGAAGCAAAACAACTGTATGATGTTTAATATGTACTTCTATAACACTGTTTAGTATATAGATTTACAAACATACTCTTATTTCAAACACCTAACAGCAATACTCACATAGCTGAATATTTAAATTCTTTGCTAGTTTGTTCTAGCCAACATACAGATATTTGAAAGATAATGCTGTTTTTCTTGTGTGCCTTCAAATTGACTCAGACTTATGGTGATCCTACCATTGGGTTTTCATGGTAAGATTTATTCAGACAAGGCTTACTACTGCCTTCCTCTTAGGCTGAGAGAGTGTGACTTTCCCAAGATCACTCAGTAGGTTTCCATTTTTGTTGTTAACTGCTGTCATGTTGACTTTGACTTATGGTGGCCCTATGAATGAGAGACCTCTGCGTCACTGTCATAACTCACCCTCTAAGTAGGATGATGGAGATTGAGAGGAGGAGGCAGATTGCCAGGAGTCTGCAGCTCTTGATGACAGTAGTCTCTCTGAGTTCAAGGAGCCAGGGACTGAGGCAGAAGGTTGTAGACACTGAAAACCCTATGGAAGAGACAAGGAGAGACTGTGCTGATCCCATCAGTTGTTAAGTAGGAGACACTGACCTAATTAGGCACCTGGTGTTTTGAGATAGCTGTCTATAAATCTCCCAACCACTCTCTGGCAGCTTTGTTGTTTTCAGCTGTCTTATCTGAGTAACTGGAAGTACTCTTCAGCATTCTTGTTTTCTTGACCATGGACTGGCTAATTTGATGACTCTGTTTACTCCTTGCTGGATTCTTGTATCTGGACTGCTGTCTTGTTATAACAAATCTTGGACTGGCTGATTAATATCCTCTTGTTTTGCCCTTCATCTTATTGGATAACATGTGACTGACCTGGACTGCATTAACTACTCAACAGCTCTTGCACTACAACCACCGGATTCCTGGATCACTTGCTGACTGGAGCATAGGACAGTCACCCTGCCATAGAATCATAGAATCATAGAATTGTAGAGTTGGAAAAGACCACAAGGGCCATCCAGTCCAACCCCCTGCCATGCAGGAAATCAGTCAAAGCTGATTTGAGAGCAAATAAGAACAACCACCACCATCATCAGGGATAAAGATGCAGATTTCTAGCAGAGCACTTTAAATGAGTTTCATTTTTTGTAACCTTGCCGATCTTGCAGAAATCTCAACTGTGGGAGTTCGCAAAGGGTGCAAACTATTTTGTAGTATGTATGAGGATAGTAGTATGAGGCTACTATCCAATTCTCAGTGATGATGCTCACACCAACCTTCACACTGCTCCATGAAACAACTAACACAGATCTTTCCAAACGTGAGAGGTGCAGAGTTGCAGTGACACTTCCACTGGCTTTAGGAACACCCAGGAGCATCTGTTGATCCCCATGATGCCATCTTCACAAAGGGAACAAAAAACTCACCCAAACCATAACCGCACTCAGCACTGCTGTTTGGCAAGTCATAAATCATGGTGGAAGCCACTCCAAATCTGGTAACATGGCAAACTGACAAAAGCTCTCTTTTGCACATTCATTGCACCTATAACTCTGCTCTGGCATCCACAGTGACAGGGCACCATCAAGCTCAATTTCCCTTGTGCCTCAGGGCAGAACACCTATCCCAAAGGTTACAGAGTTGTTGAAAGGACTGTGAGATAATGATGTGCTTTGAATACACCATGCTCAGCAGGAAGCTGATTAAGGGAACTCTAAACTGCTAAACTTCCCCTGCAGCGGTAAAGGAGTGGGACAAGAGAGACACTCAGCATTGCCTCAGGCTAGGGTTGGTTTGCTTTTTTAAAGTCACAGACACAGATGCTGCCTTAGGATCTGACAGCCAAGGCACCCTAAGCTCTCAACAGGCCATCAGAAAAATAAGGATTTTTTTCACAAACATGTTTGCAACACATGTGAATGCTGTGAAGTTTTACATTAAAATCACTTTAATCACTAACAGTGTACCTGAGAATAGAATCCTTTTTCACTGCATTAATTTTAAGTTTTTTGGTCTTAAGAGCAGCTGCACTAGATCCAGCCAAAGATTCATGTAGTCCAGCATCTGGTTTTCTACAGTGCCCAAACCAGATGCCCTCTGGAAAGGAGGGATTGAAGACACATTCCCACTCCCCAGTGGCAGGTATTAAGAGGTATAGTGCTTCTGAATATGGAGGCTCCATACTGCTTTTGTGACTGAGAGCCACCGGAAGGGACAGACCCAACCCTCTATGCATCTGTCTAATCCCTTTCAGAGTCTTCAACTGAGTAGCCAACATCACATCCTGGGGAAGCAAATTCCATTAAGTCAGTGTGTGAAGAAGCATTTTTCTACTAATGTGCTGGCAAACTATTTCACTGGGCAATCCCAAGTTCTTCTGCTACTGGAGAGAGTCGAAACTCTTACTTCCTTCATACCAGGCATAGTTTCACAAACCTCTCTGCCATGACCCCGTACCCCCAACAGCCACCCCAACAGACATGGGGTTTCTGAAGAGCGGGGAATCCCCCAAAGGTGAGTAAGTCAAGCTGTTGAGGTGCTGCTGCAGAAGTGCCTGCTGGGCTGCAGAAGCATTTGGGTCTGTCAAAGCCACTGTCATGAACAGCTCTGCTCAGGTCTTGCAAACTCAGGGCTGTGGCTTCCTTGACTATCCATCTGCAATTTGGTCTTCCTCTTTTCCTACTGCTTTCTACCTTGCCAAGCATTATTGTCTTTTCTAATGAGTCATGTCTTCTAGTGATCTGTCCAAAATACAACAGTCTCAGTTTAGTAATCTTGGATTCCAGGGAGAGCTCAGGCCTGATTTGCTGTAGGACCAATTTATTTGTCCTTTTAGCAGTTCAGGCTATCTGCAAAATGCTCCTCCAGCACCACATCTCAAATTAATTGATTCTCTTCCTATCAGCCTTCTTCACTGTCCAGCTTTCACAACCATACACAGAAATTGGAAATACAATAGCATGGATAATCCTGACTTTGGTATTCAATGATACATTTTTATACTTGGAGATCTTGTCTAGTTCCTTGATAGTTGCCCTTCCAAGTCCTAACCTTCTTCTAATTTCTTGACTGCAGTCCCAACTTTAACTAATGACTAAACCAAGGTAAAGGAAATCTTTGACTATCTCAGTGTCTTCATTTCTGCTTTAAAGTTATGTAAATAATCTGTGGTCATTATTTTTGTTTTCTTAATGTTCAACTGTAAACCTGCCTTTGGACTTTCTTCAGTAGTCATTCCAAGTCTTTTCTGTTTTCTGCTAGTAGTATGGTGTTATCTGCATATCTGAAATTGTTGTTGTTCCTTTCTCCAATTTTCATGTCTCCTTCCTCCAAATCTAATCCAGCTTTGTGTATAGTACGTTCAGTGTACAAGTTAAACAAATAGGTTTAACTGGTTATTTGCTCTGACCCCCTCGCCAATTGGAAATCATTCTCTTTCTCCATATTCTGTCTCAACAGTGGCCTCTTGTTCTGAGTACAGGATACATAATAGAACAATGAAATGTTTTGTTGAGGGGGAATTTAAATCCTGGTCTCCCAGAATCCAAGTCCATCACCCAAACCTCTACACCATAATGGCTCTCTTTAAAGATTGTTGCGTGAGTGTCACCCTCTTGCATGAGTGAGGCCCTTGACTTCTGCCTAAAAGTACTGCCCTGATTATGTCACCATGATACATTTGATCCTAGAGATTTCATTCAGTCCAAAATGAATAACAGCTAACGATAGTTCTTGCCACCACAATTCAAGAAGGATATTGAGAAGCAGGAAAGTCTCCAGAGGAGGGTGACCAAAATGGTGGGAGGTCTGGAAGCCATGCCCTATGAGGAGTGGCTTAGGGAGCTGGGTATGTTTAGCCTGGAGAAGAGATGGTTAAGAGGCGATATGATAGCCATGTTTAAATATTTGAAGGGATGTCATACTGAGGATGGGGCAAGCTTGTTTTCTGCTGCTCCAGAGACTAGGACATGGAACAATGGGTTCAAACCACAGGAAAAGAGATTCCACCTAAACATTAGGAAGATGTTCCTGACAGTAAGGGCTGTTCAGCAGTGGAATGCACTGCTTCCAAATATAGTGGAGTCTCCTTCTTTGGAGGTTTTTAAACAGAGGGTGGATGGCCATCTGTTGGGAGTGCTTTGATTGGGTATTTCTGCATGGCAGGGGGTTTGGTTAGATGGCCCTTGTGTTCTCTTCCAATTCTATGCATCTATTACTCTGCTTACAGGAAGCCTGGATGGCTGAGACAGAACAAATACAGAACACAAAAACAATAGCAGTGCCCAAGTCCTACTCAAACAGCTCCATTTTTGTCCATTTGAGGGCTTCATATTGAAAATATTGGCAGTGTATGATAATTTGAATATAAACTAGTTGGAAATGTCATGGCATGTTATGTCATCAGCCATCTAAAGTTCATAGAAATGTGGCATTTAAGTGTAAAGATGGAAATTACTCTTTTATAGAGCACTTTTATGGATGTATGAAAAAAATTAATTGGCACAGCTCCAGAAATGCTGATAATGATCAATGTGAGACTTTATTAAATCAGAGTAAAACTACTGCCAACTTTTCTGGACCACAAGAATTAAAATTATTTGTATTCCAAGCAAGTTCTTTAAACAAAGCTTTTGATGCAAGCCATTTGTTTGGATGTGTAGGATCTCATCGAATTCAATAGCAAAACTCCCACTGACTTTGATGGTGATCATACCTGAAATCTCTGATGAACACCTCTGCTTAAAAGTCCCCTGAAAGATAGCATTTCATTCAGGCTTTATTCTGTGATTAATGCAGTTACAATCATCCTTACTTATACATTACCAAGAGAGACAGTTTGACAAGCATTCTTTTAATTTGTGGTGGTTTTTGAAAAATCAATGCTCAATGGCAGTATGAATAATTAGAGTATGGAGGTTGCCTTGAAACCAGCACTGGGCTTTTTGTGTTATTGTGTGATTGATTATAGTGATTTTCTTTCAGTTATCATTCAAGTTATCATATAAGCTGTATTCAGCACCACGGACAGCACCATCTTCCCCTTTTGAAAAAGCACAGAACAAAGAATGAAAACATTGGTGCAAAACTTTTGGCCTTCTTCTGAGTCAGAACAGGGAGCTGCTTGCTTATTTAGGGCTGTATTTTTTCAGGGATTCCTTCATGCTAACAGCATGGAGACAGGGAGACTTGTGACCCTTGGCCACAAGTTGGCAGCCTTGTTCTAAACTATTTGTCTTGTTTGAATAGCCTACATAATGGGACAACCTAATAACCAGTTTTCCTGTCTAAGAGGCACCTGCTGACCCACCCTAAAAGCCAACATTGCTCACTCTAAATTTCCCATTTAGAAGAAACACTCTTTAGATACCACTTGGAGACACAGCTTGGAAAAGTTACTACAGTTGTCCCTTCACATTTGCTGCAATGTGCAATGTGATGCACATAGGGACGTGTTCAGCATTGGCCCTTTCTGTGCACTTGCAGTAGAGCATCAGGTCATTTATGGAATGAGCAGAGTTCCTCTGTGGATTGTGTGTACCTCAACTGATGCACATCAATACATGTTCCACATGAGCATGAGGACTTTTGCTTCTATCCCCAGCTGGAAACAGCCATTGCACAATGTTGAACTGAAAAACGCCACATGTGTAACACAACTTAAGCCTGCATATATCAGTAACAGGGTACTGGCCTGTGCATTATTCATACTAGAGTTGAAGAGTCCTCTGGAAATTTGTTCACCTTCCAATTTGCTTTTACACCTGTCTGTTAAGGACAGTCATTTATATGTTCTGAATGAATGCATAATGAAAGTAAATGCAGGTTTATACAAGTAAACAACTGGATATTGTTTTAAAGGCCTTTCTAGATTAAGCAGACCACCTGAATTCTTAAATACCATTGTACTATCATTCATAGTTTCCTAACACAACCCTTGGGAAAACATGTCCCTGTGCTGTGACATAAAGGTCGGATTTTATGGCTTGTATCATTATTTACTGCAGAGGTTCAGCATCTAGAGCTCATTATATGACATGTACTTGTCATGTGCTTTGAAAAGGCTATTTTGGAAAGATTTTTTTAAAAAATAAAAAGGTGTTTATCTTGCAGACTGGGCAACTCTGAGAAGGCTCTAAGGGCCTGAAATGAAAATGAACAAATGAAGCCAAAAGTTTTAGACAGGATTCTGTCTTATGGAGGAGCAACCCTCTCATTGTGGATTGACGCTTGGCAGTGTGCAAATGTGTAAGATTGACACAAGTACAAAAGTGTGTGGTACAAATGTTTTCCAGTCTGTGAAAAAAAAAAGACTAAGTGACTAGTCTGTGTAGTCACTATGTTAAAAAAAAAAAAAGCAGCACCATATTTCAAACATTATGCTAAATGTATAAGTCTTCCAAGGAGACTATTGCTACTACTATATTTTACAGTGATAATCTCTGTGAATTTGTTGATTTAATTGTTTGCATTTTTTGTTTTATCTGTATTTTTATGCAGATTGTTAGCTATCCTGAGCAATTATGAGAAAGGGTGGTTTATAAACTGCGCTATATTATGAAAATTCAGGTGTATAACTATTGAGGGGAGGGTGAAATGAGGGTATTGCACCCAGTAAAAATTCTGCCTCCCTAATGATTTTTTTTCCTCCAGTCCCCAAATTTATAGCACTGTGGTAGCTTAAAATTTCAGCTGAACATTTAGAAATAGACTTTTGACATCTGGAGAAAAGTGGCAGGCAAAGTTACCAAGAGAAAGCAAGCACAAGCTCAATAAATTTAAGAAGTCGAAGTGTGAATGAGTTTCAATGCCTCATTCCCTTCAATGCTAGAAATTTGGAAACTGAAGGCAAATTTAATTTGGGGGGCAGAATTTTATATTATTTATATTTTATTCATTTCTATTCTGCCTTTCACCCACCAGTGAGACTCAAGGCAGCTCAGGAATTCTTATTGGGGGGTGGGGCAATGCCCTCATTTCCCCACCCCTTGTAGCTAAACTCCTGATGATGATGATGATGGATAATGTAGCACTGAAATGAGAATCTATCAGGGATCACTTACACCTGAAGAGATCACTTCTGTTTGCTGACAGAGAATTGGGCTTGATTAGGAAGATCCTTCAGAGATGCTCTAGCTTAAGAACTCTTATAATTCTAAATATCATTACAGTTTTGGAACCATCTCATTTATTTCCAAGCGGCAAGTGTCAGTGTTACTGATTATGTAGCCCAAATGGCCACCACCTGTGCCATCGAGGTAAGACTTGGGGTAAGAGAACCTCAGGATTTACAGACACACAAAAGCAACGCTTAAGGCAAAAACTAACCAAGTGAACAAAGAGTCCAAAGAAGACAGAGCATGCTCACTGGGGACAAAATACAATGTGTCTGTTAGGACAGGGAGTGAAAACCAGGTGAGAGATGGAATGGAACAGAGACACCCAGCATGATGCAGTGGTTTGAGTGTTGGACTGTGACTCTGGAGGCTAGGGTTCGAATCCCAGCTCAGCCATGAAAACCCACTGGGTGACCTTAAGAAAATCACACTCTCTCAGCCTCAAGGGAGGGTAATGGAAAACCCACTCTGAACAAATCTTGACAAGAAATCCCCATGATACCTTAGGGGCTCCATAAGTCAGAAATGACTCGAAGACATACAACAACAACAACAACAACAACAACAACAACATGAAGGAAGCCACAGCTTGGGTCTAGACAGTACTTTCCCATAGAAATCTCCCAAAGTTTATAATATCTGAAGAAAGCTTTCTCTCAGTTCCACAAACTTCACAAGCACATTTGGTGAGGATATGAGAGAGGGCCTTCTTTGTGGCTACTCCCAAGCTGTGGAATTATCTCCCACAAGAAAAAGGATAATAGTACCACTCTATTCTGCTTTCATCAGACCTCACCTGGAATACTGTGTCTAGTTCTGGGCACCACAATTCAAGAAGGATGTTGACAAGCTGGAAGGTGTCCAGAGGAAGGTGACCAAAATGGTGAAAGGTCTGGAAGACATGCCCTGTGATGTGTGGCTTAGGGAGCTGGGTATGTTTAGCCTGGGGAAGAGAAGGTTAAGAGGTGACATGATAGCCATATTTAAATATTTGAAGGGATGTCACACTGAGGATGGAGCAAGCTTGTTTTGGCCATCTATCAGGAGTGCTTTGATTGTGTGTTCCTGCGTGGCAGCGGGTTGGACTAGATGGTTCTTGTGGTCTCTTCCAATGCTATGTTTCTATTATTCCATGATTCTAAGAAGTGAAGCTGGTCCCTTCTCTGCTCGCCTTCCACTGGCAGACAAAACCCCCCACAACCTCTTATTTAGATGGCTTTTAGCCTTACTTAATGTGGAAGGATTTCTTTTTAAATAGGGGACAATGTCCTTTTTTCTCATTTGTTAAGTTTTAAACACTTTAAAACTTTATTTACATTAAATGTTGTTTTTAATATGACAGTTTAATCATTTTTAATTTTTTAAAGACTCTTATGACTCATTTTAGATTATTTTGTTTTAATCTGTGGTATAAACTGCCTTGGGGCCAGTACTAGGAGACAAATTTTGTGGGGTACAAAATAAATGCACTGTGACTCAGTGGCCCTGGTGGCCCCTCGGGCCCCTGGCTGGAAGGAAGAGTGATCAGGAGCACTTGACACTGTCCCACTTTGTTGCAAGGTCCTACATGTACATTTACTGTGAATTAAAGAATAGCCTTGGATTGAAAGATCCATGCAATGTGTTCTACACATCACAACAGAGCTTGGAAAAGAAACTTTTTGGAATTACAAGTCCCAGAATGCCAAAACTAGCATGCTGAGTGGAGGGTCCTGGAAGCAGCAATCCAAAAAACCAATATTTTGCAAGATCTGTAGCCAAAGATTATTTCTCTTTTACTGTCAGCCCCATGCAATGTCAAAAACTTTTTCTGAAATAAAGGTGGGTTTCAACCATCTCTTTGTGATAAGGAATGAGAATGGGAAATGCATTTCACTGGGCTCGATTGAGACCTAGAGTGCATTAATGTCAGTGGTTTATCGAATCCTGGGTACTGCACACAATTTAATTGACACAATTTAAAATATTGGCATTGGCAACATGATGCATGCTTCCACTCACATAAACAAGCATTTGTACCTACACACAATTGTTATTGTGCCTTCAAGTAATTTTCAACTTATGGGAATCCTAAAGTGAACCTTTCATGCAGTTTTCTTGGCAAGATTTGTTCAGAGGCCTTTCCCTCCCTCTGAGAAGGGAAGAAATCCTCAGAGATAGTTTGCCATTGCTTTCCTCCAGCATGTACCTATCTGGAAATGCTGAGGATTGAAACGGATACCTTGTATGTATATTCAAAGCATATGCTCTGCCACTGAACTACAAGCCCTCCCTTTCCTATGAAGGATGTTACCTGACACCAATCAACAATGAGTAGGTCTTAAGGGTTCCATATGTACTCACTAGAGCCTAAATACCCTAAAGGCACCAGATCCTGTCTGATCTTCAAAGCTAAGCAAGGTCAGTCCTGGTTAGTACTTGGATGGGAGACCATCACCTAATACCAGGTGCTGTAGTCTATATCTCAGAGGAAGGAACTGGCAAAACCATCTCTAAAAATTCCTTGTCTAAGAAAACCCTATGAAATTCATGGGGTCACCATAAGTTGACAGGTGACTTGAAGGCACATACACCCAACTACTTATTCCTCTCTCTCTCTCTCTCTCTCTCTCTCACACACACACACACACACACGCACAGGGACAGCCCAATTTGCCATCTAAGGTGGTACAGCAAAAGGCACTCTCCACAGCTCTCACAGTGCCTACACACTCTCTCTCTGGCTTTTCTTCACAAACAAAGATTCAGGAAGGACTCATCCCGCACTTACTGCAAGCGCACTGATGACTAAAAAGGCCAATCCGAGATAAACAAGTCCGGTTGCAGAAAGCACAGCAGAAGGTCTCCTTGGGTGATGTTTCCGGGTTGTGATTCTGTGTTGTTGTTTCTCTTCAAGACTTGTTCATATTATATTGGTACCTTGAGGCAGAACATTCAACCAGATCTCTCTCCTTCCCTGGCAGCTAAAATGCAAGGATACTGAATTAAACTGCAACCTCTTTGCTGCCCTTTAATTATGTTCAAAATCAGCAGGTTGAGGTGACTGCTTCACCCTGCTTCAAAGTAGGAGCAATGTGTGTTCTCTTGTTTCCCTTTCACACTCACATGCCTGAGAATACAGCCAGAGTGCCTACTCTGGGACTCAAAGAAGGATCAGCTGTTAATTCCCTGAAGCCAAATCAGGACACACACAGACCCCTTTTGTTCCTGTCTTTCCAGCCTCTTAGCAGTTTCCTCACTCCTCAGATCTCTTTACTCTTTGGACAGTCTCCATCTGTCAGTATTTATGCAGCACTCAAAACTAAGCAAGAAGGGAAATGAGTTCATTGGAAAGCCAAGCAGGATGAACTTGAAAAGAAATCCAACAGGGTTTCACCATCTCTATAATGCTGTACATTGCAGTTTCCACCTTGCCTTGCACTTTTCCAAAGGGGCTGCTGATTTTTCCATTGTACTTTCCTTCTTAAACAATTGATTTTCTCCTCCCCGTCTTCTCCCTGAATGCAGGAGGAAAAGAGGAAGATCGTGGTGTTTTTCATAGGCAAGATATAGAGAAACTGAAAATATACCATGTGTAGTATGCAAAAAGTAAAAATCTTTCAAAACATTTTTGCATTTTTGTAAAGAGAGGAGAGGAGAGGAGCTGCAGTTGCCAAGGGTAAGGATTAGGCCTTTTTCATCTTGAATAAGGTAGAAGAATTTTCACTGATGTATTAAGGAGGGGAGAAAAGAGTAAATTTCTTATAGTAGGATTTCTCTTATGGATTTCCACCTATTACGTATCTTTTTATTTAGAGCTTTAAGGTTTTGCCTTCTAGGTTGCCATACTACTGAGCAGCACAGGTGGAAGAGTTCTGCAACCAAGTCCTATACTGGTATCTCATTAAATGCATGGAATATTTGGGGCAGTGCATATGTATTAACTTTAATGTATAATTTGTTGTATTATTGTATTGTTCTTAACATACATATACATCTACTTAGATATTCTCTCTCTCTCTCTCTCTCTCTCTCTCTCGTGTGTGTGTGTGTGTGTGTGTGTATATCGAGAGAGAGAGAGAGAGAGAGAGAGAGAGAGAGAGAGAAGGAGAGAGAGGGAGAGACTTAAATTGTGATTGTGTTTGCAATACTGTATTCAATTATAGTTGGATAGTTGTCCCCACAAAACCTAGAAAGAGGCCCAAAGGCACACAAAAGAAATCAGAGGAAAAGAAATGATTTTCCAAAGATATAAGAACACCAGAAAGAGCCTTATTGGGTCAGACCAAGAGCCTGTCTAGTCCAACATTCTGATCAGACAGTGGTAAACTTGATGCCTCTGGGAAGCTCAAAAGCAGGATATGAGTGCATCTCTGCCCTCCATCTTATCTATCCCAGCAAACTATTTATTTATTTGTTTATTTATTTGGCGTTCATACATCGAATGATTTTATATTGTTTGGTATGGTGATTTTAAATTGTTTTTAAATTTTTATTATCAAGGGTTTTAAAAAACTGATTCTCTTTGGGAGCTGCCTTGGTTCCCACCCTGGGAGAAAGGCAGCATACAAATGAAATAAATAAATACATAAATAAATATGGATATATAGAAGTATATAGACTCTGATACTGTAGGTGATATATAGCCATCCCAACTAGTAGCCATTAATGGCTGTGTGTGTGTGCACGCGCACGTGTGCACCTTCAAGTCACCTGTCAACTTATGGCAACCCCAAGAACTTCATAGGGTTTTCTTAGGCAAGGAATACTCAGAGGTGGTTTCACCAGTTGCTTATTGGATGGGATGGCTGTTGGGGTTCCTTCCAACCCTATGATTCTATGATTCTAGGCTGCATTCAGAGCCTGGGAAAGTTACTTTTGGATTACACCTCTCAGACTCCCCCTGCCAGCACCCTTCTCAAGGTCTGGTTGCATTGTTTCTTTTCCAGAATTCTCTAGCCCAGTGGTCTTTAAACAGAGGCTGGATGGCCATCTGTCAGGAATGCTTTGATCGTGATTTCCTGCATGGCAGGAGGTTGGACTAGATGGCCTTTGTGGTCTCTTCCAACTCTACGATTCTATGATTCTATGTGGCAGTGAATTCCATAATTTAACTATGTGTGATGTGAAGAACTACTTCTCTTTATCTATCACAGATCTCCCACCCTTTAGCTACAGCATGATCCCACTGAATGGATAGACAGATGGATGAATGAATGAATCAGTGAATGACTGAGAGAAAGATAATCCTTGAGCTTAAAAAGGTTCCCCACTGCTGCTCTACACCTGATGGTGGATGAGACACTTTAGCTGGTGGTAGGATGTGGTAGTTTCATCACTAGGCCATTAGTTGAGATCATGCCTTGGACTTCACCTTAGGTCCTTTCACTCTACACAATTGTAGCACAGTGATTTCACATTAACTGCCCCATGGTAACATCCTATCAAATTCTGAAATTGCAGTTTAAGGATAGCTTTAACAAGCTACAAGCCGCAGGATACCATAGGATGCATCCATGGCAATTAAAGTGGAATCATAGTGATATAATTATGTAGTGTGAAAGGGCTCCTGGGCATCGTGGTTGTGGAGAGATATTTTGGTTTGCATGCTGGGACAGAAAATTCACAGCAAGAGTGAAAAATTGGCAGTGGCGGCAGTTGGTGGTTCCACTGTCAGTGGGAAGTGGCTCTGTTCTGGATTTTAGTACAAGCTTTAAAGTAGGGGTGGGCAACATAAGAGAGGGCCTTCTCAGTGGCTCCCCCCAGGCTCTGGAACTCCCTTCCCAGAGAAGTCAGACTAGCAGTCTCCCTACTTTATTTTCACAGACAAGTAAAGACTTTTCTGTGTAGACAGGAATTTGATGATAGACTACACAGTGGGCCTTTCCCATCCATGGGGGTTCGGTTCTGCCCTACCCCCGCAGATAGGAAAAAATGTGGATAGTCAAGCCCCATATTAATCAATGGTAGCACATGAACGGCCACATGCATATGTCGCCATTGAATAATATGGGGCATGCCGGCCCATGAAAGCTCTAATCCATAGATGGCTAGCCTGCAGATAGGGCAGGCACACTGCATAAGGCCTGTCCCATCTATGATTCTAGGTGCCTCTCCAAAGGCTGAGTTGCCGGCATTATCAGCTTTAGGCTAAAATCTGCTGCTATTTTACCTCCTGTTATACTTTTTGAGCTGCCCACTTAGGCACTCTTTTCAGAGGCCATGGAGGGTGGGGGCAACTATGGATGAGATTTGGCTACAAGTGGGAAAATGTTGGAGGTGAGACATTATCCCCATTATCCTCCCTGTGGACTGAGCATTTCCATGTTTCCCTCAGCTTTTTTTTTTTTTTTTAATTTCCACAGACAGTTCAAATTCTCTTGGCACAGGCTCAGGACTATATTGTAATGTGATACTGTAGCAAGACCATATTTTTAAAGAAAAATCAAATCTGTGTAAAGGTTATCTGCCTGGACCTTCTTCTACAGAAAAGAAAATCTGTGTGATTGCTTCTCTCTTTTGCATGTGCAGAAATAGTTTTAAAAGCATGCTTTTAAAAGAAGCACTATGGAGTTTTGCCCTCTAGTGGATTCAGGGGGAAAGGAACCCAGTGGGCTTGAAATAGAAATGCAAGTCACACATCTGGATGGAAGAGTTTTGAGTGATTAGCACCACAATGGAAATATGAGAAGGGGGCTGGTTTTATTGATGCTGTCACCCTTATTTCCCTTGACGCAGTGGGAGATCATGCCTTCACCCCACTGCACCCCCACCCCCGTGCTGGACATCTATTTAGGGAGTATAATGTTCTATTGTGAAATCTAATGTGCTTCAGCAAGAAAACATGAGTGAGCTCTTAATGGCACAATTTCTAACTACATAGACATTGTACATCCTGCATCAAGGATCCTTCTATAGCATTGAAGAGATGTAGCATAAAGACCCAACAGGCAAAAATATGCCTAATCTCATGCCCCTCTTCCCTGAAAACCAATCTTTTTCATGCTGCCTCCCGCTAACCTGTCATGGCTATGTATCAGCCAGTAGAGAGTGGGACAAGGTAGAGGAGCATTTTGACTATGTTGCTAACAATGATTATGCCTATATGATACCCAGAGAATCCTCAAGAGGTCCTAAAGAATGCCTTCATCATTGTGCAGCTGATGATTATAATTGTGTTGCCAAACACTTATCAGTCATCCCTCACTTTTCACCAACCACTACATGGCCATGTCAGTGGGGCTGGAGAGGGCAGCAGGAAAAAGATTTCAGGGGGACTTGGCCATCCCGTGAGGCATATAGAGAATTCTGACCTCCACAACAATCAGAAAGGAGGAGGAGGAGAGAAGAGGAAAGGACTTCACCTCTGTATATCATTAACAGGATGCCAGTGTGGATTTTTCACACAGTACATGTCTCCCACCGAAACATTCATGTCTAACCAAGCCAGAAGACGGCACAATGCCTACTCTCCTGCAAGCACACAGTTGAGAGAAATGGCACATTGTTGCCTGGAAGAGGTTTACAGCAGTGAATGTTATTTATGCATGCTATCTAGGGGCCAGTCATGGCTGGGGAACTTCAGAGAATACAGGAACCAATTTGTCATGACCCAGAACCACCATGGGCTATATTGAAAATTGATAGAGACAGAATTTCACTTTTAGTTTGGGGAAACTCTACCCACTCAACCCCTTACTTTTTATTTTTTAAAAAACATGGACTGGATTCCTGTTGGTTACTCTCTACTAAAGTAAACCCATTGAATCAAGTATTGAAAGGTAAGTCAACACATAAATAAATCCAATTTATTTTATTTATACCCCACTTTTCTCCCAAATGGGATTCAAAGCGGCTTACAGCACAAATTAAAACAGTTAAAACAGTATGAAGTACAAAAATTAAAAAAGCATTAGATAGTACAATTCAATTAAAAACGCTATTTTAAAAACATTAAAATGTGAAACAATTAAAATGCTTAAAACACATAATGTATATTAAAACAGCACACCTACTTACATATCATTTCACCCTGGTCAGCCAAAGCTGAAGGCTGGTTTAAACAAGAAGAACTTCGCCTGCTGGCAAAAAGACAACAGAGGGGGCAGATCAACTCTCTCATGGGAGGGAGTTCCAAAGCCTAGAAGCAGCCACAGAGAAGATTGTGGCCCTACCAACAGAGTCTGGTGGGATGGAGAGAAAGCCTTCCCCCAAAGATCATAAGATTTGGGCAGGGTCACATGGGGAGATATGGGCTTTCAGATTGTCTGGACCTAAGCCATACAGGGCTTTATAGGTCAAAATCAGCACTTTGAATTGCACCAGGAACAGACCAGCAGCCAGTGAATTTGTGATTCAATGGGTCTGCTCTGGTCAGGCTAACTACAGTATTTAGGCCACAGTGCAGCATGGGGATGGTGGTGGTGTTGAATACATTTGCATTTTGAGGAGGTGTGGCTGGTGAGTCTGTTACCATAGGGATGGTGAATCCATTCTCGGTTTTACAGCTGCTCTGTGTATAGAGCCATCGTACTGTCTATCCTCCTTTATGGATCTGAAACATGGGTTACCTATCGCCACCACCTACGACTCCTCGAGCGCTTTCATCAGCGCTGTCTACGCACAATCCTAAATATACACTGGACTGACTATGTGACGAATGTTGCTGTCCTTGAACAAGCAGGGATCACCAGCATTGAGGCCATGATATTGAGAACACAGCTGCGCTGGGCAGGGCACGTTTCTAGGATGGAGGACCATCGCCTACCAAAAATACTACTCTACGGTGAACTCGCCACGGGTCAGCGTAAGAGGGGCGCTCCAAAAAAGCGATACAAAGACTCCCTGAAACAACATCTCAGGCTTGGCCAAATTGATCACCAACAGTGGTCCGCCCTGGCCTCACATCGGGAGGCATGGAGACGCAATATCCACAATGCTGCAGCCTTATTTGAGAACTCACGACGAACAAGTCTTGAAGAGAAACGACAACGCAGAAAGAATCACAACCCAAAAACATCACCCAAGGAGACCTTCTGCTGCGCTTTTTGCAACCGGACTTGTTTATCTCGGATTGGCCTTTTTAGTCATCAGCGCGCTTGCAGAAGGCGCGGGATGAGTCCTTCCTGAATCTTCGTTTGCGAAGAAAAGCCAGAGAGGGGTTGTACAGGATCCATCCAGGTGCTGGAGCCTCTTCCCAAGTACTCCCATGCAACCCCGAGCTGCTGCCAGAGGGACAGCTGCAAAACCAAGTGTGTATTTGCCATTCCTGCATTAACAGCTCCATCAGCCACCTTGGTTTGGAGAAGTCTCTTGATCAGTGGCAACTTTCTTCCTGAAAAGTTGGGCCTAAATTGCCCCAGAGTTCTCTTCTGGATCAAATAAGACTCCTTTAAGTCCAGGATTCAGTTTCCAAGAGCGGCTAGCCAGTTGTCTTCAGCCAGCTCTCCTGCTCATGCTTAGCTCCTGACGCACCAAAAATGCAGCCTCTGAACAGAGGTTTCTAGGTCAGCCCCAGTCATTGTACTTGAAAGCCAGAGGAAATATCACATAAGCTCATGATATTTTGGCTTAACAGCTACCATCTATCTGTAACTAACTATCTATCTGATGCTAACTATCTGTAGAGATCAACTGCCTTTCTCAGGAGAAAAAAAAAAGAGAAATATAACTCCTCATTGACCCTTGTTTCTTTTTACTGGAGATTGCTGCCTCTAGTTCTTGAATCTTTCACTGGTTTGAGCAGCTGTATTAAATCTTCTTCATTGAATGCTTTTAAAATGTAGCTCCTGGGATTACTGGGACTTGGAGGCATGATCTTACCACAATGAGATAAATCGCCAACACATTAGCCTCCCTCTATTAAATGCACATTGCCCAGAGGCATTTTGCTCATGACAGAAACCATACATCAGAAGCTTGCTGTGTTCCTAAAGCAGCCATTTACCCCATTGCTGTCAGATAGGGACACCAAACCCATCCTCAAGCCGCAGCTCTATTTGGAGCAAGAGTTCTCTCAAATATTTATTAAATTGTCCAGAGGATGTTTCAGAGTTCAAACTTCACACAGAGTTTCAAGGCTTTGCCTACAAGTAAAGGAAATGGACAATGAGCACGACAGCTTGCTTTCTCAGCAGCACTAAAAGCTGATCAGCACACACGGGAATCCTTCTCTTAGGCGAGATGATTGCTCCAGACTCTAAATGCCCAAAGCCTGAATGGGGCAGTGGGGCAAGGAAATGAGTCAACACTTTATCCCTAGATTAGATTCTGCTGAAAAATTCAAATTCTGGGAAAGAAGCCTCTAATTTTCTTGATTCAAGAGCGCTATTGATGCATGATGCACAGGAAGGAAGAATACCTCCTAGCTGACTAGCAAGTGAAAGTGATGACATTTCCCTGGACATCTTAGTATAATGAACAATGATGAAAGTCTTGGTTATGCCATAATGCAGTGGCTCTTAACCTTTTCTTTACCAGGATTCCCCTTTAAATATCTTTTGTTGCCATGGGCCCCCAAAACTTAACTCAAGATTTAAAATCTGTACAACAACAAATTAACAATTACACCATCCATTAAACCTTCCCTCAGAGTCGCCAGAGGGAGAGGGAAGACTTTTCTTCTGCTTGTTCCTGCCAGTTTGCATCTGGAGTGGATTGAACAGCAACGCGCAAGCCCAGCCAGTCAGCCTTTGCCTTGGCTCCTGTCATGCGGCTGCTCCACTGAGGGGAGGAAGTGGTCTGAGCAGCCTTCAAGACTTTGTGGACCCCCTGTGAGGATATCACGGCCCCCTGGGGGTCCTTGGACCACAGATTAAGAACCACTGCCTTAGTGCATTGCAGTCTTGGTGAGTGGCTAGCCTTTTTCCTAATTCAGCCTATAGGAAGAAAGCAGTAGACTGAGAAACAGGCAGACAGACAGAGCCTAAGAGTTTAGTGCATGAAATTATTTTATTTTATTTATTAAAATATTTGTACCCAGCTCTCTACCCAGAGATCTCAGGGCAGCGTACTATATAACCAATCTGACAAATCTGAAATGGTGTGCATAATACAAATGATTATAAGTGGCTAAAAATATATTAAACAATTTGACAAGTTGAAAAGACAGTTTAAAAGAGTTAAAAGGCCTTTAAACAATAATGTGGTCTCGATCTTAATAGTTTTTGTTTCTACAAACTAGATGACACTTTCTGTCAGGAGTTAGAGACTGAACTCCATTATAAAATGGCCGAACAACTGCAGAACCATGCTGCAAAAACTACCAAGTCATGCCTAGTCAGGCCACTAGGCAATGTCATGTGTGTGTGTGTGTGTGTGTATATTTATGAGAACTCAGAACAGAGCTCACTTCCTCCTTCTTCTTGTGAATGCTGAGGCCTGGTGAAGCAGTTTCTCTTTGAATTGTAAATATTTGTATATATATTGCAACTGTTTGAGTTTGAAGATAAAAGTACCTCCTGCTTATTTGGACGTCAAACACTCTGTGTGAGAGTATTCTTGGGAACGGGTTGCTACTGAGTCTACTGAGACAGAGTTTTTTTGGCTTCTGCTGGGGATTGCGTGTCCTATTATCCCCTGATACTTTCAACTTGTGATCTATTTATGTATCACTAGGTTGACATTAAATATTATCTCCATGTTCTCTGCTTGGAGGATTCCCTTGTGCTTTCTGATTTAAAGACAAAAATATGATGCTTCCCAACAGTGGAGTTGTATCTACACTCCACAGGTATGGCAGTTACATACCACTTTTAATTCTCATGGTGCCATTCTAAGGGAATCCTGGGATTTGTAGTTTGGAAAGCTCTAATGTTGTAGTGTACAGCAGTGGTCTAGAATTCTAAGTATCTCCACAAATTACAAACACAAGAGTTTGTAGTATCACTGTGGAGTATAGATACACTTTCAATTCAAGTGTGGGTGATTGTGACCCTCCTAGTGTTTTTGAACTGCAGTTACTATAGCCATTAGCTATGTTGTTTGGTGCTGATGGGACTTGAAGTCCAAAACCTCTGGAGGGTCACAGCTGCCCATTCTTGGACCAGTGGTTCTCAACCTGTGGCCATCCACATTTCAGACTTCAGCTCCAAGGAGCTGTTACCTACCCTGAGAGACCCCAACTTGAAATATTGCATAATTGGCAATATTTAATAATTTGGTTTGCTGTGGCCTTCCACGTGGTTGGGAAGTAAACCAGGGACCCCCAGATACCAAGACGAGTCATGTACAACCTAGGGAGGGACCTTTGGGAAATTCTCCAAACAGGTCATACCCAGGTCAGAGTTCTTCCCAAAGAACACCTGGAAATGAGTCATTCAATAACCCACTCAAAAATAGCTGAGTCCTTGGTCGTTGCAAAACAGATTTTTCCTCTTCTCCTCTCCTCAACAATAGACGTTGTCTGCTTCTATTCAATTCCAAATGTATCACCCACTAATGATCATTAGCACATCCGGAGAACCCTTTGCATAGCCCTGGGAAACTTCGAGATACATTGTATTCCACCCTAAATCTCATCCCTTCAGGGGATTATTACATATAAATATCACCCTCAAATACCAACAAAGTGTGCACAGATCCTTTTCCTCCTGACACTCTGTCAGTCTGTGTCACCAGGCACACTGATCCTCTTCCTCTCAACTTCATGTCAGTCTGTTTAGTCATTCTGTCTTCCAGACCTCCTCGCTGCCTATTTACTTTGCAATCTCAGCTCTCCAGGATCGGTATAGTGTATACCCCCAATCCCCTTACTCTATTCCTCTATCCAAATACTTCCTAATTTCTTTGATAGCTTTGTGTGATTGCTGGAAGCCTGAGTGTTAGAGTGGATGATGTTAAGATTAGTTACTCCCGGTATACATAGGTCAAAAGATCCTGATGTTACCCGGCTTCTCGCTGCCATTTTCAGCTAATTAAATATTCCTCATATTAAGATTCAGACACTAGTGGGGTGCTCACTGACCCCACACAATTCAGATAAAAGAGCACTAACCTTGGCCATGCTACTTGAGTTTCTAGGAGGTGAAGCCTAACTTTCCAGAAGACCAAAAGGCAAGAGTGGCTTACACCACTATGAGGAGCGGCTTAGGGAGCTGTGCATGTTTAGTCTGGAGGAGAGAAGATTGAGAGGTGACATGATAGCCATGTTTAAGTATTTGAAGGGATGTCATACTGAGGATGGGACAAGCTTGATTTCTGCTGCTCCAGAGACTAAGACACGGAGCAATGGGTTCAAACTACAGGAAAAGAGATTCCACCTCAAAATTAGGAAGAACTTCCTGACAGTAAGAGCTGTTGCCTTATAGTGTGGTAGAGTCTCCTTCTTTGGAGGTTTTTAAAGAGAGGCTGGATGGCCATCTGTCGGGAATGATTTGACTGTGTATTTCTGTATGGCAGGGGGTTTGACTGGATGGCCCTTGAGGTCTCTTCCAACTCTATGATTCTGTGACCAGCGGAGTGCCACAGGGTTTTGTCCTGGGCCCGGTGCTATTCAACATCTTTATTAATGACTTGGATGAGGGAATAGAGGGCATGCTTATCAAGTATGCAGATGACACCAAATTAGGAGGGGTAGCTAATACCCCAGAGGATAGGATCAGAATTCAAATGGGCTTTAACAGATTAGAGAGCTGGGCCAAAACTAACAAAATGAATTTCAACAGCGAGAAATGTAGGATACCTACACTTGGGCAGTAAAAATGAAATGCACAGATACAGGCTGGGGGACACCTGGCTTGATCACAGTACACGTGAAAGGGATCTAGGAGTCTTAGTGGACCACAACCTCAACATGATGCAGCAGCTAAAAAAGCCAATGCGATTCTAGGTTGCATTAATGAGTATAGTATCTAGATCAAAGGAAGTAATAGTGCCACTCTATTCTGCTTTATTCAGACCTCACCTGGAATACTGTGTCCAGTTCTGGACACCACAATTCAGGAAGGATTGTCCAGAGGAGGGCGACTAAAATGGTTAAAGGTCTGGAAGCCATGCCCTATGACAATGGCTTAGGGAGCTGGGCATGTTTAGTCTGGAGAAGAGAAGGTTGAGAGGTGACATGATAGCCATGTTTAAATATTTGAAGGGATGCCATACTGAGGATGGGGCAAGTTTGTTTTCTGCTGCTCCATAGACTAGGACATGGAGCAATGGGTTCGAACTACAGAAAAAGAGATTCCACCTAAACATTAGGAAGAACTTCCTGACAGTAAGAGCTGTTCAGAAGTGGAATACACTGCCTCAGAGTGTGCTGGAGTCTCCTTCTTTGTAGGTTTTTAAAGAGAGGCTGGATGGCTATCTGTCAGTAATGATTTGATTGTGTATTCCTGCATGGCAGGAGGTTGGACTGGATGGCCCTTGTGGTCTCTCCCAACTCTATGATTCTATGTCTCCTCTGGGATAATGTGGGCCTTTGGCCTCCCACAGTTACCCACTTCTGGTGTAATGTGTTCTTAGATTGAACTATAATAAAAACTATTTGAAACAGTTGAAAGAAGATTCTTAATATGTACTGCTATAAAATGTCTTTGAAAAAGAATACAGCTAGACTCTGCAACATCTGTGTTTATATAAGCTGTACCTCTTGGGGATGTGTAACTAAGCCTGTTAAAATTGTTCAAGAGAAATAAAAATTAATTATAAAGCTGCAACCTATTTTCCTGATAATACAAAATTTAAGCTGTAGTGGAGGGGAATACTGCTGTTGATCGGACTACTGAATAATAATGCTGTTTGCAACCTTGGGAGCTGAGTTGACAAAACAGTAAACTGCAAGAAATGTTTCGACACAAATTGGCAAGTATAAGGCAAAGAATCTTCAATCTTCTACAAGGTAACAGGGGTGGAGGAATACAGGTGATGTACCAGCCAAAGTCTAAGATACTGTGGATATTCCTGGGAGCTGCTCATCCAAGAGTAGGTTCGGATTCAAGAGAGCTCACCTTCCCCAGCTGCACATCTGGTTCTTGATGGATTTTCATCTGTTAGAAGACATTTTTGACCCCAGAGGTATCTGACCTATTTTCTGAAAGGTCTCATTTGTCATTCTGTCTTATTAACTGTCTTGAGAATAGCTGCCTTTTTGAAAGCAAAGAACAGGTAGAAGTCTTCTCATAAATGAATTACCGGTAAGAGGACTGCAACCCCATTTTAGAAATCCTATGAAATTCATGGGATTGCCAGAAGTCGACAGGCCTTTTGAAGGCATGCATACACACATCCCGCACCGGGGTGGGTGGGTGGGTGGGAAGGACCTGCATGTATGCAACAAGTAGTCATACATATATGTGTAGATAGTGCCCAGAGGTGGGAAAGGCAGCTTGATTGAGGATGAGAAAGATTAGAGAGGGGACAGATAGAAGATTGGGGAAAACATTTGTCTTGTGGGAAATGGAAGAAGAAAACAATGGGTTCAGTAAAGGTATGTGTCCATTTTATATATAGAGCCTGAGGAAAGTTACTTGGGTCTTATCTTCATTAGTCTGGCGCTGTGAACCTTCTGTGAAATCATAAGCATGGCTTTCTGATCATCCCCCTGCCAAGGCTGGGAATCTGTGGTGCAGATATAAAACAGAAATAAATAGGTGCACTTTAATCACTTGATCAACATTGTTTCCTTAGTACTGTAATTTATTTTTCAGTCATTCCACTGCAACATCAAATGTCATAGTATCAGGAACTCCTATTAATTGCTTTTTCCTTGGAAGTTCCTTAAATATTCTTCCATGTTTCCCTCTTGCTCACTGTTCCACTGAAGAAGACACCTGTTAATCTTATGTACTTTCTGCTCCCTACCTACCTGTTTCCTCAGGTTACTTCTTTTAGATCAAAGAGCTAAACATAATTTCTAGGCCCAAACAGAATACAGTAGGACCCCTGTATTTGCTGGGGATTGGTTTGGGGGGCGTCGATACCGAAAACCGTGGATAATAGTGAACACCATTGAAAATAATGGGACTTCTGGTTTAAAATACCATAGAGTTGCCTTTGAGGATCTAGAAAATGGCTAGAGAGGACATATTTTCTAGGAAGACTCGGTGGTAGGTGTGCTGTTTTGTGTCCTGTGGATAATTGAATCAGTGGATATGGGGTCCTACAATTATTGAATGGTAATACAACACTTTTGTAAATCCCACTGATTCAATAGGTCTGTGTTAGTTGTGATTAGAAACTGGATTCAGGCCCAGAAAGACACCACCTTTCATATCAGTTGATCTGCAATTCAGGGACAATGCTGAATATGATCTCTCCTGCTTAAGGTAACAAAATGAATATGTTCCTGGGCACTACTTCTTAACAGAAAAGTTGGTAGCAGAAGAAATAATAGCATAAAAAGAATAGAGATAGGTTTCTACATCGCAAAATGGAAGAGCAACTCAATGTCCATCTGTCCTATTCAAACTAACATGCGAGATGAAACCATCAGGGTAGGTAAGACTTGCATAAGTGAACCAAAACATTTTGTACTTTCTAAATGTTTCTTCCAAAATGCACCCAACTCTGTTTTACTGTTCACATATGCTCAGTAACAGATTCTTGAGGCAGTTCCTGTTTATTTTGCCTTTTGTAGGTAGGCATACATAGTTACATAGTGAGGAATGGTTAGAGTAGAATCATGCTCTTTCCCAGGTGAAGCGTATTGCAGATTGCTGACATGCTGCTGCAACCCAACACTGAAAGCTTGTGTTTATCCAGCCTTCCTTCTCCATCCTCCCAATGCCAATACTGCAAAAAAGCCTTCCATCTAGACAGAAGATGAGGAAAAAAGGGGATGCTGAGCAGGTGTAAAAAGATTGGGTAAAACAGGAGCTTCACTCTCAGAGGCTTTATTAACCAAGTTATGCCTGTACCATATAAATCAAGGGTGGGCAAACTGTGGCCTGTAGGTCACATGCAGGCCCTGGACCCAACTTGTGTGGCCCCTGAAGCCTCTTGCCAAGCCCTGCATGGTTTGGGTCCAACTTATCTCCGGGACTGCCTCCTTCCGTACGACCCTCCCCGCGCACTTCGGTCCTCTGGGAGGAATCTGTTACAGCCTATGAAAACAAGGCTGTCGGTGACGTCCCAGAGGGCCTCTCTGCTGCTGCTCCCAGATTATGGAATGGCCTGCCGGACGAGATCCGTCTTATTAACACCTTAGACAGCTTTAAAAAAGCTGTCAAGACGGATCTTTTCCGGCAGGCCTTTCCTGAATAACTATCCCGGCCCAAGACTCGGCTGTCCTCCCTGAGCTGTAATCAGATTTTTTAAAAAAACTATTATATGTTTTAATCTTTTTCTAATTTATATATTTTTAATTTACTGTATGTTTTAATCTTTTATAATTTAATATTATTTTAAGGGGGGGTGGGCTTGGGTACTGGGACTATGGAGTTTTTATATTGTAAGCCGCCCCGATTGCGTTGCAGAGGGGCGGGATAGAAATAAAATTTTATTATTATTATGTTATTATAGTTCCCCAAACCCCAAACCCCCAATTTTTTTTTTCTTTTTGGTATGATTTTGGGGCATTTTTGCCACCAAACTGCATAGAGACCTCTCCAAAACAGGCAAAAACACCCCACATAGCCACACACAGAAAGCTTCCTGGAACACACCACCATCCTCAAATACCCTTATTTTCATCAGAGTCCTTCTTAAAATGGCAACAGGAAGTGATTATATGTCACCTCTGGTTGCCATGTTGGGAAGGACTCAGATGAAGATATCGGTATCTGGGAGCACTCTTGGGGTGCAGGCTGTGGAAGGGCCAGGTGATAGTGGAGGAGGAAAGCAAATTGGCTTCTGGCCCCCATGTAGTTGCTCACCCCGATATAAACGGTAAGAATTATTAAAACTGCTAAGAAGTGAAGAACCACCACAGAATATTTAGGGAACATTTTTAGAAACTAATTAGGGTCGTTAATGACACCAACCTAAGTGTGAACAGAAACAGGATACAAATGACCAAGGTGCAAATGTAATTTATTATGATAAAGGGGATCTACACAGTGTTTCTTAGACTATCTAATGTGGGGAACCAACAATATTTTTTTGGTAATGAGCCGAGCAATGGTACCATATTTGTGCCCACTGTGGCATTAAACTGTTTGCCTTTCCTGGCCACTCACTTTAACTGGTAGCCAATGGCTTGGCACTGGTCCATGGACCACCACTTTGAGGAGCATTGGTCTAAACAGAGTGCACATTTTTGTTTTGGCTGACAAACACAGGCAAAATCATATGCAGATTTATGAAAAATAATTTTATTACGTAACACCTTGTTTTTAGCAATGTTGATTTTTTTTAAAATTCAGAATACCTGCGTCATTCATGTAAAATAGTTTGATACAGTACATTGTATGGTATAGCTTTCCCTCAAATTCTAGGGTTCTCCTAACACCTTAATCCTCTGCTTTAATAAGGGTGCCCCTAAACAAACGTGCGAACATATTTAAAAAATAATTAACAAAATTTAATATCCACTACATCAAGCCAGCTCTCAAAAATCATGACAAAAATATCTGAATGAATGTCGCACTGCTTGTTTGTTTGTTTGTTTGTTTGTAGGGAACGTCACTCATGCTTTTTAAATTCCAAGCATGCTCACAAATCAGTTAACACCAACAGGAAAAATAAAACACTGTCTATGACAATCATTTTAGTTTAGTTTTTTTGCTGAATCAAACAGGTTTATCTCAATAACACACTCATTTACTATCGCATAGCAGCTTTAATACCAGTCAAGTCATAGATCTGAGAACAAAATAAACATATGTTGAAAATTAATCTTTGGGAGGCTTGTATATCTGCTGGAAAAATGCTCATGTTTTCTTTTACTGTGTCTTTTTAAAAAAATCTCTTTGCAGCAAATTTGTTGGTCAAAAACATTGATCAATGTGGAAAATGAATCAGCCCACAAAAAAGTCACTAAAAATCAATGTATATCAAAATTCTGTCAATTGGAGCCACGGTTAGTTTGTATTCATCTCATTAACATATACTGTATGCTTCAAATACCAGTTAAGAGATTCTGTGTACTATTGGTCAGATAACGTTGTTAACATCAATAGAATTCATCACAACAACAAAAATGCTTGCCCCTAGCACATTTCACAGCTTCAACTGCTACAGACTGTCACTGAAAACAATGCATTGGTCAGTCTGAACCATGTCAAGTAAACTATGGAAGTAGCATATCCACAACACAAACTGTGCTAGTACTTTCTTTTCAAGTCTAATTCCATAAATGGGTACAATCTGAGGGAGCCACTACTCCCAGCCTGTGAAAAGTAGTGGAACTTGGCTATCAGACATTTTGAAAATGCAACAAGTTACAGTACATTCTTGCGGCCCAAAGCCAGGTTCCAGGCAGACAGCAGCACAGCCAGTCCTGCAGCCTTAGCAACAGTGCATTGACTTTATTCAGGTGCAGCTCAGTACCGGTGCGTCTGGTGAGAGTACTGTGGAGGCTGCTGGGAGGTAGTTGAATATCCCATGCTGCTCTGTGGCTGTGATGTGCTTGGTCCAGGGTTTGGATAGGCAGCATGGGGATTGGAACGCTGAACAAAGCAGTGGAGAGGGAAGAGAGAGAGAGGAAATTGATTACAGTTTTGTTGCACTGGAATAACAAACATACTTGGTAACCATCAGTGCTTTGTCAACAGATAGTAAAGCACCCCCTCCTGCTCTGCATCACTGTTCTTTACACTAACTAGGAAGGAAATACCATAGATAATGGCTCCTAAAGCTTCCAGTTCTGTAATTTTGATGCTCCTTGATAACCTTTAATCATCTATGGATTCATAAAGCCATTTCATGTCCACACTTCAGTGATAAATGAACTCTGAGATTGAGATTGTCAGAGGAGATTTTTTTAAAAAAAAAATTAAGAGTCACACGGACCTACTGCTCTGAAGTATAGGCTTATAGAACATGTACTACCCAAAAGTAAAAGAAGCATTTACCTACTGTGCTTGTAATATGTGGACAAAAAAATATTATAATTTAGAAACATTGGGAGCTCACAGACCTTGTTGTGGCTATTTGGTATCCTGTTTCTGTGCTTATAACCAAGAAAGTGATGTTTCTGTGCTTATAACCAAGAAAGTGATGATTGAAATAGCAAGCCTACAGCGACATGTTGCCCAGCTGCATGATTAGTCATTGGGTTATTTTTTTCCAGATGAGACAGACTTTTCTGAACGGTCTATGCCAGGGACAGGCAACTGCAGTTTTCTAGACGTTTTTAGACTGAAACCTCCATAATCCCACACCACTTGCTTATGCTGGCTAGGTTTGCTGGGAGTTTTGGACGAAAACACAACTGCCCAACCCTGTTGTGTACTACAGTTTTCAATATGATTTAAAAGAGTTCCTAATGTTTCCAGATGAAAATCAAGATCAGATGAGTAAGCTTCAACTATTAAAAAGTGAAGGCGAACAGTAATTGATTCAAAGGTAAGAAAGAGCATGAAAGAGGGCTTTAAAAACAACAAAGTACAGACATGTTTTTGAAAGCTCTGATTTTAATAGCTGACTAGGGAGTTTCTAGTTCTATATATGGAACACCTGCTTAATATTTTTAACTTGTCAAAAATTACCCCTGCTAGGTTGCTAGCTCTAATGGACATGTTCGTTCCCTGTACTACTCGACCACCATCTCCCATAGTTTACCTGGAAACCACATTAAAAAACCAACAACAAAAGAAACAACATTTTGGATATTAAGTTGCTATTCCACATGACTATCTTTTCCTCCCATTGATCCCACCCCACACTATTTACCACAACAATCCCAAAGAATTGCTTTTTGGTATCAGGCACAGGGGAATACCGGCTGAAACAGGAAGTGGGCAAGCCTCATTCTGTGAAGAATGGAACTCTGTCTGCTTACAGAAACAAAGTTAGGAACCAAGCCAATTGTAGCCCCCTCCTGGAACAAACCCATTGTTTTTAAAGCATCGTGTTGTTTCATTTTTAAAGAGTACTGTACATATTATGGGAGTTTGCTTCCCAGACTTACCATGGATACCAGAAACTGCAGATAACAGTGAACCCTATTAAAATATTAAAAACTTACCATAGAGTTGCATTGGAGGACCTAGAAGATGCCTAAAGAGGAACCTCTCTAGGCATTTTCTAGTATGACTCTATGGTATGTGCCCCCTATTTTGTGTCCTGCAGATAACTCGAACTACAATACTGTTTCCATGGATGCAGGGGTCCGACTGTACATTCACCTGCAAAGTGATTTTTATCTTTTATCCTAAACCAAAAAAGCCCAACATGTTCATAAGGAAGAATTATCTCTGTTTGATCACAGTGCTACATTTTCACCAGTTTCAAGATTATCTTCTTAGAGATGGAAGATCAGAAATACACAAGTATGAAAACAGCATGTGTACAGGGTATCTACCTTTATTTGGAGCATATTGTACATATAAGTCCTGCTCCTTTTTATTCCCTCCACCAATAGTCAATCATGTTATAGACAGGTAAGAACAAATGAAGAAAAAGCCTACTCCCCAATTTAGCATACTTTCTATTCTAAGACAGATAAATTATGTCAAGTGGGTGAATGTTTGACAGGGATTAGAAATGGCCTTAGGAAATATTTTGATAGGATTTGCTATGCAACTCTCTGCCCAAAGTCTCCATTTAAAGAAAAAAGGAAAGAAAAAGTTCATAATGTCTCTAGGTTTGTTTTCTATTACCAAACTTCCCCCATGATTAAAAAACCCTTTTTACTATGTAGCCTAACTATGCCTTTCTATTCCGTTGTTCTATTATCTTAACAATATAGAGGAATTGTTCTGTAGTTGTTGTAGCCTTTTACATACTAGACCAGGGGTGGGTAACTATGGAAGGCTAGGGGGCTGCATTACCATCCTAGGAGAAATCTGGGGAGGCTACACTTCCACCACAAAATTTTTTTTGCCCCCAAATGTCCCCTAGAGTAGTGGTTCTTAACCTATGGTCTGGGGAACCCCAGGGGGCCACAATGTCCCTACAGGGGGTTCATGAAAGCTTAAAAGCTACTTGGCCCACCTGCTCTTTGCAGCTGAGTGGCCATGTGGCAGGAGCCAAGGCAAAGGATGGCTGGCTTGGCCTGCAAATTGCCATTCAATCCGCTCTAGCCACAAACTTGCAGGAAGAAGCAGGATAAAAGTTTTCCCTCCCCTTCCAGTGCCTCTGAGGAAAGGTTTAATGGACGGTGTAATTGTATTATTATTAGGTATTATTATGGTTTTAAATCTTGAGTTAAGCCTTGGGAGTCCACAGCAACAAAAGATATTTTATTGTTGTTGTTTTAAAGTCACTTCTGGTTTACTTCATATTTTAAAAAGAATTCCTTGGACCTAGAACAGTCCAAGGGTATCCCCGAACGTGCCAAAAATGCTCCATGTCCCCAGAGAGCATTTGGGGTTATTTACAAAAAAATTTGATGTCTGTGGGGCCCACTCTTATACTGTACTAAATAGCAGTTAAAGGGAAAAGAGATAATAGCCTAAGCCAAAGATATTCAGGTTCTTTAACTTTTCCACATTAATGTTGTTACTCTAAAAGGTTGGGGGCGCATTGGAGTCCCACCCACAATACCAACATTTGTTGAAATTTGGGGGAATTATAACTCAAAAAGGAGGCCTGTGAGAGGAGGGTAACTTAGGGGATCTTTTCACCTATGTATACCAGTACTAACTGTAGAGTGCGCTCTAGTTAAAGTTAATCAAAGTATTTTATTGGAATTAGCACATGGCATACGCTAAAATACAAGAACACACACTCTTAAGAACCATACAAGACTACTGAAGAGTAAGGCAGGAAGGGTTGGATAGAGAGGAGTCAGGGTGGAAGGGTAACAGCTACAATTCTCGGAGAAAGAGGTCCATGCAGCAGAGGTACTCAGACAGCATCTGAAGGTGGCACAGGGGGACCTAGTCCATCAAGAAAAACAAGGGCGAGGCCTGTCTGTGACACACACCATCTGTGACACACCCAGCTAGGGTATTTATACCCCATTTCATACCCTGGAGGAGTGCTCTAGTTACAACAAAGCCTGGATGGCTTTCTCACAGAACTGACAAAAGGTTCCGGAACAGGGTGATTGCCTTAGGTCTAGAATGAAAAAAAACACTGATGGGATTTGCGACAACTTCTTAATGTTTGGACAGGCAGGGTGTACAGGAAAGATTTCCATGGGGTATGGGTTGAGGGATGGTCACTGATTGCATGATTGAAAGGGTTAGCACAGACCTATTAATGACTCAGTTTTCCACGTAATCCTATCTGGGTTTTCCCACCAACATGATCCTCGACATGTCTCAGGTCATCGTGACCTCAACTGTCCTTGACTCTGATCCTCCCCAGTTGGTGTAACCCTGAAAGGTGTCTAGTATGTGCAGTTATGAAACCTCGTGGGAGGGGTAGTAGGGTATGCTAACAATGTAACAATTCTATGGCATTTCTAACACACAACAGCGTATACTGTTCTTAACTTGCTATCCTGAAACCTACCCGTGAGTTATCTAAATGTTGACATACATTTTCTTTCTCAGGCAATCCCTGTTGTAATTTATTTTTTAAAAAAATCTATTTCCTGCTTTTTCTGTATTGAGACACTCACAGTAGCTAACAAAATAAAGAGAAAGGGATAAGAAACAACAGTTCAATTACTAGAGTAAAGTCAGCATCAAAAAAAGGAATACAATAAGCCAAAAGAAAACCAATGCATTACATTAAGCAAAACCAGAATAAAAACAGAATTCAAGCAGCATCTGTTTAAAAAGACATGCCATTCAGGATGTTCAAAAGTACTAGCTGAACCCAGTGTACCATACACTGTTAAAAACACCTCAAAACACACCCAGTAGACCTCACACCCAGTTGCCTGGGTTCTGTTGCAGTAGCAGCAGTGGCTTCCCGCTGCCACAGCTACCAGTTCACTGCCTGGGTTCTGTCGTAGAGGCTAGTAACTATAGCCAACACTGAAGCGCATTGTTTGGTTGCTCCCAATATGCAGATATGGCCATGAGTGGCAGGAGTGGACTGTGAGGTGGAGAGGGAATTTGCATGTGGGTGGTGATTGGCTGAGGAAGTGACAGGAGTAGCCAATCAGCACACTGACAGAGGCAACATATCTACATACCTAAGGCCATTGTGCATACCCAAGAGTTTTATACATATAAATGTCTCCTTGAGGCATGTTTCCATTTTTCTTTTGTGGATTTCATTTGATTATCCCGTTTCTGATCTTTTTAAAAGGAAATGTCACCAGTTGCCAGTAGAACACAATCAGAATTGCAGATTGAATGGAACTGCAGAGAAAGCATCATATGCACGTCTACTACCGTGCCTCAGAAGGCAGTGGATGATGCAAAAAGGGTACAACAACTCTTAAGGAAGAGGCAGAGGAGGTGGTCCCTGAAACAGCTTGGTCCCAAACCGTTTAGAGCTTAAAAGGCAATAACTAGTACCTTGAGCTGCACTAAGAAATGAAAAGGCAGACACCGCAGGTGAAAAAATAAAATAGTCACATGATCCCAGCACTTTGCCTTAGTCAAGATTCAGCAGCAGTATCTTACACCAATCCAAAGTCTCTGAATGGTTTCCTAAAATAGCACCATATAAAATGTGACACACTAGTCTAGTTGAGATGCAACCCATGTATAAAGAACCATGGCAGTCAGCATCACAATGCAGAGTGTGTGCATTATTCTAATGTAAGGTGTTGTTGGGTTTTTCATTACTTGATGGAAATGAGAAGCTTTTTCATTACCATCCAAGACTGGCCTGGAAAATGGGACTTCTTGAATATATCCAGTTAAAAACCACAGGGACAGAGGGCCTGTACTGCTTCAATACATCCTGTGTATGCCATCTGCAAATGGCTGCCACAGTCATCATGAGGAACAATGGGTTCTAATTACAGGAAAAGAGATTCCACCTAAACATTTAGAAGAACTTTCTGACAGAGCTGTTTGGAAGTGGAATACACTGCGTCGGAGTGTGGTGGAATCTCCTTCTTTGGAGGTTTTTAAACAGAGGCTGAATGGCCATAATAATAGTAATAATAATAATAAAAATTATTTATACCCCGCCCCTCTGTTAAAACAATTGGGGCGGCTTACAATAATTAAAATACAATACAGATAAAAATCCCAAAACACCACCCACCCTCACCCTCCCCCATAAAAATATATTAAACAACTATAAATTAAAAGCAACTATCTAAAATCACATTTAAAAACAATAAAAACAATAAATAAATCGCCAGCAGACTAAAAGAGGCCAGGAGCCCCTGAGGCCGGGACCTAATTAGGAAAGGCCTGCTGAAAGAGATCCGTCTTTAGTGCTTTTTTAAAGCTACTCAGGCTTGTCATCTGACGGATCTCGTTCGGCAGGTCATTCCACAATTTGGGGGCGATTACCGAAAAGGCCCTCTGGGAGGTTGCAGACAGCCTAGATTTTTGTGGCTGAAGCAAATTCCTCCCAGAGGACTAGAGTGCGCGGGGAGGATTGTATGGGAGGAGGCAGTTCCGTAGATAAGTTGGACCCAAGCCATTTAGGGCTTTAAAGGTAATAACCAACACCTTATACTGGGCCCGGAAACTGATAGATAGCCAGTGGAGAGATTTTAATACTGGAGTTATATGGTCTCTCTGAGATGTTCCTGAGACCACTCTGGCTGCCATATTTTGTACCAACTGAAGTTTCCGGACCAAGCATGAGGGTAGCCCCATGTAGAGCGCATTGCAGAAATCTAGACGAGAGGTTACCAGTGCATGCACCACAGTCTTGAGGTCCCTTACTTCCAGAAAAGGGCGTAGCTGGCGTATCAGCCGAAGCTGATAACAGGCACTCCTGACCGTCGCATTCACCTGACTAATCCTCTGTAGTGATGAATCAAGGAGCACCCCCAGACTGTGAACACAGTCCTTAATGGAGCGCGTGTCCCTGTCCAGGACTGGAGGTTGCAACCCAACTCCTGGTTTTGGGGCCGCTACTGTGAGCACCTCCGTTTTGTCTGGATTTAATCTCAATCTGTTTTTCCTCATCCAGCCCATTACTGCTTTAAGACAATCATTAAGAGGAGAGACGCTATCAGAATTTGAGACCGACGGCTGGGACAAGGAGAAATAGATCTGGGTGTCATCCACATACTGATAACACCCAGCCCCATAACTCCGAATAATCTCACCCAGTGGCTTCATATAGATGTTAAACAGCATCGGGGACAGGATGGCACCCTGCGGAACGCCACAAGTAAGCTCCTTTCTGCTGGAGCAGCTGTCCCCGAGCAACACCCTCTGTGACCTGCCCGAGAGGAAGGACCGGAACCACTGGAGTGCAGTGCCTCCGATTCCTAACCCTCTTAGGTGATCCAAGAGGATGCTATGATCTATGATCGAAAGCCGTTGAGATGTCTAAAAGCACCAACAGGGTCACACTACCCCTGTCGATGCTTAGACGCAGGTCATCGGTCAAGGCAACCATGGCAGTCTCAACTCCAAATCCCGACCTAAAGCGAGTTTGAAATGGGTCTAGATAATCGGTTTCATCCAAGACCACTTGGAGTTGAAGCGCAACTGCCCTCTCGATCACCTTGCTCAAGAATGGTAACATAGAAACCGGCCTATAGTTGTTCATATCCAGGGGGTCAAGGGAAGATTTTTTCAGGAGTGGCCGGAACACACCCTTCTCTGAGGGATGCATTGATGATGTCCTTAAGGAACAGAATCAAGGCACCCCCCCCAATGGCCAGCCATGAAGGGCAAGGATCGAGAGGGCAGGTCATCTTCCTCACCCTACCAAGTAGCTTGTCCACATCCTCAGTACTCACGGATTGAAATAGATCCAGTAAACTTACATCAACAGAGTTGCTGGACACCTCGTCAATTGTTTCTGTCAAATTGCTGGCATCTAAGTCGGCTCTTATCCGAGAGATTTTATCTGCAAAGAAGTTGTTAAACACATCACAGCAGGCCATTGTTGGGTTAAGCAACGGGTTCTGCGCAGGAATAACCTGCGTCATCTCCCTTACCACCCTAAACAGCTCTGCTGGACGGGACTCTGTAGACACAATACATGCAGAGGAGAAGGATCTCTGCGCTGCACATATTGCCTCTCGATAGGACCAAAGAAAGTTCCTATGACGAGTCCTGTCGGATAAGAGTTGGACTGGATGGCCCTTGTGGTCTCTTCCAACTCTATGATTCTAGGCTCAAAGAAATGGGCATGGTAGTTAAAAAGAGATGGGAAGGAGAAAAGATCTATGTTCTCAACTATTTTTCCATTCATGAATTTATCAATGAATCCTAGAATCATAGAGTTGGAAGGGGCCCCATGGACAATCAGGTACAACCCCCTGCTCAATGCAGGATCTCCAGCTACAGCATCCAAAGCAGGTAGCTATCCAGCCTCTTTTTGAAGACATACAGAGACAGAGACCTCACCACCTCTCCAGGCAATTTGGTACTATTGCTGAACTGCTCTTACTATCAAGAAGTTACTTTTAATATTCAATTGAAGTCTACCCTCCGGTAGCTTAAAACCATGAGACTTAGTACTATTCTCTGAGGAAGCAGAGAACAAGCCTGCGCCCTTCTCCTTGTGGCAGCACTTGAGGTATTTAGAGTGCAATCATGTCACCCACCAGTCTTTTCATCACCAAACTGAGCATGCTCAGTTCCTTCAACTTCTGCTCATATGTTTTGTTCTCCATATCTCTTATCATCCTTGTTGCTCTTCTCTGAACTTGCTCAAACGTGTCTCTATCCTTGTCTTAAAATAAGATGTCCAGAACTGAACACATTACTCCAGATGAGACCTGACCAGCATAAACTATAGTGGGACTCTTATTTTTTCCTTGACTTGGAAACTGCTTCTATTAATGCAGACTAAGATAGCATTTGCCTTCTTTGCTGCAGCATCACACTGCTGGCTCATGTTTAACTTAATGATCAACAATAACCAAGTCCTTTGCTGAAATCCAAATAAATGAGATCCACAGAATTTTGCCATCTACTAAACTAGTGACATGATTAATATATAGGTGTGCATGTGTGATTAGTTTGGCAGGATTTGTTCTTGACCAACCCATATTGGCTTCTACTGATCACTACATTGTCATCCAGATACTTGCAAACAGACTCCAGTATAATCTATTCTACTATTTTTCCTGTTATTGAGGTCAGGCTGACTGGCCTCTAGTTTCCCAGCTCTTCTTTTTTGCCTCCTTTTTTTTTTTTTTTTAAAAAAGAGAAGAGCAATTGTTTGTCTCCAGTCTTTCGGCACTTCATCTTTTTGCCAATATTTCTAAAAAATGATGGCAAGTGGTTTAGAGTATGTCAGTAAGCTCCTTCAATATTCTGGGATGCAGTTCATCTGACCCTACAGATTTGAACACACCTAGGTTGCCTAGGTGATTCCTTACTATCTCTATCCATCTTGATTTACAATCTGGATTCTTTGCCAAGGTCTCTGCTGATGCATGGAAGCACACTGTTGTCTTTTTTGGAAAAACCAAAAAAAAAATAGGTATTAAGCAGTTCTGTTTTATCATTGTGATCTGTTAGTATTTTACCATCCTTGCTGAGCAGTTGTCCCACCATCTTCTTTGTCATTCTCTTGCTTCAAACATATTTAAAAAAAAACATTCCTGATTTCTTAGCCAGTCTCAGCTTCTTTTGAACTGAGCTTGGGCTACACATCTATGCTCTTCCTTGGTGCTTTGTTCTTCCTTCCATTCCTTATACATGCTCCTTTTTTCCCCCACTTCCTCCTCCAGTTTGTGGGGCAGTCACATGACTTTTTCAGATGTTTTCTATTTCTCTTCTTCCATTGAATTGTTTTGTGATTGTGTTTTTAGCAATTAATACTTCATGAACTCTGAAGCTTGCTGGGTGTCTTTTTCCTTTAGCATCTCTGGCCATGGGATTCTGCCCAATATTTTCCTGAGCTTGATAAAATTAGCTTTCCTGAAATCCAGGGTCTGTGTTTGACTATACTTTTCTTTGGCCTGTCTCACAATCATAAATTCTAGCATTATATGTTCACTCCCTCCTAAAATGCCAACTGCTTTGATTCCAGTAACCAACTCCTCCCTATTGGTTAGGTTAGAATCAAGCCCAGGATTGCTGATCCCCTTGTTTTTTCCTCTGTCTTTTGAAACAGGAAATTATCTGCAAGGCACATCAATAATTTGTTGTGCAGCCTATGCTTAGCAGTTAATATCTCAACAGCTGTTAGGATAATTGATGTTCCCTATAACTATTAATTCTTGCATCTTGGAGAATATAATCATAAAGATGGAAGAGACCACAAGGGCCATCTAGTCCAACCTCTGTCCTACAGGGATACACAATCAAAGTATTCCCAACAGATGGCCCTCCAGCTTCAGCTTATAAACCTCTCCAAAGAAGGAGACTCCACCACACTCCAAGGCAGCATATTTCTGATTTCTGGTATTTGTTTCAGAAAAGCACAGTCCATCACCTTGTCTTGATTTGGTGGATTGTAGCAAACTCTCTACCACAGTATTGTTTTTATTTATTTCTCCATTATTTTTACCCAAATGCTCTCTACTGGTCACCTCTGGTAATTCTCATGGGTTTCTGTACAAGTAATTTTTTATTTGACATATAATGCTAATCCCCCTCCTTTTCTGACCCATCTTTTAAAAAGAGGTTATTATACACTTCAATCGTTATATTCTAGTCATGGGAGTCATCCCACCAACTCTCTGTTATACCTATAAAATCATATTTACCTTTCTGTACTAGGACTTCAAACTCATCTTGTGTTTTTTTAAAACTCTGTGAAATGATAGACAGACATCTGAAGCCTTGCTTGTTCTCACCTTTAATTTTATTGTGAATTTTACTGTAGCTCTCATCTTCTCCCTCAGCTTCTCTTCTGAAAAATCCCTATGTTACCCAACTCTTCACTGTGGCATCTGAATATGTGAACAGACTCCATTGACTAGCATTGAGCTTGGGGAGATGTACAGTAATGTGACAGTTCTCTTGGTGATGAGCTCATTCACACTTTCAAGTAATTACCTGATACTGTACCTGTACTCCTGTTCTGCAAACAGTGACAATCAATATACCTCTTTCAAAAACTGGCAGTTTCTTGGCCTAGTACTACTGTTCAAGATTCTGAATTATTCATCCTGACATTCTCACCCCATTTGCCTAGCTCTAGTAGCATGCATCTCCAATGACCTCCCTTCCAGATTTTATAGAGTGAGAACACAAACTGATGCAGGCTTTTATCAGCTACACATTTTTTTAAGAGAACCCAACTGATATGGACATTTCAATTGTAAAAATCTATTTTTATCCACATTACTAGCAGTGGTGGCAGGGAATTGCCTGAAATTGGCAAACCTCTGTTGGCAGGTTCTTTTTGCCTTTTCAACCCCATCCCCAATAGTAGACAGAGGAAAGGACTTATCTCCAATTTGTAGGCAAGAACTACTCTGGTTAGTCTGTTTTGCTTCTTTCAACATTGGGGCAGGGGAAAGCTCATCTCCAATCTGTTACTGAAGGGTGTTAAGACCTTTTACTTGGGTGAGCGTAGGCAGCCATGGTGCACTGAATGGGAAACTTCCACGCCTATATCTGGCCAGAGGAAGTTTTACAGAGTCACCAAATGAAGCCAAACTGAAAAGAAACAGGCTTATACTATGTTTGATCTATGACAGGCCTGGCAATCGAAGCTGCAGTTCATCTTCCTGTGGCTAGCACAAACCGCATTTTATCATGTCAAATGAACTGAATCATAATAAGAGGCTGCATATTGTACAGATCTCCTCTTGTGCACTTTTTGAGTTTGATCAGATTTAGTAATATATTTAATAGCTTCCACTTAAAATATAACCTAAAAAAGGCACCAAATCACCAACAGATTGGTTTACTGAAGAGAGAGAGCAGGCACATATTGTTAGTCTGTAGAACTTTGTTCTAATGGTATTTAATTTAAAAAAAAATCTGGTTTAGCAATTTAAAAAATCATGTGGGTCAAATCACAACTTTTATTTGAAAGACATATTATTAAAAACCACCATTAATATAAATCTTTTCAGAATAATATATCAAAGCCAAAATGAGAAAGCTGGAAACAAAAATACCTGATAATCTGAGGTCATAATAAGTCCACCTGAGGTAGTGGTAGGAGGAACAACTCTGACTTTTTTCAAGGGAGGCCCCTGCGTATGACTGTTGTCTTGGTTTCCTGGATGACCAGTTCCATTTGTGTGGTTATTGCCCTGTTGCTGCTGCTGGTTCTTCTCAATTGGTTAAGGGGGAAAAAGTAAGATATAACTCAGAAGCAGTTCATATTCAGGGGACATGATATCCTGAGTAAAGCTATATGAGACCACAGGGAAGTCACTAACTACTTAAACACCTACTTTATTATTGTCAGAGTAAACTACAAATTAAAGCCAACACAAAGATAACATCTGTTATTGTTGTGTGCCTTCAAGTTATTTCTGACTTATGGCAACGTTAAAGGGTATCACAGGGTTTTCTTGGCAAGATTTGTTCAGAGGGGGTTGTCCTTGCCCTCTGCTGAGGCTGAGAGAGAATGACTTACCCAAAGTCACCCAGTGGGTTTCCATGGCTAAGTGGGGATTCAAACCCTTGTCTCCAGAGTCATAGTCCGACACTGACATCACTATGCCACGTTGGCTCTCACAATCAATCAATCAATCAATCAATCAGAAATTAATTCCAATTTATTTATATAGGCTTTGTTTTTAAGTTTGCACTTTGTGGTTACAACTTTCAGAAAATCAGTTAAAAATAAGGAATTGGGATCATCAGTACTCTATCTGGTGTAGGTAATAAAAAGGCTTCCACTTCATCTGGAAAGCCAAAGTCATTCTAGGATCCTTAAAAGAATCAATACAAACATTTTTTAAATGTCTTAGACCTTGTAAAATCATTTATTACTTGGATCATCTGCCTTTTGCTGCTTTATGGAAAGTCATGATTGCAACGCAATCAACAAGTCTGCTATTCATTTGTGTTTTTCTTATTATTGCTGTCCCCTCAGAAAAGTAAGTCATATTCTGAGATGGCCCTGCAGTAAAATTCTCTTGAATTCTGGAGTGGAAGTTGTCCCAGAATTAAGGGGACAGTTTGAGATTATGTGCCAGAAAGTATGCTTCTCCGTTCTTCTCCAACAATTTCACTCTGATTCTGTTTTTCATTATCTTTGTACATACTTTCATGTGTGGGCTCTCAAAGAATTTAACCCCTGTTCATTATACCACCCAATCAATGGTTACGGTGTTGCAAAATGTGCACTATTATTCATCCATTATTTCAAAGTGCATCCAGATAGGCAACAAGAAATTATCAAATAATTTTCATAAATCTACTAAGCCTGTGACATGTCAAATCTTTGACTGATATTTACCACAACTGTTTTTTTCTATTTTAATTTTATTAATTGAAATGTTTAAGCAATTTTGAATTTCTTGCAGCATTTGATATTTAGAATTGAAAGGATCTACAACTGCTACAACTCTTGCCTGCACATTAATCTGCCTCATTTCCATTATTAACAGTTTATTTTATATTATTAGTGCTTTATCTCAGTAAGAAATAGTTGAATAAAAGTAATGAGAACAATCAGTGACCTAGACACATAAGCATGAAAGAGCAACCTGATCATGAGGTCTTAATAAATTATACACCTTCAAACAGAATAATTACTCCCATCATAGATATAATTGCCCTAACTAGGCAATTATAACATTATACAAGCTGATTAACAAAATAATCTCCTCAATGTAGTTCTCTAAACATATCTTTCAATTCAATACCTACTTTGTCTCCTTTGTCATCAGGTTCTTCTTCAGTTAAAAATTCTCGTTTTGGGTATGGGATCTGACAACCTGCAAACACACTGCAAAACCCCACAACCATTTTTAATGTACTAGAGAAGATAAAAGAAAGGTCTATTAGAACTGCCTGTCTCCCGCACCCCATATTATGTATCTTTTTCTAACAAGGAATAAGACTCATGATTAATCAGGATAATATATTGTTTTTAATGGTGGTCCAAACTCAGCTTTAAAAGATCCTTTAACATTTTACATTCCAGTAATGAGTTTCATCATTAAGTATTCCATAAGATCACTTCTTTTGCAAGACTGAACAAAATTTTCTAAAGAAAGAGAACCTCTTCATAGTAAGATCAATTGCAAGAGCAGGGACTGCAGGGAGGGATTTCAAAAATGTGGCCCCTAATGTTTAAACAATATAGTTTTATAAACCATTTTAATTAAGATATACACCATGCTGTTTTTTCTTGTAAGTTTGTTTAGTTTAACTTCCTTGTTTGGGTCTATGACTGCACAAAAAGTGAATTACAAGGTCTATGCAGCTGGTCTCTTCTGTCTTGGTTTTCAAAAATACTTTAAAAATACACTTATTTTAAGTGGTTTTGCACAAAGGTGCCTTAATCAATATATTGATGCTTTACTGCCGTGGCTTTGTCTCAGCTCTATCAAGGAATGGGCCTTCCTGTACCTTGCTTAGGACCACAAACAAACGAACAAACAAACAAAATCTACAGAAAATGCTATTGCAAGTTTTCTTCAAGTCTCAAGTTTTCAATAGATAAACTGAATCAAAGCCCATATTATTACTTTTGTCAAGAAACCAGAAAGAGGATTTGATTGCTAACTAAAGGAGACTGCTATATCTTCTGACACCAAGTAAATTATTATTTAATGCATATTTCAAGTTTAGATCTACTGAATGTAAGAACAGTATAGCAAGTTAAAACCAGAAGCCAGTATTCTAGTTAATATGAAATGTTTCAGGCAATCACATGTTATCTTAGTGCAGGGACATGTAACTATGAACACAAAAGCTTCCTATGTCAACATCCAACACAGTGTTTTGCTCTGACTGCAAACCAGCGTCCTCTTTGTTCATTAAATGAAAAACTCTAATCTCCTGGTTAATCCAAATTTTCTGATCCAAGGCTATTCTAAAAGGTTTAACCCATACTACATTAATTATTCTTTCAATCAAACTACTAAGCAAAAGCACTGTAAGACATTTGGACTTCCCTGGTTAGATAAGAAGCTGATCCCGAAACAGGTAGTAGTATTAGTACGTACTTGATGTATTACATGGGTTGAAATGGGTTTATTCCCAGTCAAAAACTATATGCTGAAAACTCATTTGAATCCAGATTACAGGTGATCTCTCCCCATGTGGTATTAATGTAATGACAGAAGTAAATCACTGTTGAAAGGACCCAGCAACATCACACAGCTGTTGCTATATAATGCATTTGTTTTACTCCACTCTTCTTCTGAGGAATTCAAAGCAACTTTTCCCCCAATGTGCCACGGACCAGCACTGTATCCCATTGACTTTAATTATTTCTTTCTTGTCTGGAAGCTTTCTAGGGACCGGCAGCAGATTTGTCAGGGAGTGGCACCAGTCCATGTACCACCACTTTGAGTAATATAGTTCTAGAGATATTGCTCTATACCTAGTAGTTCTTCACCCCATGTGTCTATGCCTTTCAATCAAGCGAAGCACCTGTAGCAGTCTCTTTAGATTTGTTAGGGTAAATATTCAAAATCAACTTCAGACACGCAATTAAATTCCAATGCAGTCAAGACTGCATAGTTATAATTGTCCAAAAAATATGCTTGGCCCTCAACATGTCCAAAGATCATCAGACACCAAATTTAGACCCTAGCTTTCCTAGGTAAAATGTGCAGCCTGCTTTTAATCATTGCCAAGGCTTTAATCTAAAATGAGCTGTTAGAGGATTTGAAGGAGACCCTTATGGTTGAGCTGGGACAAGGTTACATCAGTATACTTATTATACTGAAACTACATATCGGAAAATAGTCATGGTACTATGAACCAGCACTTGCTTGTCCTTATTAAACAAAGCTTTTACAATGATACAGAATTCTAACTAGAATATTGCAGGAAACATGAGACTATCCATTTTTGCTAATTAATTTTCTTCCTATTCAACTTGTGCAAAGAGTTACACAGAGTATGGACAGTCCTGAATTAGTTTATATTGTTTTGTAAAATGCGGGCAGGGGGAGGACAAGACTTAGAGAAGAACTGCCTACCTTCTAACTTTACAACCAAAAACTGAACGTTGTAAATATTCACTCTATTTCTAATTTAAAACAAAGGATTGGGGGGGGGGTTGCCTACAAAAAGGTGAGGAATCTAGTAGTTATGTTGTGTGAAGGACAGGTTGCTTACCTGTAACCATAGATCTTCTAGTGGTCTTCTGTGAATTCACACAGTGGGTTACTCCTGCGCCTGCGCAGAGCGTTCGGAACTATCTAGAATCGCTAGGCAGAACTAAGTTTGCAACATTTTGGCGGTAACTCCACCCACCCTAACGGTCCCTATATAGGCGCTCCCGCCTAAATCCCCTCAGTTCCGTAAAGGACGCTGCAAAGAGCAGTATCAGGAACATTAAGCATATAAGCCATAGCAGGACACAGAGGGGAGGATGGGCGGGTCAGTGTGAATTCACAGAAGACCACTCGAAGATCTATGGTTACAGGTAAGCAACCTGTCCATCTTCTTCGTGGTCTCTGTGAATACACACAGTGGGTAGACTAGCAAGCTTCCTCTACAGGAGGAGGGGTGTCATGCTAGAGTTTGACGAGGACTAGCAAGTGATACTAGAGAGTGCATTCCATGAATATGAAACCCAAATATGAAATTGAAACTGGGTATATTTCAAGGAGTTACCGCAAACACATGAATAAAACATTTACATTTGCAGATGAGAAGGTCAAAAAACAAGTACAGTCGCACATGAGAAGTCATACCATAACATAACATAGTCATTGAATTGAAGAAAGTAGCACAGCCCTCCCAAAGGCTGCCTCAGCGCAGGATCGAGTGTCAATTCTATAATGTGAAATAAAAGTCATTGGCGTGGACCAGGTTGCTGCCCTGCACACATCCTCCAAAGGAATCCCGGAGAGGAAGGCGGTCAAGGTGGAGACCGACCTGGTGGAGTGTCCCCGAACTCGAGTAGGAGGAGTCTTCCGAGCGAGTTCATAGCATAGTGAGATCAGAGAGACAACCCATTTGGAAAGTCTCTGTGGGGAAATAGGGGTCCCCAGTCTAGAGGCAGAGTAAGAGACGAACAGCTTAGGAGATTTCCGGTGCTGAGCAGTCCGTTGAACATAAAAGGCCAGTGCTCTCCTGGCATCTAGGGTGTGCAGAGCTCTTTCAAAGTCATCCTTGGGGTCCTGCATCAGGGCAGGAAGTACGATGGATTGGTTCAAGTGAAAGCTAGAAACAACTTTGGGGAGGAAGGAGAGGTCGGGCTTGAGCACTACTTTGTGCTTATGGAACACTAGAAAAGGAGCGTCGGATCGGAGAGCACAAATATCTCCAGTCCGACGCGCTGACGTGATTGCTACTAGAAACGCTGTCTTCCAGGACACAAGCCTGAGGTCGGCAGTGGCCATAGGTTCGAAGGGTTTCTTTGTGAGTTGTGACAACACCAGTTCAAGGCTCCACGCAGGAGTAGGCTCTACTACTGGGGGGTGTAAGTTAACGTACCCTCGAAGGAACTTCTTCACCGTTGGATCTCTAAAGGGAGAAGGTTTACCTCTTGCCTGAAGTTCCACAGATATTGCTGCCAGGTAGGTACGAATGGAGGATGCTGAGAGACCGGAGTTAGAGAGGTGTAGCAGAAACCGGAGGATTACCGGTACCGAGACAGAACTCATGGAAACATTAATTTCAGCAAGGTAGGATTCAAAACGCTTCCACTTATAGGAATAGGATCGTCGAGACGACGGTCGGAGTGCAGCATCCACTATAGCCTGTATGTCTGGAGGCAGCGGAGAATTCGGGAGGTCGCCTGGTGCTGGTGCCGTCTTTACGGTAGGATCCTCCACGCCGTCAGTCGAAGTGTGTCCAGGTCCGGGTGCCTGACCTTCCCTCCCTGCAGAGTCAGGAGGTCCGGACAGTGTGAAAGATGCAGAAAGCGGCCGTTGGCCAAGCGCAGAAGGGGAGCAAACCACGCCTGTCGAGGCCACCATGGTGTGATGAGGATCGCGTTTGATCGATCCCTGCGCATCTTGGCTATAACTCGGGTGAGGAGTGGAAACGGTGGAAACAGATACAGGAGGGGCCTGGACCACCGAAACAGGAACGCATCACCTTATGAGTCCCTGCTCTGGCCTCGGGAACAGTACATGCGGCATTGATTGTTGGAGGCCGTGGAAAACAGGTCGATGTCCGTTGTCCCCCACTTCCGAAACATGGTTCGAGTGACGGAGGGGTGCAGGCTCCATTCGTGTACGGAGGAAGAGGAATGGCTCAGTTTGTCTGCAAGATGATTCTCCTCCCCTGGCAGGTGGATGGATTGGAGGAGGATGTTCCTCTCGATGCACCAGTCCCAAATATCCATAGTTAGAGAGAGAAGGGGCAGCGAGTGAGTACCTCCTTGCTTGTTGAGGTAGTACATCACCGTGGTATTGTCGGTCACGACTAGCCCAATACTAGGATCTCGAATGCTTTCAGAGCTTTCTTCACTGCTAGAAGCTCCAACATGTTGATATGAAGTTGTTTCTCACCGAGGGACCACATCCCGTGTACCGAGCAGTCGTCGAGATGGGCCTCCCAGCCCGTCATTGAAGCATCGGTGGTGAGACTGACGTGAGGTTGAGGGGGCTCGAAGGGCATGCTGGAAAGCACCATCCCTGGGTTGAGCCACCGGTCCAGGGAACGTTGGACAGCCCAGGGCATCGTGAGGAGGGTTCCAGGAGGGTCTACAAGGGGATCGAAGACTCCCAGAAACCAAGACTGGAGCGGTCGCATCCTGAGTCGAGCAAACTGGGTAACAGACATTGTGGCTGACATGTGTCCCAGGAGCGTCTGTACCACTAATGCTGATACTCTCCGGGATCGATGGCAAAGGTGGATGGCAGCACAAAAAGAGGCGAAGCAGTCTGCGGGCAGGCAAGCGATCGCTGACTCGAAGTCGAGGCAGGCTCCGATAAACTGTATCAACCGGGTGGGTTGGAGGTGGGACTTCTCCATGTTCATCATGAGTCCAAGCAAGTCTAGCAGTTCCAGGACGAATTCAACATCGAAGATCAGTTGCTGTCGAGTCCGGGCTGTTATCAACCAGTCGTCAATGTATGGAAACACAACGATGCCCTTCTGTTGTAGGAAGGCTGCCACCGGCGCCATACACTTGGTAAAAACTCTCGGTGCCATGGAGAGGCTGAAGGGAAGCACCCTGAACTGGAGGGACTCTGTCCCTATGTGGAAGGCCAGGAACCGCCTGTGGTCGGGATGTATCCCGACATGGAAGTACGCGTCCTTGAGGTCGACCGATGCGAACCAGTCGCCCTCCTGGAGAAGAGGCATGATTGTCCCCAAGATCACCTTTCTGAACTTCTTCGGAGTTATGATTAAGTTCACTCCCCGCAGATCCAAAATCGGTCGCAGCCCGCCCCCTCGCTTCTTCACCAGAAAGCATCGGGAAAAGAAGCATAGATGGCGTTGGGACGGGGAGACCATCTCGACTGCACCCTTTTGAAGTAGTGTTTGGACCTCCTCAAGGAGGGGAAGGGATGGCGAGGTTGTCCAGATGTAGTCTGTTGGTGGGAGTTGGTCGAACTCTATCCGATAATCCTCCTGGACGATGCGCAGCACCCAGCGGTCTGATGTTATTGACAGCCAGTTGGGTAGGAACCAGGACAGGCTACAACCGAAGAGTGGAGTCTAAAAGGAAAGACAGAGAGTCATAAGGATCAGGGCTCAGAACTTTCTCTTTCCCAAGTCTTTGGACCTCTGCTTTGTGGATGGGCGGAAGCGAGAGGTGGAGGACTGACTCCTCACCGAGGGAGTAGTGGGGGGCTGTTGCTGGTACCGAGGGCGCCTCGAAACCTGTTGACTATAGCTTCTCCGGGAGGAGGAAGGGTAGTATTTGTCCCATGAGGGGCGTGCCTTGGATCTGTAAGTGGTGGAAGGCATACCGTACTTCCTGGCTGTTGAGCGCATTTTTTGGGTAAACTCGAGCTTCTCATCCGTAGCGGAGTTGAAAAGACCAGAGTGGTCGAAGGCCATATCCTTGATGGTGGAAGCAGCCTGAGGGGCTAAGCCCGAGGAGCGAAGCCATGCGTGTCTGCGGAGTGCCACGGAACCGGCGATTGTTTTAGCAGCACAGTCTGCCGCGTGTCGGGCCGAATTCATCTGTTGACCCGCCAGGGCTTGCACTTCCTGCTGGATGGCCTCGGCCATGCGTCGATGCTCATCGGGGAGGTCCTGGATCAAGGGTCCCAGCCGTTCCCAAAGGACCTGCAGTAGTCCCCCATGCATGCTGCGTAATTCGCAATGCGAAAGCTCAGTCCAGCCGCAGAATAGAGCTTCTTCCCGATGATGTTGATTTTGCAGCCCTCAGCCGGGCTCGCCTAAGGTCGGCGCTGGTGACGGTGTTGGGAAGCTTCCACCACTACGGAGTTGGGCTGCGGGTGTTCACAGAGCCATCCAATATCGCCTCCCGAGACCCTATAGAGATGATCTATTCTCTTTGAGGTGGGTGGTATGGAAGACCGATTCTCCCAACTACCCTGGGTTAGTTTTAGTAGGGATGGGAGGATCGGCAGCTCAGCCATAGGAGGTGTATTGGACTTGAGCCGGCGTTGAATCGGGTCCAAGGGGTCAGAGTCCCTCTCCGTTAGCTTTAGGTCCAAGGCGTGGGCCATCCGCACCATCTGCTCCGAGAACGCCCGTATGTCATCCGTAGGGGACGAGGAATCTTCAGCAAGTAACTCCACAGGTGGAGACAGGTGTCTCGGGACATAGTGGGAAGAGCTGGACGAATCAGAGGATGAGTCTGCAGATGGGGATGGGCTCCGGCTGGCCGGTGACACTGTCTGTGAAGGATGGGAAGCTTGTGTCACATCAATAGGGGCTGGAGGAGGAAGTGGAGGTAGTGGCCTGTGCTCCTGTCGAAGTGAGGAGACTTGACTTGCGGTATCGACCCTCGTGGAAGGTCGTGGCACGATTGGATCCGCCTGGCTGCCCATATCCACAAGGAGAGGTCTGCGGGGTAGGTCCCAGTCAGCACTGGATCGATCCGGTAAATGAAAGGAAAGGCGGGGCGGGGATCGGAGGGAGCTCGCCTGGATGAGGTCTCCGGTACCGGAGGGGGGTCAGCGGTACCCAGGGAGGCCATGGAACGGCGTTGGAGGAGGCCGGTATTCGGAGCCAAGTGCGGCTCGGGCTGCGTCGAAAGCCCCATAGGCATAGTGTGTGCTGTATTCATGTTCCACCTCCATCCCGTGATGAACTAGAGAAGGCATGGGGTACGGCTCGTTCCCTCTGCCGGCTGGGAGGAGGATTCCACATCGATGACTATCGTGTCCATACAGAGGAGTTCCTCACGAGACACGATCAGTGCGGGTGAGCCAGCCCTGGCATGAGGTTGGGCTTGATCCTCATCAGAAATTTCTCCCTCTTCCAGTTGGACCACCTGGACAGATGTCAGACCCAAGGACTGGTGATGTTCAGAGGTTCCAGTGGCAAGAGAGGAGGCCTCTGTAGCTTGCGGTGCAGGACGCGGAGAGCATTCGGGTACCGAGGCTGAGGGTATTGAATCCGAAGGGCGAGGCAGCTCCATGGGGACCGAGGCGGCGGTGGCCAAGGTGGAAGATTCTGGCCTGGGTGAAGTACATGTGGCCTTCTTCTTTTTGGGTTTTCCCTTAGAGGAAAGGTCAGAGCGGTCATGTCCCAGCGGTCATGTACCGAGGGTCGATCCCGACCCGAGCCCGAAGGTTTGTCAGCCTTCTTCGAAACCGATGTCGTCGAATGTTTAAGGGACTTTCTGACCGCCTCGGGATCAGCGGCCACTGCTTCTCTATGCTTAGGGCTAGAGGCCCGGTGACGTTTCTTTGATGGGCCAGCCTCAGGAGATCGGCCACGTTGTGGACTTGGCCTTCTGGCCGAGGGCCCAGGGGATGGTGATCTCGCCCGTCTTGGGGGGGCGGCCCCGGGTGGAAGTGGTGTAGCGGGCAGGCTCAACATCTTTTCGTAGAGGAAAGATTTTAGCCTTGAGAGACGTTGTTTACGAGCCTGTGGGGTGAAGTTGCGGCAGTGGGGGCAAGCGTCAACGTTGTGGGCCTCCCCCAGGCAGATGAGACACTTAGAGTGCCCATCAGAGGCTGGCAACTTTGCTTGGCAAACAGAGCACTGTTTGAAGCCTGCCAACTTAGAAGCCATCGCAATCAGACCTGAAATAGCAAAGTCAAGCGTCAAGCCAAATCGAAGAGACAAAACGTTATCAGAAGCCAAAACGTCGTCAGAAAAAAACCGTTCGTCAGAAATAGGGATACGTCAAGACAAGTCCAAAATCCAAATCCAAGTCTAAAAAACAGTCCGAGTCAAACACGAATGAGGAGAAAAAACTAGTACTAGCGAAAGACAGTTCCTTACTAGCTGCTCACGCGGCGGACGAAAGGAACTGAGGGGATTTAGGCGGAAGCGCCTATATAGGGACCGTTAGGGTGGGCGGAGTTACCGCCAAAATGTTGCAAACTTAGTTCTGCCTAGCGATTCTAGATAGTTCCAAACACTCTGCGCAGGCGCAGGAGTAACCCACTGTGTGTATTCACAGAGACCACGAAGAAGATCTCTTTGCTCCATTTATGATTATTAGTAGGAATGATTAAAATGTGCAGAATACCAGATTCAATATCTTCCATGACCTTGCTTTGAGACTATGAGTCCTACTACATTGCAAGCAGTCCTACCATGCAGACCTCTGCAACTATTACTATCTTATTTCCCTCCTAATTGGCTGAAATTTCAGTTATAAGATTTAAAAGAGGAAAAAACTGGTCTTCTCTGAGGATAGTACAGACGAGACCAAATGAGTAACACAAGAGACTACCATGTTCATTCAGAAGGTGGTATTTTCCACTTAATTTCATTTTCTGAAATGGCTCTGAATACACTCTACACACTGCCCATTTATTGTTATATACCTTTAACTTTAACTTATGGTAACCACATCAGAGGATTTTCTTGCCAAGATTTATTCAGAGTTTGTTTGCCAATGCCTTCCTCTAAGGTTGAGAGAGCATGACCTGCCTAAGCTCACCCAGTGGGTGTCTGTGGCTGAATGAGGATTCAAACACTGGTCTCACAGAATTCTAGTCCAGCTTTCAAACCACTGTGCCAGATTTGATCTCTATACACTGCACATGCTCATGTATTAATAAAGAAAAAGCAGATTAGGTGCATTAATTACTATGTTTGTGTTCTAATAATTTTACAGCCTTGCTAGTCAAAGTTTCTTATCAGAAACAGGATGGACATGTCTTTCAAACTACTTTTAAAATTCAGCAAATACAGTTAGAATAAGGACATTTAGAAAAATAGATCTACTAATTTTCTGAAATAATAATAATAATAATTAAGAAAAAGGAAGAATATGCTTTACATTTAGACTTCGCTTGTGAAGTCTAAAGGCAGTCCCCCCACCCCACAGTCTACCAAGTGAATTACAAAGAATGTAAACTAATTAGAGAATGTCATCTGGCATTTCACAAGGGAGAAGTAGACCTGCAGGCAGTTAACAGTTGACTGTGAAGATCAGTAGCATGCATAATCAACCTGTCAGATAATAACAGGATTAATGCTAGAACTAACAAGATCAAAGGCTCATAAAACAAGAGATTAATAGGAGCATTACTTTAAAATGGCAAATGGCACAGTAATGCAACTTCACACTACTTGTCAGGAGTGAGAATTTCAATCACAGCTTGCCAGAACTCCATTCCTTACTCACCCATGGACACTGCAAGCAAGAAAGCATTTTAAGAAATATATTTAGCTAATACACTGACCACTTACTCAGATGTAGGAAGTGGATCTTCTAAGAAATAGGGATCCTGCATAGCCTGTTCTGAGGTAATTCTCTTTATTGGGTCCATAGTAAGCAATTTCTGTAGCTGCACATAGTTAAAACACACAAGACATTTGGTGCTGTCAAACCAACCAGGAAAATATTTCACTACAATATTTGCTTACGAAACTTTGTTATATACATCCTCAGAAATAAGTAAAGCTCAGTGGTAGAGGACATACTATGTGTATTCTATGGCTACAGCTGGTAAGGCAACTCCACCTGAAAGCCTCAGTTAGTCAGAATGCTGAGCTACATGGAGCATCAGCCTGACAAGCCAGCTTCCTAATCTCCATTGGTGCCTCCACAACTTGAGAACTGGACTATCTCTATGAGCTCTACAAGACATCAGCCACAAAGATAGTGCAGTTACAAAATAATAACTTGCTTATTTTTTTGAGTATATTACTGTAAAGCTGCCTAATCCTTTCACATTTAGGATAAACCAGATTCATATTTTAAGTATCAATAGACAGACAGATGAAATCTGCAATATAGCTTTGTCCACTTGTTGCTCGCCACTGTTTGACCAGGGCAGCAGTAAAGAGATTAAAGGGAAACAGTGGTTTAAAGATCAACATTCCCATATAAGGCCATATAACTGCTAACCTCTTAACATTAAAGGGCTAGCACAAAATAATTTTCTTTATTAAAATATTAATTCAATCTGGTCACCTAACACTCCAGACAAGAAACATACATTACCTGCATCCAACAGTTGTTACCTCAAGCTTAACAAAAGAGGGACTCCCCGCCCTAAAATCACAATTCTAGAAACATGGTTCTCATATGTTCCATAGGTAAATACTGGCCACTTCATGCAATTTTAATTAGATTTGTTCATTATGGTTTTGGAATAAACAGAAGCATAAAATAATCTACCAATGACACACTGTACATTTATGTTAGCCATGTTCTGAGACTGTGATAAATTTGCCATACTGTTCAGTGACTGCTAATCTATTTATCCCTCTATGCTTTTTCAAACAGCTCAAAAGGAAGAACAAACTGAATAGACGAACAAGAACAGAAAGCTTCTCAGTGACATGCCCACTCCCAGGTCTCCCTTTCCCAGCAAGAAGGAAGACCAAACACATCATGCCATCTAGAAGAGGGAATTACTAACACCCAACTTGATCATAATAGCCTACTGATAAAATCAGGAGTAATTGAGACCCCTAGGTTATTGCAACATATGTTGAGCCTGAGTTGTAGCCACCACAAATGCTTCATAAATGCTCAGAAGCTGCGTCTGAAGAATATATTTCTCACTGGCCCCTTCTTATAACCAAGTCTCAAATCCCAGTACACAGAAATAAATGAACCACTATGAATTAATATTTTAGATTTTATTTGAGTGCTTCAGATTACTTTTCCTGGACTTATACCACTATACAATAGAAAACTTCATATGAATTCAACTCTACAATAAATGATTTTTGTACAGATATGAACGAAAAACACGTTAAGTAACTCAAATTAATCTTTTGGAAACTATGTAAGAATTCAAAGTGAGTGATTACATACTATCAGAAGCTTACCAAGTGGAATGCTTTGCTATCTGGCTTAACTTTGTGTTTTTCCATATATTTGATAAGGCTGCAGTTGGTATACCTGAAAGAAAACATTGATTCGTAACAAACTTTCCTTGCATCAAACTGACCAGAAAGCATAGTATCTTGCCTCCATTAAAGAAAATTGGTATGTACTATCTGAACTGTCATTCAAAATGATGCCAACACTGTGAGAAAATAGCCTCAAGCCACACACTCATATTATATTCACCAAATAGAAATGACTTTCCATTACCATAGATCTGATCCTAACAGTATGGGGCAAAAAGCTATGAAAAGTTATTAGCAATGAGGAATTCAGTCTTCCTTTTACACAACATGAAATAACAGACTACTGGTAGTTAGAAGTTTGATAATGGCTTTTTAAAACCTTTAAAAGCCCATCCTTTCAACTTTACACCTGAAAGCTAAAGAACCATAATTTTTAATACAACAGATTCTCTTTAGTTAAGCCATCGTAATTTTATACATATTGTGTTCCGTGCAACTTCAAAGTTATCTAGACAATAAGCAAAGTGGAATAATGGTTTGTTTTGAATAGCTTTATAAAAGCTCATAATGCCTGCCATACAAAAGCTTGTACTGCACACTATACAAAGATACATATATTTTGGTATGGATTATTAGGCAGCCATTATCTGTGGTCATCACAGATCCCTTCCTACTGATGTATTCCCCTTTCCCCACTCCATATGATGAGATTCTGCAGAAACATCACCATGGTTTCATCCATAAAAGCCAAGTACAAGAGGGCTTACCGGCTGGACTTCTTTGCGGCCCACCCAGCGCCCCCGCGGTCTCCTCTTCGAGTGGCCTCCTTGTGGTCACATGGCCAGTGAGGGGACTGCCACGGTTGGGCCTTCTCCTTCCCGGCAGCCCCTGCATCCAGGAAGGCGCAGGAATGGACAAGCCAATTAGGGTGAGCTTACCTCGCCCCAACTGGCCAATTGTGATAGGGTGGGAGGGACATCCGGCTGCATTTCTGGTGCAGCCAGATGATGTGGAGGCCTGCAATGGGGCCGGTATAAAAGCCGGTCCCCCGGCGCAGGCTTCCCAATGGCTCAACAGGAGCTGAAGACCCACCCACCCTCCCTGTTATGTATGCTTTATGTTATGTTATTTTGTGGCAATCTGTTAGGCAGATGGCATGGACCCTGATCCGGGTAAGTGGGGAGGGGGGTCTCTGTCAAGTTCAAGTTCATGGAGACCCTCCTCCCCCGTTCATTTTAACAGCTTGTTTTCAGGGGAGGGGAGAGCATCGAGCAGGACAGCTCGGCCAGGAGCTCTCTCCTCCAAGAGGGGCCGGTAGCAGCCGACAGCCAGCCATTGCCCAACATGATGTTGGGCAATGAAGGGATGCGGACCTATGCAACAGTACCAACCATTTGCAGCCATTAGCAAGTTGCAGCCTTTATTGCCAATTATTATCTTCATACTAACCTGTACTTAATATTTTATGTTCATCTTGTACTCAATACATTTGTAACACAACTTGTAGTTGTCTGTGTATTCATTAGGGGAGGGAAGCGGGGAGTACGGTCTGGGTCTGCAAGATGAAATGTTCACCCTGCCCTAATTTTTTGCCATTCACAAAGACCTTGAGAGAGATGATCTTTGAGCTAGTGTTCAATGGCCTAAGAGGACAGAAGAGAGCTAATCATAAAATAAATTAGGTTGCTGAATGGGTAAACCCCTGTTATTTCAGGTACCATCATAATTTCTCAGAGCATTTTTCACAACACTCACGTATTTCTTCGGAAATCTTTCATTAACGTTGAATGTTCAGGCATCTTTTTAATATCTTCCCAATCTTTATCTATGAAGTGAATATTAGTATAATTTCATCTTTCTTTACATAGTTAATAGAATATCATCATTTGCACATTCAGAACTATTGTCTTCTATTTCTTTTCCATGTGTATTACTTTTGTTTCCTTTTCAAACTTGACAAACCTGACAGGAAAAAAGAGGGGGGGAAATCCTCCTCTCATAGGTCTATCATCATCATCATCATCAAACAGGTTTTGCTATTAGAAAACCTCCAAAGCAGGGTACAATGAGAATCAACCCAAGCTGATAACATAAGTTACTATAGTAATTCTTTAAAGAATTTCAATTTTTAAAAAAACAAATCGTAAAATAAAGACAGGTTGAGTTTCCCTTATTTGGAAATCAAAAATCTGAAATACTTCAAAATCTAAAATTGTCCACATAGGTGGCTGAGATAGTGACACCTTTACTTTCTGATGATTCAATGTACACAAAATATGTTTCATGCACAGAATTATTAAAAACAGTGAAAAACATTACCTTCAGGCTATGTATATAAGGTATAGATGAAACATAAATGTATTTCGTGTTTAGGCTTGGGTCCTATCTCCAAGGTTTATATATATATATATATATATATATATGTATATGTATATGCATGCAAATATTCCCAAATCCAAATAAATAAATAAATCTGAAATCCAAAACACTTCTGTTCCCAAGCATTTTGAATAATGGATATGCAACCTGTAGTGAAATGATACTAACTCAGCCTCCCAGGTTTCTTCTTTATATCAAGATAATAATAAATAGTTGTCTTGAATAATAATTCAAGATAAATAAAAGAACAATTTCTTTGTAATGTCCTTCTTATGCTGAGGTAATATCAACTGCATAACCATTGAAAGATGTAGAATAATGGCATTTTCCACTGACTGCCAACTCTTTTCAAGCCTACTAACATTTCAGCAAATACAATATAAGATGTCAATAATTTAAAAATGATATTGAAGAGAAATACTGTTCTCCACCCTCATATAGCTGCATTAATAGCTTTTGATCTTTTCAGAGAGTATAGTATCTTGCCCCACCAGCTAACCACCAGTTACAGCACAGGGCCAAAAGTTCTCTTTATACATGAAGCTCTTCCCTCGACTTTTTGGCCCATTTTGGTCTATCCCTCTCTCCTTCCCATGCCACAGTCTCCCTGCATCTTTATCCTCCTCTTTTTTAAAAAATACAACTTAAAAGCCAAGAAAAAAAATAGTGGGGATGCTCCTAGAGCTTGAGAAAGTTACTTTTGAACTACAGTTCCCAGAAACACCAAGCTAGGAGGGCTGGGGTGGTAGTTCTGGGAGTTGTAATCCAAAAAAGTAACTTTTCCAAGCTCTGCTTTTGCAATCACAGTCAAGTTGTGACTGAGGAGCTACATGCTAATGATAAATGATTTACATGACAAGTGTTGAATATATGAAGCTGCATGACACATTTTTTAAAAATATGAAGTTGAATTTCATAGCAGCAAAGCACTTTGTTCAAAAACTAGCCTTTGCAAAAGCAATAAATATATCCATATGTTTTACTGACTGGACATTTCATTTGATAAAATGATGTATTTATCCTGACATACAGCAGCAATAATAGAAATAAAATACATACCTGCAGGAAATCCCATTACGTTGAATATTCTGTCCAGCTGGTCATGATGATATGGATTACTAGTTTTTATATCCTCTTGTCGGCAGTGGAATATTGGCTCCGATGTTAGCAGCTCTGCAAATATACACCCTATAGCCCAAATATCTTTACAAAAAAGGAGGGGGAAAATCAAATAGGCTTTCTAAAAGGCAAAAGCATGGTATGAAAAACAGTAGCAAAGATTACATATTCTACTTTAACTTTTTTTAAAAAAAAAAAGCTTTGTTCATTTATTGAATTTTAAGATAAATCAAAGAATTTAATGAACCCTCCATTACCACTGCTCCCCAAACCAGTAGAGAAATGAATGCAACAGAAAGATAAGAATGGTGTGATACTAACTCTCACTGAAACTTCCTATATCTTATTAATACTATATACCTTAATAGTAAAGTCCATAATAAAAAAGACTACAACACACACACATTTACTGTATTCTTCCTTTTAACACAATTACCATAACGGTTCTACTCAGTATTTATTTGGAATTATAATATTTGGAGTTTCATCATTACTATATTAAATAAATGCATACCAACATAAATAAACCATCTGCCTTGGCTTTTTCTTTACCCATTAAAATTTTGTGAGAGGTTTTCCATAAAGGCTATGAACCAGATCTGCTTATACTATGTAGACCATGGTATAATCATGCAGTCCTCCAGATGTTGTGCAACTGCAAGTCCCAGCAGCTCTAACCAGCATAGCCAATGGAGAACTGTGGGAGCTGCACTCCAACAACATAGGGAGGGCTGAATTATTCCTACCCTGAGGCAATGAATAATCACATTTGTATCTCCACCTTTGGGCTTTTGTTTGAGGCTGCTACAATATAAAACCTCCTGAGGTTTACAAGTGAGTACTGTTAGCTCCAAAGAGGCCTAATAAATATAGCTTGGGATCTTTCACTACTGGCATTTTCAGAACAATGGAGAGCTCCCAAGTTATTATATCCCCTAAAGAGCAGACAGGTGGCCAGTTGTACCACAAATGCCAGTGATTGCCCCCAAGACCACAATCCTTCCAAGACATCCTGGTCTTGATCCTAGGAATTTAAAGCAATAATCTATGCTGTTTATGAAAAGATTTATGTAATGAATTTTCTTAAACCTGAGCTAAGACAAAAAAAGGGCTTGGGAACCAAATTTTAGCCCACATATTGTTTGGCTCCTACTTTGAATCCTTTTGTATTAGTTTCTGTTTTATTATTAAGAGAAAAGCTGTACAATTTAGTTACGGGATTGTCAACCATATCTAGATTTAACTGATCTGGATCTGTCAATATATTAGTAACTTATTTATTTGTGCTTGTTCTATAAGGCTTTCAATTTGGAAAAAAATGAGCCATTTTATTCTACAATAACAGCTCAAGTGACAAGAGGATTTGCTTTCTGGTAAAAATCTTTCAGTATGTACAAATTACACTTTTTGCCATTCGACTAATCTACACCATTCAGAAAATGATGGGAAATATCTTACGAGATAGAAGATATTTTTCAGCTGTGCCATTACAGCTAAAAACATTCAAGCTGTAATTTTCATCAGACTTGCAATGTAGATCTTGTAATAGGGTTCACTATAGATTTTTTGACCGTCAAAAGAAAACCACTGCTTTACAGGAATTAAATGTATATATCTCAAGTGATCTTATACGAACCTCATTACACACTACAGAATTAAGCATCTGCCTAAGCGGGTCTGAGATATAAAGACCACAAAGCCTGACTGATATGGATGTATACAACATTGCAGAACTTTACTGAACAACTTAGCATGAAAGTAAGAAAATCCTCTACCCTCGTGCTTGGTCCGGAAACTTCAGTTGGTACAAAATATGGCAGCCAGAGTGGTCTCGGGAACATCTCAGAGAGACCATATAACTGCAGTATTGAAATCTCTCCACTGGCTGCCTATCAGTTTCCAGGTCCAGTATAAGGTGTTGGTTATTACCTTTAAAGCCCTAAATGGCTTGGGTCCAACTTATCTCCGGAACCGCCTCCTCCCATACAATCCTCCCCGCGCACTCCGGTCCTCTGGGAGGAATTTGCTTCAGCCACAAAAATCTAGGCTGTCTGCAACCTCCCAGAGGGACTTTTCGGTAATCGCCCCCAATTTATGGAATGGCCTGCCAAACGAGATCTGTCAGCTGACGAGCTTGAGTAGCTTTAAAAAGCACTAAAGACGGATCTCTTTCGGCAGGCCTTTCCTGATTAGATCCCGGCCTCAGGAGCTGCGTCTCCTGGCTTTTTTTTAAAAAAAATCATGTATATATTTGTTTTCAATGTGTTTTTAATTTTATTGTGTTTAATGTCTTTTTATGGGGGATGGTGGGGTGGGTGGTGTTTTTAGTCATTATTATAATGTTTAATTGTTGGAAGCCACCCCGATTGTTTTTAGCGGGGTATTAATAATAATAATAATAATTAGAAATTTTCTTATTAAAAAGGGGCTTTTTTGTATTTTAGCTGCTTGACTGCCTGCTTCACCTCCTTTATACTGATTTTTGTATTTTGCGGCAATGACTTGAATGCACACAACAAATGTATACAAGAGGGTAGCTGTTTTTCTTGTGTGCCTTCAAGTCATTTCTGACTTATAGCAACCTTAAGGCAACCCTGTCATGAGCTTTTCTTGGCAAGATTTGTTCAGAGGGTTTTTTGCCCTTTCCTTCCTCTGAGACTGAGAGTGTAACTTGCCCAAGGTCACCCAATGGGTTTCTTGTCCAAGTGGGGGTTTGAACCCTGGGCTCACAGCATCCTAGTCCAACACCATGCTGGCTCTGTAGAAGAGTGTAGGTTGACACAGATTTTACTGAGACAATTCAGAATATCCTCTGTTTAGAAACAGAGGTTTTTATAGTAGTCAGATATTTTATTTGTTTTGCTACAGCCTGCGCATCAGAGGTTTTGAAGCCTACTTTATGCTTTAGTCAGTTTAGTGCATGTACAATCTTATTAATTTGTATAGGATACAATGTGGTCAGCATCAACCTGGAGCCTTTATTACCATGCTCATAATAGTTCTGATTCATGCACAAGGTTTTACAAATTTCTAAATTGTTCAGCGCACTGTGCTTGGCTTCTGTTTGTTCCTTTTTCTGGCATCTTCTTTTTTCTGCCTATTTCTTTGTGTCATTGGGTAGATTCGTATTCCACACCAACTAACATTTATGTTGCATTACACTTTCTTTTACAAGTGCAATTAGTGCCCTGATTATGGCCTTCATGGCATCCCCAACAATTCTATCTTGAATACAGAATTAACTGGTACACCATCTAGGTCACCATAGAGATTGCATAGGCCATCTAATCCAACCCCCTGCCATGCAGGAATATACAACTAAAGCAACTAACGCTCACCCAACCTCTGTTTAAAGATATCCAAAGGAGGAGAGTCCACCATCCTCTGAGAAAATCTATTCTACTCCCAAATAGCTCTTAAAGTACAGAAATTCTTCCTAATATTTAGGTGGAATCCTTTTTTTTCTAATTTTAATCTATTGGGTCATGTCCTAGTTTCTCAAGCAGCAGAAAACAAGCTTGCTTCCTTCTTCTAAATGGCATCCCTTCAGATGTTTAAATATGGCTATCATGTCATCACTCAAGTCTTTTCTTCTACAAGCTAAATGTACCCAGCTCCCAAAGTCATTCCTTGCAAGGCTTGGTTTCCACACCTTTGATCATGTTGGTTGCCTTTCTCTGCAATGTTCTAGTTTGTTTATATCTTTCACCCATCTCCCGTGCCTTCACCTGGTTGCGGTGCTTCTGCTCTTTCATTTCAAATGCAGAAGTGGATGGCTCGTGAGTTTCCATGGGATGGGGGAGCACAAAGAATGCGTGTCTGGTGGCAACAAGATGGTGCGGCAAGCCAGGCAAAGGTGCGGCAGCTGGGCAGCTGCGTGAAGGCTCTTTTACTCTTTCTTTTCAAAGGCCCTATGCCATATTAGTAAAGTAAAGCATTGCACTCACCTGCATCTCTCTCCTCCAACCCTGGGGAGCCATGGGACTTCTCAGCCAGGTTGCGGAGGTAAGCAGGCGGGTCCTTATACAGGTTGACCCCCCCTATCCACGGATTCAGTATCCATGGTTGCACTTATCCACGTCCCAGGGGAATGTTCTCTCTATTTTATTTATTTATTTAGGTATTTATACCCCGTTCTTCAGCCACAAGGCTCTCAGAGCAGCTTACGAATTGTTAAGCAACAGCATTTTACACATCTACACAGCTTTATAGAGCGCTAGGCACTAAGCGGTTTCCAATGTGTTAGCTAATTGCCCCCACAAGCTGGGTACTCATTTTACCAATCTATGAAAGGATGGAAAGCTGAGTGAACCTTGGAGCCCTTGGGATCGAACTTGCAATGTTGCAGCTTGCAGTACTGGCATCTAACCACTGCACCACCAGAGCCCCCTGGGTCCAGGCATTTCTAGGTCCTCCAATGTGATTCTATGGTCAACTTCCACTGTTTGTCTGACTGAAAATAATAGGGTTCCCTATTATCCACAGTTTCAGGTATCCACAGGGTGTATGTGTCTTAGAATGTATTCCCTTCGCATACAGGGGTTGATAAAATGGTAAATAGGCTCAAGTCCTGATACATAAAATAGCAGAGGACTTGAGCTCCCATGTTTTTTGGCACCCGCGGATAAGGAGGCCCACTGTATGTCTTTGGCAGGGCTAGCTGTTTTTTCTTGTTCTTTTACTTGTAAACCACCATGTATATTAATGGTGCTATATAAATAAATAAATGATGATCATGATGCTAACAACCACCACCACCATGGTGAGTACTCTCTGGGTTGGCTCTGTCAACAAATTATAAATCCACGTAACAGCACTGTCTAGTCTACAGTTTACCAGTTTGCCTGCAGGAATATCATGAGACACCTTGTCAAAAGCCTTACTGCAATCAAGATATACTACATCAACAACACCTCTGATCTATCAAGGATGTAACTCTGTCCAAAAAAGACACAAAATTACTTTGGCATGGCTTGTTTTTGAGAAACCTATTACTAGTTCTTAGTGATTAATGGTTCTTAGTAATCACAGCATTCCTTTCTAAGTGTGCACAGAGGACTATTTAATGATTTGTTCTAGAACCTTTCCTGATATCAGCATCAAGCTGACTAGTCAGTAATTGTTTTGGTCCTGCTTTTTGCTTTTTTTGAAGATGGGGACAATATGTGTCCTCCTCCAATCTGCTGAGAACTTTCCAAGAATTCTGAAAGATTATTTACAGTGGCTCCAAGATTACATCTGCAAGTTACTTTAGTACTCTTGGATGCAGTTCATCTGGCCTGGGAGACTTGAATTCACTTATAGCAACTAGGTATTCCTTTACTATCTCTTTAGTTATTGCAGACTGCAGTCCTTACTGCATTTTGTTCTATTTCCACAAGTTAGAACACCATTTACCATTTGGGAAAACACAGAAGTAAAGGAAGTATTGAACAGTTAGGCCTTCTCTCTGCCCTCTGTTAGCATTTCACTATCTTCTCCACACAGTGGCCCTACAATTTTCTTGTTCTTTCTCTTGCTTTGTACACACACAAAAATCCTCCTTTTTATTATTTTTAAACCCTCTAGTAAGCCTTAGCTCATTCTAAACTTTTGCTTTTCTGACATCCTGTCTACAAGTACTAGCTATCAGCTTTACAGAGGCGCATATCTTCCCCTTCCTTTATATAATAAATTCCAAGAAAACATTATCACTTCCACCCAAAAATACCACTACATCTGCACAGTTGACCAGTTAGGATAAAATCAAATTAGTTGATCCCCTTGTTGCCTTCTCCACTTTCTGGACAATTAAATTGTCTGCAAGACTAGCGAGGAATTTGTTGGACCGTACATTCTTAGCAAACATTCTCGACTTCAAACAAATATACTACGTCTCTCCTTTTTAAGTGTTTGGCCATTTGTTTTAGAAAGGCATCATCCAAATCTTCAGTTTGTTTTGGAGGGCTATAGTAAATCCCCACAACTATGTCACTGTTGTTTCTCTTGCCTTTAATTTTTACCCAAATGCTCTCAAACTGTTCTCCATGCTCTAAGTGACAGATCTCCTCACAGATGTATACATCCCTGACATATCCTGTTTGGTCTGTTTCTTTGGAATAGGTTATAATGCTCCATTACTACATTCCAATAATGAAACTTATCCCATGAGGTTTCAGTAATGCATATGAAATCACACTTGTTTTCCTGTGTTAATCTTGATTTCCCCTGTATTCTGTGCATTAGTGTAGAGACATCAAAGTCATTCTCTCCAGCTGACTCATTTTTTTCTGCCCATTGTTCAATTCCTGTGCTATTGCCACAATTTCCCCATATCATTGATGCTATTGTCTCCAGTGCGTGGTGTCCTCCTCCCCCATTTAACACAGTTTAAAGCCCTCCTGTTCAGGATTCTAAGACTCCTAGCAAATATGTTCTTACCAACATCTGTAAGGTGCAACCCATCTCTTGCAAGACGTCCTTCAGGAAAAGGCAGACCATGTTCTAAGAACCAAATATTTCCTGATGGCACCATCTTTGGAGCCAATTGTTCACTTCTAGTATTCTTCTCCCACTTCTTGGGCCATGTCCTTCAACAGGAAGGAAAGATGAAATAACCTGTGCCCCAAGGTCCTTCACAGTATCTTGCAATATGTTGAAGGTGGTATCTTTCAATATCATTAGTTCCAATGAGGAACAGAAGGAAAGGGTAATGGTCGGTGGGCCTGATACGTCTTATCAGCCTCTTTGTTACATCATGGATCTTTTATCCTATGAGATAGCACATCTCTCAAAACATCTTATCAGGCCTGCATATCACTGCTTCTTGTTCCTCTCACGAGGGAATCACCTACTACTTCTACCACCACACATCTCTTCCTTCTCTGGGAATTGAAAGGAGCACATCCATCCATAGAATCCTCCAAGACCATTTCCATGCTTTCTGAGGAGTGTGGCTGTTGCCCCTGTTCCTGTGTCTTATAATCACTGATTAAGGGGAGCACCTGGAATCGACTGTGCACCTCTAAACTTGCCACATGGTTCTTGATAGTTCTACCTTTCTGTGTCACATTTCCCCAAGTATCTGCTTCTTGTGTTTAGGAAATGTCCTACTCCCTAAAGGCATCGCCTATGGCCTGCCCTTCCAGTCTCTTTTTAAAAAAACACAGGACAGTATTTTTTTAAAGAGTGCCTAATCCACTCTTTTTAAAAAAAGTGGGGGGAGGCAGAAGCTTCATCCTCCCTGATAAGCTGAGTACTGACATATAGGTCTCAAGCTGTTGCACTTTCTTGTCCAGCAGGGCAATCGGCTTGTGCTTGTTGCAGGTTTAGCATCGCAGATCCTCTGGCAAGAAAACAAATATGGCAAAGATGTGCAGGATGCTGCATGGCACTGCAACAACTCTGTCATCATCCATGTTCATCATCCTATATATGCAGCAGCACAGCTCTGCAGGTCTCCCCTTCAAAAGTTGCCCACAAAATGTCCATAAAAAATTAGGACTACTACAGTAAAAGAACTATACAAAGATGTGTGTGTGCGTGTGTGTGTGTGTGTGTGTTTACATACTAATAATATATATACTATTAAAGCATATAGCACAACATAAATGCACATTATTTCTATAGGAGATGTCTCAATAAATTCAAAACAGAATTTCAGTGCCTCAGAACACTTAGTATTCAACAACTGTCTGTTAACATGCTATGTTGGGGCTACAGGAAGGGTAGTGTGTAGTCAGGTCTGACCAATGACACATTTAAAAAACTGTACCCTAGAATGATATGAAGGCTTAAAATAAAGCCTGTTCTAGTATGGGAGGAGAATCTATTGGCAATGGTGTGGGGGAATGTAATATCCATATAACAGACTTGCGTGTTTTTCACTTATCTGTCAAAGAGAATGTTTGGAGAACAAGCACCGAAAAATCTGTGTCACACCTATCCTTGAGCCCATTTCCCAAAAGTAGCTATGGTCCATTTGGGATTTATTACAGTATTCTGATTTCCTCTCATTATAATATCACCTTTCGTTTAATCAATGTTTTGCATAGTAAGTGCTACTGACGGACATTAGGACAACAGAACAAGACAGATCTCCACTCTAGCTGTTAAGCAACAAAAACTTTCTGTCCTGAACTTTACAAATTACATCCACTTTAAACTGATAAGAATTATGAAAAACACTGAGAGGTTTTCTCTGACCTTTGAGTAGAAACGCCAAATTCACCACCCCCCTTATGCATATAGTAAAGAAACAAAAACAAAAAAATCACAGTTCCTTTTAGGAAAATTATAAGGGCAATTCTAGTGTGTTCTAGCCTTCAATAAATTTTCAATTAAATGCAGTGGTTCACTCTCTGTTAACTGACTATAGCATTAATCATGTCATATATAACCTATCAAGGTAAGGAAGTGGAGTGAACAAAAAAAAAAAATCAACCTGAACAGTGTTATAAAAATCATTTAGCTCTAGACCTCTTACCAATCTTGGCTAGGATTAGGAAATTCCTCAGACGTACTGTTATAAACATTTCAGGCAAAATATGTCCACCAGCATGGATTTTTTTTAAAATTTAGGTATTTATACTCTGCTCTTCAGCCACAAAGGCTCTCAGAACGGCTTACAAATTGTTAAAACAATAGCACTTTACACATCTACACCACTTTATAGCGCACTAGGCACTTAGTGGTTTTCAATGCGTGTTAGCTAATTGCCCCCACAAGCAGGGTACTCATTTTACTGACCTACAAAAGGATGGAAGGCTGAGAGAACCTTGCAGCCCTTGGAATCAAACTTGCAATGTTGTGGCTGCAGTACCAGCATTTAACCACTGTGCCACCAGGGCTCCCTCCTATGGCTGGAGCTCCCTAATGGTTGGTTGAACTGAAGATTCTGCCTTTGTCTGTAATTTCATTCTTTATTCCTCCTTTCCCATTCTTTATTCCTCCTTGTCTACCAATGGTTGTAAGCGCTTGTCTGCCTCCTCTTATACGTCTTTCAAGGACCATGGAGATTGTAGCTTCAGTGTTTTCAGCACTCTCAGTTTCTGCTTTATTGCTTGCTATATGCATATAATTCTCTCCACAAATCTTGACAGATGTGGAAATCTACTGAATTCTATATTAGAAAAAGCACATACTACTTTTAAAACATTCTCCTTAATTGAATAATGTTCACAGCTAGTAGTTTTATCCCTTGAACTACATTCATAGATGCCATCAAATGACTAGCACATTGAATATCAGAATGCTGAATCTTCGAATCTGGAAAAATATCACTCCACTAGTATATTAAAAAGCCTATCATAGCTGTACGTTCTGCTTGTTTTTAACTATACACAAATGTATGTTCTCTCTTTTTATCCTCTATCTTTATGGTAAGATCTTTCAGTTTTCCTCATCCCACTGAGTTTATCTGCATTAAATATACTTGATTCCAGAGCATCATTCACTGTTTCTCCCACATCCAGAACCATGTTGTGAAGCCTTTCAATCTTACCTTCAGTTGGCTTCAAGACTACTTTCTAGTTTGACTTCAGCTCTTTTAAGTCTTTGTTTAGCAGAGAGAATTGCTCTTTTAAACTCTTGGAAATAGTTCAAATCTTCTACCCTGTTAATTTTATCACTTCCCATTTTAGTTGTGGTATCTGCTATCTTACCAGTTTTTCTATTCCATCCTTTGCTTACAATCAATGATAAACCAAAATAACCTTGCAAGTACCTGGTTTAGAGTTCTTATCAAAACAACTGACATTATCACAAAGAGCTGTTCACAAAAGTCTAGCACAGGCTCATTATTACTATGGGGGCTGTTACTATTGCATTATTACTATGGGGCTATTTTTCTGGGAGACAAATGCCTAGGCAAGGCCTTTAAACAGCGGACTTCAACTTTGATGGTACTTCTCTCTGCCTTTAAATGATCTGACTATTTCCTAGCAACATTTCCATTGTAGTTGTATTTTATTTCCAAAATTCTCTTTAATCCAGAATTCGAGATAAAACTATAAATCAGAATTTTAATTCTTTTTCTCAAAAGTTTCTTAACATGCAATTTGCATGATTACACTGCTTTCTCTCTTAACCTTTTAAGATTTTAGCTTATCTATATGCATTAGAAAGCCAAAATGGTAGTGAAAGCAAGTTCAAACAACAGTTGAGAATGGAAGTGAAAATGTAGAATTTTTTCTTTTACTGTATATGTAAATATTTTAAAAGATAATAATAAAATAAAAGACCAAAAGTTCCAGTGAAGTCAAAGGAAATTACGCCAAACTAAATATCATGACAGCCAAATACTCAGCTCCCACAATCCCTGGTTGAACACACCTGCGTCCTAATGCCATAACATTCCGCATTTCCCTATGTCCTTCTTGCTCTACCAGGGACCCTTTCACACCACAATTATAGGATTATAGTCTATTTTCACTGCCACGACAGCAACTTGAACCCCAGGATTCCATGGGGTTTGTTCCCATGAAAGTTAGTGGAATAAATGTGTACTACAGAAGCACCATAGACGCTAATAGCAAGATGCAGTTAAGACACACAGGTAACATGAGGACATAAACTCTAATAGATGTTAGATTGAGACAAGTACTCTTACTCTGTTTTGTTCATTTTAAATATTGTTTTAATTAACTGCTTTTTCTGGTTTTATTCTTTGACCCATCTTGAGAGGCTCTACCGTCAAAAGCAGTGTAAAAATAATTTTAAAAAAATCGCTGTGTCTTTTGTGAATACATTAATTACAACATTTAAGACCAAAGAATGATGAGCAACACACAGTTTCTCATGAATTTCACATTTGTTTTTTACTCTTTGTGAGCTGCCATGAAGGACATTTTGGTTTTAAAATGCCTGATCAAAACCTGCCATGTTTTTACAGTCTGGAGTGCAATGGCTACAAGATACAGAACTTGTGATATAAATGTCAACACTGTAATAAAAAGTTAATGTTCATGCCCTTTGGACTACATCCAACATCCCATGCACAACAGCTTCCCCTACCTGTCTTACTCACACTCAACATCCAAAATCTGTCCAGAGGTTCAGAGAAAGGCAAACAAAGAGGTGATCAAGAGGTATTTATTGTGGATTGTTGGTTTTCTTTTTTTGTAAAGCGATATGTAAAGCTTATGGCGCTATATAAATAAATGTAATAATAATAATAATAATAATGAAAACACAGAATCTTTCATAGAATGAAAGCTAAAGTGTTTTAGGAACAGGGTAGTTTAGAAGAAAGAGAGCACCAAACAGGACAAGATCAGTGTAGAGGAAGGAAGGTGGAGAAAGAACCCCCCCCCCCATACTAGCACTTAAGTAGGGATGGACAACTGTGGCTTGCTGAATTTTTAATTTTTAATTTTTTTTTTTTTGGAACAACTGCCATCAGGCCTAGCCAGCTCAGTCAATCATGAGGGATCATGGAAGGTAAAGTCCAAAAACTTCTGGAGGGTCATGGTTGCCCACTCCTAACTCACAGTCACTCAGTGAAACTGTATGAATTGTCAGACAAGACAAAGCACTTCACACAATCACAGAAGTATTTTTAATTGTCTTATGAGAGCTTCTGCACTGTTACTTACTGAGAAAATGTTGAAGGAGTACAGAAAAGCTGACTGGAGGAATGGGAAGACATACAATTTGAGTGCAACTCTCAATGCAACAAGAAGTACAAGGGGGGGTGGAATAAGGGCACTGCCTCCCAAATAAAAATTCTACCAACTGAAATGAAATGTTCTCTATGTTTCCAAATTTCTAGCATTGTAGTAGCTTAAAATCTCAGTTGAGCCTAGGCATCCAAAGAAAAGGGGATGGCAGGGTTAACAAGAGACTGCAGAAAGCAAATATAAGAGTTCTAGGTGATTTTACTAGGTGTTTTACTCTCTGCAATGCTAGATATTTGGGGAAGAAGGAAAATTTCAGGAGGGATTCTTGGGGGACAACCACCCATTTTGTCCTCCCCCCATAACCACATCCCAAGTGCCACTGAAAAACAGACTAGTCATTTTGCCTCTAGTTACAAGTCTCTGAGAATCAAATGTTTGACTCCAGATTTGTGAAAGCTGAACAATGCTTGTACAAGAGAGCTTTCCCTTTTCAAGAGAGCTTTCCCAGCTGCAACCACTGTGCCCTCGCCCCCAGTATCCCCAAATGATGATCCTGTGGAAACACTACAGAACAGAGTGGGATATGATGCAGGGGGTGTGTTGTTACTGCTATGTGTGGAAATCAAGGGAAAGTGGGCAAAGCCATCTTGCGTGAACATCATTCTGCCCACAAATCTGGATCTGCTCACAAAGCCAAAGCTTTTCTGTCACTATCTAGTAATGCAAATCAGTCATGGTCATAAAACATTAGAGACAGTAAGAACCTCAGTGAATTCAACAGAATTCTTGGCAGGTGAGAGTAATAAAAGTATTTGTAACTTTCTTCACAAAGAATAATGAAATCTGGGCAACTAAAAAAGGCCCACCATACAAAAACCCAAAAGGCATTAGTAAAGTTCCAAAAATCCAGGACTTGTTATTTTCTGTATGTACTAACTGTACAAGCAAGTTATTAGGAAATAAAACTAATTTTAACAATGCAATGTTTATATATCAGGTAAACTAATGAACACTTATTACTCACCAATAGCTTTGGTATAATGTCTTGCTCCAAGCAATAATTCTGGAGCACGATACCAGAATGTTACAACTACTGGATCCAAATCAGCTAAAGGCTTCAAAGGTGAATTAAATAATCGGGCAAAGCCCATGTCAGCTGAAAAAAGAGGAAGGAAAGATACTTTAAATATTAGCATAGATACTGTTTTCTATGAATTGAATGAGCTCAAATGTAACACAGTGGTAGAATGGCTTCTCAGGGTAACTTTAAAGAGCTCCTGTTGAGCTTGTTTTAAAGCACTGTGTAGAAAGCAGAACATTATTAGATTATAGTTAACATGAGTTCTCAGTCAGAATTCACCAGTGTTCTGAATCAGTGCTGATTAGCCCTAAGAAAAGTCTAACCCACTGGAAAATACCACATTTTTTTAAAAAAGAAACATTTATGGAAAAATGAAGCAGGTGACTATTTGGCTATTTCCTCTCCCCCTCCCCAATTCTTACAAGCCAGACAGATAATCTGGACAAATTCAGTTCTTAGGAACCCAGGCAATATGACAGCTGGTATATTTTCATCTCAATGAACCCAGAAAACTGATACAAGTGGTGCCTTCAATAAAAGCTCTTATTATACCTGAATTTCTTTCAGGCCAAGAAGGGAAGAATTCCTAATTTTTGCTCCACCCTTTTGACCCAATAGTTCTCATATACTTGGAAGAATTTACCATGTTAGACTTCAAGTGTGTTTGCACCTGTACTCTTAAACAACAACAGGTTACGCCAACACTAAAGCATTTCACTTTTATTGCTATTTAACAACATAGGTGCAAACAATGCCTTATATGCCACAAATTCTAGTAGACTTGAGCTTAAATGTTTTTTAAAAAGAAAGGTTTGACACCTTATATTTTCTCCAGAGATAAACTCCGTTCACTTTGCTCTACAAGCTGAAAGTGTTTATGTTTCTTTACATAACCCTATTTAAGACTTGGTTATGCTTCATTTTAAAAGTCTGTAGAGAAAAAAATAAAATCTAGCTGACACAGAAAAACTAACACACTGACACAGTCTCTATGACTTCATAGAGAGAGAGAAAGGGAACTTTTGAATATAAACACCTGGGTCTGAAAAAACTGAGCAGTGGAAGTCTAAATGTTTTGTCTGATCATCGAAATAAAATTGAAAGTCTTCAGGTTTATCACAGTGATGGTTGATATTCATTGGTGCTGGTGGGGTAGAATGCCATGTTGGTTACTTACCGTGAAGGTGCATTCTGGGGTTGGGGAAAGGAGGAATTTATTACACTTGGGTTACTCCCACTACTGCCCAGAGACAGGCAGGAAGGCAATACCAGCTCTCACAATAGCTGAAAAAGTTGCCAGCTCCTCCCCTCAGTTCCCCACAAGGCCAGTTCTCTGACTAGAAAAGCCCCCGCAAAGAGGAAGATGGAAATAAATTAGTAAGGATAGAGTTTCCCAACCAGGAAAGAAGAGCAGTCACGAAGGGTGGGATGAAATCATGAGGCCTAATAGCTGGGCCAGGATGGAAAGGGGGACTATAAGCTGAAAGCGGATCTTCAGTGCCTCCACTCTGATGTTCTGCTGTCTCTCCTCTGAGAGGAAGATCCTCCCTTTCACTGTATCTATCAAAGTGCCCAGGTGAGGTATCAGCTGTGTTGGCATCAAGTGGATCTTCTTGAAGTTTATGAGGAACCTGTGCCACTGGAGACAGTGTATTGTTATCCCCAGGTCTTTCTGGGCCTTCTGGAAGGAGGTGGCTCTCAGCAACATGTTGTCCAAGTAAGGGTGTAAGTGTATCCCTCAGATTTGCAAGTGAGCCAAGAGGTCCACAAGGACCTTGCTGAAGACTCTTGGTGCCAACCCGAAGGGGAGGGCCCTAAACTGGAAGTGTTATTCACCAAAGGCAAACCTGAAGAATTTTCTACTCTCTCTGTCCACCATTATATAGAGATATGCCTCTGCTAGATCCAAAGAGACCAGGAAGTCCCCTTCCTGCTGCGCTTCTCAGATGGATGATAGGGTCTCCATACAAAAGCATTTTTATGTGATAAACATATTTATGTACTTCATGTCCAGGACTGACCTGGAGTCCCTTCCATTTTTCAGAATTGTGAAGGAATGTACTCCTGAGAACAGCTGCAAGCGTGGGGCCCTTTCTACCGCCCTGATGCTCAGTAGATATTCAATGACCTGAACATGGGAGGATCCCTTTTGAGGGTTCTTGGGTCCCAGGGAGAGCAGGAATCTGTTTCCAGGTTTTCTGTTGAACTCAATGTGTTATCCCTGTATAGTATCCCTGTCTGTGGGTCGGTTCACCCAGATCTCCTGGAAAAGCCTGAGCTTTCCCCCTACTGGTGAACTCTTGACATCAGAATTGCTACCTTCCCCCTAGCCTTGGGGCCTGGTGTCCTCCTCTGTGACTCGAGGAGGGATGAGAGGATGAGGACTGTCTGATGGAAAAGTTCAATCTTGCCCAAGTAGGTTGAAAGGAAAGAAAATCTGTGTGCCAAAATCCTGGAGGCACAAAAGGATTAAAGGGGTTGGAATGGTCTCTTAGCCCCTTTCCTATCCTCTCTCCTAGGCATGGTGGGCATTGCCTGTCTCTTATCTTTGGTTTCTACAAAAACGTCCTTCAGTGCTTGTTCTCCGAAGGGCCTGGGCCCTTTGAATGTAGTTGTAGAGAGGTTAGCTCTGGAGTGTTCATCCCCCTCCCGATGTTTAAGCCAAATGCAGCACCTGGCCACTGTCATGGCTCCAATGGACCTTGCAGCGAATGTCATGGAGTCCTGCATGACATCTGCCATGAACTGCAGAGCCCTATATATCTTGGTCAGCCATTTGTGAAGCATTTATGATCCAATTCTTCCCCTTGTAGGATGTCCTCCATCCAAAGGAGGGCTACCCTCGTGAAGAGGGAGTCCTCAGTCGAAGCCCTGACGGCCAGGGCTGCAGCCTCATGTGCCTTCTTTAGGACTCCCTCAGACCTTTTTTCTTCTGGGTCCTTAAGAAATCCCTCACCCTTCTTGTGCATGACCAATCCAGAGACCAGAGAGGCCACGGGGGGTCGACTGTGGGGACCTCTACTGTGTCTAGCACCTGTTTGCTAGGGGTGTAAAACCTGTGTGCTTCCATGGTTCCCCTCTTCCCTTGCAAAGACTTTTCCCATTCTCCGTTGACCAAATGAAGAAACATGAGGGGAATGGCAGCTCTTTCCTTTGAGCTTCTGAGAGTGTTAACACCAAGGCACCCCTTTCATTTAATTCCTAGAGTGCTTAATCTGGTTGGCCCTGGTGGCTTGATTTAGAGGAGAGGCCTAAGGTGTTAGCTACTTTAGACAGCAGAGGTGCAAGGTCCTCACAGTGGAACAGCCTGTCAGATAGCTCAGCTTTCTTTGAGCCCAGGTCTGACCATTCTCCCTCCTCCTTCTCTGAGTCTTGCTCATTGGGCCCTGTTTGAGGTTGTGAGGTCCCCCTGAGATGGTGATTCCCTGCTGAAGTCCCAGTCAGACTCCTCTGAGGAATGTGGAGAGGAAATTGCTTTCCTCTTCCCCATTTGAACTTGAGGAAGCACTGTAGCCCCTTTGAAGCCTTTTACAGAATTCATAGTCTGTGGCTTAGGAGCCTTGTTGACCTTTTTGTGTTTCCCTGGGTGGGGTTCCTGAGCAGGCTGCTGCTGTTGCAACAGCTGGCTAATACACCTTATCAGTTGCTGCACTTACTCCTCTTTCCCCTCGCTCTTGGCTGGGCTTGGGGAGTTTGGCGCCTCAACAATAGCTATTGTAGTGACTGTAGAATATATTCCACCTCTGTTTCCTAAAAGGATTCTATATCCTGTGTGGAATGGTGAGAGGTCTGCTGATCCGTGAACTCCAGGTTGGCTGTCGCTAACCATGGTGGCTCTGTAGAGAAGGCCTTGGAAAGTGTCTCCAACACCTCCTTTAAGGCACATTCTTTCAAGGTGCTGCCTTTCCTGGTGGGAGCAACACGGATGGGCCTAGACTGGATGCAGGTACCGCAGACACACCCTGCGTGACTGGCCACCTCTTCCCTTCCCCTTGGTGAGGGTTCATGTGCTGGGAAAACCCTGTGGTTGCGGCTGGTGCTGGCTGTTGCTGCATGTGGTGTTTCCCTTCTAGTGTGGAGCTTGCTGAACCTATGATTTGGATTGGGGTTTTGGGGGAGAGATTTAGGCGTTCCCTGTGCTCTGGAGTCCCTTGCCCCTCTTGGCTTACTTCTCTCCCGGTGCTTGGGGCTCCTTGTGATTTGCCACCATGCCTTAGGGGGTCCTTTCTGGGAGCTCCACCATTCATTGCTCCAGCTCCTACCTCGCCTGCCAAAGCGGCTTCTGTGGCGGCAGAGCTATCCTGGCAGGGCTCCTCCAGAGCCTGCTGAAACAGCTTCAGTGGCTAAGACAACTTTGGATCTGCTGCCCTTGGCGTACTCCCAGAGCAGCTCTGGATGAGTGGTTTCTTGCTGCATGTGCTCTACCTGCTTTTTTGTATTTTTCCCTGTGTCCTGCCTCTCACCTAGGGCCATATTAGGATGAAAGAGAGAGAGAGAAGGAGCAGTGGAGGGGAAAGCAAAAGCAGGGAACAAATGCTGGAAAGGAATGCAGGGAGAAAGGAGGAAGGTTTTTTGGTTTTGATAAAGCTAACAGAGGGACGGAGTAAGTTGGGAGCAATTTTGAGGAGGGAGATTTAAGGAATGAAATGAAAGTAGTTAGAGTAAAGAGAGATTTTAGAAAGGTAAAAGGGAGAGGAGAGGTCTGGAGTTCTGCTCTGGGCGAATGCAGGAAGAACACCTGGCCTTGTGGAGAGCTGAAGGGGAGGAGCCGGCAACTTTTTCAGTTATTGCAAGAGTGAGTATTTCCTTCCTGCCTCTCTCTGGGTGGTGGTGGGAATAACCCAAGTGTAATGAATTCCTCCTCTCACCAACCCAGAGAAGGCAGTGTTACTAGATGAAGAGCCAACCTCAACTCTAGTTTGGTACACAATTTCCTTCTTTGTAAGTTCTAAGTAACCTTTGCTGGCTGGAAGGATGTGCTAGGATCCACCCCAACTTTATCATTCTTCTGGAAATCAATTTTGCCATTATTAGCACTGGATGGCTCAGGAGGACTGGAGGGGTGGCTCTTTTATGTCCAACCATTTCATATCAACCATTATGGGGAGCAAACTTTTTTTCCAGGATATTGCCAATAGCTATTTCTTGCAAAGACAGTGGGAAGTCCATTTCCAAGTAATCATGGATAAACTACCGCAAGAAGCAACACTGGCCTACCCTTTTGCAATTCATGTTCTGCAGACAAGAGGACTTCAATCCACCAGGGCTAGTAACATTGTACACTTACAAACCTTTAGGTAGTCAAGAGCTCCACACCAGATGAATTCTATTCCTTTTGAACTGAATGAACAAACAGTCATTGACTTCAAAGAGGAAACAGTGCAGGGACAGCAAGAAGCACAAACCTCTGCTTTTAGCAGTTTGTTCACCAACAGCCTCATACAATTAAAAATTGTGCCTATGTAATTTTATGTACATTACAAAGCAAATAATTTCAGAACATTAATTGGAAGGAATGGAAAGGAAACAACTTTAAATATTGACTTCTAGATAAATTAGCTTTTAAAATCCAGGATGTACATTGTTTGTCACACATGTATGTCCTTAGGACACAGATGTGTATCAATGACATGTTGGGGCATCATAGCATGAAGTGGAATTTACTATTACATTAGACTTAGATTTAATTATTTTCAGAGAGCTTTTATAATATATGGAATTTCTGCATTAAAGGAAAATGTCGCAACAGAAAGTTGTGCAGTGTTAACGGATTCTTCTCCCATTTTAAAACATGTTGTTTTGTGTAACTTCTCTGATGCTTGTGAGCATTTCTTTTATTCTTCCTATAGCTGAAGATCTGACCTTTCTGAACAATACTGTCACTAGTGTTCATTTTATTGTTGAATTTTTATTATTCTGTACTTATGCAAAATTAGATTTTTAGTGAGAGGTTGATTTTAGATTATCCCTTTTTCTTAAGCCCTCTACGCTATTTTATCTTTGTCCAACTTTAACAGATTTTACTCTTCTTCATTTGATGATGTTTCATCTGTGATCCAGCAAGAGTTAACAGTATTAACCTAGCAACGAAACCTTAAGAACATTCTGTCTTAAATGCTACACTGGGACTTATCAAAGATATAAACATACCAATTTTTACTCTTCCTCGCTCAGGACCTTCACCCATAACTAAAATATTAGCAGGTTTCTGTGGAAAAAAAATAAATATACAATACATATACCAAGATAAACCTAAACATTTCCCCTGAAATTAGCAGCGTTATTTTTCCAATTTTAAACCAGAATGCAGTGGATTATAGTGATAGTGCCTATTAATGATTAGCTTGTTATGAGGCCATACAAGCAGCCAAATTAATTTCCTTGCCAATTTTAAATCATCCTTCTTAAAATGCTTCCTTACAAAAACTCCCCTCACTCAAGTATGAGAAGTTTCAATCCAGAGTTCACAGTGGAAAAATATTATTTCTCCCTGCCTCTCCAACCTCCTACATTAGCCAAGCACAGGAAATGATCTATCACATTTTTTTTAAATCTTCACAGAAATAAGCCTTAATTCTATACAAAATTGGATGTTTATTTTGAAATTAGGCCAAACACTTCTACTTTAAAGTTCAGTCTGAATAGATCAATTACTCCACTCTTATAACCATTGCCCTACACCTTTTAAAATGATAATTCTTATTTGGGTATTAAAGGCTCACGGCATACATTTCTTTCTCTCTTGTCTCTCTCAATGATCTTTTTATCTGTCCTTTGTACACATAACATAGTTTCCTCACCAGTATCTGCTTTTGAATACTCTTATAAACGAGAAAAAAACAGGTTGTACAATTACTTTCAAAAGTGCTGTAAAGCTACACCAATACTTTATTGCTATTTTCTTGTAAGTTTATAAACCTACAGAAAATGATAATTAATTATAGTATTCTAGCAGAGTAAAACATGCCTAGCAGAAACTTTTTAGTCTCACAAACCAGTTATAAGAAGAAATTACTACAAGTCTTCGGAGAAAAGATGCCACCAATAGTTCGGCGTACAACACATTGAAGTAGCATATCATATGAGTATGCACAGTATTTTCTCCTCCAAATATTGTCATGACAATAAAGGTAACTACTACTTTAAGATACCATAAAATACTAGATAACAGTACTTCAAAGAGGCTTTGATGAATAAATGAAAATACCTTTGATAGGAACAGATAGCATTACAAGGAGAGCATAAATATGAAAGAACTACAGAACAACAAATCTGAAAAAGGATATGCATGACTCTGGACAGGTTCAAAGAAGGCTAAAATACTACTTCAGTAAGATGTGTGCTCCTAGCTAGAAGAGTTAAAATTAGCACATGGCACCATTAGGCCATCTAACACTAAGAATGTTAGTATAATATATTCATGAACGAGTCTGGGAAGAATATGCAGCAGTCTCTCTGGTCTAAACAGGATGGTACTTTGCAACCAATCACTATACAGAAATATTTTGTAAAACCAGTATTTCACAAAAAGCTGGATATCCAACTTTTGTTTACTGCAAGATGATTGTGTGCTGCCAATACTGAATGGGACTGATTCTGGGAGTTTCAAATACTTATGTTTTGTTCTCTAGCTCACTTTTGGGCAATCCCACTCTCTCCATTACCTCCACTGTTTCTGAATGCATTTTTAAAAACTACTGTGAGCCTTAGAGTTCTTCTTCATTTTAAAACAGAGATGATAATTCATATTAATCTTCTAAGTGATGGTTTTGAAATAACTCATCCTTACTTTGCTTATTCTAGACTATCAAACAACAAGGATGCAGAGAAAAGAACCAGTTTAGAATACAATCCTCTTTTTCAATATGGTATAACTATATTAATTGTGTATTTATAACTTTCTGCCCTTAAAATGTACAAACATATGCTGGGTAGTTTTTACTTGTCAATATTATGTTCTATCGCTGTTATGGAATATTTATATTAGCATAAATATTTACCAAAAAAATCCTTAGTATGTAACCTAAAAAGTTACATACAAGTTGTTGAACTGTATTGAATTCAACCTACTCATATCAATTAAATTACCAGCCTGCATCATGAAGCATTAATAAGTTGTTAATGTTACAATATTTCTTTAAGATAATATTTCTTTAAGATATTTCACCATGTTCAATGAACCTACTGTTAGTCCAAAAATATTTTAACTTAACTCCATTAACATGTAAAAATACATTTCAGTACATTCACATACACCCAGTCCTGGCTCCTCACTTTCCTGGGTTTCCACAGTAAAAATAAGCATATGCATTTTTCACACATGTGAACGATGTTTATTGTGTGAAACATATCACGTGGAAGATCTGAAAGCAAGCATTGTGTTTAAAGTAAAACCCATTATTGAAAAATGGATTCTATAGCAGTTGAGTAAGTCAGGACAAATCAATTATGGGATCAGCTACTGACATCCCCTTTCCTAACAGCTAGCCCCAAAATGATGTCAATCATTGCTCTGCAAAGCATAATATCACATCATGCCATGACTTACAGAACTGTTCTCACCCAGCATACTGGAAGAGGGCAACTGTTGTCCCCATCTTTAAAAAAAAAGGGGGGGGCGTGAAGAAGACCCAAATAATTACCGCCCAGTGAGCCTTACATCAATACTAGGAAAGATTCTAGAGCAGATCATTAAACAGACAGTCTGTAAGCACTTAGAAAGGAATGCCGTGGTCACTAAAAGTCAACATGGTTTCTCAAAAACAAGTTGTGCCAGACTAATGTTATCTCTCTTTTTTTTATAGAGTTACAAACTTGATAAATGAAGGGAATACTATGGATGTAGTATATCTTGATCTCAGTAAGGCTTTTGACAAGATCCTTCATGATACTCTTGCAAAAAAAATCAGTAACCTATGGGCTAGACAATGCAACTGTTAGATGGATTTGTAATTGGTTGACTGACAGAACCCAAAGGGTAGTCATCAATGGCTCCTCTTCATCCTGGAGAGAAGTGACTAGCGGGGTGCCACAGGGTTCTGTCCTGGACCCAGTGCTATTCAAGATCTTGATCAATGACTTGGATGAGGGAGTAGAGGGTATGCTTATCAAGTTTGCAGATAACACCAAATTAGGAGGGGTAGCTAATACCCCAGAGGACAGGATCAGAATTCAAAATGACCTTAACAGATTAGAAAGCTTGGCCAAAACTAAGTAAATGAATTTCAACAGGGAGAAATGTAGGATACTACACTTGGGCAGTAAAAATAAAATGTACAGATATAGGACGGGTGACTCCTGGCTTGGCTTGATGGCAGTACATGTGAAAGGGATCTAGGAGTCTAAGGAGGACCACAAGCTGAAAATGAGTCAGCAGTGTGATACAGCAGCTAAAAAAGCCAATGTGATAGTAAAGATGATGATGTTTAAAGAAAATGAGAGATGTTTAGAGGCAGATTTAGAAAGCCCAGATGACTAAACAATCTTTTAAGAAATATAAAAACAGGTGAAATCACTGAGAGGAGTTAACTAGATGCAGACAAAAAGAAAATGGAGGGGAATCTTTGGAGAAACTGAGGCTTATATGGTCGGTGAGTCAAGCCAGAAGGATGAGGGAAATGGAGAAATTTGAGCTGGAATAATAGTTTTTGAGATGGAGGGGGATGGCTCTGTACTTTCAAAGAAAGAAGAAGAATTGTGTTGGAAGTTGAAAAAGGATCTAGAGAAACCTGCTGAGATCAAGGGGCTTAATATTAGAGAGGTGGTGGTTTTGGACTCGGTTGAGACCAATGGTTTCCATGTTAGAGAAGAGATGGGGATCTCAGAGGTTAAAGGAACTGTGAAAGAAGATAAGAACGGAGAAGGGAGGCATGTTGCCCAGAGAGCTGAAATAGACATGGAAGAAAATAGAGTGTCTGAGATCAAAATGAACAATGTTTATGGGATAATTTACCCATCTCAAGTTTGGGGTGGTTTTTTTTAGAGGGGGGATGAGTTATGTCCAATTTTTACAATGGCTGAGATTTGGTAGAAAACCACATGTTAAATACAAATGTTTATAAGTGATAATTTTAAAGGGTTGGCATTATCTGGTTTATGGATAAAATGTTTGCTACCTTTTTAAAATTTATTTTTTTATTTAATTATTTGTATCCTGCTCTTCAGCCACAAGGCTATCAGAACAGGTTACAAATTGTTTTAAGCAAAAGCAATTTACACATCTACACTGCATTAGCAGTTTCCAATGTGTGTTAGCTAATTGCTCCCACAAGCCAGGTACTCATTTTACCAACCTACAAAAGATGGAAGGCTGAATGAACCTTGGAGCCCGCTGGAATCGAACTTGCAATGTGGTGACTTGTAGTACTGGCATTTAACCACTGTGCCACCAGGGCTCCTGATGTGGGATGTCTGTTTTATCAAAAAGAAATGTCTATTTAAGGATGCTTCTGGGTTATATTAAATTTAAAAGGTTTGGAAAATGTGATGATATGGGATAGATGAGATACAAGTCAGATTCACACACACACACACACACACACACACACACACAGAGAGAGAGAGAGATTACTTGTTTTCATATAAAAAATTGGTTGGTATTTATGTTGGAGACATCAATAAATAGAAGAGGTATTATTTATAATGTGTTATGTTTGGAAGAAGTTGGAAGAGAAGGAATTGTTATAAAAAGATGGGAAGGCTGTCTCACTATAATGAGGAAAGAATGTTGAGTTTTTTTATATTATGATAGATTATTTGTTAAAAGAGATTAATTTAGAGATGTAGAATAATCCTTTGATTAACTATGTGAACTGATAAAGATTAACAAGACTAATAATGTTATTTGGTGAAAGTACTAACCCTTTATTGACTTTTTGTAGAAAATAATTATGTTTTGGTAAGCTTTGAGTTTATTTATTATTAGGCAGATTTTATAGAGAGGATAGTAGCTGGGATGGCATATTCCTCCAAAAAGCATAGCTGGAAGACTGGAATGGAGCATTCTGTTTTGTGTCAGTTCCCACTTGTAAATTCCAAAACAGAAACTGGAAGCTGTGAGCAGAAAACAAAAGGAACAATTGCTGTTAGTTTTGTATCTGTAAAAAACTGCTACATTATTCTGAAACTGCTTTGTTCCTACTAGTACAGTCTCCCTCAACATTCGTGGCCTCCACACTTGCAGTTCCGCATATTCGTGGTTTGCTGGTGAGGGGAGGCTGAGGAAAGTGGTGACGGGGCCTCTGAGGCCCCGTCGCCACTTTCAGGAGGGAGTGAGTAGGCAGGGGAAGCGACTACGGGGCCTCCGGAGGGCCTCCAGAGGCCCCGTCATCGCCTGGAAAGGGAGTGGAGAGGCTTGGGAGGTGAGCACAGGGCCTCCGGAGGGACTCCGGAGGCCCCATGGTCACCTGGGGAGGGAGTGGGGAGACAGGGGGAAGCGAGCACGGGGCCCCCAGAGGGCCTCCGTAGGCCCCGTGGTCTCCTGGGGAGGGAGGGGAGAAGCGACTATGGGGCCTCCGTAGGCCCCGTGGTCGCTTCGGGAGGGAGGGAGAGGGCAGTCTTTATTCGCAGAATTTTCACATTCGCAGGGGTCTGTGGAACCTAACCCCCACGAATGTGAAGGGACGACTGTATTTTGTTGAAAAACTGCATTTGTGTTTGCACTTTCTTTATATTTTCTATTAGTTGCCACAAACATACCATATCTTGCTATTTTTAATTTTTTTTATAATTTTCATAATACATAAAATAGAACAATACCGGCACCTAATAAGAAAAAGAAAAAGAAAAGAAAGAGAACTAAAAACAGAAAAAGAGAAGACTAAAAGAAAAGATATAGAAAAATAAAAGTGACTTCCCATCTTCTTTTCAGCATTTATTTAAACTTATAATCAGTTTATACCTCTGTCATCTAATACATTCTCTTTCCTCTTAGAACCCCTGCCCCGATACCATGTATTCCATGGCTACACAAACAAGAAAGAATACAAAGTGGAACACAAAAAATGAAAGCAGAAAATTTTTCAGACACAGGTAGAAAGAGAAGCATATTACCAATAGCATCAAGATATCGGCAAAGAATTAAGTACATCAGGAGTAGGGAGGCAGTTGGACCACTAGAGAATAATAAAATTAAAGAAGTTCTGAAGGAAGTTAAAGAGAATTCAGAGAAGATAAATTATTTTCACCTGTCTTCACTGCTAAAAATACAGAGGAAATGCCCATGCCTGAAGCAATGTTTCCAGGAAGCTGAGGAGTTGAAGCAAAAAGTAGCACCAGTGCCAGATGGTATCCACCCAAGAAATCATTAAAAACTCAAATTTGAAATTGCTGCTCCTCTAACATGTCTATAAATCAGCCTCTATACCAGGGATATCTAAGAAACTATAGATCAGTAACATCTGGGGATATTTAACTTAGGAAAAGGGTGAATGATGGAAGCCATGATAAAGGTGTATAAAGTTAGGCATAGTGCAGAAAAAGTAAAAGTTTTCTCATTAAAATCCAAGGCCGTAAAAGAAAATATTTCTTTCCACAGCACATAGTTGAACTGTGGCACAGTCACAACGTGCGATTATGGCTTTAAAAGGGGACTGAATAAGTTCATGGAGGATGGTGCTATTAATAGTAGTAGTCAGGACAGCTATCACTTCTAGCATTAGAGATAACATATACAGTATGACCCCTGTATCTGCAAGGGATACTTTCTCAGACTTACCATGGATACTGGAAACTGTGGATAACAGTGAATCCTATTAAAATAGAGTCACACTGGATGACCCTAGAAGATGCCTAGAAAGAACACCTCTCTAGGCATCTTCTAGGTCCTCCAGTGCAACTTAATGGTCAGTTTGGAAGCATACCATAATGTCATGCTGGAGGACCTAGAAGATGCCTGAAGAGATTTTTTTTCAGACACAGCTAAGTGAGAAGTCGAAGACTTTCACAGCTGGCATCCATAGATTTTCCTTGGGTTTTTTTTTTTTTCTGGGCTGTGAGGCCGTGTTCTGAAAAAGTTTCTTTCTGACGTTTTGCCTGCATCTGTAGCTGGCATCTTCAGAGAATGGTTGGGTAGGACTGTATGTGGAGTTTATATGCAGTGAACCCCTGTTGGGGAGTATATGTAAATTTGTGTAATTGAATGGTTAGTTTCTGGGAGGGAGCGCAGGAGGGGGATCCGCAGGCTGTGCGGCCAAACGGGGCACGCTTGCCCCTTCTCCCCACCTTCCTGGAAGGTGGGGAGAAGGGGCGAATCGTGGGTTTGGCCGCGCAGCCTCCACATGCCCCTCCTGCGCTCCCTTCCAGGAGGGAGCGCAGGAGGGGGATCCGCAGGCTGTGCGGCCAAACGGGGCACGCTTGCCCCTTCTCCCCAACTTCCTGGAAGGTGGGGAGAAGGGGCGAATCGTGGGTTTGGCCGCGCAGCCTCCGCATGCCCCTCCTGCGCTCCCTTCCAGGAGGGAGCGCAGGAGGGGGATCCGCAGGCTGTGCGGCCAAACGGGGCACGTTCTCCCCTTCTCCCCACCTTCCTGGAAGGTGGGGAGAAGGGGCGAATCGTGGGTTTGGCTGCATAGCCTCCGCATGCCCCTCCTGCGCTCCCTTCCAGGAGGGAGCGCAGGAGGGGGATCCGCAGGCTGTGCGGCCAAACGGGGAACGTTCGCCCCTTCTCCCCACCTTCCTGGAAGGTGGGGAGAAGGGGCGAATCGCGGGTTTGGCCGCGCAGCCTCCGCATGCCCCTCCTGCGCTCCCTTCCAGGAGGGAGCGCAGGAGGGGGATCCACAGGCTGTGCGGCCAAACGGGGCACGTTCGCCCCTTCTCCCCACCTTCCTGGAAGGTGGGGAGAAGGGGCGAATCGCGGGTTTGGCTGCATAGCCTCCGCATGCCCCTCCTGTGCTCCGTTCCAGGAGGGAGCGCAGGAGGGGGATCCGCAGGCTGTGCGGCCAAACGGGGCACGTTCGCCCCTTCTCCTCACCTTCCTGGAAGGTGGGGAGAAGGGGCGAATCGCAGGTTTGGCCGCGCAGCCTCTGCATGCCCCTCCTGCGCTCCCTTCCAGGAGGGAGCGCAGGAGGGGGATCCACAGGCTGTGCGGCCAAACGGGGCACGTTCGCCCCTTCTCCCCACCTTCCTGGGGAGTATATGTAAATTTGTGTAATTGAATGGTTAGTTTCTGGGAGGGAGCGCAGGAGGGGGAGCCGCAGGCTGTGCGGCCAAACGGGGCACGTTCGCCCCTTCTCTCCAGCTTCCTGGAAGGTGGGGAGAAGGGGCGAATCGCGGGTTTGGCCGCGCAGCCTCCGCATGCCCCTCCTGCGCTCCCTTCCAGGAGGGAGCGCAGGAGGGGGATCCACAGGCTGTGCGGCCAAACGGGGCACGTTCGCCCCTTCTCCCCACCTTCCTGGAAGGTGGGGAGAAGGGGCGAATCGCGGGTTTGGCTGCATAGCCTCCGCATGCCCCTCCTGTGCTCCGTTCCAGGAGGGAGCGCAGGAGGGGGATCCGCAGGCTGTGCGGCCAAACGGGGCACGTTCGCCCCTTCTCCTCACCTTCCTGGAAGGTGGGGAGAAGGGGCGAATCGCAGGTTTGGCCGCGCAGCCTCTGCATGCCCCTCCTGCGCTCCCTTCCAGGAGGGAGCGCAGGAGGGGGATCCACAGGCTGTGCGGCCAAACGGGGCACGTTCGCCCCTTCTCCCCACCTTCCTGGGGAGTATATGTAAATTTGTGTAATTGAATGGTTAGTTTCTGGGAGGGAGCGCAGGAGGGGGAGCCGCAGGCTGTGCGGCCAAACGGGGCACGTTCGCCCCTTCTCTCCAGCTTCCTGGAAGGTGGGGAGAAGGGGCGAATCGCGGGTTTGGCCGCGCAGCCTCCGCATGCCCCTCCTGCGCTCCCTTCCAGGAGGGAGCGCAGGAGGGGGATCCACAAGCTGTGCGGCCAAACGGGGCACGTTCGCCCCTTCTCCCCACCTTCCTGGAAGGTGGGGAGAAGGGGCGAATCGCAGGTTTGGCTGCATAGCCTCCGCATGCCCCTCCTGCGCTCCCTTCCAGGAGGGAGCGCAGGAGGGGGATCCGCAGGCTGTGCGGCCAAACGGGGCACGTTCACCCCTTCTCCTCACCTTCCTGGAAGGTGGGGAGAAGGGGCGAATCGCAGGTTTGGCCGCGCAGCCTCTGCATGTCCCTCCTGCGCTCCCTTCCAGGAGGGAACGCAGGAGGGGGATCCACAGGCTGTGCGGCCAAACGGGGCACGTTCGCCCCTTCTCCCCACCTTCCTGGAAGGTGGGGAGAGGGGGCGAATTGCGGGTTTGCCTCGGCCGCTGCAGAAGCGATCGAGCGGCGGCTGCGGCAAACCGCAATGTTCGCCCCCCTCCTCTGTCTTCCGTTGCTCCCCAAAGGGGGAGAAGGCAGAGGAGGGGGGCGAATGATCTTCAAAACACTTTGCTTCACCCCCCTGCCCCATCTCCTGCCTCTTCGCTCCATTTGCGAAGAGGCAGGAGATAGGCAGGTGGGCGAAGCAAAGTGTATCCGGTGTATAGGACGACTGTCAATTTTGAAGGGCACTTTTGAGTGCTCAAAAGTCGTCTTATACGCCGGAATATACGGTAATATTCCCTTCCTATTTCTCAATAGCCCTGTTGGACTACCCAGCCATTATAGTTCAGCCCACAAGTTCACTATTAACATATATGATAATGATAATGGATGACAATGGGATACATGACCCATAAGTTGATTTCTACATACTGGAAAAATGAGAGTGAGAAAGCAGTTTTTATAAGGCTACCTAAATGCATTCACGGCTCAGAATGACCTGAGCTGCTTTTATCTCTCAAACCACATCACCGTCATCAAGTTAAACATATTTGTGAACAAGTTCTGATCATAAATTGTTCACCTAGCACCTTTAAAAAGAGCGCAAGAGCTTGTGCTCATGATAGACTAACATGGCACACAGATAAAAAGCAAACATATGTAGGAGTTTACTGATAAAGCAGTATGGCTGCAGGTAGGACACACTGTACTGGAAACAGCATGAAATAACAGCAAAAAACCCCAAATTGGATATGACCAAGTAAAATCTTAGCTGTAAAGGAAACATATTATAAAAAGTTATAAAAACTAAGCATCCCACAGAGTACTAATAACTCCATTAGAAAACCGACGAATAGGCACCCCCACTTTTTGATGCCTCACTTTTCAACAACCCGTTCTTCCAACTATTCTAAATTGTATATTTGATGAGTGGCCCACTCTTTAGACATGCGTCACATTAATGGGTTCCAGTTACGTATAATTTCAATGAGTTGAAAGAGTGGTTTTGGGGCTAGAGAGAAGGGACAGGATTTCACTGGGTTTGGGGCAATAAAAACCTGGACTTCAAGGGGGATTGTGATGGAGTGAGAAGCGCGGGGAATATAGGAGGAAAAGGCGAGGGAGTTACCACTATGAGCACACAACTGTCTTGAGTCCTGAGGAGATGACATGACCAAGGCAAAGAGTGCACGGGAGAAAAACAGGCAGGAAAAGCAGCACTTGTTCGCGGCGTACACAGACATGCAAATACAAACATGCCGAGGAAACAAAGTGTTTAGCAGGAGGAAACTCTACTGCTGGGACATGCCAGAAAGAGCTGCCAAGTGGAAGGGGGGTGGATTTGCAGCAAACAATGAATATAGGAGAGAGGGAAGTGAGAACAGCCAATCTCAAGTGAGATGGGTATTCTTCTTCACCAGCACTAGCTCCTGTGACTCCTCGGCCTGGACAGCAGCAGCACCACCAACAAAAAGCATGAACAACCCAAGCAAGGGATCAACCCAAGCGGCCACTGCAACATGGAGGCAGGAGCAGCTGCATTGGATCTTGCGTTCTCTCTGAGGTGCTGCTTGCTTGGGTTGCTCTTTCTGTTTGTTGGTGCTGCTGCTGCTGCTGCTGCCCAGTCCCAGTCATCAGTGCTGCCAGCGGAAGAATACCCATCCCATTTGGTGGTGGCTGTTGTCACTTCCTTCTCTCGTCTCACACCTTTGTTCCCTAGGAATTGCCCCTTCAACTCTGCAGCTCTTTCTGGATTTTGTTCTCCCTCCTCTCTTGGTGTGGGTCTGGTGCTCTCTAACTTTCGCATGTGTACACTCAAATTTACAATTTTTAAAAAATGTTGCAGCCTACATGCATGCAGCTGACACTCCCCCCCCACACACACATTCCCCAATGCCTGAAGTCAAGCTGACTGCCAATCTTCCATACCTCACTCTGCTTCCTGCAGCCTGGGGGCTGATGTGCTTTTAAAAGCTCTCATGGTGTAAGTTCAAGGTTAGGGACCAGAGCACTATAGGTTCCGCATTTCAACAATTCCACTTTTTGACAGTTCCTTGGTCCCTAACCTGTCAAATAAGCAGGGGGCGCCTGCAAATAGGAATTTCTGAACATAATGGCTTCAATCTAATTGTTAATCCTAACTGAAGTAGATCCAATGAATCTACTCTACACAGCTATTAACTTAATAAGTTCCCACTGATTCAGTGGATTCAGTGGAGACTAACAACTGAATTTAGGCTACAAATGGATAACTCCCCCCACTTCTACTCCAGCGTTCTTACAGAAAAAGGTAGTTCAGAGACAAGTGTTTTAAGCTCAGGTGAACCTCTAGCTTCTCTTGACGTTTTTATTTTCTGAAAATATTTCCAGAAGTTGAGTTATTCAATTTATTCATACAACTTAAGGCAACACAGAATATTAAAATCAGCATATAGTCTAGCATGCAGGACTGTCACTTTGATATGGGATTACAGTTCACAGGAAATAGGTCACATGAATTCACTCAGCAATTACATTTCACAGGAGTAAGCAAATGTTATGGAAAAGTATTTTTCCCATGTCAAGACTAATGCCTCCATTTTAATAAGCATAAAGAAACCATAAGAACTAGTTTCTGGTCAGCTCATCAGAAAACATAGGGTTAAGCCTTGGCCCCAAAAGCAGCTTGAGTATTTGGTCTGTTAACTGAGTATCTGAAAACTTACATCCCAGGAAAATTAATTTTTTGTCCGTATTTAAGTAGAGCTTTCTGCAAAAAGCACTCAAAAAGCACAAATAGTCCATTTGCCTGATCTAATATAATTTAAATGTAATTTATTTTTCCAGTACATAAAAGACTGAACGGGTTAGATTAATAGTGTAAAATGAATATTATTTTATAACAAAAAATTGAATCCTCTACTGGACAGCAGACAGGAGCAATAGGAGGGGGTGGTAAAACCCCAGGGAAAGGTTTAATGCATCTCCCTACTCTGAAGTGAGAACACAGCATGGTGATTGAACAAATATGGTTGAAATAAGACTTAACAGTGAATAGCTCCTAGGTTTAAACTGGTTTGTGAAGGAATTTCCACAAATGTATGGTCTCATAGCAATGGATGACATCTGTACTCATTCTTTTACATCAAATCTTTAACACTTTAGATTTCTGAATCTACCCTACGGCTGCAGTTGAACCAGTTTAGCAACTACAAGTATATTCACTTCTGCTAGAGTTCACAAATGAGACCAAAATTCTCCCCTTTCCTCTGCGTTAACTTAAATATCTTCCTATCTTTCATTAGGTCATGCTTAAGAAAGAAGCCCATTTCCCTGGCTAATAGGTACATAGCTGCTTATGAATGCTTCCTTCTTCAAAGGGTTTTACACTTCTTTTACCAAACAGACATAAGAGAATACACTTCATAAATGTGCATGGGACTGGAAGATGTGCTACATTATATAATCTACTGTATCAGAAATTAGTATTTTAAAGTCTTATTTCCCTGTTAAGGTATTTTGAAAACAGAACCTTTTTATGTATCGTACCCTATTCTGGTAATGCATAGTTGAACAAGAAAGTCTGGATTAAAGCAACCCTATCCTTTTGAAATATCTTAAGTAAATTCATGGTACAGAATCAGAATTATTTTGAACGTTATTACTGATAAGTCACTAAGATGAGGTCAGTACAAGCACGAAAACGAAAATGACCCTGATCAAAATAGCTGAATTTACTTTTCTACAATAACTGGGTGTGCCATGGATGCTTGTAATTCAATCCTTAATCTCACTTGGGTTTACTGATGATCAACCAATGTATAAAAACTACAGTGTGTTTTCAGTCATGGGAATATGCCGATCCCATGATCACACTACTTGGGTAATGCAAGAAAGCACTGTTGTTTTTTTAATGCCAGTGCCTGCAAAGAAGCAGACTTTAAAAACAATCAAACTGGATTTTGAGAAGAAATCCAACAATAGCCTACCAGACAATTAACAAAGAATTTCCTCTTGTCCAGAAAAAACATTAACCTAGGCACCCTAGTTCATAAGTGTATATATAGAGCAGCTTTGATCCAGAATCTGCCTTCTGCAGACACAAGGATTCACTCACCAAAGGTGCTTCTACCAGGTTTTCGAGGATTCATGCTCTCCCTCTCTACCATGTCTCATATCACTCAACAGGGTCTTCTATGCAATAGTTTCAGTGGACTAGAAGGACTGTTGTAATATGTAAGGTGAAGAAGTACAATTCTACGAACCCAGCCATATGTCTGTAAGTGAATTTTCCCACTAACGTAGCTACATGTGCCCAAATACAAAAAGTGCATACAATACAAAAAAATATGCAGCATCATGCCTAGCGCCAGTAGCTGAAGAAAGGCCCTCCCTCCATCCCAACTAACACTGCTGTGGCCTTTGAGGAAGAAAACAGAGGTTAGCATCTGTTGGACTTAATCTCCCCCCCCCAACTGTAACCCCTTTTCCTTATGTGTGATATCTTTTTACAGTTGTCCCTTCATATTTGCTGGGGTTTGGTTCTAGAACCCCCCCCCCCCGTGGATACCAAAATCCATGAATACTCAAGTCCCAAAATGGTGTCCCTTACATAAGATGGCAAAATCAAGGTTTGCTTTTTGGATTATTATTTTTTTAAGAATATTTTCAAGATGTGAATACTTAAATCAGTGGATACCAAATCCATGGATACAGAGGAACAACTGTGGACTGTAAGCCTGAGGGAAAGGAATTGTCAAATTAACAACTATAAACCACCAATGTAAAGTTCCATGTACACTGATAGTGCTATATAAATAAATGATGATAATCCTTTAACACACACAGAGTCAGAACCAGCTGAAAGATTACTGCTGGGGAGGAGGTGGCTGCTGGCCAGCTTCTCTGAGACATGTGCTACAGATCACAAATGAACTCCAGTTTTCAAGTTCATATGCAGAGCAGGTTGGATCCAGAATCTGCTTACTGTAGACAATAGATCAAGTCTCAAAACATGCACTACAGCACATATTTAATTTATTCATATTAGGTTCTAAGCTACTGTCCTGCAGTAATCATAACTAAGTCTTGCAGGCTGTCTTACTAGCCAGGTACATGTCAAACTCACACCTACCTTTGGTACTTGCTACTCAAGATATGAAATGAACACAGTAAACAAATATCCTCAAAAAAGTTGTTTTTTCTCTCTTATTTCAATATTTGATATATGCAAAATGGTGTTTATATGAACTGAGTCTACCATCTTATTTCACAACAGTCCAACATCCTTAAGTAGAAGCAGCAGCTATACCATAGAGTATATTCAAAACGGACTTACTAAGCTCTGTGCAGTGTAAAGGGATCACTATATTTACCCATCTCTTAAGCCACCCAGTTTGGACTTTTTTCAAACTTTAAAATTTTCATTGTTTAACCTGTTTGTGGACAATTTGGGAAAAAATCACTTCCATGGAAATAGGTCTCTCCTTTCTATTGTGCTCAAACACTGAAGATTGAAACAACTGCTGTGCATGTGCTCTTCTGCTGCTCTTCTAAGCACTCAAGCACTGAGGAATCAAACACATAGCACTAAATCCAACTGTTAATCCCAGTTAGAGCAGATCCTTGGAATGAATGAAATTTATAAAAGTGTGGACTTACCACTGAGCAACAGAATCAATGAGTCTACTCTACTTGCAACTCACAATTACATTTAGACCACAGGGTCATAGGGTCAATGCCCAGACACAGAGACAGGAGCACAGAAATGTTGTGATCTATGGAGATCTTCCAAGCATGGGTGCTACACCCACTGTAAGACTGGATTGGATTGAACTGCATGTATATAGTACAGTCCTCCTATTTGCTACAAAACTTGCCTGAATATTTTAGTCCAGCAAAAAATTAACATTTGCTGCCACTGAGCAAACCAGTGAAAGACAAACTATGATGAAATATGGCTTCAAGGATTATTAGCCTAGATGAAAGTTCCAAACATTTTAGTTGCTGTTTTGAAAATTCTGACTCAAATGCATTACAATACAAAGGAAAACTAGAAACCCATTGGCAATACTAACTACTCCATAAATTGTATATGCTATAAATTATGTGTTGTACTACTCTTTTGGAAATTAAGATAACATCTTTTAAAATTATATTAATATAATACAACTATTGATAAAATTATTTAATGGCAGCCCCATCCCAGCCATTATGATTGTTGTTACATACATCCAAACATTTAGCATGCTTGGCAACAAATGAGCACCAGTGACCCTTCTAACAGCTTTTTCAGCTGGTCTGGCAAAAAGCAGGAGCAATTGTCAGATAATTTATCTTCAGAGCTTAGGATATGGGAGTTGGGTGATGAGTGGAGAAGAGTCCCTGGATAACCAGCTGTCCCCACCAACCATTAAATCAAGGATTCACTGCCATTCTTAAATTACAAATCAAGGCTTGGAGGAGAAAAACCTGGCCCTTGGTTCACACTGCAGGAGCTATGTTGTTGGGTGGCTTTCACAGAGAATTACATAAATTTATGGATGAGGGTCTATAAATGACCATTGGGCATGGTAAGAAGCTGAGCTCTAGATGCTGAAAGCAAGTATCAGAAATAGTTATTCTATTAACGTTACCAGATGAAATACAAGACAGGGATCCAATATGTTTCACAGTTGTGTAGAAGAGGGAATTTCAGCTCCTATTTGTCACACAACCATTAAAGGCACAGGAACTGTCCTGTACTTCACCTGAGAATTCCATGTTCTATTTGTAAATTTATAACAGTGATCTTGCAAGCCAGTACTGATGATAGCAATGGTATAGAAATATCTTTGATCTGCTCCAGCAAGGCAATGTTATGCTCTTAACAGCATGAATATAAGATAAGACTTCTTAGATTGCAAAGAAATATTGCTTATGTGACTGAGAGATGCAAGTACGCGCTCACACTTAACTTTCTCCCACTGTGTCTTTTGTTGGGTTTTTTTTAAACAATGTAACAATGGCTATTTGAAGAAGTCATTTCCATTGCCAGGTAATTGAAAATCTTCATGCAAAACAAAGCATTTATTTACCAGATAACTGTAGTGCCATGTCAACATTAAAAGGAAGCCATTAGTACCTCAGTATGTAATATCCTGTGTGAAACCACCACTGGGCATAAACCATACACCTATTTCTAATCCCCACTGTAGATCTACTTACCAAATCCCTGTGTAACACCCAGTTAGCATGTAGATAATGAATACCATCTAGGATCTGATATAATAGAGATTTCACCATTCCCCGAGGTAACTGAACTGGCTTCTTGTTTGCCTTAGAAGCTCTGTGAAACTTTATTATGTGCTGAAAAACAGAAACACAAGCACTTACAAAAAGCATGGGTGCTAGTATCTTGATATAATGTATCATGCAAGCTATATCCTCCTCTGAATTAATTAGCCATCATGACATTTCTTGGGATTTAAATAAGGATTATGTTACTCTCCTATTACAAGCATTAACCACCAGACTTTTCATTAGGTATTGTATTCATACTTGGTGCTCCAATAATTCATGATGTTTTTACATTGTTGTTGACTTTTCCTCTTAAGTTTAATTTATTCTTTAATTATATACCACAAGCTACCACATGTCTAATATTACCATCTCCTTCCACCTAGAAACCCCTATGAAATATGGTTGGGCTTAAATTGGAAAAGAGAAGGGTAATATTGCACCTGTAGTCTGATTTCTCTATATACACTTTTACTCACAATAAAGCACAGAAAACAAAGAACCACACCAAAAATGTTAGATATACCATATGACACATGATTTGTCAGGAACTTCAGACAAATTTGCATCCAGTTCACAGCCTTTTTCCACTTGCTGCCATTGCCTGCACTAGCATAGTTACACCAGAATAGTGCACCAACAGGATTCCAGCCATAATGCTGGGGAGAAAAAAACCCAATCTAATCCAGTTTCTAGTCTGCTTCACTGCCAATTGATGTCAGGTATTTATCCAGTTAAAATCAGCAACAAACTCCAGTGTAGTTGCAAAAATCTGGAGGGAAAACACTTAACAAGAACTATGGTGTAACTTTTACACTTCCAACCACCTTGGTGATCTGACTGAAAATTACTAATGGATAAACTTTGAAGACCTAATAATGGCCCCTATTCATCAGAGATCACACATTCATGAACATTTTCAGACATAGGATATATATTGTCTCAAGACCCAACACCTCCCACTATGATCTGTGAAACTACAGTTGCCCCTCCACATTCGTGAACTTAGCATTCGCGGTTTTGCATATTCGCGGTTTTGGGAGGGCTCCCCACCCTCCGAAAACCGCGACAAGGGGCCTCCGAAGGCTCCGTGAAGGCCCTGGGTGGGAGGGGGGAGCACCGGGGAGACCTCCACGGGGCCTCGGGAGGGTCTCCGGAGGCCCCGTGAAGGCCTTGGAAGGGAGGAGGAAGGCAGGGGAAAGCGACTATGTGGCCTCCGGAGACCCCATGGTCGCTTTGGCGGGGGAGGGCAGTCATTATTTGTGGAATTTTCACATTTGCGGGGATCTGGGGAACATATCCCCCATGAATGTGAAGGGACGACTGTATATGAGAAGATAGTGGAGACTCAAAATTATGCCAGACCCTAAGATTTATCTCTTTCAAGTCCCTGCTACTGTAAAAACAGAGCAAGAAAGATGTGACTGCATGAAACACTCTGCAGCTACTTTTAACAGCATTCACTTCCCTCAAGGCCTTTGTGAGGAAGGACATAAGCAAGACATCCAGAGATAACATCAGACTACTATCTTTCTGTTTTGCTGCAACAGACAAGTACCATGCAAATGTGGACAGAGAGCTATGTAAATGAGATTCCTCTAAGTACAAGCCAGTAACTAGGTAAAATCAATCTCCATGAGGCATTATCTGAATGCCCTCAGTGGCCAATCCAATGGTGAGAGAGGTACAGAGGGAATAACAGCTACATTTGTGGAGTCTGCTTGCAATCTACTTTCAGGGAGGTGAATACGGGGGTCCTGCCTCCACAAGTTCTCTAAGTAATCCAGTAGCTAAACTTTGACCAGGATACAAAGATAACACTAAGCTACTTTTGCTGTCCTGAACGCCCATATTTTAGAAATGAAACAAAAATGTTTATTAATAATACATTGAAAAACATTTCTACTGCCTTAAATGCTCTCCATCAGGGATGGGCATGATGCCTCCTTTAGATGTTGTCAGGCCATCAGTCCTAGGCAGCAAAACCAGTAGTGAAGAAGGCTGAAAATCACAGTCCAACAACACACATTCTCCATCACTGCTCTAAATCCTATTCATTGTGCCTTTATCTGCTGTGTGCTTTGTTCACGCTGTCTGTTGTTGTTTGTTTATTTATAACCTGCATTTTTCCCAAAGTTGAGATGCAAGATCACTTTGTGCATGTGCCTTCAAGTCGCCTGTCAACCTATGTAGACCTCATGCATTTTATAGGGTTTTCTTAGGCAATGAATACTCAGAGGTGATTTTGCCAGTTCTTTCCTCTGAAATATAGCTTACAGCACCTGGTATTCATTGGTAGTCCTCCATCCAAGTACTAACTGGGGATTAGGTGCCTTTAGGGCAACATACTAAAACGTCACAGTAAAACACAGTAACTTATAACTATCAAATTATACAATTAAAACATGCATTAAAACACTTTAGAATGCCACATTAATTAAAACATTAAAAGTACAGCACCTCAGTTTAGATCAGTTAGTTACTGCCTAGATAAGAAGATCTTTGCCTGTCAGCAGAAAGAAAACAAGAAAGGGGCTACATTAGTCTCCCTGGGAAGGCCATGTGTCTCAACAAACTGAATTGCTTCTTTAAAACTCACATTTCGAACCATTCCTACAGACATTCACACACAGGGAAGGTGCGGGTGGCATCTCCCAGCAAGCAACTAACCCAGCTTCTGAGCATTTAAGGAGGAAAGCTTGCGTGCTCACAGTATGGGACTGTGCTTTTCTTTCAGCCAGCAGGAAGCTTTCCTCCTTAAATGCTCAGAGGCTGGGCTGCTGGGAGATGCCATCTGCGCCTTCCCTGTGTGTGAATGTGTGTAGAAAAAGTTTGAAATGTGAGTTTTAAAGAAGCTGAGTTTTAAATTCAGTTTGTTGAGACACAGAGAGGGGGTGGCAAGCATGCAGCTGTGCTTTTCTTTGGGCCATGAGGAGACATGGGGTGAAATGTGAGTTTTAAAGAAGCAATTCAGTTTGTTAAGACACAGAGAAGGAAGTGGCAAGGGGGGGGACTTTGCTTGCGTGTTCACAGCATGCAGCTGTGCTTTTCTTTCCTCCTTAAATGCACAGAGGCTGGGTCAGTTTCCCGTGTGTGTGTGTGTGTGTGTATGTGTGTTTAGGAAGGGCTCCTTGTTAAACCCTCAGAGGCTGCTTTTATTTGCGTTTTTTTCACTTTCGCAGGGGTCTTGTTCCCATAACCCCCGCGAATGTGAAGGGACGACTGTACATTATTCATTCAAGGGCAACTGATTTTAATATTAAACAGTTTGTACTATTTAGTGAATACTCAAAAGTTACACACTGGAATAAAGGGCAGATTTTTACAAAGCCAATGCAATGTTTGAAGCACATGTGTGAAGCTGCACTAAATCAAGGACAAATGTGTATTGCAAAAAATGAAGAGTAAAAGAACACCATGTAACATAGAGAAGGGGATAGAGTCATCGGATTCATTCTTTTTCATTGCAATGGGTCTCAGAGAAGAACGCTTTGTTGCTGCACCATTTCATCTATTTCTAACCGATACCCATAGCTGAATACCTAATAAAAAAAAAAAAAAGATTTCCTTACCCAGAGGTCATGTTCTGCATAATCAAAGAGAAGCCACACTTTCCTGTCTGCATGAGACAGAAACACTTTCTGCAGAGAAATTACATTTGGATGCTTGAGCTCACGCAGCAGCTATGAAACAAACACCATCAATTAGAAAGGTATCCATACAAGTGAGAGATTAGACATGACATTTCTTTTTATAATTTTAAGTCCCATAAATAAGATTGTTCTTCAGAATTTATCTTTGAAGCTTTTAATCCACAAGAAGAAGGAAAAAAAGAAGCATGGGATTCATTTTAATTAAGGAACAGCTTGTGTCTTAAACCAGACTACAAACTGGTCAACTGCAGATGCATTATTCGGCTTCAGAAAGCATTATTAAGTTTAAATGGTTATTATGAAAGTAAGCTCCATAAGGTGAGTTTTACCAGTGAATTCCACAATAAAAATAAAAACAAAAAACTGAAGTTTATGCACCAAATTAATTGCTTACATAAGTAAACGGGGGAAAAATGGCTTGTCTCTTCCTGGGCTACTTTGTGTTTTTCCACAACAGTTGTTTAAATAGGGCACTGCCTCAAAATCTGACCAGTTGCCCAGCATCTCACACTTTAATAAGACAAATACTACTAGGTAGAAAAGTAGCTGAATTTAATCCTAACATGCTGCAATGAAAGTATGAGCATGAGATGCAAATTGTTTTCTATACCACAAGCCAGCTGTATAGTTTCCAACTACTTTTTTGTTTATTATTACCACATATATCCTCACATCAGAAACATTAATTTGGTCCTAAGAGAAAGCATATCAGTTTCGTGGCTGTGACTTAGAGCCTGAATAAGATCACTACAGGAAAAGTAATGGGTAACATGCATTTTAGAAGCCCCTTATTGAAGAAGCCTTACTTATTGAAAAGCAATACTGATGCCTTTTAATCCATCTTTAAGGTAAACTACATAGATCTGAGTGCCTTTAAAACTGATCTTGAAAAAAGGGTCACTTGCAAGGTTTATGAAGTACAGTTGTCCCTTCATATTCACTGGGGTTTGGTTCCAGGACCCCCCCGTGGATACCAAAATCCATGAATACTCAAGTCCCATTATATGCAATGGCACAGCAAAATGGTGTCCCTTATATAAGGTGGCAAAATCAAGGCTTGTTGTTTGGATTATTATTTTTTAAAGAATATCTTCAAGCCATGAATACTTAAATCTGTGGATATGGAGGGACAACTGTATACATATAGTTACAATATTACATGAAATATTTCTTCTTTACTGAATGCTTCATAAAGATGTACAGTAAATCATTCTGAATGTTAATGTAAGTTATACAAAGAGGAAGTATGAGCTTAATACTAAATAATTCTTGGCATTTGAACTAAGGGGAAAGCTACAAGTTACAGAAATATGGAAATAATTTCCTATTTACAATTCTGTCAAGTGACAGCCACACAACAGAATGGGGGCTGTTGCAGGAGGAAAAGTATTTAACTCTGCTTCTCTTGCACCATCTCTCTTATGATAGTCCTTTCTGGCTACTATTTGTCCTAATAACAAAACATAGGAATAAAGACATATCCATTTTTCATCACTAGGGAAAACAATGACTTTGCAGAATGGTGGGCAATTCTCATTTGGAAAACTGCACAGAGTCCTGATCCCTTCATAGTTTCTATCTCAAAAACAGTTAGAGACACAGATGTATTCATGGACATCTGACACAGCATGTGGCTGTCAAACATAAATGTAACAAAGTTACTTCACAAGTACCATTTTAATCCTTGAATACAGTGGGCCCCTCCAGATCCACGGAGGTTTAGTTCCGGGACCTCCCACAGATGGCAACAAATATGGTCAGTAGTGCCCCATATGAATAAAATGGCTGCAACATGCACACGGACACATCAGCGTGCATGTCAGTGGTGTTTTAGGTATGGTATGCAATGATCCAAGGGTGGTTGAAACCATGAATTGGGGGCCCACTGTATACACTGCAAAGATACACATAGTGGGATGGGGGAATTTATAACTTCTTTCACTTACATTTACCTTTACTAAGTCAAACAGAAACAGCTGGTTAAGAAATTCACCATCTATTTAAGCTTTCCATTTCACAATTACATCTTTCAGGACAGATGTCAGAACTGTCTGAATCTTGTTTTGTGCTTACTGAGTTTACTTTGGGAATTTCATTTTAAGATCCCAATGTATACTGTGGTCCTTGACACTCACCATTATGACTTGCTATAACCGTTGAGATAAAGACAGTAACTAAGAGGCTATTCCTCCTAGCCCACATTTGTGCATTTAAAATTTAAGGCTATTTCTTGTAGCTGAGACACGCTTTTATATAGGGAAGATAAAGTGTGCATCCATAACTAAAGTTATAGTAATTAATTAAGTTTACCTCAAGGATAAGTTTAACATTAAAGTTACTTACTGCTATTTCCCTGCATGCAGACATAGAAATTCCAGTACCTTCTATTTGCTTTAGAGCATAATCTTTATCATCTTTCCTGCGAAACAAGAAAAGACATAAAATATTGCATTCAATTAAAAATAATAATTCAAGTGCACTATTTACAATCACAGACAATTAAATGTTTGCAGTGAAGATAGATACCAGGCACATGCTGTATAGGAGAATATATTTGTTGGTTTTGTAAAAAAAAACTACAGCTGAACCCATATCCAAGACTTATTCCACTCAGTAAAGTATAACACTTTGAACAGAACATTTGTTAGTTTAACATCTTACCTGCTGGATCAACACAGAAATACTGAAACAAATCACTGCTTGACCTTATATAGCATGGGTAGGAATGACACAACCATCCCAAGATATCTCTGTAGCTCTTGGGATCCTCCTAAAACTCATGGCTATTTTTAAAAAGGTGAAAATGGAGAATCTGGGCTTCTCTTTATAAATACCTCCCTCTCTCATACACACATAAAAACCTAAAGGGGAAGTTACACCAGAGGTGGTCTTTCAGTCATTTCCATTTTCAATGGGAGTTGGGGCTGGCATGACTTATGGCAGGTCCAGAGAGCTGAAAACTTGCTCCTGGAGAGATGAGCCATACCAGTATATAGAATGAATATCTGCTATCTGCAATATGTTTTTTTTTTAATTCATGGTCATCAAGTCAGAAATACAATACCTTAACAAACCACATATTAACTTAAACAAATCATACAGATCTGTTTATTACCCCACTGCTTGCTGCATTCTAAATAAAGGGACGAGTCTACAGCTCATGTCCAGCTTATCTGAAGGAGTGTTTTCCTGCCCAGGTTTTGCAAGCTTCAGGGATGGTTCTTTTCATGGTTTCAATGCCCTGTCAGGTTTATATGGTGCAAACAGGGGAGAGGAACTTTTCAGTGGCCACTCCTAGGCTCTGGAATTCCCTTGCTAAAGAGTCTAGATTGGCCATTGACTGTTTATGAAGAGAAGGGCTTTTAGTAATCTGCTGTACTGTGTGTACCCTTTGTTTTGTTTTTTAATGGATATGCTTTTAAATGGCTTTTAACTCTACTGATAGTTTAGCTTTATTTTAACTTTTGCATCTTGTACAAGTGATGTGAACTTTTATCTTTTTTTAAAAAAATTGTAAGCCACCTTGAGTCCCAAGGCTGGAGTAGAGGTGGGGTGCCATCATTATCACTGGCACTGTCATAATCTTCTCTTAGATTGATCAAACACATACATACAGAGGTATAATCTGTACACAGGATAAATCTACATCCCTTTGCAACTGAAACAAACTGTAAAAGAAACCAACAGGGGGTTGGACTGGATGGCCCTCATGGTCTCTTCCAACTCTGCAATTCTATGATTCTATACCCATACTTAAAAGATATTATGATACATTACAAAGGTGAAAAAAAGGTTCATTACCAGTCTGATTTTTTTAAAAAAAATCTTGTGTAAAGTTTCTGTTGAAGTAGAATACTGCAGATTAGCTATTCAAAGAACTGGCTTAAATACACTACTCCGGTGTTCAAGAAATTATGGCACACTAAAAGAAGCCTGTCTTTCCTATTGAAGAACATGGCACAAAAGAAGCAATGCAGACTGAAACTGTTGGATCCCAAGCTCTGCTGCACAGAATCTTGCCCTGGTTTGACCCCTTTACTGTCACATGTACCTGCTTTAATCCAAATTGAAATCAGATGGAAAAAAACACAGGACCCCTGTCATGTAGTCATATAAGTACAAGGAGATGTTTCTACTGTGTGCATGTGTTCTCCATAATGGTTTATGTCCAGTCATACAACCGCAGTGTCTGTGGGGTTGTTTTTCTTCTCAATTTAGTTATCCATTGATTTTTAACAATCATAATCTATAATCAAAATAATACACGTTCAAAAAATAAAGAAACAAAGGAAAGAAAGGGGGGGAAAAAGAAGAAAGACAGAGAACTAAAACACAATAGGGCTCTGACCACCACCACTCCTCGGCCCATCCAGGCTGTAATGAAAAGAAAAATTATACATACATACATATACACACACACACAGACACATACATCACCATTACAGATCTAACTAAATAACCCTATTAAAATTACTAATAAGCATAACTACAGATTATTACATCCCTTCCAATCTTTCAAAGAGTCTTCAGTTGGCTTATCCTTTAGAACCAATGGTAATTGGCAATTTGGGCAACCTCAGCAACCTTAACAGTCTGCTGCGGGGTATGTGTGTTCCCACCATGCATTCATATATTTGCATATTTGATGTTGTTCTAACCACCCACATGCACTCCCACAGGATTGGGTGCATACCTAGGTGGTTACCTGTGCTCTCACATGTTGCCTAAATCGCTTCTAATTTGCTGCCTCATTTTAAAAATTTAATTCCCAGGAAAGTACGTGTAGATTTGATGCAATCTTATACAGATCTTAGCACTTCCTCCCAGGAAACTGTTTTATAGTGCTTGCCCCATGAGACCCACCCCACCACTACCATCCTACTCAAAAGGAAATCTAAAGGCAAGCAAATATTGAAAAATCTAAGATTTATTTTAAAGCTTGACAGATCTCCAAATGCAAAGAAAAACAAAGAAAAAATGGTGCCCACACTTCCAGTCCTTCATAGGCAAGCAAGAGCCTGGGCGGCACATCTTCGGCAACTCTGTGCTGTCCACTCACCAGCCGGTCACCATCCACCAACCTGCCCCTCCCCCACCCCTGATTTCACCCTGATCCCAATTCAAGAGTCAAATTGCACATTTTTAAAAAATGGTTCTTCCCAAAAATAGTGGAGTAAACTGGAGGGCTTTTTTTAAAAAATCACCTTAAAGCTGTCAGGCATCAAAAATAAGTGTTTTCACATCAGAACAAAAGGAACGTCGTGTGTTCCAACAGGACTGAGATCGAGGTAAGGACTCATTGTTTTGCCCATGTAGATTCAGCCACAGTAATCTTGGCATTTCAGCACCAAGGCTAAGGAATGCACCCTAAAGTAATGTACAGTACTCATTGATTTACATGACTTTACACTAAAGAAACCACCCCTACACACTCCTGAAAGTTATATGTATGCATCCCTGTGACTCTGTGTGTTTAATGCCACCATGTTAATCTATTTGAATAAAAGAATTTGTTGATTTCTTTATCAAGTCAATTTTTGCCATTGATAATGACTTGTCTTACAATATATCTTATTCTATATGATGGCTATTACATATTACTCCAATCTTGAAACCATCAGTTTCCTATTTGCTCTTTATATAGATTTGTAGCACTGTTGAATTTCATTGGTGGACATTAACAGCACTAGATTGGGACATTCCTCAGTCACACTGTGCTGCAGAATCTAAAGATAAGTAGACCTAAAATGAAGTGATGCTACAAAATCCCCTTGTGTTTCAGTCACTTGCAGGTACAGTTTTCTAAGAGTTGTGTTCATCTGGTTCAGTATTTTAAAAAAGGAAGAAGTCATCTTATGGCTCCTTTATGACTGAGTTTTTTCTCTAAATCAGTTTAAGCGTCTATGCCAAAATAAAACAGATCAGAAGTGCCATAAGACTATTTTCACCTTCCTTTTATGTTCAGGATTTTCCTATAATAAAAATAACTGCAACAAATTTACTCACTCTTGCCACTGGGGTAGTGTTTTTTGTCCCAGCCAATGTACTGTCTTGGAACAAAAAATGCCCTATGCCCTTTCCAGCAAATCGTAATTCAGCAAAGCATAAGTAACATATTCTGGTTGACAGGAGGCAGCCCTTTAAGGGGACACTGAGGTCAGGAAATACCAACAATACTGGGAGTATACCTTTTCCCCATTTTATCTCATTTTATTTTACTTTTATTACATCTTATGTTTTCTGGTTCTAAGTGTTTGGTGGAACACACTTGATTCTACATATCCAAACACTTCTTTGAACATGGATCCCATGTTTTCACTGCAAAACTTAGAAAATACTACCCACCTTCAGAGAACACAAGGACTATTATCCTAATCCAAGAAGATTAAAGAAACAACTAGATATCAGTTACTTTTGGATCTGCTGAATAGCGAAAACAAGACTTTAAAATTATTGGCAATATGGTACTTACTGCATATATTGGTGCTTTAACTACAAGAAACAGTGACATCTTCCACAAATCAATTAATAATTAAGAAAAAATTGGCAGAGGATAGCATAAACTGACTTACTATAAACAAATATGTGATGGCGTAAAACCTGTGAAAGATTGTTGAAAATGTTGACAACCATTTTGTTAGTTTTGGAACCACATTAAACCATGGGAAATGTTAGGCAAGAATCTCTGCCTATTTATTACATTTATTAAAATACTGTACTTATATCCTGCCTTGTATCATGAGATCTCCAGATAGCATAAAAGTAAACTCAATTAAACCAACTTAAAATGTAAAGTGATAAAAATAATTTAAACAAACTAGAACATACTGAATAATTTAACCAAACAATTGAAAGGTTAAACAATCTGAAACCATGTCCCAAAGCCTTCAATAAAAAGCCACATTCTAACTTGGCATCAGTATGAAATCAAAGCTGGTGTCAATCAAGTCTCCAAGAGAAGGAGATTCTAATAAATACTATACAATGTTCAGCAATGTGTCTGCTTTTTTGTGTGTGTAGATAATTGATGTTATAGGACTTTCTATTTCTTACTGATAATGAGTATAAATCTTGCCCATGTTCTCATGTAACTCAACAGAGTCACTTGGAACATCTGGTAGACCTGTACCATGCAAGGACACTTGAATAGACTTTGCTTACCTTTTTGCTCTACAATATGCACCCAAAACTTAGTTGTTGTTTTTAAAAAAGTCATGTGATTCAAACTAGCTGGGTTTTTTGAAATGTAAATTTTGGAATGTTACAGAAATAGCCAGCTTCTGGCTAACCCATTGATACTTCAAACAGAAGAAAACTCACACTTGGAGGAAAATTGATTTCCCCCCAATACTGAGATCCCCTTGGATGTCAGAAGTCCATCCTAATGCTACTCAAAGTAGTGGTCCACAGGTGGCCAACAGTCAACAAGCTGCAGTGAGTTTTCAGGAAACTATACAAATACAATAATGATGTGGTGAAGAGATGGTACTAGTTCCTGGCAAATTGAAAAAAATATGTTTGTCTTCCACATCAGATAGCATGAGAAGCACTGGTCTATCAGCACACCAATTACTCATTTAATGGTTGGACCTCCACACTGTGTTGTGATAGCATGCATGCACGCATACACACACAGGAAGAATGCAGTGGCAGTGTGACCCATCCACCAATTCACCAAGGAGACAGAGGATGATGTGGCAGTGTCTGTCTTCTCCACCTGCCCACCACCCAAAAAACCCCACATTGGTGACATATGCACTTCCACCCATGAAAAGGAAAACATTGTAGCAGATCCTGGTGTCCTGCCACCTGAGGGGATCATATTACTGAGACTCACAGAAGGACCAGTCCTTGCTCAGACCCTATGCGCTACCATGAATGCTGCAAGTGCTCAAAAACTGAAGACACTATTCAAGTTAGCAATATGTAACTACTAGTTAAAATTACATTAGGAATTTTGTGTTTGTGGCTGTTGCTTTCTTTTCTTTTTCTCATTCTCCCTCCAAATAATCTCTATTCTTATATTCCGATGTTTGGTTGTGTTTCTTTAAAACCAATCATGTGAAAGACTGATTGATTGCCTAGTTACAAAGCTATGACTTGTAGCACAGAACTGGAAGATACCACAAGGGCCATCCAGTTCATCCCCCAGCCTTTCATTTTTTTTCTGCCTAAATATCTCTCTGGCTTTTCTTTGCAAACGAAGATTCAGGAAGGACTCATCCCGCGCTTTCTGCAAGCGTGCTGATGACTAAAAAGGCCAACCTGAGATAAACAAGTCCAGTTGCAGAAAGCACAGCAGAAGGTCTCCTTGGGTGATGTTTCCGGGTTTAATTGCAAGAATTTCATGCGCTATCTTGTCAAAGGCCTTACTGAAATAAAGATATGCTACACCCACAGTACTCCCTACATCTACCAAGCCTTGTAACTCTTATCAAAAAAAGAGGTAAAATTAGTCTGGCATGACTTGTTTTCCAGAAACCCATGTTGACTTTTAGTGATCATGGCATTCCTTTCTAAGTGCTTACAGACTGATGTCTTAATGATCTGCTCTAGAATCTTTCCTGGAATTGATGTCAGGCTGACTGGGTGGTAATTATCTGGGTCCTCTTTTCCCACTTTTTAAAGATGGGGACAAGATCGTCCTCCTCTAGTCAACTGTGACTTCTCCTATTCTCCAGGTATACTCAAAGAACAGTTCTGAGATTACTTTTGCCAGTTCTTTTAATAACCTTGGATGTAGTTCATCTGGCCCTGCAGACTTGAATTCATTTATACTGGCCAGGTATTCCTGAACTACCTCTACCTATTCACAGCATCATAGAGTTGGAAGAGACCTCAAGGGCCATCTAGTCCAACCCCCTGCCATGCAGGAATACACAATCAAATTATTCCTGACAGATGGCCATCCAGCCTCTGTTTAAAAACCTCCAAGGAAGGAGACTCCACCATGCTACAAGGCAGTGTATTCCACTTCCGAACAGCTCTTACCGTCAGGAAGTTCTTCCTAATGTTGAGGTGGAATCTCTTTTCCTGTAGTTTGAATCCATTGCTCCGTGTCCTAGTCTCTGGAGCAGCAGAAAACAAGCCTGCTCCATGCTCAGTATGACATCCCTTCAAATATTTAAACATGGCTATCATATCCCCTCTCAACCTTCTCTTCTCCAGACTAAACATGCCCAGCTCCCTAAGCTGATCCTCATAGGGCATGGCTTCCAGACCTCCCACCATCCTGGTTGCCCTCCTCTGGACATGTTCCAGCTTCTCAATATCCTTCCTGAATTGTGATGCCCAGAACTGGACACAGTATTCCAGGTGACGTCTGACCAAAGCAGAACAGAGTGGCACTGTTACTTCCCTTGATCTAGACATTATACTCCTATTAATGCTGCATTTCCCATACTGTATCATCTGCTCCATTTCACCCAGACTGAGCACTGTTTTCCTTCTCGGAAAAGACCGAGGTAAAGAAGGTGTTGAGTAGTTCTGCCTTTCTCTGTCCCCTGTTAGCATTTCACCATATTTTTCATGCAGTGGCCCTACCATTTCCTTGTTCTTCCTTTTATCACAGACATAACCTCTCTAGCAAGCCTGAGCTCGTTCTGCACTTTAGCTTTTATGACTTTCTCCCTACACATGCTGGCTATTCATTTGAATTCCTCTTTGGTGATTTCCCCTTTTTTCTATTTCTTGTACATGTCCCTTTAAAAACTTAACTCAGATGAAAGTTCTTTGGTCATCCATCCTGGTTTCTTTAGACACCTCCCATTTTTCCTCCTTATTGGAACTATTTGAAGTTGTGCCTTCAATATCTCACTCTTGAGAAACTCCTATCCATCATGAACTAACTTCTCTTTTAGTATTCCTAATAATGGGATCACACCGAGTATTTCCTAAGTTTACTGAAATCAGCTTTCTTAAAGTCTAGAATGTGTGTCTGACTATGCTTGGCTTCCCCTTTTTACTGTATAACACACTCCAGGAAAACATGGTCATTCCCACCTAAGGATCCTGCCACTTCCACCCCATTAAACAGGTCATCACTATCGGGGTTTGGATCAGATCTAACACAAGAGATCACCTTGTTGCCTCTTTTACCTTCTGGACAATGAAATTGCAAGGCAAGTGAGGAATTTGTTGGACCTTGTATTATTGGCAGAGTTTGACTTCAAACAACTATCAGGATAGTTGAAATCTCTCATTACTACTACATATCTCTTTTCTGAATGTCTGGGTCATTTGTTCTAGGAATGCCTCATCCAAGTCTTCAGTCTGGCAGTCTGTAGTAGACCCCCACAGTGACATCCCTGTTGTTTCTCTACCCCCTTACTTTTTACCCAGATGCTCTCAACCTGGCTGCCAGAATTTAAGTCATGGATCTCTTAACAGGTGTAAACATCCTTGACATATGCTACTCTTTCTCCTTTCCTGTTTGGTCTGTTTCTCTGAAATAGTCATACCCTCTTATCTGCAGAACCAGTACCCATGGTTTCAGTTATCCACAGCTGAAAAAAATAGGGTCAGGTACCATAGAGTTGCACTAGAAAATGTCTAGGGAGGGCACCAGAAGATGTCTATCCACAGTAAGTCTGGGAACCAAACCCTACCCCACGGATACAGGGAACCAACTGTAGCCCTCTATTAATACATTCCAATCATGAGACTCACCCAACCAGATTTCAGTGATGCTTATTATGTCATATTTGTTTTGCCATGTTAAGAGTTCAAGTCATCTTGTTTATTTCCTAAGCTCTGTACATTAGTGTAGAGATATCTAAGACCACAGGTCCTTCCCCATAGTCCTTTGGATTTTCAGTTTTATTAGGGCCTGTGTCTTTGGGACAAGAAACTGCACATCACCTTTCTTTTTTCCTAAAGCTGGGCTGAAGGAAGGGACCCACCAACTCCTTGACAGAAGGACTTAGAATTTCCCTGTCAGATGGAATAGAGTATGCCACATGCTTTTTTTCCTCACTGGTGGCAACTTTATCAGTGACTGTTACAAAGAGGGGGCCTACCACCAGAGGGGCATCCTCCCCTTCCAAATCCATAACAATACATACATCTAATTTCTTATATATAAAACCAATAAGAAAAATACTTTTGAAGTCTGGAACAATGTGTCTTCATTAACAAATAAAACTGACTCACACCTTTAAAAATATCAGATCACAACCCCATTTTTTCCCCTCTCTTGTTATGCAAGATACTGACTCCTTCAATATCAGCATCCTTTGAGTGTGTAGCCAAAGTGTGGCAAGAATTACCAAGTCGGCGATTATTCTCTGAAGATCAAAACAGAATGTTACATTGGGTACTTACCATGAAGGTACTTTCTGTAGCGGATGGCAGGAAGAATCCATTGTCATTGGGAGAATGGGGAAACTAGGACTGCCCAGTCAAAGCAGGAAGTTGCCTTGGTCTTGTAGAATTCAAAACCCTTTGTTCTCCACAAGGCCAGTTCTCTGACTAACACAACGCCGTTGATCAGTGAGCAAAGCATTCCCAAACTAATAAAAGAACACATGTGATACACATAACAAGAAAATTACAACTATGAACCAGAAGAATATCCTCCCCTGCAGTCACAGGGTGGGGTGGATTCTTCCTGCCATCCACCCTACAGAAAGTACCTTCACAGTAAGTACCCAATGTAACATTATGTAGGGTGAGATGGCAGGAAGAATCTATTATCATTGGGACATACCCAAACCTGGTGATACCCTAGGAATGGAGTGACTGTACACGAGGAGGCTTCACACGTGGACTACCTCCTGTAGCACCCTTCTTCCAAAGGTGGCTTCTGCCGACAGTAATTTGTCCACCTTATAATGTCTGACAAATGTGGACGTGGTGCTCCAGGTTGCCACCCTACAGATGTCCGCCAGGAGGGTGTTGGTCAAGACCACTGCTGAGCTGGCCACTGAGCGTGTTGAGTGTGCCGCCATCCCCGAAGGGCGGGGGACTATGGCTGAGTTGTAGGCTGTGAAGATGCATGCCTTAATCCATGTTGCGAAGGTCTGCCTCAAGACCCGTGTTCCCATCGAGGCGAGATTAAAGGAAACAAACAGGGAATTGCACCTTCTGAAGGAGACTGTATGCTTGATATAGACCTTCAGTGTCCTCCTGACATCTAGCTTATGCCATAACTTCTCTGTAGTGTGCAACGGATTAGGGCAGAAGGAGGGCAAAATGAGTTGCTGTGCTACATGGAAGCTCGAAAGGACCTTTGGCTGAAAGGATGGGTCGGTGTGGAGGGACACAAAGTCCTCCCCAAAGGAACAGAGGTGTACCCTAACCGAGAGGGCTGTGAGTTCTGAGATCCTCCTGGCCGACATGATGGCCACCAGGAAAGCCACTTTGAGTGTCAGGAAGCGAAGCAGGATCTTCCTGAGTGGTTTGAAAGGATGGCGCATTAGCTGGCGTAAGACCAGTGAGTGGTTCCATGATGGGAACCTATGGTGTACCGGAGGCGAGATCAGTCGCCCCTCTCAGGAAGCTCCTCACATGTGGAGGTGACAAGATCCTTCCCCTCTGTGGACACTGGATGAAAGCTAAGAGGGCATCCGCTTGTCGTTTCAGGGTATTGGGGCACAGGCCCCTTTCCAGCCCTTTTTGTAGGAATGTTAAGACGTGACGCGTTGAGGCCTTATTTTCTGAGAGACGCACCATTGGGAGAATACTTTCCATGTGGCTTGGTAGGTCCTCCTTGTCGAGGGTCAGCAAGAAGCCAAGAGTGTAGCTATAACCTGATCCTCATATCCATACTCCTTCAGCGCTTGCTGTTCAATCGCCACGCTGTCAGCTGGAGCCATGAGACGCTGGGGTGCGTGATGGGACCTTGGTGAAGGAGGTCTGGACGTGGATGGAGTCTCATGGGGGCTTGTACTGACATGTCCATCAGATCGGAGAACCAAGGTCGGTGTGGCCAGTAGGGTACCACCAGCAGCACCTGAGCCCCTTCCTGGCGTATTTTTCTGTATACTTTGCCTATCAGCGAGAATGGAGGAAAGAAGTACAGGAGGCCAGCTGGCCAGAGGGTGTGAAGTGTGTCTGTTTCTTCTGCTCCCGGTAGGGGAAACCGGGAGAAGAAGCATCTCAGTTTGGTGTTCCGTGGCATTGCGAAGAGATCCACCTGCATTCTCCCGAATCTTTCTTGTATTTGAAGAAAGGTTTCCTGGTTCAACTCCCACTCTCCTGGGAGAACTGTGTGTCTGCTTAGATAGTCTGCCTGAAGATTTGCCTCCCCCTGGAGGTATTGTGCTGAGATTGACGCAACCGTTGATTCCGCCCACTGAAGAGCTTCTGCCTCCAGATGCAGTGACCTTGACCTGGATCCCCCTTGCTTCGCTATGTACAAACGCACGATGTTGTTGTCTGTCCTCAACAGCACATGATGGCCTTTCAGGACGTGGGAGAAGTGGGTTAGCACCAAGCGTGCTGCCCTCAGCTCCAATCAGTTTATGCTGTGCTGCTGTTCCTCTTTTGACCACATCCCTTGCGCCACCAGGTCTAGGCAGTGTGCCTCCCATCCTTGAAGGCTAGCATCCGAGGTGACTATCACTTGATGGTTAGCAGGGAGCCCTCGGCTAGGTGACTCGGCTGTGTCCACCAGAGAAGGGAGCCTCTTACCGGTTTTGGAATGGCTAGATGGAAGTTCTCTCTCCGTGCTATCTGCTCTTGGTATGGCAGCAGGAACGCTTGTAGCGGTCTGGAGTGGAACCTGGGCCATGGGACCACTTGAATCGCCAATATCATGAGGCCGAAGAGGCGCACAAGTGTAGCTATGTGTGTCCTTGTTCGTTCGTGTGCTGACCTGGCTTCTCGCAGAAGTACCAGCTGATGTTCCTGTGAAAGGGAGATTTGGTACTTTGCTGTGTCCAGCTATACTCCTAGGTGCACTATTAACTGTGATGGGGTGAGGATGCTTTTCTTCAAGTTTACTAGGAACCCGTGGCCTTGTAGGCAGCTGATTGTAGTCTGAAGGTCTCTTTCTGCCTTTGCTTTGGTGGGCGGTACAGGTGTATCCCCTTGGTTCTTAGGAAGGCTATCAGCACCACCAAAACTTTCGTGAACACCGTTGGCGCTGTCAAGAGGCTGAAGGGCAGGGCCTTGAGCTGGAAGTGTTCCTCCCCGAATGCAAACCTGAGGAACTGCCTGCTGTCCAGGTTCATCTTGATGTGTAGGTAGGCTTCTGCCAAATCCAGAGAATCCAGGAAGTCTCCTTCCTGTAGAGCTACCCTTATAGAAGCGAGTGTTTCCATCTGGAAACGCTTGTAAATAACACACAAGTTTGTGTACTTCAGGTCGAGTAGTGACCTGAGGCTTCCATCCTTTTTGGGTACCATAAAGAAGCAGGAGTACACCCCAGAGAAACACTGGGATGTAGGCACCTCCTTTATGGCTTCTATTTCCAGTAGGTGGTTGATGGCTGTCCTGAGGTCTGATGCCTTTTGGGGACTGGTTGGGATTGGAGCTGGCATGTACTGGTTCCTTGGTCTTGAGTCGAACTCCACCTTGTAGCCCTGTGCTATGGTGTCCAAGACCCATCTGTCTGAGGTAGAGGTTGACCAAGAGATCAGGAACCTGGACAGTCTTCAGCTCACCCAAGTTGCCCTCAAGTCAGGATTGCTAACGTGTGGATCCTCTTTGTGACAAGGATCCCCCTCTGCAGTTTGCAGAGGAATTGGAGAATGGGGCATGGCAAATGACGTAGTTGGTTTTGGACCAGGCCAGCCTGGAGGAGCGGAAGCCTCCCCATCTACTATTGCCTCTGAAGTGTCGAAAGGAGCTGGTGCACTGAAAGGGCTGTCTACCACCCTTCTTGTTGTGTTTTCTGCTTGCAGAAGGCATGGCTTGCTTCTTGTCTTTTGTCTCCACTAATATATCTTTGAGTGCCTCTTCGCCGAACAACTTGGTCCCCTCGAATGCTGCTGTTGCTAGGGCATTCCTCGATTGAGCATCTGTGTCCCAGTGCCTGATCCAGAGGGACCTTCGTGCCAGTGTGGTAGCCCCTGATGCCCTGGCTACGAATGAGAGTAGATCTTGGGAGGCGTCCGCCATGAAATTCAGGGCGAGGAGGATTCTCTGGAAAGCCTTGTGCAGCATCCTGGTGTCTGGATCTTCTGTTTCCATCACTTCCTGTAGCCAGATAATTGCAGCTCTGGAGATGATCGCAGAAGCCAGTGAAGCCCTGATTCCCAGTGCCGAGGCTTAGTGTGATTTCTTGAAGGCGCTGTCCACTCTCTTCTCATCTGGGTCCTTAAGGGAGCCTTCTCCTTCCTTGGGTGCCAGCGAATTAGAGACCATTGAGACCACCAGCCAGTCCACAATGGGGGCCTTTAGCTTATCCAAAATCTCCTTAGGGAAGTTGTAGAATCTTGGGCTGCTGAGGATCCTCTTCTGCCAGAAGTAGGTTTGTCCCATTCCTCAGCCACCAAGTTCCAGAAGGCTCTTGGAAACGGGAAAGGTGCTTCTTTGGCTTCGTGGATGGCATCAGCGCCACCACCTTCTCACTCTTCAGGGACTGAGCGTCCTCTGTAGGATCTTCTTGCAAGTCAGGGTGTGTGATCTCCAAGGCCAATAAGGCCTTGTTCAGGAGGTATGCGAACTTGTCACCTTGAAAAATCCTATCGGAAATCTCTGGTTCTGATGTCTCAGAATCAGAGTTCCCCTTCCTCCTTGTCGGGTCTTGGGAGCCCATCTATTTCCCCAAAAGGGTCATCGATCCCCATGTTCCCCAGTGTCTGGATTTTCCCCCTCGGAGGCTTCTCCCGACCCCTCAGAGGAATGCCTCGAGGGGGGGTGCCTTCCTTTTTCTAGAGGGGGTCCAGGTGATGGTGTGTCCCTCCCCTGTGTTGTTGGACACCTTGGCACCACTCTGCGACCTTCCCTTTCTTGTCCCCCGGGACCATGATCCCTGCCTGGGGGTGCCACCCTTTGGGGACTCAGGGCCTTGGGCTGACTCCCCTTTGCCCTAGCTGAGTGTGACTGGCCAGCAGCAGGGGAGTGATCTTTCCCATAGTCTGGCAGAAGGGCCTCAGTGAGCATCTGGAGCGCCATGCTGATGGCCTCCCTCTTGCTCAAAATCTCCTCCCCCTGCTCTTCGTCCTCGGAGCCTTCTGAGACGACTGAGCCCAGGGAGACTACCTCTTCCTCCCCTAGATCTATTCCTACGGCCTCTGCCCCACTCCCTTCGATCTCCTCCCCCATCATGTCTTCCTCACTGGAGGAGACATCCCCTGCTCTGGCTTGAGCAGCCCTGCTAGTTGCGGCCTCTCTAAATGCGGAGAAATTGTCCTTGGAGGCACATTCCCTGATTAACGTGCGGATGTCCTCCTCCGTGCATACCTTCTCAGGGGCTCCTGCATACCTTCTCAGGGGCTCCTACCCCATGGTATGCCCTCCTTGGGCTTCGGCGTTGTCAAGGGGGGGGGGTCTGGGGAGGAAGGGAAGAAATCCCAGCCCCCGCATCTCCCCCAGAGCTCGCCTGTGCTGCTCCCAGCCACCTCCATCTGCTGCACCTGCAAACGGGGCTGCTTTGAGCTCTTGCTCCACTGGAACGGTGTGGCCTTTGACACGCTCCTAGAGCTGCTGCCGGCCATGCCCCTCTCGGCCTTCTTGGCTGCCTTCCTCTGAGCCACCGACATGGCTGCATGGGCAGCGGCGGCAGAGGATTCGGCCTGGCTAAGTCCCTCCAAGCCGCTGAAGAGGGGGCTCTGGGGATCTGCAGCTGCCACCCGCTTGCAGCTCTGAGCCAGCTGCGTCTGCCTTCCCACGGCTTCCTTGTTTACTCCCATATGCCTTCAGGCAAGGAAGGACCTCTGGCTCCACGAAGACGGAAAAAGGAGAAAGGTGGGAGGGGGAGTCAAAGGAGACGGAGGAGGAGTTTTTTTTTTTAAAGGGCAAGTGAGCAAGGAGGGAAGGCTAGGTAACAGAAAAAGGAGTTGGGGGTAGGAGAGGAAAAAAAGGCAAAAGTACAAGAAAAGGAGTTGAAGAGAAGTGGAGGAGCTGGATCCTGATCTTCACCAGGCGAAGCAGGAAGCTGAACTGGCCTTGTGGAGAACAAAGGATTTTGAATTCTACAAGACCAAGGCAACATCCTGCTTCCACTGGACGGTCCTAGTTTCCCCATTCTCCCAATGATAATGGATTCTTCCTGCCATCTCACCCTACAGAAAGGGGGAAAACAGATTAGCCTGCCTGATCAGCTAGCCTGGCATGATGAAAAAGCATAGGTTTCATCACCAAAATGGAAATCATTTATAAAAAAACAACCCTGAGGGTATTGAAAGGGAACAAAATTATTTCAAGATGCATTTTGGAAGAACCTTTCAAGTGAAGGTTCAAAATGTTTTTGTTTACTTCTGCAGGGCTTCTTTGACCTGTTTTTTTCCCCATTTCAAATGCGCATATTGTTAGTTTTGAATACAAAGTTTGCTAAAATATGTTGAGCTGCTCTTCTTTTTCGTAGTGTAGCAACCTGTCCCTATTCTTTCCATGTTATTTCTACACCTGGTACCAAAGTGTCTGTTAAAGAAGCCCTGGAATACATCTACTTCGCTAACTGAGGTATGCTTAAAACGTTCAATTTGCACTGACTTCACCTGGTACCAAAGTGTCTGTTAAAGAAGCCCTGGAATACATCTACTTCGCTAACTGAGGTATGCTTAAAACGTTCAATTTGCACTGACTTCAGTGGGAGTCAGTTAACCATGTGCTTTCTCATGAAGGATTAAAGAGGTATTTTACAGCAGGGGTGAGCAATCTGTACTGCTCCAGATGTTTCTGGACAACAACTCCCATCAACAGAAGCAGCTTATTCAATTAAGGATCATGGGAATTACAGTCTAATATCATCTAGAAGATCACAAATTGCCCTGTTGTACAGAAATCTAGAACATGCTTCTTTTAGCTTACAACCAAGAATGCAGAACTTGCATGAGAATAACGGACAGCAATATAGAAATAATTTCTTGTTTCGCACACTTCACTTTACTATAAATGTTTCATGTTTAGAATAATTAGGTCTGCTTCCCAAGAACCAGAGGTATGATGAATTGTGATGGGCAATGGACAAATATGGTTAACTGCCTAGCACAAATAAACAACTTGACACAAAGGGCTTTGTTCTCCAAACACTGTAGATCAGACCTGCACAACTTGGCAGTGAGGCAAGGGGGCAAAATTAAAATGGGCTAAACTTCTATGGGCTGCAGAAGAATTAATTAATTAGGAATTACAGTTTTTCATGTTGATTAACTGCCCACGTTCACCCTGTTTGACACATTCAGAAGAGGTCTTGTTCAACGTTTGTCAATGATAAATCCCCCAGACTTTAATGGATTTATAATGCCATGTAAGAGAGTTCAGGATTGCAAGCAAACAATCCTGACACTTTTTAAGACCCACTCTCATCCTAAAAAGATTTATGAGATGTATGCATTTTCTATATTAAGAGTAGCTATATAGAATTATTTCTGACCAGAACTTGGACAAGTTACTTTTTTGACAAACCCCCAGCAAGTAGGTCCACCAGCCATACTGGCTGGGCAGTTCGGGGACAGCAAGGGTGGTGTGAGTGTTGGACTACGACCCTGGAGACCAGGATTTGAATCCCCACTTAGCCTGGGAAACACACTGGGGGATCTTGAGCAAGTCACACTCCCGCAGCCTTAGAGAAAGGCAAAGCCAAAACCCCTCTGAACAAATCTTGCCAAGAAAACACCAGGATCTCCAAAAGTCAGAAATGACTCAGAAGATACACAACAACAACAACAAAGTCCAAAAATTAACTTTGAAGCTCTGCTAGCCCTCTTCCTTACTGAGGATGGCAGGGGAGGGGGAACCCCTGTTACACACTGAAGTTTAGAAAGAAAAGTTTAGAAAGAAAAACTGCTATTAAGAGCTTCCCAATGGTGAAGCATCAGATTGTTGATTTGGCTAATCCCTCAAAAAGGAGGGTTTACTCTAGTTAACTCAAGACTTCTCCAACTGGAAGGTCATGAGCTTTATTTTGGGTGGCACTCCTTTCTTTGGTACCAAAAAGTGAAAGCTCAAAAACAGTTCAACAATCACTCTATCCGAAAATCTTTGTATAAAGTATGGCTTAAGTATAAAAAAGTTTGTTTTTAAAACTACCCAGTTGTGTTTCTCTGGGGGAAGCATTATCAATTAAGAGTTTAAGAAACGACACGGAATGATTGACCTATAAAGATTTGGTCCTGGGTACTAAGGAGAATATTAGCTTAAAGAGTAGCCTACAATTAAATCAAGAAGGGAAAAATATACAATGGTTTCCCTATCTCCAAATAAAGGAGAGATTTAAGAGTGATATAGCAGAAGGGGGCATTGAGCTTGCTAAATCTAATTTTGAAAAGATCTTGGATAAAGGGAACGTGCACTTATTATCAAGAGTACATCATCTCCTGCTTAGGATGGATACAGAAGTGGAAGTTGTTAAAGAATATATGGTGAACTGGGCTGTAGATATTGGTCAGAATATAGAATTTGAAGGATGGGAAGCATCTTGGAATAGAGTGATAAAAGTTACAAGATCTTATAATTTGCAGGAAAATACCTTAAAGATAATGTTAAGGTGGTATCTTTCTCCAGTGAAGATTGCTAAAATGATGCAATGTGCTTCCAACAAATGTTGGAAATGTCAAGAAGGAAAGGCTACCTTTTTTCACCAGTGATGGGGGTGCAAAAAGGCAAAGAAGTTTGGGGCATGATTCAAGCAAAGATTCAAAGGATTCTTAATAAGAAAATAGATTTGTTGCCAGAAATTTTTTGTTAAGTATTTATGAGAATACAGTTGCCCGCCACATTCGCGAACTTAGCATTCACGGTTTTGAATATTCGCGGTTTTGGGAGGCCCCCCCACCCGCCCTCCCAAAAGCAGGCACAGGGGGTTTCCGAAGGCCCTGTGAAGGCCTTGGAAGGGAGTGGGGAGGGCCGGGGAGGCGACCATGGGGCCTCCGGAGACTCTCTGAAGGCCCCATGAAGGCCCTGGGAGGGAGTGGGGAGAGCTGGGGAAGCATCCACGGGGCCTCCGGAGACTCTCTGGAGGCCCCGTGAAGCCCTGAGGAGGGGGGAGGGCTGCGGAGGCCTGGGGAGGGAAGGGGAGGCCTGGGGAGGCGACCACGGGGCCTCTGAAGGCCCCATGAAGACCTGGGGAGGGAGGGGGGAGGGCTGGGGAGGCATCCACGGGGCCTCCGAAGGCCCCCTGAAGGTCTGGGGAGGGAGGGGGAGGGCTGGGGAGGCATCCACAGGGCCTCCGGAGACTCTCCGAAGGCCCCGTGAAGGCCTGGGGAGGGAGGGGGAGGTGGGGGAAAGCGACTATGGGGCCTCCAGAGGCCCCATGGTTGCTTTGGCAGGGGAGGGGGAGGGCAGTCATTATTCGCGGAATTTTCATATTTGCGGGGGTCTGTGGAACCTAACCCCCACAAATGTGAAGGGATGGCTGTACTAAGCTCGCAAATGAAAATGGAAAAACAAAAAGATTACTTTGGCACATGTGTACTACCGCTAGAATTGTATACGCTGTGTGTACTGGAGAAAAGAGGAGATCCCATCAGAAACTGAGTGGTTCAAAAAGGTACTGGAAGTAGCTGAAATGGATAAACTCACTTACCTTTTGGAGAACAAAATGGACAAATCCCTTCTAGAATCATGGAATCCCCTGTGGATTCATATACAGGAGGGGGGGGGAATTGAAAACTGAGATAACCAGATCCAGTAGGTTAGTATATTATAAGAAATTAGAGCAAGTAAAATGATTTTTGGAAGGAGGAAGTTTAGACATAATTATTAACTGTGGATCGGTTAAGATAAAGATTAATTACATTGGTATGGGGAAAGTGTAGGAGAGAAAATATAGAATCCTACATAAGTTGGTGGTTAGCTGCGATAATGGGAAGTTAAAGAATTTAAATTATGGTACAGGAATGTATTAGAGGTTATAAGTAAATATAATGCAATATAATATAATGGTTTGTATTAAAAACTTGGTTTTCTTCTTGTGGAATTCAAGAGAAGATAAAGCAAGATATGTATTGTATGTATTGTATTGCAAAGATAGAGAAATACGTTATTTGTTAGTAGAATAATAGGAAAAATACACAATGGAAATTATTTTTTGTTTATAGAGGTGCAAGGGTAGAAAAGAATGTTGTTATACTAAACTGGGATTTGACAGATGGGGAAGTCTTATAATTGTGATAAGTGTTACTTGTGATAATATCAATAAAAAGCACAAATGAAAAAAAAAAGGAGGGAGGAATTAATTACCTGTTCACTGGGGCTGCTGGGCGGGTCACTCCTGGTCGCTGGCTGGCCACCCTGTCCACACCTAGGTTTTCTTCCTAGGTGAAGAAAACGTCAGAGGGCATGTGTGTTCCCCAGGTTGAAGAAAGAGTTGCACCTCCTGCTTCACGGATAGGGCCAAGGGGACAAAACCGAATCTTTTTGAGCAGCGGCAGCAGAGAGCAAGGCCTTGCACCCCAGGAGTGCTCCACTTCTCCGAAACCTTTTCGGAGGTCTCAGGGGGCTTCTTGGGGAGAGTAGGACCAGGAAATTCATAGCCACCCCTCACAGTACGAAATCAGATTTTTGCTGCTGTTCAAGAGCGCACCAACAAATTGCATGCCTAATGTGGAAGCTCCACCTTGAAGGGGTGGGTGTATGTTTCTCTTGCCCACGCAGCACCCAGCCAATCCAAACAGAGAACCCCTGCCCGCATCCCTTCCAGCCATGCTGGCTTCATCGTCTATTCAGGCAAGCGGCCCTTCGCAGCATCGGAGGCTGGAAGGAAACATTGGTGGCTGCTTGGCCGGCCGCTAGGAGGAAGGGGGGAGAGAAACACCCCCCCCATTCTAGTGGCTAGAAAGGGCTAGAGTCCCTTCCTCAGCTTCTGAGGCTGGAAGGAAACATCGCGAGGAGGAGAAGAGGGAGAGAAATTCCCCCCACCTTCCTCTCCAAGTGGCTAGCCAAGCTAAGGCAAAAAATCAACATGGGGATGCCGGGCACTTGCCCCGTTAGCAAGCCTCTCCTCCCATGCTTGGCCAGCCAACTAGTTCTTGCTTCCCCAACTTAGAGGAACCCCATGAGGTGGACAGTGAGTGGGGCTGGGGGAGAGGCAGAGTTGCCACCACCACTGCTTTCCTCAAAGCGCCTGACAATGAATAAAAGGGGGTTCTTACCAGCGCAGCTTCAGTGCTGGGAACCCTATTCTTTAACACATCCTCATGTGGACAGCATGAAATCCTTGGTGGGCTGTATGTTGTGCAGGTCTGCTGTAGACTTTGGTAGACACAGTAAGATCCATTAGTTAAGCATAATAAAAAAGAAGTTTCCCTACTGTGAGCTAAGTAACAACTTGCACTCATGGACTTTCACATTGTTAAGCCAACAATATCTGATTCATGTACATGGGTCCTGAGATCACCTGCAATCCTGAAAACTACAAACCTGCCTTTTCTCCCGCAACACCTAAGGCACAGTTCCCAGGTTTCGGAATCAATTTCTGAATGCTGGGAACTGCTGAAGACCATCAACCCTAAATTTAGAGAACTACATGGAATACTTTGACCCCCGTATCTTTGGGGGATACGTTCCACAACACACACACACACACACCATGGATACTTGGAACCGTGAATAATAGGGAACCCTATTACTTTCAATTAGACGAATGTCAGAAGCTGAACACAGAATTGCATTGGAGGACCTAGAAATGCCTAGAGAGAACATATTTTTCCAGACATGGATAAGTGAAACCATGGATACCAAATCCATGGATATGGAGGGGTCAATCTGTATTTCATACCATAGAAAAACAATTTTTTTAAATTATGTAGGAACAATGTTAAGACCCATCACTGAACATAAAACCTAATGCATATCCTTCAGTAACTTTCAAAATCCATAAAAGCTAGAAATTAATTGTGCCGCACAAAGAAAGGAAGCAATATGAGAAGACAAAGATTCACCTGCTCTCCACTCACTGGAAATGCTGGAGCATGCTGAACCTTGATCCCTGACTTATATGTTGTGTAAGGGTAGCTACAGAAGAGCTAGCACATTTGAGGGAATTCCAAAAATACATAAATATAAAGCTCTGTTTAGCCATTTTTACCCTGTCCTTCCCCCAAGCAGCTCAAAGCAGCATATCCAGTTCCCCCTCTTTTAACTTGACTACAACTCTATAAAGTGAGCTTGGCAGAAATAATGACTGGACCACACACTCAGTAAACTTTGTGGGTAAGCAGAGATTTTAATCTGCCTCTGCCTGCTCACATTTAACACACTAGGCACTGTATCATAATGGCTATATTACTGTTGCCTTCAGGAAAACATTACTGCAGAAAGAAAGACATAAAAGTATTGTTAGAAAGTCTCATATAAAGAGATAGGAGTTTTTTTAACCCAATACCTCAACCATAATAATACTTCATATCATATGAAGAGGTAGTCATTAGAGATTGCTTGCAATGATTCTGCACTATAACACTAATTAAAGATGTTCTCTCAGGATGTGGCCACATAACTTGTTACCTCTTCCACCTCTCTTCGTACCACTTTCCAAAGTGCAACTTCCTTCACACTACTTTTTAGATGAAGCAAGTATCTGTTTTTAAAACTGTCCATCAAGAAATATGATCAGAAATAGGATAGTTTCACTGCACACTTTCAATTTACTAAAGGCAATGCAAAATTTACTAAGACAATGGAATTTTCTGGTTTTGAACACGTCACATACTCATGGGTGATCGCTTGCCTCATAAAGTTAATTTATATATGGAGTAATCACATATCTCAAACCTGCTTGTTGCTACAATACATGACAATACAAACAAAAGACAGCAATTCTTATGCTGAAATTTGTGTCTGCTCATCCATTCCTACCTTAATAGGTTCAAGATACTAAGCCCAGGAAGGGTGCAATCACAAATTTAGGAGTCCAAGATGAAAAAATGTGAGTACTAAGCTTTTCTTAATCTCCATTAACACCAAATAATCTAAATAGATGCATCTCAAAACTGTATTGGTACTTTCTGCTAGCCAAAGAGTAAGTAAGTAATTTTATTAATGCTTAGGCTATAGGCCATTTGTACACAAAACAAATAGGAGCACTGTAAAAGTGCAACATTACAAAAAGAGGCTTTCATATGTAAATGAAAAACCAATCTGACCATTTCTCAAATAAGAAATTCTTATATTTTACCTATCAAGTAAAGACAGATTATTTCTCCTAAAAAATAAACTGATTGTAAGTATGAAACAGTATAAAGCACTCTATTTAACTTTAAATTACTTTAAGTAGCTTGTTAGCAAGGTGGGCAGATAGGCACCATTATCAGAAAATGAAGAGCGGGAGGGCAAATCCGAAGAACATGATGTGCCCTCATCCACCAAGGCTGCTCTCTCACTTCCCAGAATAAACATCAAAGCAAGGGGGAGGCCTACTTGGCCATATATATTGTTCCAAAGGAAGTAGTTACATATGGCTTGCTTAGCTTTTCCTGCCAGAAAGAAACATCTAAACAAACTTTGTCACTTAGAATTAGAGCCAGAGATCCTACCCAACATTAGTGGGCTGTTCTCCAGGATTTCTCAAAGATTATTGGCAGTGATTCTGAGATTATAGTTGCCCCTCCGTATCCACAAATTTAAGTATTCATGGCTTGAAAATATTCTTTTAAAAATAATAATCCAAAAATCAAACCTTGATTTTGCCACCTTATATAAGGGACACCATTTTGCTGAGCACTGTTCTCCTTTTGGGAAAAGACCGAGGCAAAGAAGGTGTTGAGTAGCTCTGCCTTTTCTCTGTCCCCTATTAGCATTTCGCCATCTTCTCCATGCAGCAGCCCTACCACTTCCTTGTTCTTTCTTTTGATATGGACATATAAAAAACAAACCCCTTTTTATTGTTTTTAACTTCTCTAGCAAGCCTGAGCTCTATCTGTACTTTAGCGTTTCTGACTTTCCCTCTACAAGAGCTGGCTATTTGTTTGATTTCTACTTTGGTGATTTCCCCCTTATTCTATTTCTTGTACATGTCCCTTTCAAGTCTTAGCTCAGTTCAAACTTCTTTAGACATCCATACTCGTTTCTTTACACATCTGCCATTTGTCCTCCTCACTGGACCTTTTGGAAATTGTGCCTTCAGTATCTCACTGTTTAGAAACTCCCATCCATTATGTACTCCCTTCTTTTTTAGTATTCCTGACCGGGGGATCACCCCAAGTATTTCCTTATGTTTACTGAAATCAGCTTTCTTAAAGTCTAGAAGGCATGTCTGGCTGCACTTGACTTCCCCTTTCCTCTGTATAATAAACTCCAGGAGAACATGGTCACTCCCCTAAGGATCCTTCCACTTCCACTCCATTAACCAGATCATCTCTGCTGGTTAGGATCAGATCTAAAATAGCTGATCCCCTTGTTGCCTCTTCCACCTTCTGGACAATGAAATTGTCTGCAAGGCAAGTGAGGAATTTGTTGGACCTTAAATTTTTGGCAGAGCTGGACTTCTAACAAATATTAGGATAGTTAAAATCCTCCATTATTACTACATATCTCCTGTCTGAATGTGTGTTCCTCTTTTCTAGTAAGGCACCGTCCAAGTCCTCAATTGGGCTTGCAGGTCTGTAATAGACCCCCCCCCGACATCCCTTCTGTTTCTCTCCTCCTCGATTTTTACCCAGATGCGCTCAACCTAGCTCCCAGGACAAGATCCTTGGTGTGTGAGTGTGAACTGATCAGTATCTATGTAGCCAGTTCGGGTAAAGAGGTTCTGCATTCCCTAAAATAAGGCAGATACCTGTAAATAGAGAGCATGGATACTGGACCTAAAAAAAAAAAAAAAAGATTGTACCATTTGGTGTCCCTCTTTTGACAAGAGGCTTTGGGAAGCTTCTGCTGGTTCAGCAGATCACAGATAAAGGTAATTCTTAGCTATTATCATTCCGCCATGTCACATCCCAAGCTGTTCTAAAGGGTCCACCAATCCATCAGAACAGATGGGGGAAGCGGCCAAAAGAAGGGCCAAATGTCTGAAAATCACCTCTTTCACCAGTACACTGATAGAAACTTGTACTGAATCAAGACACCAAATGGATATAATTTTAAAGATTTATTTAGGCAGTTATGTTGTTCCCTCTGTAGTCTATTTGAAAAGATGAATGCTTTCATGAAATCTGTTATGCAAGTTAGTTTCAAAAATCAAGAACACATATAATGGGAATGTTAAGCTTATTGAAACTGGTAAACAAAACCAGTTGCCAATATTCATACCAGAGAATTCAATATTTATGCACACACAGTGAACATGAACTACACGAAAACGATTCCTACTAATGAAAATAAAGCAATTTATAATGCTAAATCACTCTTTAAAAAACTATTATCCACCATTCAATACCTAATACCACAAAGTTATTAAGGTACAATGTATATACTAACTGGAGCTGAATGAGTCAAAACATTTTACTATCATGAGTTGCAGACTTCAAATACCTACAAGACAGACCTAGTGAGCATTTGGGCATATAGCAATAGAAACTAAGAAGTTCACAGTAGAGGCAATCTCTTTTCTCTCAAATACATGAAAATGGATAAAGCTATATAACTAAAAGATATGACATATTACTACCAAAGACTAATTTGAACTGCATCAGTGAAATCAAGCTAAACCTCTAGGATATGTTGTTGAAATACCGTACTGTGAAACAGAATATTTAACTTCTAATAGGTACAGTAATACAAAATTGGTTATTGTGGCTAAACAAAATTATACTCTACTAGTATACTGTATACTCTACTGTATACGCACAATCCTAAATATACAATGGACTGACTATGTGATGAATGTTGCTGTCCTTGAGCAAGCAGGGATCACCAGCATTGAGGCCATGATATTGAGAACACTGCTGAGCTGGGCAGGGCACGTTTCTAGGATGGAGGACCATCGCCTCCCAAAAATACTACTCTACTGTCAACTCGCCACAGGTCAGCCTAAGAGGGGCGCTCCAAAAAAGCGATACAAGGACTCCCTGAAACAACATCTCAGGCTTGGCCAAATTGATCACCAACAATGGTCCGCCCTGGCCTCACATTGGGAGGCATGGAGATGCATTATCCACAATGCTGCAGGCTTATTAGAGAACTCACGCCGAACAAGTCTTGAAGAGAAACAACAACGCAGAAAGAATCACAACCCAGAAACATCACCCAAGAAGACCTTCTGCTGTGCTTTCTGCAACTGGACTTGTTTATCTTGGATTGGCCTTTTTAGTCATCAGCGCGCTGCAGAAGCACGGGATGAGTCCTTCCTGAATCTTCGTTTGCGAAGAAAACCCAGAGAGAGACTCTACTAGCAATATCTTAGATTTACAACTATCAGTTATCTTTTCCAACAACATTGTGTACAAAAGTCTTGTTCTGATTCCATTTTTTTCCTCTAAGATTTTTACCATGAAAGGGGAAAATCAGGTGAATGTAGTTCAAAACAAAAAATACCAAACACACTGTGACAAAAAAGCAACTACCAAGGAAGGGGGAAAGGTGGCAAATCATGGAAATCCAATGTTGTTTGGCAAAAAGTCTGGATTTTGTGTAGGGCAACTTAGCCAACTGAGAGAGTGTTCTTGCAATAGATTACACAAGAGGATTTCTACAGACTGACTGATGCATGCTGGCTGTCACTTGAAGGATTTAGAATAATAGGATGCTGTGTACTGTGTAAGATGAGAAGTACTAAAAAAACCTCACTAGGAAGAAAATCAGTTACCAAGGTGGCCAGGTATGAACTCAAGAATGTGCTAACAGTAGAACAAGATACAAGAGCCATTGTTAAGGGGAAAACCATACACACAAACATTGTCAGAAGATAAATAGAAAGAGACAGAGCATGTTCTGGAGATCCTTTAAATAGCATTCATCTTATTATTAGGGTGACCTCACGATTCATTCTTTCACAGACACTTGCAAGTAGAAAAACAATTCTGAATTGTAATACTGCTGGGAGTGGGATAAAGAAACACCCAATAGCTGGTAACTATTACACACAACAGTAAAGCATACTAAAAGATGAATGCAGATTAATGCCAAGAGGGTGAAAAGCAGTGTGAGTATATTGCCAACAGCTTTGCAAAAGATGTACAGGGATGGACACAATTGGTAATTAAGCATATGGTAGCAAGGAAGAATATAGAGAAAGAAAACTAGTAAGGATGAATAAAGGAATATAAAAATAGATAATAGAAAGAGGTAACATGTACAGAGTATGTTGTAGGAGTAGCTGAGATATAGAAAGTTGAAAGAACAGAAGATCAGCTACCCCCCTCCTGCATGGGGAAGCTCCACAACTCACAGCAAAGCATGGATTTTGTATACAAATGTACCAGGTCCTATCCCTGCCACCTCCACTGAAAAGATTCAGGCAGTAGGTTATGGGAGAGCGATTGCTATACCCAAGACCTTGTCAGCTGAAACAGATGGATGAAACAATGTAACTTGTAATAAGGCAGCTTCTATATTTTCTAAACATTGCAGCATAAGAAAACTCTGAACTGCAAAAGCTCATACTGTATATAGAATGTTTTGGGACTGTAATGAAGAATAGAGATCTGTATCTATATCTTATTTTGCTTCTACATCACAACTCAAGATAAGAAGAGAATGTAAAGATTTTAAGATCAAGTCTGTTTTGCCTTTGTTTGCTTTTTGGTCTTTCATATTCCCCCATCTCTTCTTTTCTCTCCCAGCCTTTTGAAACACCTTGTCTGATGAAGAGATCTTGAAAGCTTGCACACAAGTTTATGCTCTTTTTGGGTTTTGGCCATCTAATATGGCTTCTGCAACATGTTTATCACAATATGCTTGTTAGCCTCTAGTCTAAGGCCTGGGTGATCCTCCCAATGTTGCTGGACTGCAACTCCCACTTTCCTGCTCCACTTTCCTTCTTAGTTAGGGCTGATGAGTGGGTAAATCTAGCAACATCTGGAGGCCTGCAAGTTGCCCATCCCTACTTTAAAGCTGTCACAAGAAACTAAACCACCACCCACTTCCTTCAATAGACCTGGGAGGGCTGCTGGGGCTGAACCTTCTCACATAACAGAAGGAAGGGGAAGAAGGCAGGAGAGAAAGTGCCTTCCTAATACAGGTCAACACACACATTTGTGGCACTCTCCGCCTGTGAGCAAAACCTTCCAGGGTGTCTCTAAATCGATGGCTCTTAACCTTTTCTTTACCAGGGGTCCACTTTAAATATCTTTTGTTGCCCTGGCCTTCCAGGGTGTCTCTTAAGTCAGTAGCTCTTAACCTTTTCTTCACCTGGGGTCGTCTTTAAATATCTTTTGTTGCCCTGGTCTTCCAGGGTGTCTCTAACTCAGTAGCTCTTAACCTTTTCTTTACCAGGGGTCCCCTTTAAATGTCTTTTGTTGCCCTGGTCTTCCAGGGTGTCTCTAAGTCAGTGGCTCTTAACCTTTTCTTTACCTGGGGTCCCCTTTAAATATCTTTTGTTGTCATGGCCTTCCAGGGTGTCTCTTAAGTCAGTGGCTCTTAACCTTTTCTTCACCTGGGGTCGTCTTTAAATATCTTTTGTTGCCGTGGCCCCCCAAGACCTAACTCAAGATTTAAAACCCTAACAACAACAATAATACAATTATGCCACCCATTAAACTTTCCCTCAGAGGCACAGGAGGGAGAGGGAAGAATTTTCTCTTGTTTCTTCCTGCAAGTTTCTGGGAGAAGTTGGGGTCCTGTGGAAGTGATCTTGCTGGGATTCAGGGTTTGGGTTGACGGTCGGCCTGTTCCGGGCCCGCTTCCTCCTCCTCCTCCTCCCCCAGGCTGGGCCTCCGCCCCTCACACTCACCCATCTTTCCGCTTGGCCTTGTAGACGTGCCCGTAGGTCCCCCTCCCCACCTTGCAGCCCTCGTACTCGAAGAGGTCCTCCACTCGCTCGCGCTCCCCGGTCAGCTTCACCTTGAAGTCATAGTCCATCTTCATTCAGAGGGCCGCGCTCGACGCCGACGCCGCCTCAGACGACACCCCGCCCGCCCGCCCGCCGCAGGCACCAGGGAGGAGGAGGAGGAGGAGGCCCCGCCGCTGCGACGCCGACCATCCAGGTGAGGGGGAGGCGGAGGAAGGGAAGGAGGGGAAGCGGCGGCCGCAGGCAGGCAGGCCGGGCGGTCAGTGCGGGGCGGCAGGGGGCGCGGAGGGTGTCGGTGTCGGTGCCGTTCTCCCTCTCCTCCCCGGTCCTCGTCCTTCCTTCTTCCCTCAGCCGGCTGAAGACCCCAACCGCCAAGCCTCACCAGAGCCGGTATCTGGCTGCTTGGAATACGGCCGCCGTGCTTGCCCACACTGCTGCAAAAGGAGAGTGGCGTCGTCGTAAAACCTCCCCTCCCCACCTTTTTTTTTCCTAGAGAGAGAGAGAGCGAGCACAGCACCACGTGGAATTCAACCGGCTCTTAGGCGACGCCCCCTTCTTTAACCATTCCTCCAGCATGCACCGCGCCCCTGCCACCCGCCTGCAAGGAACTATGGGAAATGTAGTTTTTTTAAGGGTCAGAACCTTATAGTACTGTAGTACAGGGTCTTAGTGGGCGTGGTTTAGGTGCCCAATGGGAGCTGGAGTTTGAGGGAAATGTGCATTCTGGGAGTCAGAGGCTCAGAGGGATTGGAGCCTGTTAGGCACATTGAGCACTTCCGGTTTTGTGGCAGCAGCTCCGTCTCCATGGAAACACATTCTTTTTTTAAAAAAATTAAAGCTTTATTGAATAGCAAACAATAAAAATAAACATTAACAACTATCACAAAACATAAAAAACACAAATCATAACAACTTATAAATTCAAAACAACAACAAAAAGAAAAATTTAACAGTTCAAACAACAAATAGACAAAAACATATAAAAGACTTCCCGCTTGTTCTTTTTTGTCTCTATACCATAGTTCATAGCTTACCTCCTATATGATAAACTGTCAGCTTATCACCATAACGTTTTAACTTTAAACCAAATAATCTGCATGACTTTCATCCTTCCCTTAATTTTATTCATTGTATATAACCATTGTATGGTTTTATACAATGAATAAAATTAAGGGAAGGATACAATGGTTATATACAATGAATAAAATTAAGGGAAGGATGAAAGTCATGCAGATTATTTGGTTTAAAGTTTAAAAGTTATGGTAATAAGGTGATAATTTATCTTTCTAACGGGTAACTCAGCGGAAAAGGAACGACAGGCCGTTGCTGGGAAGGAAATGTAGACTCAAGATTATACAGACGGCCTTGAAAGGTCATCTATTAATGGGATTGTGGGAGTTGTGGTCTTAAAAGACTTGGACAGGCATCCTTGTTGTCCACCTGCTGAATATTATAAGAATTTTTTATTAAGAGTTAATCAACCCCTTACATTTAGTTAGGAATGATAGCCTCCAAAACAATAATTAAAAAAAATCAAATTCCAAATAGTTAGAAGGAAGACAATATAGTTTTTTTTAATATAATTTTTATTAAGTTACAATACTTCAATATAATATATAACCATAAATCTAAATAAACTTTTCTTCGCTAAATGTAACATTTTCATTCCTCATAAAAGGAACATATACAGGTAAAATAGAATATCAGGTATATGTGTAAATAAATACTAGAAAGATTAATCATAACTATTTCCCCACTAAATGTTTCTCTTCCTTCCATCCTGATTTAGCTAGGATTTGCTTAATTTCTTAATACTTGCTTTTCTGTTCATATACAGTTGTCCCTCCATATCCACAGACTTGGTATCCACAGATATAAGTATTCACAGCTTGAAAATATTCTTTAAAAAATAATGATCCAAAAAGCAAACCTTGATTTTGCCATCTTATATAAGGGACACAATTTTGTTATGCCATTGCATATAATGGGACTTGAGTATTCACAGATTTTGGTATCCATAGGGGGTCCTGGAACCAAACCCCAGCAAATATGAAGGGACATCTGAAATACATATGTATCCTTGTTCCTCTTAATCTCAATTAAGGTTCAGTTTAAATTAAATTATTTTCAAATGTTCTCTGTCATAGTTGGACCTTTCATCACTACTTTAGAGGTTTAGGTTACTCAGATTTTTCCATCTCTCTTTCCAATGGTCCACAATCTTCTTCTACCTGGCTTGAAGTTCTGTCCTTTAGCAATGCTGTGAGTTTGTCTGCATCCATTATGTCACTTAATTTAATTAACCGTTCTTCTATTGTCGGAATTTCTTTTTCTTTCCAACATTAAGAAGGAAGCCAATATAGTTTTAATACCTAGAGATAACCATGACTTAACGTTAGTGAAAAATTATAGACCCATTTCTTTGTTAAATGAAAATTATAAACTTTTTGCGCTAATTTTCGCAAACAGAGTAAAATTATTTCTACAGGAATTTAGACGCTGACCAAAATGTGTTGGGTTTTTTTTTCCTAAGAAGACAAATTAAGAGATACTATCAGGACAATTATTAACGTACTTGAGTATTTAAATTATCTTAATTAAATTAAAGGTGCATTAATTTTTGTCAGTGCAGAAAAGCTTTTGATTATTTAAATTGGTCATTTCTACTTAAAGTAATTAGAGAAATGGAACTAGGTAACAATTTCTGTAGTTGGGTCCAAGTGATTTATTCAAATCAAAGGGCAAAACTGATCGTGAATGGGAAAACAACAGAATCGATGTTTTATTTTCTAATACTTGTGTTGGAAAATTTTAATAGTAAAGCCACATGGGACTAGCTTCCATCTGAAAAGCAGGTGTGCGGTATAGTGTAGTAAACTTGAATAAACTTATCTAGGTACCCAGTTGAAAGCCACATTTTGTGTGTGGGGGGGGGAGATTGTTTACAGTGGGGTGGTCAATCATTAATTTTTTTGTCATAACATTACATCTTTCTGTCATAATAATTCTTAATATGTCACAGCTGACCCACATAAATTGCACTAGTACCTGTGCTTTTAAGAACATCCTGTTGTGGGGAGATACTGGCAGGCAATAACATTAATGCACATTCAGAGAAAACTCTTGACCCTAAATTCAGTTGTTGGTCCTAGGTAGACTAGATCTACTGACTAAATTAAAATTGCACAGGGGTGGACTTATCAGGTTGTCATTGTTTTAATGGGTTTACTCTAGTTGGGACACAAACAATTGCATTTAGATTTGTATTAGTGCCTTCCTTCACCGTATTCCTTTTTAAATTAGATTGTACAGTACACCGTTTTGTAAGGATGTTTGGTTTTGCATTGTTTATTGTGCCATTGTATAGTGGTAATAATAGATCTCTTCAGTCCCCCCCCCCACTTCTTCTTCTTTTATGGTCACTTAGGCAACCATTTCAGTGCCTCTGTGTTGTGAAATGGTGAGCACACAAAGAAGTCATTATTATGGATGAGGACTAAATTAGCAGTCATGTGATTTGGCTATATTTCACATCAGTTAATTACTAAATAATAACCTGGTTCTGTGCAAAATCTGGTGTGTCTAAGACCTCTGAAGATAAATGCAACAAAATCACTCTTCTGAGAATGGACTATTCCTCTGAGGTGAAAATGACTAGGGAGATAAGGTGGCTGTTTGATATATTAATAACATTTATATAACTGTCACATAGACAAAAAACAAGTACTCTTAAAAATACGCTGATTTTGAATATAAAAGGAGTCCTTTGAATATCACAGTAAATGTTCTTCCTCCATCCAAAATGGAACTTCTGCCATGCAGAACAGTTAACATCAAAAAGTTGCAGGATAATTATGGTTGCTTTATAACAATTATGGTTTTTATAACAATCTCATTATAACACACTGCCATAATTACTTGTAAATCTTAATTATTTTAGTGGATTGGAACAATGCTGAGTTTAGGTTTATCTGAATTTAACTGTGTATGTGATCACTGTAACAGATCCATGTTTGAGATCTGCTGCCCCCCTTAGTCAATTTGTATGAATTTTCTAAAAGATGGGTAGTGGAGGTACCCATTTATAATTGGAAGTCTGCAAGTCTCTGTAGCTCTGTGGTTAATCTAATGTGAAAGTGAAAAAAATAAATTGTAGGTCCAGTTTTTCCAAATACAGCCCAATCATGCCACCAGCACTGTTTGCGGACACAGACCGTACGGCCCCCACCGCCCTCCTAAATAAACACAGACACACAAATTCATTTTTACTATTGTATTGTCTACAAATATAAACTTCAGAAAACATGGTTAGGTACAGGTTAGTAAGTTTGAATACATGTTGAGGTAGATATGAGTAACATATATATATATATATATATATATATATATATGTGAGCCGTCTGAGGGCTCACACTAAGACTCTAAACTATCTAGTCCGTGAGCTGCTCTTCGCCGATGATGCTGCCCTTGTTGCCCACACAGAAGCAGCTCTGCAGCGCCTAACGTCCTGCTTTGTAACAGCTACAGAGCTGTTTGGGCTAGAAGTCAACCTGAAGAAAACAGAAGTTCTTTACCAGCCTGCACCACAGGACGAACACCACCATCCCCACATTGCCGTCGGCAAATCTGTGCTCAAGTCCGTTCAGCAGTTCACCTACCTGGGAAGCATCATCTCCTCAGATGCCAAGATTGACAAAGAGATCGATCACAGATTAGCAAAGGCATATAGTGCATTTGGAAGACTTCACAAAAGAGTCTGGAGCAATAAACACCTGAGGCAAAGCACAAAAATCAGTGTGTATAGAGCCATTGTACTGTCTATCCTCCTTTATGGATCTGAAACATGGGTCACCTATCGCCACCACCTACGACTCCTCGAGCGCTTTCATCAGCGCTGTCTACGCACAATCCTAAATATACACTGGACTGACTATGTGACGAATGTTGCTGTCCTTGAGCAAGCAGTGATCACCAGCATTGAGGCCATGATATTGAGAACACAGCTGCGCTGGGCAGGGCACGTTTCTAGGATGGAGGACCATCGCCTCCCCAAAATACTACTCTATGGTGAACTCGCCACGGGTCAGCGTAAGAGGGGCACTCCAAAAAAGCAATACAAAGACTCCCTGAAACAACATCTCAGGCTTGGCCAAATTGATCACCAACAGTGGTCCGCCCTGGCCTCACATCGGGAGGCATGGAGACACACTATCCACAATGCTGCAGCCTTATTTGAGAACTCACGCTGAACAAGTCTTGAAGAGAAACGACAACGCAGAAAGAATCACAACCCAAAAACATCACCCAAGGAGACCTTCTGCTGTACTTTTTGCAACCGGACTTGTTTATCTCGGATTGGCCTTTTTAGTCATCAGCGCGCTTGCAGAAAGCGCGGGATGAGTCCTTCCTGAATCTTGGTTTGCGAAGAGAAGCCAGAGAGAGAGAGAGAGAGAGAGATGGCAATAAAATGCCCACAACTTGCAAGCTAAATGGTTGGCGGCAATGTATGGGTCGTGATCACAACGCAGCCCACACATGTGGGCAGAGCTAGGACCGGTCCATCCTGGTCCCCTTTCCCAGAGGAGAGAGATACTGGCCGAGCCACCCGCTCAACTCTCTCTCCTCCCCTGCAAACAAATACATGTTAACAAACTCTACAGGGGCCTCCCTTGAACTTGAACTTGCGCTTGAACTTGCTCTTGACGGAAACCCCTGATTCTTTCTACCTATCACGACCCAATACATCCGCCACTAAGGCGTTCCCATGGAACCACCTTCTGCCAACCATTACTCCATCAACAGGCAGGTCTACTGGCCCCCATGAGCCCCCAACCGTGCAGGCAGTGCCCTTCCTGGTCTGATGTAAGTGGCATACGCCCTGGAACGCCATCGTCCCAACCGCATGATGGATTCTGCAGACATGCCAGCTTCTGCTGCCATGGTTGCCGCCCCTATCCTGAAGGAATGGCTGTTGAAATCTTCGGCTGGAAACCCCAGACTTCTGATTGCCATCTTTAGCACACTCACGAACTGGAGTCTGGTGAGAGGGATCCCGTCCTGATGCCTGAACAAGGGACCCTGCCCAGGGCCCCTTGCTTCCATGAACTTCCTCATGGCAATGCAATGGGGGGGTGCTAGGCTGGTCAGTGGTTGTTGTGTCCTCCCTCCATCTTGCGGCACTGGAGGTCTGCCAGCTGCCTCTCAGACACGACAGACTATTGGTATACACTTCTACATCCCTGCTGAACATGAGCTTCATTCCGTCTTAAGAAAAGACAGCCAGAGTTCACACACATCAGCCACCAGCTTAAGTCGTCTACACTGTTATAGAACTGCTCTGGCTGCCTCCTGTGGAATGCTGGGATTTGCAGTTTAGGGAGGGGCATTTAGCATTCTCAGCCAGAGAGCTCTTAGGCCTCCCTAAACTACAAACCCCAGAAATCCACAGGAGGCAACCATAGTAGTTACAGTGGAATGATAGCGCTAAAACAGTGTAGTGCAATAAGGTTATAGGATACATTTCTAAAGATGAAGACCAGGTTCAACTGAAAACAAGAGATGTCTGCTAAGCAAAAACAGTGCTTTGCATCCTGTTGATGAGCTACAACAATGTAACTCAGCCTTTCTCAGCCTTTTCGCCCTGGAGGGACCCTCGAAATAATTTCCAGGTCTCAGGACACCCCTGCCTAAAAATTATTATAACTAAAGCTAGAAAAAAATGTTTATTTTTAAAAAATCACGATCTCTCAGGGAACCCTGGTTGAGAAACACTGGTGTAACTGAAGCCATTGTAACCAACTTTTTTGCTCTTTGCAGAGGCTGGAATTTTTTACCATCTGCTCATTGACCCAAATCCCCCCAAATTCACTTTTTAAATGATACAACTCCATAACACAGCCATTTCCATTTCATTGGAGAGCAGGGGGATCAACAGAAACAGGCGCAGCTATTTTCCTGCAGCTAGACAACTTTTAACAGGCATCTGCAGAAACCTACTGGTTTTTGGGGGGAGGTCCCTGCAGATGATGTACATGCTAGACATAGCAGTTAAAGTGGAATGATAGTGCTAGAACAGTGTGGTGTGATAAGGTACATGGCAACCAATTTCCCAAGGGACGCTGTCTTGCAACCTACGAAGTGTGAAGCGCGTTGCTCGCGCCTGCGGGTTCCACTGCGGAACTCTTGAGCCGAAGCATGGACATTGCGGTTGCACACTTCAGCGTCCTACAGTCGATTAGCATCATTAGTTTCTTGCAGGTCACTGTGGAGCAAAGTCAGGATGGACCAAAGGTGTCTCTATTAAAGAAATCCGGCTTTCAGAGAAAGAGAGAATTTTAATTTTAGCCACCCAGGAGGAAGAGGACTCCGTGAAGGCCGCCATCACCAAACCCGTCTGACCGAAGTGGTGGTTTCCCAGCAACCAACACACAACTGCTCCGGCCTACTCTGCTCTAGTGGTGGTGACGGCTGGGGAACTGTGATTGGCCCTCTCTCTCTTCCATTTTGAGATTATCACACTATACTGTTGTAGTGCTATTATTCCACTTTAACTGCTCTGGCTGCCTCCTGTGGAATCCTGGGATTTGCAGTTTAAGGAGGGACATTTACAACACAGCCAGAGCGCTCTTAGGCCTCACTAAACTACAAATCCCAGAATTCTACAGGAGGCAGCCAGAGCAGTTAAAGTACAATAATAGCACTATAACTGTATAGTGCGATAAAGTCTAAAATGTCTACCTGTGGAGTTTGGTTTTCAGTAGTGGGTGGAAGAGATTAATGCAGGTTAAGATTATCCACAAAATATTTTATTTTATTTATATACTGCCTTTCTCCCAGAATGAGAGCTCCCAAGGCAGCTCACAACACATAAAATACAATTTAAAATATGCCACGCAACAAGGGGGTAGCAAATTTGTAGGAGATGTGGGGTGTAAAGCAGTATTTTTTAAAAGAATGTGTGTGGTTATGAGTGTTAAAGAGTTCTTTTAAGCTCATGCTTCCTCTTTGTATAATTTACATCAACATTCAGAATGATTTACATCTTTATGAAGCTTTCAGTAAAGAAGAAATATTTCATGTAATATTAGCCTTACAGTAACTACGTGTATACAGGAGATTTTCACACTCCACTGTTACAGTGTTAGTATTCCACTTTATTTGCTAAGGCTGCCTCCTGCGGAATCCTGGGATTTGCAGTTTAGGGAGGGGCATTTAGCATTCTCAGCCAGAGAGCTCTTAGGCCTCATTAAACTACAAACCCCAGAATTCAACAGGAGGAAGCCAGAGCAGTTAAAGTGGAATATTAAAACGATAACAGTGTAGTGGATTTGGTATCCATGGATTTAAGCATTCACGGCTTGAAAATATCCTTTAAAAAATAATAATCCAAAAAGCAAACCTTAATTTTGCCATCTTATATAAGGGACACCATTTTGCTATGCCACTGCATATTGAGAAAACAGCTGCGCTGGGCAGGGCAAGTTTCTAGGATGGAGGACCATCACCTCCCAAAAATAGTACTCTCTCTCTCTCTCTCTCTCTCTCTCTCTCTCTCTCTCTCTCTCTCTCTTTCTCTCTCTCTCTGTTTCTTTAATGACAGGGTTCCTAACCTTAAAACTTGGGGAGGGGAAAGACAGACACTTAACAGATCTGTTTGCATTTTCTTGCTTTGAAAGTGTTCAGCTGGTGAAATTGCCACATGTGTCACTCTGTTACGGGGGGGGGGGAGCCCTAAGTTATGTGGCACCTTAAAAATCATAGAATCATAGATTTGTAGAGTTGGAAGAGACCACGAGGGCCATCCAGTCCAACCCCCTGCCATGCAGGAAATCTTGATCAAAGCATCCCCGACAGATGGTAATCCAGCCTCTGTTTAAAGACCTCCAAGGAAGGAGACCCACCATGCTCCGAGGGAGTGTGTTCCACTGCCGAATAGCTTTTACTGTCAAAAAGTTCCTCCTAATGTTTTCACCACTAAGGCTCGGGCTGAGAGGAGCTATAGACCAAGAAAATTTAGAGCAGTGGTTCCCAAACGTTCGTCCTCCAGGTGTTTTGGACTTCATCTCCCAGAATTGCCAATTGTTTTCCAAATGTGGCTAGGGCTTTTGGGAGATGAAGTCCAAAAACACTTGGAAAAACAAAGCTTGGGAATCACTGACTTTGAGGCCCATGCATTTCCTGCCTGATCAAAAAGACAGAAATGGTTGTAGGATATTGGCAGGAAGGGACTGAACAAACAATGGAACTTTGTGGAGGACAGACAAATCTCACCCAGGAAAACAGGAGCAGTGTAGCTGGAGTGGCAGTAAGTCCGAATTTTTCACACAACTAGTTAGGCCTAATCAGCCAAATCCTCAGCATTTTATGTCATTTTTCTAGCAGGTACATCTACACTAACATATATCATAGAATCATAGAGTTGGAAGAGAGCACAAAGGCCATTCAGTCCAACCCCCTGCCATGCAGGAACACACAATCAAAGCATTCCCAACAGATGGCCATCCAGCCTCTCTTTAAAAACCTCCAAAGACTTAACAAGTTTGATTTAGAGTAAAGTTTTGTGAACTGTAGCCCACCTGGCCAGATACAACTGTTTAACTTTCTCCCTGTCCACTTAAAGAAATAGACTTTTAAAGAAAAGTGGACCCATAGATGTTGTGAGGGAGAAAGTGGCAGTGTATGGTTACAAGAGCAGATTATTGTTTATGCTCCAAGTCATCACTTTGCAGTTTATCAATATGTTAATTCTACATTCTCACACAGGACTTATATAAAATCCAACTCCAGCCTGCCTGTTAAAGAGTACTGAAGAGTATGAAGATGCCTGAGGTGTATAAGAACATTTTCTTTTTATTATTATTATTTTTTAAAAAAACATAAGGATATATATATATATATATACACACATACAAATGAGATACATTTTGGTACATTATAGAAGGTTTTTGTAAAATTCTTAAAAGATCAGAGGTATAAACAGAAAAATTAAGATTTCCATTTTAGCTTATATTTACCATTATACACATTCCAAAGGATCAGGTATTTCCTTACAATTTATCCCAGGGTTCTGTTATAAATTTCTCAACATTAAAGTCATTGATATCTTTAAATAACGTCTCATTTGTCTCACTTAAACTCAAATCTTCGAAAAAAGAGAAGAAAATTAAAAAAAAAATTCTTTCCCTTTAAAGCTTCCATTCTAGCTTGTCTGAGTTATTTTCTCATTTATCACAACGTTGTCAGCAACTCTTCATATATTATGATTCTTTCCACTAATTACACAAGATTAATCTTAGCCTCAAAGAATCATTAAGCTTTGGTACTTGACTCTTTTAATTATACTCCACATTTGTCAGATGTGATGTAACTTGGCAATACTGCCCCATTTGTTTGTGAAATATGTCGATACCACTGACCAATCTTTTAGATAAGTTTCCACTGTCTTTTCTTTTAATCTCATAGTTAATTGGTCCATATGCATTATTTCATATGATTTTACTAGCCAATCTTCCACTGTGGGGCAGTCTTTCTGTTTCCAGACCTTGGCAAAAATTAGCCTGGCTGACAGAATCATATAAAAAAGCAGTTTTCCATATTCTCTTTCCAACTTATCCTCCACCATGCCTATAAGGAACGTCTCTGGTTTCCATGGGATATTAATCTGGAGGATTTCCTCCATTCTGTATTTAATATTTTTCCAAAATTTAGTAGTTTCTTTGCAGCTCCACCATAGATGATAGAACGTTCCGTTTTTGTCTCCACATTTCCAACAAGAACCCGCAACACCTTTATACATCCTTGCTAATTTGTGGGGTGAAAGGTACCAACGGAAATACATTTTGTATATGTTCTCCCTTACGGTATATTTTGGCTTAAAGATCTTTTCATCTGCGTTGTCCATAGTTTTTTCCACTTTTCTAATTCTATTGTGTGCCCTATGTTTTGGGCCCAGACAATCATATTTGTTTTGGTGGTTTCTTCTTCTTTATCCCATTTCAACAACAAATTGTAAAATCTAGTTATCATATTCTTATTCCCAGCGTCTACTATGGCCTCCCACTCTGACTTTTTTACTGTGATCCCTGATAGTTTACAGTCCATTTTATATCTTTCCTTCAGCTGTCTGTATAGATACCAGTGGCAGTCCAGGTTATTGTTTTTCAACTCTTCCGGTGATTTCATAGCATGGTGGTCATCCCTTATATTTAGTATGTCCTTATATCTTAGCCATTGGTGTGTGGGGATCCCTTCTTTATTAAATAGCGCTTCGTGTGGTGAGGCCCACATAGGAATTTGAGGGAATAGTCTGTTTTGAACTTTTTCCCAACTTTTGATCAATGTACTTCTAAGGCAGTTATTGTGAAACTCTTTATTTATTATGTCTTTTTTATAGAAGAGATATACGTGCCACCCATAACCATTTCCATCACCCTCGATCACCAGAAGTTTCTCATTTTCTAACGTCATCCAGTCTTGGATCAATGTTAGACATGAGGCTTCATGATATAGCCTTAAGTTCGGTAATCCTAAGCCTCCTCTTTCTTTGGCGTCCTGTAATACTTTCATTTTTATTCTGGGCTTTCTACCTGACCAGACGAATTTAGATAGATCAGACTGCCAATCTTTAAATACTTTTTGTGATTGGATTGTCGGAATTGATTGAAACAAGAATATTAATCTTGGCAGTATGTTCATTTTGATAACACTAATCCGTCCCAACAAAGACAATTTTAAGTTTTGCCAATTAGCTATATCTTTTTTCACTTGCATCCAAGTTTTTTTGTAATTATTTTCAAAAAGATTTGAGTTTTTATTTGTGAGGAAAATGCTCAAATATTTCACCCGATTTGCTGTTTTAAATCCTGTTTCAGCACTCAAAAAGGCTTCTTCTTTTTTTGACATATTTTTTGTCAGGATCATAGTTTTCTCTTTATTAATTTTTAGCCCTGTCAAGATCTCAAAGTTTTTAAATATGTCCATCAAATGTGTAACCTCTTCTTGTGGGTCTCCCAATGATATCACCAAGTCATCTGCATACATCCTTAACTTAAAACTGTGTTTTTTAATTTTAATTCCTTTAATTTTATCATCTTGATTTATTCTTATACTTAATAATTCCATAACAAGTAGAAATAAGAGTGGTGAGAGGGGGCAACCTTGCTTCGTACCATTCAATATTTGCATTTCTTCCGTTTTTTCACCATTAATCACTCTTCTTGCATTTTGCTTGTAATAAATAGTTTTGATCCAATTAATGAACCTTTGACCGGCTCCTATCTTCTCCAAGATTTCCAACAGCATAGGCCACTTTACGTTGTCGAATGCCTTTTCTAAATCCAGAAATATTAAAGCGAGGCCCTTGTGTTTATGCCTTTTGTGATAGTCAACTAAATTTAAGATGTGTCTAATATTGTCCTTCATGTATCTCTCTGGGAGGAACCCACGTTGATCTTCGCTTATCCAATCTTTAAGAACTTTTTTCAGTCTGTCCGCCAATATGGCCGCAAAGATTTTGTAATCTAAATTTGGTAGAGATATTGGGTGGTAATTCTTGGGTTCCAACTGGTCTTTATTTTCTTTAGGTATTAGTATGATATTTGTCTCTTCCCATGATCTTGGATATAGGCCCACATTGATAGCATCCATAGTTTTTTTGAGTGGTAAAATTATTTGGTCTTCCATTGTTTTGTAAAATTTAGTGGTGAAGCCGTCTGGGCCAGGCGCCTTTCCGTCTTTTAATTTTCTAATAGCATCACTAATTTCCACCACAGTTATCGGTTGATTTAATATTTCTTTTTGACGGTCTAAACACTCTGTAAGATGTTTATTTTCCATAAACTTTGAGATTTCCATTTGGCTTTTCGGCTGGCTTTGGTATAATGACGTATAGTATTCTTTGAAGATCTTTTTAAAAGAGTTTTGATCTGAGTATATTTTATCTCCTAACTTAATTTTAGAGATGAGGTTCTTTTCTTTTTGCTTTCTTAACTGGTATGTAAGCCATTTTCCTGGTTTGTTCAAATGCTCAAAATTCTTTTGTTTTATGTATTGCAATTTCATCCTGATCTCATCCCTTGTAATTGCTGTCATTTGTTCTCTGAGAATTCTTAACTCTCTTAATAATTCTTTATTTGCCGGATCATGTTGTAACTTGATTTCTCTGTGTCTAATTTCATCTTTAAGCTTTTCCAATTTTTCTGATTTCCTTCTTTGTAAGATTGCATTTTGTTGTATAAAGAAACCCCTCATTACTGCCTTGAAAGCATCTCATATTATGTTTACATCTGTCTCAGTATTCATATTTGTTTCAAAGTATCATTTAATTTCTTTTCTTGCCTTCTGAAGGATTTCTTCTTTTTGCAGTAGATTATCGAAGAACATTTTCAACATCATACCTTTTTAGAAATCCTTGACATTTCCTCCTTTTAAAGGGATTGAGAAAAAAGAAAAAAGAAATTGATGTGAGAACTTTTTTTTGCCTATTTCCATTGATTTTTCATTTATATCAACTTCCAAACTGCTACTGTGGCTGTTGGTGCCTGAACCTTAATCATATCATAAGTGAGTAATAATACTTTAAAGGACTGATGCTTTATTTCCTCCCTTCATTATTGTGTGCTCTAGTCTAAACCCAGTGTTTCACTTCCTCTGTCTGGGCATGCTGTTTGAAAATGGGTGGTCACCAGAGTATCTGCTTAGTGTCGAATGCTCACCATTGTTAGGTGGACATACATGTGTAAGCCCAGTCTGCACATCTGTAGAAAGGGCATTTACAAATAAGCTTCAGCTCATCTAACCATTCCAGTTTTCTCTTGGAGGACAGTGTATTGGCCAACCTGTATTTGACAACAGAGAGCCAGCGTGTTGTAGTGGTTTGAGTGTTAGGCTAGGATACTGGGAGACCAGGTTTCAAATCCCTGCTTGGCAATGGAAACCCACTTTGGGCAAGTTACACTCTCTCAGCCGCAGTAAAAGGCAATGGCAAACCCCCTCTGAATAAATTCTGCCAAGATAACCTTGAGGTCACCATGAGATAGAAATGTCTCGAAGGCACACAAGAACAATGTTCATTGTAACGTATGTAGACCCAAATGAACTTTCTGGGTATATAATGGACTGCCATGTCATGCATAATTATACTATAAATACTAGTAGCATAGTGGTTTCGGCTGTATTACCTTGGATATCGTAAACTAGGAAAGATTAATCTTGACCTTCAGCACAACAATCTAATGTAAAACCAAAACCTACTGCCCAATCCTGTACACCATTAAGTTAACATTGTGTTTCTTGGGTCTTACAAAGGAAGTATGTCAGGGACACTGTATGCCACTGTATGTTACAGCCTTATCCATGCTAGTAGAAAGGAATCAACAGTACAGTTGATCTTGAGCCCAAATAAAGGATAAACCAGGTGGATAGCAATTGGAACATTTAGTCCATGTAATTTCCTTGATTTGTTTTTCCATATTGTATCAGTCTGGTGTTCCAAGAATGGACTGTTCTAGGTCTTGCTCAGGGGCAGGTGGAGGGCAGACCGTATCTCAAAGCCATAGCAGTGATGGTGAGAGACGTTGGCAACAGGAATGTCTTAACAGAGAGGAAGCCTATTACCAATTCATTAAAGAGCTAAGTGATGAAGAGTACAGATTAATGAGAGATCACAACCTTCTTGGGACTCCAGGTAAGACTTGGCTAAGGGTACTTAAAAATCTAATATACTATATTTTATATAGTTCTAGTATTAATATAATGTAATTTATATTTAGAGTTTTTATCCACCACTTTATATACCATTTACCATAAGAAATGTGGTTAATAGAAGAAGTCATAGTTAGAGAAACAGAACTTCTTTATGTACTTGGGAAATGAATAGTAAGTTTAGTTCTATTTATATTGCCATTTTAAATTACTAGTTGTCTTTTTCTTTTATATTTTGACTTAGGATAATGTCTAGATTTACATAAAATACAAAAAAAAGAAAAAAATCAGTTTAATTTCTTAAATTTATTCATGATCCTAAAGGTGTTTCATAGAAAGTCATTACAGCAATTTGGTGATACTTGCACATGTATACATATTTTGGAATTTGGAATTCTGGCAAGTTACTGCAGTGTAGTGTCTTAATTTGCCCTGATGCATGTTTGAGCATTTGCTGCATTCTTGACATTCCAGATTTTCTCCTATTTTTTTTATTACTTCTTTTAAAATCCATTTTTCTTGGTAAGAGCTATTCGTTTGCTCCTGTGTATTGAACAACTGAATAAATTTGACAATCGTGTAAATTATTTCAGGAGAAATAACAGCAGATGAGTTGCACCAACATTTGCAAGGTGCAAAGGAGCATTTGGCATCCCAGTCTGACCCAGAAAATAGAGACTGGGAAGGAAATACAGTTGGATGTAAGTTATCCTCTTAATAAAGCAGTTACTTGATATAATTTCTTGGAGATGCATGTTCTACATGTATTTTTAGCAAAACTAGATTTTGCTTGCATTAATAAACATGGCAAGGCAAGGGAGTAAAAGAGAAAAGAATATTCTAACAATGTAGAATTGCAATACAGGAGTTAAAAAGAACTGTGGATGGATTTTTGGCATTTTCTTGTTTGTATACATTTTCCAGAGAGCTTGGTGAAGACGGTTTACTTAACTTAAAAAAAAAACCAACCTGCTGGATCTGAGGCTAACGAAAAGTAACACTTTCTTTGCCATTAGTCCTCCTTTTTAAATTCTGTGAAAAGAGAAGGGCGGACTTGGTGGAAACGGAAAGGCACTTTGCCTGTATTCAGAGGCACTTTCAGTATGTTTTTTTTCCTCCTTAATAGAAATCTATGGCTACCAAGATTGGACATGAGTCGTGGAACCCTGGTTGTTAAAGTGTTTTTCCTCCATGGCATCATATTTATTTATTTATTTATTTATTTATACCCCGCTCTTCAGCCACAAGGCTATCAGAGCGGCTTACAAATTGTTTTAAGCAATAGCAATTTACACATCTACACTGCATTAAACAGTTTCCAATGTGTGTTAGCTAATTGCCCCCACAAGCTGGGTACTCATTTTACCGACCTACGAAAGGATGGAAGGCTGAGTGAACCTTGGAGCCTGCTGGAATCGAATGGAACAGGATGTGCAGAGTTTTAATGCTCATTTGAAGCTCTCTTACAAGCAAGCACTTAATGATTTGGAAGTTTTAGGCCCCCTTCTGAAGTTGTTCTCTTTTTGCATTTCATAAGTTACTGGATGAGAGAAGAGAGAAAAGGGAAATAGGAATTGTCAGACATGGGTCTGACTCACATATTGGAGGATTCCTGAAGGTTGTCTAAAAAGTGTGTGTGTTACAGATGATTAGTGCTGTGTAAAAAACTATAGTGAAATTTTGTGCATATTTTCATCAGAACTTTATCACAATATTTAATAGGGCTTACTTCTAGAAAAAATGTGCACAGGACTGCAATCTTAAACTCACAGGCTCCAGTATCATAAGATATGAGATATTAAAATCAACAAATGATTTTGATGTATTAAATTAATGTGAGTGTCTATCAACAGATATTTCTAAACAGATATGTTATAAGAACTTGCTAAATGGCCAGCAAGTTCACCTGGTAGAATGAGAATGGAAGGATAAAAGAAGTATACAGTATGATAAATGAAAATTTGATTGAATATTTGAAGAAAAATATGAATATGTTATTGACTGAATGTACTGTGAATGTGTTGAAAATTCATTAATAAAAAGTATAAATGAAAAAAAAAGAAAAAAATGAGATTGTCTAGCATTTGTATAAATGCAATTACATAGTTTAAAGTAAAGAATCTCTGTGCCAACTCTGGAGCTAATAGTGTGTGATGGGACCAGAGCTTAGAAAAGTTATTTTGTGAACTACAACTCCCATCACAGTTAGTGATCATTCTGGCTAGGATAATTTGGGGATTGTAGTCCAAAGAGTAAATTTTCCAGCCTCTGGTTGGAATGGAACATCAGTGGTGTGGTATAGGTAGTACCAACAAACCTACCTGCATCTGACCTCAACCAGCAAGATCCCAAGACTTCACCTCTGCTGGGACTGGGGATAAATGTGCTTTCCATTACTAGTTCTTATAAGGAAGGAGACCTCCAGGTGCACTTCATGTGTTCATTCAGGCCCAACACATTTTGAATTTATTTTTTCTTTGGAGCGCTCCTTTAGATTCCCTATTTTAGCTTTTAGATTCCCTATTCAGTTATAACACAATTCTAATAAGGCAGTACGGTCATTGAAACCCAAGGGAGTCCCTGGGGAAGATTTAGATTTAAAACATCTTGGACTTAAAACATTTGAGATGCCACCTTTTTCCACCAATGAATGTCAGTGAGTCATTGTCTCCTTGCTTTTGATGCTGGCCTGGGTACTGCTTTTCCCCATTCCCCATCATCCTTCATGCAGTTTTCCTGTTCTGAAGTAGAAAAATAGAAATGAGTGGTGGGTATTGGTTTTTGACATGAAAAATGTATATAGAAATTATTTGTAGCTGTTAAATGGCTGAGAAATATTGATGTTGAGGAAGACCTGTGCTTCAGGTTAGACTTCACCTTCATAAACAGCATTGTGTATTTGCTGTTTTCAACATTGCAGCATTCTTTTATTAGGAGGTTGGCTCTTTAGATTTGACAGCATTTGTACAGCCTCAAGGATGGTAGAATAAGAGCTGTAACTGTGATACATGATCATGTGATGATTGAGGTTAGTGGTTCCAGATTTTCAGATTGTCAGGTTGACAATTACAGTTAGTTGTCTTGTCCAAGTAAGAGCATTAGTTTTGGAAAATATTGATTGTCTTTATTTGTAGTCAATAGATAAAAAAATCCTCAGATTAAAAGACACATTTGATTAAAAGTATTAGAAGACCTAACAAATATTCAGTTGTGCATTAAATATAGCTGACATTGCTCTGTCACCAATGATCTAGTAAGAGTTGTCAAATATAGAAACTTAGCTACCTGCTCTGTAAACATTTTATTGGATCCTCTGAGCAAAATAGTTGAAAGAACTCAGGAGCATGCTCTAGGTAAAGCTGAATAATTGGGAATATTAGGTCTTTCCTAGCCCCTTGATAATAATCACAATGTAAGAGATTGAACTTCAGTATTGTTACAGGGGCAGCATTGGTTGTTCAGTGCGGTTTAATTGTATAACCTGAAAAATATATTTTTTGTGTGTGATTTTTGAACTGCTTTCAGATTCACAGACCCTTGGGGAAAATTCAACCAGTGATTCTGTGCTAGAGTGGCTGAACAGATTCCATCATACAGGAAATTCCACCCGTAGTGGACAGAGTGGAAATCAGACTTGGAGGGCTGTGAGCTGGGCAAACCCAAATAATGGCGAATTCCAGTTTAGTCTTGAAATAAATATAAATCATGAACATAACAGCGATGGTGCTGCTGGTGAAGAAGTCAATGGCTTCTTACATAGCCATAGTAACAGAGCACATCTTGTAAATAGGTCTTTAATACCAGATAGCCCAGTAGCTAGTCGAACCAGGAGCCAGACACTGAGAGCTGCTGCTGACAGTATGGTTACACCATCAAGGCTTGCAAATGTTAGCAGTTCAGTGACACAAAACACTGCAGAACCATCTCTTCTCAGGTAGACTCAGAAACAGAAACACAGCAAGTTTTGTAGGAGGCCGCACCTTTTTCGATGATAATGAGCACAATATTATCAGACAAAGAAGAACACACAGAGCTACATCAGTGAGGCTTCACAGAGGAAGAACTCAAGATAGAACTCGGAGGGCTACGAGACAAAGGCCAGACGTTTTAAAACTAAGGTCAACTTTTACTAGTCAGTTCCAGTCTCTCTTGGAAGGGAGACCACACAGGAATGTACAACAGATCCATAGAGAGTCTAGTGGGATACATACAGCTCACTCACTTCCAGAGCAAGGTGAGGGACAGACACCATCATTGGTGTAACGTTGGAAGAGGAAGAATCTATTAGAGCCACAGCTGGACCTAGGAGACTTCCTACTATTTCATTAGACCTTCAGGTGAGAAGGATTCATCCTGGGGAAAATAGAAATCAGGACAGTATTGCTACTAGAACCCGCTCAAGAGCAGGCATGACAGACAACTTGGTTATTTTTGAAAGTGATGGTGGTAGACTTCATCGGACTGTTTCACGATCTGAACGTGCAGGTATACAAACATACATTAGCACCATACGGATACCTCTTCATAGGATATTGGAAACTGGACTTGGAGAATCTTCAGCCACAGCTCTTAGGTCAATCCTAAGGCAAATTATGACGGGATTTGGAGAGCTAAGCTCTTTAATAGACACAGAATCAGATTCTGACACTCAGAGGAGTAGTCAGAATTTATTAGATGTGCAGTCACAGCTGTCAAACATGCATACTGTAAACAGTGTCAGTGAATTTACTGCGCTTTCACTTAGGAATAGACCTAATGAACAGCGTAGCAGGGAATGGGATGGCGAATTGGATGCTATGCAGCACTACAGTCAAAGTAGTGAAACACAAGACAGTAGACAGTTTCAAGATGCAAACAGTTTTGTTGAAAATGGAACACTTCTTATCTTTCGCCTTGTGCCCTATCTTTTATTACAAGATACTAATGGCCGCTTGAGGGATTAACCAAAGAGCAAATTGATAGTCTGTCTACCTGGAAGTATGGGAATGTCAGGGTAGAAGAGGGTGAAACAAGTAAAACATGTAGTGTGTGTATTAATGAGTATGTTGTTGGAAATAAGCTAAGGCAGTTGCCATGTTTGCATGAGTTTCATTTTCATTGTATTGATCGCTAGCTTTCCAAAAATTCCATTTGCCCAATTTGTCGGCAACCTGTAGTGGTTTAATATTGTGAGAAATTGATAGATCATCTGGGCTGTTTTTAATACCTTTCAATAAGAAGAGAGGGCTATTTTAAATATGTCTAAAATAGGAGAAATATATTTGTCAGTAAATGAATCTATACTTAAAGTGCAAGGAAAGGGTAAATGTCAGATTGCCATCATAAGTCTATTTTTCTATGTCATTTTGTTATGGAAAGCACTTCTGCAATATAGACATTTAATGGCTTTTGTTCCTCATGGTTCATTCTTTATTGAGGTTTCAGTTTATTTTGTGCAGTGATCAAATAGCGTTTTGTTATTAGATGTTTGTTCGATGAGCAGTGTCCTTTTCGTGTTGCAAATGAAACTGGAAATCTTAGCACCTGAAAGAAGGTTCTTAAGTTATTTGAATTGCTTGGTTTTACTATATGGTGTATATTTTTATGGAACACCCTGCACATTTGGTTTTAAGTATTTTATAGGCAGCTTTTGCATGCTTTATACATGGCTTACTACTGTATTAACCCTTTAATTTTTAACATATACAGTAGTCTCCCCTTATCCATGGGGGATACATTCCAAAAACCCCAGTGGATCCCTAAAACTGCAGATAGTGCCAAACCCTATACGAGTAATATTTTCAGACCAAAGTTGACCGTGGGTAACTGAAATTTCAGACTGTGAAACCACAGATAAGGGAGGGACTATTATATGAGGTTTGAGGGCAAAGTTAAATTTATACTCATTGGCGTGAGCACTTAATATTTCAATACATTCAGCCAGGAGGTTAGCATGAAGAACTGTTAATCCACATTGGCTAGCTATATCTTTACTTCAGAAATTGCTTGAAAAATATGGAAACGCTGTATTTAGGTTGTTTAATCCAGTTTTATAGACATTCTGAGGAGTTTGTAGTTTGAAGATGGAAGAGTGCCATGTTTAAAGAACTTATCTGCAGCATGCATGATTTATGTTTTGGTTTTCTTACAGTTTTAATAGTTTGTTGTAAGACTGTCTTTTCTGGACCATGAACAAATGGGATACATAATTCTTTTCAGCCTATAAAGAATGCTCCCTGGGGATCAAATGTGATAAAATGTTAAGGAAATATACATACTCACTGTAAAATACGAAAAACAGCTGTATACATGGCCTTTTTAAGGCGTATACCAATACCTGTCAAAAGAATAAAACTGCAGTTGGGGAATGGAAAGATAAACTTCTAGACATGTTAGAATTAGATGCACTGACTAACAGAATGAGAAATAAAGATAACGGTTTCACGAAGAAGAAATGGTCAGTATTAATAAAACATTGGACAGACATAAAGGAGGTATATCAAAAAATATGAAACTTATTTAGTGTATTAAGAAAAAAATTGGTATTAAAAAGGATATCAAGCTTGACTTCAGTAGCTTAGTTGTTAATACTAAATATGTAAATGTTATGCGTCAATACTATGTATGAAAATGTTGAAGGTATAAAGGTAAAAAAAAAATGGAAAGATTTGTGTATGTATAATATAATACAAGTTAGCAGTAACAGTAAGTTGGGAGCAATAGGTATTATATCCTGAGACAGAAAGATATCAAGCAGGAGTACAAATCGATAAGAAACGGAGAGAAGAGATACAAACTTAGAACATCAAAGGACAATATAAACACGAAAAACGAGGAACCAAGAAGAGGACAAGAAATAGGAAGTTGACTCCAAGAAAGTTAAAGGAAGTCTTATTACAAGCTGAGAAGATACAAGAGAAGCTAAATTACAAGAAATGTAATATCAACATAAGTCACTGTACAACGATGTAGGACGTGAGATGTAAAGTCTGCTAGAAATAATGTAAATTTGGATTTTCTATGTTGTAAATCAAGATGACACACAATTAAGTTCTTATGAATATATAAATTGTACAAATATGCTAATATGTTAATATAAATATGCTAATATGTTAATTTAATAATGGAAAACCAAAATAAAAACTAAAAAAAAAAAAAGAATAAAACTGCAAAACTGGAACAGATGTCTGCTGTCACTTACATATTGAAAATTAAAAGCTGCACATTTTATTTCTAATGGAGTTTGCAATGCTTGTTTCTCTCTAGCTGCAGACGTCCAAGTCATTCTGCTCCTTGGTTACAATAAGTGGTTTAATAACCAGCAATTGTTTCTCATAAATTTTCATGAACTCTTTAAGAATTCTTTGGCTATGTAAATATGAACACTTGACATAAGTAGAACCTACATCAGTAAATCCAAGGTTAACTTCCTTGTGAGAGAAGCTTTTGATGCTGAATGTGGAAAATAAATTTAATATTTCTGTCCTCCCTAATTGTGTATCTGGTAAGTGTACATTAAAATACACATCTATGTACCTTCCTGTAGTGGTTACAGCAGAAATAGTGCAAAGACACATTCCAAGTTATAGGCCCTTTGCAGTTCCATAATTCACAATATGTACCCTTCCATGGTCATAAAAATCCAGCTTGTATTACTGTTAATCTTTTCTAGCTAGGTAATCTTTCCTTGAGTCCAGACCACTCCAATAGGAACACTGGGTTCTGGGCAGTTAGGGCGTTTACATGGAATTAAAAAAAAATGTAGATCATATTGTATAGGTCGACCCCCATATCCACGGGACGAGTGTCCATGGTTTCACTTATCCATGTGTGAAAAAAATATGTCCTCTTGAGGCATTTTAGGTCTTCCAGCATGGTTTTATGTTATACTTCTGCTGGAAGTTGGCCCAGAAGTCATTCATAGGGTTTGTTATTATCCATGGTTTCACATATCTATGGTAAGCCCAGGAATGTATCCCCTGTGGATACCAGGGGACAGGGGCGACTGGCATCTGCACTTATGCTTCTGCTAGCTTCATTTTTGAAGGTATCTTATAGTGCCTCTATGCACTGACATTTTATTATGTGTCTGGGGTTGTGGACTGTTGACAAAACATTGTTCCCACTCATTACTAGCCATCCATACTTCTCTTAAGAGTCATAGCTGGCTGATCAGTCATATTTTCACAACCTTTTATAATGCAACCTATCTAACCCTTCCTTCACAGCATCGGGAAATGTACAATCCTCTTCTCCAGCCAAACATTTTCAGTTACTGTCATCATACCAAAATAATACCAAGATACCTGGAAGGAAACCTGGACTGCTGAACAGCCTTTAGATTATTACATCTTGGAAGCCACCCAAAAGGGAGCAGCTAACACATGGTCTAGTGATTTGCCTCATACATGAGTCAGAGCATTAAGCATAGTGTTGTACTTAGCCTGCAGTTCTTGAGTCCTCCTGAGGGTAGCAGTCTTTCCTAACCCAGCTATCTAAGATCCTTTAATTTAGGGATAAAGGATATGTGGGCCTTCAGATGTTGTTGGATGATTATTTCTGACATTACCCGCCATAGGTTGTGTTACCTGAATAGATGGTGGTGGGGGTCTATGGGGGGATCCTACTCATGACACCAAATCTCAGTTATTAATTGGGGGAAATATTATAGTGCAAATGGATGGTTGCAAGAGGTCGGGTAACTTAGAATTATAGAATCATAGAATTGTAGAGTTGGAAGAGACCACAAGGGCCATCCAGTCCAACCTCCTGCCACACAGGAATCACAATCAAAGCATCCCTGACAGATGGCCATCCAGCCTCTAGATCCAACTTCATCCAACTTCATCCAATCAACTTAATCCAATTCTGCATCCAACTTCAGGGACCTTTGCACCTATGTATGCTAGTACTAACTACAGAGACTCCATATTAAAGTAAAATAAAATGTTTTTTTATTGGAAAATAACATAGAAACATTCACGCAAGCACACACATTCATAAGAACCATACAAGGCTAACAAAATTTTGAGGCAGAAAGGTTGGATAGAGAAATAGCTTTGGGAGATAGGGTAATAATTACCAGTCCTGAAGATTAGAGTTCCGTGCAGCAAAGTGACTCATACTTGAAGCTGAGGATAGCACAGTGATCTGACAGAGTGACAGTGTCCAACTGTGCCACACATGGCTATTGTTTGAGGACTAATATTTATACGGTATTTCGTGTCCTGAAGGGGTATTTTTGGCTTAGGACAAAGCATAGATGGGTTTCCCACCATTAAAGGAAACTTCAACAATGCTGATTGCTGTCAATAGCTGAGGTATTGGAATTAATGGGTTTATGACAACCTCCATATTGTGCGATAGGAAGGGTGTGAAGGAATGTTTTCTGGGGATAGTGCTTGTTCTGGTCATTTGTTTTTTTGTGATATGACTCTGCCGGGGTGCCCAAGAGGGGAATTAGCATATTCCACCTTGATGGCTCTGTTTACTAGGGGCTTTGCTTAATCCTATCTTGGTTATGTCTGCTGGTAATTTCCACAACACCTTTAGGACCTGGTGACCTCTATTTGACCTCACCTATGGTCCACCCCGGTCTACTGGACCTTGTGAAGTGTTTCAGTATTGCCAAATTATGAAATATTATAGGGAGGGGTGTAAAGCATGGTAACAGCTGTGCTGGCGGAGGCTGGTGGGAGTTGTAGTCTGACAACATCTGGAGTTCCACATGTTCCCACCACTGCTTTTAATTGCACATTCTGTGATTTAGACCTGGAAGTGTCTGTACGTACAGAGTGTGTTCTACCATTCCTCTGCAACAAATTTTATTAATGAAGTCCTCTGTTTCCCTCTTCCAGTGGCTTAGCTAGATGAAGGGCCAGAAGGAAGGAAAGGCTCACAAGTCAATGGCAGTTCATGGTCTCCTAGTATTCACTTTTATATGCAGTAGCAGCAGAAAAGAAGCCTTTTTGAAACTACTTGTACTGTTGAATATTTTGCATATACAGTAGCACCCCCATATCTGTGAGGGATTGGTTCCCCCCCTGTGGATGGTGAATTCCCTGGATAATAGCAAACACCATCCACCACCACCCCCTGCCGCTGCCACCATTGGAGCCCTCCCGGGGAAGGGGGACAGGTGTGATCGCTTCTGCCCCCTCCCTTCACCCCGCCATGCCCCACCATGAATGGAGCGCTCCTGGGAGAAGGGGGGCAGGCACAATAGCTCCTGCCCCCTCCCTTCCCACTTCGCCCGCCATGGCCCCACTGTGAACAGAGCCATCCCAGGGGAAGGGAGGGGGAGGTGCTCCTGCCTCCCTTCCCTCTGCCATCACCAACCATGGATAATTGAATCTGCGGCTGGCAAATCAGTGGATACGGGGGTGCTACTGTAAAGCCTTCAGATTTTTTTCAGTCAAGATGTGGCTTTGTATACCATAATGGAGACAGTAGTGGCCTGTAAAATAGAGAAAGCTTCCAACTTCTGGTTGTCTACAATGTCATGTTGACTCCTTACTCTTCTGTTATCTCTTGGGTTCAACTATATTCTTATAACTCGAAGGCAGGCAGGCTGCCTTCTTATAGCATTAGTGGTGCCCAGATGTTAAATATCATCTATAAATTTTTAATCTATGTTGGTTGGAGACTTGATAAGCCTAATATATTAGGGAGGGAACAGGCACCAAAACAGCTGTATATAACTTAGCCCTAATGCTTGAAGGCACATACACACACACTGCTTGCTTTACAATTTAGCCCAAATGCTTGGATCCTGAGCACGTCTAGATCCCGAGAAGGAGGTTCAGGATAGAGAATCAGACAGGGAGTTAGGTGGAAATGTCACAATTTAGGTGAAAGGACATAAACAGAAGAGGAAGGTGCACTCTGAAACAGATCAGGTGAGCATAGATAAGTCAATAAATAATAATTGGAGGATAAATACCAAACTAAATTGTGGAAGCTAGCATCAACTTAGTTTCAAAACAGGTAGGAAATGTTTATCTAGAAAAAAGAGGTTCAGTGTTGTTCCTCATCACACTTGAAAAGAGTAACCACAAGAGGGAGCACCCGCTTTTCCTAGGAATGCTATCTGTAGGCAGCAGCCCACCATTGATCATTATTTAAGTTTTCACATGATCGTTGTCTTTAGAAAGCAGGTTAGAAGAAAATAAATCCCATAGTTCAAGAAGCAATGTGTGTGATCTCTTGAGACTTTTGCAATATTAAGCATGATTAGAGGAGGCCACCCATTGCCAACACCTAATGCAGGCAATATTTTCTTAAGGATTTGCTGCACTTTGGAGTGTCTGTGACATTTGTAGGTCTATTTGTCTGTCTTTCCTCTGTTCCTTTCTACATAAGTCTACTTAAAATTAAATTAGATGCTGTGTGTATTTGGCTTCCTCAGCAGGAATGGGCTAGCAATCAAGAGCCTGGAATGCAGGAAGAATTGCTGTTACTTAAAAGAGTGTAAAATACATTTCTAGAATCTCTTCTAGAAATGTATCTCTTCTAGAAATTCCCAAAGGGTGATCATCAGTGGCTCCTCTTCGTCTTGGAAAGATGCAAGCAGTGGGGTGCCACAGGGTTCTGTCCTGGGCCTAGTGCTATTCAACATCTTTATAAATGACTTGGATGATGGAATTAGGGGCATACTTATCAAATTTGCAGATGGCACCAAATTAGGAGGAGTAGCTAATACCCTAGAAGACAGGATCAAAATTCAAAATGACCTGGATAGACTGGAGAGCTGGGCCAAAGCTAACAAAATGAAACTCAATACGGAGAAATGTAAGGTACTATACTTAGGACGGAGAAATGAAATGCATAGATATAGGATGGGGGAGCCCTGGCTGAATGAGACTACATGCGAAAGGGATCTAGGAGTCCTAGTAGACCACAAGTTGAACATGAGTCAACAGTGTGATGTGGCAGCTAAAAAGGCCAAAGCGATTTTGGGCTGCATCAATAGAAGTATAGTGTCTAGATCAAAGGAAGTGATAGTGCTGCTCTATTCTGCCTTGGTCAGGCCTCACCTAGAATACTGTGTCCAGTTCTGGGCACCACAATTCAAAAAGGATATTGACAAATTGGAGCTTGTCCAGAGAAGGGCAACTAAAATGGTGAAAGGTCTGGAAACCATGCCTTATGAGGAGAGACTTAGAGAGCTGGGTATGTTTAGCCTGGAAAAAAGATGGTTAAGAGGTGATATGATAGCCTTGTTTAAGTATTTGAAGGGGTGTCACATTGAGGATGGAACAAGCTTGTTTTCTGCTGCTCCAGAAACTGGAACATGGAGCAATGGATGCCAGCTCCAGGAACAGAGATTCCACCTCAACATGAGGAGGAACTTTTTGACAGTAAGAGCTGTTCGGCAGTGGAACGCACTCCCTCGGAGTGTGGTGGGGTCTCCTTCCTTGGAGGTCTTTACACAGAGGCTGGATGGCCATCTGTCAGGGATGCTTTGATCGTGATTTCCTGCGTGGCAGGGGGTTGGACTGGATGGCCCTCGTGGTCTCTTCCAACTCTGCAATTCTATGATTCTATGATTCTCTTACAGTTTTTTTGAATTGCAGCTTCTCCCAGCAGCCCTATCCAACATAGCTAAAGTTGAGAAATGCAGCACTTTGCCTGCTTACTTGTATAGCTGAACCAGATAGTCTATCAAGATTTTATGGTAATTTCCATTCCTTGTACATGACTAGAAAATGTGTGTGTTTTTTCATCAGATTTCAAGATGGATTGTAGCAGTTTATAAGAAAATAGTGAATGGGTAAAAGTGTTGTTTAGCTCATCAGAGAGTGATCTGAGAATTATGTTATTGGAGAACTTTGGCCATGAGTCCTGAAATCTTGGCTTTGTGTTGGCTTTTCATGCAATGGGTTTTATTTATTTTTTCCTTCTTCATGGCATATGTACCTCACACAAATGGGTTTAGTGCCCATATGTGTGAGAGCACAGATGGCCACTCGAAGAAGCACAATTATTGGTAAGCAGCCTGGTTTTTTTTCCATAAAATAATTCTCAATGGGAGGAAAACCCATACAAGATGGGAATATGGCCTTGTAACTCATCTGTTCATTATCCATACACTTTGATTCAAGTAGTGAGCAAGAGACAATCCATACCTACCTTGGGACTCATTTTCCTGCCTTGCATATGAAATCATTCCTGACTTCAGGAGTTGTTTTGATTTGTCAAATGACTGAGAAATCAACATCTGACATATATAAGCTATACATCATACAGTTCTGATATCTATAGGAGCACTCATCCTTCACCACTTCAAACCCGTGTGAACCCTTTATTTCCATCTGATCAATATTTCTTTGTTTTCTTGAAGATTGGCATTTTGGCTGGTATAAGATACAGAGAAAGCCAGTGTGGTGTAGTAGAGTACTTTGAGCATTGGATTGTTTCACCGGAGACCAGGGTTCAAATCCCCACTTCCCCATGGAAACCAACTGGGTGACTTTAGGCAAGTCACATTCTCTCAGCCTCGGGGAGGCAAAGGCAAAGCCCACTCTCAACAAATCTTGCCAAGAAAACCCTGTGATAGGTTCATCTTAGGGCTGACATAAGACGGAAACAACTTGAAGGCATACAACGATGTCAAAGATACAGAAGCTTGCTTTATCATGTATCAGAGAGCATGCACATAACCACTGTTAATAGCATCTTGCTGACTTTCTATAGTATTCTGAACACCAAAGAGTTAATTTTTTATCCTATGCTCTAAACCTGCAGTTCTGGTATATTTGTGCTGTAGTATCCCTCTTTTTACACTATTTGGATGGTCTAGACCAGGGATGAGCAGGTTCAGCAAGTCCAAGGGCAAATACCATTTCTCCAAAACTGAAATGGAAAGCCAGAAATAACAACAGCAAGGCATGCAATTCATTTTTTCCAAATAATTTGTCTGTATGTGTGTGTGTGTGTGTGTGTGTGTGTGTGTGAGAGAGAGAGAGAGAGAGAGAGAGAGAGAGAGAGAGAGAAATAATAGGGCTTCTGGGGACTATTCCATAGGGCTATGAGAATCCTATGGGTCATGATTTTCTGTTGCCAGCTCCTGGCTTACTTATTTGTGGGGTGCAGGAGGGGTTGTGTGTGGTTTTCATGGTGTATTTTGTCTTACAAAATGCACTCAGCCCATGTAGGTTTATTGTGTTCAATTTTACAGTAGTTGCGGTTGAACTGATACTTAGAGGAAATGTGAAAGCCTTCAAAACCAGCTGCACCACAGACAGAATCATTTGCAGTCAGGCATTCCTAAATGAGCTAACAATGTCATCCAGATTATAGAGTATCCCAGCAAGAAAGCATAAGGGACTAATATGTACTATGCCAGCAGTAGCTGCAAGGCAACTAATCAGTTTAATGCTTCAGCAGTGATCAAGTGGCTGAGAGGAACCTTTTCTTCTTAAATCCAAATGTGGAGATTTAAGAGCAAAATAGATCCCCTCAATTCCCACCCCCATCTTCCCTATATCTTGTTTTTAAGAGCAATTGTTGCATATTCCACAAATTTCAGTGGAGTGGAATTCACTTTGGCATAAACATTTTTAGTATTATTTCCTTAACACTTAACCCTAATTCAAACATACCTTCTATTAGTTGCTATTGCTGATTGTTTTAAAAGTTTCAAAATCTTAAGAATACAGAAAATACGTGCTTTCTCTTATTACTTGTTTGAACAGGACCTCTGCAATTCTTAATGGAGTATAATGTTTAAATACTATATTTCCAGCAATAGTGACTCTAGAAAGGTGGGTTGGTTTCTATTTAAATAAAAAGATTAAAATTCAGTTTCACTTTTGGAAATGTATGTATTTCTTGAACAAGCGTAATTTCAAAATTGTTACTATAACAAAGTGTATCTAGTTTGTAACTAAATCAGAAGTGGGAAATCTGTAGCCAATGGGATAGAAATGGCTTGTAGTGGGTTGTCATCCAGTCCACAAGCTTCTTTTGCTGCTATCTCCAATCAGCATTCAGAAGTAAGAGGCTATTTATATCCAGGAAGCTGTGACATAAAACCTGAACTCTGCTTTGTAACCTGGAAAGGTGTTACAGTGTGGCTTATGAGATATGAATAAAACTGAGTTATGCTTTCTTTGCTTAACTAGCTGTTTCCCTGGGGCTAAACCCACAGTAGATAAACTGGGCTATGCTTGTATGTTTATTAAGGAAATGTCCAAATTGGTAAAAATTATATATGGCCCTTCCTGCTTTGCTTTGGCCTTGCCTATGCCTTTAGCTCCACTTACTGGTGGAATACTCATGAGGCCCTTTCCAAATAGGATTTCAGCCCCAATGCCACAAAGATTCCCTGTTCCTGCCCTATGGAGAAGAGAATGCTGGGCCCTTAGCAGTTTTCTACAAATGCTAAGCCCACACACAAATGGACTGAATGTTTTAACATAGGTGGATTCTATCAGAGTTCTCATCCTTCTGTTTGCATTAAAGGCTGTGCATATGAAAGAAACCTTTGGCTTCAGTGTCACTGTTTTTCCTGGCACATAGGAAGCTATCTGATACCAGTGGTCCATCTAGCTAATATTGTCTGTACCAAGTTTATGTAACTTAGTCCTCTCTAGATGTATTAAACTGCAGCTCCCATTACTCCCAGTTCACATAGCCAAGGATGAGCAGAACTGAATGCCACTAATGCATCGGGGACTACATATTGCCCACCCTGGTTTAGGGAATAAATGAAATGGTTGCTAGCCATGTTGAAAAGATCTGAGTCACTTCTGCCATTCTGTTCCATGAAAAAACTAAATGCTGTTTAATTTAAAACACTACAGAAGTCATATGTTTCAATGTTTAATGTTTAGTGTGGGGGGAAAATAGATTGAATGGGGGTTTGTATTCCTCTTTTCATACTTGACCTAAGCACTTCCTTACACGCATAGCCTGGAGTCCCAATTCTCAGATAACATACTCTCTAGAAATGTGGCTGGATGACTTCAAAATCTTTAACTTGACTATTGCAACCTTAGCATCTGGTTACTTATTTATATCACCATCCAGGATCTGTGGAGACAAAGGTGCATCTATTAAAAGTTCCCTCCTTGCAACTATTTGTGACTCTAATCTATCTCGGAGCCAGATTAATGGATAGTTTATCCCTTTCACCTTTAGTCTGGATGATCAGGAAGTGATTCTCTCTCAGCAGTTGGGTGCAAGCCTTGCTATTTTTAAATTGCCTCTCTGAAATGGGTGTCAGGATAGGAAGAGTATTTTTTAATCATATTAAAATGCAAGGACCATAGTACAACATTGGACATATTTAATTGTACTGATGTCTCAAATCCAGTTGTAGATTAGAGTAACAAGTCAGACTGTGGTCTTAAGCAGCGATTGGAATCATGCAACTCTCCAGATAATGTAGGACTCCAACTCCCAGCATTCCTTGCCATTGACTCTGTTACAGTCCAACGACTTCTGGAAGGCTGTATCATTCCCACCACTGGTCTTGTGTATGCTTCCTGGAAAATTTAATTGCAGTTGAAACTATTTGTTTCAATTTAATTGCAGTTGAATTTAATTGCAGTTGAAACTATTTGTTTCAATGCAACTTATTCCAAATAAATATATGTAGGATCAGAGTTTAAGTTCACCACTCTAAATTTGTGTACTGTCACATTTTAAAACTTTAAAGCATGTACCACAAGTACATTGTTATACTGAGGACACATAACATTTAATTTTTCAACATTGGGAAGAACATTGGGAAGAAGTTGTACAGTTAGGTGATTATTCAACTAAGTCAAATCCTTTGAGGTTTTTAAGGCTTTTCCCACCACTGCAAAGGTGTGGCCCAATCAGAATTGCACAGAAACAGCACTTGCTGCTTTCCACCTAGAATTGCTATTTATAGTTGGATCTGAAGGTGCCCTTATACAAACAGACAGTACTTTGCACTCATATGAAGCAGTTTTACATCTCAGAAGGGAAAGACCATAATTCAGCAACTGAGCACATGTTATCTTCCCAATAGGTCCAAAGTTCATTTCTGGGCATCATCAGGTAGGATTGCCAAAGACATATATCTGAACTCATGAAACTAGCTGTCAGTCAGTATAAACCATTCTTTTCCAACCAGATGTGTAGGACTGCAACTCTCATCACCAGCTAACACACCCAAGGGTAGCTATAGCCCAACACATCTGGAGGACAGTGGGATAGAAAAGGTGGATGTAGACAATAGTAGTGTGATGGGCCAATGGTATATGGCAGCTTCCTAGATTATCTCTCTCTGGCTTTTCTTTGCAAATGAAGATTTAGGAAGGACTCATCCTGCACTTTCTGCAAGTGTGCTAATGACTAAAAAGGCCAATCTGAGATAAACAAGTCCAGTTGCAGAAAGCACAGCAGAAGGTCTCCTTGGGTGATGTTTCCAGGTTGTGATTCTTTCTGCGTTGTTGTTTCTCTTCAAGACTTGTTCAGCGTGAGCTCTCAAATAAGGCTGTAGCATTGTGGATAGTGCATCTCCATGCCTCCCGATGTGAGGCCAGGGCGGACCATTGTTGGTGATCAATTTGGCCGAGCCTGAGATGTTGTTTCAGGGAGTCCTTGTATCGCTTTTTTGGAGCACCCCTCTTACTCTGACCTGTGGTGAGTTCACCATAGAGTACTATATAGAATTTATTAATAACATTATACAGTAATCTAAAAGTTTATTTTGCCTAATGCATCTACTAATGCAAGCAGAATCATACAATCTTAGAATTGTAGAGTTGGAGGAGACCACAAGGACCATCCAGTCCACCCTCCTGCCATGCAGGAAATCACGATCAAAGCATCCCTGACAGATGGCCACCCTCTGTTTAAAGACCTCCAAGGAAGGAGACCCCACCACACTCCAAGGGAGTGTGGACCACTGCCAAACAGCTCTTACTATCAGAAAGTTCCTCCTAATGTTGAGGTGGAATCTCTGTTCCTGGAGCTGGCATCCATTGCTCTGTGTTCTAGTCTCTAGAGCAGCAGAAAACAAGCTTGCTGCATCCTCAATGTGACTCCCCTTCAAATACTTAAACAGGGCTATCATATCACCCCTTAACCGTCTTGTTTCCAGGCTAAACATACCCAGCTCCCTAAGTCTTTCCTCATAAGGCATGGTTTCCATATCTTCCACCATTTTAGTCGCCCTCCTCTGGACATGCTCCAATTTGTCAATATCCTTTTTGAATTGTTGTGCCCAAAACTGGACACAATATTCTAGGTGAGGCCTGACCAAGGCAGAATAGAGTGGCACTATTACTTCCCTTGATCTAGACACTATACTTCTATTGATGCAGCCCAAAATCGCTTTGGCCTTTTTAGCTGCCACATCACACTGTTGACTCATGTTCAACTTGTGGTCTAATTCCTATACTGCCAACATTAACACTGTGTGAATTGTTGTAAAAGGTAAAGTGAAAGCTTTATGGAACAGTGCTGGGAGCTGCTCTCTTTCTGCTCATGTTTCCTGAGATCCATCCTATTGGATCTACAAAAGGGCATGTTGTAAACTCTTGTTATGAAGAATCGTGCAATGGCCATCTGCTCTAGCCCCACCCCCTTGTCCTAAGGAGGGTGGCCACATGAAAAAGAGGACAGGGCTCCTGTATATTTAACAGTTGTGTACACGAAAGAATTCTAGCTGGTACAGTTTGTGTGGTACACCTGATAAAAGTTCCTTTGTCCACATAAGTGCTAAAAGTATGGAAACCCTGTCCAATTTTACATATGTGCATCCTAGTCCAAACTGAGGATAGATAATCTTCACATTGTGTTGTTGTGTGCCTTCAAGTTGCTTCTGACTTATGTTGGCTCCAAGGTGAACCTATCATAGAGTCTTCTTGGCAAGATTTTTTTTTCCAGAGGGGTTGCTTTTGCCTTCCTGTGAGGATGAGAGAGTGTGACTTGCCCAAGGTCACCCAGTGGTTTTCCATGACTGAGTGGTCCAATGCTCTAACCACTATGCCATGCTGGCTCTCAATCTGCACATTAATTACACTAGATTGCTGCACAGGACAATGTGGTTTTTGCATCAACATGTTAAGAACATAAGAAGAACCTTGCTTAATTGGCACAACGGGTTGTCTAGTTTGGGATCCTGTTTCCAACAATGCACATCCAGATGCTTCTGAGAAGCAGGACATGAAGGCAACATCTGTTCTCTGCTGTGTTCTCAGCACCTAACATCCATGCACATTATGCATGGAATTTCAAGCCCCTGTTTAGTTGTCATGGCCACTAGCCGCCAAGAGATTATCTTCCATGTTGTGCAATGCTAGTTCACAGCACATTCAAGAATATTGCTATTAAGCCAAAAAGTAGTTCAGAGAATATGCATTTAAACACAATGAGTTGTGCAGAAGAAATTCATTAAATCTGACTATTCATCTGAATCTTGGCTAATTGTCAGAAGACAATTCTGCAGTGCTTTCAACGCTGAGGAACTATCCATGGTGCTGAAATTCCCTTGGAGGGAAATTCTCTTGAACTTTGCATATGGTAAACAACACAGACTCTTGATCACTCACAAAAACCATTAGAAGATAATGCTCTGATCTCTTCATTATAATGAATGTAAAATGGCATGCTGAATGGGCAAAAAAGATGCAACAAAGAGATATTCAGTTATTTGTCTTGAAGTGCCCCTTCCCCCAAAGAGGAGTTAACTAGTATGCAGTACATTGCTATTATTTCACATCAAATTGACTCCAACTTAGAGCAACCTTCTGGATGAGAGACCTCTTAAAAAAAGCCTTGGTCATTAACTGCCGTGCTTGCGTCTTGCAAGCTCATGGCTACTCCTTCCTTGATTAAATCAATCCACCCGTAGTTCAGCTTTCCTCTTTTCCTACTCCCTTCCACTTTACCAAGCATTATTGTCTTTTCCAGTGAGTTATGTTATCTCATGATATGCCAAAGTATGACAGCCTCAGTTTAGTCAGCTTCTGGGGAGCATTTAGGACTAATTTGCTCTAGGACCCATTTATCAGTCCATGGTATCCATAGACCTCTCTTCCAGCACATTTCAAATGAGTTAATTTTCTTCCTGTCAGCTTTCTTCACTGTCCAACTTTCAGAACCATACATAGAAATTGGAAATATTTTGGCATGGGTGATTCTGACTTTGCTATTTAATGATATGATATTATACTGGGTATATACAGCATGAGAGCCAGTGTGGTATAGTGGTATGAGTGTTGGAGTAGGACACTGGAAAACCATGGTTTGAATCCCTGCTCAGCCATGGAAACCTATTGGGTGACCCTGGGCTAGTCACATCATCTCAGGGCTTGTCTACACAGGAGGAAAAATCCATACCCAGCTCATAGTCCCTTCAATCAGGACACATACCATTCTTGATGATTCACAGGAATTTGCAAGGAGTGCATTTCCGAGGGCTGTTATTCACTTTAAAAATACCTTACCTCTTACTCCAAACTTTTCTAGAAAATCTGGATAAGCTTGTGTGTGGCTGGTGCTCTGAGGTGGTTTCAGTGTGGAGCAGGGGGATGAGTTTTTGATGGGTGGCACTGGTTGATTCTGTGAAGCATGGTGTGTGTCACCATTTTTAAACTTCAGTGTATGCATGCATGCATGCAGAATTCTGCACTAGTGAGCAAGCAAGTGAGTGGGAATGACTGTAAGAGCTGTTTAAAAGAGGAATGGAATGAAAAGTAGAATGGACTCTCATTTGGAGAGATCTTTAAACAGGTTGGATGTGCATCAACTTGATCAGATGAAAGGGGGTGAGCAGAGAAAGCGATCAGATGAAAGGGGTGAGAGGAGAAAGTGATCAGATGGCAGGAGGCGAGTGGAGAAAGTGATCAGATAAAAGGCAGTGAGTGGAGAAAGCAATCAGATGGAAGGGGGTGAGTGGAGAAAGTGATCAGATGAAAGGGGGTGAGTGGAGAAAGTGATCACTTTTTCATTAAAAATTATAATTGCACTTCTAAAAGCCTCCCACCAACATGAATATTCTGTAAAACAAGATACATGCTCCTCCATCTTATTTGGACTGAAAGCAAGATTTTTAAGAAAACAGAAGTGAAATTCTAGCCACTTTCAGTGGAATGGGTCTGAGTGGCAGTTGCTCTCCAGAACTTGCCCACCCCATCACATATCACATGGAATAAGATAGGTCTATCATGGATGGATTGTATAGCCCACCTTTCTCCCACAAATGGAATTCAAGGCTGCTCACAATAACATAATGAAAAATACAATGAAAGCATAAATTTGAATATAAAATATTTTAAAAATACCATTTAAAGCTCATCAAGAAAATATAATGCACTCACAATTAAAAGCTCCTTCTGTAACAACTGGGGTCAATTGCCCAAAGGTTGCCTGAATAAAAGGTTATTGCTTGCCAGTTGTAGGATTATGGAGAAGTTGCCAACTTAACCTTCCTCATCGTGTGTCTACCTTACAGTTTGCTAACAGATTGTAAAGACAATGGGCCCATATAAACGAGGGGGGGAAATCACAAATACCTCATACTATTAGCATCTCACATGTCCAAATGGTTTTTCTGGCCCCCGGAAGCCCCAATAAGCCTCACATTCCTGATGGAAGCCATGAGTGATTTACTTGCATTCGTTCTTCACTGCTGCCAGTTTTTTTTTTTGTTTTGTTTTTGTTTTAAATCATCCCAAGGTGCACTGGTGCAATAGAGCGATTCTCCAAAGCAAAACAGAAAATATTGAAATCCAACATGGCGGCAGCGGGTGGTTGCCCTCCTAGGAAGCCCCATCCCTGCTCTTGCCCAGCCAATCAGCTTTGTGCTTCCCTTCACTTTTTTTATTGTTCAATAGTCCAAAAGAGCAAAAATGCACACCAGCCTTGCAGTTTGTGAAGAAGTATGGGGAAATCTGAGAAGGCTTTTACCCTATTGTTTTTGCCATTTTGAGTCCCCCTCCTGAATAGTGTGGATTGGCAGTGGATCCTGTTTAGATTGGTAGGATTCCCAGTGAATTCCATGAGGGGTATTTTCACCATTTAGACAGGCCCAATTTATTTGAATCGCCATGGATATACTAAAGCAAGGATAGGAATCATGGCTTTCCAGATGTTGTAGGACTACAACACCCAGTAGTCCTAGATGGTATGCCCAATGGTGAAGAATACTGGAAATTGCAGTCAAACAACATCTGGAGGGGCATATGATTCCCACCTCTGCTCTAAAGTACTAGAATGAATGCGTCTTTATATTCTTGATTTACCTGTCCTTCTTTGGTTTAAAACCTGCATTTTGTCCTGATGATAATTACATTTCAAAAAACCTACTTCCTCTCAATTATTATAATTATTATCAAAATCATTACTAAAATTTATTGCTGGGTTTTTAAAAAAACTACTGAAGGTGTCTTACAGAAATTAAAATATAGTGCCGTCTTTGAAGCACACTTTCAACAGCCTAATACACAAACCGCTGGCCAGCCTGGTGGCTGCTATAGGCCACACACAGCAAGTTTGCTTTACTGGACCCTATATGGGAAGTGCCTTCCATGCAGAGGCTTAGGTCATCCTCCCCTTTCAACCAGTTCTAGCAGAACTGTTGAGATTATGCAGACATTTTCCCTCTTTGCTTGAGACATAAAATGAAACATAAGCCACTTTCTGAAGTGCTGTACTGGTTGGATTCCCAGAACCTGGGCTCCATGGATTCTCTATGCATATAAACTAGACCTTTGACTAGCAGCTTAAGGAGTTACTCAACGTTTTTCTTTGGTGGTTTAATATCAGAGAATGGTGGTAATTTAGGGAAAAGTGGAGTTTAAAGCATTAAATCAGAAACCATTTTCACTCCATACTAGGAAGAAGAGGTTTTTCCCTTGAAAACAGCACTCCAAAATGAACCCAAATGGATGCACTCTTATCTTGAATGACCTGTGGGTCCCTGCTTGTTTCACCTTTCCAACACTAGCCAACAAAAAAAGTGCTCAGTGAACTTTGTTATATATATGGAACACCTCACCTCTGTTTTAGAAATGCAAATGTTTACTGTGACTTTTAAAAAACTATATAAAGGTAACTGATATAGTTCGCTCCTTGCTTATACTGACCTCTAGTGTCTGTCTTCCAGGAGACAGCTCTGAATAAATATGAACACAGAGCACAAGAACTTCCAAAATGATTTTCAGGGTGTCTGCAGGAGAGAAAGGAAAGAGACAGAGAGTGAGAGATGCACCCACATGCATGTGTGCACAGATGTTCATAGCAAGTAATCAAATTAGAAGGCACTTTCCTTGAGCAGAATTCTGCTCACAGAATGTTCCTACTGATGGAATAGATGGGAGGCCAGTTTTGCTGATGTTCACTCTGACAATCTGCTTTTGGGGGTTTGGGAAACCAGCTGAAATAGCTTGGGAAGTGGTGCCACAATCTGTATCACAAGTGACAAAAATTGTCTCCCTATGCTTCTTCAAGGAGACACCCCCCACTGGTTCACTGGTTCAGAGTTCCTTGTATGAATGGAAGGATTCTTTCCATTTGTAGAAAGGCAACTCAAGATCAAAGTCCCTATGCATTTGGCATGTCTCCCCCCTTTTTTTTGCAGTAGAAAAGAATGCATAGTTGAGGTCCTGTCATTACAAACACTTAACCCACACACTTTAGTTACTATGCAGGCATATATATTTTCCAGTACTGTACTCAACCATTCACTTAATGTTATTACTTTTAAAGCACCACTCCATTTAATGTAGTATATTGGGGCAGGATACAACATCACATAGTAACACAGTTGTCATGATGGAGTGACCCAACCCATCATGGAGAGTTCATTTCAAAACCTACAACTTCATTTGGAAATTTCCATCCCCCTGGTTTCCATAGCTACAGGTATGGTAGATGGTGGAACCCTCATTTCCTAATCATAACATCACATCACCTGACTGAAGAGCCAATCCAAATCCAGAAATGAAGAACCAATCAGCTCTGACCAAAGGACTTTTAAGTTTCTGAATTCCTTTGTTCTGTGTGAGACACATGGCTTGACCAGGAAAAGAGGGGACATGATAACTGAGGTCTGAAGAGCAGACCCCCCCGGGCTCTCTAATAGCAAAGAGCCCAAATGATATCTGAAGTCTGGGGAAGAGACTTCCATTTGAATGATTCTGAGATTCCATCTCCAGAGCTCCAGAGACTGAGCTAAGCCGGCTGTGATGAGCCTGAGCCTAACCCCATCCCAATTGGGACATAGACTGATTATATGGACTTCATAAATGCGAGTTATTATTTTTTTAGCTTAGGGGAACGTCTAATTAGCGTGCTTTAGTTGTTATGGTTTATTTTAATCCTATGACTGAATGTATTTCATGTAAACCTAAGCTGAGTTCCTGGAGGAGAGATTTCCCTCCATGCTAACTATTTAAGTGCTTGGAACTAGAAATAAAGTTTTCTCTCTTTTCTCTACAAGCTCGCCTCACGTGCCTTCGGTCAGCTATCGTGAGTCTCTTCTCTGGGGAATAGAGAAGGGGGATTGGGGATCCCAACAGAGTGAGTGGTTCACTGGTTAGCCAGAGAATTGTCCCAGTTTCCCACTGAACTGGGTTCTGAGTGACAAGCAGTGGATGGTGGTGGCTTCCAACTCAGAAAGGGATTTCTAGACTAGGGGAACTCTCGAGAGTGTGTTTTCAGATTGTACCAAAAGGCTGGAAACGTTCTTCCCTTCTCTGTGAAGTTGGATTGCACAGAGAAGGAAGGGTTTTTCCACCTTAACAGTGAATAACAGTAATACAATTCAAATACATTTAATACAATACAGTTTGAATACAATACAAAGACAATTGTACATGCAAATGCCAGTAGATGGCACTGTTGGCATGCAATGACATTGCAAACTGCCAGCTCTTTATTACACCGGTCCTCATTTTGCCAACTTACAGAAGGCTGAGTCGATCTGGGGGGCCCTGGGGTCAAACTTATACCTCAAGATCTAGCATGAGTTTTTGGCTGCAATTTTGGCTGCATTAGCCTACTGCGCCACCAGGGCTTCTATTAACTGTATCTTGGATGTATTGTTTATGGCGAATAAGGGTACCACAGTGTTGTTGTTTTGTGGCATCTTATGATAGAAGTAAGAGGCTGGAAATTTTGGGGTTCTCAGACAGTTCTGTTCTTCAACTAGTGGGTAGAAAGGTGATGCAGGGAAACTGGGTTTTTTAAATGGAGTTAGCTACAACTGAAATTCATCTGGATCTGCTCATTCATTGCTCTTTAGGAATCTGATGCAGAATCAGCTGTCTTCTTTGAGATTCTGCTTGTTGCCCATTTGTTCTACTTATATATTTCTGTATATACAGATACAGCTGTGGGGTCTGTATATACAGACCCTAAGTCAAGACAGGTTGTGGAACCAATATCTGTGGTTTCAATTCTCCACAGCTGAAAAAATAGGGACACATTCCATAGAGTTGTGCTGGAAAATTTCCAGAGAGGTGTCCTCTATGTATTGCTAGGTCCTTCAACAGAACTCCATAGTATGTTTGTACCAGAAGTCCTTTATTTTAAAAGGGTTTGCTATTATCTGCTGCTTCACATATAAATGATAAGTCCAGGAACGTATTCCCTGTGGTTATGGGGGGCAACCTGTACTTCCATGTCAATGTGGCAGTGAATTTGCTCTAGATTTTAGTCAGACCTTTAGTTATCCAAGATTCTGTACCCTATCCCCAAAGTAGGCTTAACACCTTGGATAGTGCCTTTAAACTCTGAACTAAAACCCAGAGCAGAACCATCAGCACACTGACATGGAAAACACCAGCTGCCACTGCCATTAAGTGCTCTGTACCTTGTCATTAAAAGGCAAGAAATCTTGTAAAAGAGGTCACCTTTGCAGCTTCTGGCCAATTATAGGAAGTGTACTTTTGGCACTTGATAAATAATAAATGATAAAGAGTTGAAGTGACTCCTATTTCATAAAAATGAAAAATATTTTGTTTTTCAGTTCAGTTTAATTCAGCCCTCCAGTTGCCCATTGGTTTGGTGGGAAGAAGGTGTTTTTTTTTACAAGACGGTTGTCTGTCTGTCTTTTTATAATAATTTTGAAATGTCTTTCAGAATGAGTTTCTACAACTCCCAGTCATTGTTTTCAGAGCTTTTAAAAAATATTGTGATCAATTTTGGCTGTAATATGTTTAATCTGTGTTGTAAATCACCTTGGGACCTGTATGAGAAGAAAGATAGTGTGAAGAAATAAATACAAATGATTGAATAGGGGTATCTGGAAAGTGTGGTCCAAAAAAGCCACTTTTCTGAGTTCTAAACATTAGAAATGTCAAGTCCACTAAATTGTACAATAGATTCTAAATGTCTGAAGATAGTCCATTTAAAATATATAGCAGAATACAGTTGTACCCCCATATATGCAGAACCAATATCGACGGTTTCAGTTATCCACAGGACACAAAATAGGGAAACATACCATAGAGAGGCATCCTTTCTAAGCATTTTCTAGGTCCTCCAATACAACTCTATAACATGTTTTTACCAGAAGTCCTTAATTTTGTAGGGTTCACTATTATCCACAGTTTCTGGTATCCACAATAAGTGCAGGAACTAAATCCCTGTGGATATGGGGGCCAGACTGTATATTATGATAAGCACTTTAAATTTGATCCCAGATAATTTATCTTCTGTCATACCTGTTCAGAACTATATTCTAATAGTTTTCTTCTGTCTTGAAATTAATGAGAACAATAACTTCTTTGGTTTTAATTAGTTGGGATTGTTTGCCCTCTACTGGAAATAATCCCCAACCAATAGGCAAAAGTTTTATTCATTGATATCTTGCAAGTGGCATGAGAGACAGACCAATTTAAATCCAAGATCAATAATACATATTGCTAATGTTATGCTTATGCTTTGCTGAGTCCATCACTGATGTTTCAGTATGAGGAATTATCCTTTCCATATCTTCTTATATGGAAGATGCATGATTCTGCTTTGTCAGAAAACAAATCAGTTCTGCAACTTCAGTTCTAATGTGAATGACTTCTAGCTGGAGTTTTTCATTTTGAAGCAATGCAACCCTTATGAGTAACTGCACATGATCATGGTGTACCAGGGTACAGAAATGCTGAGGACCTAGAGTGAGTCTGCATTATGCAACAAGAATTTATTTTGGGAACGGATTCAGAAACAGCTGCCAAATATGCCCCATAAAACAAGGAAGGCAGAAGAGCTTGCAGATTTGTTTAGAAATAGACTGAACTCCTCATAGTGCATCTAATGAAGTGAGTTTTAGTTCCCAAAAGCTTAGGATAGGATACATTCATTATACTTTTTGGCACAATCCCATCTTGGGGGGGAAATGGGATATAAACCCAATTAATCAAACAAACACAAGAAGACTGTGCTATGTTTGCTTCTATAGATTACCACAGCTATCCCCACCCCCAGAGGTTGGAAGTGTTACTTTCTTGGAGTACAGCTCTCAAAATACCCTAGCCAGAATGGCTAGGGGCTAAACTGATGGGGGGATTCTGGCAGCTGCAATCCAAAAACATAACTTTTCAAACTCTGGTCGGGAGATTGGACCTTTATACTTCTATGGCATCTCTCATGACAACATGGTGTTAAGTGCTTTGAACTCTTTCACCCATTTATTAATTTTGCTTCATTTTGCATATAATTGAAATCTGAGCTAAACCTAGCATGTTCATGTTACTCAAAGATAGTAACGAAAGGCATGTGAGCAGGGGAATTCTTTCTCATGTAATCCAGTCTTTCCTTCTTGTCCCTTTGAGCAAGATAACCTACAAATAAAAAGTTCTTGAATTGGATCCAGATGACCAAATTTAGACATTTAGGGACTGAATGGGGCTAATGGAAGGAAAGTTACCCATAAGAAAGTTGCCCCATTGATTCGAATGGGATTACGTGTGTCTAATTTAGGCTCGTGTATCCAATATAATGTTAGTTGTGGGGGGGGGGTAAAAGAGGCAGTGATGTTCTACTGGTTTCTGCACATCCCACTATTGGATGTGCAAGTACTAGGAGAATAACTCGCACAAGAAACAGACAACATAATGACTTTGTAATGAGTCATGGAAGTGCTTAGAAAGAAAGCTTGGGCAATTCAAAAGTACTTAGATTTGACACTGATGAGCTCTTCAGGTAATTGAGGCTCTCAAAGCAAGTGGGTAGCATACAATGGATCGAAGCAGGTGAAATCCAGTCAAGCAAGCAAAGCCAGACACAGTAGGCAAGGTCAGGTCAAGCAGGTCATGTTCAATCAAAGTAGCTGAGTCAAAGAAGGCAAGATCAGATTAAGTAAGTAAAGTCCAGTTGAGATAACTTAAGTCAGAGCACAGCAAGTACGGTCAAGGCAGATAAAAGCCCAAGCTTAGGTAACATCAAATGAATCCTACCAGCTAACATCTCTTACTAGAATGGGAGAGGAGCAACCCGCCTTGAATCCCATCTTGGGAGAAAGGCGGGATATAAATCCAGTAAAAATAAAAACAAAATAAAAACTCTGGAGGTCAATTTTCCACAGCATAACACCCATTCACGCACACACACACACCCCATAAATGTCTAGAAATCACTGTTTCAAACCCCCTTCTTTTTTTTCTCTTTTAAAAAGGAAAATAACATCTCTTCTATTTGAAGGAAAATTGTATATTGCTAAAATTGGCTTTGGGACCTACAAAAAATGGGTGGTAGACTCTCTTCAGGCCACATGGTCCCTGTAATAGGACAACTGGAGCATATTGCCTCATTAAGAAACTAAAGCCAAGGGAGATCTTATATAGGCTGACAACATCTGTAGTGTGGTTAGCTCCCCATCCCCAGAGGAGCTGACTGGACTGTGAAAGGGACTTTGTCTGATTTTTCAGACACCTGTGAGGATAGGATCAGAATTCAAAATGACCTTAACAGATTGGAGAGCTAAGCCAAAACTAACAAAATCAATTTCAACAGGGAGAAATGTAAGGTACTACATTTAGGCAGAAAAAAATGAAATGCACATATATAAGATGGGTGATACCTGGCTTGATACCAGTACAAGTGAAAGGGATCTAGGAGTCTTAGTAGACCACCAGCTGAACATGAGTCAACAGTGCAAAAAAAGAAAAGAAAAGAAAAAGCCAATGCAATTTTGGGCAGCATCAATAGGAGTATAGTGTCTGGATCAAAGGATGTAATAGTACCACTTTATTCTGCTTTGGTCAGACCTCACCTTGAATGTCCAGTTCTGGGCACTGCAATTCAAGAAGGATATTGACAAGCTGGAGTGTGTCCAGAGGAGGGCAACTGGTGAAAAGTCTGGAAGCCATGCCCTGTGTGGAGCAGCTTAGGGAACTGGGTATGTTTAGCCTGGAGAAGAGAAGGTTAAGAGGTGACATGATAGCCATGTTTAAATATTTGAAGGGATGTCCTACTGAGGATAGAGCAGGCTTGTTTTCTGCTGCTCCAAAGACTAGGACATGGAGCAATGGACTCAAACTACAGGAAAAGAGATTCCACCTAAACATTAGGAAGAACTTCTGGGTAGCAAGAGCTGTTCAACAGTAGAATACACTGCTTCAGAGTGTGATGGAGTCTCCTTCTTTGGAGGTTTTTAAACAGAGGAAGGATGGTCATCTGTTGGGGTGCTTTGAATGCATATTCCTGCAAGGCAGGGGGTTGGACTGGATGGCCCTCATATTCTCTTCCTGCTCTAGGATTCCATGAGGTCAGCTAGATGGAGGTTCCTCCTGATATTTACTGAGGAGCAAGGCTGATTAGTAGGGTACTAAACTAGGTTCAGGCTGTTCCACCCAGTAGAAAGCAGCCTGCCTGATCCTCATTCTTTTGGAGTCTTCTCCTTTACATTAGAAGGTCAGAAGGCTGGTCCTCATGAAGGATAAAATGGACCTTCTGCAAGTGAGAGGAGCTTTTCATTAAAGGAACAGTGGAATCTGGTCCATTGTTATAGCAGTGGTTGGCAATGTGTGGCCCTTATGCTGCTGTTAGACTGTAACTCCCATCAGCCTTAGCCAGCATAGTCAATGGTGAGTAATGCTCTGAGCTGCAGTTCAACAACATTCAGGGGGCCACACTTCCATCCCTGACCTACAGAGTGATTTTACTACAAAAGCCATGAAATATTCATTTATAGTGTTGTGTGCAATTAGGATCCTAACCAGTGGTCTGATTCCAGCTGTTAATCCCAGTTAGACTAGTCCAATGGAGTCAATAAGAACTCTGTAAGTCAACAATTACATAAGTCTCACTGATTCAATGGCTCACTCTAGTTGGGACTAGTTGGGATTTAGGCCATTATGTTCCATTTTATTATCATAACATGGCCTGGAGATGATCCTGGGCCCTTCAAAGGCAAGACCAGTGATGCAAAGGCTCTGACAGGTTCTACTGGGCTGGTAAGGCTTCAGGTATGGCACCCAAGGCAGACTGTGTTTTTGATCTGAGAACCAGCTTACCTAAGGACAGAGAGCCTCAACACCAGAAGATTGACAACTAGGTGCTGAACTGGCCACAGCAATGATCATGACAAGGATAGGTATGTAATTGTTGTGATCAGTACAGGGACTAACTCCACCAATAAAAACACAGATCTTTAAAGTATTCAAGTAATCCAGTTGGCTATTCCCATCTTATGGCAGTGGAACAGGAAGAGAAGGGTTTCCTTTGTACTCTAACCACATTTATGGAACCTTGTAGAGCAGACAGGGGTGGGGGATGTGGTGGCAGTTGTTGACCCCAGTGTAGTGGGGCAGTGAATATGCTCTAGCCAGCATCTTGTTAGTGACATGTACAGTTAAGTGCGGTTTACACACATGTATGCCCCCTTTGGCTAGGGTACAGAGGAATTATTCTGTTGCCCTTGTTGTCTGTCTCAAAACCTCTCCTCATAGCAGCTGTCAAGCTTTGAGAGGGGCATCATCTTCATCTTCCCAGTGGGAAAGGTAGGAAGAGCAGAGGCAATTCTTACCATGAAAATATGGCTATTCTGGGCTCCTGGAAGAAGGAGACTGTACACCTTCCATCCATGGGTGTACCCTTGTTTCTTGCCTCATATGTGCACACTAAGTGGAATGCAGCTAATACTTCATGATCTGGATCCCCTTCCTCCCCTTCTCCATCAGCAAGCAGGAGACCCTTCTCAGAGATGGGATGGATGGAGCTACACTGTGATGTAGGATCTTGGCTATTAAATGTGAATGTGAGCTTCAAAGAAGCTACTCAAGGTGTTGAACCTTTCTTGTTCAGAATCATGGATAGAATTTAGCATATTCAGGCTAAAATGTAGAACAGATTCACCACCCCACTGACATTGATATCACCAGCCTGGGTGTTGCAAGAGATTGGAGAGGACAAAAAAGTCCCATTTCACAAATACTAGTCCACACATGTGACTTTGCCCATCTTTCTGTTAAAAATATTAACCTCTCCATATAATAAAAAGAACATAGGGATGAAAAGAACAATTGAAGAATCTTCCTCCCCTAAGAAAGCCTTCAGGAAAGATATTCTGTCCACCCCTTACCATAACAGTTCTGGATAACTTGTAGTCATTAGCTCAAGTTCTGGCAAAACTATTTGCTAATATGAACAACTTTCTTAAGATTTCTAAAGTAAAGGAGGATGAGCTTAATGTACCATTTAAAAACAACAAAAAAGGGTGGAATCAAAGTGATGTCAGAAATTGCTATGTAATAAGCCTCTTCTTATTTCCAAACTATGTATATACGATATGTCAGATAGTTATGGAATGTATTGGAAGACTGGGCCAACACATGTGAAGAGCAGTGGGTGGGACTGAGAAAGAAGGAAGAACACAACCTAAACCTATATAATGTAAATAAACATATCAGAAAGCTTAAGAGGTAACATGTGTTCAGTCTTTGCAGATGTTACTGGTATATTTTTGGACAGAATTAAGATTGACATAGTATGCTATTAAGATGATTACTCAGGAACTATAAAAAATCTTTTTCAAAGGGAGCAATTTACAACAAAACTGAAATTTTGGTTATCCATTACTGTCCATCAATGTCCTTTGATAGATATCAACATGAATACACATAAAATAATTATTTGGTAGGTTAGCTACTCAGAGCTATGCTCATAGAATTAGCATCTTCCTGTAAGTTCACATAGTTTATCAAAAGCTAACAGAGAGAATCCAGCCTTAATGTTAAGAGCTCCCCCAGATTACATATGGAGTAAAAATGTGGCAATTAGCTGAGATTCATTGAAGGCCTCTCTCCTTCCAAAATCCCAAGCCCCTTGCTAGAAGAAACTCTAGCATATGTTGGAGCAAAAGTAGGAGTCTTGTCTATTAATTGGTATGGCAATTATTTTTTTTAAACAAAGCGTACATTGCCTAAGAAATGTACATTAGAATAGGTAACAATGGATTAATAAAACAGTTGCTCTGGTGCAATTGAGATGGAAAGATCTGGCACAGTCCTATAGACTTTAGGATTTTGATCCTTATGTCAGGGGAACATTTGAACAAGCTGTGAGAACACAAGCTGAATTAATATTAGAAAGTTGCTCATGGTGAATCAGGATCTGCCCTCTTTGTACTTAATTATCAAAATATATTACCATCTCCAATGTGATGTCCTCAAAATATGTTGAACTGCAACTCACCATCACTCAACCATCATATTGTCTGAGGATTTGGGAGATGTCATTGGAGACTGTTTCAGTTCTTTGTTGATAAGAACTCACCAGTAATTCACACATCTCTTCAAACTTAAGATAGAAAGAACTTATTTTAAAAAGTGAAAGGAACTAAAACGGACAGATCTGCCCACCATGCCTAGGGCTTTGTGAATTTAATTCTGAAAATCTAGAGCCTAAATAGATTATCACACAGGCCCTTTCACAACGTCCCTGTCCCATGATTCCGTTTCTGTAACAGAACGAGCTCCTTATTGATGACTTTTCCCCATCAATAAGGGAAAACAGAGGCAGCATGGAGCCAGAATGGGTGGAGAACAGAACAGGGATGAAAACATCTGCTAGGTAAGCCTCCTGTCATCCCTGTCCTGGGATATTTGGCCTGGTGTTATAATCTCCTAAATCTAATGGTTAGCCTCAACAAGAGCAGAGCCACTGGATCAATAAAACTTATATAAGTATTGACTTATCAAGCTCCCATTGATTCAACGGGTTTACTGTAGTTGAGTCTAAACATTCGATTTTGGCCTGTATTTGAATGCTTGTGTATTCTGTCATATTTGTGGAATTGGGGCTGCCAATTTTTTCCCCCTAAGAGGATCCTCATTTTTAACAGCTGAGTGGCAGGCTGGTGCAATATGGTCCTCTCTACATAGTGAAAAGCTATTCCATAGAGGAGAATTTTGTTTCAGGAGTGGAAAAAACTTGAGGTTTTAAAAATGTGAAGGAAAACTTGACAGATTCCCCCATGTCTAGCTGTGGTCTGACAGATCTGGAGGGCACCAAACTGGAGTAAGCTGCTCTGTTCACCTATCTTTTTGCTTTTTGAGATTGCAAACTGTGCTTTTATAATTGCTTGAGTGAGTAATACCAGAAGATGTCCACATCATCTTTAAAAACATGGTGTACAGTATGTAGAAAACAACACTGTCTGTTTTGTTGGATGGCATATGAAATTTGAAATATTTAACTGGATAGCTGCCACATGTCCAAAATTACAGTTTTAGAAAGAAATTTATTTGGAAAGATTTATACAAATGTGTTACTAAATTGCAGTGATGGGCAGCAGAGCGATTGAATTGAATTTATAGACACATGATAGACAGTCAAATATTTCATTTGCTATAACTGTGTCCACACTCTCTGTGAGGAGAAGCAATGATTTCACTTTGTTTAATATGATGTTGCTACTGTTGTAACATCCTCCTCGATTAAACAGTAAGTCTCATCTGAATAAACTTATGAGCATTTAGTAGCATTCACAAAAGTGAATCAATGCATTCATCCACTATTTTGCAAAGAAGCAAACAAAAAAAATTAAAACCCAAACATAAATGCTCCTGCCATAAGGCCATCTTCCCTAATCTGTTGCCCTCAGATGTGTTAGACTACAGTCTCCATCATCCATAGCCACATGCAGTTCAACCAATCAGAAAAGCACCAGGTTCACAGAAGGTACCATAATTGGTGAACAGTCTTGGCTGTAGATTGCATTGTAGGGGAGAAATGTGTCAGTTACTCAGGTCCATTCTTCTGGAATAGTCCACTCTCGAGGGCTGAAGTCTTCCATGGGTAACCTTTGGACCCCGGTGAGCAAGGCCATGGCCATATACACATCCCATGTGCGTGCATCCTTCCACACTCCATCCCATTCATGTACACTGTACCAAAGTATAGGAGGAGCTGGTGCCTCCAAAAATTTAGAGCTTGGATTATGCTGGCTAGGGGAGTCTGGTAAGTGAGGCTCCCAAAAGTAACTTTTCTAAACTCTGCAAAAATGGGGGTCTGTGGACCTGCATCCCAAACCCCATCCTGGCTGTTCCACCTACAGACACGGTCAGACAAGATTGGGGGTATGCACAAGTACCTTGAACACCAGTTGCTTGAGCTAATTACAAAAATGTGTCCCTGTTGCCTTTATGCTCTGCTTATTAGCTCTACATCAGAAGTGTTTCATCTGGCCTCTCTCAGAATCAGAGTGCTGGGAAAGATGGAGATGTGGTGACTTCTGCAGTGGAAGAAGCTTTCAGGTGAAAGAATCTTTTCCACCTTGTCTTGTCCAGTAGGAACCCTCTGGCCCATGGCTCCAGCTGCCCCTGTGGCATCTCCTCCTTGGTACTACTATCCTGTTCAATAATTGTTTTTTTAAAACAAATTGTCATGAGAGAAAGTAACATGGGGTGGATGGGTGGGTTGCAGATGTGGAGGGAAGAATTTTAGGCCAAATGATGGAGCAACCTTGCTGAAGCTAAGCCAGTCTGGTTAGAGCTTGGATACAAGGCCAGCCCTATCACTAGACAGAGTGAGAAAGCTGCCTCTGACAACAGATCACTAAATTCTTTAGAAAGTTATTATTATATTTGTGCTGAAGGGTAGGGAAGGGTGCCTGTGGGGTCTCTTCTCTTCCTATGCCTGGCTTGACTTGGATGGGAGAGGAATGATGTCCAAAATGTCTTGGGTCAGCTTCAAATGAATGAGAGGCCACTTGGGAACCTGAGATCTGGCACATTTAAGTTCCATGATGGAAGAGAGGTGGCTTAGAAAGACAATGGATCTCTCTTTTCTAAAGCATCTGAGATAGTAAAAATTCTGCTGTCAGTTACACAGTTCACACCTGACCAAGCATTTGGGACTATTCCCCTGTTAGATGGTTAGCCAGCTGTCTTTCACAATGTAGCCAGACTGTTGGCCTGAGTGAAAGTCCACACTCCTCAGTCTTTTTATTTACTACCCCTTGTCTTCCTACTTATGTAACAAAGACATTTTCACCCTGCACAAGCTCAGAGTTTATTGCTACTCTGAGAGGGCTGGACTCTGAACACTCAATATTAAGATCCAGTGCACCCATTTGTGAAGTGTGCTGTGATCAGTGGAGACCAGGATCTTCGATGCCCATGGGGCAGTAAATCCACTCAGTGCTTTAGTCTCCAGCCTACTGGAGAGTTCCTTAAACTTCAGACTAAAACCAGAGTGGCTTCACTGCCTCAATGACCTCTGCTGGCTATGACACTCCATTACACTCTGGGTTTGTTTTTTGTTTTTAAATAGATTTGCCAACCGCACAAATCTCCCCACCCTCAGAAAAAGCAATATAGGGTGGAAGATGGGCATAAGGCACGACAACAAGAGGGCATTTCCAGGGATATGACAAAGTTATGTTATGTGCTCATTGCTCAGTGATGAAGATGAAAAGGAGAGGGTTCTAGCCCAAAGGAAATGTTTTAATGTGGTATTTTGAAAGGCTGATTCGAGGGCATACGGTGCCAGTCATTTAGTAAACAAGAAGATTAATGTGCCCACTTTCCCTCCCATTTTTCCAATTGCACCCTATGAGTATTCCAACTGTGCATCTCCCCCCCCCCCAGCTACACATTTTGTGCCCAATGGCACAGTAAAAAGAAAAAAGAAAAGGCCACTGCGGGCATCCAGGCAGGCGGGTAGGCTAGGACTGACGATCTTATCGTCTGCTTCCACTCGGGAGGCCCTGGAGACGAGACGAGACGGGTGCGCTTGGCTTGAGGCGCAGTGGGGAGAAGCTGGCCAGGTCTTCTCCTTCCCAGCGCGGGCTGCGCCTCCCCTGCTCGGGCCCAAAGGGGGGGATCGGGGCCCCCGAAGAGAGGCGCCCTTGGCCTCGGGATCAGGCGCAGCGCTTCTGGAGTGGCGCCGGGACCGGAGGGGCTCCCAGGCGAGCGCCGGGCCCCATGGAGCAGCCGGGCCTGCCCTTAGGTAAGGCGGACGCTGCCCCCGACCCCCCCCCGAGCTTCCCATAGGGGGCGAACCCGCCTCGGTCTCGGCCGCCCTCCTTGGCTCCTGGCGCCGAGTCGGGGGGCAGCTGCCTGGCGGGGTGTGTGTATGTGTTGGCGCCTCTCCCTGCCCGCTCGGGTCGTGACGCCCCCAAAGGGGAAGCCTCGGACTTGGCCGCCCGAGCGGCAGGACCCCCAAGGCCACCGGCTCCCCATCCGGCCGCCCGGGCGGAACCGCAGAGCTCGGTCGCGCTTCGCAGCCCGGCTCGGCCCCACCTTCCTCCGCCTCCTCCTCCTCCTGCTGATGCTGCTGCTGGCCCGGGCTTGCCGCCGCTTGGCTCCAACCCCTCCCCTCCCCTCCCGGGCGCGCTGCCGAGGCCAGGAGACCCCCAAGCCACCCACCCACCCACCCCCGCGCCTCGTGGCCTGGTTGCGGTGGGCGGATCAGGCCCCCTCCGGCAGTCCCGGGCCAGGCGCCGAGGCCGGCTGGGAGGTAGGGCCGAGCGGCTCCCGCAATCCCGGGGAGGGGAGGCCGGCCAGAGCCGCCGCCGCCGCCGCCAACCCCGCATCGCCGCGCGCCCCCGCCCGCCCGCCTGCCTGCCTGCCTGCCTGCCTGCCTGGCGGGTGCCTTGGGCGCGAGCGGATGGCGGGGCGGCGGGAGGTGGCGGTGCCGGTGCTGGAGGCGCTTCTGCCGCCGTCGCCCCCTTAAGCCTGGCTTTGGGCGCCCCCCCTCGCCCCCCCCCCAGCATGCCGAACCCCGGCGGCCTGGACAAGGCGCTGAAGATGCCCCTGCCCAGGAAGCCCAAGATCCACTCGGCCGCCGGTAAGGGCGGCGGATATGCAGGGGGGGATGATGGGGGTTGGGGTGGGAGGACGGGGTGGGTGCGGAAGAATCGTCTCCCCCAGCCCTGCGCCCGACTCGCCGCCTCTGCCTTCTTCCCCCGGAGACCCCCCAGGCAGAGCCCTCGGGCCGGTCCCGGCGGTGTCCGTCATGCATGGGGCGGAGAAGGGAAAAAGCGGCCTGCCTCTCCCATCTACCTGTATGGAGAGTCGCGGGAGCCCTCGAGGGCAGCGTTACGCCCCCTTCTCCTGGCCTCGGGCGGGCTCGCGGCCATATAGGGCTTCGCGGGGGACCAAAATAGTTGTGGGGTGGGGGTGGAGGTGGTTTTGGTTTTGGTTTTTTGCGGTCTTGGAGGAAAGGAGTGAAGGCGGCTGTGTCGGGGGCGGAGGGGGAGAGGAGATCGGGAGGGGGGGCACTTGCGTCGGTCTGGATCGATCCATCGCCAGGCTTAGTGCTCGGGGGGGGGGAGCTGCGACTGAATTGCCTGCTGCGGGGGCTGGGCGAGATTTTCGCTGCAGGATCGGGGTCCTTCCGTAGATATGCGAAAAGAAATGGTTTTTGGCTGGCCATTCCGAAGGTTCAGTCGAAGCTTTTCCGTCAGGTACAATCCTGACATTCAGATGGTACGGAAAGTGATTTTTTTTTAATTTTTGCCCAAATAAGTGGACAGCTCTGAATGAGCTAGTAATTTTTGCCACCCCCCACCCTCCCACCGACTAGAAAGTATCTGAATTGCAAGGAAGAAAAATCCCTGGAACTCTTATCAAAGCGGGTTAAAAACACAACTGATCTGAGTTTGCAAAAGGTGTATGTTTGGGGATTTGTGTATTTATTTATGCAGCGGAGTGGGGGGAGGTTGCAGTTAACTTGCAAAAGGCATTGAAACAGGAGTGGGAATCGCTGATGAAATTGTGTGTTTCTACTGGGTGTCCAAAAGCCAGGGCTGGGAGTCTATTTGGATTCACAACTGCTACTTATAAATACCTTGGTGTGTGTGAGAGAGAGGGGGGGGGGGGAAGGGAGGGAGACAGATCTACCACTTTAAATGCTGTAAATCCATGCTAAGGAATCCTGGGATTTGTCGTTTTACAAGCTATTTAACCTTCTCTGCCAAAGAGTCCTGGTGCCTCACAAAACTAAAAAATCCCAGGATTCTGTAGGATGGAGCTATGGAAGTTAAAGTGGTGCATTATTTATACGGTGTAGTTGCACCCAAAGAGTATGCACACTGTGCAGATTTGAATACAAAGGCAAGACATTCACAGTAATGGGATTTTTACTAGCCCCGCCTGCATCTTCAAAGCAAAACTTTCCCCAAGACCTGCAGCAGGAGAGCAGAGGGTTCAGACTGCTGTCATTGCCATAATTATCAACTCCTTTTTGGGCTTTTTCACCTTTAAACAAACCAACAACCTGCATGCTAACTAATATATATATATATATGTATGTATGTTTACAGTTGGTCCTGGTTTCAGACATTTGGGAAGTTACTGATTTGGATGACATGAAGAAGTTACTTTTTTTTGAATGACAACTTCAAGAATCCTGCAGCCAGTCCCCCTGGCTGGGGGATTCTGGGGAACTGCCATCCCCCCCCCCAAAAAAAAGAACTTGCCAAAACTCTGGTTTGGTTGCCAGGTGCACATCTCATGAGCAGCATAACTAAGAATGAGGGCAGTCCAGCTGAGTGTCTGCCTGTATCTTGTGTGTGTTCTTATCCAACACCTTTTTCTTGGATGGAGTTTATGTTGGTAACAAGGGCTACAAATCCCATTTGGGATTTGGGAGAGTAAAGCCAGTTTACCAACATGGGACTTGCTTGGAAGTACAGTATATCGTCACAGAAGAGGGCTGCAATTAGTTAGCAGGCGAGGTTCTGTGGGATGGATTTGTCTTGCTACTCATTCCCTAGAGTGGTTTGTCTGGATTCCTTGCTCTCCAAATACACACAAACACACCCACCCATCCATGCACTATTTATTTATTTATTTATTTATTTATTGCATATCTATCCAGCCTTTCCTCCAAGAAGCTCATTTTGTACATGGTTCTCTACTTCGCCATTCTGAGCTTTACATCAACTCTGTGAAGTAGATCAGGCCAACAGGAGGTGACTGGCCCAAATTCACCAAGGGAGTTTCATGCTTGGAGTGGGAATATGAATCTGCGTCTCCCCAGTGCAAGTCCAATACTTTGCCCACTACACTACCTCATCATATCCTTACATTGAGTTCATTGATTTTAGATATTATATTCTGCCAAAAGAATATTCTAGCCAATGCCTACTGTCTGAGATCATTTAACTCTTAGTTTCTTGAATTTTGCCTTACCTATCTAATATGTTGCATTTTGTACCACTTTCAACAGTGCATTTCACCTTGTTGCAATAGGTAAATGCCTGCAGGAGAGTGGCCATGTGACAGGAGCCAAGGCAAAGGCAGGCTGGCTGGCTTGGCCTGCATATTGCCATTCAGTCCACTCCAGCCACAAACTTGCAAGACAAAGCAGGAGAAAAGTCTTCCCCTCCAGTACCTCTGAGGGAAGGTTTAATGGATGGTGTAATTGTTTCATTGTTGTTGTTGATTTAAATCTTGAGTTAAGTCTTGGGAGTCTGCACCAACAAAAGCTATTTAAAGGGGTCCATGGTAAAGGCAAGTTTAAGAGCCACTCGGGTAGTGAATCCATTTTGGCTTTTGGATAGCTTCAAAGCAGCTATCCAAGGTGCTGAACTCATCTCAGGTTTCAGCACATCAAACAACTCTTTTACAGGCTGGACTAAAACCTGGAGTTGATTCACTATCCCACTGGCTTTAGAGCCACCTATCATTGTTGATGTAATGGGGGAGATCCATTATCTGGTCCCCCTGATGCTTTTGGATTACCTGGAGTATGTGTGTGTGGGAGTGCCTGATTCTGATCTGAGCAGTGGTGCTCTTTTTATATATTTGTGGCCCAACAGATGTTGTTGGATTCAAATTTACACCAGCTCTGGTCGGCATGGCTAATGGTCAAGTGTGATGGGAATTGTAATCTGATAGCATCTGAGGAGCCTCAGGTTGCCCATCCTGGGTTAAAACTTTCCCCACCCTTAACTGTTTTCTGAAGCTAAACGCTTCCCTCCTCCATCTGATGTGTTGTTGTTATCAAATTGCCTTTGACTTATGGTGACCCTATGAATGAGAGACCTCCAAGTGGCCCAGTCATCAACTGCCCTACTCAGGTCTTGCAAACTCAGGGCTGTGGCTTCCTTGACTGAACCAATCCCTCTGTAGTATGGTCGACTTCTTTTTCTACTGCCTTTCATTTTACCAAGCATTCTTGTCTTTTCCAGACATGTTGTCTCAGTCTATGTCCAAAGTGTGACAGCCTGGGTTTGTCATCTTGGCTCTTAGGGAGCATTCAGGTCTGATTTGCTTTTGGCCACATTTGTGTGTCTTTTTAGCAGTCCATGGAATCTGTAGAACTCTCCTCCAGCACTACATTTCAAATGGTCCACTTGCTGTTAGTGAAACTGAATCTGTATTTGGTCTTTTTTCACTGCACTGCAGGACTTTGGGCTTGTCTACACTGGCAGGAAATCTCATCCTCAGAGCTGAAGCAGACGTTTTTGATCTGCAGCAGCCCCATAAATGCCACACTCACCAAGGTGTGTCTGATTATAGATCAGAGTATCCTGCCACACTGTAATCTGCATTGGAATAAAAGGGAGGTCCTACAGTGATCATGTGTCATATATGGGGCTGCTCCTGCCCCCCCTTCGCTTATGCATGTAAATATGTGAATATCCGTTGTTCCAGAGTACTGTTTTACTGGATAAGCAGAGGTATGCTTATCCAGATACGCACACAATTGAATTTTTTTAAAAAAATTAAAAAGTGCCAAAACAGAGTCCTGTCCACTAGAAATCCCACCCCCAAGCTTTGCACTGAAGCCAGTCTTTGGCTGCTACATGGCCAATAATCCGGGTTTTCCCCTCACATGTGGAGCAAACCACAAACCTTTCAAATCCAGAGTTTTCTAAAGAAACCCCAGTGAAAATGTGAATAATCAAAAATGAATGCAGGGCATATATGGGTGGGATTTTTTGCTTGTGTAGACAAGCCCTATGAGCAGTTATTTGAGGGAGGGTTTAGGTCGGTAGAAGAGTTTAGGGGCTGTATTTTAAATCTCCCCTTCTCACAGTGCCAACAGCTCCTTTGATAATCTGTGAATCCTTCCTTCCCATATAATCTCATAACAAGGTGCAGATTGCATGACTATAATATCATCACTTTTCTTTCCCTCCCCATTTCCCCTGCATTTGTTTATTTTTTTTAATTGCTCTCTTTGACTAATGAAGAAATGCATGAACTTTAAAAGCTAAAGCAATGAATTCTGGATCTCAGTAGCAGCTCCCAGACTTTGGAGCTCCTTCTGTAAAGAGACTAGGATGGATCCCTCCTTGCTCTCCTTTGGCCAGCTTAGCCTGGATGGCTTGGCTCTTATTTTGTATTCTGACATACTTTTTGGAATTGACTGCAGTGTGCTTTTCTTGATGTGGTATCTTATTGATTTTCATCTTCTGTTTTTAGTGGTTTTTAAAAAAATAGTTTTAATTGTATAGATCATTTAATTGCATTTTAATATAGCTTTTTATATATTTTACTGATGTTTTTGTATGTATTTTATTCTGAATTGGTGTTAATATATATTAAGCCACCTTCCTATAATAGTAATGGTGGTGAGGAAACTACTACTACTACTACTAGTAGTAAATACTATTTAAGGTACTATAACTATATAGACTTACATAACAATATAGAAGGGTTGGGGAGGCTACAACTGGGGATGGAAAGCTAACTTTCCCCTCCACACATACAGTGGAACTGCCCCCCACCAATAATCTCCCCATATAGAGCTATTAGGCATACAGCCTAATAAAAAGGGTCCCAATTGTACAAATGGCTTAAATGAAAATTGAGATTAACCCTAGATCACACTACACTGTTATAGCAGTATTATTCCATTGCCTCTGGTGGAATCCTGGGATTTGCAGTTTGGGGAAGGCATTTAGAACTCTTAGCTCTTAGGCCTCACTAAACTACAAGCCCCAGAATTCCACAGGAGGCAGCAATAACAGTTAACATGGAATAATAGCGCTATAACAGTACAGTGTGATAAAGCTAATAGGATTGCATACGTACAACAAAGCCTGCATGTTGTGAAACCAAGGTCTAATTCTTTCAGTGCTTTTAAGTCTTAGGAGTTTGACTTGCATCATATCTCCAACTAAACATTTTAGTAGAGCTTGGAAGGTTACCTTTAAAAATAAATAAATATAATAATAACAACAATAACAATAATACTTATTGTTTTTAGGTTCCACAGAAGTTAGTGAACATTAGAGTTACTCTTTTCAAAAGTACTACTGTTTTACTCTCCTGTATATAAAGTTAACTAAAATAGTTCCTTCTAGTTTCTTTTTTAAAAAAACACACTGAATGCAACGAGCCATGGCCTGTGGTAGGAAACACAAACTCTTCATAGATTTTCTTTGCGTTTTTTTCTGGGCTGTGAGGCCGTGTTCTGGAAGAGTTTGCTTCTGATGTTTCGCCTGCCTAGCCACAGATGAAGGCGAAACGTCAGAAGCAAACTCTTCCAGAACATGGCCTCACAGCCCGGAAAAAAACCAAGGAAAATCTATGGATGCCAGCCGTGAAAGCCCGACTTTACACTCTCTCCACCTTGCTGTTGCCTCAGCAACCACAGCAGAACCTGAAGAACAACAGACTACCCTTGAAGTCTGTGATAGTACTCCTTCACCATTTAGTGATGCCACACCCCCGTAACTCTAAAAGTAACTTTAAAAGTTACATTTGAAAAACAGTGAAAGTATCCCTCACTAAGCAAAGGGATCTTGTAGCACCTTTGATACTAACTGAGATAAAGAAATTGTAGCATAAGCTTTCGTAGACTGGAGTGCTACAGTTTCTTTCTCTCAGTTAGGACTTTATCAGATCACTCCCTAAACCAGTTATTTTGCTGGTATAATTTGTGCCATTTTTATGCTGGCAAAAGAATTCCCCATACCACACTTACCTTGCATCCATGCGAAAAGGTTTCCCCAGCAATGAATGAGGAGTCGACGAAGCTCCATTCACTTCCTCTATTGAAATCTCACAGATTCTCATGATAATACATAGAGCAGGAAATTAAAAAACAACAATAACAAAGTAAAAGTTACACAAAGCACAGAAACAGACTATAAAAGTCCCAAGTAAACTGGGGAGAGTTATAAAAAATGTGTTACCTACCTGGATGTCACAATCTCACCCGAAAGGGTTCTGGATGGACCAGCCATTGATGCTGTAATAACGAGAGGACATTGGTGCAAGGTTTCATACTCCGGCAATACTGGCAAAAAATCACCACAGCCAACCTATTGACAGGTTGGCCCATCAATAAAATAGATTGGCTTACAGCCTGTATATAAATGCAAAAGGGGACGTCGTCTGATATGCATGCCCTTTCGTGTTTATGTGGCATTGTTATGATGCTGTTTTTCATGTGTCTGATAAAGTCCCTAGTCTTGCAGGCATTGCAAGATCCCCTTGCTTACTCATATTCCAGACTAACATAAGTATGTCTTTGAATTCTATTCCTCACTAAATTACAGTTGTAATGTAAGGAGGATATACCTTTGTTACTGGGAAAAGAAATTAATTGCAATCAATTGGTTATTTGTAACTACTTACTTCCCAGTTCTGCATTGTAGGAGACAAGGCTAGTATATAAAATATACTAAGAGCATGCATATGTGTGTGTGTTTGTATGTAAATCTTAGACAAGAAGGTGAAAGAGAAGACACAATCTCTTTATCCGGATGCTACTACAACTTTAGAAATGACACAAGGCAAGATAGTGAGTTAATCTGAATTTATCAATTCATTTGGGAAAGCTTTCTCATAGAATTGTGGTATATGTCAAAGAAGAACTCAGATGTGTAAAGGCATCTGCTCACTAGAACCGCATCTGCCAAGTCATTTGAAAAAACAATAGCATACAAGCTAATATAGCTGCATTTGGAATTTACCATCCTATTTGGTCAGTCCAGTTTTTATGCAGCAGCCAAAAATCAATTGTTAACCCTAACTAGAACAGATCTGTTGAATCAATGAAAACTTGGTACACAAACACTTATCTGAGTTTCACGGAATCAATAGGTCTCTTCGAGTCAGGACTAGCAACTGAATTTAAGTAAGTATCTGTGCCATAGGGGTAGGAACTGGGTAGCCATCCAAGTGCTTTTGGACTGCTGGTCTCAACATTCCTCAGTATTGGCTATACTGACTGGGGCTTCTGGCAGGTGCAGTCCAACAACTTAAGGGTCACACTCCCACTCTGGCATACTGGGGTTAGATGAAAATTTTGTCTGCCTTCCCCCAGCTATAGTCCTGTAATTTGTTAGTATTCATAACATTTATGTGATGCAGGAGAATACTTTTAATTATTCTGGAGTTGAGTAGATAGAAAATGTGGATCAATCAAAAGGCCCATGTTATTCCAGTATTCTGTTTGCAGAGTGGAAAACTAGATCCTTAAGAGAAGCCCATAAGCAGGACATAAAAGTCCACTCCTGCTTGCTTCAACTTTTCTTCATTTCAGCTGCTAACTTAGGTGGAAAGAGTCATTGGCCAAATCCACACTACACAAATAAACCTTTTTGAAACTGGATTATTTGCCATGGCTCCTTTCTATTGAATCCTGGGATTTGTAGTTTTGTAAGGTCTTTAACCTTCTCTGCCAAAGAATGCTGGTGCCTTGCCAAACTATACATTTCAGGATTCCATAGGAAGGAGCCATGGAAAATAATCCAGTTTCAAACTGGATTATTTGTGTAGTGTGGATTTGGACATTTTGTTGTTGTTAGTGTTAAACAGTTGGGAGTCAGAAAGCCTATCTGATGTACAGAAGACTACTGGTAGATCTGCCTTCATTGTTTGTTTGTTATTATAGGCAGTGGTGGCACAATGGGGGTGCGGAGAGGTTGAACAGCACCAGGTGACACCAGCCTTGGTGACACCACAAGTTATAGGCATACCTGACTGAACAAAGCCTCAGTGGCATACCTCAGTGAACAAAAAAGCTCTTATTTTATAAAGTCTTTTTATGCTCCTCTGCCCCATTTTCTTCCTTGTCCTCTGTCTAGCTAGAAGTTTTGTTTTTGTTTTTGTTTGTAAGGAATACCAGTATTGAGAGGATAGTGAGGGAGGTTTGGAGGAAGACAGACTTTTGGTGTCTCGTTGCAGCAGTATCTCTGAACTAACACAATAGAAGCTTGAACTGGAAAACAGCAGGATTCTATGCAGACCAGTCCTACTGTAGCTGTGTGTATCTGCCCACAAGAGTCAAAGTAAATAACAGCTGCCTCCAGAATCCCTTACCTAGCATGTATGAACATCAAAACAGAAAGAAAAAAGGAAAAGAGAAAGCCCTGCCTACAGCAGATCCCCCCAGCATTTTTTAAAAAAGAAGAAACATAAATATGTAAGTTAGGCCACCAACATGGAAATCACACCCCTTTTGGACACATAGCATACATACCGGTATATCCTGCAATGAAATGGAATTTTCTCAGGAGTCCAAAATTTCCTGTAAATCACACAAGGGAAAGGGTGATTATATATAGTGTATGAAGGTTAAGTCAAGGCCAATGATTTTTCAATCACTTAGAAAAGGGACTAATTGAAAGCATAGATTTAAATCCTATTTCGAGCTTTCTGACTCATCCATTTCCTAAATAAGCATGCCTAGCAGTACAAACCATATCTGTTTGGAACTTTTAAAGACTTTTCATGCCAGTGAGTCTCAGGCTATCTGATGTGGTAGATCAGTATGGGTCCCCCCCCCAAAAGTGTCAGGGACCAGTCCCATACGGGTGTCCCTCTGCTACAAATATTTTCTCGCTTCCTGGAAACTCACTACATACTGGCAGCTGATGGCTCATAGAGCAGCATTGGTCCATGACCAGCACTTTTATACTGTTCAGCTGTAAAATCCAAAACCTCTGGTCATACACATCAGATATTTATTGTGCTACTCTTTATTATATATGTATTTTTTATTTTTGGGATGCATAAACTGCCCATGTTCAACAAGGCATCAAAGGATGGCATGACTATTCCACCAAATGAGTGGTATCTTAAAAACACATTTCTGTTGGCTTCTTGTAGATTTAAGACCTACTGGCTCCAGTGGTAGTTGGGCAGTGAATCTACTGCTGGTTTCAGATTGAACTTTAAAGGAGCTATCCAACACATCATTCCTATTTTGAGGATAAAGTCCAACAATTTGGATAGTTCTTTTAAAGTTCAAACTAAAACCCAGAGTGGATTCATGGCTCCACGAAGACCAATAGTCTGGTATTGCATCACTTCTTGTGCACAAATAGTGAGCTGAATCAGAACTATAGCATTGGATGGGGACTGTAATCCTTTGCTTCCACTACAGTCTTGACCACAAAAAATTCCATAAATTAATTAATGAATTAATTAATTGAATATCCTACCCTTCTGCAATATCACACCCAGTACAGTGTAAGCCAAAACAAAATGTAGCCAAAAAAATATACAGTACAGGTGTTGAAAAAACAAATGCAATCCAACTATTGTTTTAACAGCGGGGCGGGGTATAAATAAATTTTATTATTATATTATTATTAACTAAAATGTTGATTTAAAACAGTTTCAAAACAAAAACAAAAACATTTAAAATATATTAAAAAGATAAAACCACTGTTCATCCTATTAAAAGAAACCTCTGTCACGAGAGTTTAAGAGCCATAGGCCTGCATAAATAAAAACGGCTTTATCTGCTGGTGGTAACTAAGCAGAGAGGGAGACAACCAAGCCTTCTGTGGGAGGGAAGTCCAAAACCCAGTAGCAGCCACCAAGAAGACTCTCTCCCCTGTATCCTCACCAGATCAGCTTGTGATGGTGGTAGGACCTAGAGAAACACTTCCCCCAAACACTGTAAGACTCAGGCAGGCTCCCGTGAGTCTAGCCCTCGTGTTAAGAATATATACAGCATATATAAAGTCTATTCCTTATTCTACATGACAGCCCATCAAATGTTGGAAGACCACTATTATGTATCTCCTTATTTTTCTCTTCTCCTGGCTTAACATACCCAGATTTTACCATCCAAGCCTCCCTCCTCTGGACCTACCCCAGCTTGCCAATGTTCTTTTCAAAATCTGGTATCCAGAGAATTAATATATGGGATTGTCTAAATGGCAAAAATACTCCTCACAGGAGAATACAACCTGTCTTAACTGCATTACTCTGCTGTATTCAGAAGGAGAGGGGCCAAAAATGCCAAAAAGTACGTGGCAAAACCTTTCACATTTTAAAAAGCAGTGCAGGAAATGCATCTTCCTGCTCATTGGGACAAGCAACCAAATTGATTCACTTTTCCAACATGAGCATATGATTGGTTGGACATGTGTGGGGAGCAGAGCTTGCTAACAAGGCAAGCGCCCAAAGTTGCCATGTTGGATTTTCATCTTCGTGAACAAGTGCTAAGGCGACAAAATGGCTTTTTTTCCTGTTTGCTTTTTTATTAAAGCAAAAGGTTGCTCTTATGCACCATGGATATGGTTTTTTTAAAAAATACTGTCTGGCAGCGGTAAATTGAGGTAAATAAAATGTGAGTAATTCACTAGCAGCTGCCATCTTGATTTGCAGGCATGCCTGTTTGTGCAGCAAACGTGGATAGTTTCACATGCCTGCAATCTGAAAAAAAAAAAACATTAAGAAAATAGCAGCTGCTGCGAATTGCCATTACTGCAGAGCAAACCACTTTTTTTTTTTTTTTGCCTTGTATAGACAAGCCCTGTGTTTCTTGTTCTACCAGAATGCAGTAGCGGGACCAGGTTTTCATATATTTCTGGACCATAGTACATTCTTTAGTGGACAATATGTGGTCCACAGAATATATGCATCTTTCTAAGGCAATTTTTGCACTCCCCAAACTCCCTCTAAACCTCACCATTGAAATTTGGCAGTTAATTGCAGCAGTAAATTTTGGTGGGAAGCCACAAAAAGCCATTCAAACAAGCAGAAAATCCTTCCAGATCCACCAAGGTTGTTTAGCCTGGCTCAAGTGCCACAATTCAAGTGGCCACCCTGAAAGAAATTAAATTGATTTAGACATAAATTATTCTCTAAGATGCTGATGTCTCCTTTCTGTTAAAGCCACAGACAGCAAAGACACACATCCTTTCCTTCCTGGCTCTTTATAAGTTCCCCGAAAATAAGCTACTGTCAATATCAAACTAGGCAGTTACAAAGCGCTTTTTTCTTCTTCTCAAAAACATCATTGGGGCCTGAAAAATTTAGAGGTCAAATGTTTGCATCATTAATATTGATCACAATAAAGGAGTGCTGTTGCAAGCCTTTGTGATCTCAGTCCAACAGGAGACAGAATATTGTTGTACCAGAGCAGTAATTACAGTATCCTTTTCCTAAGTTTGCAGAATTAATCTATAAATGTTAGACACAATGGTGCAGGGCCATGTATCCTTGGGGCGGGGGGGGGCATTTGTTATCTCTTCTTTGCAGCAGGGCTAGTCTTCCATCTCAGCAGGCCTGTATGTTGTTTCAGTTGCCAGAAGGTTTTCTATGTCCCAGGAGAAAATCTGGGGAACTGTGGTTGGGGGGGATACTTCATTGGATGGCAGTACCCTGAATCCAGTGGCCATGGTGGCTGGGGGCTTCTGGGAGCTGTTGTCCAACAATGCAGCTTTTCTAAGCTCTGAATCTAGGGCAGTGATGGAGACTGTGCCTTCCTATAGAGGTTGCTGAAATGCAACTCTCAGCATCCCTCACAACTATCTTTGCTGGTTAGGACTGATGGGAGTTGCACTCCAACAGCATCCACAGGGCTACTCACTTCTCATCTGTGAAGTAGGCACATCCTCTAGCTTCCAGAGTACCTCTGGGTACATCTACATTGTGCATACTGCGCCACCTTAAGTCCTATAATTCCATCCTATGGAATCCTTGGATTTGTAGTTTTATAATGTCTTTAGCCTTCTCTGCCAAAGAGTCCTGGCACCTCATAAAACTACAAATCCCAGGATTCTGTAGGATGGAGCCACTGCATTCAAAGTGGTGTCAAACTGCATTATTTATACAGTGTAGATTCATCCTCTGTCTTGCAGCTCTAAAAACCTTATGTTCTTTTTGTGTTGTTTTGCTTCTTTGCCCCAAAAGGACAAGTTGTTTCTGTCCATTTCTTGTATAGTCACATATTTGTCACTCCACACATTCATTGAGGTACCAGCTAAGGGGAAAGAATCATTACGCAGCTACAAAACAGAACTGAGCACTTCTGGGGAGATGGGATTTTTCATCTAGAGATGCATTAGTTGGGGAATGATACATGAATTCCCATTTGCTCCCCTCACCACCAGTTTAGCAGCAAAGCTGCCACTGCTGATCCAGAGAAACTTTATTCCACTTTATTTCAATTTAAATCAACAGGACAAATCAACAGAGACCCCCCTCCTCAACTAAAAAGTCCAAATACTCGTTGACTTGCCAGTTTTTGTTTTTGCTGTCTTTGCTTCTCTGTCTTTTATAACAGCTTCTCATGGAGAAATTAAACAGGTGAGGCAGCTTGTCTGAGCACATTAAGCTCAGCAAAAGGCAAAGCTTCAGCTGTTAAATCAGCATTTATCAGGACATTGTTTCAGGGAACCAGAGCAAGGCCAATTAAAAAGGTGACCGCTCTAAAATTCACCACACTAAATCCATGTGTATATGTACAAAAATGCTTCCATTACCTTGTCTGTTCACCATGTATCTCATCAGGTAAGATCTTATCCAGAACTTTGAAACGTTGCTTTTAGGGAACCACCAGCCATACTTTTTTTTACTACTGATCATTGGCCATGTAGTCTGGGGGCTCTGGAAGGTATTGTCCAAAAATGTACCTTCCCCAAACTCTGCTTTTGCCTGCAACAGTCAATGCTACCACTTGTTGCCCCAAGCAGAGGAAGCATGAATTTTTAGCAATACAGAAGTCCAAAGGAGCTTCCCACACTGCCGTGGAGCATAAAACTATCAAGCCAGAAAAAGTGGTAGCCCCATCAAAAACGTACAAGGTAAAGGATATGCTGTCCAAGAACTGTGCTGCCAACCCACAGTTTCAAAGACTTGAGGGGGTTCTGTTGTGCAGCCGTCTGCAGCTGTCAGTGAAGGAACAAACCATTCATGTAAAGTTAAAAGCCTCCCATCCTTTCGTAGGTCGGTAAAATGAGTACCCAGCTTGTGGGGGCAATTAGCGAACACACATTGGAAACTGTTTAATGCAGTGTAGATGTGTAAATAGCTATTGCTTAAAACAATTTGTAAGCCGCTCTGATAGCCTTGTGGCTGAAGAGCGGGGCATAAATAAATAAATAAACAAAAAATGGTGACCTTTCAGGAAGTCAGAAGCTGGCTTCCTTTGGTATTGTATTACCTCAATGGATGGCACCCGATGCTGCTTAAACATAGGAAGCAGTCTTATTCCTGATCATGTCTGACTTGGTGTGGCTTTCTATGGGCTTGGATTGAGAGAGGTCTTTTTCATCCCTTGCTCTTTCTCTGCTCCATTTAGCTAGAGATGCCCAATACTGAACATGAGACTGTCTGCATTTATTTTCTCTATCACTGAGCTATAGTCCCTTCACATACAAGAGGGATGGGAATCATGTGGCAAGATAGTGTTGGAGCCCATCGTAGCTAACATAGCCAATGGTGAGGAATGCTAGGAACTGCAGTCCAGCAACATCTGGGATGTCCTTAAGACTCACACCCTGCCATACAACTTAAACATTTTACAACTGCACCCATTAAATTCAGTAGATACAGCTGTTCCCAGCATGGAGTGGCTCACGTTCTGTTCCTCTGCCATGTGGGTGTTAAAGGTGTGGAGCCTCTCAGAAAAAAGAAGTGGCAACCCGAAGTCGCCACTGACATGGGATTCATACCCAGTCTTCTGTGAGTTCAGTGCTCAAAGCCCTAGGCCTGGATGGATGAGAATCCTTCAGTTTTGGTCTTTCCTAGGACTCATCTATACAAGGTAATAAAATGTGGACTGATGTGCAGTAACACCAATTTGCAGAAGCCTTCATTTTTCTCCATGTTTTTTTAAAGATCTTAGGCATGCAAAGCCATACACATTTACACATTTGTTGTTCAAATAGGCATGCCTGCAAATCGATATTATTATTCATGTTTTTATTGTCACCAGTTGCCGCCGCTGAACAGTATATTTTTTTAAAGCAAATCCAAGGGGCGGAAGTACAATCTTTCACTTAAATAAACAGAAAAAAGGCTGTTTCATCACCTCAGCACATAATCGCTATAGCAAAAATCCAAATGGCGATTATAAGGTGTTGCCTTGCCAGCAAGCTCCACCCCCCTGCACACGACTAGCCGATCAGCTTTCCACTTCCGCTCTTATTGGGAATGTACAGCAAAATGAATCAGTTGTTCCAATGAGTGGGAATGTGCATTTCTTTCGGAGTTTTTGAAAATATGAAGGCTTTTCCCATGTAGTATTTGGAGTTTTTGCCCCCCCCTTCCAAATACGGTGAAATGATGTGGGATCCCATTGGGACAAAAGGTATTCTCCTCAAATTCTATGAGGATTGTTTTCATCATATAGACAAGCCCCTATATTCAGTTATTGTAAAATCTCGCATCCTTTCCATTCTGTATATGAAGAGATTTGCAAATTGCGATAAACGTGTATAAAAATTAAACAGAAACAAACTTGTTCCCCATTCCTAGAGCAGCATACATTTCCTTGGGCCTTCCCCGCTCCCATGTATCATTGGATCCTGGCCCATACCTGCTGAATGAGCAGCACAGAACAAGCCCATCTATGCATGCGGAAGGCATGACAGTGACCTTTTCTGCTGCACAGAAAGGGCAGCCTACGAAAGCAAGTGGCTTACAATTCAAAGACTCTGTAAAGCTCTTCAGACCTCACTGATGGAACATTTACACTAGTTGCTGTTTCCTCTGGCCTCAGCTATGATTTGCTTGCCCTTTTGGCCAGCATACATTAACTTTTTTTCTCTGCCTGCATTTGCTCTGTAGCTTAGCCTTTTCCCTGCTGAGCCTTTGGGAGGGATTGCAAATGCTGTTATTAAAAGCTTTATACTGTTAATTCTTAACCTTTCCCCCACATCGTTCTGTATTCTTGTAGGAAAGCTGGGCAATGTTTCTGAATTTCCACATTAATGTGTAGCAGTAAGAACAACCAAGAGCCTTGTGGCAACAAAAAGACTAACACATTCAGTACAGCATAAATTTTCACAGGCTGTAGTCTGCTTCATCAGATGCAGGAAATATTGCCTTGCAGTATATATTTATATGTACACAAGACTGGAAGAGGGAATCATAAACAGTGAGTATAAGGTGAAGGGAAGTGCAGAAAGTGATAATTCTTGCTGTTGTCAATTGCCATCAATTGTTATGAGTTGTTATTAATGATTCCATCTCTATGATTCTATGATCAGTCACAGTAGCCATTCACAAGATAGATGGTGGGTGGTAGTATGGATATTCTTGCACTGGGAACCTTGTTAACAGATGTAGTGAGATAAAACAGCTCTGTTCCTGGTCAGGTCAGAGGAGCTGGAACTGAATCTCTGGATAAATTCTTAGACTGCATCTGCACTGCAAAAGTAATCCAGTTTGACACCACTTTAACTGCCATGACTCAGTGCTATATAATACTGAACTTTGTTGTTTGTTATGGCACCAGAGCTCTCTGACAGAGAAGGCTAACTATCTCACAAAACTACAAATCATAAAATTCCATAGCATTGAGCCATGGCAGTTAAAGTGGTGTCAAACTGGATTATTGCTGAATGCAGATGCAGCCATAGTCTTCTTTTTTGCTTTGCAATCCATCCTTGAAGTTCTTTTGCTCAAGAATGGTTATCATAAGGTCATTGACAAAGTGTTCCTGGAGACTGAAGGGTTTTCCCACTGGTTTTTCAATGCTGCCATTTTTGATGTCAGATTTTGTATCCGTTTCTTCTGTTATTTGGAGAAAGGCCTGCTTTTCCTATGTAGGGTTTGCTGGCTAATGTTTTTACATCTTTTATTGGAGTAGTTGTGACACAGGCAAATCATAGACCTGGATCACTTCTATAGTGATCGCTTCTATAAAGTGCCCTATAAGCAGGATGGCCCTGGCCCCATAACATGCAGGATATTCTCCACAGTCTAGAATGGAAAAATCACAATTTAGAGTAATCTGGAATCACTGCTAAATGGGTTAAGTAGTCAAAACCAGATCACACATAAGCTAATCCACACAAACAAATTGATCTGTTGAAAATGTAGGTTGGATGGCTCTATGAAGGATATAGCAACTCAAGCAGCTGCGGTGGCATTTGTCATGCTTACAACACAAGAGAACTCATACATTCTGTGCAGCTATCACACTACCCAAACAAGATATATGTATTTGTGTGTGTGTGTGTATATATATCATTAGACTTAGAGCTTATGTATTTCTGAATGGGAGAGATAATTATAGGCCATCAAGGTAGGGCTGGACTAAAAGAAGCAACAAAATGATTGGAATAGATGGAGCAAAAAAATAAAATAATCAAAGGTTAACATCAAAAGAAGTCTCTGCTTACTTCAGATGTAAATATCTGTATTAGTAGCTGCTGAGGGCTTTTATGGTAGTGGGACAATGAATCCACTCTAGGTTTTAATCTGAACTTTGAAGGAGTTAGCCATGGTGCTGAACCCCAAATCCCAAATAGATCTAGCATATTGGGTATCTTCTTTAAAGCCTGGACTAAAATCCAGAGTAGATTCACTATTCCACTGACATGGAAGCCCCTGTTGCTACTGATAGATAGATAGAAAAGATAGATAGATAGATAGATAGATAGATAGATAACATTTGAAATTGCATTTAGTTTGCATTCAGGTCAGTGGTGCAGGAGGGTTTTGTATGCAGTTGAGTGAATACAGAGGGATGAGACTGAAGGAGCAATTTTAGTAAAATGACCTTGTAATGATTATGGTTTTAGATATAGAAATCTCTTACAACTGTGCCTTGACTGATATGATGCCTTTTGGACAGGGAATCCAAGTGAGCTTCACCTCTGAACTGCAATATTAACAGTGGATTAGTGTAAGCTACTTTCTTAGCACAGTCACTACCAACCTGCAACAGGCGTATAATAATCATGAACTATACTGTGGGTGTATGTGCCTTCAAGTCACCTGTTGATTTATGGTGACCCCATGAATTTCATAGAGTTTTCTTAGGCAAGGAATACTCAGAGGTGGTTTTGCCAGTTCCTTCCTCTGAAATATAGCCTACAGCACTTGGTATTTGTTGGCAGTCCCCCATCTAAGTACTGACCAGGTCTGCCCCTGCTTAGCTTCCAAGATCAGATAGGATATGGTGCCTTTAGGGTATAATAAACTTCAAGGTGCTATATATTGCTCTGTTTCCCCAGCCTGCAACATTGTGATAAATACAATAGATAACACTGCAGGATTGTTGTAATCTCAATGGAGACCAGTGCTGATCTGTGAGTCATCAGTTGCTGGATTGCAGTGGGTTTCCATGAAACTATGCAAATGCAACAACAACAACAACATGGCATAAGTATGATACTGGTCCCTGGAACGTGGCAGGGGGTGAGGGTTGGATTGCCAATCTGCCACATCAGATGGCTTGAGAAGCACTATTATAAACTACCATCCCAGCTTCAGCTCAACTCCCAACCTTCATTTGAGGAGTCTACTACTTCCTGAGAACATAGCAGCATTCTTGCAAATCACTCAGAGCCTGACCTACAGCATGCTACACTACAGGGCTGTCATGAGTCACTCTGTCCCAACTACTCTCTTTCCACCTGCAATATAAAGGCAGTCAACTGCATTTCCTTTGGAATCTGCATTAGCAGATTACTTTTAAGGGCAAAATCCAATTGCTACTCCCAATGAAATCAGACCCATTGAATCAATTGGCAAATGTTAAGTCAGCACTTACGTTAATCCCACTGATTTGGGGTCTACTTGAGATGGAACTAGCAATTGGATGTAACACTACATGTAGTCACCCTAAATAAGAATGTTTATTTTTTGCTGTTACCTTTGGGGTTTGCTTTATTTTCTTTTGGAATCTGTGGACATCCTGGTACCACATCCTCAGTGCATTAAAATCTTGGATTTCTCCATTGATTTCTATGGGCAGCTCTCACTTTCTTTCCTAGGAACATTTAAAAATAGATTATTGGTGTTAACCAGATGATGAGATGGTTCTCTTTGTCCTTTAAAAAAAAATCTTTGCATCTGTTTCTCCATCCTCATTTACTTGTTTCTCTTGGGGAAGGAAAGTGATGGAGAATGATGGAACAAGAGACACTGAATAAAGGAACTCAGAACCACCCACCTTTCAGTCTCTTCCTTACCTCCTCTGTCCTTCTTTCCTAGTCTTTTAGCCAACCTCTCCTGCCACCTGACAATCCATGTTTTGAAGCCCCTTGGTGTGCAGTGGCCACATTCTTGTCTTCTCTGTCTGTTTCCATCCCTGCAGCTGAATCCATTCTTCATCTCTTCCTCTGTGGCTACTAAACATGCTCTGCCTGCATTAAACTGTTTAAGGGTCTCCCCTTGAGGTTTATTCCTTGATGTTTATCTGTGAGCAGTTCCCACAGTCTTTTTATTTGAGAATGAGATGGTGTCTACAAAAGAACTGGCCCTGAGAAATAGGGTTGGCCCTGCCTGCTGCTTTTAGGTATGGTGGAAGATCACCTGTGTGAAGGAAAGATTCAACAACCATTGGCATTTGTATGTGGAACTGAAGGGGATGCCATCTTGTTCTTTGCCCCAGCTGGCAAAATGTCTTAGATCAGCTTAAAAAATTAGTTCAGTATTAGCAGAAATAAGAATAGAATAGAAATAGGATGTTCATAGGATAGACTGTTGGACATGAGAGATACCAAATTCCAGCCCCAGCTGAGCTCTGAAACTCACTAGGTGATCTTGGACTGATCCTTTTCTCTCCAGCTGACCTACCTCATAGGGTTAGTTGTGTGCGTAGCAGAATGGGAGAGCCATGTGTCCCACCTTGAGCTCACTGGAGGAAAGTCTGGGATATAAATACGACAATTAATAAATAAGTACCCTAAAGGCACCAGATCCCATCTGTTCTTGGAAGCTATTCAGGGTCAGGCCTGGTTGGTACTTCGACAGTGGGACCACTAAGGAATGCCAGGTGCTGTAGGCTATATTTCAGAGGAAGGAAATGACAACCTGCCTTTGACTATTCTTTGGCTAAGAAAACCCTGTTAGTCTTTAACCAATTGGCATTTCAGTGGGAGAAAGCAAGAGAGCATTACATTGGATTCCTCTGTTCCAGGGCAGTTAGGAAGGGGTGGCCACTGAAAGCCAGCAGAAGATAGATCCAAAGTTGAGAACTAGCCACCTCTTGCAGCCATAGGGAAAGCTAGGAAAGGTCAAAGCTGGGCCTGGCTAACTATGTGGGAAGTTTCTTACTCTTCCAGCTGTGGAAGATCCAGGTTCTGATTTGCAATGGGCATAATCTGTCCATTGGAAGAATCATTTTAATTTCTCCAAGGTCGGATCTATTTCTTTTAGTGGTTTCTACCAGACCATGGCATTCTCTACCAAGGGAAGCTAAGCAGGCCCCCTCCCTATTGTATTTTCTTGACAAAGTCTATTTGTTTAATTGATACCCTACCTTTCTTGCAATAAGGGACCCATGGCAGCTTATAGCATAGGTTAAAACAAAATATAGCTAGAACCATTTATAATATAAAAGTTTTTAAAACAGATAAGCAATGCTATTAAAACCACAAATTTTAAACACCCTAAAATGTTTAAAACATACAGTAGTACTGAGGACAACCCTTTAAAAGATCCCTCTGCAACAGCCAATTTATAGCTAGGTGCTAATATTTAGGCAGGCCTTCCAAAGTCAGGGTGGGTTGGCTTAAAAGAGGCTTTTCATCTATGGGGTCGTTTACACGGCAAAATAAATCCTCAAAGAATGCGACAAGAAGCCTGATAGTTCCCACGCTTTTCGAAGCAACAGCGCCCTTTTCAGAAGGAGAGGGTGCAAAAAACACATAAATTGCACAGTATCAGCTTTTGCTAGTTTTCCGCACTTTTTTGATTAAGTTTGCGAAAATGCGCATAATTTATCATGGGAACTAACGATCGTGTAAACTGGCATCTGCCTTTTTGAATTACCGTGAGCAGAGCTGAATCCTGATTGGTTGGAGTGACCATTCTGCTTTATCCGAAAAGACTAAGGGGTTGGAGAGAAGAAATTCACCCTCCTTCTGCTTGCAACCCACTTTGGAAAACGGAGCCCTTCCTGTCTGTCTTTCGGGGGGTGGGGGGGTGGGAAGATGCTTCGCTGCATCACTGGTGTGTGTGTGTGGGTGTTGGTGTGTGTGTGTGCTGGGAAACAGCCGATTGCATGTTCGTTCTTTTGTTTGTTTGTCCTTCCATTCACTTGCCTTTATTCAAGGCTTTGGAGGGAGGGAAACCAAATGAGGCAAGCCCTAGTTCTGTGGTGTGTGTTTGTGTGTGCATGCATGAAGGGAATCGAAGATTGCTCCACCATGCTTTTGCTTGTTCGTGCTTTCATTGACTCCTTTCTTTATAGAAGCCTTTCGGGGCTGGGGAAGATGGGGGGGGATGTTTGACAGATCGCTCTTTCGATTGCTTGTTTGTTTGTCCTTTTTCTTTCCTCTCATTATTTATGGTCTCCATAACCCCCTCCTTGCTCCCTCCCCGCCTCCTGCCTGGCTTTAATCATCTGGAGGCGATCCCCCCCACCTTTGCCTGTGTGAATTAAGCAAAACAGAAAGTTGCTGGATCTGGCTTCATCATTCGAAAATGCCAGGCATCGTGTGATTTATGCACTCCTGATGCGAAAGAACGGTAATCCAGAATTTGGCGAACTTTTTCCTGTCGTGGAACCGGCCCCTCAGTGGGTGTTTTCTTTTTTTAAAAAAAGAATATTGATTTGCTTTTGATTGCTCTTAAAGTTCTTTGTTTTAATTGATTTAATTAATCTGTTTAACTTGTAGTTGGTTTCTTCATTTTATTGATAGCTACCTTGACTTCCATAATTGGGAAGATAAGTGGGGTAGAAACCAACTTTATTCATTTATTTTATATCTCACTTTACTCCTTATACAGGATCCATGGCAGCTTCCAAAGATTAAAAAAACAACAACACAGTACAGTACAGTTTACAAAATGATTTATACAAAAGTTAAAAAGCAATTAAATATCAGTTTAGTTAAAAACCACAAGGTCAAACAATATAATACACAATTAAAACATAGTAAAAAAAAGACAAGCCAGTATGTTGTAGTGGTCTGAGTGTTTGGACTAGGACATTGGGAGACCAGGATTTGAATCCCCACTCAGCCATGGAAACCCACTTGATGACCTTGGGCAAGTCACACTCTCCCAACTTGAGAGGAAGACAAGGGCAAAGCCCCTCTGAACAATAGGGAGGAGGTCTACCGAGCCTCACTTGGAAGAAAGATGGGAGTGGCCACCAGAAAGATGGGTCTGTATTGGGCTGTTCATACAATGCCAGAATTGGAGGCCACTTGCTCTGTGTCATTTGGCAAAGGTTAAAAATTGAAATGGTAGATTGGGAAATTAACTGCAGAAGAATACTTTAAGAAGATTGGTAAGGCTTTAGCCATGAGTCAATTCTCTGGTTGAGTTACGTATCCTCAAATAGAACTGCATTAGGTAGAGAAATGGATTATTTAGTTAGAGAGGCAAGAAGGATCAGCTAAATCAAGCTGGAGAGGATTTTCTCCTCAGTTCCTAGTTATCAGTATCACATTCTTCAGTAGAAAAATAACATTTTAAGTTGCCACTTCTACCCATGGCTGGAAGAATAGTTTTAAAAACCTGAAGTGCCAGCATCAGATTCTTGGGCATATGACTTGTCTTATCACTTAGCAATTTGTCAGTGTGTTATTGAATAACAGAAACCTAACAGAGGGGCAAAGAACCCATCAACAACCTCTGATCAAAAAAGTAAATCTATACATTAAAAGATTGTGCTTATCTAGCCCTTAAATGGAAAACACCTTGGCACAGGGAAGATACAGATGGATCAAAGAGTTTGAAAAAGCCAATTAAAGGATCAAGGACCAGGTTCTGAATGCAAGAGATAATTATAGTTAGCAGAGGAGGGATTAAAAGAGAAGAGAGTAGCAGGTATATTGTGTCCTTAAGAACAAAGTGATTACCATTAAATGGCCGGAAGAGAAAGCAAGAGGGCAAAAGGCAACACAAGTTAGGAGAAGAAAAGAAAGTGGTGGAAGAAAAAAAGAGAGAGAAGAAATAAAATGAGAAAGGAGGGTACAAATCTAACAATCAGAGCAAACTAAATTAAATGAAAATAAAATCATTTCATGGAGAGTGGCAACATTGGCCTAAATCACATTGCTGCTATTATTGCTGTTGTGTGTTTTCAAGACTGTATCATGGCATTTTCTTGCCAAGACGTTTTCTCATCAAGATTTGTTCAAAAAGAGTTTGCCATTGCCTGCTGAGGCTAAGGGATTGTGTCCTGTCCAAGGTCACCCTGGGGCTTTCCATGGCTGAGTGGGGATGTAAATCCTGGTCTCCCAGATGCCACCATACGTTATGGTTGACTTGAAGGCATATAACAACAAAAGGTCTTCACTACTAGCTATGCTAGCTAGGACTGATGGGAGCAGCAGTCCCAAAATCATTGGGAGGGCTGCCCATTCCCCATCCCTGTTGTAGACTAAATTGTCTTGCCAACTTCCAGTGTTAGGTGACAATTCTCACCTCAATAAATGTGCTGGAAAGCTGTGGTTCTCAGCATTCAGTCCTCCAGATATTTAGGACCTCAGAGCCCAACCAGTATGGTCTATGGTGAGGGGTTCTGCGAGCTGATATTGAATACTTTTTAAAATTGAAAAGTAACTTTTCCATGCTCTGGTAAGGACAGTCTGCAGGTGGGGAGCCCACTTAACCAATGTGGACTTTGCATATGATTAGACTCCTCCATCAGTGCTGCTCAAAGTGGTGGTCCATGGATTAGTCCATGAGCCATTGGCTGCTGGTCCAAGGCAACTTTCCAGAAAAGAAAGAAACAGTTGTAGCTAATGGACATGACTATGGTACCAATCCCTGGCACATTGGAGAAAAAAAAATTATTAGTCGCCCATATCAGATAGCTTGAGCAACAGTGTTGTACAGAATCTGGTTTCTAAACTGAATGGTGAACCACCAGTAAGTGTACCACAGACACCAGCTATGGACCATCAATATGCAGATAGCAACAGAGCTAGGCAGTGGAAAGGCTAGTGAGTACAGTCCTGCTCTGTTCCCTCACATGATGTTAATCTTGTGAAAGGCCAGTGATGGAATATAGCTTGTGAATATTCTTATGTGCTATAGGCAGTCAAAGAAGAATGCAGAAGAAATCCTGTTATCTCCTTAGATCAGGGTGAGGAATATGTGACCTCTAAATGTTGCTGGACTTCAATGCAGCATATCCACATCAACTTTAACCAGCATATCCAGTAGTGACGTATGATAGATGATGATGATGATATCGATATCTACAGTATTTCTTATCTGCCTCTCCCCATGAATTGAGGTGGGGAACAATGTAGTTCAGCAACATATGGAAGCCCTCATGTTGCCTTACCAGCCTTAAATCCAATCTAGTGTCTACCACATAGCTGCACTTTTTGACAAGATAGTTATGTTTCATTTAATCTTTATTTTAAAATTATTCAGAAGGAAGTGTTTTCTGTGCCAAGTGCCATACAAAACATTTTGAAAAATCTAATAATGTGTTCAGTTGTTTTAAATTATTAAAGGGAATATAGTGCACCTGCTGTTGGTATCTGATGTAGTAACATGAGGGAGAAAATATTTTCACAGAGGTCTGTTCTTTCTTGTTGAGTAAAGAGTTAGGCCTAAATGCCCTAAAAGGCATCAGATTCCATCTGATCTTGGAAGCTAAGCAGGGTCAGACCAGGTTAATATTTGGATCAGAGATCGCCAATGGATACCAGATACTGTAGGCTATATTTCATAGGAAGGAACTAGCAAAACCACCTCTGAGTATTCCTTGCCTAAGAAAACCCTATGAAATTTATGGGGTCACCATAATTTGACAGGTGACTTGAAGGCACACACACGTGCACACACACACACACACACACATAGACAGAGAGTTTGGATTTTCCACTGTGCTGGACTCTTAAGCAAGATTATTCCAACACTCTTGAATGGAATGGAGTAACCAAATATTGTTCAGAAATTAGTACAGATCAGTGTGGGTGTATCTCTCAATTTAAAATGATCACATACTGAAGTATTTATTCTAATTACACTCAGTTTGCCCTGGGCATTTACATGGTCATGGATTTTGTTTCTAAATAAAGACAGAGAAAGAGCCTGCCAGCCTTTGGAGACTTTTGGGTTCCCTCCCTGCAGTAAATTGGACTGTGACTCTTATAGAAATTCAAATTTTAACCACAGTACGATTAATTAGTAACTACACAGTGAGGAAGGAATGTTAACTGGTAGAGACAGGGAAGGAAATGGAGCTTTTCACCTGATGGGATCAGATATGCATGGCAGTAGTACCGTAAATATACGTACATTGGCTTCAAAGCATTTTAGAAAGTTCATACATTATGGTTGGCATCAAAACTTCAGAAGAGAGAACAGCACTTTTTTCGATGTAACTGGTAGAGAACTGCCATTATGCTGTTGGGTTTCTACTAGCTGAAACAAGAATGCTGTGTGGTATGAAGAGTCTGCACACTCCAATCAGTTTTTGGATGTATCCAGACTGATTAAAAAGACCAGAAAGTCCCAGATTTTATTCCCGTTTGTTCCAATTTTATTTTGGAGACCCACACATTTTTTTTTAAATCCTAGAATATTTTCTGTCAGCTCTCCAAGTATGATTAGAGACTTTTTATACCAGCTCCCCAGGTCAGTTTATTTTAACCCAGTACAAAATAGAAAAGAACAGGAACAAAATCTGGGACTTTTCAATCAGGGCTTGAATCCTGTTGCTATTACTACAAAGACTCCCTGAAACAACATCTCAGGCTTGGCCAAATTGATCACCAACAATGGTCCGCCCTGGCCTCATATCGGGAGGCATGGAGACGCACTATCCACAATGCTGCAGCCTTATTTGAGAACTCATGACGAACAAGTCTTGAAGAGAAACGACAACGCAGAAAGAATCACAACCCAAAAACATCACCCAAGGAGACCTTCTGCTGTGCTTTTTGCAACGGGACTTGTTTATCTCGGATTGGCCTTTTTAGTCATCAGCGCGCTTGCAGAAAGCGCAGGATGAGTCCTTCCTGAATCTTCGTTTGCAAAGAAAAGCCAGAGAGAGAGAGAGATGTGAACTGTAGTGATGGGAGGAAAAAGCCCATGGCACAGAAGCCATGGAGAGGAGGAACTGATGAAATAGGCTGATCAGGATTTGGCAGAGCCTTTCCTCACCACTGTTGAGAAAGCTTGGAAAAGTGCAATTTCTAATGTATTGCACCAGCAGGATTCTAACCTCTGAGTCCTTCAGAAGATACTGGGTTGGATCTGGGCATTGTCATACTTAGATTCCTGAAATAAGTAGGGCTTCGGTTATTTATAATGAGGTCTTATTGACTTTAATTGGTCTGTTTTAAATTTGAATTAGTCTAGCATCAATAGATTTTCATCCATAGTTCTCACTCATGCCTAACTGATGACCTGTATCTTTTAACACAGAGGTGTGGGGAACCTCTGGCCATCTACATGTTTCAGAGTACAATTCCCACAGGCTCTTACCCTTAGTCATCTGTATGTGGCTGATGGGAGTTGCTTGCAAAAATATTTGAAGGGTCAAAGTTCTTCACCCCTCTTTAAAGGATAAAAGGTCAAGCTTACATGATTAAGTTAGAGTGCTAGGAATTAGCTAAGTGGAGACATGTATAGTTAATATAGCATATGGCTGTTTCTTCAGCTCACAATGTAATCCATATTTACTGTAGAAGACTACAGTAGTGGTCATGGGATGAACAGTGAATGGAGATTTTCATGATCTGAACTGGATGTGAGATGGCATGTTTGCAGGATCTACATGTATCTTTTCTGTATTTTTCAGCATACCAACATGATTTTCTGCCAGTTTGCCACCAATTCTGTTTTAAGCCAGCAAAAGTTAACGTATACAGACATGGCTCAAAAGGAGACATCCCGGATATTGCCATATGGCCAAATGCTACCCTATGCTAAGATGTGCTTGGCCTGGAACCAACTTGTTTCACAGTTCAGTTCTTGCTTTAGTGTGCTATGAGGATATGGATGGGATAGCAAACTGGTCTTGGGTTTTTGTTTTTTAAAGATAAAACTGAGAAAAAGAAATTTCTAGCATAGGTTTCTGTGGACTCCAGTCCACTTCATCAGATTGTATCAGACATCCACAAAAATTTATACAGTATGAGAAATTTGTTTTTCTTAGTTCCAAAAGTGCTACAGGATTCCTTTATAGTTTTTTTTTTTTATGTGGGAACAGGCTACTATGGCTAAATCTTGAATACTACTGGTCTTTGTTTAATTAGCCTCTGTGGGTTTTCTGTACTTTGATTACTCTAGAAATGATGATGTAACTAAGCACAAAAGAGACTAATGTTCAGTGGTGACCTCCTTAGGCAATCCTATACCTACGAGACAGTTATTTCCCATTGTCAGCATCACAGTGTCCTTACTCAATAAATGTCATTTCTTGGTTAAGGCTATACTGAGCCAGTATAAATAATGAATAATGAACCATCAGCACCTGCAGCCTTTATTATCTTGAATAAGAAAAAATCGTGAGAGAATCATGAATCTGTGGTTCTCTGAAAAGATGCCCATTGGGAATTTACTAAATGCAGTGTAAGAGCTTATTTAGGTGAAGTGAAGGGAGCTTCTAAGCCCACACTTATGCAGATATTGCTTCTGAAGTTTCCACATGATGGATATATTGTGAAGCCAAGGCTGACCCCACCATTCAACAGGGTTAGATGACTATCCTAGGTGACTGTGTTGGGAGACAGGCTAGCAATGATGGCACCTCCTGCTGTTCCTCTGGAGACCGCTGGCCTCCTCTTGGAGGATATTCGTTGTCTGCCACAGCTGGTCCTGCACCTCCTAAAATGTCCTGGTGCCCTTAGAAATGGTGGAGGGCCCTATCCCATTTGTCATGTCTTCTGTTGGAAGAACTTTCTTCAGGTGAGGACCCAGAGCCCCCAGTCAGCAATCCCCTGCAGAAACTGGCACAGGCTGGGTTCGATGAGGAGAAGGGATGGCTGAGGAACTATCCCCTCAAGATGAGGAGAACTTGGCAGAGTCAGAGCTACCTCAGAGCCCCCTCACCACAGAACACCAGTGCACTGGAGACACTATAATCCTAGAAGAAGTGCTTGGCTAAAACAGAGGACTTCTCAGGATTAAAATACTCCTTGTGAGGAAGCTCCTGTTAGCAGCTTGTGACAGGTTGTATGTGTAAGGTGCTAGAAGCTCCTGCACAGAAGCATGAACCTGAGGCTGCAGAAGCTGCTGTTACAGTAGACCCTCTAGAACTGTGGGGGTTCAGTTCTGGAACCCCCCACATATGCCAAAAATGCAGATGGTCAAACCCCATATTATTCAATGGCAGCAACATGAATGTGCATGCTTCAGCATGTCCATGTTCATGTCACTGCAATTGAATAATATGGGGTGTGGCAATCTGTGGGCAGTTCAGTCTGTGGATTGGGAACCCACCAACACAGAGGGCCCACTGTATGTCTATAACCTGTTGGTCCTTCTGAATTCCTGTTGTATTTTGCTTTGCTGGTGTCCAGTTACAGTTCAGTTGTAACAGAACTTTGCCTTTGGACACACACACACACACACACACCTTCACTTTGTTTTCCTGATTTTCTGATAGGATTTTATTGTGATGTTGGCTTTGTTTCTTGGATCCTGACTTTGGATTCTCTCTGTGTGATCTGCCTGCTGGTTGTGCAAGGCTTTACAGGTACTGATTTGGACTGCTTGACCTTCTAACTGGGACTTGCCGACCTCAAACCAGAACAGTGCTGAAAGTATGGTTCAACTGCCAATTGAGGTGGCATCTTGTCCTTTGCCTTACGCAGCAAAAAGTCTTTGGCCAGCTCTGTATGAAGGAAGAGAGCAGCCTTACTTTGGTGAGAGTGGCGAGAATCTCTTTTCAACGGAAAGGCCTTGCCCAGGTTTTTTCCCTCTAATAACAATATTAAGTACATTCATGGTGAACATCTGGTGCTGATGGTGGGAAGGTTCACTGCTAAAAAGGTACATTTTAAAAATTAATTAAAATTAATTAATGCATAATATTCTTGAAAATTTTTGAATAGCAGGACATAGCTAAAGAGGAACCTTGATTGGCTTGTTTTAAAAAACTATCTTAGTAGCCATGCTCACATGCAGACAATCCCAATTAATTTACTTAACTTTTTAAAAAACAGTCCCAAAATTACTCCCAGCAAGGGGAAGGTATGTCATGGGTATAAAGCAACCTTCTCAAATATGGTGCCCTCCATGCTTGCTGGAGATGATGCCCTCCAAGATATTTGGAGAGTACCAGGTTGGGCAAGACTGTCCTATAGCAATTAATTACATTAATTCATGATACACTTGGAGAAATAAATGGACCATTTCCTTCAGATGTTTGGTAGGGGTATGATTCACAGAATCGTAGTCAAACCCCCTGCCATGCAGGAATATACAGTTAAAGAACCCCTGAACAATACTCGTCCAAACTCTGTTTAAAGATCTCATGTTTAATAAAAAGTAGTAACAGGGATGCAGTGGACTTGATCCTGTCTGATCTGCACAAGAGTGTCGGACTAAACTTCCAATATACTAATTATTTCTGATGTTAGAAGCTTAGCTCCAGATCCATTTATCTTTCTGTCACTTAAGCATAATTAGCAATTAAAAGTTACAGTTCTAAGCATGGTTCACAGTGCAGTGTCATGCTGCTAAACATTGCCAGTGAAAATTTCCCAAAGGGATGGTGGTTCATAATTGCAAGTTACGGTGTGTGTGTGTGTTTGTCTTCAAGTTGCCAGCCAACTCATGGTGTCACTATGAATTTCATAGGGTTTTCTTAGGAGATTATCAGACACATTTAAAGTGGTGTTACAGGTATGCCAGGAGATCTCATAAGGGCACCCTTATCAGATGACATCGCCCCCCATTGCTATGCACCCATTCTGCTAGCGCTGCTTTTTATTGGCTGCTTTTTATTGACGGGAGAAGCCATCAATAGATCCCCCCATTCCATTTCTGTCATGAATTTCCATGTGTGCAACAAGGTGCCCCGTTTTGCTGGCGAGATCCCAGCGTCAATGGGAGGTCCCTGCCAAAACACTTCTGGGTGAGATCAGGACAACTAGGTAAGTGACACATTTTTATGACTCTCCCCAGTTTACTAACATTTTAAAGTGTGTTTTTGTGCTTGCTGTCACTTTTTTGTTTGGTTATTTTTATTTTTGAATTTCCCACGCTCGCATCTTCTCGTGAGATTCCGCAGGATTTTGATCCAGGAAGTGAAGGGAGTGCCATTAGAGTTCAGTTCACTCCTGGGCTGCTGGAATGATGTTAGAGAAGGTAAGTGCGTTGGGTAGGGTGATTGTGGCGGGTCAGGGCTGGGATTGGAGATTGTGGTACAGGAACACTTTTTTCGCTCCTGTCTGATAATCTCCTTAGGAAAGCAATACTCAGAGGTGGTTTTGCCAGTTCCTTCCTCTGAAATATAGCCTACAGCACCTGGATGTCTCCCATCCAAGTACTAACCAGAGCTGACCCTGCTTAGCTTCCAAGATCAGATGGGATCTGGTGCCTTGAAGGTATTTAGCCAAGGCTCCAGATATGGACTAATTGCTTATGGAATAAATTAGTTGTTTCAATTTTTTCTCTCTCTTTCTCTCTTTGTTCTCAATAAAACTGACACAACTGGGATTTGTCAGGTTCATGTTTTTGTATCTGATTCAGAATACAACCTAAGGAGGGAAACCATTCCTAGAGAAATCAGCTCCTCTCCCAAGCTGACTTACTTTCCCCCTCCCCTTCCATCTGTTGAAGTTGTCAACAACAACAAAAAAAGCAAAAATTAGCTGCAGACAAAAACAATGAAAATCGAACATTGGCTCCAAATGATGGCCTGCAATGAGCTAGTCATCTACCATGCTAAAACCTTCTTGCAGAATGAATTGTATGGTAGTTGGAAGCTGGGTTGTGTAAAATTCAGATTGCTGCCTGTGATACATTGGGGAACTTTCAGTGATGCAACTGGCTTAAGAAGAAATAAAGGAACTTGCTAGATGTTGCATGGAATAAGTGTGAATCCCAGTAGATCCCTGTGGCTGCTTGGATGGGTTTTCATCCCAGTACTGACTCTATCATGCTTTGCTTCTTGTTGCCCCATGGTAAAGGAAAAGAAAATGCAGGACGTGACTCTTTATCATGTCTCCAAAGGAATTTATGAAGCAGCTGCAGTGAGCATAAAATGTTCATAAACACTAACAGCTCAATAGCATGTTGGAGTTTTGAAGTTACAAAGGACTGGGAGCCACATGGTAGCCAGTTGAAAATTTAACACAAATACTATTGTATTCAGAAGAAGGGACGGGTACTCGTAGACTGCCAAATCCATGATTAAGGGCACCATTGCCCAGAATTCTAGCTCTCCAGTTAATAATGCAGGTGTATGGAGTGGATTTATCCATTTTTTCCATTTGGATAGCCAGTTGTCCAAATGGATAATCAGTTATCCACAGTAGGCCCTTGGTATCTACTGGGGTTTAGTTCCAGGACCCTGTGTGGATAACAAAATCTGTGGATGCTCAAGTCCCAATATATACAATGGCACAGTAAACTGGTGTCCCTTCATCAAGGTTTGCCTTTTGAATTTTTTTAAAAAATATTTTCAAACTGTGGATGGTTGAATCCATGGATACAGAGTGCTGACTGTATTTAGTCAAAGGTTACCAACAGCTAACAATGCTTGAGAACTTTATCCAATCTGTATTTCAAAGTTAAGTGACCTGAACAACACTTCCTAGATATTATCCAGATCCAAATGCAGTTGTAGCTCAGAGAAGTTACTTTTGGGATTACAACCCCAAGACTTCCTCAGGCATCATGGCCACAGGGGTATGTAGGGCAAAAGTAATTTTTCTAAGCTCTGAATGCAGTTACGGTATGTTTCACCTTTTTCTATGTCTCCAAATGTTAGGATGCAGTTCTCCATTCAATAAATAAATAGACACATGCCAAAATACACACTTTAGAACAAAATATATTTAGAAGTGAGTACATGAAGATGAAATATATTACCAATATTTATTCAAATGCCATTTAAATAGAATGTCAGTGCTTTTTAAAAAAATCATGGAAGACAAAGATATAGAATCATAGAATCATAGATCTGGAAGAGACTCAAGGGCCATCCAGTCCAACCCCCTGCCATGAAGGAATACACAAGCAAATCATTCCCAACAGATGGCCATCCAGCCTCTGTTTAAAAAACAAAAAACGAAGGAGACTCCACCACACTACGAGGCAGTGTATTCCACTTCCGAACATCTCTTACTGTCAGGAAGTTCTTCCTAATGTTTAGGTGGAATCTCTTTTCCTGTAGTTTGAACCCATTGCTCCGTGTCTTAGTCTCTGGAGCAGCATATGATGGAATGGACTTATGAATGAAGACATGCAAAATTGACATGGACTGGAGATAGATGGATCCATCCTTTTCTAATAACAGATGCCTCCTGATAATAAGTGTGTCTTCTAATTGTGTGAATGCACCTCAAGAATTGATTGTGCGGTAAAGAATGGAAGAGCTGAGTTTTTACCTCCTCTTCCATTCTCCCCCTTCATTTCAACAAGAAGTTCAGTGGCACAGACTTAATAGCAAGAGTTAGCAGCCTGTGTAAATAAATGTTATTTCATGCATTTTGAATTACAACCCAAATGGGCTTTCTGCCACAAGGATTAAGCAGATGGAAAGGTTAGAAATACATCTCTTTGCTCAGTTATCTTACTTTATTCTTCACACATTAAGATTGTGTGAACAGTTATGAGAAAAACCATCCTGAACTGCAACATTCATCATCATCATCATCATGCCAATGGAAGGATAGCAGGGAGGGGCCATTCTGGCCTTCTTGGGAAGGGAGTTCCAGAGTCTAGGGGGAGACACTTAGAAGGCCTTCTTTCATGTTCCTTCCAGTCATGCTTGTGATTGTTGGTGGGACTGAGATAAGGGCTTCTCCAGGTGATTTCAGGGCCCAACTCATATAGGAAGCTATGGTCTGGACCTGAGCCATATGGGTCTTTATAGGTCATAACCAGCTCTTTGAATTGTGCCTGGAAACAAACTGGCAGGCAGTGGTGCTGTTGGAACAGGAGAGTAATATGGTCTCTGTAACCTGTTCTGGTTAACTGTCTGGCTTCAGCTCTTTGTACTAACTGAAGTTTCCAAGCACTTTTCAAAGGCAGTCCCATATAGACTGTTACAGTAGTCCAAATGGGGTGTAACTAAGGCACGTCCCATTGTGGCCAGATCTGGCATCTCAAGAAACAGGCACCGTTCACAAGCTTTAAATGTGCAAAAGCACTCCTGGCCACTGCAGAAACTTGGGCCTCCAGGCTCAAAGTTGAGTTCAGGAGTACACCTCAACTGCAAACTTGCATCTTCAAGGGAAGTGTAACCCCATCTAACACATGCTGCATCCCTGTATGACTGAATGCTGCTTCATGAAAAAGAAGATACCTGCATATAGGGAAGTAAACAATAAGAAGAATGTGTTACAAGGTAAATGTGTCAGTCCTTGACATGCCTGGTGGTTTTTTATGGCCTTAATTTCACAGATGGCAACCAAAGTGGTAAACTTATATCTGGCCTACATTTCACATGCAAGGGAGGGTTCCCATCTCTTTCCCATGAAAAACCCTCCTAAAAATATAGAAATCTATACATGAAGAATATTGTATTGAAACATGTTTTTGACAAAATGATGTCTGAACCAGAAAGGTCTGATAAAGCAGAAACAGGCTGATCAGGATCTTGGACAGATTGCTAGTGGCAAACACACTACATACAATACATATATATTAATGGCACTCTACATGCATTAACACATGAGTCCTCCAACTGGACAGATAACAAAATGAATCTACTCCAAGAAGGTTTTGACTCCAAGGGAATTGACTTTTGGATTTATTAATTTCACACATCAATACTAAGATATCACTTTAAAGACTACTGCTTGCTGTTTGAAAGACTTGTATCATCTCACACACTTCTTTGAAGATTTATGGTCAAAGTCATAATTTACATCTTTTTGTATTCTGCTGCATCAGCTCTTAACCTTTTCTTTACCAGGGATCCCCTTTAAATATATTTTTATATTTAAAATAAATACAAAAGCCATGGACCCCCAAGACTTAACTCAAGGTTTGAAACAACAACAACAACAGCAACAATAATACTTGATAATAATCATAACACAATTACACCATCCATTAAATTTTCCCTCAGAGGCACTGGAGCGGGAGGGAAGACTTTTCTTCTGCTTCTTGCTACAAGTTTGTGGCTGGAGCAGATTGAATGGCAATGCATAGGCCAAGCCAGCCAGCCAGCCAGCCTTTGCCTTGGCTCCTATTACATGGCCACTCCACTGTAGGCAGGAGTTGGGCCGAACAGCCTTCAAGCCTTCATGGACCCCATGTGAGGACATCATAGACCCCTGGAGGTCCCTGGACCACAGGTTAAGAACCACTATTCTATGCATTCTGTCCCACTCCCACTATGGTGGAACTAAGCTTAAAACCCCATGGCTTTAAGATCAGTCTGTCAAGGCATCTGAAGAAGTGGATTGATATCTATGAAAGCTCATGCTGAAATAGATCTGTTAGTTTTAAAGGTGCTACTAGATCCCCCCCCCTTTTTTTTTTCTTTTTAGCTGCAGGCTTCTCATGTGTAGTGAGGAAAATTAAGCAGGCTGGAAGGGCCTTCTGAGGCCATAGGTCAACACTATAGTGCTGTTAGTTCCACCCCTTTGGGAAGCTACCTACAATCTTAAAGGGCCATTGACTTCTTCCATGGTTGTTCATGAAGAATGGGGCTATCAACAGCTGGTAATCGGGATGGCTTTGAATCACCTGCAGTCTGTCTCCGTATATTTGTCACTGGGGAATATCAGTTTGAGGTACAGTTGCTCCTACAGTATGTTCTTCTCTCAGGCTTCCCATTGGCAAAATGATTGGCAACTGTTTGAACAGAATGTTGGACTACATAGGCCCTTGGTCTAATTCAACATGACTTGACTCTTCATTCAGGTAGTCACCTGAGTTTTCAGTTTGTGATGGGGGTTTGACACTCTACTATGACAAAATGAGAGCATGGAAAAACATGGAGAAAATATCTGGAGTCTGGAGGACATTCTACTGTTACTGACTATGCTGTTGTGCAATTCTCATTTATTCCAACTGAAGATTCATTGCATTTTTTTGTTTTCTGCTATTGATACTATGTGTTTCATAGTTTTAAACCAGATGATAGGAAATAAAGAGTTCTAACCTAGGTTTAAAAGCTTCATGTCAGAAGGAAATATGACAGACGAAGCCTTTTGCCTGTCTGGAATGGAGAAACGGTGTTGCTTTTTATGCAGCTCTTAAAGGCACAGGACTATTGACATTTAAAAGGGATTATAGTGTCCATTATTTTGGACATACCATGAGAAGACATGACTCACTAGAAAAGACAATAATGCTTGGCAAAGTAGAAGACAGTAGGAAAAGTAGAAGACCACATTCCAGATGGATAGACTCAATCAAGGAAGCCATGTCCTTGAATCTGCAAGACTTGAGCAGGACTGTTGATGATAGGGTGACTTGGAGGTCTCTCACTCATAGGGTCACCATAAGTTGAAGCTGACTTGACAGCAGTTAATAGCAAGTGCTGACCATAGCTGGTATGCATCCTTTGTGACTATCAGGTCCCAGTAACAGCTTGGATGAAAACCCAAATACAGGAATGATTTGCTTTAACAAATTGGTAATCCCAAAGCAAATTCGGCAGCCATGAAACTATAACATAGGTTTGAGCTAAAAGTGATGCAATATGCATTTGCTTATAGCAAATCTCTGCCATATGAAAGCTACACCTGCTCAGTATCCCACTTTTTCACAACTGTTAAAGTTTTAGGAATCCAGTTCATCTTTACATCTAGCTCCCAACACCATTAGGTGTTGGGAAAGTTACTTTTTTAGAGTAGAACTCCCAGAATCCCCCAGTCATCATGGCCAGTAGCCATGCTGGCTGGGGGATTCTGGAAGGTGCAGTCCAAAAAAGGTGATTTTTACTCCCCCATACATATGTTGCTGTTTTTTGCTTTTATTAATCTTTCTCAGAGTAAATTTCTCTATAATAATTTCATACACCTTTATTGAGCCCTATCCTCTTTGAAAGAAAAAGGTGTGGAATAAAGAGGTTATGTACTGTGTTCCCAGCTAATCTCAGAGAAATGCTAACAGTGGCCTAAATTAAATTGCTAGTCCCACCTAGAGTAGTTGCACTGAATCAGTTGCTTAGCAGGAAGTATAAATCCCATTCCTTCGAGGACAGGCCTTTAAACAGCTTTTAAACACAACCATAGATCCCACTCAAGATTTTTGCTATTGTTGAATTTGGCAATGCACACTGCTTGAGAAAGTTTGCCATCGAGTTGGCTGGCTCTACTTAAATGCTTTGCATGCTTTCCAAACCACTGATTGTTTTTTTTTTTTAAAGGTGAAATGATTTCTCATATTACAACATTAGCCCAGAAAAAAATTAAAAGTGTTTCAGGAAGTTATTGATCATTTTTTTGTAATGACCCAAAATGACCTAAAGGAATGGCATTTAATTGTTTCTTATTTCCATGTATATTCTTGTTTCATAACAATGTGGCAATCAAGCCAAATGCAACAGATTAATTTATTTCTTAAACTGCGCTTTGTCATCACTCCTTAATTTCTTGGTGCACTTTCAGATGGTCTTCAAGACCACAGAGCAAAATGCTGAAGAGCAAGAGTTTCTTTGGTCCATCATTCTTAAGCTGAAAAGGCAAGCCATTTTCCAGTACAAATCCAAAATTTAAATTATGCAGTTTGCCTTATCAGCACTGCAAATAGTTACAGCACAAGTACCTCCACCCTCACCCTGGCTTTTGCTTAGAATGGTCACCTCATAAGACTGGGCTCCACAGTTTTGTGGAAGAGAGAATTTCAACAGATGCAGCTTCTCTTGCAAGTGACACCTGCTGGAAGAAGAGCCTTGTTCTTTCTCATGTGGCCACAACTGTTCTTCTCCCTGGCTTTAATGGATGCCACCTATCTCTTTTCCCTGGTATATTTATTACAGTTGGACCCTGTATCTGTGGGCGTTTGGTTCTCAGACTTACAGCAGATACCGGAAACTGTGAATAATAGTGTGTCCCATTAAAATAAAGGACTTCCAGTACAAACATACCATAGAGTTGCATTGGAGGACCTAGAAGATGCCTAGAGAGGATACCTCTCTAAGCATTTTTCAGTGCGACTCTATGGTATGTGTCTATTTTTTCAGCTGCAGATATCTGAAACTGCAGATATTGATTCTGCAGATACAGGGGTTAAACTGTACTTTATTAACATGGATGGAAACATTCTGAAGGATCTCTCATTGCAAGCTGGACATAATATAAAACTCTACCTTCACTTTTGCTAGTGCAATTTCATTACTATCAGAAGTCATGTCAAAGTCAGCTTGTCATCTCTCTAAAACAATCTCACATGCCTCTACTGAGCTCTATTATCTTTGAGAGAAATAGGTGTGGAACAAGGAGGTTAAGCACAGCATTCCTGACCAATCTTAATTAATCAATCTCCTGCCTTTCTCCCAATATGGGACCCAAGACAGCTTAGAGAAATGGTAATACCGGTTGATCCCCTTATTTAGTATCCGCAGTTTCACTTATCCACATCCGAAAAAATATGTTCTCTATGGTCAACTTCTGGCATTCGTCTCAATGAAAATAATAGGGTTCCCTATTATCCATGGTTTCAGGTATCCACAGGGATGGGGTGTCTTGGAATGTATCCCCTGTGGATATGGGAGTTGACCTGTATTGGCCTAATTCCCATTGCTAATCCCAGCTAGATAGTATCATTGAATCAGTAGCTGAACAATAATTATAAATCACATTGCTTCAGTGGTATGTTACTATTATAGAGATTCAAAGTAATAATGATAGTCATGAACTCAAAGTGGGACAATCACCAAAGAGAAACGAGAAGCTTCAGTGGATGCAGGATTGTAGTATATGCCTCCTAAAAGGTGTACGCTACTCTCACTAGTTGCCAGCTTGCTTCCAGATCCAATTCACAGTGTTGGTACAGTGGGCCCTCCGTATTCACAGGTTCAATATCTGTCGATTCGAACACCCACAGGTCATTGCTGCATACATAAAATGGTGGTACCCATACCTAAAATCGTGTTGCTGCACACTTAAAATTGTGGTGCCCATACCTAAAATGGCGGCACCCATTGATTAATATAGGACTTAACCATCTGCGGTTTTTGTTGTCTGTGGGGGGTTCTGGAACCAACCCCTGATGGATACAGAGGGCCCACTTTATTTGATTTCACTGCCTTGTTTGACATCATAGGTCAAGGACCCCTATATCTGGAGAGAAAACTAACATGGTGTTGCATGGGCTAAGACAGCAAAATGCTTTTGTATTTTCTTGGTCCCTGAAGAATTATGGGGAAAGGAAAAAAATCTAAAGAGAATGGGAGCCCTGAACTCCTACACTCTAATATATAATATAGTTTGTCAAAGTTGCCAAGTTACTACTACTGCAAAGCACATATGTTGGGAAAATTCCACCAAGCTAACAAATTCAATGGAAGTTTTGACTGTAGTCTAGGCATCAGTTGGCCACATACAGCTTCCTTTAAGACAAACAGCTTTTCCCTAGTCCTTGCTATATAACCCATTCCACAGTCCCTTGACTGCCTAGGGCATGAGATATGCCATGTAACTGTCACAATGTCAGCTTATTCTTCTGAAGAAAAACCAAGGCAATCCAAAAGCATTTTGCTGGGTTAGCACATGTGAAGCCATGTTAGTTTCCTCTTCATTTAGTCCACTTTACAGAATTTGAGGAAGCCTTTACCTTTTTCAGACTGTAATTCCCAGAATCCTCAGCCAGCATGGAACTAGGGGATTCCTGGAGTTGTAGACCAAAGAAGTAACTTTTCAGCTCTCTGTCACTTTCCAGCTAATGGTTTCCCATTTCTTTACACAAGACAGGCTGTCATGATGGCCTAGCTTACCACACAGGCATTCTGGGGTTAGCTTTTCCAAATGTTGGAACCTTCCCCTAGAAACGGTTAGGGGAACACTTTCATTTTTTTTAATGCTATAAATCCTTATGTCACCAAATTTAAATTTCAGAGGCCTCTCAGCAAAGGCTTTTATTTATGTGTTTATAGTGATTGATAATGATTTATTTATTTACTTGTCTTAGAATGATTTGACTCTTAGAATTCTAGTGTTGGAAAAGGCTTCCATAGCCATCTGATCCAAACCCTTGATCAACACAAAATCCACACTGGAGGAGGCAGCTATACAACATCTTTGACTGGTGGCTACTCAGCATCTGTTTGAACAAGAGCCCTTTACCTCATTAAGATAACAACGACCTCTTATCATTAAGAAGTTTCTCCTAAGATTTAGCTCATGTCCTCCAGATGTTTTGGTCTGCTCTTAGGCCATTAATGTCAGTTTTGTACAGAATTAAATCTAACATTTTTTTTAAAGTGATGATCCAATTAATTATTGGAATACTAACAAGGGCAGCCTATGGGTCAAGCAGAAATAGTAACTGTTTCCTTGGTTAGACCATAGGTGGCAGTGTGTACTAGTTTTCAGATTGTCTGTGATTGAAATGTGTGCTTACTATGTTAATCATCACACACATGTGGAAAGTCTGAATTCTAATGCAGCACATTTTTGATGACACGTAACAGGAGCAAGTCCTCCAAAATTGGAGTAAGGCACCCGTTACTCACCCTGTTGAGTCCACAACCTGCCCTGCTGTCTTTTCCTATTCCTTGCTAGCCGCATGGTTTGTTATGTGTGCAAGTACTGTGAGATAAAGGAAAGAGAAAGGAATATACAGTATAGAATAAATGATCTATATTTATGTGGTAAACCTATACAATCAGAACAACTTGAAAAGAAACTTAAGCCAATAGATCCACTGTGGTTGCAAATAATCTACTAAAATAATTTAAAATAATGATTTTAAAGTGTGAATTTTAAATTGTGTGTTGACTGTTTTAAAATGTCTTTGCTTTACTTGTTCTTTTAAATTGATATATGTTTTTAATTGATATGTGCTTTTAACCAATATTATGTCTATATGTTAATGTGTTGTTCCCTGCCTTGATCCATAGGGAGAGGTGGGTAAGAAATAATAATAATAATAATAATAATAATAATGGCAGCAAATAAATTCCTTTCAGGAAAAACTAAATAGAACAGACAGTCGTCCCCACTGAGAGCTTTAATTCTATTCGAAACATACTCTAATGACAATACAAACAAAACAAAATGACAAGCTTAAAAACTACATCAAATAATACAAGAGGCAAAGTTAGGTAAATCTAAAGGTATGAGACTTGATTGGGAATCAGATTTGGGGATAAAAATAATTGAGAAACAATGGGATCCAATTTGGAAAACACCACCTTATAAATCAATATCTGCCCAGTTCAGAGAAAATGCATTAAAAATTATTCAAAAATGGTATTACTATCCACTTAAACTCCATAGGATTAGTAATGAAGTGTCAAAGTTATGTTGGAGATGATAAAATAGGAGATTGGAATCATATGTGACTAACACGTCTAGAAATATGTAATTTTGGGGTGATGGATAAGTTGGGCAGAAAAGTCCATTCTAGTGGGGCAATATTATTAACTTCTACAGTCAAAAGTGAAAACGAACACTTGTCAAATAAAGATCTGATAGTGCTTATGTTAAGTGCTGCAAGGTAAGAATAACTAAAGCATGGAAAACATTATGATGATGATGATGATGATGTTTATGTTTATGTTTATTTATAGCGCCATAAGCTTTACATAGCGCTTTACAAAAAAGAAAAACAATCCACAATAAACATAAAAACCTGCCTACAGCACAGAATCTAAAACCACAAACAAAATTATAAAATTAATAAAATATTACTATAACAAGATTAAAACAATACTATAAAAATGCAAGTTAATACAAATAATATGGACATAAAATGAAAATGAAAGTTGGAAGGCTTCCCTAAATAGAATAGTCTTTAATTTAGACTTAAAGTAGTCCAGAGAGGTGGTGGTCTGCAAATTCGTGGGAAGGAGATTCTCAAATTTAAAAAATATTTTGATACAAAAATGGTTAAATAGGATAGGGTCCATAGCTCTTTCATAAAAAAAAAATGACAAAGAGAATAAGACTGGCAAGAGGGGACATAAAAGAAGATATGTTTGAGACTGCTTGGAAGCCGTTTATTACTTATATTTCTGAAAGCAACAAGGGAACCTCCATTAGATCAAGGGAGATTTTGGAAAAACAAGTATTGACTGTTATGATTAAACATATACACAACATGTATTTATTTGGAAGACAATGCATATGCGTGGTGATTGACAAGGACAGTGTGAAGTCGAAGGCTTTCACAGCCGGCATCCATATATTTTCCTTGGTTTTCTTCCGAGCTGTGAGGCCATGTTCTGGAATAGTTTCTTTCTGACGTTTCGCCTGCATCTGTGGCATCTTTCTCTGAAGATGCCAGCCACAGATGCAGGCGAAACATCAGAAAGAAACTATTTCAGAACACAGGAGATTTTCACACGCCGAAAATATTGCCGCCAGAAACCGGGACAGAAATATTTCTGTCCCGGAAGCAGCGCCGCGGTTCGCACGCTCACCTCCCTCTCCCGTTGTTCCGTCATCCTCGGTTTGGATTTTTTCCTCTCTCTTCCGGAATAGTTTATTAACGGCAAACTCCCGTTAGTAAAATATTCCAGAAGAGGGAGGGAAAAACCCAAAGCGAGGACGACGGAACAACGGGAGAGGGAGGTGAGCGTGCAAACCGCGGCACTGCTTCCGGGACAGAAATATTTCTGTCCCGGTTTCTGGCGGCGATATTTTCAGCGTGTGAAAATCTCCACAGTCTCACAGCCCGGAAAAGAAACAAGAAAAATCTATGACAAGGATAGTGTTTATGTTTGTACAAAAGGGGGAGGGAAGGGGGTAAGCGGGGACAGAGGGTGGAAGAAGAAAAAAAAAACCTAAAAAATAATATCATACTATCTATATAGGAAGAAGGAATTATTGCATTATATTGTATTTTGTATTTTGTGCTAGGATTAAAATAAAATAATAAAATAAAAATAACTGTGAGACAAGTCATTCATGTGTGCTGATCAAACATTCCTGTCCTGGTTTTAAACAATGGTCTCAGAATGTCCTAGATACATTCATTTATGGCTTTGCACCTGGTTCTCTGAGCTAAACAATAGTGAGGGGGTAGAGTAAGCATCTAGAAAGCATTCATTAAAGTAAAATCAATGTTTTACTTCAGTTATTAGGCACTCTATTTATTTATTTCATTTAAATAAATGTAGACTTTTGTATAAGAAAGATAACTCATTCTACTTGTGTAATTAACTTGTGCCTAATACCACACCAGCAGTTTATTGTTTAGCCTTATACTGGTGTAGTGTATTAAAATAGACCTTAAAAGTATCAAGATGCTGAACACAGAACGGTTTGTTTGTTTTTTGTTTTTTGCTTTACACTAGAAAGTGCTTAGCCTTAGGTTAGCTCCAGATTTTGCTTCTTTGGTGCACAGAGTTCGCATGTGGCAAACTGGCCACAGCAATTGTAGGTGAACAAGGGAAGTTTGCTGTTTTTTCCCATTTGTATTCATCTGAGTAGCTTCATTTCATTTTCAATTTGACTGAATTATGTTCATTTGTTTCAGTACTGGTTTCACTGGAAACCCAACCAGTTTTCTGTTGCCTCAAATTCTGGTGTCTTTCTCTTAAATAAAAGTCAAAAGCATGTGATGATTTCCCTTCCCAAATATTATACATGAGGCAACCAATGTTGGAGGCAGGGGAAATGAAGTGTTAGTGGACAGAGTCCATAGATACACCAGGGAATACTGTCCCCCCACCAAGGTCAAAGTAAGATTCTTTTGTACACAAAATGGAAAGGACAACTTTGTTTTTTGGCTCAGGCAACAACATGTTTTGGGCCAGCCCTTAGCCTCACTCCACTTTTTCACCCATTTGGCCATTTGAGATTTTTCAATAAAATATGTCATCTGAATAAAATAAAATATTAGAATTCCTGACCTAATTTTAAGGAGTTTGTTTTCAGTAAGTATCACAGGGTGGGCATTTGTACATGAGACTAATGTTTAAAATTGCTTGGACTAAGGCTATTAATATTAAAATTAAATATTAAATTTTAATATTTAATATTTAATATTAATATTAAAAATTGAGTTTTTAGCATCTTGGTTGAGGAAAGTTCTATAACCCTAGCTTGCTGTGTCCTGAAATCTTCAGCTGCCTTAAAAAAAATTATGTTTGAAAGAAACCAGTAAAACAAGTTCTCTGAGTTTCACACAGCTATTTCGAAATACAACAATAATACAAGGAAATACCTACAAATGCAATAATATTAGGCCAGTATGACAAATATCCTAAAGGCACCAGATCCTGTCTGATCTTGGAAACTAAGCAGGGTCAGTCCTGATTAATACTTGGATGGGAGACTGCCAATGAATACTAGGTGCTGTAGGCTATATTTCAGAGGAAGAAACTGGCAAAACCACCTCAGTATCCCTTGCCTAAAAAAATCTTATGAAATTCATGGGGTCGCAATAAGTCAACAGGCGACTTGAAGGGACAGACACGCATACACACACACATTATTAAAGAATAGGCATACAGACCAAGCCAAGGTAATGAGAATACAATGTAAAACTAACACACTAAAATTTGAGAAAAATATGAAGCTAAGAGCAAGCATGAAATAATGTAATAGTTAAAATCCAAAACATGCAACAAGGGTTAAAATAGCAAAGATTTAAAAGGCCTAGGAGAACAAAGATATGGGATGAAGGAAGGTGCAATGGAACAAAAACAATGTTAACATCTGGCAAAAAAATTTTAGGAGCATTCTTTTTTCTTTTTAAAAAAGGATTGAAAAACCAACCAAAACTTGACAATAACAATTCATTAAATAGAATCATAGAATTGTAGAGTTGGAAGAGACCATGAGGGCCAACCAGTCCAACCCCCTGCCACGCAGGAAATCACAATCAAAGCATCCCTGACAGATGGCCATCCAGCCTCTGTTTAAAGACCTCCCAGGAAGAAGACCCCACCACACTATACAAAGACAATGTGAGGTGTTGGTTGTTTTTAAAAATCAATTTACCTAGATTTCTAATAAAAGCCCAGCGGCCTTGGGGAGGCTTGTTGACAAACTTCCTTACAGACTTTGTTTATATTTACCACAGGAGGGTCCATTACAGACTAGTTTTAAAGGGCAGAAAAGAAAGGCTATACTGTAGTGGCATGATGGAATGGAGACAACCAAGAGATGGACTTAATTCAGCTTCTGGGTGCTGCCATGTAAAAGACAAGCAATGTTCTTTGAGAATTCACTTATTTGCATTATGACATCTCTCATACATTATGCAGTAGTAATGTTAAGAGAACAAATAAATGTACTGACTGCATTATGCCAGCATCTTTGCTGAGTATTTTCAATAACCAGATGATGACCCCAGTGCTGTGGTAGGTGAGGCCTTAATGGCTGCTAGAGTCACCAGGCACAAGCTCAGAAAACACTCTTTTTGGAATCCCTGCAGGCGGTTTTAAAATTACATTCCCCTGAAGAATGCCATTAAATGTTATTAGGCCAAAATTCATTGGGCTATTTGGAAGAATAAAACCATCTTTTTTTGACAACCTGGTACTTTGGACTTTATCAGATTACCCCCCTCCTCCCATTGATGTTCTTTTGCTGGCATATTTTGTGCCATTTTTATGCCGGCAAAAGAACCCCCCTCCCTACCAGACCTACCTTGAGCAGCGGCAGTGAGGCAGCCCCAACATAAATGAGCATGAACGAAGCTCTTTTTACTTCTGGGGTTGAGATCTCACCGATTCTCACAAGAAGATGCAAGCGCAGCAAATTTTAAAAATAAAGCAAAATAAATACATAAAACGTTAACATAAGAACAGAAACACACTTTAAAAGTACATAAGGGCAGGGGGGTTCATAAAAAGAACATCCACTACCTGGCTGTCACAGTCTCACCTGGAAGTGTTCTGTCATTGATGCTGTATTTGTGAGAGAAAAATGGTGTGAAGTTTCAAACGCTAGCAATGCTGGCAACAAAATGCCAGGGGAGATATATTGACAGCTTGGCCCACCAATAAAAAGGAGCAGCTTTTTGACAAGAGACAATTATGAAAGGATGACATTGTATGGTATGTGTTCCCTTTTGCGATCATTAGGCATTGTTATGATGCCATATTTGCCTGGTCTAATAAAATCCTTTTTCTCTTCTTTCCATCCCTTCTATTGGGTGTTACTAGTCCTTGTTGCTTTTTATTTTGAAAAGTGGTAATAAGCATCCAGATGGGGTGGTTATCACTAACGTGGTTACCTTTTTTACTTATTTCTCTAAAAAAAAATTGGAATACTATAAACTGCTGGACTATGGTTCAAAATGCACTCTCCTCAAAGCAAGAGGCAGAAGCATAAATATAGTACAAGCCAACATTTGAAACATGGTATTCTTTCCCCATTATTTTGGGAGGCTACATTCTTATAATTAGAAAAGTAACAGAAAAATTAGTTGTACCACATAATGAGTGAAGTTATTCCTCGGTAAATTACAGACTTGACAATATCTTTGTTGTTGGCAAAATGATTATGAGTAAATAGTTATAAATAAATAGTAGATTGTAACACATAACAAGTTATTTGTAACTAGTTACTTATAAGCTCTGGCCTCTTCTTAGGAATGGAGGCAAGAGGTGTATCTCTAAACCAGTGATGGGAGGGAGCCCTCCCTCTGTTTAGGGTATCAGCCAGTACTTCCAAATAGAAAGTTATTTCCAAATAGTTTGGGTACATCCAGAGCATTTAGAAAAGTGAAATGTGGCAAGTTGCACTGCTTGCTAGAAGAGGCCCAAAACAGTGGGGCCATTAAGTTTTATGTCACCCAGTGTAGTAACTCAGGCTGTCACCCCCCCTCCCATTGACCTCCTCCTGTACCAGACTGTACAGAATCCTTAGGAATCCCAGCAATCTATGCAATCTGCACATGACCTTGGAGGTCACTGGAAACCTACATGCAGGAGAGGAACAAGAATGAAGGCTCTCCTGGCTGGACACAATGCCACAATTATTTTTTAAAAATAAAAATCAATAAATTTCTGTACAAAAATTTTATGGACAGTCCTTTTGATAGTATCTCCTGGTGCCATCCGCTCCCTCCTAGTGATGCCACTGGCCCCAAATTATGTATTTTTAAATCTGACTGGGAAAATCTGGGGCATATTTACCTCATGACAGAGGGCCACACAGAGAAGCCAAATTTAAAATGGGTCAGAATTGGGCAGGGGTGGGTGGGATTTCCCAACTAATTAAAAATAATGTTTCCCTCAATGATTTTTTCTTTCAGTCCCCAAATTTCTAGTATTTCAGAGAGTGAGACACTAAAAATCATTCACACCAAAATATCTTACATTTGTTGTGTTCACATTCCCTTGGTCAGGAGTCCTTGTGGCACAGTGATTAAATGCCAGTACTGCGACCACAATGTTGTAAGTTCAATACTACAGGGCTCCAAGGTTCACTTCCATTCTTCTGTAGGTCAGTAAAATGAGTACCCAGCTTGTTGGGCACAATTAGGTAACATGCTGTAAACTGCTTAGGGAGTGCTTTGGCACTGATAAACGGTATAGAAATAGAAGTGCTATTGCTATTGCTACTATGCCTCTACTCTTTCCTTTGGATGCCAGAACTGTATTTCTAAATGTTCAACCAAAATTGTAAGTTATTGCAATGCTAGACATTTGGGGACTGAAGGAAAAAAATGCTGGAGGGGAGAGGTATGTGTAAGAGAAAACTGAGGTATAAATCAAATAGCTAAATATACTGTATATAAATGCTTCTTATTTGAGGGGGACAGTGCTCTTATTTGCCCCCTCCCCCTAGCTACAGCAGTTCTAGCAGCAGACAAAACCATATCTCTTTGCTTATAGAATACAAGCTTAATGTATGTGTGTGCGCACACACGCACTTGCACTGTAGCCCTCATGCAAATCCATTCCCATTTGTAAATCAAAAGTAGAACAGTTGGAAACATTCATTCTGCAGCTTACCACAGGGATCATTTTAATCAGCTTCAAGCCCCTCCCCCCCAATGCTGCTGAAGCCTTTGCAGGACCTTCCATTGTCCTGCTGTGCCCAAAGCAGGATGAACATCATAGTTCTGATACTGTCACTGTTGGAAGAGATTCATGTCTACAGGTAAAAAATATATTTCCAGCAGTGCTTTTTTTGTGCTTTTTAATGATGTTGCAAGAGCATGTTGAAGCTGTAAGGACAAGGCTTTGGAGAAGCAGCTCAGGGTGTGAAGAAATCTTTAATCTTGTTTTGGGGAACTGTGGGCCATAGGCTTCAAAGCTGTGCTGAGGACAGGTAGTAGAGGTATGGATAACAATGCCTTTGCTTTCTGGCCAACCCCTCCTACTTCCCTTCCCCACAAGCCCAAAGTAGCTGCACAAAGGTAGTGTTTATCACCATAGGATGCACCATATATCTGTGCAGCCAATAGAGCTGTACCTGAAATCCCTTTTTTAATGAATGGACAGATTTGAACTGATGGAAATGTTGGGCATACTAAATGGCCCATTAGTTAGGAGAAGGGAATGTGTGCCAGAAAAGTTGGGTGGTATCATTACAGAATATTGAAACAGTGAAAATAATGTCCCTGGTCTGAACCAGAAAAGGAGATGGGGAATGGATCATCTCATGACAGCATCTCATGAAGTCTACATGACTCTAAGCTTGTTGTTTTCTCCTCTCTGATTTTAAAAACATATTTGCATGATGAAGAAACCTATGGTTTTGAAAGCTTCCATAGTGAATGTTGTGCCTTTAGGATGAGAATGATAGAGGTGTTATAGTAAAGTGCATTGTGGAATTCATCAGCATGGCAACAGAGAGAGCCAGCATGGTGTAGTGGTTTGAGTGTTGAGCTAGGACTCCAGAAGACCAGGGCTTGAATCCCTGCTCAGACATGGGAACCCCCCAGGTGACCTTGGGCAAGTCATACTCTCTCAGCCTTAGAGGAAGAAAATGGAAAACCTCCTCTGAATAAATCTTACCAAAAATACATACCCATAAGTTGGATTGGACTTGAAGGTGTAGAACAACAAGAACATGGCAACTCCTGTGTTCATATAACAAAGCAAGGGATATTGTTATTAGCTCTGGTGGTGAATCAGTCTGAGTCCTATAATAAAGGAGACATAGATGCAGTGGGAAGTGTGGTAAGGTGGTCTTAGTGTTGGACTAGGACTCCATAAGACCAGGTTTTGAATCCTCATTCAGCCATGGAAAACTCACTGGGTGATCTTGAACTGGTTACATCCACTCACCATATGAAGAAGACAGTGGCAAACATCTTCTGAATACATTTTGCCAAGAAAACCCTAGGATAGGGTTAGTGTAAGTCTGAGTCAGCTTGAAGGCACATAAACAACAACAGCAACCTATGGTGGTGGCTGGTGGATTCCATGTCAGTGTGGTTGTGAGTCAGCTATGGGTTTTAGACCAGACTTTCAGGGAGCTTGCCATGATGCCAAATCCTATCCCCTGCGCAGGTTCAGTACCTTGGATAGCATCTTCAAATTTCAGGCTAAATCCTGCAGCAGGTTCTCAGGACTGCATATGCCGTAATTCACTGGGAGAAGAGAGAATAGCAATAGCAATAGCACTTCTATTTCTATACTGCTTATCAGTACCAAAGCACTCCCTAAGTGGTTTACAATATGTTAGCTAATTGCCCCCAACCATGGAGCCCTCTAGGATGGAACTTGCAATGGTGTGGCTGCAGTATTAGAATTTAACTACTGTGCCACCAGGGCCCCTCATGGGTAATTAGAGAAGCCCTATGGATAATTAGAAGTCCAGAGGTCAAGAAGCCAAGGAATTGGTCAGTGGCCAAGACAACCAAGATAAGCAGAGGGCACCACAATTCAAAAAGGATATTGACAAATTGGAGCATGTCCAGAGAAGGGCAACTAAAATGGTGAAAGGTCTGGAAACCATGCCTTATGAGGAGAGACTTAGGGAGCTGGGTATGTTTAGCCTGGAAAAAAGATGGTTAAGAGGTGATATAATAGCCCTGTTTAAGTATTTGAAGGGATGTCACGCTGAGGATGGAACAGGCTTGTTTTCTGCTGCTCCAGAGACTGGAACACGGAGCAATGGATGCAAGCTCCAGGAACAGAGATTCCACCTCAACATTAGGAGGAACTTTTTGACAGTAAGAGCTGTTCGGCAGTGGAACACACTCCCTCGGAGTGTGGTGGGGTCTCCTTCCTTGGAGGTCTTTAAACAGAGGCTGAATTGCCATCTGTCGGGGATGCTTTGATCGAGATTTCCTGCGTGGCAGGGGGTTGGACTGGATGGCCCTCGTGGTCCCTTCCAACTCTACAATTCTATGCTTCTATGATTCTATGTGTAAAAGCATAGTCAGGATCCAGTTCCAAGTGTCCAGAAAGCAGGGCCAGGTCTCCGAGCTGGCTTGGGTGTCTTGCCCAAGGAGTGGGTGATAGAAGTTGCTTTCAGTGGCTGATGAGTATGACTGAACCCTCTGTAGGCTTTTTTGAACACCATTATATATGTCTTGAATGTTCATAGTGAAAGTTGAAAAGGTATTTCACTTTATTTCACAATTAAACAGAATCAGCGTGTATTTGATAATAATCAGCCTACCTAGATAAGGTAGGCAACAAACACTCATCACTGTTTTAATTAAAAGATGGATGACAGAGGCAGTGATTCATAAAGTAAGGTGAAACGAAGTATAACAACTTATTGGAGACACACTTAGACCTATACTGACTCAATTTAAAAATAAAAAGTGAAATTAGAATCAGAGAAACATAGATCCATAAAGGCCTTCAAGTCCAACTCTCTACCCTGCAGCATTACACAGCCAATTCAATTCTACGAGATGACCCTCCAACCTATGTTTAAAGACATCCAGAGGCAGAGAGTCCACTACCTTCCAAGGCAGTCTGTTCTACAATCAAACAGCTCTGATTAAGTAAATATACATGCTGGTAGAACATGCCTGCAGAGCTTTTTATAGTTCCTTGTACTCAATGTGTTTGAGAAAAGGTGTGAAGTAGACTCTAATAGGCTGCTTGCATTTGCTGTAGAAGCAGTTGTTGTTTCTGACTTATGGTGACCCTAAGGTGACCCTATCACATGGTTTTCTTGGCAAGATTTGTTCAGAGAGGGTTTACCATTGCCCTCCTCTGAGAGAGTATGATTTGCCAAAGGCCAGTGGGTTTCCATGGCCAAGTGGGTATTCAAACCCTGGTCTCCAGAGTCATACTCCAATGCTCAAACTGCTACATCACACTGGTTCTCAATAGAAGCTATAGGTTCCTCAGAAGAAAACAGCCCAGAAATGACTTTTTATGGACTGTTGCAGCTGAGAACTATACAAAGCTATTTATGAGGTGTGGAAAAGTACTTTATGAATACCCAGAGACAGTCCTTCTCATATTTATGGGCTGAGGTTTAGCAGTAAAAACAATTTATGGCCTGAGTCCTAGCAGAACGTAGCTGAAGTTAAAGTCAGGGGTAGAGAGGGGGAGTGTGGTGGGTTGTTCACCTGGAAATGTTTACACAGACTAGTTGTAAAAAAGAGAAGGGGCAAAGAATTTGGAGCCAAGAGTCTACTTGATTACTAGTGGAGAGTAAAACTCTGCCTGTATACTTCTGTCCGTAGTCTGGGTGGAGTTCCTTCTTCTTCTTCCTTGGCTGCCCCAGGTGGGGGCTGGATAGCTCCCAGGCTCAGCTTCACCACCCCAGCCATTGATTGTCTGTAGGGGTGGGGTTTCCAAGTGATGTCCAGCTGTCTCTGCACAACCAGGGAAGAAGGAACAGCTTTTGCCCTTTCCCCCAGACAAGAGGAAAGCCTGCTCTTTCTTCCTTGGCCACACAGCAGCTACCAGATTGTGCCTGGACATTTTCTAATGGCTAATCAGTAGCCAAGAGGTAGAACTACATGAGGAAGCTGTCTGGCTGCCATTGAACAGAATGTATTGCAGAAGAAGGTAGTAGATACCTCCTTGAGCAACATCCAAAAAACAGACTTATGCTGACGTAAGGTAGTGGTTAGTTTAAGAGCCTTATTGCATGCCAAAGTAAAGCGGCAGAGCCACCAGAAGGTTCCACCTTCTGTGCTGCCTTACTGCATGACAACATCATTCTTGTGATGTTCTGTCATTGTGGTCCCATGGGAGACAGAGGTCAAACCACATCTTTTTGCTAACTGGAAAAATCCGTTAGTAAAAAGATGCAGTTTTACCTCTGTCTCCCATGGGACCAGAAAGATAGAATACCAGAAGAATGACAACATCATACATAAGGCAGTTGGAAAGTGGAACTTTCAGTGTGTGATAAGGCTCCCAGTCACCAAGAGGACTCCAGTCTTTATCTTGTCAATTGTCAAGAGTTCTGCTTTATTTTGTCCTTGGTCAGGGTCACACTTACCTTGGAGTAAATCCCATTGAACTCACTATGACTATATTTGACAGGAGACATATATGGGATTTTTCTGGATTGTGTTTGAATAAGAACCAGCAGCAAAATGTTTTTGTATAACCATGGACTGACTTTCTATATATCTTTTACTTTGGCTTTTCTTTTAATCCTAGAACAGCTGTAGGTTTATTCGCTTCTCTTAAGAAAAGAATCCTCCACCAATTAAAATTCACATATGTATTGGCATTAAGTCTATTATAAGTTGTTGTAAGCTAGTGACCTTTGGGAATTGATTTGCAAGCCTTTAAGAGCATACATTATAAGCATAACATGGTGTTTTCTAGAGGTGCACCCCCCCCATTTTTCTTTGGACATGATTCCTGTCATTTTTAGTTAGATGATTTTTCAACTTTTCACATTTTTAGCAAACTTGTTTCTTGCATTTCCTCCCTCGTCTTGGCTGTACTTACATACTGGATTTACCGTGTATATATCTTTGGATTGTTTTGACTGAGTGTTGCTTACATAATTATTTCAATAAATTCCACCTGTTTTATTTCTTTTGTGTGTCCTTTTAATCTCCTCCAGTTAAGTCTTTTTTATTTTGGGGCTCTTTTGATGAGGGCATGCTATTCTGTGTATGGTTTCTGTAGAGTCATGTTGAGTGGAATTATGAATGAATTTTGCCCACATGCATACAAATCAAAATTACATTGGTAGCTCTGGCAGGGCATTGCATTATGCATCTAATAATACCATTATCCTTCAACTGCTTTTGGCATTGCTAATTTCCAAGCATCTGCTTCCCATTAACATCTGTGGTTGCATTTCATTTTATTTTAGTCACATTAGTGCAGCTTCACACTTTGCACAGCAAACACAATGAGCATTTATTTATTACTTTCATTTTCTTTTTGCCTTTCTTATCGCTTGAGTCCCTCTAAGGCAGATCCTAGATTTAACACAGTGTCTCTTGTGTCAAGCTGTTAAAACCTCAGCTATGGTGATTAGTTTAAAAACTGGCAACTGCATGTATTGCTTTCATCCATAACTGGTATGCTGCAGAAAACATATAGAGGTACCACTTCTTCTTTCACCTCAACAGTTGTAATATGTGCTGCTGAATATATTGCCATTGGTGTTCTCAGATGACCATACATAAGTGTTTAAAAAGATTTTTAAATACAGTTATCTTGCCTGAACTTCCTTTATTTGCTGTGGCATTTAAGACAATAACTAGATGTGATACCAGTGTTCTGTGCTCAGCGTCTCCTCTTAGCAAAGGATAAAGATGCATCCAGCAGCTGGAGGAGAGGTACACATCTGATTGGTTTTAATTGATCAGAAAAGGGTATTAACCCTTTTTAAAACTCACACTCTGCCATTAGCCCTGCAGAGGAAGCCTTACAGGTGTCATGAAAGATTCCCCCCACTACCTCTAGCAAATAGCTCCAGGGAGGAATTTTTTACCAGGAGAGTGAGATAAATGGAAAGGGTTAATTCCCTCTGGACCATATTCTCAATCTGATTCCCCCACCTTGTAATTGTCTTTGAAGGGATATATATAAATGTGCTAAATCAAACAAGTTAATAGTCAATATTTTTTTAAGAACTACACAAGATCCTAATGATAGATCCTTTTTTGTGACGTTGAAGGCTTTCACGGCCAGCATCCATAGATTTTCCTTGAGTTTTGTACAGTGATAGAAAGCATGTACAAAATAATGTCTAAGTTAAGAGGAAAGGAAAACCAGCAAGCAAAAAGGATCTATAGATTTTCCTTGGGTTTTTTCCAGGCTGTGAGGCCATGTTCTGGAATAGTTTCTTTCTGACATTTCACCTGCATCTGTGGCTGGCATCCTCAGAGAATGGTTGGGTAGGTGTGTGTGTGTAGTTTATATGCTGTGAACCCCTGACTCAAGAGACACTGTGTTAAATCTAGGATCTGCCTTAGAGGGACTTAAGCGATAAGAAAGGCAAAAAGAAAATGAAAGTAATAAATAAATGCTCATTGTGTTTGCTGTGCAAAGTGTGAAGCTGCACTAATGTGACTAAAATAATGGCCCATCAACCAATCATTAGCCAAACAGACACTAATGAGCCTTGCATTTCTATACCCAGAAACTAACCATTCACTCCCCAACAGGGGTTTGCAGCATATAAACGCCACACACACTCCTACCCAACCATTCTCTGATGATGCCAGCCACAGATGCAGGCAAAACGTCAGAAAGAAACTATTCCAGAACACGGCCTCACAGCCTGGAAAAAAACCAAGGAAAATCTATAGATCCTTTTTGCTTTCTGGTTTTCCTTTCCTCTTAACTTAGACATTATTTTGTACATGCTTTCTATCATTGTACAATTTGGGGGAAATGACCCTCTGATCTTGGTTGAAACATAATATTTAGGGTCTCTGTCTGGAATAGGTTTACACTACAGTCTTATGTACGCTTGTTCATAAGTATCCCTCATTGAGTTCAATAGAACATCTTCCCACGTACCATTAATGGGATGCATGTATGTAAACATTCATGATTAACAACATGGTGAATGAATGTTTTTGCTTCTCTTGCCCTCTTTATTTGTGCCCTGTAATGTAGTTAACATTGAATCCCAGGGGCTGTTGGCTATATTTCAGAGGAAGGAACCAGAAAAACCACCTCTGAGGATTCCTTGCTTAAGAAAATCCTATGAAATTCATGGGGTGCCTATAGTCAACAGGCAATTTGAAGGCACATGCACACACAATGTAGCTAACATTGAAGCAATGTGCACATGATGATAAGGCATTTAAGTTTTATTAGTACTGTACTTTAATTCCACTTTATTATTTTTTTGTATATTCTGACTGTATTGTACTTGTTTTAATTTTTAAACCACCTTGAGTAATGGGTGTTGGGGAAAGGTGGGGTATAAATAAAGTTAATAAATCACCACCACCATCACCACTACCATCATCATCCTTCCAAGAAAGGATGCACCTAACACACCAATAAAAGAAACAGACATAATACATTCTAATAGGATTGCTTCCTACCTTTGTGGTAGCCACTTGGTGCTTTTAATAACACATGAGATGTAAAACATTCAACTAATGTAGCCCTTATCTTTGTTGTCCATTATGGAAAATGTTACCTATGGAATTTCTTATATCATACATCTGTTAAAAGCACAGGAAAGGAGAAAAGGCAAAGTACTGTATTGGCACCCCATTAGTTAATCTCATTAGTAATTCACCCATTCACCAGTGGGATTCCAAAGGAATTACCCACTTTGCATTGTTGTGTTATTAATTGCTATTAGGTCAGCTTCCACTTATGGTGACCCTATGAATGAAGGACCTCCAAGACACCCTGTTGTCAACAGCCTTGCTCAGGTCGTGCCGACTCAGGGCTGTGACTTCCTTGATTTAGTCTATCCACCTCTAATGTGGTCTTCCTCTTTTTCTAGTGCCTCCCATTTTATTTATTCATTTGATTTCTGTCCTGCCTTTCTTACAAATGGGATTCAAAGCAGCCTATTGTATTTTCTCATGAGTCATGTCATCTCATGATATAGCCAAAGTACAAGAGCTTCAGTTTCATCATTTTGGCTTTTAGGGAGAATCCCGGCTTGATTTGCTCTAGGACCCATTTATTGGTCATTTTGATAGTTCATGTATCTGCAGAACTTTCCTCTAGCAAAGTCCTATAAGGGAGCCCAGGTGGCTCAGTGGTTGAATGCAGTACTGCAGCCAAAATGTTGCAAGTCCAATCCCAAGGGCTCCAAGTTTCACTCAGCCTTCCATCCTTTCATAGGTCAGTAAAATGAGTACCCAGCTTGTTGGGGGCAATGAGCTAACACTTTGTAAGTAGCTAACACTCAGGGAGTGCTTTGGCACTGATAAGCAGTATAGAAATAGAAGTGTTATTGCTATAAGTGCTATTGCTATAACTGGGCTGCCCCACCAAGATGGCCCTAAATTTTACAGCCAACCATAAAGACTAGAATAATGTCCTGGGAATACTTTATTGTACAAGGAAGGCTACATGGATACAACAAACTCTAAATGCTAACCCTAAATGCTATCAGAATGCCATGGGGGTTTGGAGGGCAAACCAAGGGCCATCAGTTGTATTGGTGGGTCATTGAGGACAGGCTTGTGAGACTTGTGAGATGAAGTCTTCTCTCAGATCCACTTCCAAGTTAGTATGTGGCCTCAGTAACTCTTACCTTTTATGCCAAGGATAAGAAAATTTCCCCCTTTTTTCATGTACATGAGGCTGTGGAGGCACTGTGTAGGATCCTTTCAAGGCAGCAACCTAATTCAGGGGCAGGCTCACCAGACTCAAAACCCGGTGGCAGGAGAGACCCACATGAATGGTGTCTATCTTAGTGGGCCAACACTCACCAAGGACAGATATAATGATTCTCATGTAGGCTGGAAAACAGTGGGATTTCAGTAGAATCAGGCTGCCTGATGGTTGGAGCCTTGCCTAAGCCATGCCAAAATATAGGCGTTGTAGCCCAAAAGGATTTGTGGCCAGTTTTTGCCCAAAATAGGACTTTGTAGCTACTGTAATCTCACCATATGCTCTGGCAAAGGTATCCAGCCAAGTTTAATGTAAGATCATCTACATGTCAGTTTACTTCCATACCATCTATCAGAATTCTTGCTCACAGAGTAATCCACATCATTCAAATTACACCCTGCCACATGCAAAGAATTAAAAAGGACATGTAACTCAAGAAAATCTCTCAGCAAATCATAATCAAAATTATTCAAGCAAGTCAATTATTTAGCATGCCACAAGCAGAGCTTGAAAAAAGCCCCCCCCCCAAGCTCTGGCCATACATAATAGGGTTATTTTTTTTTCTTTTCTTCATAAGCTAAACTCTCAAGAGTGCTTTAGCTGTGTATTTCTTCATGGCAGGGGGTTGGAATAGATGGCCCTTGGAGTCCCTTCCAGTTCTAAACAGCCTAAGAAAGGTGTGAGGGGTGGGGTGAGGTGGTTTAATTCTAAATATAAGTGTCTCATTAAATATTCCAGTCAATACTTTGCACATTTCCTTTATTTTGCAAACTTTTATATTTAAATGTGAGCAAATTAAAAAGTAAATTGCAAATGTTGTCCTTCCTGCTTTTTCTTACACAATTGTGCTTTTTTTGTCATTATGGCATAAGAATTTCCTTCCTGATTTCTAAATACATTTTTTTTTGTCCTGCTTCCTGCTAAAGGACCACTTTATTGCTTGTGCCTACCAAAATGTCTTAAGTGGTGGTTGAGGCATCAGCAGGCCAGGAATGATTACAGGCCCATTTTGTGGTGGAAGACTGCCGCTTCAGCAGCAATCTGTCAAATCCAAACTGACAGCGGTCACATTTACCTTCTCCTAGATATATATTTTCTTTGGAGGTAAATGTTTTCAAGGGCATAGCTTTTGCCTGCATAAACTGGGGTTAAGCCTCCCTGTGGGCTTACATCTGAGCAGAAGTTTCTCAACATGGTCTGCCCATGTGCTTTTAACACCTTCTTTATAGGAAAGTGATAATACTGTAGTACCACAGGAAATAATAATTCTGTGTTAGTCCAGTTGAAGATGAATCTTTTCAGTTCAGTTGAAAATGAATGAGGACCATGGAGATTATCAGACGGACCCTTAAGGTTCATTTCTGTCCCGCTACCCCTCCCCCACTCCAATCCCATTCCTGCCACGGAATAACGAGAAAAGTTTCAAACACCTACCTTAATTCCAGGGCAGGAACAGGCTCCCCCTCCCTTCACTGTCCGGTTGTAAATGCAGCTGTAGTAAGGCTGCTTTTACGACCAGGAACTGAAATCCCGGCCATTCTGGTGAGAGAATGGCTGGGCTGCAAATTTAAAAATACCACACCTGGCTGTCAAAACAGCGAACCAACAAGGGGAGTGGGGAAAAGGGATTAACTTACCTTGTCGTCTGGATTGCACCTGAAAGTGTCTGTCATGGACATCCCAGTGTCATCACAGCCCGTCGTCATCCCAGGAGCACAACGGGGCTCCTGTTCACTCAACCATCGTTCTGTTCTAATAATGGAATGGGCCTCTTATTCACGGATTTTTCCATGAATAAGAGGAAGCGGGGGAGGGGGGAACAGGAGCAGAATGGAATCATCCCAGGACAGGGATGTTGTCTAAAAGGTAAGCCCTTTTAGCGATCTCCTGTCGTCCCTGTCCTGGGATATTTTTAGTGTCTGATAATCTTCTGTGACAGCATCATATGCTCCAACATTTCACAGATGAAAACCAGGACATGTGTGGCCAAGTGATATCAGAGTGTGGTGAAGATGGCAAAAGCCATTAACGAGGAAAAATACACAAGCTAAAAGAGGCTGCAACAGTTTGCTTTTGCCTGAGCCAACTGGAAAGGACAAGAATCTGTCCCCCTCCTCTCCTTTCCCCCCTACTGAGTAGACTGCAAACTGCTTTTGTACTTTGAACTCAGTTTGCAGCAGTTGAAGTAAATTGAGGACAAGGGGTAAAGTGGAAAGAAGAGAGAGAAGCTGGGAGATTTTAGAAGTACAGGAAGTCCCATCTTTTGACAACTTATTATCTGATGACTCACTCTTTCAGTCCTTGCAAATTAAGGGCAAGTTCCATTCATTCCATGAGGAATCCACCCTTTCGACAGTTCTTGCCTATGGAGGCTTGCTTGGGACTGACTGTGCGGAGGTGCACTGCTTGTAAAAGGAGGTGAGGTATGTTGGGGGGAGTCACCAAGCTGACTACAAGGCTTTGCAAGCAGCTTGCATGCAGGTGGGTGTAGGTGCCCCTAGGCACCCACAGGCAGTCCCAAGAGAGCCACTGTCATTCCCTCATGTTCCATACATGGGTTCTGCTTTTTTTTTTTAAACCAGTTCCAGTTTCTGACACTGCTGCAGTCCCTAACCTGTTGGATAAGCAAAGGTTGCCTATAGCTGAAAAAGTGAGACAACAGAGGATTAATCAGAACTCCTTGCCAAATTGGGTCAGTTGGAGGGTATGCAATACTTGCTAAATTTAAGGCTGCCATTCTAGAATAGGACTTAACTTCCAAGTAAGATGCATAGCAGGTGTAGGAAAGAACTTTAGATTGCCCAATGGACTCAATCAGGCAGGCTGGATGACGGAAATGGAGAAGACTCTACTTGATCCAAATTCTCCCCCTCCTCTGATGTCATCTGGAGCCTCACATATCATATCTAGGCTTCTCTGAGCAGTGATATATGGACACTTCCTTTCTACCTGCAATGCTTCTTTGTCCAATTGGGAGGGGGAGAAGCTTTGAGGAGGGGCCTACTGGCATCATATTAGACCCACAAGGAGGTGGTTTCCTTCCCCTGCTGTAACAGAACTGCCTTGCAAACTATGTACATACAGTATTACCTGAACATCCTAAGTTTTTAAAGTATACCTGGCTGGTCCAAGAATGCTTTGTGATTTCAGTGGGAAGTCATGGATCAAAAACAGGTGGCTGCTTCTCATATCTGATGTCTGGCATTAACTGAATTCATAACCTTAAAGAGGGCCTTTGGCATAGTTTGAAGATACATGATGCAGTGTTGGATTAGGGGTAGATTCCTGGGGTGTTAGCCCCTTTTCTGGGAAAGATGAAAAGACTCAGTTAAGACTCAGGGCTTGTCTACCCTGTAGAAATACAGCAGTTTGACACCACTTCATCCACTGTAGTTCTGTCTTATGGAATCATAGTATTTCTAGTTTTGTGAGGTATTTATTCTTTTCCATCAGGGAACTCTGGTGCCTCACCAAACTACAAATACCAGGATTCCATAGGGTAGAACTAGTGGACAAAGTGGTGTCAAGCTGCTGTGTTTCTGCAGTCCAGACAGGCCCTCACTGCCTGACCCATCCCTTGAAAGATGCAGGAGTCCTGTCCTGCTGTACATATGACCATTTCAGTGCTCTTTGGGATCTTGCAGGCCTGCTCAAACTGAATTATTTCACTAGAATCTTTCTTTTCTTCCTCTTTCTCTATTGAATAACCATAGCATGAAGTCACGTGGCAGATGGCTAGAGAGCAGTTCTTAAGCTGCATATCTGCCATTCACTTTGATTTGACTTATGCTGAGTTTCTTCATGAATGGCTAATCCTAAAAAGAATAGAGCTTAAGTTCACCAAAGGGATCCACCTCGTCTTGACAATGATCTATCCTTGATTACTTTACAGGGTGTGGGTAATGCATCTGATTGAGCAGTTATACCAGTTGCATTGGCTGTTGTGTTCCATCCATTAGCTGTACTTTTTGAATTGCATTTGGGGTCATCAGTATGGTTGTTGTCGTTATGTGCCTTCAAGTTAATTCCAACTTATGGTGACCCTATCCCAGTTATACATTGGCTTATTGTACTGCTGACAGATTGTTGTTGTTGTGTATTACATAATGGTTGACCGAAAGAATTTATAATTGTCATTTGTTTATATGTTGTAATATTTATATAATTGTCATTTGCTTGCATATGACATTATAAGCTGGAATACTTTCTCATACTGTAGTGCCTATAGGTTTCTGTTGTTTTGTATCCCCTATGTTTCACTATCTTATTAACACTTTTTTGAATATCTTTTTGGAGTTCCTTCCCTCTGGTTTTCTGTTGGTATTTTGCTTGTTTAGAGATCTTCCTTTGTTTCCTGTTGTTCAGATGGGAGTTTGCCACTGTCTTCCACTAAGGCTGACAGATTCTGACTTGCTCAAGGTCATCCAGTGGGTTTCCATGGCTGAGTGGAAATTTGAAGCCTGGAGTTGAACACTCAAACTACTATACCATGCTGGCTCATTATGCACTTAAAAAAAATGGAGGCTAGGCCATATAACATTGATTTGAATAAAATTTATATATGCTAATTTCTATCTATATACACACACTTAAAAATAATTACTAGGATAAATTTAAAATGTACCAATTAGCAATGATACCCAATTCATTTCCCATCCTGATTGCCCCAGCTGTGCCCACATGGAAAATCCCCTCTCCAAAATGGCTATTAAGCTTGGGTAGGGGTAGTGGGGAGACTTCCACTGGCACTAATGGAAGATTTCCCTTCCCCAACCTTAATTGCCACATGCAAGCATGCAGCAGAGTGTGGGGATCGGAGATGCAGCTCATGATGAGGATCAGCTACAGTCCTCCTTGAAAATGATTGCCTCATAGCATTACATTTTCTTTAAAAACCCTTTTGTTTACCTTATGTTTGTAGGCTCAAGACCCCTCTCCCCCACTTCTGGACTAACAATTCTACCAGTTGCTTTACTGTTCCCCATGAAGTTCTTTTTCTAGTCTTTTGTTTGTTTGACTCAATGCTGCTTTGGCAGCACTGCCTTCTAGAAGATGCCATTTCCTAATAACAGGTCTGTCAAGCTAATTGTTTTCTCCATTATGATTTACTGCTTGCAGGTTTTGCTTTTTGTAACTAATTTTTCACTCTAAGAGTTCAGAAAGGGGCAGCACAATGTGAGACAGAAAACTACTGTGGGAGAAGTTACTGAAGTCCTTTTGACTTCTCTCAGTACACAAACACATGCATGCATGCGCAACAGGTGACTTGAAGGCACATACATACACATATATGGATGACAGTTAGAAGATTAGGGGGTTGTCTAAATGGTCAAAATAATCTACATTGAATTGGCTGGGACTCCTACCTGTTCTAGTAGCATTCCAGATCGGATCGCAGTATTTGGAAGGAGGGGGGCTAAATCCACTGTAAACTCCACTGGAAAAGCCTGAAGTTTTTATAAAGCTCTGTAGAGAATGCACATTGTTGCTCATTTGGACAATCAGGTTCACATTCATTCACATTCCTGATAAGAGCAGAAATGGAAGCTGGTCAGACGTGGGCAGGGGGTGGAGCTTGCTAACAAGGCAAATGCTTGGAACCACCATCTTGGATTTTCGCTTTAGCGATTGTGTGCTCTGGTGATGAAATAGCCCTTTTCTTTTCTTTTTTAATTTATTTAGGCGGAATATTGCACTTTTGCACCTTAGATATGCTTTAAAAAACTGTTCAGTGGCAGCAACTGGCAACATTAAAAACATGAGTAATTCACTCATGCCTACCATCTTGATTCGCAGGCATGCCCATTGGGACAGCAAAAGTGCATAGCTTCACATATCTGCGATGTTGCCAGAGAACCATTAAGACAAATAGAAGCTGTTTTGAATTGATGTTAGTCCACATTTCACCCCCTCCTATAGACAAACCCTAGAATTCTGTTCAAAATTTGCTCCAGAGCTATATCATTATTAATGTTTTTCATCTTCTCCCCACCCCCAACTCTTGGCTAATTCATCAAACAAACCAAGGCACTGAAGGGGAATATGTAAACAGTCCTGCAGAAAAATATTACAGAAGTTTGGTAGTTTTTAAACTTGGATCTTTCATATCAGAACATATAACTGCTGTCCTTTGTTTCAGATGGTAAACCAGACTGTGTATGCCAAAAATAAAAATAATCTAAAAATTCATAGCAGGAACTTATATACATTCTGGACTCTCAGAAGGTTAGGCAGATTGCATGCATCTGCATATCAAAATATTTATAAAGACACCCAGAGAGACCTGAGATTATAGTAGAATTTGTTTTGTTTAATAATATCACCCTACATCTTATCCCACAGTATTTTTTAGCTAATACTGAAATTCTCCAGAGGAGCTGGAAAATGTTCATCATTTCTTTTGTTCCAAGCTTGTTACAGACTCTGTGTGTGTGCGCCCGTGCATGTCTCTTGAGCTGTGGTGATCCCATGAATTCCATACTTGGAGGTGGTTTGCCATTGCCTTCCTCTGCATATAGCCTACATCACCTAGTATTCATTGGCAGTCTCCCTTCCAACTACTAAGCAGGACTGACCCTGCTTAACTTCTGAGATTAGACAGGGTGTGGTGTTTTCAGGCTGCTAGAAACATGGGTTTCCATATAAACAGAATAAGACTCAGAGATTTTCACCACTGCATTTTATTTATAATCTCTAAAATATATTGATGATAAATCTCCTTTGTTTGGTTTTCTCAATAGTATCAGGGACACAAAGTTACAGATGGTCATTATGGGCTTTGATAAATAAATCACTGCACATGTTTTTATGTGGCAAAACACTAGATCCACTGTGAATGAGGTTTGAAGTTTCAAAGGGTAAATACATTTCCAGCATAATCTTGTCCATGGGGGAATTCACATGACACACAAATAATCCAGTTTGAAACTGGATTATTTGCATGGCTCGTTGCTATGGATTCCTGAGATTTGTAGTTTTATAAGGTCGCTAGCCTTTTCTGACAAAGAGTACTGGTGCCTCACCAAACTATAAATCCCAGGATTCAATACGAAGGAGCCATGCAAATAATCCAGTTTCAACCTGGATTATTTATCTAGTGTGGATGCCCCCTTGTCTCCTCCAGTCTGATGTTAAGTCTGAGTTCAGTATGATTTACTCTCTGGTCAGTGTAATAAGATTGCAGGTAACCTACACACATCTCTTTGTGTGTAATGTTTTGGCTGTAATTTTCTACAGGCAGCCTAGCATCTACCACGTGTGTTGGACTACAGCCTGTATTATCCTCACTTGACATGGCCAACATATTGGAAGAGCACCAGATTGAGAAAGATGGCTTTGTGATCTTTACAATTATGCACTAGATCGTAGGAAGCTGCCTTATATTGAGTCAGACAATTGATCCATCTAGATTAGTACTGCCAACTCTGAGTAGGTGTCAGCTCTCCAGAGTTTCAGAGACAATTTCTGAAATCAGATGGGTGTGCTCAGGGTGATTTCATGGTTATTGGCATCGGTGTTTAGTGACTGCATATTCATTTCCCTGTTCTAAGCATACACCAAAAACATGAAGGAAATCAAGGAGTAGGCTTGTGTGCAGTGTAAGCCAAAAGAGTCTTTGTAGAAAAATCTTGGTGCATGTATGAAATCTTTGGTTTCTGACCAGAGTGTCTTACTGGATTTCCATGGAAACAACAGCTGTAGAATGAACTGCTAGATAAAACTGATATGAATATATGTGTGACTGTGCCCACTTTTCCCCATGGGGCAAAAGCAAGAGCCTTTTTCAATACAAGATCTTTGCACAATGATAGCACACATGGTTTGTATGCATAAGCTCCTGGGTACAACAATATCGGGAGTTAAGATGCTTGATCAAAGCTGAGCTTGATTCTAAACCTTGGGCAAGCATCTATGTCTCATCTAAGGGGCATGGGGAGCAGTTTTGCCATGTCTCCCTGGGCTCTTTTAGACCAAGAAGAAGACATTTTATAACCAGAAAGTAAATCAGAATGCCTTGAAAAATGTTTCCCAGGCAGTAAAACAGCCTGGAAGGGGGATATGAAGAATACCCCCTAGAGGGCATGGAGGGGGCACTTGAAGTAAGTAAGTAAGTAAGTAAATAAATAAATAAAAATCCAAATTTTAGGGGGGGATCAAAAACAACTTTGGGGTCAACATGCAGCTCATGGGCTGCATTTTCTCATCCCCTGCTGTAAAGTAAGGGTGGCAGTCATGTGACCCTCCAAATGCTGGACTGCAAATTCCAGAAGCCCTCTCTAGCATAGCCAATGTTAAGGAATTCTGGGAATTGTAGTCCAAGAACATCTGGAGTGTCACAATATATTAGGTTTATTCCACAAGATAACAAAAATATTAACAAAGGCATAGGAGAGTGAATACTTTATTACTATGTGTCATTTTGTAGCTTATTACTGCTTTTTCTCTTCAATTATATTTTGTATCCATTTTTAAATGTTGCTGGTCATTGACCAAATAAAATCGATATATGTCACATGATTCTCACCTAAAGTTTCCATATCCACAAAACAAATTGTATGTCCCCGGGCTTACATGTCCTCTCTACTGTTGAGTTTTTTCCAAAATCTGCTAAAGCCAAAACAGCCTCCTTTCTCATTGACTTAATCGTGGCTTAAAAAATTGTTTTGTACTTATGTGCCAAGGAGTGCTTTAGTGGCTGAATTCAGCTTTAGTGGCAGCGGCATCATCATCATCATCATCAACAACAATAATAAACACTTTTATAATGTTACGAGTACTATGTTCTATCCTAACTATTGTCTGTCATTTCCCCTTCACTGTTTAAATATCACTCTTGTTTGAAAGGCCCTTAGTGAAGTACGTGACCTTTAGGAATGTCTTTGGAGGAAATTGTGGTATCGGTGAGAGTCACAGTATAAATTTTAAGATAGCATGTTTTTCCTTTTTTGGCAGATGCTGCATGCCAGCCTTCTCTTAACTGGAGCCATACAGATGTGTTGGACTGCATTTCTCATCTCCCCTATAATGTAGTTAGACCATGTCAACTGAGGATGGTAGGAAATGCAGTCCAGCAGGTATAGAAGGGGAAGTAACAGACTGGGAAAGGCTGCTATGTGCCTTGAATTGCTGAATGGCAGTTTCCCCTCCACAGAGATCTAGTGGCAAGGAATACTTAATGTATTGGAATGCAGAGGGAAAGAAGGATAGACAAACAGGCAGATCTTTGTCTGAGTGTGCAGAATATATTGAAATATTAACAAAACCTGATTAAAAGCTTCCACACATCTGAAGGAGGATGGAGAGAATAATGGCGGAGACAGAGGTGCTGTCAAATGGTTGCCCAGGCCCAAGTTTGGAAACAGGACTTCTTTGGACTACAAATCCCAGACTCTCCCAGCCATCATGACAACTCGATCTAGCTGGCTGGGGAATTCTAGGCATTGCAGTGAAAAGAAGTAATTTCTTCAAGTTTTGACCATGCCACCACTGCACAAGCAGTGCAATATATTAGTTCTATTTATATCCTGCATTTCCTCCATTGAATTCAAGGTGGTGTCAAGATTCTCCTCTGTCCCATGTTATCCTCTCAACAACCCTGTGAGGTAGGTGAAGCTGAGAGTAAACAACATGCCCAAAATTCACCAACTGAGATTTAAGAAAAACAGCAACATAGTGTGGATTAGAACCTGGATCTCCCAAATCCCAGTCTGATACTCTAACCACTACACCACACTGGCACTAATTTTAGACTTGGCCTTGGGCAGTGTGCTGGGCCAGCCCTGTGCCTTAGATGGAACATTGAGGGTAAGCCAGTGAGAAAAACAAATCTATTCAGCTGCTTTGATGTCCATTGGATTGTGTGATAAGGGTATTATCCTATCCTCTGTTTCAGCAGAGCCATTGGAGAAGGACTTTGGGGGAGAGCAGATAGGAGGACCTCCTGGATGCTGCTCAGCTGACTTGCCACAGTAAAGTCATACATATCCTGCCCCCAATTCTGGTGTCTAAAGTAAGCTCACTACACAACTGCTGTGCTTGAAATGACAGGCAAATTGTATCCTCTTGGTGAATGCATCAGCCTTTCTTTGGTGATACTGAAGCTCAGGGCTGGCCCTGCCATCTGCTAGACTAAAGCGGTCACCTCAGGCAGCAGATTTTCATTTTCACAAAAATAGACCCTGGAGAATTACTTCTAAGAAAATAAACATGTTGAAACCATTCCTAACTGAGCACTACTAGGAAGATGCTCTGGGACATGGACTCCTCCTAAAGCTGCTCCATTAGAGATGGCTTCAGCATGTCATCATACCCATTCTTCTGAAAAGTAACTTTCCAAGCTCCTCTTCAAAGTGACTTTCAGAGCTCTGCACAGAAGGGCAGGATACAGTTCAACACTGACTTCCTTATTACAGGATTTTCTGCCTCATGTGCCAAAAAAGTATTTGGCTGGCTTTGAGGAGTATTGACTTGGAGCTTGGCTGGGGCGCCATATGCTGCTCTCCTCCAGGCAACAAAAGGACTTGGGCGGCCTGTGGCCACTGAATCCTCCAGGCTACCCTGGAATCCTTTCCCTGTGGGATCTTGAGTGATGGATTAATCGTTATTAAATTGGAAAAGTGGGGATGTGGTTACCCCCCTCCCCACAAATCTCATCCATTTGCCATGTGTGTCTGTCAGGCTTTCCTTCTCATTTTTTTTGTTTTGTTTTCTTTCCCTTTTGCCAGGATCCTGGGTGCATCCATGTCCCCCCCCCCCTGCCCTGCCACTGCCCCACAGCTGAGGGCCAACCCAGCACAAGATTCAGAGGTGATCTGATAGCCATGTTTAAATATTTGAAGGGATGTCATACTGAGGATGGAGCAAGCTTGTTTTCTGCTGCTCCAGAGACTAGGACATGAAACAGTGGGTTCAAACTACAGGAAAAAAGATTCCACCTAAACATTAGGAAGAACCTCCTGACTGTAAGAGTTGTTGGGCTGTGGAATGCACTGCCTTGGGAGGCACCCACACAAGAGAAATAATCCAGGTTGAAACTGGATTATTTTCATGGCACCTTTCTATAGAATTGTGGGATTTGTAGTTTGGTGAGGCACCAGCACTCTTTGACAGAGAAGGCTAAAGACCTTGTAAAACTAGAAACGCCAGGAGTTCATAGCAAGGAGCCATGCAAATACAGTAATCCAGTTTCAAACTGGATTATTTGTGTAGTGTGGATTCCTCTTTGGAGTGTGGTGGAGTCTCCTTCTTAGCTGGTTTTTAAACTGAGGCTGGATGGTCATCTGTTAGGAATGCTTTACTTGTTTTTACTAACACTTGGGGATCTTAGTATGTAATGCACAAGAATAATTATTGCAGATTTTTTCCTCATCTGTCATAACACTATGGGCCCATCTATACGAGGGAATAAAATGTTGATTGGTGCGTAATAATGCCAATTACTAAGAGTTGTTGGGCAGTGGAAGGCACTGCCTTGGAGTGTGGCGAGTCTCCTTCTTAGGTGGTTTTTAAACAGAGGCTGGATGACCATCTGTTGGGAATGCTTTACTTGTGTATTCCTGCATGGCAGGGGGCTGGACTAGATGGCCCTTGTGGTCCCTTCCAGCTCTGTGATTCTCTTCCACTCAAGGCCCACCCGTGCACACAAAACCCCCGCTCCTGCCGCGTGTGAGCCAAGCGCGCTCCTCCTCCTGTCTTCTCGTCCTGGCGGCCGATCAATCAGTGGGCGGCCGCCCCGTCCTTCGAGAGCTGGAACTTTGATTGTTGTTGTCGATGGCGAGGCCGGCTGGGCGGGAGCGCGCCCGCGCGGAGGTCTGCGCCGCTTTCTCGCCATCCACCCCCCCCCCGCGCCCGCTGCTCTTGCCGGCCGGCCACACTGCTGCTGCTGCTGCTGCTGCTTGTGCCTGGGTGGTTTTGCACACGCACACGAGGAGACACGCACGCGGGGCGGGGCGGGGCGGGGGGTGGCAGGCAGAGGCGAGGCATTGCTGGCCAAGCAACAGGGAGGCCGGCTTTTGCCGCCGCTATAACTAAGGGCCACCTCCTCCCCGCCGAGCCCTTGGCGAAGAAGAGCGGAGGCTGGCTGGAGGGAGGCGCTTCTTTCTTGGCGGGGGTGTGTGTGAGTGGGAGTGGGTGTGAGTGTGAGGGAGGGGGTCTCCCCAGAGAAAGGCGGGACGTGGGGGTCCGCGCCCTGGGTGGCCAGAGGGAGCCTTCCTTTCTCCTCAGGCGCGCCATCTCTCCCGCCAACTGACTGCTCGCTCCCTCCTTTTCTCCCCCTCTTTCCTCGGCTGCTCCTGCGGCGGACAAGGACCCATTTGCTCCTCTTCGGGCTACAAGAAAGCGGACGATGCCATGTCCGGGGCCACGTCCTCTGCGGACCAGGAGGAGGCAGCCGCCCGCACCATTTACTTGAACCAGCCCCAGCCGAGCAAGTTCACCGACAACCGGGTCAGGTAAGCTGGCCGGCGCGCTGGGGAGAGCCTTGGGGGGAGCCCCGGGGCCGGAGGAGGGAGAGGGAGGGCGGGCTCTGGAGCGAGTCTCCAACGGACCCGGCCCAGAAGTGGGGCTTGGCGGTGGGTGCGGGCAGAGGGCCGGCTCTTGCCACCATGAGGCAAAGTGAGGCGGGTGCCTCACAGTTTGTCATGTCGTGGAAGAGTAGCAAGTTTGTGGGTGGCGGAGCGTATTTCTTCATTGTCACTGTCTCTGTTCCTGTAGGCAGAGTGGAGGCAGGTGCCTCAGGCAGCTGAGTTGTGGTGCCATTGAAGTTTGTGCTGTGCTTAATTTAGGATTATTATTACTGTACTGTGATTGCTCTTCCTCCTCCTTATTCTCGTTTGGAGTGACAGGGAAGGGAGCTATATTTGTACATGTATGAGAGTTGGGGGGAGCTGGACTCAGGTGCCAAATAACTAAAATGGGTTCAGGTACTGTGCGCCGGGACTTGTGGAGTGGTTTTTATCAGGACCATTTACTCTCCTGCCTCAGATCGCCATATATCAGGCCCAGCCCTGGCCCTTGGCTACTAGTCTCTTCTTATTAGACGGCTATTTTGAGAAGAGGGGTTTTGGGGGGAGAGGAAACTCTCTCTCTCAAATTCCACCTCCCAAAGTGTCTTGTTAACAAGTCCTGTTGCATGCACCCTTGTTTTGCCTTTGAATCTGAAAGGAGCAGTCTTTCTTTTTTTTAGAGACAGGTTTGTCCTCAGCTTTCTGACCCATAATTTATTGACACTTAAAGCAGAAGGAGGAAAATGATCTCCCAGAAGTGCATACTGTATTTAGGAATTCTGAGAAAGATGTAGCATTTTATGCTTGGATGTGTCCATACCAGGCTGATTTCTGTTGCTGTTACAGCTGTTCCTGCTGGAAAGATTCATCCTTTTGTTTTGTTCCTTATTGGCTGTGGCCCATGATGAAGTACTGCCTCCTGAGCAACAACAATAGACAGTCAAGAAACTGAGTAACAAGCAGTGGCAGGCTAGGACCTGGTGTGCTTCTTCTGATCAGAGCAGTTAAGAAAGGAAGAGAAGGTCAGCAGCAGGTGATGGATAATAGACTCTTATTTGCCAGAGAATTGTGCCAGAGCTGGTAACAGGTGGGGCACAATAGTGAGAGATCAGTTACGCATGATTCTAGCTGGTAAACAGTGGCTCTCTCAGCAAGACAATTATGAGAGCTAATAACAGAAGGCACTGTTGGCAGGTCCCGTAACAAGAAGCAGTAGAAGAAGAGGAATTAAGAGATACAGTGGACCTGGCCTGGGTCACTTAGGTACAGAAATAACTTATGCGTGTAAAACTGTACACACAACATTTTAGCTCATGCATATATGAATGTTCCCCATCTCACTCCTTCTTGTCACTGTGTGATGTGGGAAGGAGCTGCCTTGAAAGAGTTTGGCACACCTCTGTTTCCTAACTGGAGTTAACCCAAGTTAGGTGTTTTTCTGCCTGAGGCAGAGCAACAAATGGCAAACTCCTCACTGACATACACCACAATGCATTGTGCCCTTGCAGATATACAAATCTGGCTTTAAAAGAACACTTTATTTTAGATGAGTAAGCAGAGCAAATGTAATATACACTACAGTGCCTCTTCTTCTTCTGGGGCTGAAGATATGGAGCCTCTAAATCCAAAGAACTGTGGTTCTTTGTTGTAACGTACAGAATGTCCCATGCATGTTTTGTCTCCCCCTTTCTTTCTTTCTTTCTTTCTTTCTTTCTTTCTTTTTTTTGTATCATCTACCCATAAAGATTTATTTGTACAGACTGATCCTGTCTGTATCGTGTGGTGTGACTAGGGCGGCTGCCTCACTTTGTTTAATAGCAGAGCCAGCCCTGCACCAGAAGCTATGCACCCACATTTTGAGTCTAAAAATGTTTTCAAGTGCTTAATTTCTAGAAAGATGCCCAAATGCAAAGTGGTTGAAAGATCTGCCTCTAAAATTCCAGATGTATAGGAATTTACCTTTCATGCTGATGAGAGAAAGGCTTCTCTGTCAATGCACTGAGGCACAGTCTAAATAATAATAATAATACATAATGTGATCAGGCCCTGGATCTGAAAACAATTGGTATCTTGTAAAGCTCAGATCAAAAAAGGCCTTGAAAGTCTTTAGAACAGAGCTTGGAAAAGCTACACTTTGGAGTGGAAGTTCCAGACTCCCTCAGTGACATAGCCACTAGTCATGCTGTGTGTGTGTGAGGGGGATACTGAAATCAAAGAGTAAACTTTTCAAACTTTGTTTGGGAAGCTGTCCTATACTTGTCCATTTAGCCAGATGTCTCAGGCTGGGTCCTTTCAGTGGCAGCTAGTAGCTTCTATGTCAGTGGGTCAGTGAATTTGCACTGGCTTTCAGTAAAAGCTTTAGTAGAACTATCCAAGGTACTGAACCTCTTTTGGGATTAGGATTCCTTTAAAATTCAGACTAAAACCTGGAGTGGATTTACTACCTGCTGACATGAAAGCCACTTGCCACCAATGTGTTTTTCCTATCACTGGGAGTTTCATCCTTTTTTTAAAAAAATTAGATGCCAGGGGTTCAACTTACGATCTACTTCGTGAAGGCATGTATTATACTGCTGTCCTGTGAAAACTCATAACACATTATACTTACGAGACTACTGGTACATCATACTTACAAGAATGTGACTGGCATAGGTATTATTATTATTATTATGTTCATTTATATAGCGTCATAGGCTTTACATAGTGCTTTACAGAGGAGAAAAACAAAGATCTTTGTGGCCTATTTGCCATATAGGAAGGGGTCTGTACAATGTTGTAAATTGGCAGTAACTCCTGTGAGCTCAGTTGTACGAAATGAGTTTTGAAAGGCCTAGAAATGGAGCCATTGCTTTCTCTTCTACAGCTTTCATTGATACATACCTTGATTTACAATGTGGGGTGTTGGGGAGGGAATAATACAGCTTTACTTTGGATAGCAAGTTTTCTGAAAATCCATTTGAGGCAATGTAACTGGTGATGTGCTAGTTGATGACGTTAATGATTCTAATAAAGAATAAGACTTTGGTCAGCAGGATTGTTGTGTTATTTGTGATAGCATCAATTTAAAGAGATCAGCAACAATTTCATAAAGTGCCTGAAAATGATTTATTTGATATAATTCTGCAAGAAAGATTTAATGCAGGGCGATTGTTCTTTGGCACAGACCTAGACTGTCTAAATAGTATACTCTTGCATGTAAAATAGTGCAGTGCCTGTGTGGGGAGAGTGGAGGAAGGAAGCAAGAGGGCTAGGCTGGAGAATGCAAGCAGAAACAGCAACAAAGTGTTGCACTATGGGGTGCTGTTGACTTCATTCCCTTTCCACTTGTTTTTTTTTTCATTTTCTCCTCCCCTCAATATCAATTGCCATGTAACCATTGACCATGCTGTTCAGTCCTCATTGGGCTGATTTTCTGTGGTGTGATTGTACATATGCCCATAGCTTTCTTCTTCCCTCACCCCAGGATTGTGCTGTACTTCTGCAAACTTTTGGGGCACAGAGATAAAGAATACTTGCAAATAATCTCATTCTGGTTAAGAAAGAGCATCTTAACGCATCAAGAAACTCTGTTGAAAAATTGGTCAACCCCTCAGATTTCTTTCATTTTGCTATATTCTTTTGTGAAAAATTAGTTTGTGCATCCCCATCCCCCCAAAAAGTATTTTTGTGCAGAGATTTGCATATGGCTCGCACAGAAAACTGTGGTTTTTGTACAGGTGATTTTTGTATGTATCTCTTGAATTTTGCCAGAGCTTTTGCAGTGTTGCCCAGGAGGAAGAAAACGTTTGATATTCTTTGTTCTTGCATGGGACAACAAAGAAAGCAAAGGTTTCCATGCCTACTGTGGGGCTCCCTGTCACCTGTTGTGTCTTCCCTAATGATTGTGAGTAATGATGTTTTGGTTATATAACAGCACTGAAAAAAGATATTGAACAAAAAGCTGTTTCCTGAATGAGCGATGGGATGAAGCCAAGCGCCAAAGAGAGGGTTGTCTTTCCTAAGTTCATGTTTTTCTTCTCTGATAGGTTTTCTTGATAAGAGCTCAGAAAAGTTCCTTTTTTTTTTTTTTTTGAGAGGGAGATTATAACCCAGAAATCCTATGTTGGCTGTGGGATTCTGGGGTTTTTAGTCCAAAACATAACTTCTCTACTGTTCCTGATGTTCACCTCAGTGTAGAGAATTGCTCCAGAGATTCTCAATACATTGATGTTGGCCTGCTTGTGCAAGTGTTGTTCTTGCTGTATTAATTTATATCTTGTTTTTCTCCCAATAATGGGACTCAAGGTAAATTATTAAAACTAGTACAAATTAAAAGCATACACAACATCGGCAAAAGCACAGAGAACATTGGTATATGTTGGCTCGCATCCTGCATTGGCGTTACAGATTCATAAACTAGAATTACGGATTCGTAACTGCTCTGTAATTGCCGTAAGTGCTGAATATGTTACATATTCAGGATTGTGGCACGGTTGCCATGATCATAAATGTTCCCTAGAACCCACCTTAAACTTGAGGGAGCCAGTCAGTGTGACAGAGGTGTGTGATGTGGTCAGGTAGGGCACTTCAAAATGACATGGCTAGCCTCTTCCTGCCTTTGAGCCATGATGCAATGAGCTTGGGGGCAGGAGGGGGCTAACCACATCATTCTGAAAGGCCCCACTCACCTGTGCTGCATGGAACAGCTCCTGTGAGTTAAGGTGGGTTCTGGGGTTGATGCTTAGGTGATTTGTCACAATGTTTATGCAATATCACACATTTATGTAGCTACTTTTAAAAAACATTTTATTTAAGGTTTTCATAATACATAAAATAAGAGCAATACTAATGTCTAACAACAACAACAATTTATTTCTTACCCACCTTTCCCTATGGATCAAGGCAGGGAACAACACATTAACACATAAACATAACATTGGTTAAAAGCACATATCAGTTAAAAACATATATCAATTTAAATGAACAAGTAAAACCAAGACATTTTAAAACAGTCTGCACACAATTTGAAATTCACACTTTAAAATCATTTGGATAGGCCTGCCGGAAGAGGCTAGACTTTAATGCTGAGTTGAAAAAAGAAAAAGAGAAGGCTAAATAGACATCAAAAGAAAACTAAGAAAAGACTAGAAGAGGTGAAAAGATATAAAAAAGATAAAAGTGTCTTCCCATCATTTCCGCAGTTATTAAAACACATAATCAGTTTATGCCTCTCTCAGCAAGGCAACCGCCATCTTCCTCTCAATAAAATAATCTTCGTAATAAATTTAAAACTTATCAAAACATATAATTATTTTCAACAAAAAGTAAATAAAAGACTTAGTAGTTTCACCCTTATAATCTTTATAATATCATTTAGTTAATCAAAAGATGATTCTACCTCACTAAATCAGTCTATTTTAACAGTTGATCATAATAAAAGGAAAAAAACCCATCAAATAATAGGTTCTTTCCTCTTTGTAGTAAAATAGCCATTCCATCTTTTTATAGCAATGCCTCCTTCTCTTCCAACTTTATCCAGATATACCACATTACAAGCCATACCTCTTCTATATACCTATACATCTCCAACCAAGATATCCACCAAATTTATATATGAGAATCTCTCTGGCTTTTCTTCACAAACGAAGATTCAGGAAGGACTCATCCCGCGCTTTCTGCAAGCGCGCTGATGACTAAAAAGGCCAATCTGAGATAAACAAGTCTGGTTGCAGAAAGCACAGCAGAAGGTCTCCTTGGGTGATGTTTCTGGGTTGTGATTCTTTCTGCGTTGTCGTTTCTCTTCAAGACTTGTTCGGTGTGAGTTCTCAAATAAAGCTGCAGCATTGTGGATTGTGCATCTCCATGCCTCCCGATGTGAGGCCAGGGCAGACCACTGTTGGTGATCAATTTGGCCGAGCCTGAGATGTTGTTTCAGGGAGTCTTTGTATCGCTTTTTTGGAGTGCCCCTCTTACGCTGACCCGTGGCGAGTTCACAGTAGAGTATATATCTGATTTATATTTAAATTGTCCCATACAAATACCTAATTTACGACATTTATTAAGTCTTCTCTTTAGATTTAGTATAACCCTGAAGCATCCTTATACAAACATTTCTTTTTGATAAACCAGATATCCCAAATCCATTAATAAACTGGCATACTTATTGTTTCTGAACCAGATAAAACCAATCCTTCTGATTTATCACTTATAAGCATTTATATTTAATTCAGGGTTTTTAAACCAAATCTCAAACATTATAAAAATTGGGTATAACTCATCCAAACAGAAAAAACCCTGCAATGAGTGCATTATCCCATACACATAGTCCAATTTGATCCTGGACTCTTTGTTTACTTCTCTGTCTGCTTCAGTGCTCTGGGCAAGATACCCCACTTTGTCTCTTCCTTCATAATTCCTCTAATCTCCATGATCGCCATCTCTTCTCTATCTTGAAAACCTTTGGTCTTGATAAAGTCCTCCAGCACCACCTTCTCTTTGGTATTAAGTCTCTTGATATCATCAGATTCCTCTAGATAATGCAAGTCTTCATCTTTCTCTGAAAGTACGAAGCTGTCCCTGTCTGTCTCATTAACTTTTATTCCATCTTGAGCTTCCACATTTTCCTCATAAGCCTCAGTTTCTCCAAAAATTAGACTGTATAAGCCTCAGTTTCTCCAAAAATTTCCCTCCAACTTCTATTTGTCATCATCTGGTTTAGATCTTCTCTCAGCGATTTCATCTCTTTATAAATTTCCCCCCCAGATCCTCTGGGCTTTCTAAATCTTCTTCCAAACAACTCTCATTTTCTTAAACCTTGTCGTCTTTACTATCTAGTAAGTTCTTTTGTATAATCCAGAAGTTAAGTTTGCTTATGTTCTTGTCAATATAGTAGCAATGCTGAGCTGCCAGTTTATTTGTTGTTTTGTTGTGGCAGCAGCTACTGTACAATGAATCCCCTCGTCAAAACACTGTCCTTTCTGATGAGAACTCTTACACTTTCAGAATAATCCAACATACTTCCATCAGAATAAAAGAACTAAAAGTTTCAAACTTCTAGTTTTCATGTTGCTGTACCATTTGTTCATTTAAGTAAGTACTTCACCATCCAATTAAGCATTTGTATAACAATACAGTCTTAAAAGCAATTTTTACAATCTCTCTTCTTAATCCAGAAAGGAGGCACTCACCGAAGTAATAATGTCACTGCAGAACTGATAATTATAATCCACAAATTTCAAATTTTAAATAAAAAGTTGATTAAAGAAAGTGAAGTGGCATACTTCTTGTCTTTAGCAGACTTGCTTGGGCATAATTGTGTCCCTTGGCTCCCCCCCTGCTCCAATCACACCCAACCACTTGATTTCCACAGTCACTGTGTAGAAATGAGGTTCTCTTGAGCACTTGCTGTTGATCTCAAAATCTCCCCTTTATCTGGGGAGATATTTCATTAACCAGAGCTGTCTCCATGCTGGTGATTACCGCCATTAATGTCTCTCTCCTCATGGAGGGCGCTTCAGTTGACCGCCACCTGGAAGTCACACATTTATGTAGTTACAAATGTGAGTAGGGTCTCAGCTGTTATTTTTTTTAAAAAAAAACAAGAGTTAGATCAATCTATACAGTTAAACCATTTAAAATTAATTAAAAGACAAAAAAAAAAAGCAGGGTTGGGGGTGTATATTACAAGAGTCTTATTCCTGAAGATTCCCCATGCACCTAAAAGCACCCCAAAGCTTGATTATGATTATGACTATTAGATCTGCAAAGTCAGATAGATCTGTATAGATCATGTCACTGAAAATGCAATGCATTAGAAGATCTGAAATGCTTCCAAGCCTGCAGAGACATTCATAAATGAGGCTTATATATACAACTATCTCCCAGTCTCTCTTTCTCCTTACACAGAAGCAGGCAAACACCTCATATGGTTACTATTGCCACTATACTTTATGGCAGTTTTGTAGACTGCAGCTCTCAGATTCCTTCAGAAATCATAGCCAGTGGTGATGTTGGTGGTTTATGGGAGTTATAGTCCACAGCCACTGTGCAAGTAACAAGGTTTTCTTGACCCTTTATCTGGGGAGATACTTCACCAGCCAGAGTTGTCTCTATGCCTGTGGTTATCGCCCCCAAAGCCCTGGTCATTCCAGACACCCCACCCCATTAAGCATATATCTTGTTATGTTCTGTATCATTTCACTATTAAATCAGTCTGAAAATATGTTGGATGTACATAGTGTGAAATTTTCTGCTTTTTTAGACAGAACACTATACATAAGGTTGCCATTCTATGCACCAGGGATGGGCCACATTATGGCCTTACAGGGCTGTTTTTACAGACTTTGACTCTGCTAGATTCTCTGGGTTGTCCTTTTTTCTGCCCATATAAAGGTGAACTGAAGTCTTCAGGAGTGACAATTCACCTTTTAAATAGGTTGCAAGGCACCCCTGCACTACACAGAATTAAAAATGCCTGTTTTCCAAAGCCAGAAGTGGACTTGTGGCTATGCTGGGGTTAGGTTTGGGGGGGGCATTCTCTGTGGTCTTCAGAGAGTCCAAAGGATAGCAATTCCATGTCCCCGACCCATCGTGGTTGCCTACCCAAGTTGCTCTCAGTGCAGCTTCCACTGTGCTTTCTAAAATTGTGGGTTCATTTTCAAATGGCTCTTTAATAATCTTTAATCTCTTTTATATAGTTCTTCAGTGTATTGTTTCCATTGTCTTTTTTATTTGTACTCGGCCATGTAATATGTTCCCCTGCCAGTTGTAGAACATCCTCACTCTTGATTTAAATTTTCCTTTGATTTCTTGTATCTTGTGGAAAAGGTCTCATTCTTCCTTTTTTGTTGTCATCTTCTATTTCTCTGCATTGATTATTATAATAGTTCTCTTGGTTTCTGTTCACAAGTTGCTGAACAGTTGCATTCAGGGTTCTGACACTATTTCTGTCACCTTTCAATTGTGCAGTGTATTTGATTTCTATATTGGCTATCAGGTGATAACCATGTAAGCAGTCACCTCTTTGGTTGCTTGAAGAACATATTTGTGATGAACAAACTGTTAACCTCACAAAATTCAGTCAGTGCTCTCTTGCTTCATTTCTTGATCCTAGGCCAATTTTTTCTACAATCTTTGATTCTGCACTGTTTCCTAATTTTTGCATTGCAATCTCCGATAATTAACAAGAGTCCTGTTTTGGTGTGTGGTCACTTTCCTCCTGGATTCCATGAACCTCTTTTTCTTCTGCTTCTGTAGCTGGAACATAACTTGGATTATACCAGTAATTACATTGGTAGTTTTCCCCTGAAATTTTATTGATATAATTCAGTCAGATTTTGCATTATACGTATCTTTTGCTTTTGCTGCATATCTTCTCACTTTTAATGCCAGCCTATTTCTTCTTAGATTTTTCATTTAATGAGTAAAACACTATAGTTATGTGACTTAAAATGTCTCATTCCTATCCACTTTAGCTTGCCACAGCACTACTAGTAGTTGTCCTCTGCTGTACCCCAGTAGCTTGTTGAGTGCCATCCAACCTGGGAGTCTCATCTTCTGGCACTATGTCTTGTTTCATTTTGGATTATCTCATCATAGGGTTTTCATGGTAAAAGACATTCAAAAGGGGTTTGCCGTGTCACCTTCTGCACAGTACCAACAAGTGTTAGCTATGGTGCCACTGCTGTTGTTTCTGAGAGATCCTCCACCAGTGTCATCCCCCACTACTGCTGCTGTCCAGTAGCAGTTTGGCATATTTAGTGTGTCTCCTCAGCAAAAGCCTGTCTGAAATGGGAGCCCCTACTAGCCTCACTGCTACCGTCAGCATAATCTCTTGCTTCACAGGAGTGTGCAATCCCATCACTATGGAAAGGTAGTACTGTGAGCCTTAATCCTGAGTGGAAATCAGTAGAAAGTGCACTGCCAGTTGAGGGATCTAATCAGGTGCATAATTCCGTCCCACTGAAATTGATGGAATGTTAACTTGCTTAACTTTGCCCAGAAGATGCCTTGTATAAACAGCATTCTCACCCTCCCATTTCTCTTCATATTTTTGAGAACTGATTTTTTTTAGGCTTTTAAAAACTATGCATTTGTTTATATAGCAATATATTTCTGTATGGCTTAACAAGTAGGTTGGGAGGGGCGGGGGAATGTCCACTTAAAATTTCCTATATTCAGAATTATATTTTCCCCTCATGACTTTTTGATCTTGAACTTTTTTAGTTTTTCTAATAACTTCCCATATTTCACTTATTCCTCCTTATTAAGTAGCTGTTTGTGGAATTAGATGTCTCTGGGTTCAGGCCTTTGTGATGTTACTAGCAGTCTCTTCAGGGTAGCCAGTGCTTTCTATAGCTTCTTCGATTTCTCCTTATATAAAACTCATGAGACCGATAATTTCAAGTGGTATTTGCTGGTTCCTGTGCCAGTGGGATCATGAATCTAATCCAGGCTTTAGCCTAAACTCTAAAGGAACTATCCAGGGCCTTGAACCTCTTTTGGGAATGGAGTTTAGGACTTGCGGACCCAGGCTGTACTCCCTGTTTCCCCCCAGAATAAAGACACAGACACAGGACTCTACTACAACTATATATTGATTACAATTGGAAAATAAAGTATTAGATACAGGTTAGTAAGATGATAATTGGCAATAAAAGACCACAACTTGCTGGTGGCTGCAAATGGTTGGCACTATTGCATGGGTCCGGATCCCTTCATTGCCCAACCCTGTGTTGGCCAATGGTCATCATATTGGTTGCTACCGACTCCTCCTAGAGGGGTGAGTCCCCGGCCGAGCCATCCCACTCGACACTCTCCCCTCGCCTGAAAACAAGATGTTAACATTTCTAACAGCTTACAAGGTGGGGGAAGGTCTCTGTGAACTTGAACTTGAACCTGAACTTGAACTTGACCGAGACCCCTTGTTCCCCACCTACCCAGATCAGGCCCATGCCAACCGCCAGCAAATTGTGACAAAACATTTGCGTACATAACGTCTGAGGGAGGGTGGGCGGGACTTCGGCTCCCGGCGAGCCACTGAGGATTCCGCACCAAGAGCCAGCTTATGTACCGGCTCCCAGCGTGGCTGGCCACGTCATCCGGCTGTGCCGGAAGCGTGACCAGAAGTCCCTCCCCGACCCCACTGCCTGGCAAATCAGGGGAGGAGGTGCTCCTCCCGATTGGCCAGGCCTTCCTGCCTCTCCCGGCTCCCAGAGGATGCCAGGAAGCAGAAGCCCCGGCAATGGCAGTCCCCTGTGCTGACCATGTGGTCGCGGGGGCCACTCCTAGGAGGCTGCGCGGGGGGTGGAAGAAGTGGGGGCGCCGGCTGAGCCGCAACCAGGCCCACCAGCGAGCCAGTAAGCCCCCTTAGGGCAATTCCTTTAAAATTCAAACTACAGTTGGCCCTCAATTTTTGTGGGGGTTGGGGTGCAGGATCCCCATGAAAGTGGAAAAACCATAAATAACCACTGGTGGTGCAATGCTTAAATGCCAGTACTGCAAGCCACAAGGTTATGAGTTTGATCCCAGAGGGCTCCAAGGCTGACTCAGCCTTCCATCCTTCTGTAGGTTGGTAAAATGAGTACCCAGCTTGTTGGGGGCGATTAGCTAAAAAAACCCAAAACATTGTAAACTGCTTAGGGAGTGCTTTGGCACTGATAAGCGTTAAATAAATATAAATGCTATTGCTATTGCTATAAGCCTGCTGGGTTTTTTTTTAACCCAAGAGAGCACTTCTCTAGGCCAGTGTTTCTCAACCAGGGTTCCCTGGAACCCTAAGATTCCCCAAGAAGTTGCTGGGGGTTCCTCAAGAGATTGCGATTGTGGGGAGAAAGCAATAGCAGTATATAGAAGAATGTTTATGCAGGGGTTTCCTGAGACCTGAAAATTATTTCAAGGGTTCCTCCAGGATAAAAAACTTGAGAAAGGCTGCTCTAGGCATTTGTAGGTCTCCAGCATGATTGTATGGTCAACTTCTAGCAGAAGACCTACAAATGTCTAGAGAAAACTTAGGGCAGGGGCAAATACAATAATCCATGGATAATCAAATCCATGAATGCTTAACCTGCAAATGTGGAGGAACAACTGTAAGACCCAGTGTAGATTTTACCACCCTACTGACATGGGAGCAATAACAGCCACTACAGCTCATGCTGTGAGGTTTATGTCTGAGAAGTGATTTCAAGCTGAAGCTAGACACTATGTTAATTGTATAGAATGTACAGTAGTTAAATCTTTTTTTTTTTTTGGCTTGGAAATAAGTATGGGGGGAGCTGATCCGGATCAAGCCCATCACATGCAGGTAGGAGAAAAGCCAGGGTTTGTTTGTATGTTTGTTTGAGGAATAACACTCCCCACTAGTTCCTTCCTGCCCCCCCAAATTTCCCTGACCATACACTGCCCCATTCTTCATTAGTGCCAGTGTTGCTGTGCATTTGACAAAGCATGCAGTTTAACTCTCTGCAACAGAGGGATTAGATAGAGTATGGGATTAGATAGAGGACATATTGTGTATACTGTAAGATTTGCAACTCCCATAATCCCTAGTCAACATAGCCAATGGTGAGAGCTGCTACAAATATTCATTCCTGAAGCTACAAAAGAAGATAAGCATCTTTTCATTTTTCCAAGTTAAAAACAAAAGCCATCTTGGCTATTTTTAATTATGCATTTAAGAGGTTTGTTGGCACAAGGCACTTGGAGGTAAAGCCATCTCATATTCAGATGTGTCTTGGGAATAACAAAATGGATAAAGCAACTAAGCAAAATGCTCATGCTGAATTTGAAAGAGAAAAGTGGGGTGTATAGCATGTATCTGAACCCAATGAATATTGTATACAAAATTAATCAAATTTTGCACTACAATGTAATTTTTAGGCAGTGAACAGGATCTGTTCCTGAATTGTTGGAGATGGATGACGTATAATACAAAGTGTGTGTGTGTGTGTGTGTGTTTGCGCACGCGTGTGTGTTTGTGTAAATTATCCATTTTTAAAATAATCTTACAGGACACAATAAATATTTTTATCATGGGCTTCCTGAACCTGTTAGGCTGATTCTGCAAACATAAGATGAGATGCAAGGCCTGCCTAGCATTCTGTTTCCACAACAGCTAGACAGTTCCTTATGGAAAGCCCACAAGCAGGGCATGAGCACAGTGGCATTCTTCCACTCTATCTGCTTCAGCAACTGATATTGAGAAGTATACTGCTGTTGATACTATAGATCATTTAGAGCCATTTATTCAGTAGTTGACCAGGAGTGCCAGTCTGCAAGCTGTTGGTTGCTGGTCTATGATGCGTTTCCAGGAAAGAAACCATTATCCCCACAGGGCACAAATTTAGTGCTGATCTGTGGCACACTGGAAAATAATAATTTCTGGTCCCCCACATGGGATAGCCTAAGAAGCACTGATTTAGAGCAATTGTAGCTTGTGGGCATTGATAGAATTATCTTCTATCTATTTATGAAATCCCACTTGAAAAGCCTTTGTGGATTTCCCCAAGTTTTTAAAAGCTGTGGGGGAAATGCGCACTCCCGCCAAATTGCAACACACTGTATTCCTGAAGCAGATAGCTGATTAGTCAGACATGTGGGGGCAGAGCTTGCTAACAAGGCAGCACCTGGACCCACCGTTGGATTTTCACAGTAGCGATTGTGTGCTGAGATGAGGAAACAGCCTTTATTTTTTCTTTTATTTAAGTGGAAGATTGCTCTTTTGCACCTTGGATTTAGTTTTTTTTTAAAATACTGTTTGGTGGGGGCAAGTTGGGGAGAATAAAACCATGAGTAATTCACTTGCGCCTGCCATCTTGATTTGCTGGTATGCCTCTGTGTGAATAGCAAACATGGATAGCTTTGCACACCACCAATCTCTCCAAAAAGGCATGGAAACAAATGAAAGCTGCTGCAAATTGGCATTACTACACACCAATCAACATTTTATTCCCTCATATAGAAGGGCCCATAGTGTTATGACAGATGAGGAAAAAATCTGCAATAATTATTCTTGTGCGTTACATACCTAAGATCCCCAAGTGTTAAGAAGTGACCTTTTACTTGGGCTTCTAGCAGCCATAAGTGCTGACTGCAGTTGTAAAAATTTTGTGGAAAGTTGAAGGGATGGTTTTTGACACAGATTTATAAAAATAAGAAATGAATGTTCAAGCTTTGAAACTGACAGTGTTAAAAATAGATACCAAGGTGTGTGTGTGTGTGTATATGTGTGATAGAGAGAGAGAGAATGAATGAATGAATGCAGAAATATTTTGTAGGTTATTTTAAGCATTTTTTAAAAAAAATATCTGGGATGAACATTATTACTGTTGTGTTTTAATATCTAATTCAGTTAGTCATTTTGTTGGTTAATCTGAGGCTAATTTTAATAATAAAAATATTTCATTTTTCAAAAATATAGTATTGATATATTTTGTGCTCTCTCCATCCACCCCAGCCTCTCATATGAAATATAATATATAAGGGTTTGGATCTGCACTCAGTTTTACTTAGGACTTTTTCAGATGAGGTTTTATAACGCTAGCAGCCTCGTCCCCGTTGTGAGGCTGCTGCGCTGCAGGGCATCCCTTTCGGATAACACTCTGCCCTGCTGATCCTCTGCCGATACTGTTGCGTAACCGCGGGGACGCTGTAGCATTATATTTGGCGGTTTTCTAATCGCGATCAACTTTCGTGATTAGAAAACCGCCAAATATAACGCTGCAGCGTCCCCGCGGTTACGCAACAGTATTGGCAGAGGATCAGCAGGGCAGAGCGTCATCTGAAAGGGATGCCCTGCAGCGCAGCAGCCTCACAACGGGGACTATAAAACCTCATCCAAAAAAGTCCTTAGAGTAGACACATTAAAATCAATGGGACCTCTGCTGAGCATAACTGATTTACATCCCATTGATTTTAATGGGTCTGCTCAAAGTATGACCAAGTATTGATTCAACCCATGGTGTAAAACAGGTGAGCAAAGTGTAGCCCTCCAGATGCTGTTGGACTGCAACTCCCAGTAGCTCTAGACAGCATAGACAGTGGTGAGAAATGCTGGGAGTTGTAGTCCAACAACATCTGAACCAGAAGATTGCACTTTGCTCATCCCCAGTGTAAAATGTCAAATCAGAAAATAAATGTTACTTTGACTGAAACTTTAATTCAAACTGCAGCACCCAAAGAAAGGCAAACGATTCTAAGATTAACAGAGAGAAAATACATAATCAAGCTGAACTGGAAGAATTAAAGCAAACATAAAGAATCTAAGTGGGCTGAGTAAAATACTGGAATAGTTGGAAATGTACAAAACAGGAAAATGAGCAGCAGGTTGAAGCATGTCCCCTACAAGAGTGCCGACAATTGTGTAGCCCTCAAGTTGTTGCTGGACTACATCTTCCAGTATCCTTGACCTACAATATAAAATTATAATAGCAGACAGTGTTTGGAGTTTAGGGGAAAAAAGTTAACATGATGGAGATATATGAAATTATGCCTTGTGTGGAGTAAATGTATCAAAAGAGGTTTTTGCCCTTTCTCTTGTTTATCATTATCATTATCTAGTGTCCTGCCTTTCCCCCAACACTGGGACTCAAAGTGGTTTACAAGTTATTAAAACCAGTATGGATTAAAAACATTAAAAAAAAAATCACTACAGGTTGAGTATCCCTTCTCTGGAATTCCAAAATCCAAAATAATCCAGAATTATCCACATGGTTGGCTTAGATAGTGACACTTTGGCTTTCTAATGGTTCAATGAACACAAACTTTGTTTCGTGCACACAATTATTAAAAACATTGGGTATAAATTTACATTTAGGCTATGTGTATAAGATGTATATGAAACATATATAAATGAATTTTGTTAAAAAATTAAGAAAAAAATCTGAAATATGGAACATTTCTGGTCTCAAGCATTTTGGACAAGTGATACCCAACCAGTACTAGAAGCAGGGGCCATCTGGTGAAGCTGAATTGTGAGAGATTCAGGACGAGCAAAATGAAGTACTGTACTACTTCACCCAAGGTGTAGCTATGGTTGGCGGGGGGGGGGGCGAGTGGGGCTTTGCTGCTCTAAAGGGGAATTCTGCCCTCCCAATAAAATTTTCCTTCACTCGCAAAATTTCTAGCATTGCATAGAGGGAGACACTGAAAATTTTTCACACCTAGAAATAATATTTTCTGTGTTTGTACTTCCTTGGCAGGTTTTGTTTTTGTTATGGATTCTTTGATGTCTCTCATCTGTTTTTGTATTTCTTTATTGTTACCTTAAGTTTTTTAAAAAAGTTAGATAGACGTGGCTTGTATGAGCAAGACATTAATAGCTTAAGCCTGGTTTGGTGGTGGGAGAGATAGGAGATGTTTTTTTCCTTCCGTCCCTACATTTCTAGCACTGTAGGGAGTGGGACATTGAAAATCATTCACACTTACAACTCATTCGGCCTGTCTACACTGCAGAAATACAGCAGCTTGACACCACTTTATCCACCATAGTTCTGTCCTATGGAATCTTGGTATTTGTAGTTTTGTGAGGTAGTTAGCTTTTTCTATCCCAGAACTCTGATACCTCACCAAACTACAAATACCAGGATGTCATGTACTGGCTTTTTCAGACTCAGGACTTTATACGACTCACTAAATACAGTGTCATAATGATGCCGCATAAGTGCGAAAGGGCACTCATACCACACAATGTTGCTCTTGCATGTTTATATCCTGCCAATAATCCAATCTATTTTATTGATGGGAAAAGCCGTCAATAGATTGGCTGTGCAGGGTTTTTTTGCCGGCATTGCTAACGTATGAAACCTAGCACTTTTTTTCCACGTACTTACTCATCAATAACTTCTGGGTGAGATTGTGACATCCAGGTAGGTGACACACTTTTTATGACCCACCCCAGTGTATTTGTAAGTTTTTAAGTGTATATATGTGCTTTCTTTTACATTTTATGTATTATTTTTTGTTTTATTTTTGAATTTCCCACGCAATGAAGTCTTGCGAGAATCCGTGAGATTTTAAATGAGGAAGTGAATGAGGGCTCTGTTCACTTCCTCTTCATTGCCAGGGAAGCCATTGCTGGGAGACAAAGGTGAGTCTGGTGGGAGGCATTCTTTTGCCAGCATAATTATTAATTATTCTGGTAAAAGAATGTTTTTAGAGGCTTGTCTGATAAAGTCCTCAATGATCAGCAGTTTCAGAGTTAAAAATAGAAAAATAAAAATAGAAACAACAACATTGTTGCTCAGAATACAACATTGTTTCTCAGAATGAAACCCAACTAACAAGCAGTAAACAAAAAGCATACTATAATCTTCCAAATCTGGCGGGCTATACAGTCATTGGCTACCAATCATCCTCACGCATATTCCCTTTTCCCAATCAGACTACATACTTGGTAGCAAGTACAGAGGAATGCAAACACAATTAGTCACAAAGTGATACAACAGAACAGAACTTGGAAGGAAAAGGTCACATCCAGAACCAATCCTCACATAGGATTCCATAGGCTAGAACTATGGTACATAAAGTGCTGTCAGACTGCTGTATTTCTGTAGTGTAGACAGGCTCTTAGATTTGCTGTTTTCATGTTAACTTTGCTATCTGTTTTTCTTTGGGTGCCTAAACTATATTTCTAAATGTTCAGTTGACATTTTAAGTTCCCACAATTTGGAAAGCAGAGGAAAATTTATTGGGGTACAGTATTCTGATTGGGAGGAAATACCCTCATTTTGCCCCCACACAGTGTTAGTCAAACTGCCCAGTCTTTCACCACAAGATCTAATGATGGCAAAGTTTTAAGAGGAGATTGATGAGAAATGAATGAACAGTCATGCTATCAATGGCTGCTGGTTGTGACAACTACATATTATCTCCAATATTTGAGGCAATCTACTTGTCAGTCCCACAGTGGCTGGGGAGCATGAATAGAGGAAGGTGTCACTGCTCTCATGTCTTGTAGGCTGCACATTGGCAACCGGTTGACTCAGAAACAAGATGCTAGACTAGATGGGCCTTTGGTCTGATCCAGCAAAACTCTCCTGTCCTTGTTATGTTGTTCCAAGTCAATAAGTAGAAGGAAACATTTGCTTCAGGCATTGGATGCCCAAGATGGCAGAAAATCTCTGGCTGTGTCTTTCTGTTGGAGAACAGACAACCTGCATGTTTTACGCTAGCCTGCTGCTCTCAGTGAGGTGGAAGATGTTGCACCACCATCAAGTTAAATCTCATTCTCATTGATTTATGTAGTTTCATTTTTGTTGAATTAAGTCACTCACACTCTGCTCTGTTTCTGCCAGTAGGCAAAGACGTTCTTATTTAAATCACCCTTCATCCTTTAACTTGTTGGGGTAGAAGGATGTGCAATGGGTATGCTGTTTTTAAAATATGTAATATGTGTTGTAATTGTTTTAAATTAATGTTTCAAAGGCAATGCTTTAATTGGATTTATTGTTTAATGCTTTGTGCCACATATTCACTAAGGTACAGTTGGGTAAAAACATTTTTTAAGAAAATCCAAAAAGCAAACCTTTTTGTTTGTCATTTTATATATGGGATACCATTTAACTATTCCATTATATATAATGGGACTTCAGTATCCACGGAGTCTGCTATCGACAGAGGGTCCTGGAACCAAACTCCAGTGGATACCAAGGGCCCAATGAATTTCATTTTAACTTATGTTATAAGCAGCTTTGGATCTCATATTGGGAGAAAAGTGAGCTATTAACCAACTAACCAAATAATAGCTGGAGGGGGAGATGCCCTCTTGTCTCTCAGCTCAGGCAGCAAGATACCTTGGACAAGCATGTCTTCTGAACTGAACCCAGAGTGAACACTTATGGGAAGGCATTTGTACTGCCTTGATGTTTCTGGTAACCAAATAACACCACAGTCATCTTACAAGTCCAAAGTACTCCACTGGAATGCAGGGCACCTTGTTGTATTACAAGACTGGTTTTCTTATAGGGTGTGTGATACAGGGATTGGGAGGGTGAAAAAGACTAATATTACAATGGAAAACAAAGCAGAACACTCCCAAAAGTTTATATATGAGATGTCTGTTATGCTTTATTCACATCAGGGCTGGCTTTTGTGGCTCTAGGTTGATAGATTTTCTTGCTTTGTATGCCAGTTTATGAGTTAACACTTTTCATTCCATTTTCTATGGGTGTGTGGGAATTCCACCAAGAGACAGAACACAATTGCATCACACTTTAAAAAAGAAGATTTGCTTAAAGCCTGGAACAGAATCCAGCTTGCTAAGGACTAAAAAGAAAAGTTGTGTCAGGCCTAGTCTACATGTGCAACAAGATCAGAACTTGGAAAAGATACTTTTTAGGACTAGAACTCCCAGAACCCCTGACCATGCTAGTTGGGGGATGCAGGGAGTTGTAATTTAGAAAGTATCTTTTTCTGAGCTCTGAAAAGGATGAGACATGAGAATTTGGCTCTGTATTAATAGAGAGCATCCTCAGGCATATGCTGCTGAGCACCCACAGCAGGACCCACCACTAGTTCTCTCTCCCCATTTTCATGCCCCACAATAAGGTCTGTCCCAGGACATTTGCTGTCCAAGGTGAAGATCAAGATGGTACATTTCTCATTTCTTATACAAATACCAGCTGGATTGGCAGTTGACTTTTTCTTCAACATAGGCAGTGGGACAGCTCCCTCCACCACACCAGAATAAATTATTTGGGGATGGGGATAGAGTTCAGGATGTCCCTACTCAATGACCCAGCTATGGACTGTTGGCCCATCAAACCGTTTCCAGTGCCCCATATCTGGAGATACCACTCCCTACCCAGCCACTAACCCAAAGTGCCAGCTACAGCCAGTTGGGCCTAGCTCTCCTCTCAGTAGTGGAGCTTGATTGACTATGGTGGATTCCCTCCTTTTAAAATTCCCTGATAATGCCTCTGGAGCATTAGCAAAGTGTATCTCTCAAGCAAGACTATCAGGGTTACAGGGCCATTGTGGAGGAATTAAAATGGCAGGTTCCACAAGGAGTGCTTCTTAGCTTAATTAACTTTTGTTGTCACAGCTATTTGGGCTACTAGTGTATCTGCCTGCCCAACACCAAGATATGTTGTGGGTAGGGTGCTATGGCCGCCAAAGAGGCTACTTGTGGGAGATGGTATAATAGTGCAACCAAATGTGATTTAGGTATCAGTGAACCTCCTGAATGATTCTTACTGAACTTCACAGATGTCAGAATAAATTTAGACAATATTGGGGGGGGGAATTTTTGCCTCCATTTTTACATTCCTCCACGGGGTTTTTCAGGTGTGCTTCTTAAAGCTTAAACCTAGTACAGTAGTTCAATCTTCAAATAATGCATTCCTCTAGAGCATTCTTGTTTTTTTTCTTTCTGGCATGGCGAAGTCCAAATAGTAATTGTGCAGTTTAATCACCACTGAGATGAAATATGGTAAAAAGGCAGATTATTGTAAGGGTTGAAAGGAATTAAATTAAAAAAAAACAACAGCTGCATGACTTCAGATTTGTTTTAGCTCTTCAAATACATCTACTCCTGGAGGATTGTAAAAAATATAACTTTGAAGATGAAAAACAGATTTAGAGAAAATATTATGTGCAATAATAAATATCAAAAACATATACATTGTTATTAAAATATAATATGGAAGATGAACAAATCAAAGATGGTATGATTAGCTGGGCAAAAAATATTGGGCATAATATTCAGTTAGAACAATGGGAATTAATATGGAAGAAGGGGCTACAATTTACATGTTGTTATGACCTCCAAGAAAACTTTTATAAAATGATGTATAACTGGTATATGACACTGGATAAATTAGCTAAAATATATACAAAGATAAATGATAAATGTTGGAAATGTAAGAATCATGTTGAGTCGTTCTAGCATTTGAGGTGGAGATGTAGGAGAGTTATAGATATTAGTTAATGGTTAGGGAAATAATACAAAAAATCTTGAAAATAAACATAGTATTTGGGCCAGAATTTATTTATTTATTTTATTTTAATTAATTTATTTATTTATATCCCGCTCTTCAGCCACAAGGCTATCAGAGCGGCTTACAAATTGTTTTAAGCAATAGCTATTTACACATCTACTGCATTAAACAGTTTCCAATGTGTGTTAGCTAATTGCCCCCCACAAGCTGGGTACTCAATTCTATTAAATTGTTTCTATTAAACAATTAATTTAGAAAATAATTAATTTAGAAAACGATTAATTTAGAAAGAAGATACAAAACCTTGATAACTTATTTAATCATAGCCGCAAGATTGGTATATGTGAAAAATTGGAAGAGTACTAAAATTCTAAAAATTTTGGAATGGTTATTGAAAATATTTGATATGGTAGAACTAGATAAACTTTTAAAGTTGTTGACAGGAAGTTCAACAGAAAAATATTTTAAAACATGGAGACCTTTTATGGACTATGGAGATTATCAGATGTGGGGGAACATACTAAAATTGCGTTCCCAACTGCGTCAGAAGATCTGTACAAGAACAGAAAGGGCAACCTTACCAGACACTCACATCCTTCTGTCATTCTGGGGGCGTAGTGCTGCTGCAGATGAGGCTTCCCTTTTGCTTTAATGGGGAGAAGCCGCTAATCAAAAGGGATGCCTTACTGATGTCGTGCTATGCCTCTGGAATGCTAGAGGACCATGTCACGTGGTAAGGTTGCCCCTTCCTGTTCTTCTAGTGATTTCTGACATGGTTTTGCTATGTCTGATAATCTCCTCAGTTAAATACAGTAATGGAGATTGGATTACTCTGAGCTTTGACTTGTAATGGAAGAACTGTTAAGAATAGATAGAGATAATATAACTAAAAGATGATAAATCAGAGAGCGGATAATAGTAGTGCTGTGGTCAACGTCTGGTGGAAGCATGCCATAGAATTTTATTGGAGGACCTACAAATGCCAAGAAAAGTGTTTTCTCTAAGAATATCTAGGTCCCCCAGTGTGACTCTATGGTTAATCTCCAGTGGAAGCATAAATAGAATCATGCTGGAGGACCTACAAATGCCTCAAGAAGTGTTCTCCCAGGTAAAACAAAATACCAGGCCTATATTCATGGTTTTCTCACTTTTGCAGAGGTCCTTCACCCCTAACTCTCCAGCTCTCACCATCCTCTCAATGTTTATGCTGCTAAAAAAACTTCCAGCTAAACAGAGGATGAGGAGGAAAGTTGGGGGCTGGGCAGGCATAAAAAGATTTTGTAAAAAGGAATTTCTTTGACAGAGGCTTTGTTAACAAAGGTATGCATGTGTACTTATTGAACATCTTTTCCATTGTACATTATAGTAGTATGTTGATATTATTGCTTGATGCCCAACTATTGGAAGCCTTTGATGTAACAGTGGTGATAGGAGCCTGCATTGGTTTTGAAAATGGGGCAAACAGTACAATTTTTTTGTAGAGTTAGTCCAGCTTGCTGTGGTCATTCCGCTTCATAGTTTTTCTTAGCTAGTAATAAATTAATAACTGGAAAGTTTACTTGACAAGCTGTCACAATTTCTAGAAGGATCCACCTCATTAAAAATCAGCCAGTGTTTCCCTCTAACTTGGGTTACAGGGTGTGTAACATATATTTGTATAGAATATGCAAGGAGTGGGAGCTCAATTACCTGGGCCATTTCAGCCATTTAGAAAATGCAGTCATCCATTTCAAGTAACTATTGTCTGCATATGTCAAGCATATGACAAATTAACAAGAAGGAAGTCATCCACACCCTATGCTGCTCAAACCTCCTTTTCCATCACCACCAATAGAAGGGCTACTGGCTCATAAATGATAGAACAGCCAGGGTTTGCATTTAGATATAACAATACACAATGGTTGCATTTGGATGTAACAATAAACAATGGCTTATTGTTAAGTGAATGACTTGTACATTCATTCTTCATTATCTTCCAGCATTGCTGCAAGGAGGAGCTTGGAAGCTTTTGCTTCCATTGTAAACCACAGTGTAGTGTTGTGTAGAGCTCGAAGGTAATTTGTTAATAATAGCTATTTCCCATAGTGAGTTACTTTTGGGGTTAATGAGGGGATGTAGCAGCAATTTTTCCTTAAAATGCAGCAATGCTGGTTTGGAAAGGTCACCAACATTTTATAATTTATATTTGGTGGCTGGAGGGAATGTTCCTTGTTTCCTTAATTGTATACAAGGTAGCTAGAGGTCTAGTTCAGGATGGCAAAGTGATATAGGCTCTCCAGGAGTGTGGCTGGTAGCACTGCTGCCCTGGTGATTATTTCCAAATGGAAGCAAGTAGCAGAGTCCTGTGTTGCCCTGTGGCACTGGGCCCTTGTTTAATAGTTAAAGAATAGACACCCCTACCTGTGGCCTCTCATTAATTAGGATAACAAGCAACTGTGCATTCCTCAGTCCTGCAAAATAACTAGTGTGGTGTGTTACTAATGAGCAACATTACTCCCTTCCATGAGTAGTGTTACAATGATTTTTTTTAAAATACTATAAAATTAATGGAATTACAGTTATCCCTCCATATTCACGGATTTGGCATTCATGGATTTAAGTATTCACGGCTTGAAGATATTCTTTAAAAAATAATAATCCAAAAAGCAAACCTTGATTTTGCCATCTTATATAAGGGACACCATTTTGCTATACCATTGCATATAATGGAACTTGAGTATTCACGGATTTGGGTATTCACGGGGGGTCCTCGAACCAAACCCCAGGGAATGTGAAGGGACAATTGTAATTACTTTTACAAAGTAACATACTAAGCTCTAGCTTAAACTGTGGTCAGTCCTAACTATGCCCTCCCCCGAAACAAGATAGCTTCATGAACTACAGTTTGAAGTTGGCTTGTTTCAATAAACTATAATTAAGACTAACCACAGTTTGTTCTGTTGTGTTCTTATCTCCAAACATTTTTCTATTGTGGGATATGGCTCTCTCCCAACCTTATAAGAAACATTATCAAACTTGCCTTATAAGATAATTTGATACAAGTGTTTTTAGATCTGAAAATCTCTGAAGTCTTAAGTACTGAATTGGCTCTATTAAAAAAATGAGCCCTTGGGTCTTCAGCCTGTAGACTTCCACCAGCTTAATATATATATATATATATATATATATATATATATATATATTTTGCTTGTACCACTTCAAAGCATAAAATGGATGGGAGCTGCACTCACAGCCTTCTGGTGAGCTTCTCATAAACAAATGATTGGTCATTGTGCAAACAGAAGATTGAAAGAGGCTGGTCTTCAAATATTCTCATTCTGGACTTTACATGTTATCACTGCTCAGCAACAATAAAAACCTCCAGAGAGGGAGAGTTAACCACTTTCCAAGGCAGTCTCCTCCTCTGTTGAACAGCTGTTACCATCAGAAAATCCTTCTTAATGTTTAGTCAAAATGTCTTTTCTTGGAACGTGAATCCATTTGTTCAGGTCTTGCCTTCTAGAGCTGCAGAAAACAAGCTTATTCCATATAACAAACCTTAAAATATTTTCCTCCTCCTCCTCCTCTATATTTAAATAATTTGTTACCTCCTTTAAAAAAAAATAGTGAAAAAGACTGTCCATGCTCAAAAAAACTATACACTTTTTTTTACAGTAAACATTCCTTTTAGATTTTTATTCCCCACCCCCACCCCAATATACTTTGGATGGTTTGTATATTTATCATTTCTGGTCATCCAGGGTTATGATCATATGTTTTGCTTTCATAATAGTTATATATGCTGCCAAGCTACAAGTGCTGTGTTAAATATTAATAAAATGGAAATGGTGCCTACAAACAAGCTACATTGTTGTACTACAAAAAGTCCCTGTTAGTGGGAGATGAGATATTACAATAGAATATTGCATTGTGACATCTCAAGTTGCATAGGAGTTCTATAAAACATTTTGTGAATAGTATTTTTGAAACAATATGTGTGTTTGTGATTGAATTTAAGTGGTAGCTTCTGCGCTGATGTCGCCTGGGGCACTGTGCTGAAAAGCAAGTCAGGGTGTCAGACAGCAACATAGATATGACAGCAAAAAAAAAAAAACCCCACAAAAAAGAACAGCACTAAGCAGCAACAACAACAAATCCCGAACAAAATTGTCAACTGATGTGCCTTAATTGTTACACCAAGTGTAGTAGCTGTAGATTCTAGATGTTGGACTACATGCCTTATCATCCCTTATCATTGGCTATGTTGGCTAGCTGATGGGAGCTGCAGTCCAGCAACTCCTGGATGGCTACAACTGTCTGCTTTTGTGTTGTGTAGAAAGGAGTGATAAGCGGTGATATAATGAAGGATGACTCACCAAACCAGAGATTTTTGCTTTCATAGAGCACTTTAGTATAAGTCAGATAAAATGATAATTTTGGATTGGAGTGGGAATCATGCAACATTCCAGATGTTGTTGGACTGCAGCTCCCAGCACTCCTCACTGTTGACAGTGCTGGCAAGGTCTGCTGGGAGTTATAGTCCAGCAACATCTAGAGGGTTGTATGATTCTCATCCTAGTTTTAGATATTTAAACTATTTTCTTTTGCTGAGGGTTTTAACTTTGCCTTTATGTATTGCATTGTTTTGCCCCTTTTATCTCGGTTTTCTCATGTGCTTTTTGACATTTTGTGTTATGAATTTACCTGCACATTGCCATAGAACTCCCATTATTGGGTGGGTTAAGATAGTAATAAATGAAAAACATTTAGCATCTTTATATAATTTTAAGTTTTTATATACCATCTTTCAGGCTTTAAAAAGATATTTAAAACCATCAACATTTAAAAAGCATAAATAAAACCATGCAAGTAGAAAACCTGAGAGCAGTTTAAAGTGGTTTAAAACCCACTTCACACCATTTAAAACAATGAAGAGTCAAAGGAAGGCTTCCATATTTAATTAGTGACCCAACTAATTGAACCAGTTTGATTAGTTACCCAACTGCTCCAGAAGAAGTCCAATCCCAATTGGGCTGATTCAGTGCTGCTCTGTTTTGAGTCCTGAACTTGATTTAAAAGAGAAACATCAGTTTATGCCTCCCATTGATTATCATGTGAAATACAAAAATGGCTATATGGGTAATGTTTCTTTTCTTTATTCAGATCAATTGAAATTATTAGGCTGAATAAGGGGAGTATGCTTGCCATGTGCAAATTAGGTGCAGGGCCTTTAAAAGTTTATTTTAAAGGGAACTGTCAACAACTTTTGCAAAATTTCTTGGCAGAAGCATAAAAACTTTATAGGCTTGTAACCATTTAGGTGTGGATTATGCCTGCCAAACTAATGACAAAAACTACATGAGTGTTTTTCTTTTGGTGCAAAGGATATTTGAAGAGGATACACTTTGGGGATTTTGAAGATATCCAAGAAGGAGGAACTTAATCTCGTTAATTTTCCTTATAGACTGCTGCCATGAAAGTGACAGATGTCATATACATGGACCCAAGTAACAGGCTTTCAAAATTTCGTAACAGTTACAGTGGTTGATGTGGAATGCAGGGAGGAAGGAGAGAGAAAGCTCTTCTTCCTTTTTCTTGTTTTTGGACAATCTGTATAAAATGGCACAGATCTCAGAGGTGCCTTCAGGCCAGAAAGCTGCAAAATTTCAGAAACTGATCAGTTCAGCAGCTCAAGAGATATGGTGCTTAAAATCCAGTTTGGAAAGTATAGAGAAGTGTAGCCTCCTGATACCTCAGCAACTAGTGATGGCAGTTATACAATGCAAAATTTGAATTTCTTGCAAAGCTCACTGCTCTTATCCACACCTATGAAAATATCGTGAGTTTAAGCACAATAGTAATTAAAGAAAAACTTCTAGCTGGCTAATTGCATGATTCTGCTCCATTTGTACACTTTTTTCAGATGATAAGATCCAGATTTTCAAGGCACAGCATTTGAATTGCCAAGGCACTGAATTTTAAAGATTTCAGAAGGCAATACACGCTGCCTTGCTTGTAGGATGGAAATCAAGGTTGCTCTGCACATGAATTATTTTAAAATATTAATCCAGACATGTGTGATAATACTTATGTGTCTTCTGGAATGCCATTTTTCTGGGATTCTAGATTACTGTTGGCCCTCAACTTTTGTGGGTGTTAGGGGTGCAGGATCCTAATGAAAGCAGAAAAAACATGAATATAATAATAATAATAATAAAATTTTATTTATATCCCGCCCCTCTGCAACGCAATCGGGGCGGCTTACAATATAAAAACCCCATACTCACAATACCCTAGCCCACCCACCCCTTAAAATAATATTAAATTGCAAAGGATTAAAAACATGCATTAATTAAAATATATATAAATTAGAAGAAAAAAAATTAAAAACATACAATCATAGCCTATAAAGGGCAGCTGAGTCTTGGGCCGGGATAATTATTCAGGAAAGGCCTGCCGGAAAAGATCCGTCTTGACAGCTTTTTTAAAGCTGTCTAAGGTGGTAATAAGACGGATCTCGTCCGGCAGGCCATTCCATAATCTGGGAGCAGCAGCAGAGAAGGCCCTCTGGGAGGTCACCGACAGCCTTGTTTTCATAGGCTGTAACAGATTCCTCCCAGAGGACCGAAGTGTGCGGGGAGGGTCGTATGGAAGGAGGCGGTCCCGGAGGTAAGTTGGACCCAAGCCATGTAGGGCTTTAAAGGTCATAACCAACACCTTGTACTGTGCCCGGAAACTAATAGGCAGCCAGTGGAGAGCTTTTAGCACCGGTGTTATATGCTCTCTTCTGGGAACGCCAGAAATCAACCTGGCTGCCATGTTCTGGACTAGTTGAAGTTTCCGAGTCAAGCACAAGGGTAGCCCCATGTAGAGCGCATTACAGAAATCCAGACGGGAGGTTACCAGTGCATGTACCACAGTTTCGAGGTCCCTAGTTTCCAGGAAAGGGCGCAGCTGGCGTACCAGCCGAAGTTGATAACAGGCACTCCTGACCGTCGCATTTACCTGATTAGTCATCTGGAGCGACGGGTCCAGGAGCACCCCCAGACTGCGAACACAATCCTTGGAGGAGAGTGTAATTCCATCCAGGATTGGAGTTTGTATTCCCAGACCTGGTTTTGGGCCTGTAACTGTTAGTACCTCCGTTTTGTCTGGATTCAGTCTCAATTTGTTTTTCCTCATCCAGTCCATTACTGCTTTAAGACAATCATTCAGAGGAGAGACGCCATCTGAAGTCGAAGCCGATGACCGAGACATGGAGAAGTATATCTGGGTGTCATCCGCATACTGATGACAACACACTCCATGCCTCCGAATGATCTCTCCCAGCGGCTTCATATAGATGTTAAATAGCATCGGGGACAGGATGGCACCCTGAGGAACGCCACAGTTAAGCTCTATTCTAGTAGAGCAACTGTTCCCAAGCCTCACCCTCTGGGATCTGCCCGAGAGGAAGGAACGGAACCACTGCAAGGCAGTGCCTCCGATTCCTAACTCTCTCAGGCGATCCAAGAGGATGGAATGGTCTATTGTATCAAAGGCCGCTGAGAGGTCCAGGAGCACCAACAGGGTCACACTACCCCTGTCGATACCCAAGCGGAGGTCATCAGCCAGAGCAACCATGGCAGTCTCCACTCCATAACCCGTCCTAAAGCCAGTTTGAAATGGAACATCTCTAGGCTCCCCAAACACACACAAAAAGTACCTGTACTGGTGGGGTGGTTGGCCTTGACCAAGTGCATTCCCTCACTCACTCACTTATTTTATTTATTTATTTATTTATATTTATTTATACCCCACTCTTCAGCCACAAGGCTATCAGAGCAGTTTACAAATTGTTTTTTTAAGCAGTAGCAATTTACACATCTACACTGCATTAAGCAGTTTCCAATGTGTGTTTGCTAATTGCCCCCACAAGCTGGGTACTCATTTTACTGACCTACGAAAGGATGGAAGGCTGAGTGAACCTTGGAGCCGGCTGGAATCAAACTTGCAACGTGGTGACTTGCAGTACTGGCATCTAACCACTGCGCCACCAGGGTGGGGGGAGGAGATGGGGCAGGAGGAGGAGCCCCCTCACCAGTTTGATTTCCTCCTGGTGACACAAGTATTATCCAAGTCTCTGTTAAAAGTGGAGTAGGGCAGCAGCAGAGGCAATGAATACAGTGATCCATGAATAATCAAATCTGTGAATGCCTAACCTGCAAATGTGGAGGAGTAGCTGTATGTGCTTGCTGTATAGGAAGAATAGAATCTCTCTTTAGGTATTCACATGGCTTTAAAACCTTATCTAGATTTTTCTACAGTAGAAGAAATAACTATTCGTGTGCAGCTTTTCTAAATGATCCCTTTTGACAAATCTCTCTTTGTCAAAAGATTAGTTTTTCAGTGGCCTTTTCTTTCATTGCCAAAGGAAGGTCTTGTTGATTTTTAGAGGGAGATTACCTTGTGAAAACTGAGAGTATTGTAAACTTATAAGGTTTGGCTGAATGCCAAATCAAATCAACTCACCAAGACTCAACACCTTTTCTTTTTCTTCAAGTGCCTTGATAAGAGGATTCCTTTGACAAAAGGCTTATATTGCCTATGGCAGAAGAACAAGTGGAGTGCAATTGTTGGGGTCACATAAATAACTACAGGGAAGTGAAAATTGTAGAAGCAAAGTGGCTACTTCAAATGTACTTTCACATGGCACAACTTTGCATCTCTTGGTACCTGTGGCTCTGTGTAAGGAGAACTGCTTTCTCTGACTATGCTGAGTGCCAGTTATCACCATATGAGGGAGCATTCAAATGCCAAGGCATAAAATTGGTAAGGTTTGATTATCTTCAGAATAAATTATCAATATGGCCCAACTGTCCTGATCAGGGTGGCAAGAATACACCTTTAACTTAGGAAATAAAGGGGGAACCAAGCCAGTCCAGGACCATACATAGAGATCTGAAATAGCAGATAGTGGTTGGAGGAGGCCAGGATCAAATCACTAGACGCAGTCAAGCAGGGTCAAAAGCATGGTTAAGGAGTAATTAAAAGGAAGAGTCCAAAAAGGAAGCCAAGGTTCAGGAAACTAGAGAGTAGGGACCATCACAGTGTGTAAGCTAATGGAGTTTTTATTCTGTATCAAAGACACAGCCTTGGCTAAAGACACATATATCAAAACACAGCCTTGGCTGTTATAGCCAATAATAGCTCAGTACAGCTGGCCTCATTACCTCAGCATTTTCCTTTTAAGGCAGGCCGCAATCCTGCCTGTACTTTCATTGCCATCATTTTATTCTGTGATGCTCCAAAAGACAAAGTGACCCAGCCGCCGACTTCCTTTCTTCATGATCAGTATGTGATGGTCCAGGCTGTTTCCAGAGCTGGACTGCCAGCCACCTCTGGCTTTGACTGGGGCCTGTTATCTGAGCTCACCTCTTTGATGGCAGATGCAGGAATAAGGAGACCAGACAAATAAAGAGACCACACATATAGCTGGGATATAAAGGGTCACTTTTGTTTAGCTATAACCTATTTAACCCCTTTCTGAGAAATCTGCAATGGGGGAGCAACCTAGTGTGGGAATTGTTGGGACAGGAGGCCAGCTCCAAAAACCCTCCCCAACTTCCCTTGGGCAAAAACACCTGAACCCCAGGGAGAACTCATAAGCTGGGCTGCACCCCAGTCAGCTCGCACCTGGAAGGCTGACGCAAAAGTCCCTCCCCCAAGTCACAGTACTTAAAGAGAGGGTTTATCCCTCAGGCCAGCCTCAAAGGAGGTCACTTTCCCCACCCATCAGTTCATAGGAACTAAAGGGGAAGTTCCAGATCCCCCCTTCACCTCCAAAAGGGGGAGGTGCTAAAGGTGCTCACTGACCTACCAAATCTCCCCCTCTACCTGCCAAGTGACTGCCTATTTAAGACACCACCCTAAGCCAATTATCAAGTCTGCATCCACAGTGTGATGTAGGCAAAAAGACCTCTAGAAAGGGTGAAAAATTCCTACCCATCCCCAAAACAACCAATTAAATCACACTGATTCAGCAGCAGGAGGGTGGGCTGATCCAATGACAAAAAGGAGGAGGCAGAGGGCAGCCAGCCTTAAATCCTCTCTAGCCTCACCCTCTGCTCTCCTGGTGACAATGCAGATGCCAAGGCAACATTATAGGCCTCCGTCCTGCACTCCGGTCCAGAAAAGCAGCTTAAAATGCCAGCAGGATAAACAAGGGCTAGGAAAGCAGCCAAGCCCCAGTGATAGTTAATTAGGGAGAGCCAGATAAAGTTCAGAACAAGTGAGGTTCTGTTTCTTGGAAAAGCAGCAATACAGGCAGGAAGGCACACAGAGAAGAGGCCAGAATACAGTCCAAAGGTCAAGGCTTGCAGAAGGCAGCATTGTCCAGAAGCCGGCCCATGGGTCAGCAGGATCAGGCAACAGGGTAGTCAGGAACAGTCCAAGGTCAAGGCATGAGTCAAGGCAGCAAGGATTCAGGCACCGAAGGCAGCAGGAAGCTTTATCCAGGAAGATCAGTTGATCTCTGATAAAGCCTCCATTGCCTCTTCCAGCCTATATAAAGCAATTAAGGCTTTGCCAGGTGTTTCTTAATGAGCAAGTTCTTCTCATAAATTCTCAGAGACCTTCTTTGAGCTTCCTTTTGAGCTTGCTGCTGGGTATATGATGGTGGAGGTACATCCCTCTCCTCTTTTTCATCCTTATCTGAGTGGGCAGGACTCTCTGCTGGAACTGATGCCAACCCACCTGGACCAGGCTCTTCCTCTGCTCAAGCCTCTAGGTTGGCAGGGTTACCTGCTGGCACAGGTGTAGCACAGGTGTCCTCCTCTTCCTCTGACTCTATAGCCTCATCAGGTTCATGGGGCATGACAGCTCCATCAAAAGGGGTTCCGATGGTGTAGTTGTGACTGCACTGGGAACCCTATTTCCTTCCTCATCTAGGGAGGCCTCTTCCACGTAAAACATGATACCAACTGCTCTAGCCCACTTGTTCTTTTTCACAGATGATATAAACCTATTATCAGAGTAATGCATGTAAGGACACACTTTTCAAGATCAATCTATCAGTCAATTGCTTTATTGGGAGTGTGAGATTCAAGGTGAATTATAGAATAAAAAGAAATACAGTTGTCCCTCAATATACACGGATTTGGTATCCACAGATTTAAGTATTCACAGATTGAAAATATTCTTTAAAAAAAAATCCAAAAAGCAAAGCTTGATTTTGCCATCTTATATAAGGGACACCATTTTGCTATGCCATTGCAATTAAAGGGACTTGAGTATTCATGGATTTTGGTATCCACGGGGGATCCTGGAACCAAGCCCCAGCGAATATGAAAGGACAACTGTACAAATAAAACCACATACAAACAGCTGAGATTAAAATAATGTTGAACTTTCTGTAAATTTAAAGCCATATAAAGCATTAATTTAAAAGCATAGATTAAAAACCTCTCTCTCTCTCTCTGGCTTTTCTTCGCCAAGAGGGGTGGCATCTTAAAGAAGAGACTCCAAGTCAACAATCTTCAACAAGCTACCATGAGAGACAACTTCCAGACAAATCTACAAATGAAACTTGAAGACCATCCTACAGATTAAAAACAGTACAGCACTAAAGCAGAAAACCCATTATCTAAGGCTGCATCTACACTACAGAAATAATCCAGTTTGAAACTGGATTATCATAGAATCATGGAATCATGGAATCATAGAATTGTAGAGTTGGAAGAGACCACAAGGGCCATCCAGTCCAACCCCCTGCCACGCAGGAAATCACGATCAAAACATCCCCAACAGATGGCAATCCAGCCTCTGTTTAAAGACCTCCAAGGAAGGAGACCCCACCACACTCCAAGGGAGTGTGTTCCACTGCTGAACAGCTCTTACTGTCAAAAAGTTCCTCCTCATGTTGAGGTGGAATCTCTGTTCCTGGAGCTTGCATCCATTGCTCCGTGTTCCAGTTTCTGGAGCAGCAGAAAACAAGCCTGCTCCATCATCAACATGACACCCCTTCAAATAGTTTAAAAGGGCTATCATATTGCCTCTTTTAACCGTCTTTTTTCCAGGCTAAACATACCCAGCTCCCTAAGTCTCTCCTCATAAGCCATCGTTTTCAGACCTTTCACCATTTTAGTTGCCCTTCTCTGGACATGCTCCAATTTGTCCATATCCTTTTTGAATTGTGGTGCCCAGAACTGGACACAGTATTTTAGGTGAGGTCTGACCAAGGCAGAATAGAGCGGCACTATTACTTCCCTTGATCTAGACACTATACTTCTGTTGATACAGCCCAAAATCGCATTGGCCTTTTTAGCTGTCGCATCACACTGTTGACTCATGTTCAACTTGTGGTCTACTAGCACTCCTAGATCCCTTTCGCATGTAGTCTCATTCAGCCAGGTCTCTCCCATCCTATATCTATGCATTTCATTTTTCCGCCCTAAGTGCAGTACCTTACATTTCTCTGTCAGGGATGATGGGAGTTGTAGCTCTTCACCTCTGGCTCAAACTCACCACCTTGTTATGCAGCAGAGCCAACCAGCTTAGATCAGTGGTTAATGCTTTCCTCCAAAGCAGCAGAGTTTCAGAGAATAGGCTGAAGATCCTGACAAACTCTCCAAGCCTTCTCACTCTTCTCCAGGTGTCTCCAAAATGTCTCCAGGATTCACTCAGGCAACTCAGTAGTTTTATATAAAACCTACTTTATTCTTCTATATAAATATACTATATGGTCAACAAATCACAATCTCTACACACTACTCCACAATATCTCCAAACTATTCCACCTCTACTCCACCACAATACATTGGCAAACATTGCAATTTTATAGCCATTGTTTATCACCACCCACTAGCTAGTTTCCACCCAGTGGGTGTGTACTTCCATTCTGATTGGTCCACATAGTTCCACCCATGCTTAAGACCAACCCATGTATTTCAACATTTCACCTTGTACACTTAATGATTCTCAGGTGTTTCCAATCTGCATTCAGTACCTCTGTCCTTGGCTCTCAGGCCTTCTAGATTACATTAGCAGTTTCACCTGTGTAGCCCCATAATTGCTCTTGCTTAGTCATTGTGACTTTCACATACATATTTTATTTCTTTCACTGTATGTCCCATGTTGCATTTTCCTTAACAATCCCCTCCGAAATAAAATATTGTATGTGTCTTACAATGTCATTCCAACCATTTGTGTCAGCCGTTCATGTTTTTCTACTGTCAATGCTTTTGTGAACAAATCTGCTATGTTGTGTTGTGTTTCTATATATCTCAATTCTATTTCACCCTTCTGAACCATGTCTCGCACATTTTGATATCTTACACCAACATATTTTGTTCTGTTCTTCAAACTTTCAGTTTCAGCCATTGCTATGCATGACTGTGAATCTTCCAGAATTTCTACTGGTATCTTGTAACTTTCATTTAAATCATTTAGCAATTGCTTAATCCACTGTACCTCATTTACTATCTCATTCAAAGCAGCAAATTCTGCTTCTGTTGTGCTTAACGTTACATTAGTTTGTTTTCTACTTCTCCAAACTATTGGACTTTCACTATATTTAATTATCATTCCTGTAACTGACTTCTTGTCTCCTAATTCTGATGCAAATGAACTGTCTACATAACAATCTAGATCTGAACTACTGCTTCTTATAATCAATTTCCTATCTAAGGTTCCTTTCAAATATCTCAATAAATGTTTTACCGCTGTCCAGTCTTCAATTTTTGGATCATTAACCCTTCTAGACAATACATTTACAGCATAAGAAATGTCTGGTCTGGTGTGGCAAGATATGAATTGTAAAGATCCTATTATACTTCTGAAGAGATTCTTGTCCTCAAACGCTCTAGTTGTTTCCTCAGACACAAAACCAGTTGTCATTGGAGCTCTTACTATTTTTGCATTCTGTAATCCACACTTTTCAATCAGTCTTTCAATTTTATTTCTCTGACTTAATAAACAATGTCCTTCTTCTGTCCATTCAACGCAAATACCTAAATAAGACTTCAATACACCTAAGTCCTTCAAAACAAACTTCTTAGACAATTCTCTTTTTACTGACTCAATTTCCTGTTTTGACTTTGCTGCTACGCACAAATCATCTACATAAATTACTAATACTATGTCTCCTTTTGTATAAACACAAGCATCTGCAATGCTCCTCTTGTAACCTAGCTTAACTAGCTCATCATTGATGCACAGATTCCACGCTCTGGCACTTTGTTTTAAACCATACAATGCTTTCTTTAATTTATATACTCTTTGACTACCATTTTCTTCGAAACCTTGTGGCTGTTCCATAAATATTTCTTCATCCAGAACCGCATTCAAGTAAGCTGTCTCAAAATCAAAATGTTCTACAACTAAATTCCTTTTTACTGCTACAGCTAGAACCATTCTCAGACTTTCTGGCTTTGCAGTTGGAGAATACGTCTTATCATAGTTCTCATACTGCTGTTGTGCAAAACCCTTAGCCACTAACCTAGCTTTATATTTGATACTTCCATCTGGCATTTCTTTCCTTTTGTATACCCATTTACAACCAATTACTTTCTTGTCTTTGGGTCTGTCAACAATTTCAAAAACATCTTTATTTACCAGGCAACCAAACTCATTATCCATTGCATCAAACCATCTTTCCTGTTCTTCACTAGAATAACTTTCCAATTCTTCAAAACTTTCAGGCTCTTCTACTGCTAAACAAGCTCTTGCCTGTGTCACAACAAACCTATCTGGAGGCTTTCTAACTCTATGACTACGCCTGGGAATAAAATCTGCTGTTCTGTCTCTTTCATCCTCACTTTCTCTACTGGGAGTTGTAGTTCTATGACTAAATCTCTTGTCTTCAGTCATTCGAGTAGTAGTAGGCCTAGATGCTATCTCATCATCAGAAGAACTACCACTGCTGCTAGGTGATGCTTCCTGCTTAACTGAAACCCCTCCGTTTCCTGAGGTTGGTTCAGTTTGTGCTTCTGGCTCATTTGAACTCCCTAACCTCAAAAACACTTCTTTATTGGCATGCAGTTTGTCCCAACCAGCATGTCTCTCAAAATTTGCAGACCTAGAATACTGCACTTGTTTTCCTCCCAAATGAAACTTGTAGCTATTTCCAGAATACCCCAAAAACCTAAGCCTTTTGCTTTTGGGTTCTCCTTTCCTCCTGAAACAAGCAGGTGTGTAAACATGAGCAAATTGTCCAAAAACCCTTAAGTACTTGTAATTTGGCATTCTCCCATACAATACCCTGTAGGGAATGTCTTCAATTTCTGAATGATACAATCTGTTACTGATATGTATTGCAGTCAAAGTTGCTTCTGCCCAAAAACTATCTTTCACCCCTGCATCTGCCATCATACAAGCAGTAATTCTTTTTATATCTTGTATTTTCTTCTCTGCTAACCCATCCTCACTAGGACAAGCAGGGTTTGTAGTTTCATGCCTTATTCCCACCTTTTGAAACCAGTTAAATAACTGATTATTTAAAAATTCTCCTCCTCTATCAGTAATGATGGTGCCTACTCTGCTATCAAATTGTCTTTCCACCATTCTTACCCATGCTTTTAAACTTTGCCCAGCGTCAGATTTGTTTTTCATTATTCTCACAAATGCAAATCTTGTATACCTATCAACAATTACTAGGAAATACTTGCTTCCCCCTAAGGACAAGCAATTAGCTTGGGCGACATCTGCATGTACATACTGAAATGGTCTTTGAGCAATTCTTTTTGTTTTCTTAGCTACTGGAAAAGCTCTGACCTTTACCTGTTGACACACTGTACAATCTAAGTGGTTTTTACATTCAGTAACTTTTAAATCTGGACACATACTGATTAAATTCTTTAAACATTTGAAGCTCGCATGGCCGAATTTTCTGTGAAGCTCGTGTATGCAGTCTTTGTGGATTGGAATATTTTCTATGTTATTAGCTTCTTCAACCCTGTAGCTATCAATATTGTCCTCCAAATAATAAAGTTTGTCCTTTTTCAAACCTATGCCACGCAATTCCCCATTCAGTTTTATCTTACACATGTTCTTTTCAAAGATGACTGTGTAGTCTCTTTCTGTTAATCTGCTTACTGATAACAAATTATTTTCTAACTCCTTTACATGTAAGACATCATTAAAATTCTCTTTTAGCCCTGGAATGTACACAGTACCCATTTGATTTACAGTACTTAGCTCTTTCCCGTCAGCCAAAACTACAGCATTTACATTAGCTGATTTTCTATTACTTATTAAATTTATGTCATTACACATCAAAGATGTGGCTCCTGAATCAACTAGCCATTTAGAATTTGCATATTGTTTTTCCTTAATCATGGTTGCAAACCCCTTTTTATTACCACTGTCCCTCAAAAATGGAGGTCTGGACTGTTTTTGATACTGCCGCGGCTGCCATCTGCTCTCTGCTTGCTTGCGTCTCTCAGCTGCAAAATGTTTACAATGTCTCTGCAGATGACCAATCTTCTTACAATAAAAGCACCTCCGTTGCTCCCTTGTAGAGGCTGCTTCCTCCTGCGTTCGCCAGTCAGGAGTTGTTCGTTGTTTTGGCACAGTCTTTAAACTTGCTGAGTCACCCTGCTCAGACATTCTTCTCTGGTTCTCTTCCAGTATTCTGGCCACAATTAAGTCTCTATTAAGCTCAGTTTCTGACAGGTTTTGCAGGCTGTTCGTTATGTTGTCCCACGAAGAGTCTAGCGATTCTATTAAAATGTAGCATTGCTGCTCTTTGCTAATTTGCACTCCCCTCAGTTCAGCTTGCACAAATAAATCTTGCATTATTTTTAAATGTTCTATCACACACTGCCCTTTAGCCATCTTTTGCCTGTATATTCTTTTAGACCATAGCATTTTTGCAAAAGCAGTTGAAGGAGTGTGTAATCTCTGCAAGGTATCCCACACATCCTTGGCAGACGTTTTATCTCTGACGTCATTAATTAAGTCTTCTTCAAGCATGAGATAAAGACAGGCTTTTGCTTTACTATCTCTCTCTTGAGTGGCTTCATCAGCATCGGCTGCCAGCCCTGTTTCAACTGTTGACCACAGACCTTCCTTTACTAGTAGAGATTGGGCATAAATCTTCCAGGTAGAGTAGTTGTTTCTATTTAATTTACTAAACTTTAGAATTTCCATCTTGATTTGTGCAGTGACTCAATTTGACACAGTCCTTCTGAGTATGCACAGCCAACCCGTCTGGGCTTAAGCAAAACACAAAATGATTTACTCACGAGGCTTATCAGTGCAGCACAAACAGCTTGCTCTGATCTATCGTCCACAAAGCTTTCTTCCACTCTCTGGAACTTTCAGCTTCTGTGGATGCTGGGTGCTCTAGTAACTGGGCCCATAACCCTTGTCAGGGATGATGGGAGTTGTAGCTCTTCACCTCTGGCTCAAACTCACCACCTTGTTATGCAGCAGAGCCAACCAGCTTAGATCAGTGGTTAATGCTTTCCTCCAAAGCAGCAGAGTTTCAGAGAATAGGCTGAAGATCCTGACAAACTCTCCAAGCCTTCTCACTCTTCTCCAGGTGTCTCCAAAATGTCTCCAGGATTCACTCAGGCAACTCAGTAGTTTTATATAAAACCTACTTTATTCTTCTATATAAATATACTATATGGTCAACAAATCACAATCTCTACACACTACTCCACAATATCTCCAAACTATTCCACCTCTACTCCACCACAATACATTGGCAAACATTGCAATTTTATAGCCATTGTTTATCACCACCCACTAGCTAGTTTCCACCCAGTGGGTGTGTACTTCCATTCTGATTGGTCCACATAGTTCCACCCATGCTTAAGACCAACCCATGTATTTCAACATTTCACCTTGTACACTTAATGATTCTCAGGTGTTTCCAATCTGCATTCAGTACCTCTGTCCTTGGCTCTCAGGCCTTCTAGATTACATTAGCAGTTTCACCTGTGTAGCCCCATAATTGCTCTTGCTTAGTCATTGTGACTTTCACATACATATTTTATTTCTTTCACTGTATGTCCCATGTTGCATTTTCCTTAACATTCTCTGTATTGAATTTCATTTTGTTAGCTTGGCCCAGCTCTCCAGTCTATCCAGGTCATTCTGAATTTTGATCCTGTCCTCTAGGGTATTAGCTACTCCTCCTAATTTGGTGTCATCTGCAAATTTGATAAGTATGCCCCTAATTCCCTCATCCAAGTCATTGATAAAGATGTTGAATAGCACTGGGCCCAGGACAGAACCCTGTGGCACCCCACTGCTCATATCTTTCCAAGACAAAGAGGAGCCTTTCCATTGTATAACAAATTATTTGCCATACCTCCTTCCTATATAATTGTGGGATTTGTAGTTTGGTGAGGCACCAGCACTCTTTGGCATAGAAGGCTAAATACCTTGTAAAACTACAAATCCCAGGATTCCATAGGAAGGAACAAACTGGATTATTTCTGTAATGTGGATTTGGCCTAAAACAGCCTGTCCCCGTATTCTTGCTAGAAAAGCAAGGTCTTCACCTGACAACAAAGGAATAGCAAGGAGGGAGCCAGCCTAGTCTACCTGGAAAAGGAGCCCTGGAGTCTTGAAGCAGCCATGGAGAAGGCCCCACAAACTGTGGCTGTGAAGGTGACAGAGTTGAGAGAAATGCCTTTCTTAAGATGTTAGAGTTAGGGTAGGCTCACATGTGGAGATACGATCCTTCATATATAGATCCACACATTATAGGGCTTTCTGTGTCATAAGCAGCATTTGGAATTGTGCCCAGAAGTGAACGTGCAGTCAGTGGAGATGTTGTAACAAGGAAATCATGTGGTCCCTATAATCAGCCCCAGTTAACAATCTTGGCTGCAGCTCTTTGGACCAGCTGAAGTTTCCAAGTGGAATCTCTGGCTTTTCTTTGCAAACGAAGATTCAGGAAGGACTCATCCTGCGCTTTCTGCAAGCGCGCTGATGACTAAAAAGGCCAATCTGAGATAAACAAGTCGATTGCAGAAAGCACAGCAGAAGGTCTCCTTGAGTGATGTTTTTGGGTTGTGATTCTTTCTGCATTGTCGTTTCTCTTCAAGACTTGTTCGGCATGAGTTCTCAAATAAGGCTGCAGCATTGTGGATAGTGCGTCTCCATGCCTCCCGATGTGAGGCCAGGGCGGACCACTGTTGGTGATCAATTTGGCCGAGCCTGAGAGGTTGTTTCAGGGAGTCTTTGTATCGCTTTTTTGGAGTGCCCCTCTTACGCTGACCCGTGGCGAGTTCACAGTAGAGTACTATTTTTGGGAGGTGATGGTCCTCCATCCTAGAAACGCGCCCTGCCCAGTGCAGCTGTGTTCTCAATATCATGGCCTCAATGCTGGTGATCCCTGCTTGCTCAAGGACAGCAACATTTGTCACATACTCAGTCCAGTGTATATTTAGGATTGTGAGTAGACAGCACTGATGAAAGCGTTCGAGGAGTCGTAGGTGGTGGCGATAGGTGACCCATGTTTCAGATCCATAAATGAGGATAGACAGTACAATGGCTCTATACACACTGATTTTTGTGCTTTGCCTCAGGTGTTTATTGCTCCAGACTCTTTTGTGAAGTCTTCCAAATGCACCAAATACCTTTGCTAATCTGTGATCGATCTCTTTGTCAATCTTGGCATCTGAGGAGATGATGCTTCCCAGGTAGGTGAACTGCTGAACGGACTTGAGCACAGATTTGCCGATGGCAATGTGGGCATGGTGGTGTTCGTCCTTTGGTGCAGGCTGGTAAAGAACTTCTGTTTTCTTCAGGTTGACTTCCAGCCCAAACAGCTCTGCAGCTGTTGCAAAGAAGGATGTTAGGCGCTGCAGAGCTGCTTCTGTGTGGGCAACAAGGGCATCATCATCAGTGAAGAGCAGCTAGTTAGTTTAGAGTCTTAGTGTGCGCCCTCAGACGGCTTAAGTTAAACAAGCTACCCTCAGTACAGTAATGTATATAGATGCCATCGTCTTCTTCAAGCTCTGCCATAGCCCTTTAGAGCATCATGCTAAGGAAGATTGTAAATAAAGTTAGTGCAAGGACACAACCTTGCTTCACTCCATTAGTTATTAGAAAGGGCTCTGAAAGAGAATCATCATATCTGACTTGACCACACTGGCCCTCGTGTAGCAAGATAATCATTTTAAGGAATTTGGGGGGACATCCTAGTCTTTCCAGGATCTGCCACAGACCTTTTCTACTCACAGTGTCAAAGGCTTTGGTGAAGTCGACAAATGTTACATAGAGACCCTTGTTCTGCTCTCTACATTTTTCTTGCAGTTGTCTAAGGGCAAATACCATGTCTGTAGTACTCCTATTGGCTCTGAAGCCACATTGGCTTTCAGGAAGAAGTTCTTCTGCAATAGCAGGAACTAATCTGGTCAGGAGTATCCTTGCAAGGATTTTTCCAGCAATAGAGAGCAGTGTTATGCCTCGATAGTTTGAGCAATCGGATTTTGCTCCTTTTTTCTTGTACAGGGTGATGATGACTGCATCTCGGAGGTCTGATGGCAGTTCCCCTTTTCCCCAGCAATTCACAAGGAATTCGTGGAATTTATCGTGGAGTGCATGACCTCCATGTTTCCAAACTTCAGGTGGGATTCCATCAATCCCAGCTGCCTTGCTGTTTTTCATCTGCCTTGTGGCCTTAAGGGTCTCTTCCAAAGTGGGAGTTATGTCCAATTCATTTTTCATCGGTTTTTGTATCATATGTTGGATAGCTGAGCCTTGGACTACTTGGTTGGCGCTAAAGAGACTTTGAAAATGTTCAGCCCATTGATTCAGGATGGAGGCTTTATCAGTAATTAATGTTTGACCATCTGTACTGTATAAGGAGCTTTGGACCTGATAAGTAGGTCCAAACACTGTTTTAAGAGCTTCATAAAATCCTCTATGATCACCCAGATCTGCACAGCGTTGTGTCTTTTCTGCTATATTGATCCACCACTTGTTCTGCATGTCTCTGAGTTTTTGTTGAAGTTTACTACATGTGAGCTGGAAAGCTGCTTTTCTTACATGGCAGGTTGGCTGGGCGAGGTATGCCTGGTGAGCAGTTCTTTTCTTTGCCAACAGCTCCTGGATCTCTTGGTTGTTTTCATCAAACCAGTCTTGATTTTTCTTGTGGGAGAACCCAAGGGATTCTTCTGCAGACTGGAGGATACTGTTTTTGATATGTTGCCCAAGCACTGTAGGAGAAGGATCTGTAGGATGGTATTCAAGTTGTTTGTAGATTTGCCTGGAAGTTGTCTCTCATGGTAGCTTGTTGAAGATTGTTGACTTGGAGTCTCTTCTTTAAGATGCCACCCCTCTTAGGTTTGAACTTAAGATGAAGATTTAGTTTACATCTGATGACGTGATGATCTGTTTGGCATTCTGCACTGGGCATCACTCGGGTATGACGGACATCACGAATGTCTCTCTGACGGACTAGAACATAGTCAATGAGGTGCCAGTGTTTGGATCGGGGATGCATCCAGGTTGTCTTCAAGCTATCTTTCTGCTGAAAGATTGTGTTTGTAATAGTCCAAATAGTTTGGAGGCAATGGAATTTTTAATCATAAAGCCTACTCCTGAAAGATGTTTTTCGGTTTTGGGTTTGCCAGACCAGTAAAGTATGTAGCCGGCGCCATGTTCTTTAAGGCTGCCTTCCTCATGGAGGCGAACTTCACTAAGAGCAGCGATGTCAATGTTAAGTCGTGATAGTTCATGGGCTAATAGGGCAGAACGACGCTCAGGCCGTCCACTATCTTCAGAGTCTCACATGGTTCTGATGTTCCAGCATGCAAGTGTCAGTTTATTTATACCTTTGGAGGCCAGTGTGTGCCTTTGTTTCTTTGCCTTGGTTTGACTGTATCAGAAGATGCCCGTTGCCCGCGGCTAGCCAACCAGGTAGTTGGGGATGAGCTTTTGTTAGGCCACCTTTTCTAGGCTCCTCTCCATATGGAGCAAGCAGTGCTCTCCTTAAAAAAGGCTGCTTGGTTGTTCAGGATGCTGCCGAACAAGACTGTCATCTCCCAGGTCAGCCTTGAGCGACCAATGTCCTGAACCGCCTGCATGCAGGGTTGGGCCTGCGGCTTCCAGTGCATCTTTACACCTGCCATTTCGTCCCTCGCCTATCGCTACAGGGCTTTTTTGGAACTGGATTTGTTCTTTGAGCCTGTGCAACGAATTTTTCTGGTGGAACGCAGCGTGCACAGAACTGGCCTCACCCTTTAAACCAAAGGTTCATCTGCCGTGGCCTTGCAAGCATGGATGTAGCAGTGAGGTCCTCGCATCGTAGGTTTGATTAGAGTTTCCTTCTCTTAGATGGTTGACCTTACAGGGTTGGACAAGCACCATCTGCCCGGGTTTGGGATTAGAGTTTTGCCACAAGGCTAGAGAGCCCATCCTGCCCTTTGACGCTCTTTGTCAGACCCTTCGATTTTGACCTGTCTGGCATGGGAGACCCTACCGGTGGCTTTATGCCACCGCCAGCATAGCTCAGAACGTCATGGCTGTTGGTTAGAGCAAACAGCTAACATCCTATTTTGGGAAAGCCAAATTATGACAGAATTTTAACTCTTTAATTTAAAATTGGGATCTTGTGTCTTACGAATTGAATTTGTCATCTCAGAGTTATCTTTAATAATCACTGAGTTGTTAAGATTTTCTCACTTTAAAAATGTCATTACACTTATTTCTTCATTTTTCCTTCTTTGTCTTACATTAAATTTTCTTTCATGTAAGATTAATCAGCATCTATAAGCTATAAGCTTCTGTTAGAATTATCTTTTCAGTCTTCAGTTCTTATTTTGATTTGGTGATTGACACTTGGACCTTTGAAATACAGTAACTGAGTTGGTCTAATTTAAGATGTATAAACTGGTGAGATACTTGAGACTGAGAACTTGGAACATACTCAAAAGTGGGAGGCTAGTACATCTCAAGCCTGTCTGCTATAGAAGATATAAAGTATTGTCAGGATAACCTAGGACTATAATGAGAACCACTCACCTTCGCCTGTCCTAGGAATGGCTTTGCTCCTGTAGAGCTGGGTGTACAGAAACCCTGGTTGATGGTTTGTTTGTTTTTGGTTTTTTGCATGTAAAATCTACATTGATGGACTGTTTGAGCCTGCCAATTCCCATAATATTGAAATACCCAGGTACAGCTTATGAATGGTATCTGACCCATTTGCTAGCAGATGTGGACTTAACAATAACAGTGACCTAATTTCTTTTGCTGGCTGCAATGACTCATAAAAAGGTTTTCATTGCTTAAGCTTACCACATATGGTCTTTCTCTTCACTGTATTTGAACTGTATATTTCTTTCTACTGTAATTTACTATGATATTTTAATTTGTCTAACACTGTAATTTAATGCGTTGGTTTTTTAGTTCCTTGGATTTTTTAAACAAGCCTGTAACCACTTGATAAATTGATTGATGAACTATTCACCTTTGATACTCCATACACAGCTTTTTTCTTTCATGAGCTTTCCTATTGTTTTGACAATAGTGCTTCTGCATTTCCCATGATTCAGCTGACTAGACTTTGTTGTGTGGCATTGCCTCCCTATGTGCTGAGATGAAGAGTTCTGAGAACTATTGTGTTTATACACAGAAGAACATCCATAGACTGTGTATAACCACAACAAATGGGATGCCTTCTTGTAGATTGATGCTGTACTGGCATCAGATGTAGGCTGAATTGACATATGGTGTCTAATTAATGTAAGACATGGAATTAAATCAAGCAACTCCTTAAATAGTGATATTCAAATTGCACATGCTCTCTGTTTTCCAGTGCGTAGATCCCATATGTCAGACTAAAAATTCACCCACTTGTGTAACACAGCAAAATCAGTGGAGCTTAACACAGCAAAATGGGTGGACAGTTTGGAGTCAAGAAAAATACAGTATGGTGATGAAAAATAATTTCAGTTCACCATGGAGTTGTACACTCAGTGGTCTATCTTTTCACTTAAATGATCATGATATAGTACATCTTCACAAAAGGTTCTGCAAGGCTTGAAGTAGGATTTTTTTTAACATGGCCTATTCATGCATGCTAAGGAAGATGGGACATGGCCCAAGCAGACTAGGAAAGGGTAAAATAAAGAGTGAAGCTAGTTTGTATGTTAAAACAAGTGGGGGCCCTGGGATCTGTATACAGGTACCTTCATGCCTGAAAATTGGAATGTGGAGTCCAACAATATCTGGAGGGCCACAGGTTCTCCACCCTTTCTCTAAAATAAGAGTATTAGATGCAAAGCCTGCTCCCAGAGGCAAAAACTTCCAGAATCCCCAGCCTTGATTCAGGGTGTTGTAGTCCAAAAATTGCATTGCCTAAGCTGGTGATGGTGAACCTATGACACGCATGTCAGCACTGACACGCATAGCCATTTGAGCTGACACGCAGCTGTAGGCCTCCTCCCCACCTGCAACATCACCACCCTCCCTAAAGTGATGATTGGTTGCCAATCAAGTGGTGGGTGAGGCTACGAAGCCCTGATTGCCAATTTAGGGAGACGGGGTGTGGAGCCTCCCCAGCCCTCGGAAAGGCCAGGTAAGGTGGCAGGTGGGTGGGAGTCTGCCCAGCCTCTCTCCGGCCTTCCCGAGGGGGCTCCAGGGCTTTGAAACCCCGGAACCGCCTCAGGAAGGCTGGAGAAGGTGGTGGGAGGGAGTCTGCCAGCCTCCCCCCAGCCTTCCTGAGGGGGCTCCAGAGCTTTAAAATCCCAGAGCTGCTCGGGAAGGCCAAAGAAGGCAATGAAAGGGTGGAAGGGAGTCTGGCCAGCCTTTCCCCGGGCTTCCCGAAGGGGCTCTGGGGATTGAGAGCCCCATATAGCCTCTTCGGGAAGGTTGGGAGGGGTGGAGGGAGCGTGGTGTAGAGGCTTTTCAGCCACCCCATCCTCCCAAAGCCGCAACAAGACTTGGAAGGCTCAATAGCGGCTTTGGGAAGGGCGGGGGGGTCTAAAAAGTGCCTTTCCCGCCAACTCCCCACTCTTCCGGGGCTTGGCTCTCCCCCCCCCCCATGGAGCCAAGCCCCAGGAGAGTGGGGAGTTGAGCGCCTGGCTTGCTCAGCAAGCACTCCATTTAAACAGCTCCTCTCCCTTGAGTGGGAGGGAGAGAAGCTGATTTAAATGGGGTGTTTGCTGAGCAAACCGCGAATAATCAAAACTGCGAGAGTGAAAGCTGTGAATGTGGAGGGGCTACTGTATACATTTATGTTATTTAAGCAATTAATACCGCGAAATATCTCTGGGTAAGCCACTGGAAGAAATTGCATATCTAATGAAAATACTTAAAGATTTTGAGTTAGTGACAGGATTGAAAGTAAACAAAGAAAAAAACATGATCTTACAAAAAAATCTCTCAGAGATGGATAGAAAGTATATACATGAAAAAAACAGGATTCAAGATCACAAATTTGTTTAAATACTTGGGTATTAACTTGATGAATGACAACTCGAAACTTGTTGATAATAACTACAAAAAAACATGGTCACAAACTAAGAAAGATTATGGATAACTGGCAACATTTGAACTTGTCACTTTTAGGAAGAATTAGTGCCATTAAAATGAATATCTTACCCAGAATGATATTCTTGTTTCAAATGATTCCAATAATTCGCACTCAAAAATTCTTTAAGGACTGGCAATCAGATCTATCGAAATTCATTTGGTCTGGGAAGAAACTCAGAATTAAAATGAAAGTGCTGCAGGATTCTAAAGAGAGAGGGGGCTTAGGTTTATCCAACCTAAGCTTATATCATGATGCCTCGTGTTTGACTTGGATACATGAATGAACAACTTTGGAGGATGAGAATCTTCTGTCAATTGAAGGGCATGGCAATCGGTTCGGTTGGCATGTTTATTTATTCTATGATAAAGACATAATTAAAAAGGAGTTCCATAATAACTGTATTAGGAGTTCATTAATCAAGTGTTGGAAAAAAGTTAAAGGCAGATTATTCCCACAGATACTTATGTGGGCCTCACCACATGAGGCTCTATTTCATAAAGAAGGCATACCATCACTCCAATGGTTAAAGTACAAGGACATACTACCGTATATTCCGGCATATAAGACAACCTTTGAGCTCTGAAAAATAGACTCCAAAATCAGGAGTCGTCTTATACGCTGGATACACTTTGCTTCACCCCGCCTTCCAAACTCCTGCCTCTTTGCTCCCTTTGCAAATGGAGCGAAGAGGCAGGAGATTGGGCGGGGGGGTGAGGCAAAGTGCTTATGGTTCATTCGTCCCCCTCCTCTGCCTTCTCCCCCTTTGGGAAGCAACCGAAGACAGAGGAGGGGGGCGAATGTTGCTGAAAAGCCACCCCTTCCAGCCACCCTTCCACCCTCCCTGAAGCTGCGATCGGGCTCCTGATCACGGCTTCTGGGAGAGGGTGGGTGGCTGGGAATCCCCCTCCCTCCAGCCACCTACCCCCTCCCCAAAGCCACGATCAGGCTCCCAATCGCGGCTTCAGGGAGGGGGTGGGTGGCTGGGAAACCCCCTCCCTCCAGCCACACTTCCACCCTCCCTGAAGCCCCCTCCCTCCAGCCACCCCTTCCAGCCACCCACCCCCTCCCCGAAGCCGCGATCGGGCTCCCCTCCCTCCAGCCACCCCTTCCAGCCACTGTTTATTGATAGTTCTTCAGGAGACCAGTGAACAAAGCATAGGCACTTACAGCAACAGAAGCCACTTAACAATCATTTCAAGATGTCTGATACTTTAAAACTAAAGAACATACGTAGCAATTATGGTAGAAAACAATACCAAGACACACCTAATCAAAAGTAGAGAACAAATGGAATTCCTAGTCAGCCAGCTAAACAGAGCCAAACTCTGAAATGTGAAAAGAAATTAAATCCAAGAAGACTCCAAGATAATTTTGAAATAGAAACAACCTGCAACATGTGCTGTGTGAATGAAGATCAACTGCTAGAATATGGACAATCAGTGTAATGCAATGGCCATTGCAAATTCACTTTCTCCTCGGAAGCATTTCTGAGCTTCAAGTTTGATCATGATGCTATAATGAAAAGTCTTGATTTCTGGTGCTTATTCATTTGCACAAGTCTGCCAGAGACTTGGTACAAAGCATTTGAGTGGGTTTCTTAAACCCAGCCTTTATTCTTTCTTAGGTTTTAAAGCAATGCAGGGACCTAGTGATGGGCTGGAAGGTTTGTTCTCATTGGAATATGGGAACAGCACCACATAGCATTGCGGGATGGGTGGTTGGGAAGCCCCCGCCCTTCTAGCCACCCTTCCACCCATCCCCTCCGTCTTCATTCCCTTTGCAAAGGGAACAAAGACAGAGGGAATGGGCAGTGGTCAAGGCAAACTGGGGTCATTCGGCCCCCTCCCCTGTGGCTGGGTGGCTAGCTGGCTGGGAGAGCCCTGCCAGCTGATCCTGTTCGCTTTCCCAATTCACGAGGAGATCACCGTGAGTTGGGAAACAAAGAGGATCAGCTGGCAAGGCCCCTCCAGCCAGTCAGCCAGCCAGCCAAATTGGGGGGGGGGTCTTATATGGCAAATATATGCCAAACCCTAGATTTTTAGTTGAAAATTGGGGGGTTGTCTTATATGTCCAGTCGTCTTATACAACGGAATATACGGTATCTGTAAAAGGTGACCAGGTTTATTTCAAAACACAAGAGGAATTAAAGGATGAAAATGTGGAATGTCATTGGTATCTGCATAGACAGCTGAAGGAGAGGTACAAAATGTATTGCAAACTAATAGGAATTACAACTGGCAGGTCAGAGTGGGAGGAGATTTCTGAAGCAGGATATAAAAAAGTGATTTTGAAATTTTACAACTTGTTGTTAAAATGGGACACTGAAGAAGAAACTGTAAAATCTTATATGATAGTATGGGCCCAGAATATTGGTCATACCATAGATATGGAAAGTTGGAGAAGATTATGGATATCACAGATGAAAACAACTGTACATGGTACAGTACAGATGGTACATGACACCAATAAAAATATCTAAAATGGGGAAAAACAACTCACCCAACTGCTGGAGGTGTGGAAAGCAAGAAGGTTCTTTCTATCACATGTGGTGGAAATGTGGTAAAGTAAGGAAATATTGGAACAAAATTAATAAGGAAATTGAAAAAATTGTGGGTTTTAAGGTGGGATTAAGACCAGAACTGTACTTGTTAAATATGATAAACTTACAAAGTAGAGAAAAAAAGAAAAATAGAACCCTTTTAATTTACTTAGTAACAGCAGCTCGATTGGTACTGGCGAAAAGATGGAAATCTAAAGATATCCCAATGAAAATAGAGTGGAAAGAAAAGGTAATGGAATTGGCGCAGTTAGATAAACTAACAAATTTAGGAAGAGGGAAAACTATAGAGTGCTATTTAAAAGTATGGGAACTATATATAGAGTATATGAAACAAAAGGGGGGAGAGAATAGTACAATAGGATTTAGTAGTTAGTAACTGAGGCGATCTGTGTATTTCTTTATATACATATGCCTCTAATTGGCTTGGGAATTTGTATATGGTTGGAAGTCTCCTTTTCATGTTGTTGTGAATGCATTATGTATCCATTAGTAATTGTCATAGATAATTGATAAATTAATAGTGATATCACAATGGAATAAATGGATTTGGAAGTATATATAGAGAAATGTATAATATACTTTTTTTTCTTTTTCCCTCTTTGTAAGGGAAAAAATATAAATATAAGGTGTGGAAATTGTAGATAAATAGAAATTTTATTTAAGGGATATAGCGTGAAACAAAAATGAAAGAAATACTAATAAATATTTGATATGTTAGGGTAAAGATAAATAAATAATGCAACTTATATTCTGTAGGAGAGGGAATGACATGAATGTAATTAAGGGCATGAAGAGAATATGTGGGAAGTCTTTTTAAATTTATGTGTTGTTTAGGTGTTGTAGGTTTTGTATTGTTTTGTATTTTGTCATATGTGTAGGTGTATGTTGGTGTATTTGTCTATTTTGTTTATGTTTAATAAAATTTATATTTTATAAAATTAATTTAAAAAATAAAAATAAAATAAAAAATAAAATGTATTTCCGCTGGTACCTCTCCCCGCATAAACTGTCAATGATGTACAAAGAAATTAGTGGAACCTGCTGGAAATGTGGTGAAAAGCATGGAATGTTTTTCCATCTATGGTGGGAATGTAAGGTAACAGTTAAATATTGGAAGAAAATTAAACAAGTGATGGAAGAAATTCTTCAAATACATATCCCGTGGAAACCTGAAATATTTTTATTGGGGATGATAGGGGATATGTTAGAAAAGAAACATGGAAGACCGATGTTTTATATGATTGAATCGGCTAGGATAAATTTTGCCAAAATGTGGAAAGCTAAAGATCCTCCTACTGTAGACCAATGGCTTGGAAAGTTACACGAAACAATGTATATGGATTATTTGACTATGAAACTCAAAGGGAAAACTACAGAAGCTTACCTAAAAGAATGGGCAATTTTATCAATTTTTTTTGTTAACAGATGGGGAAATATTGCAAAATTACAATTAATTTAAGTTAGTTCAACTATTTAAAGTAGAATTAGCAAAGCCAATTGAAGATATGGTATAAGGTTAAGTGGTTCAACGAAGTATAAAAGGGAACTGTCAAGATCATGTAAATATAGGATGGCTTTGATGTTAAGAGTAATAATCAGGAAAGTCAGAAGGGAAGCCTTGGTAGAAAGGAAATGTTGAGGCACCGGTCTAAATGTAATTGGGATGACAAAAAGTAAAACTAGGATACTGACAGGAGTGACTCATGATAATGGCATGTGGATAGTGCATTGAAAGACATTTAAAATTTAAAGCTGAAATATGAAGAATGAAACAGTTTTGTGAAATAAGTTATATATATAATTTATTGAGCAAAGCCAGGAGCCAGGCAATGGCACAAAGTAAAATAGATGGAAGCAGAACTGTGTAATCTCTCCTTTTTTTTCTTATTTTATCTTATGATGGATTGAACAATGTAAATTGTGCAAATAACCAGACAAAGATGTTCAGTATATGCTTTGTTTTTTCTTTTCTTAATTTTATTGTATTAAAAAAAAAATAAGAAATAAGCACAATCCTAGCATGGCCTTCCTTGCCATAATATTTCTAAGGTCATTGTGACCTCCAACTGACTTTTTGGTTTGCCCCTGACCCCCAAAAATGTCCAGTATTTCAAATTATGAGACATTGTGAGGGGAGGTGTAGTGGGGCATGCTAACAATGGCTAATGTAATGTTTCATTATTATGGGTGTATCTGTAAACAAAAAATGAATGGAGCAACCTAGAAAATAGGATTAAATAACAATGTCACCATGCTAGGTTGAGGACAAGGAGTGGGGGAGAAAACTGACATATTAGTGCACTGACACCTTTGAGCATGTCAAGAGGACAAGGCAGCAAATAGAATTGCAGCAGAGTTTTCATTATCCAGGCAAGGAAAATAAGCACACAGACACAAATGTGTGTATAAACTACTCTTATATTCTTATATAGAATCATAGAATCATAGAATTGTAGAGTTGGAAGAGACCACGAGGGCCATCCAGTCCAACCCCCTGCCACACAGGAAATCTTGATTAAAGCATCCCCGACAGATGGCAATCCAGCCTCTGTTTAAAGACCTCCAAGGAAGGAGACCACACCACGCTCCGAGGGAGTGTGTTCCACGGCCGAACAGCTCTTACTGTCAAAAAGTTCCTCCTCATGTTGAGGTGGAATCACTGTTCCTGGAGCTTGCATCCGTTGCTCCATGTTCTAGTCTCTGAAGCAGCAGAAAACAAGCCTGCTCCATCCTCAGCGTGACACCCCTTCAAATACTTAAACAGGGCTATCATATCACCTCTTAACCGTCTGTTTTCCAGGCTAAACATACCCAGCTCCCTAAGTCTCTCCTCATAAGCCATCGTTTCCAGACCTTTCACCATTTTAGTTGCCCTTCTCTGGACATGCTCCAATTTGTCCATATCCTTTTTGAATTGTGGTGCCCAGAACTGGACACAGTATTCTAGGTGAGGTCTGACCAAGGCAGAATAGAGCGGCACTATTACTTCCCTTGATCTAGACACTATACTTCTATTGATACAGCCCAAAATCGCATTGGCCTTTTTAGCTGTCGCATCACACTGTTGACTCATGTTCAACTTGTGGTCTACTAGGACTCCTAGATCCCTTTCGCATGTAGTCTCGTTCAGCCAGGTCTCTCCCATCCTATATCTATGCATTTCATTTTTCCGCCCTAAGTGCAGTACTTTACATAGTATAAGAATACTTTTTTTATAGTAATTCAGACACTCTTCTCTGATAATTACATTACACAGAATTCAGCAAAATACAGTCCTGTCACTACAAAGCCCAGACAGAATTGCTCATAGTATCATAGCATAGCACAACAATATACAGCATTCAGAGATATTTGGTTCACACACAGATACTCACTCTCTCCCACAGAGATAAGCTTTCTCTCCAAGGCTAGCTTCCCAGGCTTTTAATCTTGATACTCAGGCCAGCTGCATTTAGCCTCTCACTACTGGCCCCTGCAGGTTGTTACATGTTACACTTTTGCTCTTTACAGTATAAATTTATCAGACAGCATGTCCCATTATCTTGACTTAGCAGTAACAACATCTGGAGATCAAAACAGCAGCAAAGAAATTGAATGCAGATATTCAATGGGGGTGAGGGAGAGTTCACCTGCAGCAAGCAGAATCTTCTATATACAGTTGCCCCTCCACATTCACGGATTTGGCATTCACGGTTTTAAGTATTCATGGCTTGAAAATATTCTTTAAAAAATAATAACCCAGAAAGTAAACCTTGATTTTGCCATCTTATATAAGGGACACCATTTTGCTATGCCATTGCATATAATGGGACTTGAGTATTCATGGATTTTGGTATTCACGGGGGGTCCTGGAACGAAACCCCAGCGAATGTGAAGGGACAACTGTACAGTATATAATTCTCTTGGGTATGTTGCCTTTCCCAGTGTGCTGATTGGCTGCTCAGGAAACACACCCAACCCACACCCAACCAATCACCACCCACATGCAAATTCCCTCTCTACCTTACAATGCACTCCTTTCACTCAGTCTGTGGTCCAGGTTGGGACCTAGATAGTCAACTGACGATGGTGATGGGCTGCCTGCAATGGAACCCAGGCATTAAACTGGTGGCAGCAGCAGCAACCACAGGATGCTGCCGCCGCTGCTGCAATGGAACCCAGGCAGTCAACCGGTGGCAACAGCAGCAGGGCAACAGAGCAAGTCATCCTCAGCAATTCCTGGAAAAGTGTGGAATGCTGAGAAGGGGGAGGATGAATTTAAACTCACTGGCCTATCTTACAGGGTTGTCATAAGGTCTACCGGGCATTTGGGGGGGAGTTGGTGATATGCCGGGTCCAGCTAGTGCTATATTTAATCCAGCTGCTGCAAAGGGAATGACAATATTAGCAGTAACTTAATGCATCACTCAGGTGTTACATTAGGTTGCTTTTTTGTATTTATCTGAGTTATTACAACAGTAATGCAACTTGTGAGCAGGGGAATCACAAATCCGATTAGGTAAAAATGATAGTTCTATTTATGGCTAGTCTGACCATGGCTGTTAGGAGATGTAGGCTAAAAACCTCTGGAGGGTCATGATTTCCCACATCAATTTATGGATTAAAATCTGGAAAGTGATGTTTAAGGCATATCTGTGCACCTACATATCTCAGGCCTACCCTTCTCAGGACTTAATAAATATAACCAATTGGTATTAAATGTTATGAGGGCTTGTTATTTTATTTATTAATTCCAGAGCTAGTGTTTCTCTTGTTCAGAAACTATATGAGCATCAGAAGATGTGTGTGTGTGTGTGTGTGCGCGTGTGTGCGCATGTGCGTACGCACACCTTCAAGTCGCCTGTTAACATATGGTAACCCCATGAATTTCATAGGATTTTCTTAGGCAAAGAATTCTCAGAGGTGGTTTTGTCCATTCCTTCTGCTGAAATGTAGCCCACAGCACCTGGCATTCATTGACAGTCACCCACCCAAGTATTAACCAGAGCTGATCCTGCTTAACTTCCAAGATCAAACAGGATCTGGTGCCTTTAGGGTATTTAGGCCATGCCATCACAAGATGACTGACATTAAAAATGACTATGGTTAAAATGCCAGGAAGACCACAGTAAGGGCAAGATTCAGTGAATGAAACCTATTCTCAGATATCAAGCATGGTGCAGTGGTTTGAGTGTTGGATTAAGACTCTGTGAGATCAGGGTTCAAATCCCTGCTCAGCCACGGAAACCCACTGGGTGACCTTGGGCAAATCACAGGCTCTGAGTCTTTGCGGAAGGTAATGACAAACCTTCTCTGAATAAATCTTGCCAATAAAATATATATGCTAGGCTTGCCATTAAGTTGGAGTTGACTGAAAGGCACATAAAAGCAACACACCTCTTCTTATGCATAATAATAGTGTGGCAGAATGGAGAACAATATAGCATTTTCCCTAGAAGTGCTCAATGGGACGCACATACCTTTGTCTCAGAGCCGATTCAAACATATAGTTAAAACAGGAGAAATTAAATTTTCAAGTTACACCCCCTTCCTTCTCTGAGTCTTAAAAACCTGTACTTGACTTGTAATGCAGAGATGAAAAATGCCTGGCATGGCAGTCTATTTGGCCTATGATATTACACAATCTAACTTTGTTCAACTCTCTTTTGTCACCACATACTCTTACCTTTGATATCATACTATTTATAATGTAAGGTTTGCACTACCTTTCTATGTACAGGGATTTTTCTCATGGAGCAAAACTCAAACATGCAAATATCCCACCTGCAATCTGTAATGGTACACTCCTGGGAAAATTATCCCACATGCTTTTGGGCCTATTGCTCCTAGAACCCCGCGAAAGTGGCCAGTAGATCTGATGCTGTAGGGGTGGCACACCCATCTGGATTTTGCAGTCATACCTCCCACAACTGCTTCAAATTAAATGAGAGCTTGGTGTGGCTCCTGCTGAATTTGGCACCTGTTCAACTTGAAGCACATGTGAGAGAAGTGACAGTAAAATCCAGTGGATAAATTGCCCTCATGGTAGTGGATCCACTGGCCACTCGTGAGAATGCCTCAGCCACCATGGCTAGATGGAGACTGTAGTTGCAGATGCCCAGAAAGTTCTAATGGAAGCCCAAATGATACGAACCGTTGTGGCATGGTTGTAACCTCAGTGTAGTCTTCTTCTCAGGCTGCAGTAATAATATTTAAAACCAGAAAAATATATATTCAGGGGTAGCTGTGTTGACCATACAGCAAAATAAATCAAAATCCACAATCCACAAAAGAATGATAACTTTATTGGCCAACCAAAATACACAAAACACATCACGTAAGTTTTTGAAGCCCTCTGGCTTCTTCATCAGGCAAAAAGATGTTAGAAATCATACATAGGTCCCATTCTGGGAGAAAGGTGGCCTATGAATAAATAAATAAATAAATAAATATAGGAGAGGAAAAAGAAGAAGAAAGGTGACAGCATTAGTCAGAGGCGTACATTTTGTATCAGATGTTCCTGTTGTAGTTCAGTTAGTCTGGAGGGATGGAGGGATCTCAATGCAGGTAGAGGCCGTTCCCTTCTTGTTCATGTGGGGACCGAGACAAAGGACAGTAAAATTTAAACTCCACTAGCAACAGTAAAGTAACTCCTCTTGGGATCCAGGGTAAGAGACACCCTGAATCCCAAGAGGAGTTACTTTACCGCTGCTAATGGATTTTAAATTTTACTGTTCTTCGTCTCAGCTTGCTCAATGGATATTGTTGTTGTGTGCTTTCAAGTCATTTCTGACCTAGAGCGACCCTAAGGCAAACTTATAGGGTTTTCTCAGCAAGATTTTTTTCATGGGGGTTTGCTATTGCCTTCCTCTGAGGCTGAGAGAGTACGACGTATCAAAGGTCACCCACTGGGTTTCCATGGTCAAGTGGTTATTCAAATCATATTGAAGAAGGAGCAAACTTGTTTTCTGCTGCTCCCGAGACTAGAGAGTTGTCTAAAAGGCAAAAATACTCCTCATGGAATGTGAGGAGAAGACGACCTGTCCTCATGGCAATCCATGTTGTTTCACTGTATTGTGAAGGGGGGCAAAAATGGCAACAACTCAGCAGGAAAAGCCTTTGCAGCTTTTTCTGGAGTTTTTTTTTTTTAAACAAACTCTGAGGGAAATGCAACCCCTGGTCATTAAGAGAACTGCATGAATTGTTGTGTGGTCTGGAGGGGGAAGAACAGACCTTCTGATTGGTCAGGGGTGCGCAGGCATCATCCTGCACTTTAGTCTTTATTTTGGACAGGGTGGAGGGCAGCCATGGGAGGGAAAGAGGAGGAACTGGGGAAGAGAGGACAGCTCTCTCCACTTCTTCCCCCGCCCCCAAGGGTGTTCTCAGTGCTGCCATCATGGGGATTGGGGAATGGAGGATGGCTACCTACTCCTCTCCCCCCCCCATGGGAACCCCAGTGCTGTTGTCACAAGGATCAGGGAAGGGAAGACGGCTCCCTCCTCCTCTCCCCCCTGCGGGTGCCCTCAGTGCCATTGTCATGGGGATCAGGGAAGGGAGGATGGTTCCTTCCTCCTCTCCCCCACCCATGGGCACCCTTGGTGCTACTGCCGTGAAGCTTATGGGAGCCAAAAAAAAATCCATTAAGACAAATCACAGCTGCTGCAATTTGACGTTATGGCAGAGCAATCCATTTTTGAGGGGGTCATATAAATGGGCCTTAGGACACAGAGGTATGGACTCAAACTACAGGAAAAGAGATTCCATGAAAACATTAGGAAGAACTTCCTGATGGTAACAGTTGTTCATAAGTGGAATGTGCTGCCTTGGAGTGTGGTGGAGTCTCCTTCGTTGGAAGTTTTTAAACAGAAGCTGGATGGTTATCTCTCAGGGGTGCTTTGATTGTGTATTCCTGCAAGGCAGGGGGTTGGACTGGATGGCCCTTGTGGTGTCTTCCAACTCTATAATTCTATGGGGTTGTCTAACCAGTGAAGAAACTCCTCATAGAATTTAAGAAGACTAAACAGCATTTTTAAGAGGAAGGTCACACTTCCGCAGCTTAGATTTAAAGTTGGGGCGGGGGGAACTTTGCAGTGGTGACAATTTATGGACACTAATAAAGTGAGTAATTCACTTGTGGCCACCATCTTGATTTGCAGGCACACATCCATGTGAACATCAAACGCGGATAACTTTGCATACCAGCGTTCTTGTCAAAAAAAATGTGGAGACAAATGAATGCTGCTGTGATTTTGTGTTAATGTGCAGCAATCCACATTATATCACCTCATGTAGATGAGCCCATAGATTCTATGATTCTATGAATCCTGGTTTCCCCGAGTCATCCTCCAACACTCAAAGCAGTACACTCAAACCAGGCTTTTGAAGTTATCAGTAATGATCTTATGGTTTGCAAGAAAAGAAGAGATCTGTTGGAGAGGAAACAGCTTATTATTACTGTTATTAGTGGTAGTTGTTGCTGTTGCTGCTGCTAGGCATGTATGTGGCATGTTAATGGCGTGGGTGTGTGATTTACCATCTTGATTTCATCCATCCCTTTAGGAACCCTATGAAAGGAGGTATCATAATTCCCATTTGATAGATACAAAAATAATGCTGAGCAAATGGGATTTGAACTTTGGGCCATTTCTAACATTTTGTTCACATTCCAACATATACCAGGTTTATAAACAAGAATTATTCATTTCAGCAGGGGGCCGTTTACACGATGAAAATGTCCTGGGAAGAATTCGTGTCAATCCCTGGCAGTTTACACGTACATCGGGTCGGGTACGTGATTTTTGGAAGGGGGGCCACCTTTTATCCCTCAACCTGCGGGACTTCCAGTCCCGCAGGTTGTGCCGGTTTTTTAAAAAGTCACTGGAGGATTCGGAAAATCGGAAATGTAAACAGCGTGGGACAAAAAGTCTCGGTACTGGGATGACCGGAAATGGTGACTGGGGGCGGGCTTAGAGCTCAGGGACCAGAAAAGGAGGGGTCAGTCACCCGTTCAACAGATCCAGCCTCACCAGCCGAAAACAAAGGCATCCCTTCCAGCTGCACGAAGGTTGATGTGTGTGTGCGAATGTACTCAATCACCTTTTTAAATGGATTTCTACACTGCATGCTACAGAGAGATCGTGGTGGGCAGATCCTCCCTGGTTCTGAACAGAGAGATCGTGGTGGACGGGCACAGTAAAATATTCCAGCCTCTGAGTGAATGAAAATCCCTTAAATTTCCCCTCTCTGTGTCTGTGTGTTTCAAAACAGCCTGTTTGTAGCTGGTTTGAAGCATGAACTCTGCAGCTAATCTGTGTTGTAAGGGTTAACATTTTACAGAGGCAAGGGGAATATGATGCCTCCCTTCCCCCCCCCCCCATCCCCCTCACTCGGCTTGATTTCAAATGGAAAGCACTCTTTTCCTGCGTCTGAGCGAAAGATCTCAGTCTGGATCTTTAAAAATGCTTTCTGCCTCTTCTGAAGGGGTTAAAATGTTCAAGCAGCAAGGGGGAATAACAAACCTCTGCCCCCCTCTCTCCACCCCCCCCCAGCCAGCCAATAGCATCGGTTGTGGCACGGAACTCTAAGGGAAGTGCGTCACCGAGGTTGTGAAAACACGAGTAATCGCATCTTTGATTGACAGCCAAAAAAAAAAAAATTTAAAACCTAAACAAAACCGGAACTATGGACGTGTAAATATCAGTCACGGGACCACACGGGATATCCATATCAGAGACATAAATCGTATAAACAGCGAGGGGCGGATTCGTTATCACTTTGTCCCGGTAGGCAACGGGACAATTTCTGTCGTGTGACTGGCACCCAGGTGTTTTGTGGCTTCTTTCACATATTTGATGTTTTTTGCCAGCTTATTCAAGTGAGAGTAACCCTGGGGTATTTTTCAGATAGTGGAGCTTGGATATGTGAATGCCTTTGGGTTTATAGGAGGTCATAACTAAGGTAATATTGGAGGAAGATAGGCATGCTGTATGATTGCTTATGGTTTATTTCAGGAGAGTTGTTTTGTTTGTTGAAAGATGCATTTTGAAAATTTCATTGGAAGATTTCTTGTTTTCTGCAATATATTCATACTGTCTTCAAGACCAAAATTATGTGCTACTATATGTGTGTGAATCAGTGAGTTTTCTGTCTCTTTCCCATAACATGCAGAAACAATTGTGGGAGCTGCTTTATCATTAGTAGCAGGGACCAATGATATTGTTAGGATCAGCCCGCAAAAGTGGCCTCCCTGCCAGCAAACCTGTATGTGTTAAGTTATTGTGTGTGGTCATGATGGAGACCATGTGTGCATTCTTTGCAGAAGAAACAATGTAGTGGCTGAGAATAGACATGGGAAGGTGGAGTCTGTCTGGTAATGGCAAATATGGTCATGCACCTGTGGGTGTTATGAGAATCAATAGGTGGAGCTACAACTGAGTGAGAACAGGGCATGTGAATGATGGGTAACCAAAGGGTAGAGTGCCTGTCAGATTTTGACTGCCTGTGAATACTTTTTATTTGACTGTATTTCCTATGATCCTCATCCGAAGCAATGATTTTGTATACTTAGCTTTTTAGTTTACAGTGACAATAAAGCTTACTGTTTAATCCTGAAGCTACTGTCCACTGAGTCTAAAGAAGTAGTTACATGACAGAGGTAGAAACATAACACAAGAAGGGTCATGTTGACTTAGACCAACAACTGCCGTATCCAGTATTCTTTTATATGGCGATCAGCCAGTTGCCTATGGGCAGCTCAGTAGCAGCCCACCACTCATATTCCTGAACAACTAGAATTCATAGGATTACAGCTTCTCATACAGAAGTCTTCATGACTAGTAACTGTTGAAAATCTTTTTTTTTTTTCCTTTCTGTAAAATTGTCAAATACACTTTTTAAGCCATCCAAGCTGGCAGGAAATTTTTCAACATGATTATGTTGTGTCATGAGATGAGTGTTCCCACTTATCATGGAGGAGAAGAGGAGAACTTAACATGGAGATGACATTTTCATTAGTATAGTATGCAGGATATATAATGTGCAACCAAGGATTTGAAGAGAATTTATCTGGGAACTGCCCATGGTACTGAAATTTAAGTTAATCTTTGCTGTAAATCACTTTGAGCAGTTTTCTGTAGAGAAGTTGCATATAATTATGACGATAACTTCCTTTACCTTCTTAGTATACAGACACAGAGGTTTTATTAAGATTTTCTTCAGATTCCTTTATCAGACAGCCCTTACCATCTGTGGTGAAATCAACAGGCAAGGCCTTTTTGTTCATGGCACCTCCTCTCTGGTTTCTCCCTTCTCATTTGTCAGGTTCCTTTAAGACACACTGGAGGCTTGCTCATTCCCTGACCCCCACCATTAACTTTTCATGGACCCTGAAGTTTGTGGCAGCTGAATTATTTTGTTAACTGTGTTTTATATTAATGATTTTACTTTACTATATGGTTGCTCACCTTGTGGGCCTTTGTGATTGATGGGAAGGTGGGAAAATAAATATTTTCAATGTGATGAGTGATAATTTCATACCTTTTGCATCACAAATGTAAATTTTTAGTTACTTTTGTAGTCATGGGTATCTTGTCTCACTAAAGGCTGGAGGAGGAATATGTCATAATTCAAGTGTTGGCTTGTGTAGTGTCTGCTGCTGAATTCAGATTCCTTTTTTTTAAATAACAAAAATTAATTTTTAATTTTAAAATTATTTTTGAAGTAAAGGGAAGTAAAGAATATGTTATAAAATTTTGAACTAAAATGGCAACTTGCTACTTTAGCAAGTCTTTGGATCTATAACGGCAACTAATTACTTTAAAAATAATTTCCATACTCTGAGCATGAACCCAAGAAATCCTCATGGCAAGGACAGCAGAGGAGGCAAGGAAAGGAAAATTAGAACACAGAGCAGTCCAGGAGAATGAGAGCAAGAGGAATAATAGGGCAATCTGTCCCATGTACTTGTCATGGACAATGGCCCAGCTAGGCCAGCAAGGTTCTGGGCAGATCTGGTGGGCAGAATATTGATGAGAAGAGGAACTGTCAACTAATGTCAAAGCCAAGTTATAATGAGACTGTCCCAAAGGCTATAAGAACTAGGAGTTACTCCCAACAGCAAAGGGTAACCCACCCTTCTTATTGCACTAAGGTGACCCATTGTTGCTGCTGCTGTTGTTGTGTGCCTTCAAATCATTTCCAACTTATTGTTTGGTTTACTTGGCAGGATTTGTTCAGAGAGGGTTTGCCTTTGCCTTTCTCTGAGGTGAAGAGTGTGACTTACCCAAGGTCACCGAGTGGGTTTCCTTGGCCCAGCAGGGATTCAAACTGGTCTCCCAGTGTCCTAGTCTAACCTTCAGACACCATGCTGGCTCAAGGTGAAATGTATAATGTATAAAGTGAGGCCTGAACTTTGGTTCTGTCTGAATCCTCGCTCTTAAGAATGGATCTCCAAGGGGGAGTGTGTAGGTTGCACAGTCAGGGGTCCCAACATATAACCCTAAGTACACCCAATCATATCTGATTTAGAAACTAAGCAGAGTTGAGCCTACTGAGGCCTTAGGTGGTAGACCTGCAGGGAATACTAGGGATCTCCAGGTAAGGCTAGGGGAAAAAATTCTTCATGAAACCCTAGACAGTCACTTCTGCCAGTCAGAATTGACAGTAGTGGTCTAACTTGGACCAATGGTCAGATTCTGTATAAAGCCACTTCCAGGGGATGCGTTCAGATGGGCCTTTTGACTAGGGTTCTGCACATTAGGGAGGAGGTGGTTATTTATTCATTTGTGTCCCACTTTTTCTCTCAAGTTAGGACTCAAGGTGGCTTACAAAAATTAAAACAAATACAAACAAAAGCACATATAGACAACGTAAGTAAAAACATACAATTTTATTTTGTTAAAATGTAGTGAAAATATCCATAGAAGTAAGATAATTTAAAAGAAATCCATTTAAAAGAAATCCATTTAAAAGGCAGCAACGATCAGGAGAACAGGACACACTTAGAAGCCCTTCCAGTCAGTTCCTAAAAGCCTATAAGAATAAAAAAGTTTCCACTGTCAGCAGAAGAACAGTAAGGACGGCGCTGTCCTAGCTTCTTTAGGGGGTGAGTTCCAAAGTTTTGGAGCAGCCACTGAGAAGGGCCTCTCATGTGTTCCTGCTAGATATGGCTGTGAAGGTGGTGAAACCAAGGGCTTGTCTAGATGCGCAATTTACTGCAACTTCCCCCCATGTTGGAGCTCTGCAGTCTAAATGCTGCTGGGCTCTTGCCTCGATTAGCCTCCCGACAGTCCTGACTATGTCTGAGGCAAACCTGGGGGGAAGCCAGGGTAAACCTTTTAAAAACATTTCAAAATAACCCCTAAGAAAATGCACATCATGTGGGTAACACAGATGGGTCTGGTGCAGGAACACAGGCGTTCATATCTGCACACTGGGATGTATTGCTGGACGCCTCTGCAGCTGCCACCACCAGTGTCATTCTGAAGCTGGGAAGGAAGACCCAACATGTGATCAAGGCCCCCTCATGTGACTAGCCTTGGTCACATGTTAGGACCTCCTTCATGGCTTCAGAGAGTGTGACATGTGGCAGTGGCAGAGGCACCCACTGAGCCTGATGTGCACGTGTGGACTTCTGCCTGTTTTGTCACAGTAACAGGGGTGATCTGGGCAAGCTCTGGGCCAGAATACTCTAGCTGGAAGGTGGAGTATTATGGCCCCATGTAGACAAGCCCCAAGAGAAGGGCCTCCCCTGAAGATCTTTGAGCTCATATAGGCTCATATAGAAAAAGATGGTCCTTCATATAGCTTGGACTCAAGACATAATAGGGCTTGATGGAACATAAGCAGTACTTCAAATTGTTCCCAGAAACAGAGTGATTGAGCTGTTGTAACAAGGGAGTTGTGATCTCTGTAACCTATGCCAGTTGATAGTCTAGTTAGGGTATTAACTTGCTATTTAACTAACTAATTAGTGAACTAACACTAGCCAAGCTACTACAGGTTTATACTTTCCAGTAACAAAATCCTCTGAATATTTCATGAAATAGAGGTAATAATAATAATGATGATGATGATCCAATGATAAGCCATTAAAAACAATTTGAACAGTCAGAGCATAATGCCAAAATAAACTCAGGAGTAGAAGACAACAGCTGTGCAAGTCTCCAAAAAGCTTTAACTAAAAACACACTTTAAAAAATTGAAGGATTAGAAAACCTATGAAGATAAAATGGTGTCCCTCTTATTCCAATCCTATGCCCCAACCAACTGGCACAGTGGTCTCTGTGCTTTCATCCAGGTGTCCTGGCTTCCCCTGGGCCTAGTTCAGGATGTGGCTCATAGCAGTGTCTCTAATATTACATCTGGTTTCAGTTCTGGGTATTGATAGGTTTGGAGAGGGTCTGAGAAAGGTAGGAAAGCAGGAGAAAGAATGAACCAAGAGAAGAAGTATAAATGGACAGGAGCTACAGAAGAGTAGAAGATTCAGATTCAGATTGTACTGATTTTAAATAATTCTCCAGTTCTTTGACTCCAGCTCTCTTGTTCAATTTAATGTTAAGCTGTCTGGTCCAGGTTTTTAAAATTCCATTTTAAACAAAGTCTTTCTTCTGTTTCTGAAAATTCACAGCACAGCCAAGTACGGTGTGGTGACATTTCTACCTCGATTCTTGTATGAGCAGATCAGAAAAGCTGCTAATGCTTTCTTCCTCTTCATTGCCTTATTGCAGGTATGTCTCTGCTGGTAAATTATAACGACCACACACTGTTTAGTATAGTGATGACAAGGGAATGATCTGGAAATATATACTGTTATAGCAATGCTAAAGCTGCAGGCATGTGGGAGTCGTCATAACATCTTACGCTGAATCCATGGGGATGATGCATCGGTGATTCATCTGAAACTTTAGTCAAGGCCTAAATAGGTACTGGCAAGATGAATGGAATATATAGAATAGATTTCTCCAAGCTGAAGTCTCCCTGATGTGTTGTGCTATCTTCCCACCATTCCCAACCAGCTGGTAGGGTGATGGGTGTTGTAGTCCATCAGATTTGGAGACTGCCAGCTTGTGAACAACTGACAGAGAACCATATTAATGGTTAACACTTCCTACATATTGTCATGTGCAATAGCATCAGTGCTAGACCAGAAAGGAGGGCAGCCTCATAAACTAAATCTAGAACTGGGTGTTGTGTTGTGTGTTCTGCACCTCAAATCCCAACAAGTGCTGCCATGCTGGTCAAGTAAAGCAAGAAGGGCAAACTGTGTTTGCAACAGACCTGGTTGTTCAAAGGGTTTATTACTGCTTGCCAGTTCCAGGGGCCAAAGTTGCATTCTCCTATTCCTTTCTATGCCTAACACAGCCTTTTCCAGCTGTGGGCCCTAGACTATGCTTCCCATCATCTTCACCCATTAGCAGTGCTGGGTGGGATTAATAAGAAAGATAGTCTGATACTGTCTGGGGATCTAAGAAAGGCAGTAAAGAGTTCTGAAGCCCGAGTGCATACAATTCTAGCCACTATAGGTTGCATTCTCACAGGCTAGTGACACCTTGCCCCAAATGTGTGTAAATGGGAGTCCTGCTCTAAGCTTTCAGAAGGGAGCATTTAGAATGGGAAAGCATTGGAAGGGATGGTTTGTTTAATCCTTGCATTACCCTGTAATTTTCTGTACCATATTATCCTGCTGTGCCCTATTTTTTGTATTTGGAATCCCATGGGAGGGGGGAAGCAGCAGGAAGGAACAAAATTTGGGTTGGAGAAACAGCAAGGGGAAAGTTACTAAGCACCCACTCTGGGTGCATCTACACTATAGAAATAACGCCGTTTGACAGCACTTTAATTGCCATGGCTCTGTCCTACAGAATCTTGGGATTTGTAGTTTTGTGAGGCACCAGCCTAAAGACCTTGTAAAACTACAATCCTAGGAGTTCATAGGATATAGCTATAACACTCAAGGTGGTGTCAAACTGCATTATTTCTACAGTGTACTGTGTCATTTCTACTGTGTCATTTTTTTCACTCTTAAGTCTCCCCTCCCAAAGCTGTTCTTTGTTCAACAAATGGATTAGGGCATTTGTGGTATTCTCCAGTACATTTATAGTATAAAAACCACATTGGCCATAACTATGTTTTGTAACATCTCAGAAAATGTTCCTCCTTCTTTTTTCAGCAAATTCCAGATGTCTCTCCAACTGGAAGATATACCACCTTGGTGCCATTGATATTCATTCTCACAGTTGCTGGCATCAAGGAAATTATAGAAGACTATGTAAGTATATTTTAGACACTCTTGAACAAATAGGCCAACAGTCTTTCTCAGATGTCTCCAGCTTAGATAACCTTAATGACAAATGTACGCTATATTCATCATATAAGCTAGAATCTTGCTGGTTCTAGCCACGATAGAGAACTGCTCCTTGTTTTCATGTGCCTTCAGTTTGACTCTGACTTATGACAACCCTATCCTTGGGCTTTCTTGGCAAGATTTGTTCAGTGTGTGTGTCTTTTGCCCTTGCCTTTCCCTGAGAGAACATGACTTGCCCAAGGTCACCCAGTGGGTTTACATGGCCAAGTGGGAGTTCAAACCCTGTTCTCCTGAAGTCCTAGTTCAACAATCAAACCACTACAGCACAGTGGCTCTTCATTTCCCAGGATGGCTCAGCAGCGGCAAGGGAAGGCAGACAAAATCTGTCAGCTCTGGTTGGACAACCTGTTTCTCCATTTCTTCCTTCCTTCATTGTTGCTGCTAGTGTTGTTGTTGTTTCTTACCTGCCTCTCCCCATGAATCAAGGTGGGAAACAGCAATAGATTAAAATACAACACATAGCATCAGTTAAAAACACATAAAATAAGTTAAAACACATAAACCAGTTAAAATACATAACATCAGTTTAAAAGAACATATAAAACAATATGTATTAATACAATCCATAGTTGATAATTCATAATTCATTTAAAAAACATCTGGATAGGCCTGTCCCTATGGTCCCTTTTTTTCTTCCACCACTACTTACCTCAGTGTAGCATACCAACAGAATTCTTGCTATTGTTGTTTTTGTTATATTCCTTTAAATCAATTCCGGCTTATGGCAACACTGTCATCAGGGTTTCTTGGCAAGATTTATTCAGAGGAAGTTGCCCTTGCCTTCCTCTGAGGCTGAGAGAGCTTGACTTGCCCAAGGTCATCCCGTGGGTTTCCATGGCTGAGCAGGGATTCAAGTCCCACTCTCCCATTGTCCTAGTCCAATACTCAAACCACTGCACAGTAGGCTCTCTTCCAGCTGTAGTGTACACACACATATCACTTTTTGTTCTCTAAACCAAAGTTGGGAAGTATGCACACAGATACATCCAGGCATACTGTGTGAGGGGAAGATTATGTCTGCCTCCTGGTACACCCCACTGATTTCTTTCACTGAAAAAGAAATCAGCCAAGATAGAGAACTGTGCTTCTAAGACTCTAGGGACCACAAGTACTCATTTAATTGCTGTAGTGTGTATCTAAATACAGTCCACAATAGACTTTAAAAATAACCAAAGTGATCTTTGAATCACTTCTACTTTTGAAAAAAAATTCTGTTGATGCAGCCTGCTGGAAAAATGGGGCAGGACAACCCACCCCTGCTCTGAACTAAGCATGCATGGCCCCAGCCTAACCAAGCGCACAGTGGGAGAAGGCTTGAATCTTCCTCTCATCTAGTTTTTATCTAAAAATATCCCCTCCCCAGACACTTGGAGGTTTAAAAAAAAAACAACTCAATGAACTCCCCCCTCCTTTTTAAAAAAAAATGTCTGCATTTGTGGGAATCTTTGAATTTAAAAAAACCTTGTACACATTACTCCAAATTTAGATGCATATCACACACACTCCGTTTAGTGTAAAAGGCAGTGAGTGACCTTAATTACAGGGTACATGATTAAAGCAGCGTGTAGTTTAGCTGCAGGCAGTCAGTGAGTGCAGATTCCCCTGCATTGCATTCCTTTTCCAACTTTCCTGTGTGGAGAAGAGGAAAAAGGAATGAAGCCAGGTTCACATCCAAGTACTAGATGCAGCTTGTCTCTTAGGGACCTAATGGCTTCAGGGGGTTGGAGGCCTGTCCCTGATCATTTTCTTCCCTGGTGTAATGATTCCAGGACCCTGATCTTACTCAGTTCCCAGGCTAACTCAGGCTTAAGGGTCTGTGAATGAAACATAGTCAAAGGTACACCAAAACAATGGTTTATTCACCATTCATCAATTTTTATTAAGGTTTTCCCACATATAATAAAAGTTTCACACAGTTAAAACAGCAAACAAACAAAGAAAGAAACAGAAAACAGAAAGAAAAAACTAAATAGACATAGCATATAGAAAAGAGTATAAAAGTGAAAATATAAATTACTTCCAACTTTATTTTCTGCAGCTATACACATATAGGATAATCCTACCCTGCTCTGTAAGAATTGCATCATACACTTCTATTAAATAATTCTTATTAATTCTCAAAGCCAACAGTTATGGAATCATTTTCCTTTTTCCTCAAAAAGTCTGTCAACAGTTTCCAATCTTTGAAAAATGTCTCCAGTGATGTCTCTAATCAAACTAGATGATTTATCTATTTCTGCTTATTCATTCAGTTTTTTTTAAAATAATTGTTTATATTGAACATGAAGTTAAAAAGACAGTAGCACTCGTCGAAATAAAAATAAAAAATAGAAGTATATATACATATACAGTATTACTATCTCTGTGTGTGTGTGTGTGTGTATACATATATGCAAAAAGAAAGAACAAAAAAGAAAAAGGAAAAATAACAGAAAAGAAGAGAAAATAAAAGATAGTATATAAAATTAAATAAACCAAAATTCCCATCACCCATGTGAACTTAGAACTCTCTATTTATCCATACAGTACTTCAGTCTTGATTATTATATTATGCCCTCTCTATAAATACTATCTTATCAAGCCTCACTTATTTTCCCTGGAAAAAGAATTAATAATTACCACTCAAATCCTAAAATTACTATGTCTCCCCTTAGCATCTTAAAATAGTCCCTAAAAGGTTTCCAATTCTTCAAATAACTACTTAGCCCAATACCTTTAACTATATTAGTTAGTTTATCTAATTGAGCAAAGTCCATCATTTTTTCAAACCATTCCCATCATATTTGGAATTTTGACTTTTTTCCCAGTGTTTGGCATATATTAACCTAGTCGTTGTTACCATATAATTATATGAAAATGTGGGAAGATATTAAGAAAGATTTAAATAGATGGGAGAAATTTTAATTTGTCATTGATGGGGAGAGTTTCCATAATCAAGATGAATGTGCTGCCTATATTAATGTTTTTGTATCAAACGATCCCACTTATTACTTCCAATGTACCAGTCATGTTATGGTAAAGAGAGCTGGCAAAATTTATATGGCAAGGTAAAGAAGCAAGGTAAATTTATATGGCAAGGTAAAATTCACCTGAGTTTGGGAATGGGTTATGAGATGGTGTGGGGATGGCTGATCTTTTGGAAAGAAAGGTTTTGGAAGATCTGCAGTGTGTGCAGAAGCTCCCCATGAACCCCTTTGGATCCTGGCTAATTCATTCATTGTTTCTTGGTAGGCAAAGCATTTCTTCTTTATCTTGAGACAGATTCTTAAACTCCCATTTAAAAAACAAAACCAAAAAACAAAAACAAAACCTGAACACTTAATGAAGTTGTGCCACTGAAATAATATGACTTTTCAGAAATGTACAGTAAGGGCTCCATTGTGTCTGCACATACTTGGAGTTACTGGCACAATCTTGGTGTTTTGTTTTTGTACCTGAAATGCATAGTCAGAGTAATGAACAGTGCATTAAATGTCACTCAGAGTCCCTTCCTTCAATTAAAAGTATTGTAGATGGAAGAGCTAAACTGGAAAATGTTTGCATGCTATAGCTGTAGACCAGAAATGAGTCACAATGTCTCAGTAGATGTTTAACTTGGGATATGGGAAATGGATTTCAAACTGTTCGCTACTAAAGATCTTACTTCACTAACTCTAAGTACTAACTCTTAGCCTCCAGTCCATCTGCAAAATAGAAATATTATTCATTTGTCATATCTTCATAAGATAATGGAATAATAAGTGTAGATAACTGAATTTAGGAACTGAAAGCTCTGTGCTCACTAAGGCTTGGATCCTGTTGAATAGCATAAGCCATCAGTGTACTGGTTTCAGCACTGGACTACAACTTTGGAGACCAGGGTTTGAATCCCTGATACCTACTGGGTGACCTTGGGCAAGTCACACACTCTCAGCATCAGAGGAAAGCAATGGCAAACCTCTGAACAAATCTTGCCAAGAAAAAATCTTGGCAGAAACAACTTGAAGGGATGCAGCAACATAACCCTGCGGGATTCTGAGCAAACTAAGGAGGCCAGACTGGTTGGAGGAAGACCCAACTGTATCTGTGTCTCTTTTTAGGGAATTTTTTTTTTTTTTTTTTAGGGAATTTTTTATTGGAGTAAGACCATTCTACTAAAAAATACACCCGACCGCAAAAGGCCATAACAATAATACAAAAACAATACTAATTATTTTCCTCTTTTCTTACTAATACAAAAGTAAATCTATCCTAACACTAATGTATTTTTCCCTTTAATCTAAACACACTATAATCACATTATATTTACACATTATAATTATACCTACTTAGAAATGGAAAAAAACCAATAAAATATTAATTAAAAATAATAATACAAAATAATACAAAATTAATAAAATATTTATTTAAAATATCATTTTATGTTATTGCTGGGGTCGTCTCACTAAACCACGGCCAAAACTTTTTCCAACGATAGCTTGGCAATTTCTCTTTTTCACTCAGAGCTAAATTTTCAATTACATTCTTCACATAATAGGCAGTGCCTTTTACATCCTGCAGATTTTGACTTTTCACCTCCTTTTGTCTCTGGAAAACTAACCCTAACATCACATAGAGGTTTACCAAGCGCACCGTGGACCAGGGCACTTTCCAAAACCTCTCAGCCATGGCGGAACCAGGCTCCTTCCTCTTCCTCTTTTGGCCCACTGACTTTCTGGGTCCCCTGACACCCTCTGGAGGTTCAGTCCCTGAAAGCACCGTATCCCAAGCCTGCTGTGCCAAATCTGGCCAATCCAGGACCCGGGCCACCTCCTCCCATGTTTCCCGGGCACTCGGGCAGTCCTGGACAAAATGTCTGATCGTCTCCTTTTGTGCCACGCCACTCAAAATCTCAGCCTTTTTACATTTCAGACGCGGACAGGTCTGCTCATCTTCTGCGGTCCATGGTCTCTTTCCCCTCAGATTAAGAACCTGATGATAGAGCCTCCACCTCAAGTCCCACAACTTTTTGGGGACCCTTTTGTCCATGAAATACTCAATTGGGTTAGTCTGGTGATGTAGGTATTCTGATAAATCTAGTTTGGCCTGACGCTTTTGCAAAAACGGGTTAACATAAATCTCCTCCACTATTTTCCTGTACAAACTCCTCTTGATGCTCTGACCTGGTCTGTCTTCCCCCTTCAACTCCTCAGCATGAATTTTATATTTCTTTATGTAAAAAGTGCCGCAGACTGTTGCACAACCTGGGGGAATGTTTTTGCTCATGGAGACCTCACACAAGCCTTTAAAAAGTCTGATCCCTTATGTAACTGGTTGGTTATGCCCAACTAGATGGTCCTTGTGATCTCTTCCAACTCTGTGATTTTGATTCTAACTACTGTATATGTCACCAACAGAATTCTGTCTTAAAATGAGCAGAACACATTTTTTATCAGTGCTTTGGCACTGATAGGTGATATAGAAATTCAGTAAATAAATACATAAATAAAATCATCATCATCATCATCATCATCATTTATATCCTGCATTTTCCCCAAGATTAGGACTCAAGGCAGCTTACAAATTAAAATTATTATAAAACAGTTAAAAACATGCAAACAGTCAACATTTAGTATCATTAACAGTTTAATGCTATTTTAAACAGTTGAAAACACATTCAAGAAGACTACAAAGCTGTTAAAACAGTACAATTTAAAACAATACAGTAGCCTTTTACAAGCCATTTCTTCGAACAAGCCTTCAGTTCTAAAAGCCTATCAGAATAAAAAAGTGTTTGCCTGCTGATGGAAGGACAGCAAGGAAGGGGCTATTCTAGCCTCCCTATAATGTTACTGAACTCTATATAGTGCTTTTACATTGTGGCTTGTGGTCTAAGCAGAGCTGAGGAGGACACCATATTATCATATGAGTCCCCTTTCCTAATCAGACCACAGGCTACTTCTGCCTGTATAGTTTTATGGCTCACTGGGTAGTTGAACCTGGATCTCCCAACTCCCAGTCCAGCACATTAATAATCTATAATGCCAAACTAATAATAGTGACTGATCTTACAGAGTGCTGCAAGGTTTATTAAGATAGTGTGAAGTAGTTCAAGTTGTTGACAAAAGCACTACGTTCGGCCCTCTACATTTATGGGTTTAACTTTGGTGGATTTGATTATTCGTGGATTATTTGCTGCCCTCCCTGTTGCTGCTGCTGCCCTATGCCATTTTTAATAGGGAATGCAAGTCTTGCAAGACTGAGAGGGCCTGTGAGTGTGTGGCAAGGCTTATAAGCCCCTAATAAAAATGGAGTAAGGCAGCGGCAGAGGCAGCGGTAAATCCTGAGAACCACCTGCTTCTGCCTTGGGAAGGAACACCGCCTCCTCAAAAGCATCTGTGGTGGGTTGAATCCATGGATCACACTTTTTGTGTGTGATGAATTTGGTTTGGGGGCCTAGAGATATTTGTGGTTTTTCCACTTTCACAGGGGTCCTGCGGCCCTAACCCCAGAGAATGTAGGGGGGCAACTGTATTTTAATATGGCAGTCCATTGTATATATCTGGCATTTATTACATATGAGAGCTAAAAGGTTGCTTCATATCAAACTTAATATACATTGTCAAGTTCATTGTGTTGTGTGCCACAGAAAATGCCACACCTGTAAAACACAATAGAAATAGCTTCCAGGTTTTCTGCTTTTGCTGTAGCCTTCCAGCAGGTTCATCACTTTTCCTTTTCCAACTAAATGTTTGTACTTTGACTTCCTCAACAGAAAAGACACAAGGCTGACAGCACAGTGAACAAAAAGAAAACAGTAGGTAAGACTTTCTTTTAACTTCTTTGAAACAAAATACTGTGTGGGCTTGCCCAGAGAATGAATACTTTTGATTTTAATAACCCGTGATTTGTGAATAAATTCTAATAATGCAGTTCTCAAGTTGAATTGGGAAAGAGTGCATGGGTTTTTTTAAATGCCACCTGGTAATAATTAGTCATCATTGGGGATTTTATCTTTTGCCTAATTATTATAAATAGTACTGATGTAAAGTGGTTAAGCTGTGTTAAGGGGTCACATACTCTTCAGTGATTTTTCTGAGTACTAGGCACATCCCATTTTAATCTATTATATAAAGTGTCTGCTTTTGAATTCCTGTTCCTTTGTTTTGTTTGGTGTATTATCATGGGCAATGGCTGTTTCAGTTTTAAATAAATGAAAATGAAATGGTTTACTGCAGTGTATTGATTAAAGCTGTTAGCTTGACACAGTGCTATTGCTTCGGTTCCTGCAGGTTCAGGGAGGCATCAAGTAGGTTGGAGCTATCAAAGGCAATAGGGGTCATGGTGCTTGCCTAGAGTATAATCAACCATGCTTAATTACATAGAATAGCATATACTTACTTGAGCCACTTTGCTTTATTTGGATCAAATTTCCCAAGTGATATTTTTTGTATGGCAGTTCACTGAGAATGTAATCTGTATTGCAAACTCCTACTTTTAAGGTAAAGCACACAGTATTCTCAATATTTTTACAATACTGGGCAGCGCAAGTATTATTTGTCTGTCCATCTCACCCACCTCAATATATATGCTGTATATGGCAAGATTCAGTTCACTCTTTTAATGTTTTTATTTTTTTATTTAATTTATATGCCACCTTTCTCTCAAAATGGGATCCAAGGCAGCTCGCAACATATAAAAAACAATTAAAAATATGAAAAAAGTTAAAAACAATTAAAATCATTACAATTTAAAATTAAACATAAAACATATAAAAACATTGTTCCATATTTGTGTTATGGATGAATCAGAGATCAAGACAGGCTACATTCTTGACTCTTCTGTTCATTTATTATATTATTTTTCAAGGATTTCTAGTGGGACAAAGGGCTTCTAGTGCTACTACCCAAAAATACACGGTGCATTCCCCCCCCCCCCAGTTTTGCTCTGTGTTAGATTTTTGATAGTAAGAAAAAAGATGGAAGAAGTGGTGGGGCAACATGGGGATGTTAACTAGATCCCCTGTAAAATTCCATGAACAAGGTAGAGTGTTTGCACACTAAAAGCCTTACCTGGAAATATCCTAGCAGCTGGTCCCTTATAGGAGTATTGCTGTCTCAAATGAAAAAAAACCAACAAACCCTGTTTCAGGCTGCATCTGCATTGCAGAAATAATCTAGTTTGACACTGCTTTAACTGCCGTGGCTCAGTACTATGGAATTCTGGGATTTGAAGTTTGTTGTGGCACCAGCACTCTCTGACAAAGAAGGCTAAATATCTCACAAAACTACAGATCCCAGAATTCCATAGCATTGAGCCATGGCAGTTAAAGTGGTATCAAAATGGATTATTTCTGCAGTGCAGATGCAGCCTGAAACAGGCCTCAGTAAGATTTACTGGAAGGAGGTTGAGGACATGAGTTGTGTGCAAAAGTTCCCAGGTTCAGTCCCAGGAATCTCCAGGTAGATAGGGGTAGCCAGTAGATCTGTTGCTGTGGGTGTGGTGAATCCACTCTTGGTTTTACTGCTGCAGCTGTTCTAAATTGTACAGGACTTCTACTACTACAGAATCTGTGTTGGTGAAAGATGCTGGGAGATGTAGTCATGAAACATCTTGGGATGGGTACCAGTTGCCCACCAGGACAGCTTCCATGCAGCTCAAAACAGCTGCAGGAGGAGTGGCTCTAGAACTAGAAGTGGATTCACCACTTTGATGGCAATGAAACTATGGACAGTCCATGCATCTAGGGCTGGGAAGACGCTTGCCTGGGGAGCAGTTGCCAGTCAGGTAATACTGTGCCAGATGGAAAAACGGTTGGACTCATGGTAAGCCAGCTACCTATCTTTCTAGGGCCTACCCGGCACTTAGGAAAGAGCCAGTTTTTCGCTTTGGCTTTCCCACACCACTCCACTCATACTTTTTTCCATCAAACATAATCAGTAGCAGTCAGTTGTACTAGATATGCATATCTACAGTGAGCATTTCCAAAAAGAAATTTTAAAAGCACTTCTCTTTATTTTCCCTCCCCATAGTTTTAAGAAATGGAATGTGGCAGAATATCATGTGGAAAGAGGTAAGAAGCATTTCTGAGTTGTTTTGCAAAGTAGTTACTATTTGATATAGCAAAGGTTTTGACCTTTGAGTGTCAGCAGGGATGGGCAATGCAGGTTCTTAATTTGTTTACCTGAAAAACTTTAGTATGGACTTTTTTAAACGGGGAAGAAAAAAACCCGCTGAGGTTAGGAGGAGGACAGCGCTGTCTCGATTACAGTGCTCCGTTTCAGAAGACTTCGTCTTCCTCCCAACCTTTCCCCATGCTTCCTCCATGCCAGGGGAGTGAGAAATGTGTTTAATAAAATTAATAAAAGTGGTGTGTTTCTTGCACCTGTAGCATGGAGGAAGCATGGGGGGGGGAGGTCAGGAGGAGGACGGCGTCATCCGAAACAGAGTGCTGTAAGCGAAACAGTGCCATCCTCCTCCTGACCTCGGTGGTTCCTCCCCCCTGTTTGAAAAAGTCCTATGTCACATGTCCGTGTGTGTGTTTTCTCACAGTCTTCTGTCTTGAGAAAAGAATCCTTATCAGTATATATGTGTAATAAAAGTGGTTACTTCCTTGAATATAGCCATATTACACAATCGTAACATTTTGACATCACTTTCTCTTTCATGTCTCCATTCTGTGGGATCCTGAGTTATGAAGTATGCTGAGGTACTTAGAAATTTAAACTAGAGAGCTGTAGTGCTGCAGTTTGGGGAGTGGAGTAGAGCTGTCTAGCAGAGAATTCTCAGTACGTCAAAAAGCTAGAAACCACAGGATTCTGTAGGACAGAACCATGGCAGTTAATCGGCTGTCAAAGCACTGTAATTGTATAGTGTGGACACACCTCTTGTCTATGGAAGTTGCAAAGAGGCTCAAAGAAGCTCTGGTATATTCTCAAGCAGAGAGCAGAAAAGTTACTTTTTTGGACTACAACCCACAGAAACCCCAGCCAGTGTGGCCACTATAACTTTTCCAAGCTCTGGAGGCTTGTGAGCCTTCAAATGTGGGTAGGCTGCAAATTCCTCCAGCCCTAGCTAGCATACCCTTTGTTGAAAGATACTGGGAATTGTAGTCAACAAACATCTTGGAGAGGGGCAACAGTTGCCCACTCCTGTGATATGCTAGTAGTGAGTGATGATCCTTGTATAGCTACATTGGCACCTTCAGCAGACAACCAGGAAAATATTAGCAGGCTTGGGGAAACCCCAGAATTTGCAGAAGTTAAACAAATGAACAAAAACTGGAGAAAAGGGGAGAGCCTGTGGCTCAGTGACCACAGAATGTTGAATGCTTGTCAGAGAGGGAATATTTGAAAAACGGGGAAAGAGAATGGAAGCGGCATGGCTGGCTGGCTGGCTAGAATCCTGGAAAGAGTCACTGCACACTGCAGCATCTTGTTGCAAGACTGTCTTATCTCTTTCCATTCTGATAAGCTAGAGGTAGACAGATTCCAGGCTTCTGAGATCATGATCATCATGATCATCTCCTCCTCCTCCTCCTCCTCCTCCTCCTCCTCCTTCCTAGAACTCTTTGAATAGAGCCAAGTGCAGAATACATATAGAATTAACATTGAGCCCCAGATTGGCTCTGAGTACCAGAATTGAACAGAGTTCATAGTTCTTCTATGCCATATTCCATTCTTAGCCACTTTGCACACATGCATGCACATGCACACCCATCAATTTCAGCACTATCCTTTAAAGCAGGTGTGGGGAAATCCTTTTTTGCTGCTGTAACTAAACAATTGGGTGTCAGAAATCCTTGTGGTTTAGCTACTGAAAATCACCCAGAGATCTGCCAATAGAACCCAAATAACCCTTTTCTTAATCTTCTGATAACCAGTTAATAATGCTTTCCTTCTGTCTTTGGAAGAAGAGAGCTAGTAAACCTATTCATGAAATCAAAGATATAAAATAACATTTGCACAGCACATGCTGTATAAATAGTATAGACACAGTACAAATGCTGCAAGTCAGGATGGATAATATGATGCAGCATTGCCATTCAGGTCTTCACCTGCTGTAATACATTGTGGAGAGCCAGTGTGGTATAGTGGTATAGTGGACTCGGTATAGTGTGGTATAGTGGACTAGGACCCTGGAGTCCAGAGTTTGAGTCCCCACTCAGCCATGGAAACCCACTTGGTGACCTTGGGAAAGTTATACTCTCTCAGCCTCAGAGGAAGGCAAAGGCAAACCTCCACTGAACAAATCTTGCTGAGGAAGCACTGTAATAGGTTCGCCTTAGGGTTGCCACAAGTCGGAAACAACTTGAAGGCACACAGCAGCAGAAGCAACAATAACAAGAACAACGAATACATTGTTATTTTATTCTTCAGTGGAGATTATTTAGAATGGACAGATGAGAAGGGACACATTTCATTCCACTTAAAACTAGCCTGGCCTGGGCAATGTGGCTGCCACTGTAACCTCATGTAAACCTACTAGAAGGAGTTTAGCAAATTAAATTGTAAATAAAAGTGAATGAAAAGTCAATATGTTTCTGAGAGATTGCTTTTCTGAAGAAAGAATATGCTTCAAAACCTCAAAGGAATCTGAATTTGCAAGTGTAAAGATTTCCTGTTGTAGTTTGTTAGATAAAGTTAATTGACAATCAAGTGTAAAGGTCTTTGAGTAAACTCAAAGACCATTCAAGGTGCAATTCAGAGTACAATTGTCCATCCAGCTAGGATGCTTAAACGTCCAATACACTCAGGATTGCAGCGGTGGTGGCTTGTGGATTAAGCAGGAGGTGGCTGCCACACTCCAAAATGGGGGGGGGGTGTCACACCCTGCTGAATCTGGAAATTGTTGTTGGCAGCACTTGACCTAGAAAAAGCTGGGGTAAATGTTTGTAAACATGCAGGGACAGAGCTGCTCCTAAATTTCCTCTCCCCACCCCCGCATGTATTTATTGTGGGTTTATAATTATTTGTTTATTCTTGCAGGAAAGTATAGTTTTATATTATAGATACAGAGTTTCTATTGTTTTTATGTTAGATTTTAAATGTCATGTAGTTTAATTGTGATAAGATATGTTAAGGTTGGTGGGTATTTTTAAAAAGAAAAAAAAATATCTAAGAAGTGCCCAACAATTGCGAGAACAATAATAGTAATAATCCTAGTGTCATACTTTCTTGTGCACATACTTTCTTGTGTACATGTGTATGTGTTGTTACAGCATGCTTGCTGCATAACATGTGAATCCTGTATCAGTTGTTGTTGGCTTTGTAGCATTATCATAATCACTGAGATTGTCTCTGGTGTTGTGGTGGGCTATAGTGGGAAAAGAGAGAGGAAGAGGAAAGAATCAGTCATGCATTTTGCAATGCAAATCAGTCCATCTCCGGTGTCTTTTTCTCCCAATCCGTATATTCCGGCGTATAAGACGACTGGGCGCATAAGACGACCCCCCCAATTTTTAAGTTAAAATATAGAGTTTGCCCCCACCCCAGCCAGCCAGCCAGCCAGCTGGCTGGAAAGCCTGTTCCCCACCAGCCAGCCAGCTCAGTGGCTGTAGATGATGGAATAGTCTGTGAAATTAAAGGACTGAGAACAGCTAAAAAAGCATGGGATACTTTGAAAAATCTCTGTGGTGTTCAATCTTTGGAAAGTAAGGTTGCATTAATACTGTAAGTTGGTTAATATGAAGCTATCAAATCCCAAATTTTTGAATGAGCACATTAATGAATGAGCACATTAATGGTTTTAGAGCCACATTGGCAGACAAGAGAATTTCACCATAGACAAAACTTGATGCAAAATGAGAAGTTGAATCCAGAAATTCTAATTTTAGGCTAACTTGTCCTGAAAAGAAACATCATTTTGACTCTCCTGAGCTAAATAGAGGGCCATTTAACTCTTCAAATGCAAAGCAGTCATTCTCACAGCAGGAGGAAGGATCTGCTGGGAAAACTGCCCAGGCCATTTTACACTTCAGTCATTCTCACAGCAGGGGAAAAGGTCTATTGGGGGTATAAGACCACCCCCCCACTTTTGAGGAGATTTTCAAGTGTTAAAAAGTAGTCTTGTATGCAGAAATATACGGTATCTCATTGTGTCCCTGGATGATACTCTTCCCCTTTTCCTGTTTTGTGCACAGTCCTTTCTCCTCCTCCTTTATGAGTGTCTGTGTAGTGATGTTTTTGCATTCATGTTCAACTTACAACTTCCACTCCTGAAGCATGGCTGGTTGGCAAGCAGCAAAGATTGTGCACCTCAACCATTGCAATGAAATGGTCGCCGTGCCCAAAGATGCTTGTTGTATCACACACTACTGTTTCTACCTCTTCTCTTTGATGAATTAGTGGGTTAACAGTACAGATGGGCTCTCGCTTTCTGTCTTTGTTCATTTTCTCTTTTTTCATGCTGTTGCTGCACTCCTGCCCCTGACTCAATAGGTGGCAGTGGGAGATATTGTGAAGGTCACCAATGGGCAGCACCTCCCAGCAGACATGATCATTTTGTCTACCAGGTCAGATATACTGAATGGGCGTGATGTGTAATGCCTCTGCTAAACTGAGGTTTAAAAGCAACGTTCTTTTCAATAAAAATAAGTCCTAATGACATGGAACAGAGATTGGAAAGCAACTGCCAGAATCATCCCAAGTCAGCATGAGCATTGGTAACTTTTTGAAGCTATGTTCCACTCCCCCACCTTTACATGTATGTGTCACATCTAAACTTTTAAGCAGATCTTGGAAAGGTTTACGGTTTTTCTTTATACAATGGTTCCTAGCATTCCACAGCCAACAAACTCTGCTGTTAAGTGTCAGCTACACAGTTTTATGCAAGCTCTGCTTTTAAGTGTCAAGCAAACAAAAAATTGTTCTGTGCTACCATCTGTTCCACAGCTCTGTAGACCAGAAAGGAAAGTACACCAAGGAATGGAGCTGCATCTATGAACTGCTATGTATACTAGAGTACCACCCTGTTTCATATTTTATACTTGACATCTGGCAGGAATTGGCAAATTGGTACAGTTCCAATATTTTGGACTGCAAGTCCCATAACCCCTGGTTATCGACCCTGCTCACTGTGACATGTGGCAGTTGCTGTCTTAAAGGGTCCCAGTGAAACCTACTGCTGTGGCATGGCATCTTGTTGAAAAGGTTGGACCACACTGCTCTAATGTCAATGACTAGATCCAAATTAGAAGTGAAAGGGGTGAAAGAATAGCATATATATATATATATATATATATGTAACTCACTGTCCTTTCATGGAGCTTAAAAGTCACATATAGAGCGTTTCCAGGCCATCCAAGCACTAACCAGTGCCAGGCCATCTTAATTCCAGTTGCATATCGAAACTTCCAGACAATGCCACAGTCATGCTCATGATCATCAGTACAATTTCTACCCCACTTCCCCTTGCTTTTGAAGCAGTTTGCAAAAGAAAAAAATATAGTAACATATGTAAAATTCACTGACACAGTTTAAAGCATTTTACATCCAGAGCATCAACATCATAGAATCATAGGATCTTAGAGCTGAAAGGGACTAACAGGACCCTCTAGTCGAACTCCCTGCCACACAGGAATACACAACTAAAAGATGACCATCCTGTTTAAAGACCTCCAAAGATCAAGAGTCCACCACCCTCTGAACACTCTCAAACAGCTCTTACATTAGTTCTTCCTAATGTTTAGGTGGAATCTCTTTTCTTGTACAGGTCGACCCCCATATCCATGGGGGTCACATTCCAAGACACACCCACCCCAATGAATACCTGAAACCATGGATAATAGGGAACCCTATTATTTTCAATGAGATGAACACCAAAAGTTGACCATCAAATTGCATTAGAAGCCTTAGAAATGCCTAGAGAGAACATTTTTTAAAGATGTGGATAAGTGAAACCTTGGCTACCAAATCCATGGATACGCGGGTTGACCTCTAATTTGAAGATTGTAAAACCACACTAAAGTCACAACAGTGTATATTGTTTCTCACTTAACCCTCTCCCATGAAGAGAAACTGTTCTGCTAACACCTAGTGCCAATTTCTATTCCATGTTCTATAAGAGATATTTTTCTTCTTTTATACATGGAAACAAATATGAGGCCCTGTTCCCTGTGATATAGTGGCATACCTTTACAACCATGTCTGAATGAAAGAACCACTTGATAACACTTGGGCTTTATCAAGGCCCCTTCCCAGAGTTCTCCAGGATAGTTGAGAAATGATCCACATGACTCATTTTGCTTGTGTGATTCTTTCATACATCTATTACTAGAAAAGCTTTGTGCTAGAAATAGATCCTACAGTGCTGTGTCACTGTTATCATGGGTTGAGGTAGAGTGTGGCCCAATGTCCCTTATTACGCCTTATGGTCTTCCTTTCTGCATCAAATTGCTTTTCATAACAGCACCTGCATAATGTATCACACAGATGTTGATTTCCCCTCCCCTCTATAAAAAGACCTCAGTTTACCAGAGTCTGCATGCTTGGAAGCTGGTGTATGTCTTGATTTTGTAGAAAGTGTGTATTGCTTTAATAGTTTTCTGTGATTTTATTATAAAGCTATTCTGTATATTCAAATCAATTATGGTGGTAAGACAAAAAAAATCATTAAATGCTATTTAGAGGGGAAATCAATGGTTGAAAAAAATTATTCTGGAGATTGAGTGTCAATTTATTTTTAATACCTTTATTTTGCAGGCACCTTCCTTTTTAGAGGTTACTTTTAAAGCCAAGTGTGATTGAGACATAACATTTTTTTAAAATTATGCTTTTACAGTGAACCTCAGGCAATGTGCTATATTGAAACAGCTAATCTTGATGGGGAGACTAACCTTAAAATACGACAGGTAAAATTAAATTTGTTTATTTCACTTTGTGAAAGCCAATGAAATGGCAACTAAGAATAGCACAGGATGTATGCATTGGTAGTTGGAAGGTGAGATTTGTAGCTGGATGTCTGAATACCTGTTCTTCTATTAAAGCAGCAACATTAAAGAGAACCAGCATGGTGCAGTGGTTTGAGTGTTGGACTATGACTCTGGAAACCAGGGTTTGAATCCCTGCTCAGCCATGGAAATCCACTGGGTGACCTTGGGCAAGTCACAACTCTCTCAGCTTCAGAGGAGGGCAAAGACAACCCATCTCTGAACAAATCTTGCCAAGAACGCCCCATGACAGGGTCACCTTAGGGTCTCCATAAGTTGAGAACAACTGGAGGGCACACATCGACAACAATTACATTGTACTAGTTCAGGGATGGGCAAAGTGCAGCTCATAGGATATGAGTACCCCCCCCGCTATATTTGTCACTACAGACCCTTCACCTCCCCCTCCCCCCCACCCTGCTAAACCAGTGAACTGAGCTTCCTGAAGCTGCAGGCTCCCTATTAGATAGATCACTATTAGATAGCCTGCATTATTTTAATACCAAGAAATACATATTTTTCAAAACTCGGAAGTGGGTTCCATCCCCCTCCCCATTTTGAGGGCAATTTGTCAGTCCATGTGGCCCACAGGAGGTCCCTGGGCTGGAGATTGTTCCCCAGATGCACCACAGTTGCTCGTCCATATACTGGTTGCATATACAGCATAGCAGATGTGAGCGATGAGACTATGAGGGAACTATGGGAAGCCTTCCAAGAATCTTCTCAAGTGTTTTAGAAACATAGGAAGCTTTGTCAGATGAAGCTATGATCCATCTAGTTTGGTATTAATCTGTTCTGCCTGGCAGTAGGTGTCTAGGTTCTCCAGCAAAGGTCTTTACCATTACATGCTTCCTGACCTTTTAAACTGATGATGCCCAGAGTTTTACCTTGAGACCTTCTGTATGAGCAACATATACTCTGCCACTGAATTCTGCCCATTCCTAAGATATGGCTCAGAAACAGTGGTAGATACCTTTCCTCTGCACGTAGAGTCCTTGGACCTCCCCAATCCACTGAGGGATCATACTTCCAAATTTTCTTGTAGCTGAAATTTAGTGGCAGCTGCAGTGGTTTTCTATGCCAGAGGAGGAAGCCAAAGCATCTCCCCCCATCTTATAGTCCTACAGACTGGCAGAGCAGACTGTCTCCGTCCTTTCTGGAAGGGAAAGAGGAAACCAGCAGTGAGTGCAACTTTTGGAGGAGGAGAAATGGAGTGCAAAAATGACCAGGGGTCCATTATGTGGACTCCAGGTTGCTTGTCACTCACCTGTGGCCTAGCAAGTACCTCTCCTTCAACAGTCATGGAGAAAACCAGAGTGGCTCAGAATATTCTCCTTCCCAAATTTTCACTGAACCATATGTTCCCTGTGAACTTGTGTATGGGTATTCTCAACAATTTTTTCAGGATTTGTCAGAAAGGTGTGATTTTTTTTTCAGAGGGCTTACTCATATTACAGCTGGGGCAACAGTAGCTCCTCTCTCTCTTACTCTGTTTGTAAAACAAAAGGAATACACACACACACAAACATACACCATTGCAAGGGGTATCACAACTACCATCCAAGCAGACTGGTGACTCTCCCTTTTGCTGCACCTGGCCAGTCAGAATATCCAGTTCTGCTACGAAATTTGTTTGTTTGTTTTTAAAATATATTTATTGCTTTCCCATAAAAGTGACCTCTCCATTGACGCCCCCTTGTCGTGGGAGAGAGGCTTGCGTACCCTAATGATGTTTTGAGCTATGCTGGCGGTGGCATAATAGCCACTGGTAGGGTCTCCCATGCCAGACAGGTGCTTTTTGCAACCAGACTTGTTTTTCTCGGATTGGCCTTTTTAGTCATCAGCGCGCTTGCAGAAAGCACGGGATGAGTCCTTCCTGAATCTTCGTTTGCGAAGAAAAGCCAGAGAGAGAGATAAAAGTGAGCAAGAATACAAAACAATAAATAAGACACAGTATACATTAAAAACAAAAACAATCTACACATATAATACTTCCCACCACCATGAGCCCCACCAACATGAGCCCCACCAACAACCAACACAAAAACACATATAGTTTAAAAATGACTTCCCACTTCCTATCATAGAATCATGGAATTGTAGAGTTGGAAGAGACCACAAGGGCTATCCAGTCCAACCTCCTGCCATGCAGGAAATCACAATCAAAGCATCCCCAACAGATGGCCATCCAGCCTCTGTTTAAAGACCTCCAAGGAAGGACACCCTATCATGCTCCGAGGAAGTGTGTTTCACTGCCGAACAGCTCTTACGGTCAGAAAGTTCCTCCTAATGTTGAGGTGGAATCTTTGTTCCTGGAGCTTGCATCCATTGTTCCGTGTTCTAGTCACTGGAGCAGCAGAAAACAAGCTTGCTCCATCCTCAATGTGACACCCCTTCAAATGTATATTGCCCCTTAACCATCTTTTTTCCAAGCTAAACATACCCAGCTCCATTTGGTCTATACTTATTGATTGGTTACAATTCCACTTAACTTATAAATACTAATTTTATATGAACCTCTGTTATATATGTATAAAATTTAATGTATCTAAACCTGCAAATGTTATCCTTTCTTCTGTTTCTTGAATGTACCTCAAAAATGGCCTCCACTCTTCCATGACTTCTCTTATGATTTTTCTTTTAATAGCGTAGTTAATTAGTCCATTTCAGCTAACTCGAATATCTTCACAGTACTTCCACCAAAGGTGCTTCTTGGTTCTTCCCTATGCTGGCATACACTATTCTTGCTGCCATGATCAAATATTATATCAGTTGTCCATATTTTATCAATATATTGTTTTCATCCAATAAACCTAGCAGAAGGAGCTCTGGCTTGAAGCATACTTTTGCCTTAAGTACCTTTACTATTTCACTATGAATCTGCTTAGGAAAGTAAAATTTGAAAGGTCTGAATTCATGCAGGCCGTGAAAGCTGCTGGCATTTATGTCAGTGAATCCACTCTGGGTTTTAGTCTGAATTTTAAAGAAGCTATCTGAGATGCTGGAACCTCTCTCCCAATAGGTTCAGCACTTTGGATAGCCTCCATAAAGTTCAGACTAAAACCTAAAGGTGATTCACTGCCTCACTGACATGGGAGCCAGTGGTCACCACTGAATATAGGGCAGGTAGGGAGCCCTGGTGGCACAGTGGTTAAATGCCAATACTGCAGCCACAACGTTGTAAGTTTGATCCTACAGGGTTCCAAGATTCACTCAGCCTTCCATCCTTCTGTAGGTCGGTATAAAATGAGTACCCAGCTTGTTGGGAGCAATTAGCTAACACATTGTAAACTGCTTAGGGAGTATTTTGGCACTGATAAGTGGTATAGAAATAGAAGTGCTATTGCTAAGTACTATTGCTATATCTTCAATGCACAAATATGCTGCAATATTTGAAAATATAATAAATAAATCATATGACGATCCTAGTTGTGATTTGATTCCTGACAGGGGTTGACTCAGACTGCTAGTCTCCAGTCAAGAGAAGACTTGATGAAGATATCTGGGAAGATAGAGTGTGAAGGGCCCAACCGCCATCTTTATGACTTCACTGGGAACTTGCGTTTAGATGGGCAAAGGTATACATTTCCTACAGAAGATATCCAAGACGTCTTCCTGGTTGGATATTGGTCTTTTATTGTTCCATTTTTAATGGTGTTGCTTTTGTCTTATGTTTTTAATTGGTAATTTAATTTTAATTTGCATTTTATTATTGTTAATCTGCATTGTATCGTTACCTTAAGTGCCTTTTCTGTTGGAAAAGTGGGATATAAATACAATTAATAATTAAATGAAATAAAGATGATTATTGCCTTTTCCCCAAAAAAGTATAGGGGGTCTACATTTTATTCATTTGGTGGTGTGAGGCGTGTAGCAATCTATACATGGGAGAAAAGTGCATATGTAAACTGATTGGATTATCACTACAAGATTAGGAAACATCCAGCTAAAGTTAACACTTTTACATCTCAATACTAGAATCTAAATCTAATTTTTCAGTTGACAGGAAACTGGCTTGATTTGCTTATATTATTTCTTAGAGCAGGATTTGGGGGGCACATTGCAACTCCCCTCCCCAATATACTAGGATCTGACATGCTGCTGGATTTGCTGCCTTGCTACTGAAATGAGCAGCAGATCAGCTGCAAAAAATATGCAGTTTAAAACGGGGTGCATGTGGAGTGTGTACTTTGTTTAAATGTCAAATCATGGATTCCTTCCTGCCCCCCATGCCACCATGGCACAGGAGCAAATTCAACAGAAGCAGCTGTGGAGGGCAGGAATGCAAAAACAGGTTGGCAACATATTGCCTACACCTTTGGTTTGCATGTCCATGGGATGAAGGGTAGGATAAAGGAGATATCATCTTGGATATCTCCTTTAAAGATTAGACTAAAACCCAGAGTGGATTCACTGCCCTATTGCCATGGAAGCAGCTAGCCACCATTGCCTTCTGATAAAACAACATATATAGGGGTGGCACTGTATTAATTAATGAATTTAGTGGGGAAATTAAGTACTTCCTTTCCTGGCTTGATTATTCTGATTTCATTTTAAATATACTGAAAACATATTTGCCCTGTGACTATTCGTAAATTGTGTTTTAAATTTTCTTGCTTTTTCTCTTCTTCCTCCTCCTTTTTCTTCAGTCCAGTCCCAATTGGACCTGACCAGATCTTACTAAGAGGTGCACAGATAAGGAACACTCAATGGGTTTTAGGAGTAGTTGTCTACACAGGACATGATACAAAACTTATGCAGGTAAAGTAGTTGTTCATTTACATATAGTCTTAGTGTTATTTCTCTTATAAGCCCAGCATTTATTTTTACCCATGTATGTGAGAATGAAGACTAAGGCTAGTTTTTCAACTGGATCCACTGTAGTAGTGTCTTTAATATAGGTGTAGGATTCAAAGGCATAGCTGTGTTGGTGTGGAATATCAGTATGTAAAAGGATCTTGTAGGACCTTTGAGACTGAGAGAAAGAATTTGGGGCATAAGCTTTCGTAGACCCACTCCATGCATCTGAGGAAGTAGACTAAGTATGAAAATTTGTGCTCCAACTTCTTTCTCTCAATTAGACTCAAAGGTGCTACATACAAGATTTCTGTGAATATTAATAAAGGTATGTTATGTAAGGGATTAGCAGTTGAAGTATGGGAATAAAAATTGTCATCTCCTAATTGTTATAGATAAAACATGGTTAACATCTTGCTGCTGAATTTGTTGTGGTAGTAGCAGAAGATGAAGTTTTTTGTTTTTTTTAAGTAAGGCACATGTTTTCTGTGCAACTTGTTTACATGTAGAATTGTGCTACTGGGAGGTTTCCAGAAGTATGACTCCACTTGTAAGGAAGGCACATGGGGAGTTACAGGAGGAGTTCACATCTTGATTTAACAGAAAAAATCCTCTCTATTTGTTTTCATGTCCAACTCAGCAAATGCAGTGGCAGCATCAGTAGGAGACCCTGGGGACCAAAAATGGTAGGGAGGGTATGCATGCTGCCCTTGAAACCTTTCTTGGCAACCCCTTCTATAAGACAAGCTGCTATTTAAAAAGTACACTAGACAGGCCACCAGTTAGCAACCCTAATAAAAGTAAATATGAAAATATCATGTAAAAAACAAAAACAAAGCAGCAATGTGGTCCATAATTAAAAACATTTGGAGTCTTGTTGCTTCCCTTGTTCCCTACATTTTGTACCGTTATGCCTGGTGAAGAGTCCTGAAAGAACCTGAAAGCTCACATCACTTATGTACTACTTATTGGTCCTAACAAGAGCTATTGTCTATTTCTGAGTTTTGATTAAATTTTCCTAGAATCTTAGGGTTGAATGGGGACTTGTAGGCCATATAAACCAAGTCCTTGACTGATTTAGGAAAGACAAAATGAGAGCATCTCTGATATTTCCTTCTGACCCAGATTGAGAGCTCTCTTAATGATTCCCTTTCTATGGCTGTTTCTTTCTAGAATTCAACCAAAGCTCCCTTGAAGAGATCAAATGTGGAAAAAGTGACCAATATGCAGATCCTCATTTTGTTTTGCATCCTTCTTGTCATGGCTTTAGTGAGTTCTGTGGGTGCCTTATTGTGGAACAGAACACATGGAGAAGACATTTGGTACTTTGGCTCAAATGGTAAGTAGAATCAGGATGTGTAGGCATCTATTCTCTGGCACCAGTAGACAGCTGCCTCTTTGGAGATGCAAGGCCAAGAGAAATTGATGGTGTGGAGGAGTCTAAATTATACGTAAGCACAGACTGTTGAGACCATCAAATAATCTTCCCCAACCTGGGGGCCACCAGATGATTTGGACTACAGCTCTTCCATCACTGTCAGTCAGCATAGCCAATGGTTGGAGTTTTAACCCAATACACCTGGAGAACACTGGGGTCCCTTTCTCACTACACAGATATAGCACTATGGTTCCATTTTAACTGCCATGGTAACATACTGTGGAATTCTGGGATTTGCAATTTAGGGAGGGGTATTTAGAATTCTCAGCCAAAGAACTCTGAGGCCTCACCGAACGACAAATCCCAAGACTCCATAAGAGTCATCCTTGGCAGTTAAAGTGAAATTGTGGTGCCATAATTGCATAGTGTGAAAATGGCCTAGGTCAGAGTTGACTGTTCTGTGATCTCAGTATTGTGCTTTCTTACAATTTAGCCACACTTCCATCATTGGTTTCTCTTGGTCTTTCTTACTTCAAGAGACAGCTGTATATTAGAGCTGAGCAAAAGCGCCTGCTTTTATTGTTTCAGCTGTTTTTAGAGAGCATATTGCAACGTTATCTGTGCAATAAGGACTGTATTTGATATCTTTTTGGTACTGTTTATTTTTCCTTATCTGATTTAGTTGGAACCCTTATGCAAAAGGCTGAAAGACCATAAACACTGCATGTGAAAAACAGGCAACAACTTTGTACTACATCTGAAAAAGTGGGTTTATATCCATGAAAACTCAAGCTAAACTAAAAACCAGCTAGTCTTAAAGTGTTACCATATTCTTTTTTCTACCTCCACCTCCCTTTCTCTTTTTTAGACAACAACTTGTGATTCATAGGCCTAATAATTCAGATGTCCTTTTGTGCCAGCACAGTGTCATAATTTTAGCTTTTAATAGATGAAGTGAGAGGATCTCAGTGATGGGGTTGGAGATACTGGAGAATTTGTAGGTATAAAAGAACAATCAGTGAAACTATAATAAAGGTGAAATTTGGCCCATCTTCATATCAGAGAAAGCTTTGGCAGTTCAGAAATTTTAATCTAGAGCTCCCATTGGTCCCACTCAGCACAACAAGTGGTGAGGGACTATGGGAGCTTAAATCCAAACATTTGAGGGGCCAAAGGTTTCCCACTTCTACTATAGATCTGTTCAGTGTTGTTGTTGTGGTCTATACTCCTAGGTTTGGCAAGGCAAGTTTACCCTTGCTAGTGCTCCAGGACAACCAAGGATTACTTGGTTGTTTAATATGCACCAAGTAACACCACCAAGAACATCTCTGGAGAAGCTGTAGTCCAACACCCCATCCCCTTTCAATGCAGGATCTCCAGTTAATGCGTCCCCAGTAGGTAGCTGTCCAGCCTCTTTTTGAAGCTATCCAGAGAAGGAGACCCCACTATCTCTTTAGACAATTGGTTCCATTGCTGAATGGCTCTCACTGTCAAGAAGTTCCTTCTAATGCTCAATTCAAATCTATCTTTCTGTAACTTAAAACCATTAAACCTGGGGGTCGTTTACACGGGCAAATATTCCTCTAAATATACCGCTAAGATAGCTCATAGTTCCCATGGATCGCAGCACAGCATCGCCTTATTCAGAAGGGGGGAAGGTAAAACACCCAAATATAGCGTGGCAAGGGATGTCGCTACTTTTGCCCGTATATTTGCAATGTAGCGCTTTATTGGCAGTGTAAACTACCATTCCGTTTAGAGCTGCAGCAGATCTGCATCGTGATTGGTTGCTCTGATGCAAGGGGTGGGCTTAAAAGAGGGGGACTGAGTTCAGTAGCGTTCAGGAAACTTTGAAAAATTCTCTCTGCTATTTTGCAAGTCTGCCAAGAAAAAGGATTCCCAAGACCTTTCAGTCATAAAGTTCCCATCTGTCAGCTCTGCTTGGGGGAGGGAGGGAGAGCAAGAGAGAGAGAGAGAGAGAGAGAGGGAGAGAGAGGGGGGAGGGAGGGGGGCCTGGGAGGGAGAGTCAAAAATCCTCTGCTATTTTGCAAGTCTGTGAACCCTGACTAAACAAATCGTGCTAAAAAACTTCTGATAGGTTCACCTTAGGATCCTCGGCATGGCAGCAATGCCTTTCAGCAGAGAGATTGCTGTCCCTCTGCTTCGGGGAGTGACTGAGTTCATTTACAGGCAGATTTAGAGAGAGACAGACAGAGCCACTTTTGATCTTCCCCCCTGCTATTTTGGCAGTCTGTGAGTCTTGTCTTTCTTTAGCTCGAAAATGCAGGGCTTCAAAGGAAGGTCTATGCCCTTCCCCATAAAGCCTGCCTCTGCTTGGGAGGCCACCCCCCCCCCACTTTTCCAAGTCTGAACGAAAAAGTGGCATAATTAGAAAAAAAACCTGACTAGCACAGCTGCGGAAAAGAATTAAAGCACAAATTGCCGCAATAAATCTGCCGTGTAAACCAGCCCCAGGTCCTACCGTCTGAGGCAGCAGAAGCCTGCCCCTCCTCTCTGTGACAGCCCTTGAAGTATTGAAAGAGGGCAATCATGTCACCCGTAAGTCTTCTCTTCATTAAGCTGAACATGCTCAACTCCTTCAATCTCTCCTCATATGTTTGTTCTCTATACCTCTTCTCATCCCCATTGCCCTTCCCTGAACTCAGTCCAGCCTGTCTATAGCCTTAAAATGAGGCAGAGCTGAATGCAATGCTCCCGATGAGGCCTGACAAGCTCAAAGTATAGGGGGACTATTACTTCCCTCAGCTTGGAAAATATGCTTCTATTAATACAGGCTAAGATAACATTTACCTTCTTTGCTTCAGCATCACACTTCTGGCTCATGTTCAGCTTATGATCAAGGTCTTTTTTGCATGTAGTGTTTCTTAGACATATATCCATCATCCTATACCTATACATTTGGTTTTTGTGACCTAAATGTAGAAATTTGTGCATTTGTTTTTTGTGGTCTAAATATAGAACCAACACAAGACACTCAGCCTATTAAATACTCTTCAGTTAAATGGAAGGAAGATCAGCCTTAAACAAATATTACACTACAAGGAATACACACAACTCACTTGATGCATTTTGAAAGGGGTCACAGGGCTGTAATTGGGCAGTGCGTCACAGTGCACAGTACAGTAACACTCCCCAACAAATCCTATTTGATGTTAAAAACAAACAGAGAGTTCCATTGTTGTTGTTGTTGTTGTTGTTGTTGAGTGCATTCAAGTCATTGCCGATTTATGGCAATCTGGAGGCAAACCTATCACGGGATTTTCTTGTTAAGATTTGTTCAGACTGGGGTTTGTCTTTGCTTTCCTCTGTGGCTGAGAGTGTGACTTGCCCAAGGATAGCCAGTGGGTTTCCATGGCCGAGTAGGGATTCGAGCTCTGGTCTCCAGAGTCACAGCCCAATGCTCAAACCACAAAACCATACTGGAGACCTTCTACATGTGAGGAAACACCCCAATGAGTTTGTAAGAGTTACGTTTTTGACCTGTGACCCTCAGAACTCAATAGCCATCTTGTCCACTGGATTTTTAATCCCAGAGTGTAATTTCCCCAAATACCAATCTGTACACATGCACAGCAAATGTTAAATTATGGTTGTCAGTGACCATGATAGCAGTGGTAGCAAGTAGTGATGTAAATCTTCATAAATATCATTCTCACAGGCAAGAATGAACAATTTTACAAGTTTTCTCCTTGCTATGAGGAAGTAATTAAAAACTGCAGTTTTTGAAGACTATTCACAGTTTGGAACTGTTGAAAATGGCTTAAAACACATTTAAAATATAACAAAAAAGATACATACACAACACACCCCATTAGAAGCTCTATCTGCTGCAACAAGTTAAAACCAAAGTTCTGCAAAAATAAAAACGTCTTTGCCTGCTGGCAGAAAAAAGGCAGGGAGCAGGCCAAAAACTCCACCTCATTGCCTGCTGCTATAAATTTAGCTGCTGAGGAAGGTAGGGGTTAAGGAAATGGCATGTAGCTGCTCTTTCTGTCTCTTACTTAAGTAAAACCTGTGAGTTCTTTAGTGGTACTTGGCCAGTTGCCCTCCAGTTTACTATGAAGGAGTTAAGGAGGTTGACTGCAAATGTATAGGCACAAATGGTTTGCAAATCTTACTGATTATATCTCATTTATAGTGATCTGACAAATGTGTGGTCTGCTCCTGTGTTGCATTCTGGATGCACACTTGTAATACAGATGGTAAAACAAACACACATCTAGCAATAAATGGATGCCTTTTAAATATTGTGACAATCTGGTAGCCTTTGCCATTGTTTTCTCAGCTGTTGTTCTGGATAGGTTGAATGGCCACATTGAAAGAACTCTAATCTTCTGAGAGGCAGCTCTCAGAGGAGACCTAAAAAAAACTCTAGAGACCTTTTTTGATGTGGAGCTGAATGCAACTTTTCTGGATAGTGCATTTTGAATCCTAATGGTGCCTTGGTGCTTTTTCCCCCCCACCCAAAAATTGATTAGCCAGAATTAGAAGGAAGGAAACAGGAAAGAAAAAGAAGCAGTGCCTCACAGCTCCAAGGTGCAGAACAGAGTTTTTTTTTTTGCGCTACACTTCCTAGAATCCCTTAGCCATCATTGTTGTTAGCCATGTTGGCCATGGTTACTGGGAACTGCAGTCCAAGAAAAGAATTTTTCCAAGCTCAGGTACAGAATGTGAAGATGTTTGGAGGAGGCAGTGAAGAAGGGAGTGGCAAGGAGAACAACTGAAGCAATTTGTGGGTAAAATAGTGGGTTCCCATACCCATCTTTAATTTGTAACAATACTATGGCTATAGATCTGGTAAGGCAGATTCAGTCTGGGGGTGGGTGGGGGGTGGGAAATGTTTGACTTCCCTTTCTTGGAAGTCTAGAAGCAGGGTATGAGGGCCATACCCCACCCCTGCTTTTGTTCCCCTAAAACTGGTATTCAGATGCTTCTGATACCAGAGGTGATATGTGACCATAATGACTAGTAAACAACTAAAGTACAGGGGAGGTTTCACTGTGAACAGTGCAAAATGGTTACAGAGGAAATATTACTGTATTATCTTCAAACTCAATAATAAAGAATTAATTTTCTATGAATCTCCAGTGTATATAGTGATTCAAATGAAATTAGTTTTAGTGCATATATTTACCCAAATGTCACATGCAACTAATACATAAGTACATATAAATTTTTACACACACATAATCAAGTCCTTATGTATATGAACATGTGGGATGCAAATTCCAAAGTGTCCACAATGTCCATAAATACTTATTTGCAGGGTTTGGGAATACATTCACTTGTATGCAGTCATTTTCCTTTCATCATTCCAATTAGACAGGAGAAGTATCTTCTTTCAAACAAGATGTCCAAATATGAGATAGTACAGTGATGGATGGGGTAAGCCACGTACTCCAATTGCTCTCCAGAGTGCATTGCAGACGCCAACCTCCAGAGATTAGTTCTAGTTGACGTTTCGTTCCCTTTTTCAATGCAATGCTAGGAGTCTATAATTAATTTACACAAAAACATTTAGTGCCAACATGCCCCATTATCTCTTTTAAACATTGAAGATTAAAGAGTACAAAGCCCATAGTTGCTTACCTGAACTGTACGTTTAACAATCACAATGATAATTGTGGAAGGAAATTATCATTGTGATTGTTAAACGTACAGTTCAGGTAGGCAACTATGGAGGTAAGCAACTAATCTCTGGAGGTTGGCGTCTGCAATGCACTCTGGAGAGATTCATAGAAAATTAATTCTTTATTATTGAGTTTGAAGATAATACAGTAATATTTCCTCTGTAACCATTTTGCACATAATGACTAGTAGGCAGCACTAATGTCTAGGAGTCAGCAATTCCTTGAATTTGTCTAATCTCCTTTTAAAGCTATTCACTTTAAATATTCACCTCGCTCCATCCCAACTGCCATTGCCCTGGCCAAGGAGAGAGAGAAGAAAAGGCAGGCAGAGCTCTATCTTGCCTCATCCCAGAAGCAAACGGCCCTCCCTCCATCCCAAATGCCATTGCCCTGGCCAAGGAGGGAGAGAAGAGAAAGCTAGACTTAATCCCTTCCCCTACTGCCATCCCCTTTCTTTTTGTACCATGTCTTCATTAGATTGTAAGCCTGAGGACAGGGAACTGTTTTGTTGTTCTTTTTCTTGTAAAGTGTCATGTACACTGATGGTGCTATAGAAATAAAAGATGATGATAATTTACATTGCAGTAGCAAATGACATAATTTTAAAAAGCTCTGTGTAAAAAAGTCTTTTATGTTGTCCATTCTGAATCTCACACCATTTAGATTCACTTGGGTTTTAGTACTGTGAGAGTGGGAGAAGAACCTTTTTCTATTCACTTACTCCACCCCATGCATAATATTATACATTGGTCATGTTATCTCTCCCAGCCTACTCACCATTTTAAAAAAGCCAGCTCTGGTCCTGCAAGCAAGCTTTTTAAGTGGGGTGGAGGGGAAGACTTTCAGGAAGGGCTTGTTAAGAGGTGAAATGTGGATGCAGGATGGCCTTGTGTCCTACTTTAAAGAGGACAGTCCTCTCTTTGAAGGTGTCTTCAGTCTGAAGAGTTTTCCTATCAAGTACAATTTAAAAAGACAAAATACTAATATAGATCACCTGGTCAGAGTCTGCCGTGCTGTGCTGCCATGTAATATATCTCTGTTTAAATTAATAATGTTAAATTTTGCATCTATACATATACATTAACATAAATAAACCATGCAGATCAGTACCAGTTGAACATCTTTTCTCCTTTATCTGGTGATGCATAAGTGGCCACTCCAGAAAGAAATGTTAAGCATTCCTACATGCCCACACTAATTTATCTTCCTGCCCCCAGATTGTTCTGACTGTGGTTTGTTGCTGGACTCCTCTGAGATTTGCTCATGGGAGTAGAAATAAGGGGATTAATGTACAGGAGAATAGATAATGGTTCAACATTAGAAGAACCATCTTGATGATAAGAGATAGTTGATAATGGAACTAATAAGTTAGAGCTCTCTAAGACCAGGATTCCTTGGGTGTGCACTTGCTGGAGATCTTCAAGTAAAGTCTGGAAAGCCATCTTCTGAGGATGCTCTACTGTAGCTTTGGATTTCCAAATTGAGTGGGGAGTTGGATGAGATGGCCTATATGGCCACTCCACCTCTGTGAGTCTTTATGTGTGTAGCCAGTGGATAACATGTTTATGTGCATATATATCTCTTTTGAATCAGAGTTAAAAATGTGAAAATCTTTCAATTCCGATTTTGTTGTGTTCGTTTCAGCTCAACCAGCATTCATGTGCTGTCCTAGATTTGTGTTAGGTTGTAAGACTTTGTGTTTTCTTCATGTAATGGAAATGTGTTATGATTTGCCAGTAATAATGGCAATGAACTTGCATTTCAGGTTCTGTATTTTAAAAGTTCAAAGTTTAGAAGGTACTTGTTTATGTAGAAGACTAGGTCTGCTGCCACATTGCAGAAATAATGCAGTTTGACTGCCATTGCCCAATGCTGTGGAACTCTGGGATTTGTAGTTTTGTGAGACATTTAGCCTTTTCTGTCAGAGAGCTCTGGTGCCACAACAAACTATAAGGGTAGTAGAAAAGCTGGACAGGAAGCCAAGCTAAACATTTTAGATCTTTCAGAGGTAAGATATCTGGATTCTAATTGTATGATAAACAGATAAACATACAGCCGTAAAAGCTGTTAAGATTACATCAGTTAGAGGTAGGTTACCTCTTGGGCAACCAAGCCAAAAGAAACTATCTGCTCCGCAGTTGGTATCCTATAGAATAGGATAGAACACTCTGAATTTACAGTACTCTGATTGAAATGTTGGTTCACAGACAGAGTCACAAAATACTCTGAAACAATGGTTTTAGCTGTGCTGAAATAATGCAGTGTATTGGAAAGGCTGAAATGCTACCAAATACTGAAATGTATGTAAATTCTTGGCATGAGATGTGCAGATTTCCTCAACAGATGAAAAATAAGATACATGATGGTCATGTACCACAAATAATGTGCAAACTGATGTTCCTGACCACTGAAATGTATTGCAAGTACCATGTTCATGTTCTATAAGTACCATTTGCTTTTAGACATGAAAAATGTTCCTTATAAGAAGAGACTGTACCTAGACTGGAAATGTTATGGTGAACCTCCACAAGGAGTGTAACTTCACAATGTAATTGGTTTACATAACAAATATGTAACATAATTATGAAGCAACATGTTTATTCTTCTGTAATATAAATTTCCTGAAAGTCTAGAGTTTAAGAGATTAATATTGGGAATGTTGGTGTTGCTGTGCTTGTGAGCTTGCAAGTGTCCAAAATGGTAAATTCTAATAAACTCTGACTAGATACAGATTGACAAGCATAAGATAAAGAACCTCCAATCACTCTACAAAAAGATGGGGCTGGGGAACAATGCCTTTTTCGTTTCCTTATTGGAATTTGTGTATTTGTATATATTTCTCCTAATATGTATATTTATAATGTAATTTACCTAATTTATGCAGCTGTTTTCTCTGTTGACTGAAGCGTGTTTTTTCATATCCCCACAATTGTACATTTTAACCATTCACTTTTTAAAATGTGCATATTGTTTGGTGACACTTTATACAGTATCTCTGCATGCCCTATATAACCTCCGCAAATTTGTGGAAAGTGAAATGTGCATTTTCTTGTAGCAAAATATGAAAATGCTACTTTTGTTGAGACTGTTGAGTCAAATGAACTTCTTTCCATCCTTAATTAAACCTGTGTCTAATATACTCTTGTTTGATGTTTGAAATATGTCCAAGCATCTGCACACACGCCCTCCCTTGAAGTAATTCTTTTCTCTGCCCATCTGTCTTGGCCTACAGAAATGCTGTCTGTCAATTTTGGATACAATCTGCTCACCTTCATCATCTTGTACAACAACCTCATTCCCATCAGTCTGTTAGTGACTCTAGAAGTCGTGAAGTTTACTCAGGCTCTTTTTATAAACTGGGTAAGTACGTGGGCTGTAAGAGCAGGGAAGAAAATCAAATCAAAGAGATTTTTGAAACCCTTGCTGACTCACAGAAGTGAGAACTCTCTTGTAGAATCAGTTCAGGTTTTTTGAGTGATACCAATGGCTCTTTTTGCTTTAGCTGAAAAAAAAAAAGATTAGAAAAAGAGAGTTAGATAAAATTGCCACAAATTGTCTTGGAGACTCAAAGTATTAATTTGATTATCCTGTTGGAAATTTAGGAATTCTCCTGCATTATTGAATTCTTGATATTCCCTTATATTATTTGCTGTAACAATAATTGTTAGTATCTGTTATATCATTTTGATGCATTTGTGTGTTTTGTATATTTTGTATATTTAAATGTATAGTTGCCCCTCCAAATTAGCGGCTTTCACACTCGTGGTTTTGATTATTCGCCGTTTAGCTCCAAGCCCCCTCAGGAAGGCCGGTGAGAGGCAGGGCAACTTCCTGCCTGCAACTTCCCCAGCCTTCCAGAGGCAGCTCCAGGGCTTCAAAGCCCCGGAGTCCATTCAGGAAGGCCGGGCAGGGGTGGGCAACCTCCCTCCCTCCCACTGCCTTCCCCAGCCTTCCTGAGGGCTGGGGAAGGCAGCTCCGAGGGGGCTCCGGGACTTCTAAGCCCCGGATTCCCCTCAGGAAGGCCGGGGAGAGGCTGGGCAGCTTCCCTCCCACCCGCCCACCTGCTACCTTCCCCAGCCTCCTAAGCAGGCTCCGAGGCTTCTAAGCCCCGGAGTCCCCTCAGGAAGGCCGCGGAGAGGCAGGGCAGCTTCCCTCCTGCCTGCCTGCTACCCCCCCGGCCTTCCTAAGTGGGCTCTGGGGTTCAAAGCTCGGGAATCCGCTCAGGAAGGCCATGGAGAGGCAGGGCAGCCTCCCGCCCGCCCGCCTGCTGCCCTCCCTGGCCTTCTTAAGCAGGCTCCGGAGCTTCTAAGGCCCAGAATGTCCCCAGGAAGGCCACAGAGAGGCAGGGCAACCACCCGCCTGCCCGCTCGCTGCCCTCCCCAGCCTTCCTAAGTGGGTTCTGGGCTTCAAAGCCCCGGAGTCCACTCAGGAAGGCCGTGGAAAGGCAGGGCAGCTCCCTGCCCACCCGCTGCCTTCCCCAGCCATCCTAAGCAGGCTCTGGAGCTTCTAAGGCCCGGAGTCCCCTCAGGAAGGCCGCTGAGGGGCAGGGCAACTTCCCTCCCTCTTTTCCTCCCGCCCGCTGCCTTCCCGGCCTTCCTAAGTGGGCTCCGGGGCTTCAAAGCCCCGGAGTCTGCTCAGGAAGGCTGCAGAGAAGCAGGGCAGCCTCCCACCTGCCTGCCCGCTGCCCTCCCCGGCCTTCCTAAGTGAGCTCCAGGGCTTCAAAGCCCCAGAGTCTGCTCAGGAAGGCCGCGGGGAGGCAGGGCAGCTTCCCTCCCTCCCGCCCACTGCCCTCCCCGGCCTTCCTAAGTGGGCTCTGGTGCTTCTAAGCCCTGGAGTCCCCTCAGGAAGGCCACGGAGAGGCAGGGCAACCTCCTGTCCGCCTGCCCGCTGCCTTCCCTGGCCTTCCTAAGCGGGCTCTGGGGCTTCTAAGGCCCAGAGTCTCCTCAGGAAGGCCACAGAGAGGCCAGCCAGGCTGGCCAAACACCCTCCTGCTGCCTCCCTCCAACGGGGGGGGGGTGTCACGGGAACAGCATTTTTTATTTGCGGTTTTTCCACATTCGCGGGGGTCTCAAGACCCTAACTTCCACGAATGTGGAGGGATGACTGTATTTGCTAAGACCTTTGACTAGTACAATAACTAATGGATGATGATGATGATGATGATGATAATGATAATGGTGATGATATGCTGTGTTATGCAGAACAGCATAAAATATGAACACCACAGAGTAAAACAGTTGGCAAAATACATTAAAATCAAATGTAGCATGCAGTCTTCTATAGATAAAAATTCAAATTAAATTGTGTATCATTTCCTTGTTTTCAGGACATAGATATGTATTATAGTGAAACAGATACACCTGCAATGGCCAGAACTTCAAATCTTAATGAGGAACTTGGCCAGGTAAGAATCTCAGATTGTGTCATTCTCTCTGGCTTTTCTTCGCAAACGAAGATTCAGGAAGGACTCATCCCGCGCTTTCTGCAAGCACGCTGATGACTAAAAAGGCTAATCTGAGATAAACAAGTCCAGTTGCAAAAAGCACAGCAGAAGGTCTCCTTGGGTGATGTTTTTGGGTTGTGATTCTTTCTGCGTTGTCGTTTCTCTTCAAGACTTGTTCGGCGTGAGTTCTCAAATAAGGCTGCAGCATTGTGGATAGTGCGTCTCCATGCCTCCTGATTTGAGGCCAGGGCGGACCACTGTTGGTGATCAATTTGGCCAAGCCTGAGATGTTGTTTCAGGGAGTCTTTGTATCGCTTTTTTGGAGCGCCCCTCTTACGCTGACCCGTGGCGAGTTCACCGTAGAGTAGTATTTTTGGGAGGCGATGGTTGATAACTAAGGGGTGGGCAAAGTGTTGCTGGGACTACAGTTCCCATTAGTGTAGTGGTGAGGAATTCTCAGGGCTGTGGTACAGAAGCATTTGGAGGGCCACATTTTACTCATTCCTGTATTCCATAGTCAAATGCCTTTTCCTTTCTTGGCCTTCTTGTGAACAAGGTTTGAGGTGTTACTTGGTTTCAAAGCTGCTAATTTGAGGTAAAGAACTGAGGGGTTACATTTCCTTAGTAAATGTCAACACAAAGGTGAATCTACAGTGGCCTCCTGGTATTGTGAAACTACAGTTCCCATCTTCCCTGTTTATTGACCCTGTTGCCTGAATCATTCAGTCCACAAGGCTGTGCAGGCTAGGGAATTCAGGAAATTGTAATCTGGAAAAGAAACATACCCAAACTTGGATATAGTTGACTTTCTGACTTGGGAGAGAGCCCTTCCTGGAGGAAGGCAATAAACATTGCCAGCAATGTAAACACAACAGAGGTTAGGTGCCTCTGTCTAATAAGGAGATATCAGGGTGGGAGGTTGTAATGTAAGGAATCTCAAGTGGCATTGCAGATATAAAACAAAGAATTAGGAATATGAAGTGAGAAGGATTCCTAGGTTGTGCAAGGTTGGGGACCCACTGCAGGAGACCTTGGAGGGCCACACCCCCTCTGCACCCAGTCACACACACACACGCACAAAATCATTTTTTTTTTTTACCTCAAATGTCCTCTATGGGGCAAGGGAGGCATTTTCACCATGTTTTTGGGCCATGCTTTTACCATGTTTCACCATGTTTGGAGGGCCTTTTTTAAATAAGAGGAGTGAGAAGAAGTCACTTCCTGTTCACTTCCTGTTTCAAAAAAGGCCTCTCATAGGCCTAAATTGGCCCAGGATAGGCCAAAACAGGATGTGTTGCTTTTTTAAAAAAAATCCTTGAACATTTTAATAACTGCTTTGCATTGGACTGGAATTCTGTGCACACCTACCTCAGAGCAAATCCTACTGAACACAGTGAGATTCATTAGGACAAATAATTGACGGGATTGTAATTCCTAACTGTTTTTGCTTCCCTAGACTTTCTCATATAATATATAGTTCCCTTTTTGTTTTATTTAGCAACCTACTTCAGGGCATATCATTTGTCTTCTAGGTAAAATACCTGTTTTCTGATAAAACAGGAACCTTAACATGCAATATTATGAACTTCAAGAAATGTAGTATTGCTGGAGTAACCTATGGGTATGTATTGATTTGTGTACATTGTACTGTACTAACCTAATGTATCCATTTTGCTAAAGTGAAACATTTACAGTTGTCCCTCCATATCCACAGATTTGGTATCCATGGATTTAAGTACTCACGGCTTGAAAATATTCTTTAAAAAATAATAACCCAAAAAGCAAACCTTGATTTTGCCATCTTATACCATTTTGCTATGCCATTGCATATAATAGGACTTGAGTATTCACGGATTTTGGTATCCACAGGGGTCCTGGAACCAAACCCCAGCAAATATGAAGGGACAACTGTATTTTACTTCTCTGCGACTATGTTTTTGAATGAGCAAGAGTAGTTAATTAAAACTTGGAGACCTAGGGCTGCTTTTAATACACTGATTAGGAAATAAGTGAGTTTGTGTCAATTGCAAAACTCTTCTGCCTTAATAAAGAGGTCCAAAAATAGGCAGAGGATATGATAAATATCTCCATAGAGAGCCATTAACCCCACCTTTTAAGAATTTTTGCATTAGTGCATGTCCCTTAACATTCCTGGAGACTTTTTAGGCCTTAATCCCATACACCCTTATCAGGGGGGGTCCCATTCAGGATTTACTGCTGACTGCTGAGTAAGGATGCACAAGACTGCACAGATGATGATGATGATGATGATGATGATTTCTTACCCACCTCTCCCTATGGATTGAGAAGGGGAGCAACAATTAACAAATAAACAAAATGTTGGTTAAGAACACAAATCAATTAAAAACAAATATCAGTTTAAAAGAACAAGTAAAACCAAGTCTTTTTATCAATACACATTTTAAAAGTTACAATTTTAATTCACTGTTAGGCTTATTTCTGTAAATAGCAAAGTTTTTGGGCTTCTTTGGATGCCTTTCAGGGCTGAGGTTCCCTTCCTTTAATGTGGCTGTTCTGCTACTTGTGAAGATGTGCTTTTGGAGCCATCTAGAGGTTTATAGCATTAACAGCTTTTATTGTGTGGCCTTTTCCTCTTGATCAGACCACTTGTTTCATCTGTTGTGCATATTCCTTTTCCCATTTTTTTTAGCCACTTTCCAGAACTGGCAAGAGAATGTTCATCTGAAGACTTCAGGTAAGTAAATATTGACTGGAATTTTTCAGAAGGGAGTTTTCCTTCCTTCCAAAACTAAACTGTGCAAAGAGAATGCCTTTGATAGGGCTGTAGAATGATTCAGAGTAGAATGTGAAGTTGAAGGCTTTCACGGCCAGCATCCATAGGTTTTATGTGTTTTTTTTCCAGGCTGTGAGGCCGTGTTCTGGAAGAGTTTATTCCTGACATTTTGCCTGCATCTATGGCTGGCATCTTCCAGAACACGGCCTCACAGCTCAGAAAAAAACCATGGAAAACCATTCAGAGTAGAGCTTTGAAAATGTCCTTTTTAGACTGCAGATCCAAGAATTTTTCATCCAGCATGGCCATGGGAATGCTGACTGAGAGATTCTGGAAGCTGTAGTCTCAAAAGTAAGTTTTGAGGTTCTAGTTCACTTGGCATATTTGGAAGAGGCACCTTTGATGCTGAGTGGTGAAGGAGAAGAACTTTAAAAAGAAGAACTTTAGGGGAAAGATATGAACTGGGTGTCACAGATCCATTCTTGATTACTCTAAGCTTTCATTTCAGTAACCTAGGGAAGTCATTTTATTGCTCTTGTCATTAAACATTTGGGAATCAGAAATTGTTTCCAGTCAAATTAAGATCTTTTGGAACTCCAGCAGTAAATCCAGGTCTATGTTGTGCCTGGCCTTGCACATGAGAAAGGTCTGTAAGAGGAAGGTGTGACATTGGCATCACCAGATTGACCCTGCAGTTTACAGTTCTGGCTGCCTCTCAGTGCCACCCTGGGTCCCCCTCTAGTATCACTTTTCAGATTGGGGCCTGAGTCTCCAGGTGACCCTCTCAGTGGATAGATTTATATAATAGTATGTATTCTTTTGGTTAGCGTGACCTCCCCTTTATTATAAGGGAAATAATTCAAGATGAGTCAGTGGAATGGTTAACAAGAACTTACTTAGTTTATTATATCAATGTGGTAACAAATCCAAAAAACATATAATACTGAATATTAACACTGGCTCTTTCATTTAGTGACAGACATAATACATTCAGCCATATATTTTCTCTATAGTCTTTCTCAACTGATTCACACACCTTTCTCTCATATCAGTCACTCCCAACTCTCCCTCACACCTCACTCATCCAACTGCTTTCTCTCAACTGACATTCTCCCAGGCTCACTCTTACAGAGCCCCCTCCCATCACAGCTCCCTTGCTGGGATTGGCTGTTTTTCATGTATGCCTTCCAACAATAGCTCTTCACAGAAGGGAAATGGGCAAAGATGTGAGCTGCATTCCCAAATGCAGTGGAGTTAAATGAGGCATCACTTTGAAAACATTATGCAGCTTATAATGTTAGGGGGACTATGGCTGGCATTCTGTTAGGGCCATACGCATGTGTACATTTTCCTTATGGGGGGCACATGTGGAGATTGGTGCTCTTTTCCATCACAGCAGCCAAAGCCCCCTGACTTACCATACAGCCTCTGCAGAGAACCCTCTGGCTATGTTCTCATAGCGAGGTATGAAATGATTACATTAACACTGAAGTCTCTGGAGGACCTTGGTGGATCTCAGTACTGCTGTCATCATCTTGCATCTGGCTAGGGGAACATAACCAAATGTTTCTTTAATCCTGCCTGACAACTTTCCAGAAACTACAGGGTAAGTTGGGGGTGGGATGATATATGACTCAGCCCAGAGTAGGCCTGCATGCAGAAGTATTATGCCACATTGAGCCATGATATATTGTAGCCTGTGTCCTCTTGACTCATTTAGAGTTGCACGTCTGATAAAAGGCAGATAACAATATTTCAGGAAGATGCTCAGTGCTTGGGTTTAATAGTTGATGATGCTGTTCTACATCAGACTAATGTGTCTCTCTCCCTCTGGCTTTTCTTCGCAAACGAAGATTCAGAAAGGACGCACCCCGCACTTTCTGCAAGCATGCTGATGACTAAAAAGGCCAATCCGAGATAAACAAGTCCGGTTGCAGAAAGCACAGCAGAAGGTCTCCTTGGGTGATGTTTCCGGGTTGTGATTCTTTCTGCGTTGTTGTTTCTCTTCAAGACTTGTTTGGCGTGAGTTGTCAAATAAGGCTGCAGCATTGTGGATAGTGCGTCTCCATGCCTCCCGGTGTGAGGCCAGGGCGGACCATTGTTGGTGATCAGTTTGGCTGAGCCTGAGATGTTGTTTCAGGGAGTCCTTGTATCACTTTTTTGGAGCGCCCCTCTTACGCTGACCATCAGACTCCTGTGTATTGCTAAAGGAAATAGGCATTACGAAAGGGAGAGGCCACAGCTCAGTGGCAGAACATGCCCTATGTATGCGGAAGGTCTCTACTTCAATTCCTGGCATCTCTAGGTAGGGCTAGGAAATTATCCTGCCAAAAATCTTGAAGAATTGCTTCCACTCAGTATTGACAGTTCCAGGCTGGAGGGATCAGTGATCTGATTCTAGTGTCAAGTAATTTTCTATATTCCATGTTAATGTATTAAGGTAATTGATCAATACTTTTTCTTCCCCCCTTTTTGGTACTCTTAGCCAGCTTCCTCCTTCCACCAGCGAATCTTGTGAATTTGATGACCCAAGGCTGCTGCAGAACATTGAGAGTGATCATGTAAGCTTAATTCTGTAGGATTTTGCTAATGATGGTTCTACCATAGTGTACTGACATCTTTTCTCTTTAGCTGAAACTTAAGATCTGTCAGCCCTGTAGATCATACGAATCATTCCCTTCTGGAAGTGTGTTCAGCTGAAATTAATAGGGCTTATTTCTAACTAAATAGATTGAGGGTTGCAGCTAAAATCCTATGCATGCTTACCAGAGAGTAAACTCCATTGAACAAAATGAGATTGGTTTAAACAAAGGATTGTGTTGCAGAGTTGTTGACTTCTTATTACAAGCAGAATGAGGCAACATATCAAGGTTTAAAGTCAGACTTACATAAAAAATAACAGGAAAACAACAACAAAATAAAGCAAAAGCAACACCAGCATCAATTTGGGTAAAATTTTTGAAAAAAGGTGAATGGTCTTCATTCAGATCCTCCAGCATTTTGCAGATGAAAACCAGGACACCTGTGGCCAAGCAACATCAGAGTGCTATCAAATGGCAAAAATTATTAATGAGGAAGAACAGACAATCTAGGAGCCTTGGTGGCACAGTGGTTAAATACCTGTACTGAAAGCCACAATGTTGCAAGTTTGATCCCAAGGGCTCCAAGGTTCAGTCAGCCTTCCATCCTTTTGTAGGTCGTTAAAATGATTACTTGGCTTGTGGAGGCAATTAGCTAACACACATTGGAAACCACTTTGAGAGTGCCTAGTGTGCTATAAAAGCAGTGTGGATGTGTAGGTGCTATTGCTTAACAATTTGTAAGCCGCTCTGAGAGCCTTCGTGGCTGAAGAGCAGGGTATAAATACCTATAAGAAATAAATAATGAATAGGAGAGGCTGCAACAGTTTGTTTTTGTCTGAGTCTACTGTGGAAGATTCTGCCCCTTCTCTCCTTTGCCCCCACTAAGTTAATTCAGTGCAAACTACTTCTGTACTTTGAACTCAGCCTGCAACAACTGAAGTAAGCTGAGGACAAAGGAGGGAAGTAGAAGAAGAGAGAAACTGGGACATTTTAAAAGCAGGTGAAAAAGTAGGACAACAGAGGATTAATCAGGTCTGTCCCTGCTAAATTAGGACAGTAGGAAGGTTTTTGTTCACTATGCCAGAATTGTAATAATGTGTACTGACAGCTTCACTCTTGCCAAGGAGCAGGTTCTAAATCAGTAGTGCCACCACCTAGAGACTCTCTTCTCAATCCTCACAATACCTTAACATCATGCACTGCAAGGTCCTGGATGATGTTCAGAGGCTCCACAACAGATCTCAAGGAAGCCATTTGCCCCATTTTGAAGTAATGACCAACATTATAGTTCCTCTCAAAGGGTAGTCACTAATGGCTCCTCTTCATCCTGGACAGAAGTGACTAGCGGGGTGCCACAGGGTTCTGTCCTGGGACCAGTGCTATTCAATATCTTTATCAATCAGTTGGATGAGGGAATTATCAAGTTTGCAAATGACAGCAAATTAGGAGGGATAGCTAATACCCCAGAGAACAGGATCAGAATTCAAAATTACCTTAACAGATTGAAAAGCTGGGCCAAAACTAAAAAAAATGAATTTCAACAGGGAGAAATGTAGGCTACTACACTTGGGCATTAAAAGTGAAATGCACAGATATAGGATGGGTGACACCTGGCTTGATGGCAGTATATGCGAAAGGGATCTAAGAGCCTTAGTAGACCACAAACTGAACATGAGTCAGTGGTGTGATGTGGTAACTAAAAAAGCCAATGCGATTCTAGGCTGCATCAATAGGAGTATAGTGTCTAGATCAAGGGAAGTAATAGTGCCACTCTGTTCTGCTTTGATCAGACCTCACCTGGAATAGTGTGTCCATTTCTGGGCACCACAATTCAAGAAGATATTGAAAAGCTGAAACATGTCCAGATGAGGGCGACCAGGCTGGTGGGAGATCTGGAAGCCATGCTCTATGAGGAGCGGCTTAGGGAGCTGAGTATGTTTAGCCTGGAGAAGAGAAGTTTAAGAGGTGATATGATAGCCATGTTTAAATATTTGAAAGGATGTCATACTGAGGATGGGGCAAGCTTGTTTTCTGCTGCTCCAGAGACAAGGACATGGAGCAATGGACTTAGACTACAGGAAAAGAGATTCCACAAACATTAGGAAGAAGTTCCTGACAGTAAGAGCTGTTCAGCAGTAGAATTCACTGCCTTAGAGTATGGTGGAGTCCCCTTATTTGGAGGTTTTTAAACAGAGGCTGGATGGCCATCTGTTGGGAATGATTTGATTGTGTATTCCTGCATGGCTGGGGGTTGGGCTAGATGGCCCTCGTGGTCTCTTCCAGCTCTATGATTCTATGATTCTTAATATTAACAACACTATCTGCTTTTTTGCACTGAACTCTGCACAGAAATGAAATTACATCAACAACGAATGAATTCCTTGATAGTTTTTGTCGTTCTTGCATCTGCTAAATGTTTGTCTCAATTTATATGTTTTCGGGAACTGGAAAGCATTATGAAATTTAAAGCACTAATGCCTTAATCATTACCACTTAAAAGTCCCAATTCATTGATTTCCTGCAAGAGTGGCTGCTGTGATGTTTATGGAACTCAGAAGGTTCTGTTTCCCCACTTGAAATTAAATGGAGAAATTGATGTAAGCAAGAGCTCTGAGTCAGCATAATCTGTGGTGAATGAGATCACAAGCAGAGCTTGGAAAAGTTGCTTGTTTGGACTACCACTCCTAGAATCCGACTGCCAGCATCCTGGCTGGAGATGTTAGGAGTCATAGTCTGAAGAATAACTCTGATCATAAACAAACAGCAGCTCCATGTATTGTTCCCAAAGGGCTCTGAACTGGGAAAATTTGGTTGTGAGCTAGAAAAGGGACATTATGTGTACTGTGAGCACTCTTGAATGTTATCTTGTTTCTAAGAACAAGCTCCTTCCACTTGCCTTGAGATGTGGTCCTTCTCTGAGTACCATCAGTAGGAGAAACATATTTTGTACACACAAAGGAGAGGGCCTTTTCTGTGGTAGCTCCCTGACTCTGAATTGCCCTCCCTAGAGAAATTCAGCCAGCTATAATATTTTATTACAATATTTATAATATTTATAAATATTATAATAAAATATTATGTTATAACATATTATAAAATGTTATAAAAATATTATGTTATAATATTTTTGGTATTAGAACAAGACATTTTTATTTGCTGAGGTACTTACAGATTGCTTTTCTTTTGCTGGTTGTATAGACTTGTTGGTTGAACCTCTCACTTCTCCCCCTACCTGCCCAATGATGGTTATCTGTATTCTTTGTATTGTATTATATTTTGAGTTTTCAACTTTTAAAATGTCATATATGCTGCCTTGGAATCCATATGGGTGAAGGGCCAACTACAAATTTTCAAAACAAAATTTTAAAAATCAAATTCTTATTTATCTTCCTGACAGTTTGGGTTCAGGCCCATTTCTCACACATTATCTTTGAGCTGAAAGAATAAATTCAGATGTGATACTGACAAACAAATAAATATTGCATTATTTGAATGTCACCTTAAATTTCTGTGTGTTTTTAAAAAGACAAGTATATCTCTCAAGACTCTCCCATCCAACTTGAATTAGACAATATGAAATCTGACTGTTTTACACATCGTATGTGTTGGCCATTTACTGATAACTCTGAGTTGACATTTGGTTTGGCATCCAGCAGAGTAATAAATGTAGCGCAGCTGCTGACACTACATGTCAAGGAAACAACAACAGCTGTGTGGAAGAGCTGAGGTGATAAGATGGCCACCTTTGTTGTTATAGAATTGAGTGAGTAGAATCTATTGTAAGCTGTGAAAATAGAAAGACAAAAGCAGACTGAATAATTGATTTTAATATAGGTGGAATTATGGGATGTCTCTCTGAGCTTGTCTGTGTCAGGGAAAATAAGATTGTATTCTCTTAGCTGAGGGCATATGGGTGGATGGATAGATAATATCCTTGTCATATGAACAATTAAGTCCTGTGGCACTTAGCCTAGAACAAAGGAAAATATTGGCGTAATCTGAAAAAGTTGTTGCTACATACTTACTTCTGTGAATGATATCCAACAATCCATCTCTTTTAATTATAGTGTATTTGCCAAGAACTAGAATGAGAATATTGTTGTGTGCCTTCAAGTAATTTCCTACTTGTGTTGATCCTATGGTGACTCTATCATAGGGTTGTTTTGGCAAGATTTGTTCGGGGGGGGGGGTTGCCTTTGCCTTCCACTGAGGCTGAGAATGTGTGACTTGCCCAAGGTCACTCAGTGGATTTCCATGGCCAAGTAGGGATTTCAACCCTGGTCTCCAGAGTTGTAGTCCAGTGCTCAAACCACTACATCATGCTACCGGCCTTAACACCTCAGACCAGCTAAACGAGAATTTTATCTGCCATTGTTTATTCTAAGAATAAGAAGCTTAGCAACTACATTATGTGGTAAGAGTCATTGGGCTAACTTGTTCCTTTCCTTATAGCCCACAGCAACTCACATCCGAGAATTCCTCACTCTCCTGGCTGTGTGTCACACTGTGGTTCCAGAAAGAGATGGAGAAAAAATAATCTACCAGGCCTCCTCTCCAGGTTTGTCACTGGTATAATCTTTTGTGGTAGTGGTGGTAGAGAGTCAGGGAAACAATAGGATAGGAGGGTTGAGACAGGAGATAAGGTAAGTCAAGACCTAGTTTGTCAAAGACTGTCTGCTTAAGGAGTGAGAAAGTTGTCTCTGTTAGGAGAGAAAGCTGCTCTGCTAGGTGAGGTTACAAGAGTTTTGTGTGTTTTTAATGATTTGGGTTTTGTTTTGTTTTTGTATGAGACTATTTTGTGACAATGTGAAAAATTGTTAAAAATAAATAAAAACTCTCATAGTGTGTTGAAGTGTATTCTTTCTCTCTGAAGAGAATATTTGTGAATATTCTTTACATCCCTAGTAGTGTATCTTAAAGCTGAGACACACATTACACTTACTGCAGCTTCAAGCTCCACAACCACAATGAAGGAACGTTACTTCCTTTTTAAAAAGTCCTTATTGTTGGTAATGGAAATTACTGTTATTAATGTTCCTCAGTGGGAGTAGGAGTTATTGGTGAACATGGCTCTGGAAGAAAGGGATAAACCACCTCCTCCCTTAGGTGGCCTGTCTCTAAAAACTTTACCTCTATGCCTGTAAAAACTTTTAAAAAGCAGAAGGAGTAGCTGCCCACTCAGTGTAACATGTAGCTTGGCCCTAACATTGCAGAATTAAAAGTAACGGATCCTTTTATGGATGACTGGATGATCCCAGTCTGTGGACTAGAATCACGTGGGAACTGCAACGCTAATTTTTGTTGTTGTTATGTACCTTCAGAGTGATTCTGACTTATGGTGATCCTGTCTTGTCCTGGCAAGATTTGTTCAGAGGAGGTTTGCCATTGCCTTCCTCTTAGACTCAGAGAGTAAGAATTGGCCAAGCTCACCCTATCGTATGCATGTGGAGGAAGGTTCTATAGCCAAGTGGGGACTTGAACCCTGGTCTTCCAAAGTCCTAGTCCAACACTCTGACCACTACACCACACTGGCTCTTGCTTTGGTGTGAAGGGCAGTTATAAATACTGCTGTGTTGTAGTACACAAGCTTAAACAGTATAAAATGGTGGCAATTCGGGTTGTAATTTAAAAGGACATCCAGTTCTATCCATGGAGTGTAGTTCTTAGGGATATTTTGCAGCATCAAGGTTGCAAAACTACTTTAAAAAAAATTGGTTGCCTCCCGCCATCTTTTAAACTTCAGATCAGCTGATAAAAACTTTTGTTTTATTTTGTTTTACTAAGATATTAGTATGAGTCTGTCTCCTTTTAAAAAATATTTTATCCTGTTTGCTTTTAATGCCCCAAATTGATTTCAGTATCTTGAACCATTTTTATTAAGTTTCATGTATTCTGTGATGTTATTTTTTTTAAATTAAGCCTTTGGTAGCTTCAGAAAGCAAGCTAAAAAATAAATAGCTTAACAAAGGAGAAGGAAAACCAAGACCCAGTGGCAGGTAATTTAATAAATGCTCATCAAAACTTTTAGGACAACAGGGAAATGTTTTTTTTTTTTAAGAATTAAAGTATTTTGATGTATTTGTGATGAATCATCCATAAAGACAGGCTCCTTCCCTTTACAGATGAAGGAGCTTTAGTCAAAGGAGCAAAAAAACTTGGCTATGTCTTCACTGGAAGGACACCCCATTCTGTCATCATCGATGCGGTAAGAGCGGTACAAAGACTTAGGCTCCTATCCAGTGGTTCTGCAGGACCCGGGTAGAGAGGAAGGAGAGAGGTAGCCAGCTGGTGTGGCAGGCAATGCTGGCAACTAGCAGCAGCTAGGATTGCCTGTACTACTTGGTCTCTGTCCAACAGTGGCAGCAAGTTATGCATAGAAGCCCAGGATATCTTCCTGAAAGTGTGGAGAATTAAAAGCCAGGTAGTATAGACTTGGCAGGAGGAACGTCTTGGCCCATGGTCCTAACTCAATCTGTGGAAGGTTGAAATCCAGCCATGGGAGGGTAGAGAGATACTGTGAAAAACACAGAGGGACAAAACTAACAACACATGAAACGTACTAAGAAGCACTGACAGCAATTGAAAATACTGTAATATCTTAAGTGGCTATTATCAAACTAGAAAAGCTGACTATGAATAATAACATTAAACAGAACTATAAGTATGAAAACAATTGACTACTTAGCAACTAATAATAATAATAATAATAATAATAATAAAATGTATTTATATACCGCCCTTTGGTAATCCAATCAGGGCAGTTCACAACATTAAAAGTGAGTACAAATGGACAATAAGGGGTCGTCTATATGAGGAGGGGAAACAGATTGCTCCATGGTAGTAGCAATTTGCAGCAGCTGCAAACTGTCTTAATGGTTTTGCATAAACTTCGCATGCCCTCTAGCCAAGATGGCAGCCACAAGTGAATTACTTGCACTTTTAAATCTGCTACTGCCAATTTTTTATTTTTTTTAAAAAAACACTTTTACCATGGTGCACATAAGTGATATAGTAGCACCCCCACATCCATGGACGATTGGTTCCAGGTGCACCTGTGGATGGTGAATTCCATGGATAATAGCGAAGGCCACCCCAGGGGCCATCCTGGGGGCAAGGGGGGCAGTTCGCTCCTCCACCCCTCCACCCCTGCCATGGCCCCACCGTGGCGGCAATCGCAGAGGCGAAGGGGGAAGGGGATGAGGCCAGTTTGCTCCTCCACCCCCTTCACCCATGGCCCCGCTGTGGCTGTGATCGCTGGGGCAAAGGGGGAAGGGGACAAGGCCAGTTCACTCCTCCTCCTCTTTTCACCCCCACGATCACCACGGTGGTGACAGGAGCCCTCCTAGGGGAAGAGACACGGGAGGTAAGATCCCTTCTCCCCCCTCACCATTGCCAACCATGGATAATTGAATCCATGGCTGGTGAATCAGCGGATACAGGGGTGCTACTGTATTTCACATTTGCAAAAGAAAAAAAGGGAAAAAGGAGGAAAAGATTGACATTTTATCACCTTACCAGTCACTCACTGAGCCAAAAATCCAATATGACAGCAGCGGGCACTTGCCCTGTTTGCAGGCTCCACCCCTGTGCTCCTCCAGCCAATCATCTTCCGCTGCCTCTCCTGTGGAAAAGCACAGCGATGTGAATGCGACTGTCTTAATGAGCGGACATGCACATCCCCTACGAAGCTTTTTAAAAACTCAGAGAAAAGCAACAACTCTCCGGGCACAGTTTTTGGAAGTTTTAGCTATTCTCCTTCCAAATACAACACATCGATGTGGATTTCCATTAAGACAGATCAATTTCTCAGCTAATTCTATGAGGATTATTTTGACCATTTAGACAGCCCCTAAATATCAAGACATGGTACATGGGAAATTAAATAGACATATTTCCAGACTCTATTACCATATTATTTTCTATTGCAGATACTGCTTTTTAGTACTTCTGGGTACAGATGTACTCCTGGAAAGGAAATTAGCCAGTTTTCTCCAGTCACTGAGATTTGCCTGTATGATGCTCTCCATCCCAGTTAAAATGAAAAGGGGTGTGTGCCAAACCACTGTACAGAACTCAGTTGTTTCTTGGAAGAGCCCAGGTGGGAATGGGCAGGTGGAATCTAGCTAGCTGAAACACAGGGTGGAAAAACTCCACCCTTTTTTTGTGGCCAGGAAGATTCATGTGTCAGGAGGTTTCATCTTACCTGCAGAGGGTTGTGAAGTGTGGGTTCCAGCACTCAACCCTTGTATAATTCCCTACTTCTGTTGTAGAAGATATTCATCAAGGGTGGGGAAAGTACCGCATGGAGGCTGCATAGGACTCCCAGCCCTTCTTGTGACTCTGAGCAAAACACGCTAAAAGTCATCTGGAGAGTTGTTGTTGTTTTTTTCTGCATCACTCCTAACACCTCCCCTGATCAACACTGAAATCCTGGAAGTGAAAAACAGAGGTAGATTTGCAGTCACCTCCATTTTCAGCCACTTTTTAGCTCCAAATTCAAAGGTGCAACATGTTGTGGGGTCAGGGGAGTGAAAATTGCCCACCAGTACAAGTCAGCAAAAAGTTGTAGCAGAGTATTATTCCTCCATGCATAAGAATAATCACACTGACATAGGCTTGTGTTTAAAAACAACTTCTGTTTACTGTAGCATAATCAAGAATATTTACAGTAATTTACAACATCCAATAGAAAAACATCTTCACACAGCGAGATCCAAAACAGAACTGTTCAGACTCAGGATCTGAAACACAGTTGTGTAGGGTAGCTAAATACCCAGCCCAGCAGAGTTCAGAGAAGCTTTCTCAGACAGTTTGGCACCAGAGCTGTTAGTTCATCAAAAATGATATATCAGCTAGCTTCTGTATACTGCTCCTAGCTCACACTGCTTCACTCTGCAGATTGCTACATCTCAGCTCTTTACAGAATAAATCTACTTTAACTGCATGTCCCAATATCCATTACAAACTTTGTTATAGCATACTGTGTGTCCCTTGGGTAAATCAAACAAAACAAAACAAACAGTAAATTAGGACAGAGCTTGAAAAAAAAAATACTTTTGGGGCCACAACTCCCAGAATCCCTCAGCCACTAACTGGGGATTCTGGGGATTCTGGGGATTATAGTCTAAAAAGGTAACTCTTGGAAGCACTGGGTTAGGGTTTGAGGTGGGTGGGTGTCACCTAGAGATAAATTTTTGGAGTACTGACTAAAGAGATGTGAAATGTCCTGTAATTCAGATGGTCAGGGAATATAGCTTACATAATTCCATGAAGTTAACATCAATTAACTTGCCTTTCTCCTGCCAACAGGAATCAAGGTGGCTAACAATATCTTTAAAACAAAGCAAGTTACAAACAATACAAATGTAAAGATTACAGTATAAATATAAATTTTTAAAAAGAATTAAAATGTACATTAAAAACATTAAACATTAAACAACATTAAAATGCATTTTAAAATTATATAAAAACAATCATAAAAACAGCACTGCACACTCTTTTAATCTATATTTTAAGCCACCTTGGGTCCTGCACTGGGAGAAAGGTGGAATATAAAATAAATAAACAATTTTGACTTGGAGGATTTACATTAATCCATGCTGTTTATGTAGCCATATTATTAGAGGTGGTAAGAAAAGCACTATTTTAGCCAGCAGATGGTGCTATCCTCACATATTTTAAAGAGGGTTTGACATGAGTGCTTTCGTTGTACTTACCCCTGTTGTCTAGTTTGTCTCTAGTTTTTCTGCACTAAAGTTTTTTTTTTTTCTCATATGTTTGCAGCTAGGAAAAGAAGAGTCATTTGAAATCCTGAACGTGTTGGAATTTTCCAGGTAATTTTCTTTTGGAAGGATTTTGGTATTTGAGAGAAGGAAACTCTCTGTCTCTCTCTGGCTTTTCTTCGCGAACGAGGATTCAGGAAGGACTTATCCCGCGTGTTCTGCAAGCGCGCTGATGACTAAAAAGGCCAATCCAAGATAAACAAGTCCGGTTGCAGAAAGCACAGCAGAAGGTTTCCTTGCATGATGTTTCCGGGTTGTGATTCTTTCTGCGTTGTCGTTTCTCTTCAAGACTGGTTCGGTGTGAGTTCTCAAATAAGGCTGCAGCATTGTGGATAGTGTGTCTCCATGCCTCCCGATGTGAGACCAGGGCAGACCATTGTTGGTGATCAATTTGGCCGAGCCTGAGAGGAGGCAAAACACCATTTACTAGAAATACCCTGAAGTATTGTTTAATATATATTTATATGGCTTTATCACTTTTGCTTAAATTCTTGAGATTCAGGACATACAAAGCCAGTTGGGCTGTAAGATTGTGTTAACCTAACTTGGGATGTTATAGTGGCTTTCATCCTTACTGAAAAGGATGAAAAGAAGGTTTTCTTGCTTTCACAGGATCCTGTAGAGTTGAAACAGGAAAATAATTTTATACCAGTCCTCCAACTGTGTGCAGGCTCCCTCCCCCATACCAGAGGCTTTATAGGACACAACAGGTTTTATGGAACACAAAAGGCTGCCTTCCAAGGGGAACGGAATTGGTAAAAGTCACCTGTCTCTTCCACTGGGAGGAACGTGCCATGAACAAAATGCAGGGGATGCTGCCACCAATGGAAGCTGATTTAGGTTCCTAGCCATTGTCTAATGATGGCCTAGAAAGAGCCTTTCTCAACTATGTGTTCCTAGATGGCTTCAGACTATCAAGCCTGTCATGTCTAACTGGCAGGCATGATGCAACATGCCAGGCCCTGAATACCTTAGGAAAAAGTTGTTTGAAAGAACTCCTTATCCCTTACACTCTAACACAATTGATTCCTAGCTAAGACCCTTTCAAGGGGTGCTCTATATTCCTTTGATCAGTCCTGTTCAGAAGAGCCAGCCAGAGAAGCTTTTGGGAAGGACAGTAAGCAAAAGCAAAATCATGACAATTTGGAAAAACAATGATTGGTGGGATCTTTTGGAGAATCTGCCCCTCTCTTTTTCAGCATTGAAAATTGAAATCCATGTAAATTTTGCTCAGCCTCACCCCCCAATATGTATGGTTTTATTTGATGTAGATGAAATTGCGGGTATTGAAGTATGGTTGAATTATATTTATACATTTGCCTTTGTCATATCAGTATAATCATATCTCAGATGCAGAATACAATGTGTATTATCCAATGTCAGTCACTCCTCATCCTTGCTTGAGTATCCTCATCTATTTTTTTTTTCAAAAGGCCACATAACATCTGAACTATTGATCACACCATAGAACAGTGATGGGCAACCTTTTGAGCTTGGTGTGTCAAACTTCGCCAAAAAACTGAGCATAACTTGGGTGATGTGTCACTTTGAGGAAAAAACATTATTCCACGATGTTTATAGTTTAAATAACACAACTGTATAATTGTTATATATAATTGTATTTAATAAGCCAAAAACTAATTTTGTCTAATAGGGGAGGATGAAACATTTGCGACTAGAGTCTTAGGACATTTTCAGACACAAAAAAGTAATCCTGAGGGCTCGGGAGAGGTACGTGCCTATTTCGCGGCAGGGGGCCAGTTTGTGACGACAACGTCCCTCTTGCGTTACCTTTCGTGTTCCTTCCATGTCGCATGGAAGGAAAAGACGCCACTTTTTACTCACGGAAGTTCTTTGTGAATAAAAAGTGGCGCCTTTTCCTTTCATGCGACACAGAGGGTAACATGACAGGGATGGCGTCATCAGAAACTGGCTCCCTGCTGCGAAACAGGCACATACCTCTCCCAAGCCCTCAGGATGACTTTTTTGTGTCTGAAAATGTCCTTAGAGTTAGACTCTAACTCCAAGACTCTAGTCACAAATGTTTCATCCTCAGGAGCAGCAAATGTTTCATCCTCGGCTGCTGCACTTGGCTGTGCAGGAGCCGAGGATGAAACATCCTTTTTGACATGAAGCCGCCTAAGCGGCGACGTGTCATCAGAAATGGCTACGCGTGTCAGTGCTGACACGCGTGTCATAGGTTCGCCATCTCTGCCATAGAAGAACATTGGTATATAATTAGTCTTCCAATTAACCTCCCCCCGCCCCATTAAAAGCATCATCTTGATGCTAAGGCAAGTGTCTCCCCCAGTTCACTTCTAATAAGAAAGAAATATGCTAATTTTTTCCAAAGACATTTGATTGAGCTTTAGGTCATTCCGTGATCTCAAATGAGATCACTGTCAAAATACATTTTCAGTGAGGGTCTTGTGAGAGAAGAAGTTTGTTAATTTCAAAATAATGACATGGCCTTCATTTATATAGAAAAGAAGATTAGGAAGGGCTGTTCAAATTTCTACTGATGGGGATTTGTATTTCTCAAAGGGTCTGGCACACATTCCTGACATTATTTCTTCCAGCCTTTCGACCTTCTTTTATTGCGTTCTGTCAGTTTCTTCTTCACCCTCCTGTTTTGTTAGCACTTTCACTATCACTTCCTTCAGCTTCATGAAAACATAAGCAAAATTCAAGGGGAAGTCATTCTGTTAACAGTATATTGCCGTCACAGGCAGGGCTGGCCTAAGACATTCTCCTAACAGCAAATGCTCCCCACCCAAAGTCAAAATGGGCTAGGGCAGTCAATTTATGTTAGTGCCTGAGGCATACAATTTCACTGTCTCCTTTCCCTCATTTCCTGCCAGTAAAAATGCAATAATAATAATCAATGAAGTAACAGACAATTTGCTGCCCTTCTATGAAACAAAAACTTTCTGCCTGAGACATCTGCCTTACTTTCCCTAATGGTAAGGCCAACCTTGAACTTGAGGAATGAAAACCTATGAAGTAAATCAAAGGAGATTATCAGACAGGAACAAAAAAAACCCATTCCTGTCCCACAATCTCCACCCCTGCCCCTGTCCCACCCCTGACCCACCACAATCCCCATCCCCATCACACTTACCTCCTCTCCCGTTGTTCCAGCAGCCCAGGAGTGAAAGGAGCTCTAATGGAGCTCCATTCACTTCCTGGATCGAAATCCTGCAGATTCTTACGAGAAGATGCGAGCGTGGGAAATTCAAAAGTAACAACAAAACTACACACCAAACGTTTTGAAAAGCACATACACACAATGAGAAATTTACAAGGGTACAAAAAAGAGGGCAGCTTACCTGGATGTCCCAATCTCACCTGGAAGTGTTCTGGCAGGGACCTCCCATTGATGCTGGGATATCGCCAGCATAACGAGGCACCTTGGCGCACACAGGAAAATCTGTGACATGAATGGAATGGGGGATCTATTGATAGCTTCTCACATCAATAAAAAGCAGTGCCAGCAGAACGGGTGCATAACAACGGGGTAACAACGTCATCTGATAAGGGAGCCCTTTTGCTATCTCCTGGCATTGCCAGGAGCATTTGGAACATTTGAAAATCAACTTATTAAGCATTAGAAACTGGAAAATTAATGCACTACTGTGAACTACCATAAAGTGTAATTGAAATGTTAGGACTAAAAATCTGAGATTTAATTTTGTAATATTAACCATTGGAGATTGCAGAATTAATTTATCATTATAAACACTAATAGCTGAAATCATTTAAGTAGTTACCTTAGCATTTCTTAATGCATTGAAGTCGTGTTTGTGGAGCTGTGGGCTTATCTACATTATTAAAAACCCTGAATCCCCCCAAATCTGTGGTGAACAGGCCACATACACATGTCCTTTTCCCCAAATCAAGGGTGATCAGGCCACATGATGCATGGCTTGGATTTGGGGCATTTCAGGGAATTTCACCTTGATGATGAGCTTTTAAGATTTGGGGTTTTCTCTAGATTTTTGTCCACCAGTGCTGCAGCAACCATTTTAAAGCCCAGGAGACAAGCTCCTGGCCAAAAGGAGAGGTTTTCTCTCTTCCCCTGGCTCTCTTCTCTTTTTTCTCTCTTCCCCTGGCTCTGCAGTGCTGCCTCTACCTGCTCTCTGTTCAGTCGTCACTTGCTTCAGGTGCCTCTTCCTGCAATGGTTGAGCAGGAGAGCAGGTGGAGACAGCTCTGCCAAGCCAGGAGAAGGGAGAAAACCTCTCCCTTTGGTGAAAAACTTGCCCCTGTTCTTTAAAATGGCTGCACCTGACAGGATTTGACCACTGGTGGCTGTGGCAAGCACCGAGTGGTGGGAGTGGCAGTGGTGGATAAACGTCCACAGGGACTGTCAGGTAGTAAAGACAAGTACCCAACGTCCCTGTGGAGGGCTTTGGGGCAAATGCGGGGGCATAAATGGCAGGACTCAATTCGGACTTTTGGCCCCATGTATAGACTAGCCCTGTATGATGGGGTTTGTTTGTTTGTTTGTTTAGGGTATTTATTTGTTACCTCTCCAAATACCAGGGCCCCCAAGCCAGTGCACAATGAGTAAAAACACTTAAAAAAAACCCTATCTATCTATCTATCTATCTATCTATCTTTTCCCTGCCTTTCTCCTGGGATGGGCTCCAAGGTGGCTAAACACCAATTAAAATATTCCAGACTTCACTTTAAAAAATAGCTCTTGCCAAACTGTTTAAAATGAGCCAAAGCAGACACCCCTAATTTTAAGATCCAAAGGCCAAACAAAAAAGCACAGTCTTCACTGCTTGCTGGAAACTCAGAAGGGATGGAGTCAGCCTCGGCTCCCATGGGAGGGTGTTCAACAGTCAGGATACTGCTACAGAGAAAGCCTTGTCACATGTACTCACCAACCTAGCCTCATGGGATGGTGGGAGATGAAACAGGGCCTTAGATTTCAGGTAGGCTCATATGGAAGGAGGCAGTCCTTCAGCTATCCTGGGTCTAAGACATTTAGAGTTTTAAAGGTCAAGATCAACATCTTGAATCAGGTATTTAACTCTGTGAGTCTATGATCCTATTATTTACATGGAGGCACATTTTGTTGTTGGCTCCTTCAGAAGGTCTCTTGTTTGCCTTTTCCAAAGTGGCCTGACTCCAATCTTTTTTGTCTACCTGGATTACAAAATCTGATTGTTCCCTGGAAATAGTGGGAGGCCAATATGTCTGGGAACTGTCAGGTTGAGAAAGGCTGTCCCAGAAGCATGGGATCTCAACTTACAGTTTGTCACTCATCTGTATCTCTCTTTTCTTCCACCCCCCATTAACATGGACATTTCACTCACTCTTCAAATGCCTTGTTTGTTTAAGGTTAATAAGGAATGGTTTATTTCAGTTAGAGGGCACTGATCCACCGCAAGTACAGCAAAAAGTAGATAGCGATAAAGATGGGTCAGCGATTCAAGAGGGCGGAATTCTAAATATGAAATTTTTGCAGGTCTAAGCATATACAGAATATTTGTCTACAGAACTGAATCACTGCACCCTTTTTGCTTCCCCACACCCAGTCAAGAAGTGTGGTCTGCAAAGATCAGTGGTAGAGCACATGTTTTATATGCAGGAGCCAGGGATCTCAAATTCAGTCTGTGGCATCTTTTGTTTTAATGATCAGGTATCTAACAAGCCCACCTTAACTTAGGGGTTGTCTAAACAATCAAAATCTCCCTCATGGAATTTGCTGGGAATCCTACCTGTCTAAATGGGATCTCGGATCAATCCACAGTATTCAGAAGGAGGGGGCCCCAAAATGGCAAAAACAGTGCAGGAAAAGTCTTTGCGGCTTTTCCCATAGTTTGTTTTTAAAAACAGTGAGTGGGTGCACATTCCTGCTCGTTGGGACAAGCAATTTGCTTTGATTTTTTCCCCCATATGAGAGGAAGTGCAAAGCTGATTGGCCAGGTGAGCGCAGGAGGCAGGGCTTGCTAACAGGGCAAGTGTCTACTGCTGCCATGTTGGATTTTCGTCCTTAGTGAGCAATCACTAAGGCGATAAACGGATTTTTTTTTTTTGCTTTCCTTTTAATTCAAAAAATCTCTATATTGCTCCAGCGCATCTTAGATAACATTCTTTTTTTAAAAAAGTTCAGTGGTGGCAAAGAACTAATGTGAGTAAATCACTTGTGGCTGCTATCTGGCATGTGAAAATTATGGGGGCTTCTAGGGCCAAAAACATATTTAAGACATGTTGCTGCTGCTGCGAAATGCCATGACTACAAGGTACTCTGTGTCCCCCCCCACCATAGATGGGTCCTTAGTTGTATAATTAAAGGTGGGGGGTAAGAGGAGAAGGGGGTTAAAAAAAGCAGAAAGGCAAGGGTGGGGAGGAAAAGAAAAAGTCAAGAAAGAAAGAAATGAGGAATAGCTTTGACCTGTGACTTAATTATGCAGGTACATAACACTGTATAACCAAGACTACAAACATTAATTGCAGCTCACCACACATAATAATATATAAGATTTCTATTATACAATAATGTAAAACAGATACTCATCCAAAATATAATCAGTAGGGGAGGATATGTTACTGAAGAAAGTCACAATGAAACTATAACTCCCAGAGAGACACCAAATACTTTTCCTCTATACAAGCCAGTGTATATGGGGCAGGAGAGACTACCTGGGAAAAAAAAGCCTGATTTCTGAAACACTTTGTCTGTTTGAGGGCAGTGGTTTCCTGTTAAGCAAAGAAATCACTCATTTCACCTTACCCCCAGGCACACTTGCCCCCTCCCAAGTTTCTCTTCTTTGGACTTTTCCTAAACGCAGGTGGTCTTCTGCTCCACAGACACTGCTGTTTTGCTCCATATAACTCTCTCTCTTCCCTCCTCCTCACTGCTGTCTTCCCAAAGAAATCACACAGCTTAGCCTGCCTAAAAACAGACCTATATGATGCAATTTCTCAATTTCAGTATTTCTTCTCCTCAGGCATCAAGCCTCCCTGTTTCCTTGAATGTAGCAAATGGAGAGAGGCACTAATTCACTAGAGCATATTTTAAATTTCAGCATTAATTTGGGAATCTAGTGAGTTGTGGAAAATCACTAGAAAAACCTAGCTAAGTAATAATTTAGTGAGTTAATCCCAAGCACTGTGTGTTCCCTTCCCCTAACTTCAAAAGTATAAAACACATGGATAAATGGTTTGTGACATCTTGAAGGCTAATACATTTATTGTGGCATAAGGTGTTTTGAGATATAGGATGAGGGGGGAAAAGGCACCAAAATGACGTGACAACAACATTATGGGTTGTCATTATCAGTTGACATCATTCTTCTCCCGTGGCCAGTCTGTCAATTAGCCAGTAATAGGGCACCACTTTCAATTGGTGGCTTGAGCTGTCAATAGATTGGCAGTGCTGGCTTTTTGCTGGCATTGCTGGTGTGTGAAGCCTCCGGCCCTTTAAATCTCGTCACTGCAGATTAAATGGCTGGACAGGGGACAACACTTCCGGGTGAGATCACAACATCCAGGTGATGAACTTCTAATGACCCGTCCCTGGGTTACTTGGAAGTTTTTCAGTATGTTTAGGTGCTTAGTGTGACATAAAATGTTTTATTTTTTGTTTGGTTTTTGAAATTCCCATGTGATCAGTTCTTGCAAGAATCCGCAGGATTTCAGAAGAGGAAGTAAACAGAGCTCCATTCACTTCCTCTTCATTGCTAGGGAAACCATTGATGGGGAGAGAAGGTAAGTGCAGTGAGGGTCGTTCTTTTGCCAACATAGACATGTTTTTTTTCCCCTCTACTGGCAAAAGAACATTTAAATGGGCTCGTCTAATAAAATCCATGTCAATTCCAGCAGCTGTATAATATGGTATCCTGTATTGCTGTGAGATTTAGCACCAAGAGTTGATGCTGCAAAAGAATATTTAAAGAACTCATGCCCTGCCCTCTTGTACATGCAGAAGTGCTGTTTTCTCACAATAGGGTTTCTTTTGGATCCATCCCAGCCTCTTTCTCTGTATATTCATTTGCATTTATGTATTGTATGTGCTGTGTATAAAATCTGCCGGCTGGTGATAGCACTGCATCTGATGAAATCTCTGAAAACTTATGCCACAATAAGTCTGGTTTTGTTTAAGATGCCAGTAGATGGACGTATGTGTGTGTGTGTTGGCTGTAACAGGCAAACAAGGCTACCATTTTGAACAGCTTCAGGGGATATTTAATAATTCTGTTCTTTTTGAAAATAATAATACTTTGTTAGATTTTTCAAAATCTAAAATACATCTATACAGTTCCAATGGTGAATGAAAAATAACATATACAGTAATTCGCTAAACAATCCACACACAAAAAGAGCCCACAGTTGATGTGACCCATTACAGAGAGATGGACCAGGGGTCCATTCACACTACAGAATTATAGTACTATTGTTCCATTTTATCTCTCATGGTTAGATTGTAAAGGTCTCTGGGATTGGCTGTTTAGAAAGGGAGTATTTAGAATTCTCAGCCAGAACAGAGCACTCAAGTGTCTCACCAAACTACAAATCCCATGGTTCCATAGGATGGAACCATGGCAATTGAAGTGGAATAATAGCACTATAATTTTGTAGTGTGAATGGGTACCAGGTTTATCTATCATGTATCTAATGTAAAAATATTATTACAGTAAGCCTGAGGGAATCATTCTGTAGGGGTGAGTCTTATATATAAGCAATATATACTAGTCTTTTATCCTTTATGCATGTACTAAACAGATGGTAGTTTTATAGAAGGCTTAATGACTTTTATGCATTTCTTATCACCTTATCTTGTTGCATCCATTTTCCCATTAATGCAACACCCTAGAGTGTGTATCTCCTTCGTGTATTTAACCTGTATGTCCTTCAAGTCAATACCTCCTTTCATCTGTCTGCCCACCTTCTTTTCCTAAATGATAAGACAAGATCTGATGCCTTCAACATATTTGGCCTGTAGTCCATTCTCTGTGCCCCCCATCACCTTTTCTTTCTTCAGTGCCTGTGTACTACCACCAGCCATCACTCCATTCCCCACCCACATCACAGGCCAATTTGAATGAACTGCAAATAACACATGGCACACTAAATAAAAGGGCAAATAATGCCATGCTTAAAAGAAACAGGAGTGGCTACGAGCAGCACGCTAGGGTGACAAGAATGAGTGTGAACAACAGCTAGTATAGCTCTCCATAATCATTTTCAGCACCGTGCAGGATTTCTTTGCTGTTGCTGTTAAATAATAGCAGGATGACAATTACATATGACAATGAAGGCTTTTTCCTCCCTTCTCAGTAATAGAAAGAGAATGTCTGTGATCGTCCGGACTCCAGCAGGGAAGCTACGTTTGTACTGCAAAGGAGCTGTAAGTGTCTTGTTATTAACTAGAAAATGTCCCATTCTATTGTAGCTTTAATATGCTGAGTTTCATAAACATTAGCAACTGCAAGTAATATTGGGCTAAATCCAACATTAGTCCTTCCCCTGGTAGACCCACTGAAATGGATGGGACTTGTTATTCACATCTAAATTAAGTCTCATAGCTTTCAGTAGGTCTGTCTTAGGTGGCTTCTGCCATTAAAGATTGTTCAGTTTCTAAGGTTCAAATTTGTACTTCGTAGTACTCTCATTAAAGAAGTACATGTGGATAAAATAAGATGGGCCCTGCTTTCTTGACTGAGGTGGTGTGCTCAAGATCTCCAAAGGAAGCAGAAACTGGGGAGCACCCAATGAAATCTGCAGAAGAAACTGGAGACATATCTCAAGATGCTCAAAAGATGGCTGTTTTGTTGGTAAAAAAGCCCAACATGTTTTGACCAGGCCTCTTAAGGCCTTCTTCAGGGGATACATAAAATCACAAAAGGACAACTCATGAATACATAATACAACGCAAAAATGATTTCATGTAATGTTATATTATGTATTAGTACATTGTATATGTTCTCCTTGTATGATTTTACATAGCCCCTGAAGAAAGCCTTATGAGTGTAAATGCGCTGAAATATGTTGGGCTTTTTAAAACAATAAAACAGACATCTTTTGAATATCTTGAAACCTGTCTCCAGTTTCTTCTGTGGTGCTCAGGATCTAAGCCAACAGCCAAGGCTCTCAGTTCAAATAGTGCCAACCACACATGTTCTTTCCAACAGGTTAATTCTTAGAGTTATTAATTAATTTACCAGTATTTGTTTTGGTCTTCTGGGTGTTCATCAGCACCTGCTTGTTGTATTTGAGGATGGGTAGGTGGATTTAATCTTTCTGGCAAGAAATGGCTTTTAAGATGGCTACCCAAACAAAAATAAATGCAATTAAAATATAAAAATCAGGTTTTAAAAAATTTTGTGTCTTCTGCAGAGATTAAAAATGTTTCCCTTGCTGCTCACAAAAATGTTTTGGATTCAAACCAACATGAGCATCCTGGACAGGCAGGATATATATGCCTTAAATAAATATTTATGAAATGAGTTTCTCTATCTGCTCCTTATTTATGTAATTCCTTGTTGGCAGGATAATGTCATTTTTGAGAGACTGTCCAAAGATTCCCAGTACATGGAGCCAACACTGTGTCACCTGGAATATTTTGCCACTGAAGGTAAACATTCACTGCAATAGTATTGGATGTAAATTTGTGGAACAAACCAGGGCTGTCTATAACGGAACATGCCATATCTGTCTGTCAGTGGTGGGCAACTTGTGAGACTTCAGGTGTCCTTGAGCTGCAAATCCCATCACCCCTAGCCAGCATAGCCAATGCTCAGAGAATAAGGGAGTTGCAGTCCAATGATGGTATCTAGAGGACCACACATTGTTCACCCCTGATCTATGTCCCTGCATAAAACAAGATGGGAAGGAGAATTCAACATTGAAATTTAAGATGAAGATGGATTCTTCTACACACCCTCCCTTTTGAACATGTTGTGACTGCAGCATCATTGCCCAGAGTGCATGTAAACAGGCTCCTATGGCCTCTGAGCAAACAGGTTATGTAGTGTAACAAAATCATAGTGACCAGTTAAGAAATGTATGTGTTCCTAAAAAGCAGTTCTCCCTCTCATAGTATTTTTATCTTCCTTCACACTGTAATCTGTTACTAAACAAGGGAGATGTTGAAATAGAATCCAAAGCATAATATTCAAGCCAGCAGCAGAATATACCTTAGTGATAATGGAGCAGGTCTGAATTACTGGTCCTATCTATATGGTCAAAATAATACGTACATGATGCGAAAAGTCAGCAATCCGTTCAAATGACCATTTGCACAAATACTTGTCATTTGGAAGGGGGGCAGCCAAATCCACCACAAAGTCCGTGTGTGCTGCATCCTGGGCTTCATATGGATTTTCTGAAAAGCTCCATATGACTTCCAAATGTGTGACTGTTTGAACACTCACATTCACACAGATATGAACAAGCAGTGCGATCTTATTGGCTGGGTGAGCACAGGTGGTGGGGCTAGGAAAAGAGGGAAAGTGGCTACAGCCTCCATGCTGGATTTTCAGCTAAGTGAGGGTCTGGTAAGTCAATCAAACGGTGATCTCATACTCTTTTTTTTTATTTCTTTATTTGTACATATGAAGTGTTGCTTGTGCGCACCTTGGGAAACTTTTTTTTAAAAAAATTGGCAGCAGCAGATTTAAAATTGTGAGTAAATCACTCGCAGTGGCCATCTGGCTAGGGGGACATGCAGAGTTTAGGGGGGAGGTGGCCATGTAGACAGGTCACATCATTGCAAATGCCTGCCTTTCCAAATGTGTACATATTGCCCCCCGCCCTCATATAGACAAGACCATGAACTTGTTTGGAACATGGAAAATTATTCTTTTGTTTTTAAACTACAGTTCCAGAATCCCAAAGCCATTATGGCCAGTGACTATGCTGGTTTGGGGATTATGGGGTTTGTAGTACAAACATTAACATTTCCAAGTTCTGGTCTTTTTGGAAGAGCTGTGAAACAGAAAATGATTGGATGTGTAGCAATGGAATAGAAATGATATACCAGAGACCTGTAGAATTTGACTGGTGTTAACACTCTTGGTGAATAAAGCTTAGGGCTCAGAGGAAAGCAAAATAATGAGCATGGTGAGTAGGGAATAAAATACAGAGAATAAGAAAAGGTGAAGTATATGGTAGCAATATTGTAAATGTTTTTAAAAATGAAAAAGTAACTGTATCCTATAGCCCACACTCCCATTGGGTTCCCTTTATTCAGACCCTGTGTTTGGTATATAAAATCAAATATTCCAGTCTCTTATTTCACTGGTAACGGGGACATTACTAAGGTAGAGCAATCTGGAGAGTGGACAATGCTCCTTTTATGTAGTAATTTTTTATGGTACCATATTGCAGGAAGAACCTTATTTCTTCCGGTGCTTGAAAGATCCCCTCATGTGCACACACACACACACACACACATGTAACACACTTTGTTCTGAGAAGTCCCACATCCTTAATAATATAGTCTCTCTCTTTTATATAGCATACTCTCTCCTTTCTTTCTAGTTGACTTGTGCCAGAAGAGAAATCATTACTTTTAATATATTCTAAGTTCTGTCAGTGGCCCTATAAAATCATGTTTTCCATATTCCAAAGGGAAGTGTTCCTCAGATTATTGTGCATGGTTAACCTGTGTCAACATCAGTGCAAGTTACATGCATGTCCATTAAATGGAAACACTGAGCATTACACTATTTGCTGTTGAACATGCATCTACCTCATGTCACAGTTCTGTGACTTACAATTTACTATTAAAATATGTTGTAGTCAAATAAGTAATTTATTTCTAAACCTGAAAGCTCTATGGAGGTATTCAAAATGTTTGCTCTAGAAGCCCTTTCATGTTACCTAATTATAGCACTATGATTCCACTTCTAATTGCCATGACTCCATCTTACAGAATCATGAGGTTTGTAGTTTGATGAGGCTCTAAAGCTCTCTGGTTGAGGATTCTAAATACCCACCTCTAAAGTGCAAATCCCAGGATTCCGTAGGATGCTGCCATAGTGGAATCATACTGCTATAACTGTGTAGTGTGAAAGAGCTTCCAAGTTTAGTGG